>OU744814.1:11533588-12840441 GCA_916614155.1 Mesoligia furuncula
TTGTGAACACTCTGAACTCTGCAATTTTTTTAGTTTGTTCAAATTATCATTGTGTTTTTTGCCTGTACCATATTTGGTCAGGAGTGACCGAGCTATGTGATACTTTGCGGTATGTTTGTTGACAGATTAACACACAAGAACGAGTGCAAGCAGGATGGCAGTTTCAGACCGCATCTGTTTTCGATGCGGCAACACCAGACATTTTGCTTCGAGATGTCCACGAAGCAATGATGAAGGCGCCAGTATGGCGAGGTGCTCAGGCGGTTCCGGGCCAGCGCCTGCAGCAGCGGCTAGTAGCGAGTGATACGGTTCAAGTTTACTTTATCAGCAATCCGAGCAGTATACTGATGAATACTGGGTGAGTCACATCCATTTTATTACGATTCTGTCACTCTATCATCAAAGATTGTGTTGCGTCAAAGTGTATTGGCTTAGCTTAGTGACAACTGATGATGAGTTGACTGATATGAGATAGTAGACCACGTGACACAGGGTCTTAAAAAAATGCAATTACGATAACATTCGATTTGACTAAAGTAAAATTAGTCTCTAAGTTTGCTTTTAATGATTGTTTTAAAGGCGCTTGACTGAGCGAACCTAAGAATACTCTCATGATTTTGTGAGGAGGGTACCCGATCACCAAGTTACTCGAGAATTAGATGTCCTAGTTGAGGACAGTGGTAGAGAAACCACCTCTGATTAAGAATGGCTTGTACACTCAAACTCAAAACTTAAGACCGCACCTCATGAGTAACATGTGGCGATGGGTCTATAAGAAATCGTTGGTGCGATTTCTGTCTGTGTTGGTGCACAGAGCGCTTCATGTGTTGTAGCACATATTGCGCTAGATATCTTAAGAGTCGTTGGTGCGATTCTTTTCTGTGTTGGTGCACAGAGCCCCTCATGTGTTGTAGCATATGTGGCGGCAGATGTCTAAAGAGTCGTTGGTGCGATTCTTTTCTGTGTTGGTGCACAGAGCCCCTCATGTGTTGTAGCATATGTGGCGGCAGATATCTAAAGAGTCGTTGGTGCGATTCTTTTCTGTGTTGGTGCACAGAGCCCCTCATGTGTTGTAGCATATGTGGCGGTAGATATGTAAAGAGTCGTTGGTGCGATTCTGACCTGTGTTGGTGCACAGTTTACAATAAAAGTTTCATGAGTTGAGTATACATTGCCTATGATATTTATTTCGGTAAATTCTAACTGATTTGTCACAACAATTGTGATGGTATAACTTGTTGATCGGTCGAGTCCTGTCTGTGTTGGTGCACAGAGCGCTTCATGTGTTGTAGCACATATTGCGTTAGATTTTTGAGAATCGTTGGTGCGATTCTTGTCTGTGTTGGTGCACAGACCGCTTCATGTTCTAGTATTCTTTTTCTGAGAATCAATGGGTCGATTCTAGTCTGTGTTGATGCACAGAGCACCTCATGTGTAGGAAGCACATGTCGTGACTAGTCTCAACCGCACCTTATGTGCAGTAGCAAATGTGACAACTGATCTGGTAAGAATCATTGGTGTGATTCTGGACTGTGTTTTTGCACAGAGTTTGGTAAATAGTAACTGATTCGTTACAATTTTGATTTTCTTTGGTTCAACTTAATGATCGAACCTTTTCTAATCAATAATGTTGTATGGTGTGTGAAACCTTGACAACAAGGCATTGTAAATAAAATTAAGACTAGAGAAATTAAAGTAACAATGAGATACAGTTACCTTAGTAATTAGGTATTGGCAGGATAGGCCGAGTTACCTTAGTTATTAGGTATTGGCAGGATAGCCGAGCTTGTTTACTCTGTGAGTATTTTTGGTCCACAGGTACTACACCCGAGGACGGGTGCTAGTCAGGGATGGCCGTGTCGTGGATAGATGACGCCACAGAATAGTGAACAGCGCCATCTAACAATTTGTTTGGTAAACGAAGAATCATGTGATCGGAAACGCAAGCGAGCCCTACCGCTTGGACACGATCGTCGGTGGAGGGGATGCCGCGAGGACTGGTGGAGAGACCGAGTGCTGCGACAGTCTACAGTGGACAGTCGTCGAGCTCGGACAGTCTCGGCAAACGCTCAATACCAACGCACGTGTTTGTTTCCGACGCACGTGTGCGTTTCGGTTGTAAATAGCTAGTTTATTAAAGTTACTGTAAATTCAAATAATCTTTTCGTTCGAGTACCCACTGCAGTGCCCACACCTATCTAAACTATGTCGGATCGTGAAGAAGACCCGATGTATCGCATCTCGGCCACCCGGTGACGCGACAAGTAAATGGTCGAAGTACCCACTACGCTAATCCTTTATACCACATTTTTCTCCCACAATCAGCATAAATAATTAATTTAATAAATAAACATTGTTTCATTTATAATATAAAAAATCAGTGTAAGTTTAACGAAATGTGTGATTATAACATAAAATTATAATTTAGGTGTATGGTGGTGTGATTTTTGGCGTGCCCTGAACATACAACTGTACTGCCACAACCCAACCTTGCTGACTGGTTATTCTTTTCGCCACGGGTTTGGCGCGGCATTACGTTATATAAATACCTATTCCCGTCTACCTCGAGTTGACAGAGGGTAGTCACAAGATAAGTTTCGCATTATAAATTTAGTATTATTTGTAATTAAGTTTCGCATTATAAATTTACTACACCTGGTGCAATCTGGGTAATTAATTTCGCAACCAACCTAAAACCTTATCTATAAACGGGTGGATCGTTTGTAAGCTTGTCATACATCGAGCCGAAACAAAGAATATAGATGTATTAGAAAAGATAATCAAACATCTTTTACTTACCAATGCAGCACAGATAACCAGCATAAGCATGAAATATGAATGATACAATATAAACGGTGTAGTCTTCTAAACTCCATGGGAACCACATGTCGAAAGCTGGAACAAAATTACTATATTAGTACTCGTAGTTACTGTAGCTAATGATGTTGATGAATGATAATGCTTAGATAGTAAATTGATAAACCCTTAAACCTATGATTTTGGTCGCCGGTATAGACTCTCCCTAACAGGAGCGTTATTATCGGTCGATAATATCGGAGGCGTTATTGCGATATCTGTTTTCAGTATTGGTATTGGTATTGTTCGTCGAATCGTTGAGCTCCTTAAGTCTTGAGTTGAGCTGCATGATTTGTGACAAATCCGTGCACTGACTGGACACGTCCTCTCAATCTATGTTGTTCTTTCCTCAAAAGACCATCTCAGACATTGATCTACATGGTCTTCATATAACCTGACCAAGGTTATGTCTGGACTTTAAAAGAGACTGTGACCTCTGAGTTTGTTTCGGCCTTTCTTCTCAGAGTAGAAACGGCGACCTCATCTAGTTTTTTTTAAAAAACATGATTGACGTGTAAAAAATTGTTTGTACAAACCTACTTACAACAATAAAATAATTAATCAGTACATTTTGTATTAGGACGGCCACGTTACACAATCCTGCGATAATAATGAAGCAATAGAAGTAGGACGCTTGCGTTTCTCCATCCTGCGATATTCCGATATAATTAGTTCTTAGAAAATTTTGTATTAGGACGCATACGATCTTACACCTGCGTTGACATGCGTAGTAACTACGGGTCAGTAGTGTTAGTTACACGCACAAGCTAAAAATATCTGACCATAAAAACGCTGCTGTCTGGCAAGGAATCGGGACGCATCCGATATTATCGACCGATAATAATGTGCAGGTGGGGGAGAACCTTAAAGTTTCACATTGCAGCGAAATCAGGATTTGCTAATACTGCAACATGTAGAGGTAAACCTGCCACATGTTCGCATGTTATTTGTAAGTATTTCTACAACATAGATCCACAAACCCGTTGGATGCGGGAAGCACAGGACCGGTCGAAGTGGAGGTGCTTGGGGGAGGCCTATGTCCAGCAGTGGACGTCTTTCGGCAGAAATGATGATGATGATTATATTAAAAGCAGAAACTTACCTAGAAGCCGCAAAGACTTATCCTCTCGAACAATCATTAAATAAATTGGACTGCAAAGGTACAAGGTCGCACACAAGAACACACTAGCAACATACGTCTTCAAAAGAACTCTCGTGTACTTAAATACCTTCTCCTGTGTATCGAATACCAAGTTTCTCAATTCAGCCATTCTCTCCCCACAATGACGTACTAGCAAAACATTCTTTACCAACGGCATTTCCAACATAGCATCTCTAAAGGCCATCTCTTCGAGGAAATTTCGAAATTGATTGCGAAATGTGAGGCAGACTCCCAAAGAAATCGTCATGATGACACCGGTAGTCCAGATACAAGCTCCTTGGATGCAGAGGAGGAAATCGGAGTAGTTAGTGGCGACAAAACCGGTGGTGAAAATGAAGCAGAAGACTCCAATGATGAAGTTGAAGATTTGCAAAAGCAACCATGGTTTGGAGCTCCAGTCCTTTTTAGCGAATATGGGAATTCCAGCGAAGGATAGAACCCGGTGAAATGTAAGGAATGTCTCGTCCATTTTGAACCGGTAAATGATGTTGGAAAAGAATAGCAAGGCGTTTTTATTGAAGCTTAAATTGGTACAGTCAAATACAAGAGTGGTCTTGAGGTATGGAAAAAAATCACTAATGTTCCAAGAGTAATATTTTTTCAAATGCTTTTTCAAATAATTTGAACAGCATATGGAATAAAAAGACGGGCATATACTATATTTCACTTTTCTCTGTATCTAGTAATCAGTTAGGCAATTTGTTTCTTAATCTAGCTGTTGCCCGTGACTTCGTCTGCGAGCCAGGATTAAATGTAGCCTTTATCCTAACCCAGGTCATGATCTACACATGTGCCAAATTCCATACAAATCCGTTCAGCCGTTTTAGCGTGAAAGCGTAACAAACTCACTCTCGCATTTACGATACAATATTAGTTGGGATAATGTAAAAGTTTTGAATTACTTGCCAATTCCCTATTATAAAAATCGTTAGTAGGTAATTATTTTCTATATTTGCCTTTCCTACAACTTGACTTAACATTCACTACCACTTAATCGCTTACATAATCAGCATACATAATGTTCCCACTACTGGGACACAGACCTCCTCTCTGTGACAGGGAGTGGGCCGTAATCTACCCACCACGCGGTCCCAGTGCGAGTTAGCAGATGTCACGTGTCGTCGAATATTTGGTTCTAGGACATACCGGTTTCCTCACGATATTTTCCTTCACCGTTTTAAGAACAGTGCTGATGAAATAATTAACACAAAGTGAAGGGCCTGTCTGGGCCCACAGCCGTTACCACCGGGTCCCCACTGCTCTTGCGGTAACACTCTTCAGATCATCCTGAAAACTCACCAAAAAGAACTACACACAGACACAGAAACACACCGACTCAGAAAAACACCGCCGTCATGAACAGTACCTGTCATACCAATCATCTTTAAGGGATATACTTAAAAAAAATGTCAAAATTATATACGACGAACTCCGCAGTGTGTGTTATAAATGCTTGAGTGACACCCCTTTGATATTTTGATTTTTAAAGCTAAGAAGAAATTCTCTTTGATGGGAACTTGAGTGACAGTTAACCAGTATTTCTTTTTACTTCGACGAATATTTTTTTTTGCTTTAATTTCCACTTTGACATATATCAGAAGTATTTTTTTTACTAGCTGCTACCCGCGACTTCATTCGCGTGACATTAATACCTTATGAATTTCTTTCTTTTTCTAAAATAGAAGTAGTCTAAGTTACTCCACAACATCGGCTATATGCCAATGAATGTCCTGTCAAAATCGGTCCAGACATTTCGGAGATTAGCCGAAACAAACAGACAGACAAAAAATCCTAAAAATGATTTTTGTTGTTTGTTGTGTTGTACTTTCATATACATTTAGTAAAAAACTGTTATTTTGACATTACAAACAGACACTTTAATTTCAATTAATTTTGAAGTTAGACTTTTGCTAGTATCTTCTTGTGTTTTAAAAAGCTTTGAATTCTAGGTTGTAAATTGTGGGAAATATTTCAGACCCTTTATAAATATTCGTGTGGTCTGGGGTTGCTTTTCATGCAGAAATAGGCAGCAAATGGACCTGCACCCTTATTGCGTAACACTTCTGAATCATTTTTAAGAGGGGATGGGGCCTGCGAGGAATTTGAAAAATAGGTATTTGAAGAAACTATTGCCGTCGCCTTACCTCAAGTCTGCCCCAGTAGTGTGTGATAGGGACAGCCGCAGCTCAGACCGAAATTATCACAAAATTTTTGACGACGACGTTTCGTAATCCTTTTTTTCTCCTCGAAAACTGAGCCGATTCAATTATTTTTTACATCAACATTTTAAGAAAGATTATGTTTAGGTTCCTATCATTTTTATTTATGTTAAAAACTTTTCTAATTTGTCTGGTAGTCCTCTAATCACGGCGGTAAAAATAGGGCATTTTTTGTAATTTTTAGAGGGAAATCTTTTCTTTACTAATTAGTTGTTGAAAAAAAAGAAAATGACAGGGACATGTTTACAGCAGACACTGATTTTATGAAAAAAATTGCTCTAGAGGCATTATTTAGGAAGAAAAAAGGGAATACATTTGTAATGAAAACGCACGCCCTTTTCCCTGTTAAGTATTCCATTGCTTCACTGTTTGCTCAACAACGTAAATATCGCAAATTAATGTTGTTTAACTTTCTAAATGAAATCCATTGCTATTGTTAGTAAGTAACGCAATTACCCTGTTGGATCAATTTCTCATACAAAACACACAACAAACAAAACAAAAAAAACAAAACACGAAACAAACAAAAACAAAATACAAAACAAAATTATTTAAGTCTATTAAATTAATCATTGATGAGTATACCCAAAATTTTATCTTTATTCACCACTAAAAAGATTCGTTTCAACTTTTTTTTAAGAAAAATAATTATGGCCTGAGGCTAAATGATAACAATCCAAGTAGAATTTTTTGCTTTTGTTCTTTTAATAAAATTCTTATTAAGTTTTAATTGGCAAAATAAATTAGATCATTTTCGATCATAATTCTTCCTACTTTCGGTTTTTTGAAAATTCTAATATTTTTATATTAACACTAGCTTTTGCTCGCGGCTTCGCCCGCGTGGATTTCGTAAATTATTCACAGAAAATTCAACCCCCATTTCACTCTCTTAGGGGTGGAATTTCGAAGAACCCTTTCTTAGTGGATACTTACTCTTCACAAAGAACACACCCTTCAAATTTCATGACTCTAGGACCAGCGGTTTAGGTTGTGCGTTGCTGTATCAGTCAGTTAGGACTCTGAATTTTATATAATCTATAGATTCAGTAAGCATAAAAATATGTACATATTTCTTGTTTCCCAACATTAACTTAAGGAGCTTACATGACCTAAAGCGCGGTCACTATCGGACTGCATAGAAAAAAAAGAGAAGCGCGATGACACAACCCTAGTAATTTATTGCAAAATATGAAGCAATTATTTGATTACAAAAAATCTATTGTTTGGATTAAAAAAATAAAACACTAGTGTTTTAGTATGTTGCTTGTAGAATAATCTGACAAAAAATCATAATGATTGTATGTATATTAGTATGGTTTTTATTGTAAAAAGAAAGTTTTTAGAGGTATCTTCATAATTTTTTTCTATCGTATCAAATTAGTTGTATTGTGTTTTCAACACACTATCTACCTAGCATATATCCTGAAAAATATCATATATTTTTCTGATTTTGTTTACTGTAGTCGATCATACGCTTTTATTGTTTACAAAACTTGCGTTTTTTGCATTTAGGTCTTGCCCCTTAAGATAAGACTTGGTAAGTCATTATACTGCGGCGTATCGCGAGCAGACTGATCTCCTTGTGTGTAGATCGCTGCTGCAAGCTTTCCACACCGGTGTCAAGCTTGTAGCAGGTATTCTCATTAACTACATAATTATATGATAGTGTTAGGTTAAGTTTATTAACATAGATGCATAAAAATATTGTTACCTTTTGAGTCCATTATTACTTGTTAATTAAATACAGGGTTACTTTTCAAAGACCATCCAAATTTTTACATGGTGTTCTTTCTACCCATGAATATAAACAACTTTCACTATGGGACCAACTCCGAAATCACGAAAAAAAATCAGCTGTTTCATACATTTTGGTCAAGTAGGTACTGAAGTTTTGTTTCGTCGTTTCAGCCGACAGACGTCCACTGCTGGACATAGGCCTCCCCCAATTTTGGGGGGGGGGTTTGCCATAATCGCCACGCTTGGCAGGCGGGTTGGCGATCGCAGTATGGTATGATGGTGGAATAAATAGAGAACGCCGCTGCCCATTCTCCGGTAAGACCCTTAGTCGCTTTTTACGACACCCACGGGAAGTAAGGGGTGGTGCAATTCTTTAAGTCCGGCACCACACAGACAAGTTTTGTTTATAAGTTAGAAGTTTTGTTTATACAGGTATAAAAAAAATAAGTCAAAGAGATTCAGAGATTATGCCGAGTTGAAAAGATAAGGAGAAACCAGCTAGTATACATATTCTGGCTGGTGGAATATTCCCAGCGGGATAAGTGCGTAACACACTATCAGTAGGAACGGCTTTCATTTTGACAGTTCACTGCGTTATTTACGTTGTTGAGCAGACACATTTTTCGAACATATTATTATGAAGCAATGCATTAGCAATATCCTTCAAAATGATTTTGATTGTGATTGATAGTGTGTTAGATACGCAATTAGGATTCAGGTGTTCTTTTTTTTGCTGCGTCGAACCAACCCGGGCCATTTATTGATCGTCTTCTTATTTTCGTGTCGATGGTACTTTGTTTTTACATTTTCTGAGACAGTAGTCGGTGACATTCTTTAGGTCATCCGAGGTGCAAGTAAATGGACACTGACACTCCAACAAACGGGGCATAGTATGGCCATTTATTGCCACTCTAATATTATAAAGGCGAAAGTTTGTGAGTGTGTGACTGTGTGTGTGTTTATATGTTTATTACTTCTTCACGCTCAAACGGCTGGACCAATTTTGATATAATTTTGTATGGAGGTAGCTGACACCCTGGATTAACATATCGGCTACTTTTTATCCCGATTTTCCTACGGGATCAACATTTACGCGGATGAAACCGCGGGGCGCAGCTAGTAATAACATAAAAGCCATAATATTAGGTACTTAAAGAAACTTGATATTGACGTTCTCTTGCAGGGTCAGAAGCACTCATTTCGTCGTCGTCGTCGTTTCAGCCGATAGACGTCCACTGCTGGACATAGGCCTCCCCCAATTTTGGGAGGGTTTGCCATAATCGCCACGCTTGGCAGGCGGGTTGGCGATCGCAGTATGGTATGATGGTGGAATACATAGAGAACGCTGCTGCCCATTCTCCGATACGATCCTTAGTCGCCTTTTATGACACCCACGGGAAGTAAGGGGTGGTGGTATTCTTTAAGTCCGACACCACACAGACGCACTCATTCAGTCCTCTAAAATTTGTACCTATTTAAAATTGTGAAATAAAATGATTAAACTATCACACTAATATTATAAAGGCGGAAGTTTGTGAGTGTGTGTGGGGGAGTGTTTATATGTTTGTTACTTCTACACGCTCAAACGGCTAGACCAATTTTGATAAAATTTTGTAAAAAATAAAAAAATAAAATAAATAATAAATGATTTATTTTGGACCAAACACTTGTACACATTACATAAACCTGCCAAACTGCGTGACAGTTCAAGGTAGCTGACACCTTGGATTAACATGTAGCTGCACTGCAAGTCAAGTCATACATCCATCCGCTGCCGCTGCCAACCGTGTACTGGAGCCCCGCGCGCCGAGAGGGGATATTTATACGCGGCGCAGTTTAGCGCGGGCGAGGAAAGCAATCTACAACTGCGCCCCGCGCGCCACCACACGTATTATTTAGCAACTACATTTTTGTATATTTTGTAAATACAACTTAGGAAATCCACTACTTGTGCCCATGCATTTTTCTATATGACCTGTACATATTTCTGTGTAAGCTAATAGCGTTCGTCAAGGAGGTCCTTTTTAAGGATCCGTCCTTCAAGGCGAAGTACGGTCCTCAGCTGTTGGCATATCGCCTAGCTCCCTCCCCCTCCACCGACTCCGTCGCTGATTTCAGTGACGTTTTCGAAACCCCGACTGTCTCGGAAACACCGGCGCCTTTGTCCGTCCCGACAAAGGGTTCCGCCAGTGTTTCCGAATCGACTAAGGTCGCCGCAGCCCCCTTGTCGGCACCCATCGTCAAAGCCGCCATTGTCCCAGAGACAATGGACTCCTTACCACCCTCCCAACCCGAGGCTATGGACACGTCCATACCTCAACCCGACCCTGACGAAACCCCCTCTGACTCTTCCTCCTCCGAAGACGACTATCAAGTTGTCGGAAAGGGAGGTAAAAGAAAGAAGGGCTCCTCTTCCCATGCTTCCAAGGCTAAGAAAAGCCTAGCGCCTTCCCCATCTCCCCTCCCCCCCACCCCTCCCCCCGCCTCACCCACCGCAGCATCTCCCGCCGCTTCTCAGGCCGTCCCTGCCTCATGCCCTAGTGCAAACCCGCCAGCTTCTATCAAAAAGAAGCAACGTCCCCCGCCCCCTATCTACATTCAGGAGAAATCCAAATGGACAGAAATCTCCAAAATGTGTGTTGATCGTAAGATCAACTACACAAACGCTAGGTCCACCCAACAGGGTATTAAAGTCTCGGTTCCCTCGTCCTCGGACTACAGGGAATTCACCCGCCTTCTGCAGGTACGGAATTATTCATTCCATACCTACTCCCTCCCGGAGGAAATCCCCACCCGCGTCATAATTAGGCACGTGCCGAAAGAAATCTCCACTGAGGAGATCAAAGAAGACCTTGCTTCACAAGGCATCCCTGTTTCCGCCGTCCATCGCTTGCACAAAGCGAGGACAGACCTAGTTTACGACATGGTCCTTGTCGTATGCGACCCCACAGACGGACATCACCCTATCTTCAAGGTGAAGTCCATCTGCTCCCTCTCGGGCATCTCTATCGAGAAGCCCCGAAAGTCCAACTTGATTGGACAATGTCACAGGTGCCAGCTATATGGCCACGCCCAATCTCACTGTTACGCGACACCTAGATGCGTCAAGTGTCTAGGAAATCACGGAACAGCTGACTGCTCCCGTCCCAAAGACCGCACTCTGTGCACAGAGCCGCCGAGCTGCGTACTCTGCGGTCAATCCGGGCACCCGGCTAACTACCGGGGTTGCCCCAAAGCCCCTAAAGCCCCCTCTCCCAAACTGGCCAAGCGCGCAAGCGACCGCCAACAAAGAGAGAGCCCCTCTGTGAAGATCCCATCTTCACAAATGCCCGAACGGCTCAGTCCTCAGAGACCCTCGCCCTGGGCCAATCTCTTCCACCAGAAAGCTCCCGCAGCTTCGGTGCCCTCCCAATCCCCGACCCTCCCTGCACTGATGGCAGTCTCCATCCCACCGCCACCAGTAGCCCCCGCAGCCCCAGTAGCCCCCTCGGCCTCAGCTGCCGCTATGATAGTTCAACCTGCTACCACTCCCTCTGGCCCCAGTAGGTTCCCCCAAACCCTCGTCCCTGGCCCTCAGCCAAACAGCATGGAGGTGATAATCGGTGCTTACGCATCATTCATCGCCCCAGCTAACGCTATGGCAGCCGAAATCCAAGCCTGCCAAGGCAATCCTCGGCGTATTGCTGAGATTTTCAATGCGTATCCCGAGATTACGCAAGTCCTCACAACTCTTAAATTCTAATTACTCCCAATGGATCAACAAAGAATAAGTGTAAATAAACCCCGATCCCTTAAGCTAGGCTTCTTCAATGCCAATGGCATTTCTAGTCAGCGTGATGAGATCGTCACTTTCCTCCGCGATCATCAGCTTGACATCCTTTTAGTCCAGGAAACTTTCCTAAAGCCCCACAATCGAAACCCGAACATTGCCAACTATAAACTAGTTCGCAACGACAGGTCTCGATGTCACAAAGGTGGTACCCTTATTTATTTTAAAAAGTTCCTTCATTGCTCCCCCATAGACCCTCCTCCTCTACTCTCTCACCTGGAGGTCTCTATCTGTCGGCTTGGCATGACTGGTCATCAATCTATATCAATCATCTCTGCTTACATCCCGCCCTACACTGGTTCAGAGGATACCATCTCTCTCACCAGCGACTTCACTGCCCTCTTCGGTATGAGTGACTCCGTCATCATGGCGGGGGATCTTAATGCCAAACATCCCGCCTGGAACAGTAACTCGACCTCTACCAGAGGGAGATTCCTGTTCAACCTAAGCTCCACCCTTAATTTCGATGTCATCGCTCCGATGCATCCCACCCATTACCCGGACGATCCAAACCACCTTCCTGACGTGCTCGACATAGCGCTGCTCAAGAATGTAAACCTCCGTTTGCAATCTATTGAGACGCATCAAGAGCTCAACTCTGACCACCGCCCAGTCATTATTCACCTAGCCCCCTATTCGGGCCCCCGTGATCCCAACCAGCCCCCTCAGACCAAAGTAGTGACTGACTGGAGGAAAGTAAGCGAATGCCTACAATCCACCACGTCACCTCACTTAGATTCCATTCCCGATCATATTGTCTCAGTCGCTGACACGACGGGAGCGATCGCCTCGTTTACAGAGCACGTCCAATCCGTATTGACGGATTGTTCACGGGAAGTTCCAGTGATGGAAGACCATCGCTGGAAATTACCGGCTGACGTACGTGATCTGATAACCGAGAAGAACGCGTCCATTCGTGCCTACGACTCCTTTCCCTGCGATGCGAACAAAGCCCATATGCGCCATTTACAGCGTGCTGTAAAGAAACGCATATGGGAATTGCGCTCTGAGGAATGGAGCGAGATGATCGGTGAACTAGAGCCCAATCACCATGCCTTCTGGCAGCTTCAGAGGAAGCTTCGCTCCCCCGAAGAGGCCTCTATGCCTCCTCTCGTACGCCCTGATAAGACCATAGCCTTTGAGAACATCGAAAAGGCCGAATGCCTCGCCGCCAGTTTAGAGTCCCAATGCTCTCCCAGCTCTCAACCAGTAGATCAAGCGCACCTCGACAAGGTGAACGCTGAGGTCGAACGTAGAGCCTCCCTCCCACCAGTCGAAGACCCTGATGATCCTCTGCCTCCGGTCACTCCTGACGAAGTGCAAGACATCATAAAAGGGCTCCAACCCCGCAAAGCCCCCGGTTCGGACGGTATCACCAATAAGGTGTACCAACTCCTCCCCGCCCCCCTCATTTTGCTCATGACCGCTATCTTCAATGGCGCTCTGAGTAACAACATCTTCCCCCAAGCGTGGAAAGAAGCCACGGTCATAGGTATCCCCAAGCCTGGCAAACCCAAGTCTGAGCCCTCCAGTTACCGACCCATCAGCTTGCTCAATGTTTTTGGCAAAATCTATGAGAAACTTATTTACAAGCGTCTCAGGGATTTTGCCGAATCAAAGAGCCTCATCCCCAACGAGCAGTTTGGTTTTCGAGCTAAACACTCGTGCGTCCATCAGGTCCACCGCATCGTTGAGCACATTAGCGCTGGCTTCCAGCGCGGTGCGCCAACAGGTGCTCTATTCTTCGACATTGCGAAAGCATTCGACAAGGTCTGGCATAATGGCTTATTATATAAGCTCTACCAGCTAGGTGTGCCAGACCGTCTCGTGCTCATCTTACGAGACTATCTGTCGGATCGTACCTTCCGCTATCGCATAGACGGCGCACTCTCTCCCCCCCACCCGGTCCGTGCCGGAGTCCCCCAGGGTGGCGTCCTATCCCCCCTCATATTCACCCTGTTCACCAGTGACATTCCCAAAAGTAAATCGGCTCAGTTGGCTCTTTTCGCCGACGACACCGCTATTTACTATACGGGTCACAGTCAGGTCTCTATCGCTCGCACTCTCCAAAAATCCGCAAAAGCCTTAGGCGATTGGTTCCGGAAATGGAGAATCGAGGTCAACCCCGATAAGAGTCAGGCGGTTCTCTTCAGGAAACCGCGAATTCTCCTCCCCCCCCTCCCCAGCCCGATCACTATGTATGGCAAGCCGATCCCTTGGGACAAGCAAGCCAAATACTTAGGGGTCATTCTCGATGACCGACTTAGTTTCGGAGTGCACATAAGGACGGCGCGTTCGCGCGCCGCCTTCGCTCTCGGCAGGCTCCACTCCCTACTGACCTCCCGCAGCAAATTGTCACTCAAGTGCAAATTGCGCCTCTACACCGCAGTCATCCGTCCCATCATGACGTACGCTTGCGTAGTCTTCGCACACGCTAAGCCTCATCACCTGCATAGAATGCAGACCCTACAAAACCGTTTCCTCAGAAAGATCACGGGCGCCCCCTTCTATGTCCGAAACGTGAACCTTCACGTAGATCTCAAACTTCCCACCGTCCAGCAGTTCATGAAACGCCTCTCAAAGCGCTTCTTTGATACTGCCATTAAGCATCCCAATCCCCTGATTGCGGCGGCCTCCCGATACACTCCCTCCCGTATAAGTACGATTCGCCGACCAAGGCATACCCTCACCGTCCCCGATGACGCCACTACCCTCCGTCAGGAAAGTAGAAAGAGCACAAGCACACTGAGAAGACACATAACCCGTCGTCCGTCATTCCGCCCTCGCCGTCGAGGCCCGTCGCGACACCCCGTACCATGTCCGCCCCGACCCTTGCTCGATGTAGTGCCAGCCCGCGCCGCAGCTGAGCCTGTAGATTTAAATTCCCGACTGTGACCTCTGAGTTTGTTTCGGCTTTTCTTCTCAGAGCAGTCTGCTAGGAAAAGCCGGTCTCATCATTCGTTAAATAATAATAACCTGATCCAGCCTGTCCCTCTTGCTGCCCTCTCCCAGCGACGCCCTAAGCCGAGGTCCGTACCCCACAGGGGGTGCCCTTAGCGTGTAGTCGCTTAGTTTTTAAGTTTATTTATGCCCTGGCTGGAGGCCTTAATTTATTGAGGCATCCACAGGATCGCCCGGTTAAGCAGTCGACAACCCCTCAGGTTGAACTGCGAGATGCCATTTTCAAAAAAAAAAAAAAAAAAAAAAAAAAAAAAAAAAAAAAAAAAATGTGTAAGCTAATGCTAGTCTTGATTATACCTAAATTCGTAACTACATCTGGAGTATCATTTACACTACCTAAGCGCTACAAACATATAGGCTGCTTTTTATCCCGGGTTTGGCATTTACGCCGGTGAAAGCGAGGGGCGCAGCTAGTTTGCCATATATTTGATTGAGTTTTCGTATGCAGACTGAGAACGGCATTAGATATACGTGATTTTATTTTGTTGTCATAAGTCGCCTCCAACTTGTATATACACAGTAGGTACAACCAAAACAACAATACCCTTATTTCCTGACTTGGCACCTCTATTCACTTCCTCTCACACCAGTCGTCAGTCGTATACAAATGTCATAAATCTAATATCTTTGTGTTACTGTTATTTTTCATCCGCGCGACTATTCCGTGACTTTATTCACTATGTGCTGGAGTGATTTATGTGTTGGTACTCTATGGAGTGGGCTTTGGCTTATTAGCTTGATTGCGATAGTTTCTATGTGGTTGTTTGTAAATGTGATATTTTTGTTAGGACTCTTAGTGTGTAGATTGTGTATTTTTGTCTTAGTTTGAACTTGTGTAGCTTGTAAAATATATACATACAAAATATGAACATATCACGTCTTCTTTTACAAGAATTTCATTTAAGGCCACTAGGAAATTTTGACAAGAGGATAAGGTGCAACAGTATGCTTCTTTAAATATATTATTAAATTACAGTACATATTACCACTGTCTACCATTGTTTTATATATACATATATGTCGGAGTCAGTGGGAGTCGACAAGAGCGCTACAGAGCGGTGTGGAGCTCTTCTTAGACATTGGACAACGTACGGACAGCATGTGCTCAAAAACTCTCTCGCGTTCCGAATCTAGTTGTGTCGTGTACCTACAGTGTGTCATTCACTAGTGTGATTAATTTGTTCGTGAAATTATAATTTGATTTGAACTGTAAACGGTTTTTCTATTGCGCAATTACCAACACCACCTATGGTACGCCCACAGTAATTAAAATATGCCTGATGAGAATGAGAAAGAAGTACCTTCTCCGTCATATATATTAGTCATTATTAGCCTATAACACGCAAACACAATGTAGACGATCCACTGACCTAGCTTTCCATTACTGAAAGAATTTTCGAAATCGGATCACCTTCATTCAAACTCACCTCAATATAATATTAGATGAGATTGAAGTCAACAGGGTGCAGAGTAAATCTATTACCTTTAACAACCAACTCAACACTTTTGCAAAATTCTTTTTCAAGCGCATATAATCGTGTTTTCCCTAGTTCTATAAATAACTTAGCTTTCCATTACACAGGACCATTGATATAATTCTCGGTAGTAGCAACAACTGGTACGCAAATGAACTCGCCAGTTCATTCGCTATGACAAATGGCCGCTTCGCTTCGGAGAATACACTCGCTACTATTTTTATTAACGTTCTTTCTCCTTTATTCACTATTCTGTTTAATGTGATGGTATTAGTTATTGATTGGGTAATTAAGTTTGGTTAGGTTTTTGATTGGTAGGTGCAATTGATATAATTATTTTTGGTTTTATATACAGGTACTTACACCACGATTTCGCAAAAAAAAAAAAAAACGGTTTTATATTAGAGAGAACTTTTATTTTGGTAAATCAATAGTTGAAGTAACATTAATATTTATTTTAACAGGCTTGTAAAAATTTACCTGTGTCAATTATAACTGGCATTATATTGTATTGTAGAGCAATGGCCCAGTGGTAAAAGCCGCGACTTACGAGTTGTATGACGTAGGTTCCCATCCAGACAGGCGCTTTACTTTGCGTAAATTATTTCATCATCACTACTCTCAAAACGGCAAATGGAAACAGACATCGTGAGGAAACCGGCATGTCTGAGAACCAAAGATTGGAAGAAATGTGACATCTACCAACCCGTACTGGTGCGCGTGGTGGATTACGGCCCACTCCCTCTCACCGAGAGAAGCCTGTCCCAGCAGTGAGAACATTATTGGCTGATTATGATACGTTTATGATTCATCCTCATAAAGTAATCACAGTGGCCTAATAAAAAGTAATTTAAAAAAAATGTATCGACTTCAAAAGGAAATTCACTCAAAATTATAAAATAACTTTAAATCCGGAAGTCGGTGTCTTATGATCTGTATTTCAGTTTCTTACCCCAGACTTTCGGTATTAAAGTTATTTTATAATTTTGAGTGAATTTCCTTTTGAAGTCGATTTAATTTTTTTAAATTACTTTGTATTTCGTAATTTTTAATTTTAAATAAAATCGGGAATATAATTTGTTTGTAAGAAGTAGTTAATAGTTTTGTTGCACTAGAATTTGGCCAAGGTTTTGAGATGTTTTCCCTTTGACACTACACCCGTAGCTCGTATCAATAAGCCAGTCCGTCACACTTACACGTATTAGTCCATATCTTGAAAATTACTTAATCGATTTTGATGAAACTTGCACGGTTCTCTAAGTTGAAGTAAATGTAAGCCAATAAAAAAATTTTTACGTTCCGATTAATAGTTGCGGAGAAATGCGTGGACAAACAAACATACATACATCTATAAAATTTTGTACATTTGTCTGGAAGCCCTAAGAGATTGTCATATGTGAATATATTGCAGTTCCAATAATATTACATACATACGTGTCGAATTGATAACCTCCTTTTTTTTGAAGTCGGTAAAAAGCCACAAAACAAGGGAAAAAAAGAAAGTACTATCTCCATTTTGCCTTATACAAAAGTTATAAAGGTCAATAAACCACTGCATAACTCACAGCCAACTGTGAATCCACTCCATCTTAAGGAAGAAAGGGCGTGAACGAACAGCTAAACAAGATTTATTCATACGCTATACAACGACACCCGAATTCACATACATTTGGCAACAACCCAACTACAAATAAGAAGAAGATAGATTCGAAAAACGAATTAACTTCCAAAACAGTGGGGTAGTAGAAATATTTTTATATTTTTCTGCACTGTGATTCGCCCCCCAGTGGGGCTGCAATAACATGCTGGTTGGCAATCCCTTGGATACACTGAAAATAAAAATATTATTCCTACTCTTTGGATTGGTTAGGGAATTGTATAGAGCTGTTTGTCCGAATTTGGTAAAATAATAATTATACAGTTTGTATATTCATAAATGTTTAACTGTTGAATTTTTGATACTTTTTATAATTAAACTGCGAAACTGGTTTTGTTTAAACATTGTTAAATAATAATTCGGTGTCTGGAAACCATGAGGTAAGTTTTATTGTGTTTACATCCTCAAAATGTTGCTAAGTTACACATGCCTACAATAAATAGAAATTTTCTTAGTAGGAATTATCACAAATATCTTGAGCTTTTTACTGACTTTTATTTCGTCAGGAATAAATTGCCAATTAACTCTTCGTATGCCGTGAACGTGGTTCCACGCGAGACACAATGGATTTTTGATTGTTCCCAGTAATTACGGCATTCAACTGGTTTAGTCTACTGATTCTGCTCCTGTAACAATCACATTCAGGCCCATCACGTGTATCGTCAAAATCATCATTAAGTGCCAAAGCACTTAATCAAAATCCCACAAACTTCACATGCACCATAACTATCATCTCTCTCTCTGTAGTCGGTCCCTCATGTCTGAGGATCGTGGTCTGCTTCGGAGTTGCATCTGGAGCGGATGATCCGTCTCCACCGGTTTCTGTCCAGCGCATCCCTTACCACCGTGTAAAATTTAATGGACGATGATTCCTTCACCTGATCGGTCCATCGTGTTGGTGAACGACCGCACGATCGTTTGCCGTGGGTGTTCCCAACCACAATCAGTTTTTTTAAACTTTCATAGCCTCTGCGCACTATGTGGCCGAAATAGGAGAGAATGCGTTGCTGGCATATGGTCGACAAGCGGGTCTCTATTCGAAGCTGGATTAAGATTGATGCATTAGTGCGTTTGGCAGTCTATGGTATTCTCAACATTCGTCTCCAGCACCACATCTCAAATGCATCAATCCTTTGTCTTTCTCGGGCCAAAATCGTCCACGTTTCTACTCCATACAGGAAAATAGGGAACACTAACATAACAAAACTAAAAACAAATATAATGAATGTCGTTCACTACGCTTATCTTCTCACACACTCAATTTCCGCTAACTGCATAACTTACTTAGCAAGCTCTTCATAGTGTGAGCACAGAATTAAACAGAAGGTCAGTTCTATACAAAGAGCGAAAACAGGCGAACGCACACGTAGACACGTACGTGCGGCGATTTCAAACAAATGCCAGTCGCGAGTGCGCTTGCACTCGCTGTACGTAAAGCGTGTGTATGTGTGCGTGCGTTCTCGTTGTGTGGAGCCGGCCTTCTGCGCTATTTACTTTGTTGTGTGGAGGATAGCCGCGGGCGTTCTCTTTGTGAATACTGCTAAGGACTTAGTGTGAACATATTAGATGTTGCCTTACCTTGCGTTAGGTAACGCCAGGCAATTATGGAAGTCTCTACGTTGCTTGCTGTTTTTGATTGAGTCTTGTGTTCGTTTAGATGTGAAGGCATTTGTGTTGTGAGTATAGATGTTATAGGATTTATGAAATAAATTGTTCGTTATAGTGTTACGGTAAACTAATTACTCCAATTTCATGTTTGACATAGTAAAAACCGTTCAAGTTGATAATTAATGGTATTTTCATGCTGTGGAAGTTCCAACTCACAAAAACACGTATTAATATTATCACACTAATATTATAAAAGCGAAAGTTTGTGAGTGTGGGGGCGTGTGTGTGAGTGTGTGTGTGTTTATATGTTTGTTACTTCTCACGCTCAAAGGGCTGGACCAATTTTGATAAAATTTTGTATGGAGGTAGCTGACACCCTGGATTAACATATAGGATACTTTTTATCCCAATATTCCCACGGGTCCGACACTTATACGAGTGAAAACGCGGGGCGCAGCTAGTGTATTAAATATGTATTTATTCTAATATTTTATTACAAATATTTTCTAATTTGTTTTCTTTTATTGCACCTAATGTGTATTGTCTCTGCATCACCCTATGGTAGACTGGTAGAAAATGCCCAAAGCATTAAGTCCGCCTTTGTACAGTTTTTTACTTGTGCATAAAGATTTAATAAATAAAATAACAGCTGCGGCCTCGTGGCTAAATGATAACAGCCGCGATCGCAGGTTACGCTACGCTTGCCCGAGTCGATTCGTGGATGGGTGACCATCCATTACATATAGAGCCCCTCCGTGCCTCGGAAAGCACGTTAAGCCGTTGGTCCCGGCTGTTATTCGTAGATCATTGACAGTCGTTACTGGTAGTCAGACGCCCAAAACTCTGACAACCAGTCTTACCAAGAGGTATCGTGTTGCCCAGTAACTGAATTGTGGAGGTAAGATAAGGTTAGGTCATGTAAAATACTGGTATCCAGCTGCATCTAGTTAGACTGGACGCCGATCCCTACATAGTCGGTTCCCACGTGCGCAAATATATCAAGTACCTACGTTATGAGTATGACACACTTTTACAATGGGGCTCTAATAATGTTTCTCCAAAAAAATAGCTAACAGTGGTATCATCAACTCTCTAAACATGCTATTTGTGTTTCTATCTAAGTTAATGTGGTGCTTAGAGTATCCTTGATTTACTGATTTAATATCACAAATGTATTGACTCCAACACATCTCTTTACCCATTACTTATTCTTACAATAACTGTAAATAGAATATATTCTTGTAAATCTATACTAATATGATAAAGCTGAAGAGTTTGTTAGTCTGAACGCGTTAATCTTTGGTAATGCTAGTCGGATTTGAAAAATGACTTCTGTTTTGCGCTCAATCCTTGAGGAAGACTATAGGCGGGTTATGAGCCAAAAGAAGAAAATTTAGAAAGACCGCTAAGTGAAAACGAAGTAATAGTGCGGGCGGGCGAAACGATGCGATGCGATGGGTCGAGGTACAAGAAATTTCACGCGGACGAAGTCATGGGCAGCTAGTACTCATCAAGCTACCCGAAACTGTCAAATTTTCCCAATCAACTTTAAACCTTAAGCTTCAGCGATAAAGTTGAAAATCTATTTAAAAAATTTGACAGATTGTGTAGGTTGATGTGCTGGCGACTGTACAAAGTCAAAGTCAAAACGTTTATTGTGAACAAATAATACAATGTTGGTGTTATGTTATGTTAGTACTTATGACTTAGCAGCCTTTAAAGTACAAGCATTGCAATTATCATTCGCTTATCATCCTAAATTATCATTCATTAAACATTATTATTGGAAAGAAAGAAAAGAAAGAAAATACGTTTATTTGCAGTAAACATGACGCAATAAAGAACATAAACAAAAAAATAAATAAGAAAGGGTTAGGGGAAACATGCGTGACATCCACGCAAAACGGCTATCGCTCAGCATTATGCTGCGACCCTATGCAAGACAGAGCCCCAGCGCTGGTTTTCAACGACGGCCGGCGCCGACTACTACTACTACTATTACTACTAGTACTTAATTATTTTCATTTCATCATTAGTACAATTCATCATCATCATCTGCCTAGCCGTTTCCCAACTATGTTGGGGTCGGCTTCCAGTCTTACCGGATGCAGATGAATACCAGTATTTTACATGGAGCTACTGCCTATCTGACCTCCACAACCCATCAGTTACTGGGTAGTATGATACCCCTTGGTAAGACTGGTTGTCAGACTTTCGGGCTTCTGACTACCCGTAACGACTGTCAAAGTTCCACGAATGACAGCCGGAACCAACGGCTTAACGTGCTTTCCGAGGCATGGTGGGATCACTGTATGTAAAGATGGTCACCCATCCACAGCACACATTATTATTTAGCAACGGGCCCCTCTATTAGTACAATTAAATTGAGAAATAAATTATAGTTTTGTCAAAATTAAATTTCAATAATAATGAGTACATGAGAGAAAATTGTTATTTTAAGCTGGACTCTAAATAATATTTTACTGAGTAGAATCATTTTTGGATTAGGTATAAGAAGTTTTAGCCTTTTTTGGAAAATTGTTACTGATTTTAAAGTTTTAAACATCTTGGGCACTTATTTATATATTTTTATTATTGCTGACGTCATTCTATTATCAGCGATTACAATCCATGACTCATCTCATTTTTAACCGACGGAATAAAGGAGGAGGTTCTCAAGTCGACGCGTATATATATTTTTTTAATGTAAGAGGTGATAAAAGGATTTATGACAAGAATAAGACGAAGCATCTACATCTCAACGAATGTAAATCTTAAATTATCATGCTTGACAAAAATCATGACAATCATCAATCAATATTAATACCTACTGCCTCTTTAGCAGAAGCTGAGGAGGCCGTATTTATATTGATTAAGTATTGACTTAGAGTACATAAAAGAAAATATGGATGATGAGGGATTAGAATTCTGAAAGAAAAGGGAGTATAGACTAATTAACTTTATCTTTCTCACTGACTCTTCGACAATTTAAAAGTGCCTGTAAATTATTATTAAGAGCCTGTGTTGTCCCACTGCAGGGCAAAGGCCTCCCTTCCCTCTTTCCACTTTTCCCGGTCTACTGCGATTGTAGGCCAATCCTTTAAGAAGGAGTCCAGCTCATCCCGACATCTCTTTCTGGGCCTGCCGCGCAGTCGTTTTCTGCATTAGGTAGTTTGTATTTTAGACGATTACGAGATAACCGTGAAGTTTGGGACTGTCCTTGGATTATGGTGTTAATTAATAATAGGAAGCAAATAAAACATTTAAAAAATATGAACGTCATCATCTGATTTATTTTTATTATTTCATGAGCATTAAAATGATTACAATCTATATATATATAATTCAAAGTCCTGACTGACTGACTGACTGACTGACTGATATATCAACGCACAGCCCAAACCGCTGGACCTAGAGACTTGAAACTTCGAAGGTGTGTTCTTTGTGAAGAGTATGTATCCACTAAGAAAGGATTTTTGGGAATTCAACCCCTAAAGGGTTAAAATAGGGGATGGAAGTTTATATGAAAGTCCGACAGTTTTGAAGTTAGGATCTTCTAATTTTGTATTTAGGCTGTAAATGGTTTAATTAAAATGAATGAGTTTGAGTATATGATAAGGTGAGGGAAGAGAGAGTGCACCTGTGTCTGCCCCACACTTGTGCACTATAATGTCTCCCGCACCGAAAGCTGGTCTCAACTAAGATTGGGCGCCATGGCCGAAATTTGTTCTGGAGGGCTTTATGATAAGATGGCGGTTTATAGTGAGGATGGGGAACAGAACAGTGGTCAGGGCAAGCAAAAGAAAACACTTCAATCCCACAAAAACATTTCATGTTAAATGTTGCCAAGACGAGACCATGTAGCTCGCACTGTCAAAAAGTAATCAGATCTCATGTAGAGCCAAGCTTCTAACTCTACACGCCCTAACTCTACAAGGCCTGACTTCGCAAACTCTACACCTTAGTCAAAATATCTGGTTTGGCCGTTTCGTTACTACAAGAACCATTAACAGTATGAGAGTTTTTCACCTTACGCTCATGTAAATGTGCGAAATGGCCAAGCCATATTATTTTGACTAAGGTGTAGAGTTTGCGAAGTCAGGCCTTGTAGAGTTAGGGCGTGTAGAGTTAGAAGCTTGGCTCTACATGAGATCTGATTACTTTTTGACAGTGCGAGCTACATGGTCTCGTCTTGGCAACATTTAACATGAAATGTTTTTGTGGGATTTCATTTCTTTTTGTAAGTTGCTTATGATATTTATACGAGTATTTTTGCTGTTGTTCATTTTTTCTTTCTTTTTTTGGGGTTTATTTATAACAAGGACCCCCTATATAAATTTTCAGACCTCTAGCATCAAAATTTACGGACTTTTTTTTTTTTTTGGGGGTGGTAAAAGTTTCAAGTTTTAATATTTTTTTGTTGTTTGTGTACTATTACTAGCTCACATACCAAATTTCAGCTTTCTAGGACTTCAGGAAGTACCTTAAGAATTTTGATGATCATCAGTCAGTGAGTCAGTGACGAAATCGGGGTATTTTAGATATCAATAAAATCTAAAGTAAAAGAGCTATGCAATTGAAACTTTATAGGTTTAATAAGTCAACCACTGGCATCATATTCCGAAAATTTTGTTTATCTGGTATAATCCAAACCCAAGTTAAGAGGGTTCAAAAATACGACGAAGTGCTTCGAGAAAAGGTAGGTAGTGCCCTTGCGCTTCGCTTGGCTGGTCTTGGCGGGGGCACTCCCGTGCCCCCAGATTCGTCTCTATCGATTGTATCTTTATGATAAGATGGCGGTTTATAGTGAGGATGGGGAACAGAACAGTGGTCAGGGCAAGCAAAAGAAAACACTTCAATTCGTCTCTATCGATTGTATCTAGATAGATAGATAAAACATTTATTCAGTGCAACAAAAGACACAATAAAGATATTAATAAAAAAAAACATCAAAATAGGTGAAAAAAAAACAAAGAATAGAATGATAAATAATTGACCCATAAATAATTGACACCTAGCTCATATACATCTATAACGGTCGATCACTACTGGGCGGTGTGTGTCTCATAGTTGCACCAGATGGAAGTCCAGCTCAGCATATGCCAGGTACAATAATTGACGCTGGTATTTTGCTGCATCTCGATAGTGACACACGGATGTCGAGAAAACACATCAGAGTTTTAACAAAATGGTACCTACATAGTGCGGCGTATCTCTATACGTATACAGTGTAGATACTATATTTAACTCTCAACTCAACTCAACCTGTCGCAGTCAACTGCTGGACATAGGCCACTCCGACGCTGCGCCCCAGTACCTTGTCCTCTGTCTTCCGCATCTAGTCTGTCACAGCCATCGTCTTAAGGTCGTCATTCCTTAGCCAGCTGAAGGGCGTTCCACACATCCCTAAATATTTCGCTACTTTTGAATAGCTTCCAATACATTAACATTCATTTATTCAGCAAAACACAATAGATTCTTGACTCAGTAACCTCGAATAAAATCCCAACACAATAATCCTCTATCAAAATGATTGACAGACACAACCAAAAATATCAAACAAAACTCCTTTACAAAGCCAAGAATAACACTATACTTAAGACACTAACACACTTCAAAAACATAAAGGAACCCTTTCTCTTCCAGTGTGGCCGTATAAAAAACCATTGCAACCAAAACAACGCATTCTTATACCCCACATACATTCATTTTATTGTTACGGGCCTAAACACAAAAGCTACCAGTTATATGGAGTCACAGTATCTGAATAACACATCTCTATATTGCCGAAGAAATCTCGATATCAGCGAGACAAGTGAAGGCAAACATAATAAATCATATCCTGTAGTTCTGGGAGGAGTATTCTTAACAGTATTCGATATAAGTCATGCTGACGGAAAAATACTGTCTGAAGGTATACATAGTTTTCTGTAGTTATTTCAGAGTATGTTTAACTAAAGAAATGTGGTAGGTAGATAAACTATATGAATCTAAAGCATTTGTACTCTTTTTCAAAAATTAGTCTTAGATGAAGCACTAAAAACTGATGTTACAGTCCGGTCGTCGAGAGAATGCATGCCTGGTACCTGCCAGTGCAACTATTCTAGTAGCTAATAAAGATCATATCCGCAAAGCACGTATTCGTTTGTATGAAACTGACAGGTTTCAAAAACTCATTCTCTCGTTGGCCGCACTATACTGAGTTTAAAGCTTAAAAGCGAAGGCAAAAAAAAATTACACTTTCATAAATGTGATATACAAGAAAGAAACACTACAATATAAATTAAAATTAAGAGAATCCTTCCGTTACCGACCGTAATGGTACAAAAAATGGCTTGTTGGTAACGCAAATACTTCCACCCAAAACGTCAATCCCACGTAGATTCCTGGACTTAACAGTTCTATGACCGCAAACTGAGCGCCAACACCACCATCCAATATGCCAATTTCACCCAGCTTATCCGCCCTTAAATCCAGAATTTGTATGGCATTTATCACTGCATTTCTCGAACAATTCACAATAAGATTATCAACTTTCATCCAAACTTCTGGGCCCTGTTCAAAGCTATTGTGATATATTAATTTCGATTTCAAATCTGGGAATCCAGCAAAGAAATCACTGCAGCTTGTATTGACGATGTAGAAAAGAATTAATGTTACAATCTTAAAAGCCATTATGCGTTTGGTCTCAATGATGATGAAGGTAGGACTGGCTCGGAAGTAACTGAAATATTAATTGGCTAACAAACCTTGCATCAGCACATATTGTTGCTCCACATTGTCTCTTTGAATGAATCTAAACAACGTAAATATTATTTGTTATACTCATAAGAAGTAGGTACAAAATAAACAGTTTAGAATTCAGCAAAATAATATTACGTAATTTTATAGGAATACCTTTAAGATATTGAACCATATATAGAAACTTGTGAATTACCGTGAACTAGAAAATACGACATCATATAGTGCTAATTTGTGTCTTATATATAATACCACCATATTTCCTGAACCATTCATTTGTAGTCCAGTATTCGTATACTTATCATGTTTAATATTTTTATTATTATTGTAAAAGTCAAAAACTAAAGCAAAAATGTATTTGAAAGCCTTAATATTGTTACTTTCGTTGCTATATATAACTTCAGTGGAATCCAACGACATAATGCTTGGATTTGCAACGCCATACTCGAAGAAGATATACAGTGCTGTTAAAATTGCGAACCCTGCGATATGGCGGAGAGAAGATGATGGTGATGGTCAGCAGTCCAAACCACGAACTCATAAACGCTGTGTACATCACAGATTTGAGACCTGATAAGGAAGGAGAAGCATATATAGAAGCTGGAGGACTTGGGAGCAAGACTGTCACAATAGCCTTGAAAAGTCCATCAATTTTTAGAGGATACAAGTTTGCTATTGAAGTCTATGCTCAACAAATACACCCAGGATATGCTCCAGGTATTTCACCAGTGCAACCGGGATATCCACAAGCCAGGCTAAGTGGAAATGGTGGTCTGTACCCACATACCTACAATACTGGATACCCTACCGGGAGTATTTACCCCAATATTTATGGACATTATAAGAAATGACGTGATTGTGATAAAGTGTTAAATAAATATTTTGGTGGTGATATGACGTGTGTATTGAAAAGTAAACATTAAATTATTCTGTCACGTATTGAAAGGTACCTAGTCGTAATATGGTAATGTCCATAAAGAACGGTTTCAATAAAATTGTATAATTGGTTATCTTATAAGGTAATATAAAATAAATATTTTATGTTATACGTGTTTCGGAAACAAATTCTTCTTCATCTAAATTATTTATCATCTATACATATAATAAATCTGTAGAAGGGTCAATTCTGTACATTGAAAATATTGAAAAAATAAATAGCGGGGGGTGTTGCTGGATCGATACCAAACCCAAATATGTGATTAAAAAAATTTTTGTCTGTCTGTCTGTCTGTCTGTCTGTCTGTCTGTCTGTATATGCAGGCATCACGTGAAAACTAACGGTTCGATTTCGATGAAACTTGGTATAATTATACCTTATTATCCTGGGCATAAAATAGGATACTTTTTATCCTGGAAAAATACGTAGAAAAAAAAATCTTATTTTTCGGTATTATTCATAGACGTTGTTCTGTAGAACACACGTTGCATTACCCGTAGTGGATAATTTTCCATTTCAATTTAAGAGAATACAGTTTCCTGTAGCTTTGTGTTACGCCATGACAATAAATAAGGCTCAAGGTCAGACCCTAGGAGTTTCTGGCGTAGATCTTACCGCGAGTTGTTTTTCACACGGGCAACTTTACGTAGCTCTTTCCCATGTGAGCAGTCCAAGAAATCTTCATGTTCATATTCCGGACGAGCTCACTAACAATGTTGTGTATGCTGAAGCTCTCAATTAACTTTCTGTCGCATTGTCACGATCACTTTTTTATTATTGCAAACTTTTCGTCATTGTCAGTAATTTACTGCTACATGCTAATTATCAAGGTCGGAATTACTATGAAAAAAATACTTACTACAGAACGCGAGCTCAACAGTAGTAGCTCAATAGAGGGATCTCCTTAATTATTATAGGCTTAGCCGTATTTGGGTCCAATAGATATGTATAAGATGTCATTGTCAGAGTTACTCAAAATGGAGAAATAAACCATCCACGCGAAGACCGACATCCGCGCGGACGGAGTCGCGGGCGGAAGCTAGTCTAAAAATAAACTTTTGCTTGGTTATTCTTTATTTATCTTTTGTTGGTTTCAATAACTTGTAAGTACTTGACTTTTAAAGATAAAAACAGGTGTTTTTATCTTCACAAAAAACATTGTACTTTTAAGAAGTAGGTCACACAAAAGCCTCTTGACTCAACATACGTATAGAATAGGATACCTATTTTTATTTTCTGTCTAACAATCCGGCTTTCGTAAAATTATTTCTTTTCTTCATAACAGTAATATATAATTCAACACCATCCCCCACATTCTAAAATGAACAGCCATACAACCCACTCAAGGTATAACGGGAACAAGATAACCACAAAACAAAGGGACAATAAAATCTTAAACAACATTAATCTATCGCGTAGATCAGATAATGGTACACCATAGTCCCACATCCAGTTGTGAGCCACATTATTAATATTCAGCATGCGCGAAAATGATTTAATGCTTGCTACGTTGCAGTTTCGAGGAGTACTGCTACAGAATAGTTCACACAGAAGGTCGGCTCCATGCAAAGAGCGAGAACTAGCGTATGCACACATAGATGCGTACGTACGGTGCGCAGCGATCTCAAGCCGGGCCCAGACGTGTGTAATGTACACATTACACACTGACGGCTGGCTGCACGACGAGAAATATAATCGTATAATACATTATACGATTATATTTCTCGTCGTGCAGCACGATGAGCCGGTATGCGGACGGAGAGTCCGCATGGCGCCCTGGCTTCTGAATGAGGACCAGATTTCCCATCTTCCAACGGAGTGGAAACTGGCCTCTCTCCATACATGCGCTTAAGAGCGCCTCCAGAGGGTAGTCCCCTTAACCCGGCTTCAAATTAATGTCAGCCGTGAGTGCACTTGCACTCGCAGTACGTGAAGCGTGTCTATGTGTGCGTGCGTTTTCGCTCTTTGTACGGAGCTGACCTTCTGTACCTATCTATTTTGTGAAACTGTAGAGAGAATAACTCTACGTACATTGTCGAACATGTCCCGTTTTAAAATATTACTTACTTGTTCTGTTCAAATTGTTGTCAATATATTTGATGACATGTGTTGAGTTGCACCTGTGTTTGTTTTTGCTGCGGCGAAGTCCAAAAGTATATCAGTTTTCTTGTCGTTTTTCAGTAAAGTCATTTTCTGAAAATACTGTGTCTTTAACGTTTTTGCTTTAAATGTATATGTAATTATAATTTTGATATTTTTCGGCTAAAGATAAGTAGAATTATGAATCATAATATTTCATCAGGTTTAACTAATTTTTATAAACCATTCAATTAAACATACACTTAGAGCAATGATGGCGCAGTGGTAACGGCTGGGACTTACGAGTTGCAGGTCGTAGGTTGACCCTGAGTGGTGCTTTACTTATGTAAATAATTTCATCACCACTGCTCTCAAAACGGTGAAGGAAAAATATCGTGAGGAAACCAGCATGTCCTAGAACCAAAAATTCGAAGACATGTGACATCTACCAACCCGCACTGGGCCAGCGTGGTAGGTTACAGCCCATTCCTTCTCACCGAGAGGAGGCTTTAGTCCTAGCAGTAGGAACATTATAGGCTGACCATTCATTCTATTCGCCACACAATACAAACTCAAATCCCACCAAACTTATTACGAACAAAAGAAAATCTAAAAACAAAACTTATTCATTTACTGAAGTCCTTTTAAACAGAGCTCGAAAGACATTGCCACTCAATATTATCGTTGGCCAACCCTCGGACAAATCCACTCGATAAGCTGAGAAATTAAAACGCTTTGGCAAAATGAGAACAGCTATTTGCCCGAAGCTGTGAAAGACTTTTTAGGGTTCTGTGTCAAAATGATAAACACGGAGCCCTTTGGGTGCGATCTGTTTGTCACAGTTACCAACAACTACCTACTAATACCTACCTACTAACTAACAACTGGGTAACTACTAATGAAAAAACTTGAATTTCGGAATAGTTATAAACAATGCTTACCCAGTTTTATTGCAAGTGAAATAATTGAAAAAGTTTGTGGAAAATATGTGAAAATTACAGGATAAAATTAATGAAAGTGGCACAGTTTTTTGAATAACAGCAAAAAAGTAATAAAGGGTTCCAAAAATTTTAATTCTGCTGTGAAAATGGAAAAATATTTTTCCTAGAGAACCCTAGGTTTGCGAGTCCGACTCACTTTGTGCGGGTCTTTTTTTAGAGCAGTTTTTTAGTGAAGAGGTCCAGGTAGTGTTTGCTGACTCGACATCTTTTTATTGGACTAGTCCTAAACGAATTTTGGGTGTGTTCTTCCATTCTTCACTAATTCGTTTATTGTAACGAGTGAATATGGACGGAGATTTTTTTAAATCAAATTTGAAAGATTTTCAATTATTCTGACTTTTTGAAAGGAAATCGTGATTGGATACACACACACACACATACACACATTGTTCACTCATACTCTATAGAAAAGGGAGGATCCTCCGACCAGACGTGTGTTGTGTCTGGCGGGCAACTGCCCGATGATTCATGTCGGGGCGTTGTATCTATGCTAGTTGCGCGGTAAACTCTGCTTGCGAGATGCAGGATTTTGCGTGACGTCAGAATGACGCGTTGTTAGCATGTGGCGTTGTAGATACCGCTACAGATTTAAATAAATCTTTCAGTTGACTGTGTACTATTCTTCTAATGGAAACTTAATTATTTCCGAAAGTATTAAGATTTTTTTAAATTTAGTATTTCTCAGTCGCAACCTAGAGTCTGACTTTGTGTAGTTTTTTTTATTGTGGATGGGAAATCATCAAATGACTCCTCCCGCTCTGGGTGGAGCAGAAGGGAGTGTCAGACTTACTGACTAAAACCCACCCGTGTTCCTTCCTTAGCCCTTTATGTTCCGAGCCAGCGGTAACCCTTTCGGACAATCCCCCGGCTGACTTTGTGCTTGGTTGATGGTAATAGGCAAAGACATTAAATTATTTACTAGTATCTTAAATCTCTTTGGTAATATGCTCGCAACCTATTACATGGGACTTAAACATAACTGGCGAAATATGGATGTATACTATTAGGACACCACTTCGGGGGTATACAGACGTGATGTATGGATTAAAAAAAATATTGCAGTAAAGGTATTCCTTTACTGCAATATTTTTTTAATCAAAAATAAATCAAATAAGAAAATAAAATCAGCTACTGAAGCTTTAGGTTTACCGCAGTGTTTTGTTTTTTATGTGCCTCTTGAGAGATCTCCTTTAAAAAGTTTCCATATACTGCCACCAGTCACCACCTTTGGCAAATCGATACAGTATTAGCCTATAACACAGGCCACAGGCCACACACACACAGATACAGGTATACAGGCCTCCTCTCAGTGAGAGAGAATGGACAGCAATCCACCAAGCGGGCCCAGTGCGGGTTGGTAGATGTCACATGTCTTCGAATTTTTGGTTATAGGACATGTCAGTTTCCTTCACCGTTTTGAGAGCAGCAGTGATTAATAAATATTTACCTACACAAAGTGAAGCGCCTGTCTGGGTTCGAACCTATGACGTACAACTCGTAAATTGCGGCCGTTACCACTGGGCCCAAATTTGCTCTCCAAACTTAGTACACTGGAAGATGCCGTTGGTAATTAAATCAATGCCAAATAACTGAATAAAAAAAAACTTTAATTGTAGTTTACGAAAACTAGAATATTTTTAATGCTAGTGCCAGCCAAATCTCACGTATGATCTGACTAATTGCTCGCTATCGCTAGCAGCCTCGTTAGCGAAACCCTTGTCTCGATTGATCCTTATAGCCCGTGTGAGCTAACAGCATTTACTGCTTTTAATGCCATTAAAAATTCACTCCTATATTTTTGCATTCACAATTCAAATTCCACTGGCCCAATTTTTTGTCGCGGAAGACAATCCCAACAATGGTAGACGTTATTTATATAAAACCCAGAATCGATAAAACGTTTGTTGTAATGTCGTTAACAATACCGAATGGGATCCCCAGGGTCCGGGAGAAAGCAGGAAATTGAGGTCAAAGTTTGTGTAGTTTAGGGAAACAAATGCACATCGTAGGTATCCCAGCGCAGTGTTGGGTATCATCCAATCGTTGTCCAGTAAATTCTTGGATAGTGCTTCTTCAGTACATTAAAGACAGATTAATTGATCTTCTTGCTACTTTTTGCCAATATTTAGGTAGAGTTTATAAAAATACTATTTTCAAAAACTCTAAAATCATCATCATTGCAAACACCTGCATCATTATTCCTAAGATATTTGTCTTTCCAATCACCATTCCCAAACTCACTGATTTCCTTTGACCCAAAAATAAAATCAAAATCAAAAGTCATTTAATCAAACTAGGCTGAGAAACAGCACTTTTCGAACGTCAAAATTACAAAAGACAGTCCTCCAAAACGCCCGCTCTTCACCACTTCCTAGTGGGTTTTGGTTCGCTGGGGAGAAGAAGTGGCGCAACAAACTCCCCAGCAGCACAGCTGTCTGTTCAGTTAGAAAATACTTGATTGTATACAATACTAGGTATACAAAGTAATTAACATTAAATACCAGTAACCAAGTAATATTTCTCCATCCTCAATAAATAATAAAAAGATTATTCATAGAATAATTAGAATAGAATTTAGAATCAAAGTACACACAGCAAGAACAATACATTACGATTCAGCTGCCTGACTGTCTATAGAAGAAAATCGCTTTAATTTGCCGCGTACTGTTTGCTGGCTTCAGCAAATATTGGCACTGGCTATTGGTCCCGACTATCTGTAGTGGAACAATCACACTTGAGTGGGTGACTTGGACCACTGTAAAGGATTTGAAGAAGTATTAGATTTTGGTTTTTATTCTTAGACTGTCTTAATGGATTTTAAAAGATTCTTGTATTTTTTTCAGTCTGTCTTGTTACAAAAAACCCAAATCTCAGGCTCTTTAAATCCCAAAAAAAAAACAGATTCTTATATTGTCCTAACTCCAGCCAAATAGTAGTTAACCTCAAACGATAATGAGATTTTAAAATCTAAGTCCCTGGTTACGACTCGAAGAAACCAGCGTTCTTTTATCAACTACCTATTTCTTCGTCATCTTATTTTATCGGTAACTAGCTTCTGCCCCAACTTCGTCCGCGGAAAATTTATTTTGCCCCCAACCGCGCTATCACTTCGTATTCGGTTAGCGCTTTTTCTGACTTTTATTTTTTATTTTTTAATCGGTGTTAAGTACTGTAGCGTTATGTTAAATAGCTTATAACCTTTCTCAAGAATTGGGCTATCAAAAGCAACAAGATTTTTTCGAATTTGAATGGTAATTCCAGAGATTATTAGTTCAAACAAACAAACTAGTGTCCAATTCGTGACATCATCATCATCTTTTATCCTCCTGTGGTCATTGCAAATTCAAATTCAAATGCAAAATAATTTATTGTGGAGCATAGGTTCATAAAATGGTGTGTTAGTTACAGGTATGTCTGCTATGTCCCGCCATTGAGGCATACAAAATTCACATTATAAGTTTGGTTCATACTTAAAATACAATACATCAAACTGTTATGCAATACATAAAGATTAAATTAGTATAATATTTAATTCAAATTACAAATTAGTCATGAATAATATTTATGTCAAATTACAAATTAGACATGTTACAAAAATAGTATTATTCAATATTGTCATTTTTATTGTCATTTAGCAATTCTCTTATAGAGTAATAACATTTACTTATCAATAATTCGTGTAGTTATTTTTTTTTAAGGCATTTATATCGCTCATATTTCTAAGAGCACTTTTTCTTCCATCGTCTCTATTAGTTGTTATCTCAGAGTTAAATTCCTCTTATCTAACAACTCTCGATAGCATCATCACTACAGAAATCAAAATCCACCATGTACTTAACATCATCCTATAAAAAATGTAATTTAAAAAATTAAACCGACTTCAAAAAGAAATGAACTCAAAATTATGAATTAACTTTAATTTCGGAAGTCGGTGTCTTGGGATCTGTATTTTAGTTTTTGTTTTTGTTCCCTAAGTTGAAGTAAATGTAAGCCAATGAAAAAAAATGGTCACGATCCGATTATTAGTTGCGGAGATATGCGTGGACAAACATACATACATACGTCTATAAAATTTTGTATATTTGTTTGGAAGCCCTAATAGATTGTCATATGTGAATATTATGCAATTCCAATAATATTACATACATGATACCTACATGTCGAATTGATAACCTCCTTTTTTTGAAGTCGGTAAAAAGTCTTTGTCCAAAGAGATCTTATTTGTAAACTACAGTCAAGCTTACTCCTTGAAGCTAAAAGGACTTAAAGTCTTTTTCTAATTGAAACTATTGGTGAACTCCTGTACTGCGATTAAACGATTCCACAGGCTACGACTGAGACATTGTCGGGAATGTCCGTAATAAACCAAGATTAATGCTGTAGTAATTGTGATTTCTCGTGTACAATCACTTTGCTTGCTTTTTTTACTCACTTGAACATTGAAAATTTATTGGAGTTTAATAGATTTAACCAGGGGATACTATTAATTTAATTCAAGAACTGCATCATTAGGCGTCTAGTATAGTAGTTAAATTACGATTTGGAATTAGTGCTGTTGGAATAGATTTTAAAAGCTTCGAAGTCTGTAAAAAATGTAAAAGTAAGTAGTGTTGAAAGGTTACCCATCGATAAAAATATACGTCATGAATTGAAGCTTGGAAAGGCACACGTAGGCTAAGTTAAGAATTTTCCGATAGGCAAAAGAAGAGATTTGTACATTGTAGAAGGTTGGAAGATAGTCAAATTTTACCGCTGCAGAAGATAAACTGAATGTATTGAACGGGCCAAAGGTTGAACAAAATAATGGAGCGATCCCAGCACACGCGATAACCGTTAATCGTGTACTAATTGTTCAATTAATATTAATTAATGAAGTAAAAATGCTTAGTCGTTAGTACTCAGTAGTGTATGGTTTCACCATACATACGTATCTAGAATTAGGTTGTTATAGGCTGATGAATTGATGATAATGATTATGAAATCAGCCATCATTCATAGTTAATTCTAGGGATACAACCTAATGAGCAGGCATTGCAGTAAGTCAAGACTTCCATTATTACAACAATGTAACATAGAAAAATATCACGCCTTTATTCCCGAAGGGTTAGGTATAGGTGTAACTTTAGTACACCGACTTTAAGTCTGTTATGTCTATGTCCCATGTAATAAGAGCGAGCCTATCGTCATCAACCAGGCACAAATCCAAACTCCGGACTGTTACTGAGGAATTCCATTCAATGTGATATAATATATTCTCTAATCTTTGGATAACTTTTATAATAATTACGACACCTCTTTTATTATCTTCTGACAGTATTCCTATCTCAACACAAATTGCTCAATTCTCTTACATATATCACATCGAATATTTTTGAATACGTTTTATATAAGCTTAGTTATCTTTCAAAGACCTCATTCACTGAGGTGGTAACATTTTTCTTGTAACCTCATATCGAGCTGATTGACTCAGCGTTAGATAAAATAAATTGCCCTCTTTTTGGGCCAAGCACGTCTGGAATAATAAAAAATATATTATTATCGACGTGAATGAGAAATAAATTACTTGTATTATCAAAATGGCTAACTGTAATATAATTTGTGTAAATCTGATTTGGAGACACAATTATGTTATTTTTGCTTGATAGAAAGATCAGTTCACACACTGTCAATGTATTTGCCGATTTACAGATTTATTCAATTTTCAAAACGAAAAGGGAAAACGATACAAGCTAGGACAATATGGTGGTCAGCAAAATATATTTATAGAATTCGTAATAGGTATTCATTAAAATGTCGATTTACAATTGTTCATTACAATTGTAAATCGATCAAAACACTACCTAATAATCATTTAAATCGGTTTGTATTAAATTTGTCACTTTGTATTTTTATCAAATAACTCCCAACTTCGTTTTCCCTTTTCCCGGAACCATCGTCAATACGCTCCGTGCAAACGATTTGCCAAACTGATTCCTTATCGCGACGACGAACGAAAAATAAGAGTTACTTCAGACAGCACCAATAAATCTTTTGTAGAAAAAAGTAACTTGACAATAAATGGAGATCTTACAACTGATTCCATTTGAATAGCTTTTCTAAATATCTCCAATTATGTTCATTGCCTTCGCAAACTGCTTAATGCTAATAAAAGGGCGAGGGGCTATCGTGTGATAGTGATCATTATAACGAGGTTAATTCACTTTGACAGACTTCTAAGAGATAAGTTATTCACAACTTTTCGGGAGACCTCTGTCTTTTGAATAAATTTTCAATGAACTTTCCAAAACGAGTTTGACAAGTTTTGATTGGTGTGAATACTTGAGAAGATTTTGTGCCATGATTCTGGTAGCTTCGCCTTTAATATTTACATTTTTTATGATTCGATTATTATGATTAACCGCTTAGTTTTTACCCCAACATTATCCTTACTTACGAGATGGGTTAAGCTTTTTATCATTCTTAATGTTAAATGTTAATGGGTTATTACTACAATCTACCTATTATCCTACCTTTATGTGTTTGTTTATCTATAGATGTAAAAGAAAAACATCAAATGTTTCAGATACTTATTAATCCACGTATGTCGTAAAAGTTGATAGACGTCAATAGTTTGGAGTACCACAGGGACCAATATTGGGTCAAGAAAAGAAATAACACACACAGTATTAAGGTATTTTAATTTAAAATAATTGATTTTAAAACCTGATTAAGTAGGTACTCGTTTGCTGAAACAACAACCTATAAGAGATAATAACAAATGCATTACAAATAAACTAAAGCAAAGCAAAACAAAATCATAAGCAAAGAATAAAGATATTAATAAGTCTAAGAACAAAGGAATAACATCGAGGTTGTAACCTACGCTGCTTCATTTTCCGACCTGCTGAAAGCAAATTCATATCAAATAATTTCCACTGTAAGGAAAACAAAGAAAATACAATCTTCTTAATACTGTAATAACAGAAAACTTCAATAACGTACCGACTATTTTGGAAGTCAAAACAGATCCTAAAGTTCGGGACCTAAGAACTGCAAACATAACTTTATTAGACTGAATGTATGTAATAGTTCCATAAAAGTTAACTGCTAGTATTTGCTTAAGTACCGCCAGGAAACGTATAGAAAGAATGTCGACCAGCGCAAAAAGAACTCCACCTTAACTCCAGGGTCCTTCTAAAAATTCTCCGACCGAAGAAATGACGTCGACTGGGGGGGTCACCTTAATTTAGATTTTCCGCCCTCAAGGCGACGCATTTCCAGTCTTAGAACAAAAGCTGGGACACCGATTGATACTCGTAAGAACCTTGCGAACCAAGAAATAAAGTCCATAATGGCTTAACAGAGAGCATGACCTTATAAGAATATTGGGTGACGAAAAGGTTCGCGAAAAGCGTGGAATGGGTAAAGAAAAATTTTATCCTTTGTCAGTTTATTAACGGTTCATTTTAGCTTTGTAATATAAAGAAGTTTAGATTTCCCAACTGTATTTCTTTGTATAATCTGCTATATCAACTTTCTTTTTATCAAGGAACGGCTTATTCTAATTTTCATTTTGAACATTGTCATTCTCATATCTTGAAAGTAAAACGCTCTTTATTTTAATACTGCAGTTCTAAAAAATGATTATGAAATTATAAAAAGCACTTCTACAGTGTACTTTCAACTACTATTTTTCTGCCGAGCTTATGGCCAGTTTCCCGAACAATCATCATCATCATCATCATTTCAGCCGAAAGACGTCCACTGCTGGCATAGGCCTCAAGCACCTCCACTTCGACCGGTTCTGTGCTTCCCGCATCCAACGGGTTCCTGCGGCCTTCACAAGGTCGTCGGTCCACCTTGTGGGAGGCCTTCCAACGCTTCGTCTTCTTCTTAATAATTATGGCAAAATTACTGTGTGGCTGTTGATAAATCATTCAAACCATCCCAGCAGCTTAAGCATATTCAGCCTATAATGTTCCCACTGCTGGGACACAGTCCTCCTCTCTTCGAGCAGGAGTGAGCTGTAATCTACCACGCGGGCCAAGTGCGGGTTGGTTTAAGCGCGCTTGACAATTTTTCACAATCATTTTGCGATAATATTCGTGCGAGAAATTGGCCTTTAGTGGTTACAAAAACAAACTTATTTTTTTTTTCATCAAAATTTCATTGTGTTCGAATTACAAAATAATTACATTTTAACCCTACAGAAGCAATAATGAAATAATAGTAATTTAATCAATATTATTTGATTATTGCTTCTGTAGGGTTAAAATGTAATTATTTTGTAATTCGAATACAATGAAATTTTGATGAAAAAATAAGTTTAGTTTTGTAACCACTAAAGGGCAGTTTCTCGCACGAATATTATCGCAAATAGATTGTGACAAATTGTCAAGTGCGATGTCCAACCATAAAAAGCCCAAACACAACCATGTCCATTCCATGTGAGGTAGACCTATTGAAAATTAAATGTAAATCAAATGCGGGTTAGATGTAAATTAAATGTCAATTAAATGTAAGTTACATGTCAACGAAATTGAATTAAATGAAAATTTAAATGCCAAATCGATTTAAATTTAATGTCAACTAAATTACCAATTGCATAATTATTAAAGTGTTTTCTGCCATTAGAAAACAAATGACGTCCTAATAATTGTAGGAGCAGAGTTCGACTCTAAGGTTTTCCCTGTTGTTTCTTTGCAGTTTTATCAAAAGTTTGGCAGTAGCATCGTACTTACATTCACCACGCTGGTGCAACCTCTAAAATATGAAAATTGAATCTTCTTATTTCCGTTTGGTTCCTGGGACATCAATAAAAGTATATTATATCGGGAGTCAATTTTAGAAGGGGCTCATGGCTAAGCAATAACAATAAGAAGGTTAAGCAACGCTTGCCGAGGTTGGTCCGTGGCTAGGTGACCTTCTATAACATACCGAAACCCCTCCGTGCCTCGGAAACCACGTTAAGCTGTTGGTCCCGGCTGTAATTTGTAGATAGTCGTTACGGATAGTCAGAAGCCCGAAACTGACAACTAGTCTTGCTAAAAGGCCGGGGCTTTGGATCCCCGCCTCACGAAACAGGTTCTCCGTCTAACTAAACGAAAGCTGCGTATAGTTACGGTAGCTTTAACTGGCCACGGGTCATTTAATAAACACCTTTATGTCATAGGAGTAACAGACAGTCCGCTGTGCAGGGCCTGCATGGAGGATGACGAGACAGCGGCACATGTGCTTCTAAACTGCCCGGTGATCACCACATACAGGGCAAAGTACTTCGGTAACCCAGGTACCCTACGCGAGACGGTCAGCAACATCAAGGCGTTGCTGGCCTTCCTTGAGGAGCTGGGGTGGATCGAATAATCGATTTTCCCACCCGTACGCAAAATACGCGCATTGACGTGGAGTTGCGGAAACCAGCCCGTATTACCAATTACCAAAGGCCGGGGGTTAATGTGGACGAAATCTAATGAAGGTGGGAATCCATATTTTTAATTTTACAACAAAGAAAAACTATACAACTGCCTTACCGGTCTAGTGGTCGTAAGCGCTACTGCTGAGCTGCTGTTAAGGTCCGTGGTTCGATTGCCAGGTTGGGCAAGTGTTATTGGGTTTTTCTATCTGGAATTTCACAGTAGCAACCTGGAGGCGGGTTTTTTGCTCGGTTGATGGCAACAGGCTCGCCCTCATTTACGTGGGACTTAAATATAACTGGAGAAATGTGGATGTGCTGTAGATACACTGCTGCCCTACCATTCGGGGCAACAAGGCGTGATGAAAACACAATAAAACAATACAAAACACAAAAACTAGTGTGGGAGTTGAAGGTAAACCCCAGTAATGTTCCGTTTAAAAGTTAAATTAAATATTATAAATTTCAAATTTACGATATTATATAAGTAACCTTCCAGTTATTAAGAATGTGATTAATTAATAAATGGGCGCCAGGGATAAGAGTCCCAGATCTCGGAGCCGACGAAGGTGTCCAAAATTAATTTTAATTTGTTACAATTTTAATTTGTAAAACAATACAAAACAAAAAAAACTGTACAAAAAAACTATATTCAAAAAAATTCAGTACTGCCGTAATAAAGAAAAACGGCACAACTAACTTTTTTTTCAAAATTGAGTTATATACAATTCAATTTATTCAGGAACAATTCACATTGTGTTTGAAATCATAAAAATTATAAAACTAACACATTCATAATACAATAAATCATAGAAAATTACATAAAAAAAACAATAATAATAAAACATTTAAAAAATAATACAATAAACATTACAACTCTCATCATACATATTTGGAATCAGAAAAAAGGCGCATATGCCAATTTTTTTACTCAATTTTAGAGTTGTGCCCTTTTTCTTTATGACGGCAGAGTACTAAACCAACTACTGGGTGACAAATAATTAAACGACCTACCCAATAGTTAGCGGTCACCTCCGTCCACAGTCATCTTCAAAACCAGAGGTATAGCAGGTGCTTTGACGTCCCAAACACAAAGCTGAAATCCCGTGTGCCTGTAATTACACTGGCACCCCATCTCTTCAAACCGAAACATGCTGGTTCAATTTCAACATTTCCTATGTCCTACAAACTTATCATATAGAAACTGTTTTTATTTGTCTCTCCTAAATACAGATTATACTCAGTGATCTAGCTAGGAAAGCGGCAATTCATTTACCTGCACCTGTAATTATAATGCATACTTTGTAAGTATCTCGTGTACTGCTAAACCTTTATATACCTAAATAAATTATTATGTTATTACTAGTTTTTGCCCGCGACTTCGTCCGCATGAAATTTCTAGTACCCCTGATCCAACCCATCGCATTTTATCGCCTGCCCGCGCTATTACTTCGTTTTCGCTTAGAGTTCTTCGTCGTCGTCGTCGTTTCAGCCGATAGACGTCCACTGCTGGACATAGGCCTCCCCCAATTTTGGGAGGGTTTGCCATAATCGCCACGCTTGGCAGGCGGGTTGGCGATCGCAGTATGGTATGATGGTGGAATACATAGAGAACGCTGTTGCCCATTCTCCGGTACGATCCTTAGTCGCCTTTTACGACACCCACGGGAAGTAAGGGGTGGTGGTATTCTTTAAGGCCGGCACCACAAAGACCTTAGAGTTCTTACGGACACGTTTTATTTTTTTTAAATCCGACTGAAGAAAAAAAGAAAGATAAACTGTTTATTCTGCACAAACAAAACGCACATTGTAAAAAAAAAAAAAAGACAAAATATACACACACAACGTAGTCAAGCTAAAAAAATGTTGACAATTTTGTCTATTGCTTGATGTCTATTGCTTGTTGACTGGTAGTGCCAGAGATTAGCGCCTTCAAACAAACAAACAAATTCTTCAGCTTTGTCATTAGTATAGTAAAGATTATAAGCACAGTGTGTTCAACATGGTACTCATGAAAATAGACACTACATAGTATAAAATAAAGTCGCTTCCCGCTGTCAGTCTGTCCCTATGTATGCTTAGATCTTTAAAACTACACAACTGATTTTTATGCGGTTATTTTTAATAGTTACAGTGATTCAAGAGGAAGGTTTTTATGTATAATACATGCATATTATGGTAGAGAACAGCCGAGAAATTCAAAGATTTGTAATGTGATGTCGTAACAAACATATTATTTTTGTGCGGTCACATTGCAAACGCTGACTAAACCTTACGAGATAGATCAAATCCCACAAAAACATTTCATGTTAAATGTTGCCAAGACGAGACCATGTAGCTCGCACTGTCAAAAAGTAATCAGATCTCATGTAGAGCCAAGCTTCTAACTCTACACGCCCTAACTCTACAAGGCCTGACTTCGCAAACTCTACACCTTGCTTATGATATTTATACGAGTATTTTTGCTGTTGGTAATTTTTTCTTTCTTTTTTTGGGGTTTATTTATAACAAGGACCCCCTATATAAATTTTCAGACCTCTAGCATCAAAATTTACGGTTTTTTTTTTTTTTTGGGGGGTAAAAGTTTCAAGTTTTAATATTTTTTTGTTGTTTGTGTACTATTACTAGCTTACATACCAAATTTCAGCTTTCTAGGACTTCAGGAAGTACCTTAAGAATTTTGATGATCATCAGTCAGTGAGTCAGTGACGAAATCGGGGTATTTTAGATATCAATAAAATCTAAAGTATAAGAGCTATGCAATTGAAACTTTATAGGTTTAATAAGTCAACCACTGGCATCATATTCCGAAAATTTTGTTTATCTGGTATAATCCAAACCCAAGTTAAGAGGGTTCAAAAATACGACGAAGTGCTTCGAGAAAAGGTAGGTAGTGCCCTTGCGCTTCGCTTGGCTGGTCTTGGCGGGGGCACTCCCGTGCCCCCAGATTAATGTACAGACGCCAGCACATCAAGCTGCTACAATATGTCAAATTTCTTTAAAAGATGTTCAACTTTATCGCTAAAGTATAAGGTTCAAAGTTGATTGGGAAAATTTGACAGTTTCGGGTAGCTTGATGTGCTGGCGTCTGTACTATGGAATTTTATATCTTAACAATATCAATAAAAAAGTCCGCGATGGTATATGTTTATCTCCTACGGATAATCCACAGTATCCAATTTTATCTTTTACATATTACAAAAAAAAATGATGGGTTATTTACCAAGCTATTTTAAACAATACAGTATTATTCCTTATCTAATTAAATACATTAAATACATTGTGCATTTTATGGAGATCAAAATTGCCCTTTACAGCATATCATTAAAATGAAATTATCTTAGAAGGTATCAGTGATTTAAAAAGCGGGGACAGAGCGACTGGCGGGGCGGTACGAAGTTCGCCGAGTCAGTTAGTTTACTATAGGAGAAACCTTGAAATATGAAACAAACAAATCAGATGTTTCCTACATTTTTATCGCGTAGGTATTTGTGGAAATCAGCAGATCTTTATTTTTATTTTTCGGGCTTGGTCCTGTAATAGTAAAAGTGGTCCATTTTCTTGAAGTCCACACTACCTTAAGAGTCCTATTACGGATCGTAAACGCAAATCAAATTATTTCGATCGGCGTACACGAGTCGATAATAGTAGCGATCTCCGGACGATTGCGCGCCAAAAATTCGGCGACAGGTCCTACCTCGTCAAGCGCTTGCGCGGGAATCAGCGGGAATGAGGGGCGCGCCGAATTGACGCAGAATATATAGCATTTTAACTTTATTTATTGCAATTTTGTTTTATTAAATTGAGAAACGAAAACTAATGAAACGTATTCATTGTAGATTGAAGTTTTATATAATATTAGTTTATTTGATAAAGTTGCGTTAATTTGGAGTGTAATGGACGCTGAATCAAGACATTTATTGCTTAAATTAGGCTTTCTTTACGATTTTATCCATAAAAACTCAAGGAATTTAAAGGAATTCTAGAACTCCAATAAACAAGTAAAACATTCAAAGTATCTTTTTATAATTTTAGCATTTATAAGAATTGAATGTAACAATGTGAATTTGAGCGTCAAAGTTCCATCGTCAACGGTTTTTCTTGCAAACTGTGTTCGTAAAATATTTATAGTAAATTACACGAAAAGAAAAATGAAAATGTGTAACTGCAACTTACAAGAAAGAGAATAGTACTATTGTTATTCTTAAACAAATAATTAAAATATCTTACAACTGCTGAAAATTACAGCGTCAAAAATCATGAATTTGCGTAAAAAATGTAACAGGACTCTTAAAGTATATCCTTCGTTTACCCTAACACAACAAATACAATAGAGAGCGTTTTCTGGACCACTTCAACGGCTTGGACAATTCACCAATTTCACTCCCGTCCAGTAGAGCGGCTTGGTCGCGTGAGAGGTTATAAAAACTTCCATGCACTCGTTAATTGAACATACTAACCCTACTTTTCTTACTCACAGTTGCGGAGTAGACTCTCTCAATTATTAGTTCACTGCTAAGATAGTTTAAAAGCCAACGCGACCAAAAACTGGAACGCCAACTTTTCTAATAACAGTTCTTTGGAAACAACTGCCAGTGTCCAAGAAGTTTAGCTAGATTGTTTTAAGCCAGGGGTGAAAAACCTATGGAAAACTTGCCAAAGGTGATGGTACGGAAACGGTTCTGTTTTTATAGAATTTGCATCGTTATGCTTCTTTTTCTATCTTGTGTTCCGTATCGTTTACTCGCTCTATTCAAATGCTTCGATCTTCTAAAATGTTGATGGTAAGACCGCTTTCACATTTAGGCGACTTTAGCAGCGCAACAGTCGCGCGACCGTCACCCATTCAGAATTTCATAATAAAAACAGAAGCGCACCAGCCGCGCGTCCGCTGCGCTTCTGTTTTTATTATGAAATTCTGAATGGGTGACGGTCACGCGACTGTCGCGCTGCTAAAGTCGCCTATATGTGAAAGCGGCCTAAACTTTTGGCCTGTTTTACCAGCTGCGGATAGTTTCTGCTAATTTGTTTACATAATTTTATGAAAATTCTGTTGTTCTGTTCTGTTGTTGTTGAAATACAACAACAACAGAACAGAACAACAGAATTTTAAAAACGCAACACGCACCGCAACGCAAGTTAAATAAACTTGCGTTGTTTATTGTATTATGTGTATATCATCATACACTCCGTGCCTAGGAGAGCACGTTAAGCCGTTAGTCCCGGCTGTCATTTGTAAATCTTTGACAGTGGTTACGGGTAGTCAGAAGCCCAAAAGTCTGACAACCAGTCTTTTCAATGGGACTCTTAGGGGCGTCTTACGGGGTGTTGTGGAGGTCAGATAGGCAGTCGCTCCGTTTAAAATCCTAGTACCGAGCTGCATCCGGTCAGACTGGTAGCCGACCCCAACTTAATTGGGAAAATGATAGACAGATTATGATATAAAGTTATACTACTACGCCAACCTGTCGCCGGATACGGTGAAGAGGACTTCTATACTACTACTACGTATTCTATACTACACTAATTCTGATTGTAAAGGGTAGCTACTTACTGCTGCGAAAACATTCTTCTCAGTTAGATGACATTGCTGACTATGATTTTAGTTAAATAAACTTGCAAATCCTAGTCGGAATAGCAAATGAAGGGTTCCGTACCACAAGGCACGAAAAACGGCGAAAAAAAAACACGTTTCTTGTATGGAGAGACCCTTTAATTTTTTACTTTATTTTATTTTTAATATTTGTTGTTATAGTGGTAATAGAAATACATACTCTGTAGAAATGTCAACTGTCTACCTATTACGGTTCATGAGGTACAGCCTGCTGACAGACAGACAGACGGACAGCGAAAACTTAGTAGTAGGGTTCCGGTTGGCACCCTTTGGCTGCGGATCCTTTAAAAGTCCTTAACATAAAAACCCTTCTTTCAATTCTCTCTATTAATTCAGTAGGTAACTGGTTTGCCCGCTCATCGTTTCAGCATCATAAACAACCATTTCACTCTGAAATCGAAAGATAAAAGACTGAGAGCCATATTTTTTCTCGCCCTCGATCCCGATAGAATTGCGGCGCTAATTGAAACGAATGCGGCGTTTGTAGATATAGGGAAAGATTAGATAAACCAAGGATGAAGAGGAACTTTTGACAAATCAGTGTAGAAACTATTAGGAATTAATAGATTCAAGTATCTTTCGTATGCAGCTTTAAAAGAATCTACGATTGCTTTATAAGTTGTTTATGGCTTGTGGCACCGAAACCCGCACTTAAGTCACGCATTCCGGTCACGGAAAGCGTCACATGTACTACTTAAGTCATTAAGTTGCAGTGCGCTGCGATGCGCGGTCGAGTTCGGTCGCGTTTGCGCTGCACAGTACGAATATTATATTCGCGAATTGCGCGGCTATAGCCGCTGCCCGTTTTCCGCTATGAGTTCCCAAACTCTCATAGCCAACGAAGTATTGGCATTCATCAAACATGCCATTGACTACATGGACGAGATCAGCATCTTGCAGATCTGCAAGTCATCGTATAAGGAGGAAGAGATTAGCAGTGCCAAGTTGCTGCTGTTCACGACGCTCGGCAAAGTCAGCCAGATGCCGTCTCGCCGAAGGGACGGTACAGAGAAGAGTCTCCAGGACATCATAACGCTGATGAAGGAGACCGACCCGGACGACGTGTCTGAATTCGTGGCGAAGGATCTGCACAAGCTGCCTCCCGTCACGTTCGATCACGTTGACGTCACCAGGCTGCTGAAGGATATTACATTCCTGAAGCAAAGCCAGGCCGAGATGCAGCATAAGCTGGAGGTGTCCAACAACACCATCAGTGATCTACAGGCAGAAGTAGTGCTCTTGCGCAACGCAATTTCTGCAAGTAGGTCACCTACCGACGCCGCAAATGTGAACACGCGTCGCGGGGCACAAAACGCCTCCATCTGCATTTTCGAGTCGGCGAGCTCGAATGCGTCACCAACTGCCGAGAATGCATGCGTTGCAACGCGTGCCGTGGCCGTCCCTGCCTCGACACAGGTAGAGACAACGATGTGTGTAGGTTCGTCGACCCCGAAACGAGCCTACGCAGCAATAGTAGCCGCTAATAAGCCTGCTGAGTCGCAAAACTCGCAGGTAAAACTGGCGGAAAAACCAAAAGGGGCTAAACGGAGCCGGTCGAAACCAAACAAGGTTTTGAAAAGGCATGGTCCAGAGAAGGACACGTGCGACAAGGATGGGTTCATCAAGGTAGAGAAGAAGAAGAAGAAGCCTCCTTGTCGGAACCAGTGCGGCACCGCGCTGGCGGGACCCAACATGCTGCTGCGTCCAGCAATCCCGACGACGCAGCTGTACGTGTCCAGACTGCATCACTCCACGAAGGTTGAGGAGATTGTGGAGTACTTGCGTGTCAAGACCAACTGGACATTGAGGGTCGAGAAGTTGGAGTCGCGTCACAACACGAACTTCAAGTCGTTCGTGGTGCGTGTTCCGACACATCATCTCGAGAAGTTCCTCAAAGAAGAGTTCTGGCCGAAGGGTGTTGTGTACCGCCGGATTCGTGGCCGGCTACATGACACCAGTCAGCGAAACACGACGCAGACACTTCGTGTGTATTAGTTTTTAGTTGTTAGTTTTTTAGCGTAAATATAATGTTGTATGTATTTATAGTATTTTTAAGTTATATTAATATTGTATTGTATGTGTTTATATGGGCCTTGATGCCTGAAATAAATGGATAAATAAAATAAAATAAAAATTAAGTAAGTAGTACATTTTTACACAGAAAAGCGTGACTTAAGTGCGGATTTAGATCACACGAGCTTTAAAATAGTATACGATACCTGTGACTTAAGTAGCACCGTGCAATAATGGGCTATGTACTTAAGTCACACGTATCGTAATGTAATAATATTTTTTGGCAGTAATGGCGTCTGTTGTCTGTGTGGTGAAAGAATAGCACCACCCCATACTTCCCGTGGGTGTCGTAAAAGGCGACTAAGGGGTGTACCGGAGAATGGGCAGCAGCGTTCTCTATGCATTCCACCACCATACCATACTGCGATCGCCAACCCGCCTGCCAAGCGTGGCGATTATGGCACCCCCCCCCCCCCCCGCCCCCCCTTTTGGGGGAGGCCTATGTCCAGCAGTGGACGTCTTTCGGCTGAAATGATGATGATGATGATGAGTGGCGTCTACCAATTATCCTCATTAGCCCTGCTCTCTATTTACGTTACATACCTTTAATCACAATTCAAAGGTTTTGGAGGAAATTCCAAATCCATGGCTTCAAACGTTAAAATGAAAGAAATTGCGATCAATTGTCTGTCTATGTGTGTTACGCCGTGCTAGATCGTAGGAGCTGGAAGTCATGACCTTTGTCCAGCAGTGGGACACAGGCTTTTTTTTCTTTGCGGATGGGAAATCATCAAATGACCCCTCCCGCTCTGGGTGGAGCGGAAGGGAGTGTCAGACTCTTACTGACTAAAACCCACCCATGTTTCTTCCTTAGCTCTTTACATACCGGGCCAGCGGTAACCCTTTCGGACAATCCCGCTTCGCAAGCAGGCTTCGGTCCTAAGGGGCCCCTACCTTGATGCTGATATCTTTTTGAAGCGCGCGTGGAACACGTACGTGCCGTTCGGCACGAGCCAGGTCCTGATCGGACGGAGAGCTACCCATTACTCTCCGCCCGCAGGCCCGCGCCTACGGTGGCTGGGAGTCGTCACGCGGCTCCCGACGCCCGGAGCGTCTCCCGTGGCGGCTGGGACGAGAGGCTCCCGGCATCCCGCCACCTCCTTCGCTAACATGACTGCTTCGCAGAAAGAGATAACTGCCAACTCCCATGACGAAGGCTGACTTGTCAATAGCCGTATAATATAATATAATAGCCGTCAATAGTAATATGGCGTCAGTAATTTTAGCTTATAAAGGGTCAATTAAATTACTAATTAATTATTATAGACGCAACAGGTACCGATATCTGTGCATGATAGAACATTTTTTTTTTCTTTTTTGCTTAAAGAACCGCAGTTTGTCACAGTTTGTGTTGTTTGACATTTGAAATACTTATCAGGTTTTTTTTTGTAACTTCACAACCGTGTTTAGTATCGATATCTGAAACACAATAATGTTTTATAGGAAACTGATTATCTCAACTCATACTTCCAGTAATAACAAAACCAACGGTCGTTGACCCCCAAAAAATAGAATAGAATAGAATAGAATACTCTTCATTATGTACACCATATAAATTACAGACATATAAATCTAGAAACTGTACAAAGGGTGACACAATGGGCGGTCTTATCGCTAAAAGCGATCTTTTAAAGACAACCTTCCAAAATATCCACCAAATCTGTTTAATTTTATCGTGTTTAGATATGAAAGCAAATTAAAAAAAAAAAACTGTGGCACCGCGAGTGCCGACAGAAGTGAAAACAAAACACATATTAATACTTTGCCATTTTATCCTGTATACTTGTGGCTAAGTTTCGCTGGCTAATTTAATTTGATCCTGTATACTTGTGGCTAAGTTTCGCTAGCTAATTTAATTTGATCCTGTATACTTGTGGCTAAGTTTCGCTAGCTAATTTAATTTGATCCTGTATACTTGTGGCTAAGTTTCGCTAGCTAATTTCATTTGATCCTGTATACTTGTGGCCAAGTTTCGCTAGCTAATTTAATTTGATCCTGTATACTTGTGGCTAAGTTTCACTAGCTAATTTCATTTGATCCTGTATACTTGTGGCTAAGTTTCGCTGGCTAATTTAATTTGATCCTGTATACTTGTGGCTAAGTTTCGCTAGCTAATTTCATTTGATCCTGTATACTTGTGGCTAAGTTTCGCTAGCTAATTTAATTTGAACCTGTATACTTGCGGCTAAGTTTCGCTAGCTTATTTAATTTGATCCTATATACTTGTGGCTAAGTTTCGCTAGCTAATTTAATTTTATCCTTTATACTTTTGGCTATGTTTCGCTAGCTAATTTAATTTGATCCTGTATACTTGTGGCTAAGTTTCGCTAGCTAATTTAATTTGATCCTGTATACTTGCGGCTAAGTTTCGCTAGCTAATTTAATTTGATCCTGTATACTTGCGGCTAAGTTTCGCTAGCTAATTTAATTTGATCCTGTATACTTGTGGCTAAGTTTCGCTAGCTAATTTAATTTGATCCTGTATACTTGTTTTAAATTTTTGATATTTTGGAATCTTACGAATTTTCGATCAGGGTCACGTGTCCTGACGCGAGTTTAACATTTTTTACTCATTACAAAAAAAAAGTGTACAACGCCGCTAAAGAAGTTTTCACTTCAAAAATATTTTAAATTTTTGGTAGCAAATTTAATTGGACCATACTATGTGCAGATCTTAATGATTTGTAAACAGATGAGTTTGTTTTCCTAATGATTTATATACAGATGAGTTCGTTTTCGAATCGTATGTGGTTACTTCTTGCATCAGTAAATAGTAAGATATTTTATTAATAGTAGCTCCTTGTACCTCGGTTCCTAGTTCCTATAGTACCCAACTAAATCTTAAAGACTGTTGTAATATAAAACAAACGGGTATGGTGTGCCGTGTGAGCAATGTCAGGCAATGCCGCTACATTGTACCGAACGGTTATGTCAGCCGTACTTTGTATGAAAACTGGAGTACTAGACACAGAGTAGGCTACAGAAATTGGCAATCTGGGTATTCTCTTAGACAGAATGGCGTTTCTGAAACGCATGTTCTCTGCCATTCACAAATATTGAATTACTAAAAATCTTTTATCTGCACTAGGAGTTAATCTTAAACGTAAGTGCATTTATAAAATACTAGCAGCGCCCTGCGGTTTCACCCGCGTATGTATCGATCCCGTTGGAATATCGGGATAATAACTATCCTATATCCTTTCTCGGGATGCAGTCTATGTATCTGCCAAATTTTATCGAAATCCGTTCAGTGGTTGGGGGCGTGAAAAGGTAACAAACAGACAGGTCTGTCTGTCTGTTACCTTACGTCTGTTACCTAGACAGAGTAGTAGACTTTCGAATTTGTAAAGTAAATCTAGCCAACTATAAGTTGGACTCGCACACGAAGGATTCCGTACCACAAAGCAAAAAACGCTGAAAAATACACTTTTTTTTTGTATTGGAGATACAAACCCCTTTTATTTTTTTTTTATTATTTGTTATTATAGCGGCAATAGAAATAAATACACACACTGTGAAAATTTTGTCTACCCATTACTGTTCTTGAGATACAGCCCGCTTACAGTTAGACGGTGGGACAGCGGAGCCTTAGCAATAGGGTTCCATTAGCACCTTAGGTATGCAAATTTTTTTGTTTGTTTCGTATAAGAATCATTTTCGTGAGTCGAAACATAAAAGCTGATTCGACATTCCGAAGTTGTAATGTGTGTAAGTTTTTTATTTCTAAAATAAAATACGGAACAAAACAAAATATTCATACCAATGACAAAATAGAGAAGCTGTACAAATAAATGTGGGATTATAAAGCAAAATAAACGAATAAGATGTTTGAGACTTTATTTTTAGCACACAAAAAAAAGATCAGCGTTCCACCGTAAGTTCGTTGTGAAAGTCTATCTCGCCATTTTTTCTCGCACACATACTTCGCTTTCTTTCATCCGTTGCGTTCCGTTGTAACAATTATAGCTGCATTCATACTTTAAGATGATACAATCGTTTCATCCCACATAAATAATAAATAATATATTAAAAAACAAATAAACCACACATTAATAAGCCCCTCAAAAAATGACAGCATTTCCATATTACAACAAAGTTGTCTGTCGCCTCTACATTACACTACTCTGCAAGATCTAGTTACGGACTACAGAGAGCCCGCCACATACAATATCCACAGGCAACTCCTGTAGGACCTAGCTGTTGTAATATTTTGTTTTGTATACCACATGTTGCTGCATATTAAATTCAGTTTGTAATTGAAAGGGAGGGATCTCTGCTAGCTTGCCTTGAAATTTTCAACATCTTCTAAAGTAAGTACGAATTTGGTGTTGTATTGTGCATTCGAATTTTAAAGAAACTATATTTCCTGCATTCGATGTATGTAGTACCTCATTTAAAATGAGTAAAAATCAGCATCCAGGTTGTGACTGTCTATTTAGTTAAATTGTCAAATAATTTCTTTTTTTAGTCTCAAATGTTATTCATTTATTTAAATTGCCTTTTTTGTAACAATTTACACTAGATACTGAATTAAATGACTAACTTACTATATAAATAAATACAAAAACAAAGGACACTTAGGCGTCAAAGTACTTGTGCGCTTCACATCCTTGCTGCTTGCTTCACATCGCTTGTCATCCGGAAACGTGCCCAGAAGACTGGCAGCATTGCCACGTTAAATGGCAATGCTAATTCTTTGGCCAAAGAACGACCCAGCCCTCTGGTCACGTGAAGTGTCGATCAGCTGGCGAGAAAATTACTTAAAAAGGAGACGCGCATTCGGGCCCCTTAACCCGAGCGTTTCGACCCCAAACGGCTCAAAGCTGTAGTTACCCATAAGGTCAGTATTTGCGCCACTTGAGGGTCTCAGCAGCCGCAGCAGCGGCGCCAGCCGTACAGCCCCCCGCACAGCCCGCCGCACAGCCCATCGCACAGCCCGCCGTGCTAGGGACATGAGACGGCGCAAGAGTATCGACACACGCTGCGCCCCACACACTGGTGTGGGGCGCAGCGTGTGTCGATACTCTTGCGTTCGACGTTGTTGCCTTGGAAGATGGGTCGGCCACTGGGCCTACCAATCTTCCAAGGCAACAACGTCATGGCGTCTGGTCTGTTCCCATCGTCACGTACCAAACGTCTTAAACGTTTGATTTCTGATTACTGCCAAAAAATATTAGTACATTACGATACGTGTGACTTAAGTAGAGTACACGTATCGTATACTATTTTTAACCGACTTCCAAAAAGGAGGAGGTTATATGTTTGACTTTAAATATGTTTTTTTTTATGTATATTCACCGATCACTCGAAGATCCCCTCCACCGAGAGGAGGCCTGTGTCCCAGCAGTGGGAACATAATAGGCTGATTATGGTTATGGTTACTCGAAGACGGCTGGATCGATTACAAAAAACATAATTTTGTTTGAAAGGGTATACTCTCGAGGTGGTTCCATTATCATTAAGTTGGAATCTGATGAGAGGATCCAATGGAAATCGAAGGAAACCATCAAATTTTATAGGCAAACCTATAGCGATTTGGGTACTTTCTAAAGTAACTTGAGCATTTGCTCGCAGAAATCATCATTTGATAAAGTGGAGCTGATGATGAAGACCACGATTGCCATCGGAACTACTCAATGACAAATATTTCACGGGTTGCGATTCGATGACTTTAATATGGTTGCTAAGCAATTTATGCTCGTTACAATGCGTATGGTGATGTGAATCTAATGGTGACTTCTCAATCAGCTCCAGTTCTCCCGGTGCTTACTAGGAGAACTCCTCAACAATTAACGTCCCTGCATCGGGAAAAGCAATATTTTGTAAAAGGTGATGAGCAGTTGACATTAGGCTATTGTAACTTAGGCCCGTATTAATAAACGTCACTCAGTCCAAGAGCTCGCACTTGATATCGATCTTGAGGTCATGATCGTATTAATAAACATATTATTTGACGTTCTCAAGCTACGGTTTGGGTTTACGATATCAGCCGAGTGATGGACTGATTAATAAATTAAACTTGACACTTAAGTATAGAATAGGTGCGTGTACTCAAGATGCTAAAACCTGAGTGTAGGCGGTCGGTGACTTGAGGTCGTGATTAGTACCGCGAAACACGGAGTTTGAAAATATTTTGGATGAAATTAATTATTATGATGAAATTGAGTTCTGTGTGTGTGTATTTTATGGTCTTTGCGATATCGTTTACCAAAAATCTATAATTTATTTATGTGTTGAGGTCGGTCAAACTGCGATAATCAACTGCGACAGTTGTATAAAATTGGTACCTATTACTACACACCTATCCGAAAAGTAGAAAAATTCAATTCAGTGAAAATATGCATGAACAACCTAATCTCTTCTTGCTGAAAATATGCAAAAGGAAAAATAAAGATATTGTCATTCTGTCTGCATTCTTACTTTTACCATTTTTCATACATAAACTACATAAAAAACACGATCGAATCCTGATAAAAATTACTAAAAATTGTGTTGCGACGTGACACTTGTTAGTGCTGACCATAGAGAGACGTCCACCCAACTTTCTTATGTCGATTCAAAACTTGCATACAGCCTAATCGATATTCGCGATAAAAGAAATGAAAAAAAAATTAGAAACTGAATAACAACTCTTATAACTAACAAAAAGTATTGAAAGTGTTTGCAGAATACCCAATTTATGGAATTAATTTATCATTATTCTCAAACAAAATTTTACTAAGCCTACCTAATAAATATATACTGGGAATTCCGTAGGAAACTATTAGAAAGTATCAAAAATAAAATCCACAATAAATAATAGTTGTCCAATAAATTAAAATAATTCTAAACAGCGAGCGCATTCCGAATATAAATTCAAATATAGAAACATTTCGGCGCGAAATTCATTAAATGAGCTACCTATGACCTGTCTGTTATTGACTCTGTTTCATTAATTTATCCAAAAAACGATTGAAATGTCAATAGAAAAGCATAAATCACTATTATAAACAATGCTTATTGTATTTACTGCTTAAAATAAATTTCTTTAATTTCCAAGTATCGATTACATTCGTCATATTATCAATCGAATTTAAAAAAAAATTGTTTGGAATAATCGCTTTCGTACATCACGGCAATTAAAAAAAAAATATGGTCGGCGATTTTGAACACAAATTGAGTACCTAGTGGTAATGATACGTGTTATTGGACCTGTCTTTGAATATTACGTTAAGACCTTGGCATTTTCGTGTTGTTCACAATTTTTTCAATAATATTTGTCACATTTGAAATCTTATCTTCATCTGTTTGTGTGAAATTTGTGAAAAGTAAAAATGTAAACACGCACGATTCAACATTAAATATCCAAAAACTTCATTACCACTAAGTACTTATTTACCTTAAACTATGGATAAATTCGTCAAATAATTAAATGATATATTTTCACAGCCCCTGTGGTGAAGTTAGGGTGTTCGAAATCTCCAATTTTTATGTTTTTTAGCCTCGACCACCACTGTCATCAAAATGGCGAGTATCGTATGACTTGAATTTATAATAATAAACTAAACTAATAGTAAACTTGGGCGCTAAATATGAACGAACATATAATGAGGTTTTATCCAACACTCCTAATTAACGCACATTCATTGAAGATTTGATGGGTAGCATAATAAATATTTACATAATCAAATAAGGGTGTCGTATGTCGTTATTCTTGGGTACGATGGGACCCGGTACTGAGCCAGCGGAGGTTCGTGTGATCGGGGCGCTTCCAAAGTATACTCTACAAAACGTGATACAGCGCTATTCATTAAAATTTTAACAAAATACAAGTATTTCAATAAATCTTACAACAGCAAGAACCATAATGAACGAAATGTGATGAATATCATTCTAAACTTCGGTCAATGTGACGTAATCGTTCACGAGATCAAGCCCTCAAGTAAAGCATCTTGAGGAGCTGATCTTGGTAACTGAGATACTGTTTTCATGTGTTTATTAATTAGCAATGATCTTGAGATGCTGATATCGTTATAATGGCGTATCAAATGATATCGCACTTGAGTACGTCATTGTGGAACGTTTATTAATACGGGCCTTAGATAAATTACAAACTGACTCACTAAAAAGTGAAAAAAATACTATAAAGTGAAAAATTACTTAAATTTCGGAAGTCGGTGGCAAAAAACTAACATACAAATCCAAAGACACCGACTTCGAAATTAACATTTATTTTTCACTATATAGTGTTTTTGGAAGTCAGTTGTTTTTTTTTTTTTTTGTAAAAAAGTTTTTTATCTTTATAAATCATTATGGACTCACACCTCAAACACTTCAACAACGTTTGAATTTTGCTAGAGATTTTCACTTCTATAATTCGAATTACATTATCTGCTGGAACATGACCTCGACTCCTTCCAAATTATACGATTTTGCATGTCTTGGATACTAGAAATATACACAGTTTGTCCAAAGCAAATACCAAACATTTTCTGGCTGTCCACTTCAATGCTGAACGCTACATGCATTTTTAAGCATTGAATCTATTTTGTGCAAGAACAGCCTTGCCGAAATGGTTGCAGGGTAGTCTTGATCGAAGCTTGTGGGTCAATAAAAACAAATTAGTTCACTGTAGATGCAGGTTTGTTGGCTAGAAAAAGAGTAAACCTAGATAATGTCGATAAGACAGAGATTAAAACAGAAGACGAACTAGCAGGGGATCAAGGAGGGGGGTGGAGGGGGGGTGGAGGGTTCAGGGGATCAGACCGGAATGAATCAAATAAAACAGAACATCAAAATAATAACTATAATTGCTTTCAATTTCCACACAAGTCACCAACTTACGAATAGTAAGAAAATAAATACAATTCAAATTGTAATTACTATTCGTAAGAAATACACATTGTAATTCTTACTATTCGTAAGAAATACAATTCGTTTTAAACCACCGGTTTAATCATCATAATTAGCCTATAATGTTCCCACTGCTGGGGCAGAGGCCTCCTCTCTGTGACAGACAGTGGGCCGTAATCTACCACGCGGGCCCAGTGCGGGTTGGTAGATGTCACATGTCTGCGAATTTTTGGTTTTAGGATATCTCGGTTTCCTCACGATGTTTTCCTTCACCGTTTTGAGAGCAGTGGTGATGAAATAATTTACACAAAGTAAAGCGCCTGTCTGGGTTCGAACCTACGACCTACAACTCGTATGTCGCGACCGATACCACTGGGCCACCACTGCTCTCACCGATATAATAGTAAGTAAGTAAGTAATTATTGTCTCTGTGTGGTGGCTCGTCTGTGTGGTGCCGGACTTAAATAATTGCACCACCCCTTACTTCCCGTGGGTGTCGTAAAAGGCGACTAAGGGTCTTACCGGAGAATGGGCAGCAGTGTTCTCTATTTATTCCACCATCATACCATACTGCGATCGCCAACCCGCCTGCCAAGCGTGGCGATTATGGCAAACCAAAATTGGGGGAGGCCTATGTCCAGCAGTGGACGTCTATCGGCTGAAACGACGAAGTAATTATTTATTTTACTAAAAGACTTAACCTAGGTAACATCAGTGTTAATTCAATAAGGGACGGGAATGGCTATTACATTTAAGAAGACCCCTGCCCTTCAAACTAGGAAAATCCTGTATCTTGGAGGACAGTGTACTTTTAAGGGATTGACACCTTTTACAAAATATTCATAACTGCGTAATAACTCTGATGCTAACATACATATTTATTTAAAGGGGGCTTAGAAGCTAATTGTGGGGGGGGGGCTTAGAAGCTAATTGTGTGGGGGGTGTGTGTGTGTGTTGCTGTTGAGTTAGACTGGTTTGTGGGGTGTGTGGGTGTAATGAATATAGTAAATATCTGCCAAGGAAATGAAAGGTTAGGTATTTTAGTTGTAATTTGTAGAATGAATAAGTTCCTCTGTATCGCAATAATTTAAAAAGAGTAAATTTAACAGTTTTCTTTTTAATTCGAATGGTTTAATATTAGTCTTTTCCTGTCGTACTGCAGGGCAAAGGCTTCTTCTCATACAGATAAGTCACGAGCATTAATCACCACGCGTACTCAAGATGGGTTGACGATTTCAGACTTATATCCTACTTCCTACTATCACCACTAATATTATAAAGGCGAACGTTTATGAGTGTATGTGTGTGTGTTTATTTATATTTTTGTTACTTCTTCACGCTCAAACGGCTGGACCAATTTTGATAAAATTATGTATGAAGGTAGCTAGGTTACTTTTTATCCCGATATTCCCATGGGTTCGAGACTTATGCGGGTGAAACCGCGGGGCGCAGCTAGAAATATTATAAACGCGAAAGTTTGTGAGGATGGGTGGATGGATGTTTGTTACTATTTCACGTAAAAACTACTAAACGGATTTTGATGAAACTTTACAGTAATATAGCTTAGGTATACATCAGGACAACACATACTAATAGGATACTTTCTATCCCGATATTTTCACGGAATTGAAACTTATCCAGGTGAAACCACGGGGCGCTGCTAGTTAAGTCTTAGTTTTCTCACGAAATTTTTAAAGTGATATCCAAGATAAACTTCGAAAGTACATTTGAATTGAAAGGTTTAATATCAGTCTTTTGCTGTTCTACTGAAGGGCAAAGGCTTCTTCTCATACAGATAAGTCACGAGCATTAATCACCACGCGTACTCAAGATGGGTTGACGATTTCAGACTTATATCCTATCCTTATATACATTTGTACTTGCGCGGATTTGAACCCAAGCCTCTTGGATGGGAGGCGAGGCTTTAACCACTGGGCCATCATGACGATAAACCATCGATAACCAAGCGTAAATCTTCATAAACTTTCTCCCAACCCCGAACCTATTAAACGAAATTAATAACCCCAATATCAACGTACCTAAGTAATCAACGAGCACAGGAATGCGGAACTGTTTTAATTACCGAATGTTGTCGAGTTGAAATTGATTCGATTCCGATAATTTTACGCAATTTTGTGGGCCCATCCTATATGTTAGGGACTCGGTGGGCCTAGCACGAAGGCGCGAAATAAACGTAGGGGGATAACACGTGATCACAGTTTAGCTCGCTACCTCGATGTCACCTCCATGTAAAACAAATGCATGCTAATATACACGAACGCAAGATTTATTCCGGTCTGATCCCTTGAACCCAGGGGGGGTTCCCCCCTCGATCCCCTGCTGCTTGTTCGTCTTCTGTTTTAATCTCTGTCTTATCCACATTATCTAGGTTTATTCTTTTTGACAGGTAAGTACAGTCAAGAGAAAATAAAAGTTTCATGATTTACAAAATTAAATTAAAAAAAATGTTTTTAAACAATTCCAGGCATCGTGGTTAACTGCCAAGCAGCCCGCGATGTATCCTTCGGCATGTTGCTTGCGTGTCTTTTAGCATGCGTTTGATAGTATATATTATTATCCTTTTGAACGCCACGGTCGGGTATAGACGACAAACGAAAACGTGCCCAACACGCGTTTTCTTGTCGGCTGTAGACGACGGTGGCGTGTTGGGCACGTTTTCTTTTGTCGTCTATACCCGACCGTGGCGTTCAAAAGGTAAAAAATGTCGTTTTCTTGTCGGCTGTGGACGACCGTGGCGTGTTGGGCACGTTTTCGTTTGTCGTCTATACCCGACCGTGGCGTTCAAAAGGTTAAGGAGTGTTATGCCTAATTTCAATATAACGCATATAGAGGTATAAGGAACAGGGTGTAAAGTTCACTCATACTCTATAGAAAAGGGAGGATCCTCCTACCAGACGGGTGTTGTGTCTGGCGGGCAATTGCCCAATGATTCATGCCTGCATGCATGGCCGTTGTATCTATGCTAGTTGCGCGGTAAACTCTGCTTGCGGAATGCAGGATTTTACGTGACGCCGCCGCGGAGTATTTTTCGCAAGATGCGTGTTGATTTTTCAATCGAATATCTAGCTATCCGTATCGGTTTAAAAATAAAAGTAAATGTGCGAAACAAATATTTTTATATTATGACAAAAGGAGTACGTAAGAATGATGTGTATGTATATCTATGTGTGCGTGCCTGCACCATTACCATTATGTTGTGTCGCTATTCAGTAATAAACTAGCATCCAATAGCAACGGTGGTTTTATTCGATAGCTCACAGATCAAAGAATCGTAGCAGGTGTACTTTCTACCTACCCCCATGGGAGGAGGGCGTGAGTTTATGTTCCGTTGAACCTTCGTAGAAATAATATTTTTAATACCTCGAGCACAGATCCCATAGGCTATAAATCTTCTTCAAAAACGTCTTCTCCATAATAGTTTTAAAACCCTGACTCCCCAAAATTGAACAGCATTTTCAATCGGTGACTCGAAGGACCAAGTTTACGACTTTAATATAGACATTCCCGCCTCGCCAGTAAATCACTTAGTTTACCTGGTCTCGCTATTAAATTTGTACTAAGTATAATGAGTTAGCTATAAAAGTAGAAACTAAGTACTAACGAGAATGAATCATTATTGTATATACCTATCCAAGTTTTTCTAACTGAACAGACAGCTACGTACGTCTTTTTTACATCGTGCATCGTTTTCACATATACTTAAATTCAACATTAATGATGTAACTAATATTTTTGTAAAAATATAATTAGAATGAGTGTCCATGGAGTTTCTTGCCCGTTCTTCTCCATAGGTTTTGGAATGGACAACTAGCTTCATATTTCTGAGTGTCCGACTTCTTGACAATTCAAAAGTGCCTGTAAATGGTTTAATTGAAATAAACGCTTTGAGTTTGAGTTTGCTATTGCTGGGGATTTGTTGCGCCATTTCTTCGTCCCAGTTAAAGCACTGAGAATTAGGGAAAGGTGGCCATTTTGGGACTGCCTTATGTAATTTTGACGTTTGAAAAGTGCTGATTCTTAGCCTACTAAAATAAAATTTATTAAAACTTATGTTTTAAATTAATATTATTTCAAGTTAAACAAATATCAACTTTATATTAATGCTAATTAAGTTGATTTCAGAGTGACTAGGACTATTGAAAAGTTATAAAAATGTTTGAAGTTGTAGCGTAAACTGAACTTCATTTTTCCATAAACTCATATTTGTTTACATTTAACGAATAAATCGCGAATACAGTATAAATGACTTTTGATTTTGCTTTGTTATTTTGCCCTTCATTTGTCTTTTAGTATAGTCTGAAGTAAGGAATACGATGCAGTAGGTAAACTCAGCGTTTTCATTTGTTTCCTCAAAGATGACCATCATTATGAGCTAAGGACAATCTTCTGTTGTGTGGGCTCACTGATTTATTTACGCGGCCCCAGTGCGGGTTGGTAGATGTCACATGTCTTCGAATTTTTGGTTCTAGGACATGCCGGTTCCCACACAATGTTTTCTTTAATCGTTTTGAGAACAGTGGTAATGAATTATTTACACAAAGTAAAGCGCTTGTCTCGGTTCGAACCTACGACCTACGATTCGTAAGTCGTGGCCGTTATCACTGGACCACCACTGCTCACTCACACAATTTGCCAATTTTCATCCAAATTGTTCAACGGTTTCCGCGTGATTGAGTAACAAACATCCAAACATCTTCACAAGCTTTCACATTAATAATAATCACACAAAATAATAATAATCATTTCACATTAATATTAATAGGATATTAGGATTTTAAGAGATCCTTCAAATTGAATTTTTAACAGCGGGATAACTGCGTAACACAGTAGCAATCGCTTTCATTTTGACAACAACATTCATTTGAAGCAATGATTTAGCAATATCCTTTAAAATGATTTGGATTGTGATTGATAGTGTGTTACGCAGATTAAAAATTTTATTTTCTACCAAGTTTGTTTTATTTTGTTGTGTAGTTTTGTACCTAGTTTGGAATTCAGGAGTTCATATCACACTAATATTATAAAGGCGAAAGTTTGTGAGTGTGAAGGTGTGTGTGTGTGACTGTGTGTGTTTATATATTTGTTACTTCTTCACGTTCAAACGGTTGGCCCAATTTTTATAAAATTTGCGGATCGAAACTTATGCGGGTGAAACCGCGGAGCGCAGCTAGTAATTTTATAAATGATTTATTTTCTGTAAGTAGGTTTGTACAAACACTTTTACACGTCAATAATATTTTTTAAACTAGATGAAGTCAGCGTTTGCTATTTGACTATTCAGAGAGGAAAGGCCGAAACAAACTCAGAGGTCACTGTCTCTTTTAAAGTCCAGACAAAATCTTGGTTAGATCGCGTGAAGACCAAATTAATGTAAGTGAGTAGACTACAATCGTTGAGCTCCTCAAGTTCTGAGTTGAGCTGCACGATTTTTGAGAAATGCGGTGGTTCTTTCCTCAAAAGACCATTTCAGACACCAATTGGTGTCTGAAATGGTCTTTTCAGACACCAATTGGTGTCTGAATTGGTGTCTGAAATGACTTTTACACGTCAATAATATTTTTTAAACTAGATGAAGTCAGCGTTTGCTATTTGATTATTCTGAGAAGAAAGGCCGAAACAAACTCAGAGGTCACTGTCTCTTTTAAATTCCAGACAAAATCTTGATTAGATCGTGTGAAGACCAAATCTTTTCAGACACCAATTGGTGTCTGAAATGGTCTTTTGAGGAAAGAACCACCGCATTTCTCAAAAATCGTGCAGCTCAACTCAGAACTTGAGGAGCTCAACGATTGTAGTCTACTCACTTACATTAATTTGTATCCTAGTTCTTAGGAATATAACTGTATTTAGACTATATCTTTTTGAGTCCAATTAAACGTTATTATTATTATTATTTCTTACTGGCAAAAACCATATTCGGTAACAATATTCCTAAAATAGTTTTCCTTGTTTTATTATTTCGTAGAATTTTGTAACTCGTTTAGAAATAATAATACGGCTTCTGTTTTTGCGATACACAATTAAATTTTCAAACCGGTCCTTCGGTATTCATTACTTGAGTCTATACTAATAATAATGCTGAAGGGTTTGTTTGTTTGAATGCGATAATCTCTGGAACTACCAGTAGGTTTAAAAATGTTGTTTTTGCATTTGATAGCCTAAACCTTGAGAAAGGCTATAGGCTATTTACATCACTTTTAACATCACGATAGAGGCTATTTATTGGCTATAGGCTATAGGCTATTTATTGGCTTTTAACATCACGATAGAACTCTCAGGAGCCGAGAAAAAAGATAAAAGGTAAGAAAGAACGCTAAGCTAAAACGAAGTAAAAGCGCGGACAGGCGATGCGATGCGATGTTGATGCGGTGGGTCGGGTATCAAGAAATTTTAAATTAGTATAAGTATACAGGGTTATTGGTAAAACATTAACAACCTCTTAAGAGGTCACTGTACTCATCACTATGAACAACTTTTACTATGGGACCAAACCTGAAATCGCGAAAAAAAATCAGCTGTTCCCTACGTTTTGACGAGTTATACGAACATAAAATTGTAGGGAACAGCCGATTTTTAGGGTTCCGTAGCCAAATGGAAAAAACGGAACCCTTATAGATTCGTCATGTCTGTCTGTCTGTCTGTCTGTCTGTCTGTCTGTCCGTCTGTCTGTCTGTCTGTCCGTCCGTATGTCACAGCCACTTTTCTCCGAAACTATAAGAACTATACTGTTGAAACTTGGTAAGTAGATGTATTCTGTGAACCGCATTAAGATTTTCACACAAAAATAGAAAAAAAAAACAATAAATTTTAGTGTTCCCCATACTTAGAACCGAAACTCAAATTTTTTTTTTCATCAAACCCATACGTGTGGGGTATCTATGGGTAGGTCTTCAAAAATGATATTGAGGTTTCTAATATCATTTTTTCCTAAACTGAATAGTTTGCGCGAGAGACACTTCCAAAGTGGTAAAATCTGTGTCCCCCCCCCCCGTAACTTCTAAAATAAGAGAATGATAAAACTAAAAAATAAATATTACCATGTAAACTACTACCGAAAATTGGTTTGAACGAGATCTAGTAAGTAGTTTTTTTTTATTAAATTGATATTAAGTTGTGAACCAGGTTGAAAGGTTCTGGAGTAGCAACCGCGTACCGGAAGACGTAGCGTTGGAAGGCCTCCCACAAGGTGGACCGATGACCTTGTGAAGGCCGCAGGAACCCGTTGGATGCGGGAAGCACAGGACCGGTCGAAGTGGAGGTGCTTGGGGGAGGCCTATGTCCAGCAGTGGACGTCTTTCGGCTGAAATGATGATGATGATGATGTGAACCAGGTGAAAGGAAAAGAACCTGTCTTTATATTAACATTATTTATTTAGGCACAGCAACATAAATGCATTATTTTACAAGAAACTTGGTTTGACAACACCGGAGTTTCACTTTTGTATGACATGATCAGTATTGGTAGACCAGCTACCAGTTTGCATTTTGAGTAAGTTATTCAAGTTTTGACCATTAAATAACTTATGGCTTGGCACACTTATTGTGTGCGAACTGTGGTGTTATACCAACTTAAATTCTTAAGACAGGGCAGAGAAAACCGTTTTTCTTGTCGTGAAAAACTACGGTATTTTTTTTTGTCGTGATAAATTACGGTTTATTCGCCGTGTGTAGGTACAGATGAGGCACTAAGGTCGTCGTACATCGTGACAGACACGTGTTCTCTACAGCACTGTTATACGCGCCGTACCGTAAAGAAACCGAGCCACGTACAAAGGACCTTACAGACCTACTTACATTACTTTATTCGTATTCGAATGATTGTTCATATTCGAATAAAATGTTTGCTTACATTCGCTTACACGAATATGAATATTAGAAGTATTAGAGTAAGGTTCAAATTCGTATGGAACGTTTATTTTTCTAAAGTAAAATCAAACTGCCATCTGGGAATCTAGCCCATAGTCTTGCCTAGGCAGACGCACAAAAATAAAATATAAACGTGTGTTTCGAAAAATCAGTCCCAATTTTTTTCAAGAGATCCAAATGTTCTGTTTGTTCTGTACAGGTAGGTACCTATTGCATGACACCCATAATAAGTACATAAAAAACATCAAAACTGTCACCCATGACAGTGTAAGTACAACAATTAACAATAATCTAACACTACAATCCATTCACAGTTCCTCTGATTTTACATCACTATCAAAATCACAGTGATCTTTATACTCCTTGTAATAAGGTTGCTTTTGAGTTGCTTCCATTCGGCTGTGCAATTTCAAAACCTATCAACTGACATTAAAAAATTAAATCGGTAATTTTATTTTTTAATGTCAGTTGCTAGGTTTGGAAATTGCACAGCCGCATTGACAAGTATGTCAAAATCATTGTTATCTTTATTCTCGTCACAATAAGGTTACTGTTAGGTTGCTGCTGTCAGAGACAAAATAACTGTGAAAGGACTGTACTCGAAACAGCCACCGCCTAAAAAGGTTGGCTCAAAAATATTGCTCTTCTGCTAAATCTCCTAACGTGTCTTTTGCCTCGTGCTGTCCTCTTGTCGCGTGGTGGTGACACTCTGTTTGGTGGGTGGACCCAGTCTGGACACCTGAAATGAAAATATTTATATAAATACAAATTGTATAGGCATCAGTGGACTGGCCAGTATTTTGGGCACGTTTCCGGATTACAGCGTTACCGACCGGTCGACCCCCCACGAACTCAGGCTAGACTCTGTCAAGCGCCACCAGATGGCGCTAGCGTTCCGATTCCGGTCAAATCGAAGCTTGTCGTCACAGCGCTTCCGCCTCGTTGTCAAGTCAGCTCCCGTACTAATGACGTTTCCGACATATAGTTAGTTGTGTTTTATAAAAGATATATGAAATAAGTAATCAATTGTGGTTTTCAGTAGCAGCCGGAGTGTGGATTTGTTCCCGGTAAGAGGAAAAGCGATCGGAGAGACTTTGAAAAATCCTAAGTAAAAAGTCGTAATTCGAGGTTCGGCTCTCGCCTATTTCCTCCTCCAATATTGGAATAATTTAAAAGATATTTCATAAACTGAATAAGGTCTGATTTTTCAATCATCTGATAACTTTATTCGGGGAATAATTTTGAAATTTTGACAGTTATTTCATACAAAAACTGTCAAACGTCAATTTTATTCCTCCAATTAAAGTTATTTAGCGATGGAAAAATCAGCCTTTAGAAGGATATACTATCCCACAAAAACATTTCATGTTAAATGTTGCCAAGACGAGACCATGTAGCTCGCACTGTCAAAAAGTAATCAGATCTCATGTAGAGCCAAGCTTCTAACTCTACACGCCCTAACTCTACAAGGCCTGACTTCGCAAACTCTACACCTTAGTCAAAATATCTGGTTTGGCCGTTTCGTTACTACAAGAACCATTAACAGTATGAGAGTTTTTCACCTTACGCTCATGTGAATGTAGCGAAATGGCCAAGCCATATTATTTTGACTAAGGTGTAGAGTTTGCGAAGTCAGGCCTTGTAGAGTTAGGGCGTGTAGAGTTAGAAGCTTGGCTCTACATGAGATCTGATTACTTTTTGACAGTGCGAGCTACATGGTCTCGTCTTGGCAACATTTAACATGAAATGTTTTTGTGGGATTTCATTTCTTTTTGTAAGTTGCTTATGATATTTATACGAGTATTTTTGCTGTTCTTCATTTTTTCTTTCTTTTTTTGGGGTTTATTTATAACAAGGACCCCCCCTATATAAATTTTCAGACCTCTAGCATCAAAATTTACGGAATTTTTTTTTTTTTTTTGGGGTTAAAAGTTTCAAGTTTTAATATTTTTTTGTTGTTTGTGTACTATTACTAGCTTACATACCAAATTTCAGCTTTCTAGGACTTCAGGAAGTACCTTAAGAATTTTGATGATCATCAGTCAGTGAGTCAGTGACGAAATCGGGGTATTTTAGATATCAATAAAATCTAAAGTATAAGAGCTATGCAATTGAAACTTTATAGGTTTAATAAGTCAACCACTGGCATCATATTCCGAAAATTTTGTTTATCTGGTATAATCCAAACCCAAGTTAAGAGGGTTCAAAAATACGACGAAGTGCTTCGAGAAAAGGTAGGTAGTGCCCTTGCGCTTCGCTTGGCTGGTCTTGGCGGGGGCACTACCGTGCCCCCAGATACTGTGTCCCTATATTTTTCTTTTTTCATTAATAGCTGTTGTCAAATTTGTACACCATGCCTCTGTTGACAGCGGTTTAAATCGGCATTTTTCAGGGTTCTAGTGCTTATAAAAATAATGTATCATTCAAAGGAAAACATAGAGACATACAAGTACTTAATATTTATTCATCTAGTAAAAAATCATTGCTTTATGGTCATTAACCAGAAACAAAACAGGCGTTACTATGGAGTAACGACCACCCGCGTTTCCTTGATGGTACTTGATGCACCTCTGCCTGACCCTTTAACTGGGTCTAGAGACATGAAATTTTGCACAAGAGTTCCTTTTATATCAAAGGTAAAGTTTAAGTAATGGTTTTCGAAAATCCATCGCCTAACAGGACTAAATAGGTGATGATGGAAGTCACTTGCTGATAGGAAAAACCCATCGACCGCACGCCTTATTAAAAAAATCTAAATCGGTTCAGCCGTTTGGGAGCTACAGACAGACACACAGATACACACGTTAAACTTATAACACCTCTCTGTTTTTGGTGGGGGGTTAAAAAGGAGTATAATCTCTATATCTAAATCAAAAAAGTTAATCTAAGTTTATTTTAAATCATTATCATCATCATTTCAGCTAGCCGAAAGTCGTCCACTGCTGGACATAGGCCCTCATCAAGAATCATATGTATCGCTCCCAAGCTTCTCGCATCCAGCAAATTCCCACGACCTTCACCTGTTCATCGGTGCACCTTGTTTTAAATCGTCGTCGTCGTCGTTCAGCCGATAGACGTCCACTGCTGGACATAGGCCTCCCCCAATTTTGGGAGGGTTTGCCATAATCGCCACGCTTGGCAGGCGGGTTGGCGATCGCAGTATATATGATGGTGGAATACATAGAGAACGCTGCTGCCCATTCTCCGGTACGATCCTTAGTCGCCTTTTACGACACCCACGGGAAGTAAGGGGTGGTGCTATTCTTTAAGTCCGGCACCACACAGACCAAATGTATTATGTTTTAAATGCATAATATCAATACAATGAATTGAACGTAAACAAGTGAAGTTATGAATGCGAATAATTTTCCTCAACGAGATGTTATCAAAATCGCTGTGGTTTTTACGTTGTACCTATGTGTACCGAGGCGTGACTTTGTTTGTTATATAAATCGATTCTACACAAAAAAAAACGGTCAAGTACGTTCCGAACAAATTTGTGGGTATGTAAATAGTTTATCACGGGAAAAAATATTTTTTTTTGTAATGTAACTACAAATTCACGGTTTTAGGATTTTTTTCTTTACTTGTGCCACATGACTTTGCTTCTTGCCAAATTTCATGATTCTAGGTCAACGGGAGGTACCCTACAGGTTTTGATTCCGGAACATAAACGCCCGTATCTTTTAATTGCGTTGGCTTAGAAGTTTGATTTTTTCACTGCTTCAAGGGATTTCAGTAGGTACCTATTTGATATCAATTTCAACTTGATAACTCCACGCGTTCCTGAGAAAAAGGGTCTTGACAGACGGACAGATACACAGACAACGAAGTGATCATAAAAGGGTTCCGTTTTTCCTTTTGAGGTACGGAACCCTAAAAATATTACAATGGTACCTTAATTATACTTAGGTAGAATGATGATGACTTCAATACATACTTGCATACACAATCTCACCCTACTAGGGGAAGCCCGGGCAAGACGAATATGTTAAGGGGTACTGCAAATAAAACCACAATCTAATAATCAATAGAACTCTTTGTACTTTTAATTTGTACTATGTTTAATCGTCTTTGAAAAATAATCATTAAAATTCAAAAACTTAAACAATTTCTATAATAATTTTGAGCATTAACAAAAGGTTTCAATTATCGGTTTTGCCCGGTGGGGTCGGGCAAAAAGGATAAGTAGAACTAGCTTAGATCAGTGTTCGCATTCATCACAGAAGTAGCTGCCAACTCCTACATAATAAAGTGCAGTCTTTATGCGCCCAAATGCACTGATTACACTGAATCCAATCTTTCGCTAGTGGTTCAGTGTATTTGTCAGCGCACACTAAACCGTAAAAATCTGGTTTCGGATTTTTGTTTTGTTATTTGACTGAGGATATTTTAGTTTTAGTTTTTCTGGGGCCTGCTAACTCAGAGATGGCATTTGTAATGATAGTGGTAACTAATACTTATAATATGCTTGCTCTGAGCAAAACGGAATACCTAACCGTTTTGCCCATATCCATTTTGCCCAACACTCTAATATTAGAAACAAGTGAAAACTTGAATTGTTTTTAGTAGGTAAACAAAAAGTAACGATTACAAATAATACCTAAATAACCGTGCAATTGAATATACAATACATCTTTATAGACAACTGATGACTAATACAAAAAGTTTGTGTGCAAACCTTTACAAAAATCGTAACAAAACAACGATAATCCTTTTTTTTCCCTTCCACAACAGATGCACTCGCGTATTGTTTGGGTTGAACTGCCATGGCATTGCCGATCGTATGTGTCACGACTAGAGAAAATGTTAATAGCGCTATCTATTATATGTTTATGGAAAAATCAGTTATTCTTCTTACCCGCACTATGCTTCTTGCCCGTCCTTCCCCTACCATCATTAATATAATGTATACTTATAAAAATTCCATATCAGGAGGTCTACTCTCCAAGTCCATCAACGAAGACCAGAAGGCACGTCCGAAAGTAGTTGATCCGTCAAAACAAGTTTCAAATTCAATATTCATCATCATCATCATTTCAGCCGAAAGACGTCCACTGCTGGACATAGGCCTCCCCCAAAAGGAGGGGTTTGCCATAATCGCCACGCTAGGCAGGCGGGTTGGCGATCGCAGTATGGTATGGTGGTGGAATGCATAGAGAACGCTGCTGCCCATTCTCCGGTACGCCCCTTTAATATTACGGACGGACAAATACATAGTAATTGGGAGTAGAGACAACTGTCAAATAGTGTTATCACTCATTCTTATTTCAGGCCTCGAACTAATCATAATATATCCGAAAGTTACACGGCGTAGGAAATTCGGCCGAAACTACGCATTTTGTGCCGCCTTATTGGGAGAAAATGCATAGATTAACGCTCTAAATATGAAAACAGTGAGTGTGAAGGTGCACTAAGAAAATATTTTACTACTCAAAAGTGTAGTAAAATAGTGTGTAGTGTAGTGTGTGTGTGTATAGTGTGTGTGCGTGTGTGTCCTCTAAGCAGGCTTGAAATATTAGGAAAATTAACTTGATGGAGAGAATATTAATTATGTTCTTGAATTTCTTTCGTTACATAATTATACCTACACAACATCTTTGCCTTAATACTAATATTGCCTTAGCGAATATCAGCACACATTTGTCTTTCGGTCCGCACTGTGTATATATTTATCTAAGTCGTGTGTCTATATTTACTTTAGTAATAATAATACAAAATTTTGCAAATGCGTAGGTGAATATACTGAGACAATGCACACAAAACGCAGGACTTTTTTTATTATAGCTTAAATTCAAGCAGGCAGAAGGAAACACAAAATTATAAATACAATACAGTTTGGCCATTGAAAGACATATGTCATTGCGACAATTCTAGTAGCTAATAAAGATCAAATTCGCAAAAATCGTATTCGTTTGTATGGAACTAGAACGCATTCTCTCTTCGACCGAACTGTAGCTACCAGTCCCTGCTTCGCATATGCACATGGGCTTTTTTAGGGTTCCGTAGCCAAATGGCAAAAACGGAACCCTTATAGATTCATCATGTCTGTCTGTCTGTCTGTCCGTCTGTCTGTCTGTCCGTCCGTATGTCACAGCCACTTTTCTCCGAAACTATAAGAACTATACTGTTGAAACTTGGTAAGTAGATGTATTCTGTGAACCGCATTAAGATTTTCACACAAAAATAGAAAAAAAAACAATAAATTTTAGGGTTCCCCATACTTAGAACCGAAACTCATTTTTTTTTCATCAAACCCATACGTGCGGGGTATCTATGGGTAGGTCTTCAAAAATGATATTGAGGTTTCTAATATAATTTTTTTCTAAACTGAATAGTTTGCGCGAGAGACACTTCCAAAGTGGTAAAATGTGTCCCCCCCCCTGTAACTTCTAAAATAAGAGAATGATAAAACTAAAAAAAATATATAATGTACATTACCATGTAAACAACCACCGAAAATTGGTTTGAACGAGATCTAGTAAGTGGTTATTTTTTAATACGTCATAAATCGTAAACAGCAATTTACCATTCATTCAGTCAACTCAAAAATAAAAAAAAACATTTAATTTCATAAACATAAACCTTATGCATAAACCCGGATGTTACGGAACCCTCGGTGAGCGACTCCGACTCGCTCTTGCCCGGTTTTTTTTTTTTCGTATGGGAAATCATTAAATGACTCTGGGTGGAGCGGAACGGAGTGTCAGACTCATAGTGACTAAAACCCACCCATGTTCCTTCTTTAGCCTTTTATGTTCCGGGCCAGCGGTAACACTTTCGGACAATCCCGCTAACATGCACATGGGTGCAATGGCGACTTGTCAAAATATCAAGATGTCTGTGCTACAGCTTAGTTAAATATTTATAATTATAATAATAGCCTCCCCGACCGTTTTCGGTCACGGTGGCCAATCTCAATGGAGATTAGCCAGGTACGCAGGAGATATTATAGTGCACAAGTGTGTGCGCAAACACAGGTGCACTCTCTGTTCCTTTACTCTCATAGTCCGATGGGACGGCAATCCGACACGACCGGGGAGAGTTCAGGCGCAGGAACAACGGCTTTACGTGATTTCCGAGGCACGGAGGTATTAAACCGCCAACTTCCAAACTCCGAACTGTTACTAAGAAATTCCTAATGGAAAACACAATAACACTGTCCGACCCGGGAATCGAACCCAGGAGGTCATTTATAATTATATTAAGCACATAAACCCTCCGTAATAAATGACGGTGAAGGCTGCATCAAAATCTATTGTGGAGGTCAGAAGATTAGTACCGTCACACAGACACCTAAAGTGAGTTTGTTTTGTACTTTGCACCTATAATAAAGTTTGCTTTTCAAGAAAACTAGATAATGCAACACGATTTTATCAAAGCAGATAATGGGAATCAACAAACTAATAATTCAAGATAGATAAGATAAGACAACGATGAATTTAAAACTATGGCCACAAAAAGGGCTTGTTTAATATCTCATGATGAAACTTGATAAAATCATTGAACAACCATAAAACACGCCATACGAATGTAAAGTCAGACAAAAAGAATATCTCACGAAGTCACGAAGTCACGAAACAAGCAACCGATCATACTTCAATCAATTTATCTAGCCTTTTCCCAACTATGTTGGGGTCGGCTTCCAGTCTAACTTTTTTTTTTTGAAGTGAAAACTTTTATAAGCGCGTTGGGCATTTTTTGAGGTGGGAAAAAACCATTGAAACTCGCGACACAGTTACCGAAACCGACACCTCTGTTTTAAGTTTTGGCCTTTATAAAGACATCAACGCGCGGTACATTTTCTTTGGGAAGAATGAACCTTCAATCATATTTATAAAATTACTATGCTTTTTCAAGTTTTCACTTCTGGCGCCTGGAGTGCCACTGCTTTTTTCCATGTTGGAAAATAATCATGGGTGTCCACCACCCTTAGTCTGTCAGACTCTTACTGACTAAAAAACACCCCGATGTTCTCGTCCTACACTTCATCATTTCAGAAGAAAGACGTCCACTGCTGGACATAAGCCTCTCCCAAAAGGGGGGGGTTTGCCATAATAGCCACGCTTGGCAGGCTGGTTGGCGATCGCAGTATGGTATGGTGGTGGAATACATAGAGAACGCTGCTGCCCATTCTCCGGTTAGACCCTTAGTCGCCTTTTACGAAACCCACGGGAAGTCCGGCACCACACAAAAACCACCCTCCTGCACTTCCTACACTTAAGCCAGTCTAAACTAATGCAACTGAACACCAGTATTTTACATAATGGGTTGTAGACGTCAGATAGGCAATCGCTGGGTAATACGATTAGCGATACCCGATCATACTTCCATGCCTACTAATATTACAAATGCGACAGTAACTCTGTCTATCTGTTTGTTACATTTTCACGTCAAAACCACTGTAACAATCGTTTGGTTTGACAGAAAGGTACCCTGGGACCTGGAGAAGGTTATGGATATGTTGTGAGTTTGTTTTTGCTAGGAATTGACACTATTGACAGCGCACTCCACGCTCACTTCACCTAAGTTTTCACGGTGAGATTGTCACAGAATCGACCGGCTGTGTACTGCTGGCTGGGAGAGCGTGAGCGCTGGCGCTAGGCCCCAGGGGTGGGACGATTTTTACAGAATAGCACCGCAGGACTGAGCGTGAAAGTGGCGGCTTACGATTTTCGTACTTACTTACTTTATTTTAGTTTTTGACCGCATAGTATTACATTTTTGTAGGATACTGCAGATTTTTAGGGTTCCGTGCCTCAAAAGTAAAAACGTAACCCTTTTAAGATCACTTCGTTGTTCGTCTGTCTGTCGGTCAGTCAAGACCATTTTTCTCAGGAACGCGTGGAGTTATCAAGTTCAAAATTAATATCAAATACTCAATACTGCAATCCCTTGAAGCAGTGAAAAATTCAAACTTCTAAGTCAACGTAATCAAAAGATACGGGCGTTTATGTTCCGAAATCAAAACCTATTGGGTACTTCTCGTTGAATCATGAAATTTGGCAAGAAGCAAAGTCATGTCACATTACAAAAAAAAAAAAAACATTTTAAAAGTATTTACACACCTACGTAATTGTTCGGTGCGCGAGTCCGACTCGCACTTGACCGGGTTTTTTTTATAACCGACAAAAAATTTCGAAGAAAAAGATGTTCAGAATCATGTACTGTGATATTGATATTGATACTGGTATGTGTATGTGATACTGGTATGTGTGTGATACTGGTATTCAGCTGTATCCGGTTAGACTGGAAGCCGACCCCAACATAGTTGGGAAAAGGCTAGGCAGGTGAATCATGTACTGTGAGTTCATGGTAACTGATTGCGCGTCAATATCCCTCTCACCATATAAATGTTGCTTACAACCTAACTGAATGCAGCTGAATATTCAAAGGATATTGGACGAAATTCCTAATCCATTGCTTCATAGTTTAGAAAATTCATTTGCTCAACAACGTCAATATCGTAACGAATGTTGCTGAACTGTCAAAATTAAAGGTATTGGCATTGTTTCGCTGGACTCTTGCACATGGAGCCTTCTACCTTTATAGCTAAGGGTATAGACATAGTGTTCAGATCTTACTTCTCAATATCAGGCAGACTGTGTCCCTTGCACCTCGCCTCCCATTTCGCCCAGTACTTGAATCCTTCTGCCTCGAACACCTTGACGGCACAAACACCATCGTCTTTGATGTCATCGTCAAGCAGTGCTGTAAGTACAAAATGATTATCTACAATTATCTAAAAAAAATTACACCAAAGATACCCAGTGACCAGACCACCAGTGACGTCCAGTGATCTGCAAATACAGTATGGGTATGGTTCAAATGCAAGACCAGAGACGATAGACCGTCGGGTACTTTAGCGTGCTAGCTCCCACAGCATCCAGAGAGTATTATGTGATAGGTGCAACAGCCCTATGCTGGGTCACTGGATACGGCTGCACACGTAGGTGTCAGTCGTTTCAATTTTGTGTTTTTTAGGGTTCCGTACCAAAATGGTAAAAAATTAAATTAAAAATTTTAAAAACCCCCGACACAAAAAATAATAAAATCAAATGTAAGTAATTGGAAAAGAATCAAATAATTTAAAAACCCCCAATTTAAAGAATCTAAGTAACGAGACTAAAACAGATAAATTCATATGTAATTAAGTTGGGGGTTTTTAAATTATTTGATCCTTTTCCAATTACTTACATTTGATTTTATTATTTTTTGTGTCGCGAGTTTTTTAAATTTTTAATTTAATTTTTATTTCATGCTTTTTGTAGGGACTCCTTAATTTTTGTATTTCATTTCTTTTATTTTCTTGCGATTTAAGATTCAGGTAATTTGGTGTTTAATCAGGTTTTTTATCCGTCAAAAAATAATTATTAATTTATAGTTGAAGAATAATTTTTAAGACTAAGCAGATTTTTTTGTTTTATTATATCCTTTTTCTAGTTCTTCCTTTAGTTGTTCAACTTTCGTACAAGTATTTCATAGCTATTAGATATCTATTAGGTATTTCAGATCTAGTTTATAAAATGGGACTGCGACACTATCTGATGTAGAAATACCTACGCTTTTTAAGTAGAATATTTCCATTCGTAATAAAAATAGTCAAACTTAGTGGTCGTAGGTACCAGTCATCACTCCAGTTTCCTCATCATTCTAGAGCTGTGATCAGACAAAAAAATATTTTCAAGTTTTTAGTTTTCATTTCATTTGTTAATATTCCTCATTCCCTTTCAATATAGTGTACATTATTCTACTTGTCAAGCCCTTGCATTTGATACCTATATTGAAGGAGTTGTGAAAAAAAATATAATTCGCCCTTTTGTGGTGGCGGCCATCTTGGATTTGAAATTTGTAATAGCGTATAGTATTCTACTAGTCAAGCCCTTTCATTTGATACCCATATTGAGGAGTTGTGAAAAAAAAATGTAATTCGCCACTTTGTGGTGGCGGCCATTTTGGATTTGAAATTTATCATAGTGTATAGTATTCTACTATTCACGCCCTTTCATTTGATACCCATATTAAGGGAGTTGTGAAAAAATATGTAGTCCGCCATTTTGTGGCGGCGGCCATCTTGGACCGATTTTCATCAAACATAGCAAAGAACACTCCCGACTAATTCACCTTTCAAACAAAAAAAACAAAATCAAAATCGGTTCATCCATTCGGGAGCTATGATGCCACAGACAGACACACACACACACAGACACGTCAAACTTATAACACCCTGTCGTTTTTGCGGCGGGGGTTAAAAAGGAACCCTTATGGTGAGACTTTGTCTGTCTGTCTGTCTGTCGCAGCTGGATATCTCAAGAACTGCTAATGCTATCAACTTGAAATTAAGAATAGTTTTAGATGACGTTTGCTCAACTATTTTGCAAATTAGAAAGAAATAAAAATATATGTATATTTTTTGTAACAGGGACTGAAAGGGGGTCTGAAAAATTCGAAGTGGGGCTACTAGGGCATGTGGGGTTTCATATGAAAGAGCGCAGTTTGCACATTCTCAAACATTTTTTTCTTTTTTCTTAGGCCGCATAGTTTTCGACTTTTGATGAAAAATGTAAAAAAATACCGTCCCCCCCCCCCCCCTTATCTCTGAAGTTTGCAAAGAGAAAAATCTGAAATAATTCTATAATATAATAAAGATTACAGGAAAAATAAAACGAAGTCTCTAAATAGCACCCTTTTTCAGAAATCATCAACGAAAGTTACATTAGCTCCACTATGGGTCAAGAGATGGCGCTGTCATAAAATTGCAATATTCTACACCGCAGTGCACAGTGTTAAAATTCCCTGATGAATATAGGCCTCGCCGATGAAAATTTAAAAACATATAATGGTACGGGACCCTCGGTTCGCGAGTCCGATTCGCTCTTGCCCGGTTTTTTTACTAACATTGGGTTAAGACTTTTACTAACAACATATTATTATTATTATGGATTTTAATCTGAAATAAATTTATTATTATTATTATAAAGAAATTCAGATTTGTCAAAGTGGAAACTGACTCACACATAGATCAGAAACAATATACTCATCGGCATTAACCTAAAATCTTTAAACAAGTCTAGTACTTAATCATTTGTTCGTTTATTTTTGCATTAAAATATTTTTATTTAATTTGAATTCTGTGACCTGTATAATTTGTAGCTAATCATTCGTTTATTTTAATTGCAATGACATTTTATTCTATTTATTTTATGTAATATGGAATTTGCCTGCATCAAAGGATTTTTTTATTTGTCGGTAGTCTTACCTTCACATGTAATGTCACACTTCCCACCTTTCTTGCCTTCCTTGCACCATTCACTTCCTATCTGAAATTTTAATAAGCTATGTTTAGACTGACGTCAGAAAAGACACCGCCTACCAAACTAGATCCAACACACAAAGCCATGACAAGACTAACTTGTAAATAAAGGAGACTGGCCGATTTTGTATGCGAAGTGTTCTATGGATCAATAGCGATACAGTTTTGATATTTGTGTAAGGAATGCCTCATCTACCCTCTATAAATATTTATTTTTATCGATATTGCCGGGTCAGATTCTGATGCCACTTTGCACAAGTGTAAAAAGCAAGTATTCCTACACAAATATCGAAACCGTATCGCTATTGGTCAATAGACCACTTTTGATCTTATACTATGTTGAGTCTACATGACTGATTCAAACTGAAAACATGATTGTGGGTTTTACGCAATCATGTTTTCAGACTCCTCGGATTGTTTTCTGAATACGTGGTAAGAAGTTTAAGAAACCACAACGTAAAATATTAAAAGCGTCACAGGTTTTTCTAACTACGCAAGCAACATTTGAAAGGAAAATTGCATAAGGATGCCCGATAATGTCTTCGGGCAATGGGACCTCGTTCCTCCACACTAGAAGTGTGTCTGTCTCATCTGGACTAATTCTATCTTCCATGCACATTCGATTAGAGTAAAGAGATATGAGGTGTAAATTTCACTTATCCTCCATAGAAAAGGGACGATCCTTCGACCAGACGGTTGTCGTGTCTGGCTGGCAACTGCCCAATAATTCATGTCGAGCTATTGTATACAAGGTGTAACGTTAAATGCGCAAAACCTCTTAAGGGGTCATTGTACTCATCATTATGAACAACTTTTACTATGGGACCCAAGCTGAAATCGCGAAAAAAAAAATCTGTTGATCCCTATACGCTCGCATACGCAGATTTTCTTTTTGCGATTTCAAGTTTGGTCCCATAGTAAAACTTGTTCATAATGATGAGTACAATGACCTCTTAAGAGGTTTTGGGCATTTAACGTTATGCGTATAATCTAGTTGCGCGGTAAACTCTGCTTGCGAGATGCAGGATTTTGCGTGATGTCAGTATGACTCGTAGTTCGCATGTGGCGTTGTAGATACCGCTACAAGAGAAACCAAAAATAAATGATTTAGCAAATAATATAAACGTACTTGAAACAATCCAAAGTATTTTCTTCTAGGGCTCTTCACGACAATCGCTGATGTATTTCTGTCACTTTCCTGTTCTATCAGACATACCCCTGAAAGTAAACAGAAAAAATATTGAAGATAATGTTCATTATAATATGTATGTGCTAAGAACACAGTTGTATTCTCTCAGCATCTACTGTTTTTTTGGGTTCTGTACCCAGAAGTTGCAAACATGACTATGTCATGTTACTAAGCCGCTTCCCGTCCGCTCTCCATCCGTCCGTTCTTTTACAGTATTTATTTCTATTGCCGCGAAAAAAAAGAAAAATAGGGGTTCTCCATACAAGAAACGTTTTTTTTTGGCGTTTTTTTTGCCTTTTTATCTTACAAAGAAAATTAAACCACTTATCTAACAATAGTCCTATGATTCTCCCCTGGTATCCGTAGGAATAGGACAACTTAATTATGATATGATAAAAATGTTACTGAGGTAGCGGGGTAGAATGCCCCGGGTGCATCATTAACTTTATTTTTTTTTTCGTGGAGGCAATTTTAATACAAAATTTCAAAGCAAAATAGTTGGTAAAACGTCCCTAACTACTTACTAGTCTTCATGAGAATCGTAGAAAAACCATAAGAGCAGTGGTGGCCCAGTGAGTGGTATCGGCCCCGACTTACGACTTGTAAGTCGTAGCTTCGAACCCAGACAGGCGCTTTACGTTTTATAAATAATTCCATCATCACTACTTTTAAAACGGTGAAGGAAAACATCATGAGGAAGACATGTCCTAGAACGTTCTTTTACATCGTTCTCATATATAATTGTAAGTTCAACATTAAAGATGTTACTAAAATTTTTGTAAAAATATAATTTAAAAGAGTGTTCTAGCTAGCTTCATATTTTCTGACTGGCCGACTTCTTGACAATTCAAAAGTGCCTGTAAATGGTTTAATTGAAATAAATGGTTTGAGTTTGAGAACCAAATATTCGAAGACATGTGATACCCAAACCCACACGGGCCCGCGTAGTAGATTACAGCCCACTCCCTCTCGAAGAAAGGAGACCTGTGTCCCAGCAGCGGGAACATTATAGGCTGATCCACCACTTAGTTTTGTTGGCTTCACTTTGCCCAACCTGGGAGTCGAACCCAGGACCCCACGCTCAGCAGTCTCGCTTGCGACCACGAAACCAACAGGTGATATTGGGTTTTTCCATTAGGAATTTGTTAGTAACAGCCCGGAGTAGGAGAAGAAGAGAGTCCTTTTATTTACGAACTGTTTATTTATTGAAATTTGTTATTCCAACAAATATTGAATGGCCTAAAATTTGTAATGTAATTTGTAATTTGTGTTGTAAAATTTGTAATTTGTTTTAATATTATTGTTGACATGCATGTAAACTTACTTTATGTACATTTTATTGTACGCCCTAAGAGCAGGACATAGCTGTTCGCAAAACACAAAATTAATACCAGCTATATTATGTACACTTTCTTATGATCCACAATAAAGATGAATTGAATTGAAATTGAATCAAATTGAATTAAATTGAACTAAATTGAATTAAATTGGATTAAATTGAATTAAATAGAACGAAATTGAATTAAATTGAATTGAATTGATATTGAATTGACTTTAGAAGTTGGCAGTGTGATACGTTGGTCCTGCGCCTGATCTCGCTCCGGTCATGTCAGATTACCGCCCCATCGGGCTATGAGAGTGCGGGAAGAGTGAGGGCAACTGTGACTGCGCACACACTTGTGTACTATAACACCCCCCGCGCAGATGGCTAGTCTCCGTTGAAATTAGCTGTCATGGCCAAAATCCGCTCTGGAAAACTATTATTACGTTGATCGCATTCGTCTACGACAAAATAAAATACACGTACCAATCAAAATGGCTTTACAATACGAAGAATTTTACTATCAGTAAACAACAGTTGATAAAATACTAACATTATTTCGTAGTATTTAAGATTTTAGCACTTGTTCTCAGAATAGTTGACAGGTCGAATATAATATTTAATTCCTTTGTAATCTATACATCCTGTCAACGAATTGCGTTGTTATTATAAGTCATAATAATTATTTGCACAAATTATGTAATTAATTCATTTCTTATGTACCAACATGACGTGTGTGTAATCCTAGTACAAATATCAAGTAAAACCGCATAGCCATCGGTACCGAGTTGCCACAAACCATATCCACAGCATGAACTAATGGATATTATATGGGGCTGCATGTATAAATTACTGAAAAAAGACAAATACCCAGAGTTTTCCTTTTAGCATAAATTTGCCTATACAGTTCTCACTGCTCACTCTCGTCTGCACTGCTGTTTGTGTCTCAACACAGGCGTCCTCTCAGTGAGAGGGAGTGAGCCGTAATCCACCTGGTGGGCCCAGTGTCTTTTAATTACGTTATGAAAACAAATACACGCGTCGACTTGAGAACCTCCTCCTCTTTTTCGTCGGTTAAAAAATATGTTAATTTCTAGTCAAAGTAAAATACCTACCTAATTGTGGTTCTCGGAAAACCTAACAATAATAGGATGACGATTGATGTTCTGTGCACCGCTTAGCAACTACTCCACCAACAACTTTACAGGTGGGCTTCAATTGCCGACGTTAAAAGTGATGACTAATGCTTCATTGTTGTATAGAGCAGACATTAAATTAACCTCTGGTCAAGGTAGGATAGTAACAAGACAGTCGAGTCATTTGATTTGTGTTTTTAGACTCTTTACACCATAACTCTTCATCATCAATATCTTTTTTTTTACTAGTCTACGCTGTCCCACTCTTGAGCAAAGGCCTCCCCCCACTCCTTCCATCTTTCGCGAGCCCGCGTGAACTCCTTCCAGTTTAGACGGAACCTATCCAGCTCGTCCCTCCATCTCCTACGTGGTCTGGCGCGACCTCACCTCACTGTCTCAGGGCACCACAGTTTTGTGCTATTTGGGCCCACAGTTGGTCCGTCATGCGGCAAACATGTCCTGTCCAGTCGATTGCCGATGAATTCTGTAAAATTCCCACCGTGAAAACTTACGTGAAGTAAGCTATCACTCCACCTGATCCTAGATTGATACTATTGACAGCTCACTTCAAGATCACTTCACTTAAGTGTTCGTATCGCTGGCTCGACAGTATTTCAAATCTTGTTGGCCCAAAACTTCACAACTGCCCCGGCGTCATCAGTGGTAGCACAGAGGTCACTATGAGAATGAAGTTAGTACCAAACCAGCAGTGCAGCAGAGCTTGCGACTTTCACGCACTCGCAGTTACTATGGAGCTGTATCTGCGTCAATAAACTGGTATCTAATTGAGTACCTATGGGAGAGCAAAAACTGAAGAGGAAAACTCGACGTAAAAACCTACGCATTAATTTGTGCCTACCACTAACTAATGTTACATAAGAACTTATAAACATTCGTCTCAGTTGTATTATCCTCGTGGGATTTCTAACCATTTACCAAGACTGCCAGATTCAACCGACATAATTCGATCTTTTTTTGTATTTATGTCCACTGCTGAACTGCCTCTTCCAGGTTGCGCTACAACACCCTATCCTCCACCTTCTGCATCCAGTCTGTCCCAGCCACTTTCTTAAGGACGTCGGTCCATCTATCTGGTGGGCGTCCCACACTGATACTGTTTGGTGGGCGTACACTAGGCTTGCCGATACGCGGTCTCCACTCCAGGACTCGTCATCTCCACCGGCCCGAGGTCTTTGACAAACATTGCCAGCCTACAGCCATTTCCTTTGGCTCACGCTGGAAGCTCCGGTTCTTTCCGGATAATTTTATTTATGATTTAATCATAGCATAGCTCGCTCCAAAGCGCGCTGAGCGAAAATGAAGTAAGAGTGGTCGGATTTAGCCACACGATGTCCTTCATAAAGGGCTCTAGAACCTGCTGCACCTTTCATTCATATTCACATTTATATACCAAGAGGTGACGGCCATTTAACTATATCAATATAACGATTATTGAGTCTCGTATCGACAATATTGCTATTCAAAATACGTCATTATTATACACCTGTATAACTAGAAACAAACAAGTTTGACTAACCTATACTTAAAAGACCAAAAGGCTTAATTTTAGGATCATTATGAAATCAAACCCACACATAAAAATTCCCGCGTTACGCAAACCCACGCTTGAATACCAATCATTTGATTGCTACCAAAAACCATGTCCAAGTAAGGAAAACCATAGAGATATAAAAAAAAACCATTGACAGAATCATGACTAGCAATCAGTAAACGAGAGAATACAATGGGTACAACTAACAATATATAGTACGCACACATACAAATATCCGTAGATAATTTTAACTTCATTTGTTAGACACGGATCCGGGTACATATGGTAATGTCATTAGGCTTAGCGCAGAAGAAGATCTTTACAGGGATTATCATGTTATCTATATATGTACAATGTGTCCCAAAATTCAACTATAAGCGGGCACCAAAGGGTGGACCTGCACATGACTCTACTCGAGAAAAAATAATGAAAAAAAGATATCTCAATTTTTTTGGTAATTACAAAGTGGATTGAAAGTAAAACACTGGAAATTTTAAGGAAAAAAAATATTTTGATTGATTTTTGTGTAAAAACTAGAGGCATTCTGGGATTTTTAAGGATTGTGGTGGATAACAGTGCTACTTAGGTTGCCAATACAAAAGAAAAAACAGATGTTTGTAAAATTGGGGTCATGGTAGTTAAAAATATCTTAACGGGTATTAATAAATTTTCGAAGGATTTCAGCGTATTTTTTGTAATTTCCAAAAAAAAATGATATTTATTTTTATAATGTTTTCTCAAGTAGTCATGAGCAGGTCTGCCCTCTGGTGCCTGCTTATCGTTGAATTTTGGGACACGTTGTATATAGATCCAAAATTTATTAAAGAAATCGTTTTGACACAAGACAAACTGAGAGTGTTTTCACTCTCGTGTGGATGGATTATCTTAGTCTGTACAAGAGTTAGTCACGCATACAGTGTTTAGAGCTTAAGGACCCGTTGACATTTGCGAAATTCATGTCTATGAAGAAAATAATGTTGCCAACGAAAAACTTGGGATAACTGCTACGCATGGCTTCTCTGGGACCATACTGTTCGGAAACTCTTTTTTCGGATCGGTTTGCTATGGGTTCAAGTACATTGCACTGTAAACAGATTAAAGATCGTAATTTAGCATTAAGTAAATAAGTACAATAGGTTCAACCCTGTCCCCTAAACTAGGCTAGGCCTGTATCTTAGGGGGCAGTGCCGGCTGGGCACAGCTAGGGCATGCTTCTATGACCTGTTGACCTACTAAAGAGTATAAATTATGCAATAATTATTTATGTTTATTTTATTAATTTATATTAGCTGAGCAATAGCCGCTTTGCGTGGATGAGACGCAAATTTTACCCCAATCAGTTGTTTGTGTTTGTGTTCTTTCTCTGCGTTACCGCAAATAAACGTATTTTCTTTCTTTTCTTTAAATCAGGTCTTAATTTCGGGACGATATTTCTGTCAAATAAACTAATTAGTCTAGAGATAGTACATTTCTATCAACACCAGGCGTGTTGGGTATGTCTAATTGTTTAACTCGTCAACCATCATTAATTTGATTTAATGGATACATACAAACGCTGCATCTGTTTTAACGGCAAGGACACCGCGTATTGTTACTGACGAGTTGTCAATAATAATGAGCCGGTACCTCTGCCTTGTATCTTCCCAACTATACAGCGTTATTGGTAAAACATTAACAACCTCTTAAGAGGTCATTGTACTCATCATTAAGAACTACTTTTACTTTGAGACCAGACCTGAAATCGAGAAAAAAAAATCTGCTGTTCCCTACATTTTGACGAGTTATACGAACAAATTGCTGTTTTTTTTTTCGCGATTTCAGGTTTGGTCCCATAGTAAAAGTCGTTCATAATGATGAGTACAATGACTTCTTAAGATGTTGTTAATGTTTTACCAATAACCCCGTATACTTGGTCGACTTCTATATAGTCAATGAGGTTTTCATCATCATTTCAGCTGAAAGACGTCCTCTGCTGGACTTAGGCCTCCCACAAGCACCTCCACTTAGACCGGTTCTGTACTTTCCGCATCCAGCTGGTTCCAACGGCCTTTACAAGGTCTTCGGTCCACCTTGTAGGAGGCCTTCCAACACTCGCTTGTCGGTACGCGGTCGCCACTCCAGAATCTTTTGGCCCTATCGGCCGTCTGTTCTGCGAGCAATGTGCCCTGCCTACTGCCCCGTGACGAGATTTTACCAGATACAATAGCAATACATTATCGAGTGTCTACCATCCAAAAAACCATGTATACACGGCATGACCTCTTGCCGTGGTAAGAAAATTGCCAATGAGTACGGTGATAGCGGGCGGACTGTCCAAAATACGCCGGATGTTTGTATTCGTGTACGTTTCGGCGTCGCCAACGCTGCAGGTGATTTGATGCACAAGGTAAAACCAGCTGTTAGGCATTCGAGCTTGCTGGTCTGTCATCCATCCTCCAAGAACCATATGATAAGAGCTCATGCCTTGATTAAAAAAACAAATGTCAGTGAGCACGGTACGAACTGGCAGGGGATCGAGTAGGGGGGTGGAGGGGTTCCAGAGATCAGACCGGAATAAATCATAAAAAGCGAGGGTGACTGTCAAAGGTACGCCGGAAGTATGTCGTGTAAGTTTGGGAGTCGCCTCTCCTGTAGGCCATTTAATGCAGAAGGTAAAACGTTGACAGACTTTCGGACTTCCTACTACCTGAGCCATCATAGGTATTCGTATAACAACTGGTTCTGACAGTTTGATGTGCTCCACAAGACATAAGTCAGTGAGACAGGTGTGTTGGAGGATTGGTGACAGAAAAAACGAAGAAAGAAATAAGAAAGAAAAAGAAAGAAAGTAAAAAGAACGAAAATCACCAGAAATCACAAAAATATCGTCCCGAAATCAAGACCTGATTTAAAGAAAAATAAAGAAAGAAAGAAGATACGTGCGGTACACATAACGCAAAGAAAGAACACAAACACAAAAAAGATCAAGTTGGGGGAAATATACGTCACATCCTCGCAAAACGGTCATTTCAGACAGGACAGGATATTAAACTATCCAATACTCAGTAAATAAAAAGTAAACAATACATAATAATAATGATAGCCGCTGCGTTTAAAACAATATAATAACTATGCAAATAGCCCTTTGATAAATATAGGTGCATTGTCAAAGACTCAACTATTGGCTAATGTTCAACAAGTAGATATGATCGGCCATAACTATTTTATTTTCAATAGGGAGACAGACGCAGATATTATTCAACCTGAGAAACAAAGTCAGAGCTCCAAAAAATATCCAACAAAACAACAAGAACATAGTATTATATTTGTCACAGAATTATTGATAAATAATGGATGCACTATTGGTATATTGCAATTTGCACCAAAGAAAAACCGCGGAAAAACCAAATATAAATAAACAACTCACAATTACTAAGAAACGTCCTTGAAAAATTATTTTTCAGCAGCTCCCGGGTCAACTGGCATCTCGTATACACTTTGGCTTGAAGTCCCAAACATAATGTTAGAACTAAAACAATTTGTACGACACGTGCGCTCGCCATGACGACCGGCTTGATACTGATAGCAGAATCTGTTTACTAATATGTATTATGTATGCGTCTACGCACCTTTGACATTTATATACTTTGAGGAAATTGTAGCAAACTGGTGCATTGCTTGTGACGGTTTTGAATGACTTTGTCATTTTATTGTTGTTAGATAGTTTGAGTAGTGGCATTGATGCGTACTTTACCATTGTTAGATAAAATACGGGCTTAGGGAGTACTATTGTTATTTAACCAGGCTATTTAAAGAAAGTATCTGTGGATTTTACCACAGATTTTGGGCCCTTTACTTCATCCTCGATCCTCACACATACCTTAATTATTAGCATAGTCAATACTTAACTCTTCGGCCCCCTGTATCCACCTGATGCTGAATGTAGATCTCCTCCATTTCAAGCCATTCATCCCGGGCTTAGGCCTACCTCATCCAATTCTTTTCTGCTACTTTGACCAGAGGGAAATCACGTAATTTTAAGGAGTTATTCCGGTCTGATCCCCTGAACCCCCCCTAAGAACGTTCACAATCTGGTCTGTCTCAATCTGTCAAAAATACCTCTAATTTTCCTACATTTTTGACTATTTTTTGACATTAATTGTCGCTGAAATGAGATTAAGACTAGATTTTTAACATTTTAATTACGGGAGTTGGAGTTCTGATCATGGGTAAACCTCGTATCTGGTTTGTTGGGCTAATGCAACCAATCAGTGGTCTCCATTAAAGCACTTAAACATTCCATCTCTTGTCTGGTCTTCTGCACATTATGTAGCAGACTTTAGCTCTACTTTACCTACCTACTTCTTCTTCATTTTCCACTGTCATTTGCCTGAGGGCCATCTTACTTACCTTGACGACCTTACTACTTACTTTTCAAACTCCGTAGTCTACGTGACAAAGGAATATCAATAAATATGATTAAATCCTAGGTCAGGAGAAACCGCATGTGACAATAAATCTACAAACTGAATGTGGGTCTTTCCCATTGCAATTTGTAACGGAGAATGATATCAATGAATGCATCACGACCTTGAAAACTATGTAGTTTCGCTTTTATGTGAATTAGTTATTAGAAACTTTATATCAGGTGGACCACATCACATTGTTATTTCCTTTATTTCATTTGCATAATTATGTTATATTGGTTACATTTTTAAATATTTTTATGAAAACAACATACAAAAATTTTAATTAAAATAAAAACAGTAACACAGGGTCTAAGCTGCCGGTGGTTAGGGCTTTAGAGAGAGGAACCTGCTCACTATGTGTGCCGTGTCCAGAAGTACTGCTTTCTGAATCAAGCCCTTGACCCAACCGCGCAATGAGAGCTTCCTGAGGTGTTGGTCGAGGCTCTACGCTAATAGGCCATTTACTATCAGTTTCATTACTTCTTTAAAGATAATTATGTCAACAATGAAGGAATATGCTCATATAACAGTTTTCAAATCATAAATCTGGATAGCACGGTACCCTTTGGTAAGACTGGTTGTTAGACTTAAAGGATTCTTACTACCCGTATCGACTGTCAATTAAAGATTTACGAATGACAGCCGGGAAGCACGGATGGTTTCCTAGCATCCCAAGCATAGTATGCACGGAGGGTCTACGAAGGCTTGTGCCTACGAACCGACCGGGACAAGTCGATCGACTCGTGTGGCTGTTATTATTTAGCAACGAGTCTCTCAATTCTCAATATATGTTGCATTAATTTCATTTATGTGAACAACTGTAGTGCACTTGCACTACAGTTGTTCAGACTTGATTCACGTGTTCTATAGATGATTAAGCACTTGCTTAATCATCTATAGAACACGTGAATCAAGTCTCTTCTCCTTATCTTATAGTGAATAAGAAAGACGCTATTGGACGAATTCTTAATTTTATAGTTTCTTAGCAGTTTAAGTTACATTTAAATTACGTATTAGTTAATAGGCTAGATTGTAATGTAAATAAAGTATCGTCAACTGTGCTATTTTATAAAGGGACAAAAAAAATCATATAATTCTAATTTACCTAATATATCACACTAATATAAAGGCGAAAGTTTGTGAGTACACAAAAACTACTACATGGATTTGGATAAAATTTGGTACAGAGATAGTTTATAACTAGGATTAATATAAGTATAGGGTTATTTTTATCCCGATGTTCCCACGGGATCAAGACTTATGCGGGTGAAACTGCTGGGCGCTGCTAGTTTAATATAAATATTGATGAAGTACAGTTTCTGCATTTACATATTGATCTACGATATTATTAATTTCTGTGAACTTGTCATCAAAAACTGTAAGTAACTTAGTAGAACAAGTGTTATTCAAAAAAAAAAAATCACGTCCGTAAAATTACTGTCTTGTATTTGTAGTTTCTGCTTACCAGGGGCGTAGCTACCGCTGTATCTGCCGTATCAATTATACGGGGCCCCCGGGTCACGGGAACCCCCAACGTCGTTTCAGCCGATAGACGTCCACTGCTAGACATAGGCCTCCCCCAATTTTGGGGTGGGGTTTGCCATAATCGCCACGCTTGGCAGGCGGGTTGGCGATCGCAGTATGGTATGATGGTGGAATAAATAGAGAACGCTGCTGCCCATTCTCCGGTAAGACCCTTAGTCGCTTTTACGACACCCACGGGAAGTAAGGGGTGGTGCAATTCTTTAAGTCCGGCACCACACAGACAACGTGCGTAAGCAAAAATGAATAAAAACTTCCCAATTTTTTTTTCAGAAATGACAAAAAAAAATTGGAAAACCTGACAGACAGATAATTATGATGAATAAATATTTCTTTTAATTTTATGCAAACATTTTATTTTCTTTTGTGAGAAATCTTTACCCTTCCTAAGGGCCCCCAAAAAAATTTTTATAGGGGGCCCCGCCAAGGCACGCTACGCTTCTGCTGCTTACCCCCAAGGTAAGAATACATGAGTTTATAAAAGAACCAGGTTTATGTTGCAACAGTCATGGACCTCAACCTTTTTACTTCCCATGTTAAACGTACTGTCAAATCTGAATATTTGTGTCTATTAGATGAAAAACACATTAGCGTATTATTTCAACTATGAACTCCACTATCACTGCACCTAAATATAGCATTTGGAAATACCCGCTTAATTAACGTTACCTCTATGTATTGATAAGAAATTTATCTCTATTGCCATATTATCTGTGCATTCTGAGAATGTTAGCAACTGTTTTTATATTATGTTCGTACTATTTACAAAATAAGATGTGAAATAAGGGCACATTGCTCGCAGAACAGATGGCCGATGGGGCCGAAAGGTTCTGGAGTGGCGACCGCGTACCGGAAGACGTAGCGTTGGAAGGCCTCCCACAAGGTGATCCGACGACCTTGTGAATGCCGCAGGAACCCGTTGGATGCGAGAAGCGCAGAACCGGTCGAAGTGGAGGTGCATGGGGGAGGCCTATGTCCAGCAGTGGACGTCTTTCGGCTAAAATGATGATGATGATAATGTGAAATAAGAAGGATTATGTTTAGCGAGAGCAGTGGTAGCCCAGTGGCTACGGCTCCGACTTACGAGTTGTAGGTGGTGGGTTCGTACCCAGACAGTCGCTTTCATCATCATCACTTCAGCCGAAAGACGTCCACTGCTGGACATAGATTTGCCATAATCGCCACGCTTGGCAGGCGGGTTGGCGATCGCAGTATGGTATGGTGGTGGAATGCATAGAGAACGCTGCTGCCCATTCTCCGGCACGCCCCTTAGTCGCCTTTTACGACACCCACGGGAAGTATGGGGTGGTGGTATTCTTTAAGTCCGGCACCACACAGACAAACACAGTCGCTTTACTTTGTGTAAATTATTTCATCACCACTGCTCGCAGAACGGTGAAGGAAAACATCGTGAGGAAACCGTTTTTTGGCTCTTGAGATACAAGTATCCTTTTACTTAGTTCAGGAGCCAGCTGTTCAACTTGCCTCTGTCCACTGTTTGTACAATCATGTTTAGTGTATGTCCAATATTGTCTGTTCTCTTTGTACAATAAACATACAATATATATTATTATTAAACCGGCATGTCCCAGAACCAAAAATTCGAAGACATGTGACATCTACCAACCCGCACTGGACCCTCGTGATAGATTATAGCTCACTCCAGCCCGAAGAGAGGAGGCCTGTGTCCCAGCAGTGGGAACATTATAGCTGATTATGCATGTTGTTATGCTATATTTAGGACTACCCGTTACGACCCCTTTGATAGATACAGGTAGCGAGAGTAATGTATCTTGCCGAAAGTTCGAGTCAATAGAAAATTATTCTACAAACATTTACAAAACATCATGCCAGGGGGCCTAACACGGGTGGGTTTTAGTCAGTAAGAGTCTGACACTCCCTTCCGTTGCACCCAGAGCGGGAGGAGTCATTTGATGATTTCCCATCCGAAAAAAAAATAAAAAAACCCGACTGCGGTAAAAAACTTAAGTTAAAAGAAACTGAAAAGCTAAAAACAAGCCCATTTTAAATTAAATGAAAGTTGGAAGCAGGCGGGACCCACATCATTTTTATTGTATTTTCAAATTCAAATGGGTCCCGCCTGCTTCCAACTTTTATTTAATTTAAAATGGGCTTGTTTTTAGCTTTTCAGTTTCTTTTAACTTAAGTTTTTTACCGCAGTCGGGTTTTTTTATTTTTTTAAATAACTTTTTTTATTTAGTTCCAGCTTTTTAGTTTACAAATTTGAAAAATTTCGCAGACTATTTAGTTCTTGGTAGGTGTTTTTTTGCGATTTGTCACTTCGAATTGCTTTTAAGTATAAATGTTGTATATATTTTTGTAATCACCTTTTAAAACCCTTTATTTTGATACCCCACTCGATAGGTTTTGAAAAAAAAAAAAAAAAAATTAATAGGACGTCCAGCAGTCGCCATATTGAATTTTCACTATCGTCATGTCTTTAGTGACACTCGCCGGACTAAGAGGAATCGATTAACGTGTGAATCATAAAAATCGGCCCAGGCGTTTGGTCTGTATAGTGCTTCAAAGGAACATATAAACATACATACATACATACATAGGCTGATGAACACATTACCACTCCTTTGCGTCGCGCAGTCGGGTAAAAAGGGGGGGGGGGGGCCTAAAAAAGGCCACTGTGGCAGAATCATAAAAGGATAACATTATAAATCACTAGCTGCGCCCCGACATTTACGCCCGGTTTCACCCGCGTAAATGTCGATCCCGTGGGAATATCGGGATAAAAAGTAGTATGTTAATCGCCATATACAATTTTATCAAAATTGGTCCAGCCGTTTGCGCGTGAAGAAGTAACAAACATATAAACACACACACTCACAAACTTTTGCCTTTATACTAAAATATTAGTGTGATTAGTGCACTGACCTCTATCATACACTTATATAATACAGGTCAGAGGATTAGTGTCATAATAAATATGGCGAAGACAGTCCGTGTTTTTCTTTTTTCGCTGCACTACGTAGGTATAATCAAAGAGAATGGATTGGATTTGGATTGCATTGATTGGTATTTTAGCACAGACAAAAAAAATAACTGAAAAATCCTTTATCAATGGGATTTGATACGTCCATTATGATTCATAATGTTATCCTTTTATGATTCTGCGAAAGTGACCTTTTTAGGCCTCCTGTTCTCCCCAAAGGTTTGAATAGAGGTCTACTCTACCTATAGGCCCCACATTCCGCAAGTTATGTCTCAGTACCATGTAATAGGCGGTGAAAATATATAACCACTTAGCCGAAGAATTTAGAAGTGCTACAGATTTAGAATTTAATAGAAAGCTATATAACTGGTTCTGTCAGAGATGTTTTTGTAAAATGTAAAACTTATTTATTATAATTATTAATTTACATTAGTTAAATAATATTGAAACATTTTCATTATTCTTGCAATTTTTCATTGATATGACATCATTATTATTAATCGCTATTTTTAATATAAATTAATTATAAATTTTATTAATTGCATTGTTATTCCAAATTTAAATTATGAAATTATTATTGGTATTTTTATGTTATTGCTAATTACTATATGTGTACTGCATGCTATAAGTATACCTAACCAAGATGTAAAATCTAAATATTTGCACGGCTGAAATGCCGAATATAGTGAAACCCATAGATATCTTAAGAACGTATGTTAGCTACCTATATTCTTGCAAATAAATATATAATTCATTCATTCAATAGGAGGCGAGCCTATCGCCATCAACCGGGCACCAATCCAGACTCCGGGCTGGTACTGCGAAATTTCAGATAGAAAACCCTCATCATCATCATCATCATTTCAGCCGAAAGACGTCCACTGCTGGACATAGGCCTCCCCCAAGCACCTCCACTTCGACCGGTTCTGTGCTTCCCGCATCCAACGGGTTCCTGCGGCCTTCACAAGGTCGTCGGTCCACCTTGAGGCCTTCCAACGCTACGTCTTCCGGTACGCGGTCGCCACTCCAGAAACTTTCGGCCCCATCGGCCATCTGTTCTGCGAGCATTGTGCCCTGCCCACTGCCATTTAAGTTTGGTAATTCTTCGGGCTATGTCGGTTACCTTGGTTCTTCTGGGGATCTCCTCATTTCTGATTCGATCACGCAGGGAAACTCCAAGCATAGCCCTCTCCATTGCCCTTTGGGTGACTTTTAGCCTTTTTATAAGGCCCATTGTGAGCGACCATAATAGAAAACCCTAACTAAGACTTTTCCCGACCTGGGAATCGAACCCAAGCCCTCCTGCTTGGCAGTAGAGCTTCCGTCCACTAGATAAACGAGGCATTTTACTAACACTTAAAGTTCTTCAAACCCATCTACCTAAACTTTTTGATAGTTAGGTACTAGAAGCGAGGTAGAAGGTATTTCGAAGTCTTTATGGCAATTTAGTTATATTATATCAGCCCAAGGCCGAGGCCTATGTCCAGCAGTGGACGTCTTTCGGAGGAAATGATGATGATGATGATGTTATCAGCCCAAAACTAAGCTAAAAGCTAGAGCCAAAAGTAATATCGAAATTAACAATTCGGGATTTTAACAGTTTGAAAGCTTCCATTAAGGAATAACAGGAGAAGGAAATAGGTATTCCCGAAAAGTGTCAAAAACAGTGATTTACGAGCAAAATTAACACAAGACATCCGATGGGATAAACATGTTTACAAGAAAATTTATATTTAAATGGGACAGAATGTTTTGAATACACAAGTTAAAGGAAAAAATAAAAAGTGCATGTATTTAATCATTTATAAACGTCTAATATAATGATTGTGCCTCTTTTTGTAATCCTCAAATAATTTCCATTTTGAGGACCTAAAAATATTAAGTAGCCAAGTAACTGTGATCAACTTAGATCTTGCGTAGTTGGTCACAGTTCTAACCTAACCCGTTTCGGTGGGTTTACCCTAGCTTAGTTACTGGGACCAATTCGGCTCCCGCGTGTCAAAAAATGGCCCTCAATCCAGATGCACATGTTGATGATCACAGTTTCAACCTAACCTAACGCGTTTCGGTGGGGTTATCCTAGCTTAGTTACTGCGACCAACTGTGAGAAAAGGCCAGAAAGTTAAAAAGTGGCTCGATTTTTTTTAGCGTATTTCATTAGTAATTTTAAAAAAGTGTACATCATTAGTAAATGAATAAGTTTTAAGTACTTATCAATTAAATACTTTCCAAATTAATTATTATAAAATGAATCAATTACTCGCTCGTCATTTTAGAGCTCAAAAATTCGATCTTGCACAATGTAGTTTAAAAATAAATTAAATTCATGGACTAAAGCAGGCTTTAATGTTAAGCTTATAAGGATGGAAATTCGAAAATACTTTTAGTTTTTCGATTAAATATTGCTAAAAATATAAATGATAATAATATGAACTGGAAAAAATTATTGAAAAATAAGAAGGAAACTCATAAACTAAAACACATATATATTTGTTAATATTTTATTTAAGAATGGAAATGGCATCACATAAATTATTTATTTACATAATTTAAACTAATTAAAGCAGAACAAATTGTTCTTTGAAAACATTAACTTAAATGCGGTTCGGACGCAATACGTTAATTACGATGCAAATAAAGCTCAAATACCATACAACGCATGTTATAGAATTTCAAAAACTTATAACAGAGAGATAGAAGAAATACCACCGCATACAAAAACAAGCCTTAACACTGTTGACATACAGTAGGTACTAAACACCCTATATCAATCGAACAACGCACGCACACATACTCAAATCTCGTTTACACTATACCCATTGGGGAATCAAGGGGACTCAATCGCAAATTTCATAGCTTACCACGAAGATACAACTTGGGTAGGTAAGTGTGCGAACGTCAAAAGCCGAATATATGGAATAGTACTTCTTGCCAGGTTGGTTGGAAATTGGGAATGTTTTGTGAGAATGCATTCCTTGCCGCCTCATTGAATGGCAGGAGGCACTGCTTTGACGACTGAAATGGCATAGCCGAGCCGATTCCCGGTTCCAGACTAATATTTGTATGAGCCACAGATATTTGTTTCGAGTGTCGGTGTTTTGTTAGCTCTATGTGTGCAGATATGGAGAACTTCGTGGGACTTTACTATTTGAAGCTAGGACTCCTATAAATGGTGCTTTTAAAAAAAAAATTTATGATTCACAATCCTAAAGATCTAGTATTTTTCGTCGTTTGAAAATTTCAAGTCTAGGTATCCTACCAATACCAATTAATAAACAAACAGTATTCTCGCAGCAAAAAATATACACTTTTATGATTTCGTTGGGATTTCCAAACCCAAACTTAGGATTGGAAAAACATCAAGAGGTTCCTCACGGAAAAAATAAAATCTTCAAGAAAACAAACATCAACAAATCACACAGCATCTAGGCCGTACAAATACTTGGTCTGTGTTCAGTCTAAACCACGATTTGCCAACTCACCACGTAACCATTGCTTCAATCAGGCAATCAAACAACTCTAGGATACTGGACGGCCTTAAACATAACATTTCTGAAACTAGCATTATCTTCAAGCATGTCTTCTTCCGCTGAATGGGAGAAGCACAGAGGTCGATGTGGCGATACTTGGGGAGGCCTATGTCCAGCAGTGGACGTCGTTCGATTGAAATAATGAGGATGATGTTTCATGATACTACATGTCTTCTACCTTCCCATTGTGACTACAAATAACAATATACGCTCCTACGATATTACATGACATTTTGAAGATTTCTTTATCATTGCCAATTTAGCAGTGCGACTTTTAACGCCTGGGGAGATGGCGTCGTAAGTACCGATCCGGTCGCACAGCTAAATTATCAATGTGTGTAATCCTACTAATTAATAATATACAAAGAAGGATGCGTGACAGCTTTGCATTAGTTACGACTATGTCGACAAAGATTGCATGATTCTATTCTTCTACTTTTAGAGGCAGATCAGGCAGGTCTTTTGGTAAGAACTCAACATCATAAACTGACTTCTGTATCGACTCTATTTTTTGTTATTAGTCAAAGTTATCTTCCGTAGAGTAGGTATAGAGGAGTGAGATTGAGCGTAGATCAACAAGTCTATTCTGTAAAAATCTCAGCGTGGAAAGTTAGGTGAAGAGAGCTGTCATTCCACATGATGCTCCTGACACTATGGAGAGCTCACTATAAGCTAACTTCACCTACGTTTTTACAGTAAGGTTTTACAGAATAGATCGTCTGTTACGGAAAGTTCTTCAGATTCCATGTTTCCAAGAAAGTCCTGTTTTACATAAACATTATTTATATTCATGACATAATGGCATGGGATTTTATTCACTCAATGATCCAAGAAGGAAAGGATTATATGAATTTGTTATTCAACAGTATTAATAATGAGGAAAATGGACACCAACGACAATACCTATAAGTGATCTAGGATGCCTATTGTCTTCAATTAATTCATTTAAATTAGAAAAGCAGTAACCAATTATTCTAATAACTTAATTGTCGTTGAACTGTGCCTATTGACACAAACATTCCGAAATATGTAGCATAAACTCTTTAAGCTTAAATTTTTATTAGAGTTGCCCACGATTTACAGAATCTGTTAAAAGATAAAAAAGATAATTCTACTATTAAATATTATACCGCTTCTTTTTACAGAAATATTAGTATTGTTTTACTTTCTTCTACAGTAAAGGCAAAGGCATTAATGAGCTCTCTAAATCAATTGTCGAACTATCCAATTACCCTTCATAGCTTCAATAATTTCTCAATTATATCTGGAAGATTTTATAAAATAACTTAGCTTCTAAATGTTAGAATAATTTCAACAAAAATATCGCGCTACTGAATATTACATACAGACTTCGCATTGACTATATCTTAATTAATAACGAAATGTATGAGCCTCGTGTTAATATATTAGTTCTAAACTAAATAATGTTTCAGAAATACGTCTTCACAGAAGACATATCTTATATTTTAGTAATTTATTAGAAGCTCGTCAAAGTTTAGTTGATAAGCTTCAACTTCGGGAAAGGGTAAATAGAAGGAAATATCATAAGGACGCTTCAATCTCCAAAAGCAAAGCAATCTCAGAAGGACAACATTGGAAATTCATAAGTTGAAGATTCTTTAAGGACTTGCTATGGCCCATAGGAAATAGAATTATCTAATTGGTAGACAAATTAGTTCTTTTTAAAATAGATTTAACAAAAATTACTGACAGTTTAAAAAAGGCCCAATAGATCTCCCTTGTGGAAATCAACAAAAAGTGAAAATATTTAACAATTCGATAAAATCGTTACTCATTTGTTTATTTTATAAAATGTATGCTTATTTCAATATTATGGCGACTGCCAGGTATGTTTTATAAAGTGCTGAATGCCGTAATTACTAGCTGGCCGAATGAAAATAGTGCAGCTTTATGGATTTTTCACAAGCCTTCGACTCACGTGAGCATAGCTGTTATTAGAAAGAACGACAGGTGTAAGTCATGTGAGTTCAACCTAACAACCCTTTCTCCAAAGTTGTGCAACAAAATCAGTCAATTTCAAGACTAACGAGAATCATTAGTAATATACATTTAACATTTGTATTAAAATTTACATAACTATTAAGTAGAATTAATTATAATCTCTCACACTGATATTTTACGTTCTTATCACAAGCAAGAGGTGATTTTAAACATTACTTACACTCAGTTATTACTGTTACACAGTACTATATAAACTTATCTATTAAAATAACTTTATTCCCGTCTATTTTATTGTACTTCGATCTCTGAGATATCATGTCTACACAAATGTGCTTATTATCCACATTTCAAACATTTGATGTGGCGTAGAAGTTGAATATGTATTTTACCTTTGTTTACTGTTCCAAATACATGTGTCTATATTTGGACCTAAATAATATAGCCAATTGAAGAAATGTTGACAATTACATCTTAATTAAATTTTAAATTATCATAGGTTTTGATAATGGAGTAGTGCACACCGTTACAACGACTGTTAACTTAACAAATAAAACAGAAAATAAATTTAAAATAAATCTTAAGCGTATCTGTTAAATAATTTATAAGTCCAAATTAGTGAGCCATTTGGAAATTCCGATATTATAAAACAAACAATAATATATTTTCACAACAACTAAATACATTTCGAATTTAATACTTCATTAATAACCAATCAAAAATATATTAAAATAATTTTCACGACTAGGAAAACGAACTCTTTCACGTTCGTTCACACCTTCGAGGTTGCGGTCAACATTACATAACTGGCCCTTGGATTCTCCTCTTGAACTGGTTCTTGCCTAAAGCACCTATGCGGCTCAAACTCCGCTGGTTTCTTCAGCATCTTTCTTACAAACCACACCAAGCCAATTACTATCACCATCAAACCAAGAGCCACGCCGATCAACGCCGTATTCAAACCCTTAAAACCTGCCTTCATTTCTAAAGTTCCGAGAGACTCTATTAGCTGGGGTACAACACAAATTGTTCGTCTTTCATCGACCTTATATTTCGAAATTGCTGCACAGACTTCGTAAGGTCCTCTTACGAAGCCTTCCATGGAAATCTCTAAAGTCGATTGGCACGGTGTATCTTTCTGGGCTACGAGGGATCCTCGAGATAAGACAGCGAGGACGATGTAACAGTTATTGACTGGTCTGACGTCATTGGACAGTCTTTGGGAGCGAGGTAGTACGTACTGCGGTCTCTGTGGAAGCCCAAAAACTGATATGAGGACTGTTAGAACACCATCGCCGGTGACGTTTGATCGAACTTCCGATACTCTGAAATAAGACAATTGAATTAATAAAGACACGAAGAACAATGACCATTCTCTGAATACAAAAAAAAATACCCTAAAAAGTAAGTATTCTATAAACTAATAATCTTACCTTAAATGATTACTTTCTGGGGCTCGTGTAACCACTATAGGCACAATAGTAGCGAATGTGGCTCGTTGTCTTACTTGCATTGGAGCACCGCAACCCAACACCAAGGAAAGAGGAGCATCAGAACTGTCCATCTCTTCTAGAGCTATGCAGAATCTGAGAAAAGAAAAATCAATCAATTAACTGGTTGAATGCCGTAATTACAGAAACAAAAAGCCATTGTGTCTCGCGTGGATCCACGTTCTGGTATGCGAAGGAAACTTGAAAATCCTGTGCTGGAGCAAGCCTAAGTTTTTTAGTTGCCCATCCAGGCTAAATTTAACCCAAAATAAACAATGTTAACACAAAGCCCATCCAGGCTAAATTTAACCCAAAATAAACAATGTTTCAAATGATTTGGTTGGCAGAAAAATAAAAAACTGAAAGAGGGTACGAAACAACGATTACGTTGAAGTTGATTTTACTCTCTGTAATTATGTCAAAAATGGGGTTTATTTATAAATGGTGCTTAAAGTTAAAGAGACGTTTAAAATGACAAAAATGGTTCACAGTCGCTAATCATTACTTAAAGCTAAGCAACTTCTACGAACAAAGTTCTCTTTAAGCAATATTTATAGGGGCATACTGATCACACACATGACACACACTCACACTCATTCACAACACATGATCACACACTCATTCCAATAATAATAGCGTTTTTCTTTTTCTAGTTTCATTATTATTTTCTTTTAATTCCCGATTTGATGTTTCTTTCATTTTGATTCTTAGATTTTATTTAGTCTTTTTGTATTTTAAAGCAAACATATTTTACTTTTATTACCTACCGAACATGTTTTTAAAATAAATGTTTAAATGGTAAACCCTTCGTATCGGTGCCCAAGATACAGGCTTGCCTAGTTTGGAGCCAATGTAAAATCTCTGTATTCGTTTGAGCACAGTTTTTATTTTATTAATTATTATTATTAAGTTTAGAAAGCGCCTGATAAAAATGTTGTATTAATAATACTTCTTTCTGCACTATCTTCTAATATTTTAGTCAGGCGTCAACAGTTCAGCACGATCGACCATATCGCAATATATGTACAATGTGGACAACACTAGACATTATATCCACTTACTTTAATAAGCAAAACGTAACGTATTTTACAACGTAAAATACGTTCAGTGAGAAGAATTCCGTCTATAAAGAGTGAAGTTGTTCTAAAATCTTTGTAATTCTCTAAATAAATGAAAGTGTTTCCTCTAAACTATAGTAGTATTATAATAATATTTGATTTATTGTTTGTTACGCTTTCACGCTAAAACGGCGGAGCGAATTTTGATGAAATTTGGCACATGGGTAGACCCTGACCTGGATTAGGATACTAGATACTTTTTATCCCGATATTTCCACAGGATTAAGACTTATGCGGGTAAAACCGCGGGGCGCAGCTAGTCGATTATAATAATAGCTGCGACATCAAAAATAACTCCTGTAAATTATGGCTTTAACTAAAATGTTTAAAGCGTGTACTGTTTACAGTAGTTATTTATTACAACGAAAAAAAAATTACAACGTGATTATTATTGTGTTTTTTGTTAAAATACCCGATATTGCTTTAAAAGATAATTATTTTTCACTAGTAAGTCATGTTTTTCCAGTCTTGTTTTCACAGAATCCACAGAAGGTATAAAAATACTTCTAATACTTCTACCGTACCGCTTAATAATATTAATTTACCCGAGACTCACAGACTCGCATTAATTACTTAAATACGCAAATAAGAACAATATACTATTTCACATTATATTCTGGTGGAAGAATAATAATACTGGTATTCAGCTGCATCCGGTTAGACTGGAAGCCGACCCCAACATAGTTCGGAAAAGGCTAGGCAGGTGATGATGATTCTGGTGATAGAACTGAGGAATTGGAATAACATTTACTTATCACATAACAATCCCCAAAGTGTTAGTCAGAGGTGAACCCATAGTAAACCTTCATTTCGCCAGTGTTACGTATTAATCCCGTGTAATAGAGGGTGAGCCTATTGCCATCAACTGGGCACAAATCCAGACTCAGAGCTGCTACTGAAAAATCCCTGACGAAACCTAATAACACTTTCCTCGACCTGGGATTTGAACCCAGGACCTCATGCTCAGCAGTAGCACTTTCGACCACTAGACCAACGATCCAAATAACATTTAACATCGACCAAAACACACACACACACACACACATCAGGTCCAGTTGAAAATCAGCGTCAGGCACTAGTTATCTGGCATTTTTTGCTGAACTGGGCCTTTTTTAGCGCCACCGTGAGGCACACTTTTCTGAAAATTTCTTACACTAGGTGCCTTTTAGTCGAATTATTCCGTAAATAAAAATGTATTTTTTTTCTTTCTTTCTTTTCTTTTTGTTTTTAAAATTGCTTCCATAATGGGAGGCAGTTCAAAAAAACCAATGATAACAAAATCGGGGGATACAGTTTGGTGTTGCAGCTTCATATCTATCATCTCCATCCTAAATTCAATTACACTATTGGATAGTTAAAAGATTAAAAAATTAATTACGCCAAGTTAGGACTGTGACGCATCGCGCGCGGTGGAGGGGGAAACGCCGCCAGTTTGAGGTATCGATCGATCGGCGTATCGAGATTTCCACTTCGTATAACTTTTGACTCGGAAAAGCTACGACGTTCATTTAAGTTTTAATCGTCAGCTGTCGTCAAAATCTATCGATTATATACAAAACATCAGCGTAAATTACTGACAGTGAATATAATGTGTTAAAATAAAAATAATATCAAAAATATATAATGTCGGCCTATACGCATCAAAAAGCCAAATACAAATACAGATATTGTATACCGTTGGAAAGGACTTCTCAAGAGCAATCGAATGGTACCAATAAAACTATATGACCGAGTCAAGCAATGCCGAGAACGTAAAAGAATGAATGCGGCCAAGCGGCTCAACCCCGTTACGTAAACGTATTCATTCATGTACAACACACGGCGTGTCCATGACACAGCCACACCTGCTGAGCTGAGTACTGCTGCTAAAAAGCTGCTGAGTGGACTATGAAGTTCCTACTAAATTAATCTATATTATTCTGTGAAGGTCGACTCCTATTAAACTTTAATACGATTGTTAAATGTTTACTCTTAATTCTTTAAGTTATCTTTGCGGTTCTAACATGTTCAATGTTGATGTAATTAGTATTAGTACGTTTGTGATTTTTTTGAGTTGTGGTTCACTTATTTGGTGAGGCTCTACTTCCTAGTATTGTGTTTGGATTACCTACAGTTTCAATTGCCGCGTAGATTTTAATCTGATCTACTCTTGTTACTTATGAGGTTCTATGTTAGAGGGTTTGGTTCCGCACTTAATCCTTTAAGTGGGTGCGTGGGCCATGGCGGCCGTGGTGGTTATTCAAACCAGCCCACCCAAGAAGTTGATTCATTTTGTGGCCTGTTAAGGACGTCTGCGTAGGATCTGGGTATCCCGAGGGTTTCTGTTCTAATCTTGGTGACGCCTGTGAATTCAAAGAGCACATGCGGAACGATTTCCTCAGCCTCCATGCTAGCCCTGCACATAGGACTGTCTGTTATGCCTATTGTGTTGAAGTGTTTGTCTAGCAAGCAGTGTCCCGCGATGGTCCCCGGCACCAGGCGCAGTTAATAGGAGGTACTAAGAAGTAGATTAGGCTACGGTTAAATCTAAAGACATCTACTTCTATTTTTTCGCTCATACACTAAAGCTTTTATTTTGACAAAGACATGGCTTTGACTTCCTTCGTGGAGAAACACAAAACTGTCAGAGAAAACTAATGGTAGAAGACGGAACAGTGGAGTTATAATAATAATAGACGTTTATTTAAGACTAGCAACGCCCCGCGGTTTCACCCGCGTAAATGTCGATCCCGTGGGAATATCGGGATAAAAAGTAGCCTATATGTTTATCCAGGGTGTCAGCTACCTCCGTACCAAATTTTATCAAAATTGGTCCAGCCGTTTGAGCGTGAAGAAGTAACAAACATATCACATGTGTGTACACACACACTCACAAACTTTCGCCTTTATAATATTAGGTATACCTAGTGTTAGTAATACAACCTTAATCTTCTCGCCCCTGCCATACTTAAGAGTCCGACATAATCCTCCCCGTTCTCCCGAGACGAAGAGTAGTTATCCAAGGGAATTCCCCACGAAAAAAGTTCAAAGATCAAACATCACATTTGATACGAGACAAATAGCTCTCTACCTCCCAAGTGTTTTAAAAATCCAAAACTATTCAAATTGATACATTTTCATTATTTTCAATTAAATATTTTGTTTCAATTCTATAAAAACTATTCAATTAAAAACATTACCACAAAACTCTTTAAAAAATTTTTTATAAAAAAACAAACAAAAAATTTATTTTAGATTTAAAACGCATCTTTTTAATCAGATATTGCTCATCTATTGGCATAGTGGTTGTTTTCATTAGCAAATACTGTAAATACTCACGTATACTGATTAACAGGATCAATCTTCAGTCCTCTCAGCACTATATTTGCCGGTGCTGCCCTATGACAAGCCACATGTTTCGGCAACCCTCCTGCCCTCGACGCTGTGACCCCAGTGCATCTGTACCTGTTGGTTGAGGGAGGGTCTACTGCCCAGGATAGATGGACTTCTTCATCGTCATGCCACGCGTCTATGAGACGAACCTGAAGAAGGTAAGGGAGAACATAAATGGATTGATAATCTTGGTGTGATGAAGAAAAAAATTAAATTCACTGACAGACAACGCAGTCTTTAGACTGTAACCACCTGGGTCTAGAAGTATAAAAATTTGTTAAAAAAACGTCACTAAAGTTCCTTCTACTGTAACGAAAGTAAGCAACTAAGGAATAATTTTTGATCTCCTAAAGGGGTTATATAGAGAATTTCGTCATTTTTGTCGATGGGAAATACCATCAGGCACACGGGTCGGAACTACAGAAAATTCTACAGTAGACAAGTTTGACAAAATACTAAGACTGAAGCCACACAACTAGGAGTTTCGCCTTGGTGAGTACTGTAGCTTGAACAAGTGCTCATATAAGTCATATAGCTTGGCACTAAGCTACAGTGTGAACATTGCAATAATAAAACCATGCGTTGATTTGCTATGAGGATAGCACAGAACACGCAACGTAGTTCAGTTAACCGCAGATCAATGATAAGACTTGCACTATGACAATAGTCCTTACTGCAACGACATTAAGGCGCTGACAATGTCAAATTGGTACCACTGATGTGCAGTTAACTGGACTAAGCGAAGCACCTATAGTAAAAGTGCGCAGTGCTGCACACCCCTACCTTATTTCAAGTTAAACAAATTAAAACTTTATTTCATTGATAATTAAGTTGATTTAAAAATTTATAAAAATGTTTGAAGATGTAGAGTAAACTGAACTTTATTGAGTAGGATTTAAAGTTATTTTTGCAGATTACACGTGTGTCTTCAATCTAACGTTACATAAATACGTTTTAACAAATCGAGTCAGACGTGGTAGGCTTAGTCCTAATTTTAGCATCCGTATGTAAAGAACTAAAACGATGAATAAAAAACACCACACACTAATATTACAATGGCATGACTCATTGAGTCACAAAACATTTAGTGATAATTCTAAATCGTCCATAATTTATGCAAACAATAGAATTTGGCGTGACTACCTACGTAGCTACGATGGTAGCACAATCAGGATTTATAGAAAAAAAAATGATTCAATGACTAACTCGTAAGCTTAAAATCCTACGCACCATTCAACGGATATACATTATATTTTACTTATCGAGTATCATCTAAGCGCCTGTTAATAATAATGCCAAATGATTCATCGAGATAAAAGCGTGAGAATTCCAATAAAGCTTCCTTAAAACGGATGTTACAGATATAAAAGATATTAGATTCAATATCAGGTGTTTCTTTGTTGAATCTGAATGATTTTGTGTGTTCTGAATGTGATTCAGAATTTAAAGACTCTTTCATTCAAACAATGCCATTTTTTATGTTGAACGTTAAAGTCAGTTTATGAAAAAATTAAGTATACAAGACTACCCTTACCTTAGCTTCAGAAATAGGCAAATCCTCTTCAGCGGGAACCTCCAACTCCTCATCATATAAATCATCATCCATCCCCTCTTGCTTATCAACATAAACTTCCCCCCCATTATCATCAACATTAATCTTATAATCGTTCACAATCGAATTCGCTAACACCTTATTGAAATCGTAGTTCGTATCTTTTTGTTTCAAGTCTGTATGCTCGAAATCATCGCAGAGTTTGTTTTTTGATAATCTTGATAGCAGAGCACCCTCCAAATGTGGTGGGGTAGCACACACGGCGAAAGATTTATCAGTTTGGGGCAGGTTTTTTGCCTCTCTTAACCACCTTGCGAATCCGGCCATTAGGCAATCGCAATTAAGAGGATTATCTGTAAAAGAGAGCAGAATTTATCTTTACGACCCCGAATAAATGTGGGTGAAGTTTACAGAGGAAGTTTAAAGTATGAATAATTGCTTGTTTGATTCCATGCAATATAACTTTTTGTTATTTTACTGATAGGGAGTTAAACGGAAACAGGCATTACGCTGGCTTTTGTTTTTTTTTTTGGTAATGCTGATTAAAGATATTTCAAAGAAAGTCGTTATGCCTAATAACTAAGCTCTAGTGCTCACTCAAATACACAAGGTTTATAAAGACCCATCTCATAGCCGTCAACTACTCATTCTGTACATCAACTTAAGTAACATTGCACAAAAATAATTGCTGGAAAACGACTTCTATTTTTGGTACGAAAAGCTGGTTGCGGTAGTGCGCAATGTAATACACGCAAAAGATTGTGCTTATGGATGCATGCAGCGGTAAAGGGGTCGTGAGAGTATTTAAATCTGTTTCATATATTAAAAACTTGTTTTCGTTTAAAAACGTCCATAAAAGTTGGAACCTTCAATATCTCTGTAGCCAGACGGTTCCCAGGTCTGATCCAGTACAAAAAATTATCAAAATGACGGGGAGTACAAGTAACTCTCAGCTTCGTTAAGTGTCTCATTACACCGGTTATAAGATCGCGAGCCAATAGACTAGCGAAAACATTCAAATAATAAGTGAGAATTTTCTATACTAATTTTGCCAAGATAATGTATTCATATCACACATTGTGGCTTTTATATTCCCTCGCAAGGCTACGTCAAAAAACGCGCGAGAAAAATGAAGTAACATCAACAAAAGTGTCAGCAGCCCGGATTATTCCTTACAAAAAAAAGGCCCTAAAGAGAGCTACAAAGGCAGGAATAGTTAAGAGTCACGCAACAATATAACAAGCGAATATCGATGGGTGAACAAAGAGGTTCCGACGTCACCTCACTGAAACGTTGAGTATCGACAAATATCTGTATGATAGATACGGATAAAAACGAGGGCCAACAACAATGTCGTCTAAATGGATGAACGGTGCATGTTGTGATGCTTTCAGTAAGTCTTAGGGAATATTTAGTTCTGCAGTTAAACCCAGGTTGGTTCTTTAAACTCAACTCAAAATAAAATGTTGTTTCAAATTTGATTGTTATTAATTCCAAAATACTTGATAGTTTCAAGTGCTGAAATTGATGGCAAAGCACGAAATTATTGCGAATAATTTATTATTGCAGTACTATTTTAATGGTCAATTCATTATACTTTAGATCCAAGGTAAGTAAATACTCAATACCTTGGATCTAAAGTATAATGAATTGACCATTAAAACCATTAAAAGTCTAAAATAATAAGGTGATAACAAGCCTTAAGAGTAAACTAGTCGCGAGCTCGAACTCACTGGTGGTCATGGCCAAAAAGCACGCTGTCTCACCTGGCTTCGTTTCCGACAGAGCTAGTATGAGTGATGAGCAGTTAGACGCTAGTCTACACGAACAACGTCTAGTTCTCACGCACAGAAACACCATTCCGAACTGATAGGCGCGTAAAAAAATTCGAAAAGTGCTTCGGAAAATCGAGTTTTATGAAAAAATCATAGCATAAATCAATTACAAATAAAGTTTATTGAACTCTTCGATAACTGAGCTTTATCGGTACGGTTTTGGTTTTGAAAATTTTACAGGTCTTTTGTTACTTATTCACACCTAAAGTAACGTTAAAAAATAAATTTAAAATTTAAAAAACCCCCGACACAAAAAAATAATAAAATTAACTGTAAATAATTGGAAAAGGATCAAATAATTTAAAAACCCCCAACTTAAAGAATCTAGGTAACGAGACTAAAACTATGCTAAGAGGTCACCCGACTGCCATATGAATTTATCTGTTTTAGTCTCGTTACCTAGATTCTTTAAGTTGGGGGTTTTTAAATTATTTGATCCTTTTCCAATTATTTACAGTTAATTTTATAATTTTTTTGTGTCGGGGGTTTTTTAAATTTTTTATTTATTTTTTTATTTCATGCTTTTTGTAGGGACTCCTTAATTTTTGTATTTCATTTGTTTTATTTTCTTGCGTTTTAAGATTCAGGTAATTTGGTGTTTAATCAGGTTTTTTATCCATCAAAAAATAATTATTAATTTATAAGTAAGTAGTTGAAGAATAATTTTTTAAGACTAAACAGATTTTTTTTGTTTCATTATATCCTTTTTCTAGTTCTTCCTTTAGTTATTCAACTTTCGTACAAGTATTTCATAGCTATTAGATATCTTAGGTATTTCAGATCAAGTTTATAAAATGGGACTGCGACACTATCTGATGTAGAAATACGTTTGTTAAGTAGGATAATTCCATTCGTAAAAATGGTCAAACTCGTCGTAGGTCCAGTCATCACTTCACTTTCCTCATCAATCTAGGGCATTGATCAGGCAAAATAATAATTTTCAAGTTTTTAGTTTTCATTTCGTTAGTTAATATTCCTCATTCCCTTTCTATATAGTGTACATTATTCTACTAGTCAAGCCCTTGCATTTGATACCTATATTGAAGTTGGTAAAAAAAAATATAATTTGCCATTTTGTGGTGGTGGCCATCTTGGATTTGAAATTTGTAATAGCGTATAGTATTCTACTAGTCAAGCCCTTTCATTTGATACTCATATTGAGGGAGTTGTGAAAAAAAAAATGTAATTCGCCACTTTGTAGTGGCGGCCATCTTGGATTTGAAATTTATCATGGTGCGTAGTATTCTACTATTCAAGCCCTTTCATTTGATACCCATATTGAGGGAGTTGTGAAAAAAAAATGTAATTCCCCACTTTGTGGTGGCGGCCATCTTGGATTTGAAATTTAACATAGTGTATAGTATTCTACTATTCAAGCCCTTTCATTTGATACCCATATTAAGGGAGTTGTGAAAAAATATGTAATCCACCATTTTGTGGCGGCGGCCATCTTGGACCGATTTTCATCAAACATAGCTAAGAACACTCCCGACTAATTCACCATTCAAACAAAAAAAACAAAATCAAAATTGGTTCATCCGTTCGGGAGCTACGATGCCACAGACAGACACACACACACACACACACACACACACACACACACACACAGACACGTCAAACTTATAACACCCCGTCGTTTTTGCGTCGGGGGTTAAAAATAGCAAGAAAAACGAATCTTTGTTGGCTCATAACTTATTAATGACTTTTTATTTTACTATTCTGTTTCCGTACAGACAACATAAATAATAAGACAAAACGATATCATGTTTAACTTTCAATGCACAATGTCAAACAGTGGAGTAATACACTCCCGAAATTTGTATGGAGAAAATATCGACTAGTGGCACCTTAACAATATTATCAAAATGCTGAGCGATGGTCAGTTAGCGTGGATGTGACGCATGTTTTTCCCTAACTTGTTATATTGTTTTCGTGTCTGGGTTCTTTTTCTGCGTCATTTTAGCGCAAATAAAAGTATTTTCTTTTATTTTAAAAAATCGGCTTATTAGTCGATTTGCACGAATTTGCTCGCCCGAACCGGGCGAATCTTCACTTTTAAATAATATTATGTATTCTATAGGCGACTGGCACGAAGTTAATTTATTTGTGGGCGAGTTGACAACTCCAGAAGTATGTATCAAGCAAAGTATAGGAAAAAGGACTGAGAGTGATAAGACTCAAATATCTATTATAACAACGTGTACTTTTTCTTAACTTCAAAGGTTTTAAATGTGACGAGTCGCCCGTCCCGGGCGAGTAAATTCGTGCTGCGAATCGACTAATAAACCCAAATTTCTGCCCAACCCGTTCGCCATCCTCTCCATCCATACATCCCCTTAAAGTGCGTATCATCGCGCCTCCATTACCTTCAATGGTGAATCGGCCGAGGTCCTTGTGCAGAGCCAAAGCGCCGTCATCTATCATCGAGATGTCGTTATCGTGAAGTAAGAGCTCGGTCAGTCGCCGGAGAGATTTCAGAGGCTCCGCTGATAAGGATCGTAGGAAATTGTGTGAAAGATCCAGGTGGACTAAGTTTGTTAGCTGGGCTAGTGATGCACCTGTGGATATTGATAAAGATAATTATTTAATCAGTAAAGTCAGCACCATTAAGTTTATACACTACGTAATATTGCCGCGATGTTTTTTATTGAGCTTTAGACTAGTTCAATGATATTATTGCTGATACCAGGAGCAGTGTCAAAGCCATTCATATTGATAAATTAAAATATTTCATATCATTTAATTCAGCCTTAAGATAATTTCTTATAAAGCTAATCATGATGACATTTTGACACCCCTTGAGAGGGTGAATGTTTCACTAAAGATGATGGCGTAAAAAGTAAAAATTATGTACTTAGTTCAATAGCTAAGTCAGATATCCAGCTAAAACAAACAAAACAAACTAAACTCTAAAAATTGGTATCAGAACCTTCGTAGGAAATACTCTGAAATATTTTCTCGAGACATGTTTTTCTTGTCATTCACAGTTCGTTAACAGAAGTGGGGCTACTATTTTTCTATTACCTACGAATTATGAATTTCACGTATCGTGCAAATCCTTTGTTATTTCAGAAACAGAATCGAAATTAGGTCATCCTATTATTTGGATAACCTGAATTGTTCGCAAAAATGGTTGAATATTATTGTTTGAGTAAAAATAGAAAACACATTTATTATACCCTATTCTAAAATTTCATAAATCTTCTTATAATATAATAAATCATAATACTTATTTTTGTAACGTAACAGTTTTATAAAACCTTTCCAAAACAGCCTTGCAAAATGTTATTTTGACTTTCTTTTTCAATGGTCGCCTCGAAATCTTATGTAAATGTTAAAAAATACCTTTCCGACTTATTTCCGTCGAACGCAGGCACCACTCGAGAATTTTTTGCCGGAAATTAAAACGTCAAGGAATTGACTAAAAGCTTTAAATGGACATTATCTCTGTTAAACTTTTAAACTAATCGAGGGGAAACAGGATAATACTAATGATTTTGCTTGGATTTTTTTAGAAAAAGGATTTTTGTGTATTTAGCCCAATAAGTAGGTACTATATTCTTTGGGTAACTACATATACAAAATACAACACGCTGACAAATATGCAATGATCAAATTTGGCATATGGGTAGATGACCTGGAAAAGAACACAGGCTTCTTTTCATCCTGGATCGCAGCATGGACTCCGGTCCATGCTGCGACCACTCCAAGGCGGACCTTGGAGTGTAATTGTGGTGCTGTTCCACAAACGATGGGACACTCAATATCATTCCTGCGTGTCCTCTCAGCTGCACGTTACGGGATCTGATGGACGCTGGTGATGTCGCCAAACAAGTAGCCGAGTTCTGGGCCGAGTCCATTTAGATTGCTATCGACACGCTAAGAAGAAGATCCTGTATCGCAGACGAAGTCGCGGGCAACAGCTAGTAGTACATATTATTTTATGTTAAAACAAGATACGCATAATAACATAATTATCTTACCTGATACAGCCACAATCTCATTATGGGATAGGTCCAGATGCGTCAAGTTAGCAATGTGTTTAAATGCGTAGTCCTCCAGAACATCTATCTGATTGTTGTGTAAGTTCAAATGAGTTAAGTTCGTGAGACCTGCGAACAAGGACCTTGTTAATTTAAAGGATTCTGGCTAGAGAAAGTTTTGTGTTGGTGGAGTAAATAATTTAGAAGATATCTTGAAGGTTGTTAGGTAGGACATCGTTACCGTTACCTTTTGAATAAAAATATTTGTAGTCACATGCTTCATCGTTCAAGTTCATACTACAGTCAGGCCGTCGAGAGAATGCATTCCTGACATATGTCAGTGCGACAATTCTAGTAACTAATAAAGATCAAATTCGCAAAACATGTATTCGTTTTTATGAAAGTGACAGGTGTCAAGAACGCATTCTCTCGTCAGCCGCACTGGAAGAAGCAACACACATTATACAATATGTTCAGTTACCCTACAACGAATATCTGAATTCCGTCAGAAAATAATTCATACACAAGTATTATGATAAAGGTCAAGATACTAGTTAAGACGCCTAAATAGAGCTGTGATAATAATAAATATCTATACAAAAACTGCCAATAGCGAAATGTATCATGACGATGGTATACACAACATATTTTCCAAGAATTCCATACATGAGCATAGGCACACTCCCCCCCACTAAGCACCAAACCACGCACTGAGTTATTAATAAAAAAAAAAGATTGTATGTTAGAGTGCGCGCAAAATATTATGTTGCGCGCTGCCGTAAATCGGAAATAATCGTTTGCCGCCATCTTGACATTTATGTCAGGTGTCAAGAGAGCGTGCTGTGTTCCATGTTTTCCAAAGCAAATAATCGCTACTATGCCGAAAGTTATTAAAAGTGCTGGCAGGCATATAGTCTTGAAGGTCAAACATCGCGCGCAGACTTGTCTTGCGCACACTCTACAAGCTATTGAGCTTATGTATGAAATATTACAACAGAAACTTCTCTGTATTCTGAGAAAAATTTTTGAAGTTTGGCTCAATTTACCGTTGATGTATGCACGCATCGATCTACCCACATTCAGTATTCAAGCTTTGACAGATGTCTTGTACCGAATGAAGCGAAGAACGTAAAAATATGCCAACCGAAGTCCTTTGAGAATAGAATTCAGAAAAATCTAAAAGGTGCTTTGAAAAACAAGAAAATTCTTGTAGAAAAGAAATCTTTTAAAAGGCATAAATCAAAAGACATCGTGCTTGCAAAGATACATGAGACCTGCAACTATGTGAATACTAAGTACTGAAATAGATGACCGTTTCAAGGTGGGACTCAATGTTGTGGTACGACTTTGCGATATATATTCCCAATAGATACTTTAAGAAAAGACGCGATCGTAAACACAGCAGTGATTTGTCTGACCGTAATACAAAATCGCAACCAATAACACGTGACAAGTTGTGCACATGGGAAAAACCTTTAGCCTGATAGATCATTTGTATAATGTTTAAAATATGTTTCGGACGTGAGGACGTTGATACTACTACTTGATATTGTAAAATCAGCTTTGGTGAGAGGTTACAGCTATGGTGAGAGGTTTCCAAAGCTGATTTTACCATTACAAGTAGGCATTTTCATATTAATGTAACCTCAAAATACCAACTGTAAAAGCTTGAGCTACTTTTTCGTCAACCTATTTTCGCCCACTGCTGGGTACAATTTTGTATCTTCATGAAAACTTAATGATTCGCCATTTACAAGAAAAACAAGCACGAGAATCATGAAATTCTTCATTGTGATAACCTCATCAAAACTACAGACTTTTGATAAGGCCATCACAATCAATCAGCCTATATTATTCCCACTGCTGGAACACAAGCCTCCTCCTAGTGAGAGGGAGTGGGCCGTAATCCTCCACGAGGGCCCAGTGCGGGTTGGTGGATGTTATATGTCTGCGAATTTTGGTTCTAGGACATACCGGTTTCCTCGCGATGTTTTCTTTCGCCGTTTTAAGAGCAGTGGTGATGAAATAATTTACACAAAGTAAAGCGCCTGTCTAGGTTCGAACCAAGACCTATATATACTCTTAAGTGGCGGCCGTTACCAGTTACCACTTGGCCACCACTCCTCCACATATACTAGATTCTTACCCATATTAATATAATCTTAAAACTTTATAAAATATTCTATCAAGCCAAGCTTATTCATTTTAATATAAGTAATATAAGCCATAATAAGTAATTATGATCTCACCTGCCAAAGCTCCTCGTCGTATACTTGCAAACGTATTATCAGACAGCTGGATCGTTGTGAGACAGGTCAGTGAAGGCACCGTAGCGGGGCCTAGAGGTCCTTCTAGTGCATTGCTGGATAGGTCTAGGTCCCTTAACATGTGGGCCTCCTGGAAAATAATTGATTAGATTAGTAACTTTAAGTCTGGCTCTACACCACCGTGTGCATAAAGCTTATGTGAATATACAATCATCATCATCATCATCATCTGCCTAGCCTTTTCCCAACTATGTTGGGGTCGGCTTCCAGTCTAACCGGATGTAGCTGAATACCATTATTTTACATGGAGCGACTGCCTATCTGACCTCCACAACCCAGTCACTGGGTAAAACGATACCCCTTGATAAGACTGGTTGTCAGACTCTCGGGCTTCTGACTACCCGTAACGACTGTCAAGGATCCACGAATGACAGCCGGAACCAACGGCCTAACGTGCTTTCCGAGGCACGGAGGGGTCTCGGTATGTAAAGATGGTCACCCATCCACAGACCAACCGCGGCAAGCGTAGCTTAACCTGATCGATCGACCTGTGCGGCTGTTATTATTTAGCCACGGGCTCTTCTAAAATTATTGTATATATGAATATACAATAATTTTAATAAAAGAGTGCTTTGAGTCTCTTGGCAAATTGGTTTCAATGCAATTTTAGGTAGGCAAATAAGGGCTTTATAATGATACAATCAGATACAATCCAATTAAGTTATCACAAGATTGAACAAACAGAAACCTTCAGTTTATTATAATGTTACGTCTAGAAGGAGAAAATAAAACTCAATAACCTACACCTTCATCGACCTCTGATACAAAGATTGAATGAGGCTAATTTCGTACATTTTTCTTAATAATTAAGGCTGGTATACGAAAATCATATTCGATAGGTTATATGAGATTTATTAGAGGGTATTAGAAAACTAATTCAATCATGATTAACAGTACTTTGCGTGGCCCATGTTGGGCGCCAGTAAGACTCGAACACGATATTGATAGGTAGAGAAGGTCGGCAACAAACAAGCGCACGCACACATAGACGCTTACGTACGGCGATATCAAACAAATTCCAGTCACGAGTAGTCACCTTTTTTTTGGAATAAAGTTTTTTTTATGTCGGTAGAACGAAAATAAAGTAAGTAGAAAGCATAAAAAAGAGTACTTATTTATATTAAAAAAACACACGTTTGTTACTTTTCGCAACATTCAACAAATATTTGTCTTTCTTGAAGATAGTTCTTTATTATTTGCAATCAAACTTTAAATTGAAATATTTGATCAGCTCGTTTTAAATTAAGTTTAGAGGTGCTTTGTTTTTTTCGTCTTTCCAACATTTCAAAGGCTACGGACACGAAGTGAGCGGGCGTGGGGCGACGGTGGCGGTGGCACGGGAGCGGCGCGTTTTAATGCATAGATTTATATGGAACTGGCCTAGCGGTGCCCGCGCGCCTGGATTGACGTAGTGTTATGCATCTAATTTTTTACTTTTTAACGATCGACGTTTCAAAATGTTGTATCAAAAAGATGTTGTCGTCGCTGTTTAGACATTTCGTTCGCGAACAATGACACTAATTTCTCATAACACAACTCTAGCACCGCGCGATCTGCCCGCTGACTTCGAGTCCGGGTCGGCGTTGCCGCGCCGCTCCCCGCGCCTCTGTCGCTCCCGCCCCACAATCGCTGACTTCGAGACCGAAGCCTTAGGGAGAAAAAGTCAGAGTAACGTTAATAGTGTATTTTAGCGTACTTTATTGGGTTTAGGCGCAGAATGCCCACTTTTCAAAATGGCAGCTGAGTCTCTAATGGACTAATTCTCAAAATGGCTAATTCTGTAAATGACTAATTCACAAAACGGCCACTTCTAGAAATACCAAAAAATGAAAAAAAAATGAAAATAATTCCAGGTAAAGAGTAAAAAGTTGATAAAAAGGTTTTTTATTTTCGTGTTACGTGTTATGTTATGCTTTTGTTGTTGATTAATTTGGAAATTGTATAATTATATAATATAATTATTACGATGAAATTCTCTTTCTATAATTTTATTCAATAATTGTCCTTTTGAGAATTAGGTATTTATAGAAGTGGCCGTTTTGCGAATTAATCATTTAAGAATTAGGCTTTTTGAATTAGCCATTTTGAGAATTAGTCCATTACAGACTCAATTGCCATTTTGAGAAATGGGGATTCTGCGCCTAAACCCTTTATTGGTGTCATAGTTTATAAATACACATACACGAAAAAGATGACCATAGTCGACGACCTAGTCACGAGTGCGCTTGCACTCCCTGTACGTAAAGCATATGTATGTGTGTCTGCGTTCTCGCTCGTTGTATGGAGCCGACCTTCTGTCAGTCTTAATCATAATTACTTTCATAACTCAATATTTCGTATTGATATCGGTATTATATAATATATCGCTTTTGTGTGAAAATCATAATTATATATATTTTATTATAGAAATATTTTGAAGCTTCGAATAAATTGCAGATCTCATATTAGCAGAAAACCCTTTCAATCAATTATTTAATTGCACTTATCAGGTTTACTTTTACAGGTATTATAAAAAAAATATTTTCTTTTATTAGTATAAATGTTGAGATTTAATATAATTCTTGGTATATGAATCAAATCCATCTTGGAATATTCTAAATTCTTTCGTCATAAATAGAAACATTCCAAATAATGCTATTCAAAGAATAGCAATGTCTGCTATTTTCAACATTTTATTTTCATCGGAGAAATAATATTTACGGTATCCGTTATATAATTCTAAAATTTCAATATTTCTTGCTTTATTTATTCTAGACATTTACAACATAATAATTTATATTCACTTTCAGTGTCTATATTTAGCTTATCAATATTCCTAGACGTACTCGTATTTACTTCATTCGCTTGTTTAACAAACATTTCTCTAAAATTACGTAACGTAACTACGTAACTGGATAGTGGAGGTCAGACAGGCGAAAAAAAAAAAATCAGCTGTTCCCTACGTTTATGTTCGTATAACTCGTCAAAATGTAGGGAACAGCTGATTTTTTTTCCCGATTTCAGGTTTGGTCCCATAGTAAAAGTTGTTCATAATGATGAGTACAATGACCTCATAAGAGGTTGTTAATGTTTTACCAATAACCCTGTATATCTAAACTATTTTTGGGGTCGTCTTCCAGTCGGTTAGACTCCAAAAATAGTTTGGAAAAGGCTAGGCAGAAGATGATGATACAAACCAAGAGCTTTACCTAAAGTTCGAGCTGATGCAAAAAAATAATTAACCAATCTTACCTTCAAAGATGCCAAAGCTGGTACTTTCAGTAGATTTCCTCGTAGCCTCAGAACACTTAGCTTTAACAAAGGTAGGAATGCTCCGTCCGATATATCCGTCAGTTGATTGTCGCTTATGTCCAAGTATGTGAGATTTGTGATACCCTGTGGATGCAATATTCAATTAATATTTTTATACCAACACAATTAACCGACTTCAAAAAAGGAGGTTCTGAGTTCGACCCGTATGTATGTATGTTTGTATGTCCATAGTAAAACCTTTCTGAAAGTGTGTAGATCACATTAGTGAAAGAATTGTCAAAATTGGTTAATTCGTTTTTGAGAAAATCGCGTACATACAAACATACATACATTCATGCGGGTCGAATACAGAATCTCCTTTTTTGAAGTCACTTAATTGTGATTGTGTTTGCGCCCGTGTATACTTTCTATAATAAATCAGATGAACATTTTTGTTTCAAGGGTATACACAATAATTGCGTGTAGGTGGTTACTAGCTAACTTTTACACTCAGACTAAACTTAAAGTGTATTTCAAATAAACTTGCGATAAATGTCATTCAACCACCCTGTACTAAAAAGTCCAAATAACTTACGATAGATATCGTTCGTCATACAAAACTGTCGCTAACATTGCATCGGTTGAGTTTCATAATACCAAACACGGGGCAAGTCATTGTTTTGATCGTGTTACCGACACTGCCCATACATTTTTTTCGTATGGTTTGGAAATATTCGGATACATTAGTAGAAGGAGGTGAACAAACTTTATCGCAAGTTTATTTGAAATGAACTTTAGCACTTTTTATTTTATATCAGTTTTTGCTTCAAACGCAATAAAAACTTTATTTAGTCCTTTTTTATTCACAATTTTAAAGATTTTACTTCAACACGAAACTGTAACCAGACAGCCTTATACATCTTATCTTATCTTCGATTCTTCAGTTTTAACGAGACCAATTGAATTTTCAACAAATTAATTAAAAGTGTCAATTTACCTTAAATGAATTAGAGTCTAAAGTATGAATTTTATTGTTGGACAAATCCAAGCGATCCAAGTTCCTTAGCCGGGTTAACGCTTCTGTTGGTACAATTGGCAACTGATTGTTTGGTAGACCTGGAACAAATTATATTATGATTAAGGGCTGTTAATTTTCCAACGCCATATAAAAAAAATTATTTTGAATTTTTTACAGTTCTTTCATACAAAATCTGTCAGATGTCAATTTTATTCTACGAATAAAAAATACCTGTCGATTGAAAAATTTGCCCTAAAACAAATTTAGGTATTATTAATTTGTTTTGAATATTTGTTTTGTTTGTAGTGGTAACAAAACCTTCCTCTTTAGGGTTCCGTACCCAAAGGGTAAAAACGAGACCCTATTATTATGACTCCACTGGCCGTCTGTCTGTCACCAGGCTGTATCTCATGAACCGTGATAGCTAGACACACACAGATGACGTATTTCTGTTGCCGCTATAATACTAAAAACAGAATAAAATATATAAATATTTTTAAAGGGGGCTCCCATACAACAAACGTGTTTTTTTCGGCGTTTTTGCCTTGTGGTACGGAACCCTTCGTGTGCGAGTCCGACTCGCACTTGGCCAGTTGTTTTAGATTATGTCATCTCGCAAGTCAACCTAAAAGGTTGTCAGGCTGCTTAACCGGCCTTGCCTGTGGTTGCTGGTTGAGGCCAGCCAGGGCTTAAAAAATATAGGGCGACCGCTTAACTGAGACGTCGCCTGAGGTAGCTGCGCGGTGCGGGAGGGGTGACAGTTATCACAAGTTAACGAATCACTGAGCTCTCGCATCACGTCACCACACCCCTCCCGCACCGCGCTGCTACCTCAGGCAACGTCTCAGTTAAGCGGTCGGCCTATAAGCGACTACACGCTAAGGGCAAGGACTTCGGTTTAGGGCGTCGCTAGGACAGGCTGGATCGGATTAGGTAACAAAACCAGTTTAATCTGGCCCCTTATTCTATTGAAGCTCCGTACTACGCCAGGCCAGCTCAAGTCAAAGTGCTACCACTGACGTGCAACTCCTGTATCTTCTTTCCTAAATATTACTTAAATATAATCCATACTAATATTATAAATTCGAAAGTATCTCTGTCTGTCTGTATGTTACCTTATCACGCCTAAACCATTGAACGGATTTCGATAAAATTTGGCAGAGAGATAGGTCGCATCCCGGGAAAGGCCACAGGATAGTTTTTATCGACATACCTCGCGGGCGAAGCCGCGAGCGGAAGCTAGTTCTATTATAATCTAGGTAGATACAGTAAGTTTGACAAACCGAAAACATTAGGTCAAATCAAAACAATTAAATATAATAATAACGCATCGGCCAATGGCTTGATGGCCGAAAGTCTCGATCAACATCTCTTGAGGCTCACGTTAGGCGCCTGAATCAAGAGCCTGAATCTGAATGGCTCACTATTTTTTTATATTGGGTCTATTTTAAAAAATATTTAAAAAAATATAAGATAATGAATTAAATAAATAAACGAAGTAATAATAAAATAATAATCACAAAAGCGAGACAAAAATAACAATAATAATTACGACTTGGATATTATGATTTTTATAGCTATTTTGCAAGTAATATACAATTAATTACGCTTCGATATTTCATTATTCTGCCTACAGAGCCTTGGCAAAACGGCAACATATATTTACATAAATACATTCTCATTAAACGTAGCTCTCGTTAGATTAGCAAAATATTGAAAATGAGTAAATCGGTGAAACTACACGGAGTCAACTTTCGTTGCCTCTAATACTGAAGGTTCTCTTGGGAAATCAGTGAAAGTATTGAAATTATGTAATTGTAAGAAAATATACTTGGGAGCCGGCTTGTATGAAAATAATTTGCTTTTTCAATATACTGGCTGCCTCGTCGATCTACTGAGCAGGAGGTTCTGGGTTCGATTCCCCGGTCAGGCGAAGTGTTATTGGGTATTTCTATCAGGAATTCCTCAGTACAATTATCGGCATCGGATCTTGAGCGCTGACCTTCACCTGCGTGAAAGTGAGTTATTGGGTCCCTTTGGTGGTATGAAGTGAGGCGCGGGAGCGGGGTATATATTATATTGTCGTACAGTGATTATGATAATAATAATAATATTATTATATAATATTATGTTTTATTTTGCCATAAGTGTACGATGCGCAAAGCGATCCCCACCCTACCGCCGAGCGCTCAAGATCCGTTCCGGTATCTATACAAGCCCAGAGTCTGGATCCGTGTACGGTTGATGGTAATATACTCGCCCCCTATTACATGTACCAGTGCTAAGCATGACTATTTCCAAATCCAAAGTTGCAACTTATCTTTGAAACTGGTGTTTAGTTACAGAAACACAAGCTGTTACATTAATTTATAAGTCCGTTACACCTCATTCCAGCTTAAGCACCTAAATCCGTTTAATTAGGATACACGACCTTCCTTTGTAACTCTCCCAAAATTACGTTCTGATATATTCATGACCATTCCGCAGGTGCACAGCTATTTTCAACAATACCAGCATGTTTCTAGAACTGAACTGAGCTAACCTCGTACATAGAATAAGAAATCAGTGTAGAAACGAAACTCATGCTATTTCATTTTGTGCGTACGCTGATACCACAGATGATAAGGGGCTTACAGGACCTAAACTTACAGGACCTAAACACAAAAAACGCAAGTTTTGAAAAAAGAGAAAACAATAAAAGTATATGATCGACTACAGTAAACAAAATCAGAAAAATATATGATATTCTTCAGGATATATGCTAGGTAGATAGTGTGTTTAAAACATAATACAACTAATTTGATACGATAGAAAAAAATCATAAAAACTTTCTTTTTACAATAAAAACCATACTAATTTACACACATCATTCTACATTATTCTACAAGCAACATACTAAAGTAGGCACTAGTGTTTTAATTTTTTAGTCCAAACAATAGATTTTTTGTAATTAAATAATTGCTTCATAATTTTCAATAAATTACCAGGGTTGTGTCATCGCGCTTCTCTTTCTTTTCTAAGCAGTCCGACAGTGACCGTGTTTTAGGTCCCATAATCAGTAATCACCTCTAGCCTAAGTCGAAAAGATTTTTTTGATGACCGAGCGTGAACACAGCATAACATCACGCAAATTTTCCCAGATTAGGCTATTGCTAATCCATTGCTTCATATGTTCGAAAAATTTGTCTGCTCAACAACGTAAATAACGCAATCAATGTTGTTGAACTGTCAAAGTGAAAGGCATTGCTACTGATAACGTCATACCTTACCTGGTCTAGTCTAGTCTGTGCCTGGTTGTGGAGGTCAGATAGGCAGTCGCTCCATGTAAAATACTGGTTTTCAAACTGAAAGCCTTTGAACTGTCAAAGTGAAAGGCATTGCTACTGATAACGTGTTACGGGTTACCCCGCAGTCTTGCCAAGCGTGATACCTTACCTGGTCTAGTCTAGTCTGTGCCTGGTTGTGGAGGTCAGATAGGCAGTCGCTCCATGTAAAATACTGGTTTTCAAACTGAAAGCCCTTGAACTGTCAAAGTGAAAGGCATTGCTACTGATAACGTGTTACGGGTTACCCCGCAGTCTTGCCAAGAGTGATACCTTACCTGGTCTAGTCTAATCTGTGCCTGGTTGTGGAGGTCAGATAGGCAGTCGCTCCATGTAAAATACTGGTTTTCAAACTGAAAGCCCTTGAACTGTCAAAGTGAAAGGCATTGCTACTGATAACGTGTTACGGGTTACCCCGCAGTCTTGCCAAGCGTGATACCGTACCTGGTCTAGTCTAGTCTGTGCCTGGTTGTGGAGGTCAAATAGACAGTCGCTCCATGTAAAATACTGGTTTTCAAATTGAAAGCCGTTGAACTGTCAAAATGAAAGGCATTGCTACTGATAGTGTGTTAAAAAATTAACCCGACAAAATTCAAGAGGAAAAAAAAAAAAATCACAGGAAAAAAATCAGCTGTCTCATACATTTTGGTCAAGTATCGGATATCTATGGTCAAGTACCTAGGTATAAAATGGTTGATTTTTTTTCCGTGATTTCAGAGTTGGTCCCATAGTGAAAGTTGTTTAATTCGATGGTCTAAAGCACCACAAAGTTTGTCGGGCTACAGCACCTCAAAGTTTGTCGGGTTCATTTTTTAACACTTTGTATAGTACTCGTAAGTACAGCAATATTTCGTGAGTTACGTTTAGGTCCCACTTAATCGCTGAAGTGAGCTCATTGCCGTCAACCTGGCACAAATAAAGACTCCATACTTCTACTGAGAAAATACTGATTGAAAAACCCAGTAACACTTCGCCTAACCTGGTGATCGAACACACGACCTCATGGTCAGTATTCGTGCTTACGACTACTATGCATACGTGGCAGCAAAGGAAAGTCTTATGTATCTGTTATTATACCTGCACCACTAAAACAGGAACCCAGCAACACTGCTCTACGGCAGTATAGATAGTTCTATCCACGAAGACGCGCCCCACTCTTCTTACTAATCGCTAGTGGTTATCGCTAGTTAATTCCACTAGTGTTTTTTGATACACACTCATCATCATCATCATCATTTCAGCCGAAAGACGTCCACTGCTGGACATAGGCCTCCCCCAAGCACCTCCATTTCAACCGGTTCACCTTGTGGGAGACCTTCCAACGTTACGTTTTCCTGTATGCGGCCGCTACTCCAGAACCTTTCGGCCCCATCGGCCATCTGTTCTGCGTGCAATGTGCCCTGCCCACTGCCACTTAAGTTTGGCAATTCTTCGGGCTATGTCGGTTACCTAGATTCTCCTGTGGATCTCCTCATTTCTGATTCGATCGCAAGAGGAAACTCCAAGCATAGCCCTCTCCATTGCGCTTTGGGTGACTTTTAGTCTTCTTATAAGGCCCATTGTGAGCGACCACGTTTCAGTGCCATTAGTCATCACTGGCAACATGCACTGTTCAAAGACTTTCGTCTTGAGAATCTAATTACCCACTAATAAGTAATTACTGTGTCTCGACAAAACTAAAACACTAGCGGAATGTTGCACACTTGTACTGTAAGCGATTCGAAAGAAGATTGGGGCGCGTCTTCATCGATGGCGCTATCTGTAATAGCTATGGTGTACTGTGGTGCTTCCATTCCATAGACGAACTCCGTAACAAAGAGAGTGTTTCGCATCTACGCTTGCTATTCTATGCCGTGTATCTTGATTGCAAATGGAATTAGGAAACAGTACACGAAACGGTGGTAGTTAACACACTGGCTCAGTGGACTTTGAGTGTTGTAAGCTTCAAAGTGTTGAACAAACAGCGGGTGAACTTGATACATGTGGGATCCTTCTTGGGGGACTTCAGGGTTCTTCTGAATGTCTTTATGGTTCGAAGTCATTAAATATTTTTAATAGTCATATCATCATCAGCATAATCTTTTCACAGCTATGTTGGGGCCACTTTCAGCGTCACAAGATGTAGCTGGATACCATTATTTTACATGAAGCAACTGCCTATCTGACCTCCACAACCGAGTTATTTTTAATAGCCATAAACTGTTCCAAAATGCTGATGTTGTAATAGTTCTAAAATGGCTACATTCTACCATTTTCCAACATTCTTACTTTTATTTGTATTTTATACCTAAGTCTTAACAATTTCATGAAATATCAAATTGAAAATTAGCTATTTCGCTTGATTGACCCTCGTATAGCATAGTTTGTATTACTTGGCGTAGATAACCTCTCTTCATTACTAGAATAGAATAGAATAGAATACTCTTTATTATGTACATCATATTAATTACAGACATAAGGTATAGAAACTGTACAAAGAGTGACACAATGGGCGGTCTTATCGCTAAAAGCAATGTTTTGGATGGATTAAAAAGGGGAAGGACAGACAAATACTGCAGGTAATCTGTGGTGTACCATTTACATAATACAATAAATACATACATAAAGTATATTATACTAATTTAAATAAGTATATACATATAACAATAAACATGAAACAGGAGCAAAGAAAAAATATAATGATGATGTTTAAGGAGAGAGGAAGTGCTTTTTTATCATAATTTTAGAAGCGGACAAAGATTGAGCACGCCTTACCGATATGGGCAAGTCATTCCATAACCGTACTGCTTGAACAGTAAATGATTTGTCATAGAAACTATATACTACTATATTACTAGATAAAATTACTTATCACTTTTATAAATGGCCTTTACCATCGGTTCGCCTGGTAATATTAACGAACCGTTTTTTGAAAATAGGATCAGGTTGCATAATCAGCCTGTTAACGTTCGCACTTTAGGACACAGGCCTCCTCTCTGTGAGAGGAAGCAGGCTGCAATCCTCACGCGGGCCCAGTGCGGGTTGGTGGATTTCACATAACTTCGAAATTTTGGTTGTAGGACATGCCGCGGTTTCCTCACAATGTTTTCTTTCATCGTTCTGAGAGCAGTGGTGATGAAATTAATTACTCAAAGTAAAGCGCCCGTCTGGGTTCGAACCCACGACCTTTAACTGGTCAGTCGGAGCCATTATCTCTGGGTCAACACAGCTCTTCAGCAACAGATTAACACTAACAATTATTAAACCACTTACCCAAAGCAAACAGAGTCGCCGACACAGTACTAAAAGCTCCTTGCTGCACCCTTCTTATATCTCCCGAGGATATGACCAGGCCGTGTAGTCCAACTCCAGCTAGTTCTGACACTGACGCTGATGACAGGACTGACACTCCTCGTAATGCACAGTCCAGGAGAGATACTGCCGTGTTTTTGTTTCTGGCTTTCTGTTCGCGGAGATGGCGGCCGATGATCTGGAAGGGGGGGGAGTTCTTATAGTAAAGTGGTTGAATTTTTGGAAGCGCAATTCTGTGGTATGTGCAAGTATTGTTCTTTAAAAGATGGTCATAACCAGTCATTCCGCTGGATGTAGGAAGCACAAAACCAGTGGAAGTGGCGGTGCTTGAGGGTTGCCTATGTCCAGCAGTGGACGTCATTCGATTGAAATTATGATGATGATGATGGTCATAATAGGTGTACAAGGGGATGAAGACAAAATATTATAGTAAACTAGCTGCGCCACGCGGTTTCACCCGCATAAGCTTCGATCCCGTGGGAATATTGGGATAAAAAGTAGCCTATATGGTAATCCAGGGTGTCAGCTACCTCCATACCAAATTTTATCAAAATTGATCCAGCCGTTTGAGCGTGAAGAAGTAACAAACATATAAACAACCCTCGCACACACACACTCACAAACTTTCGCCTTTATAATATTAGTGTGATAGTATTGAAAACTGGGCTGGCGTGGTGGCCCACTCCTCACCGAGACCTGTGACTCAGCAGTGGGAACATCATAGGCTGATCATGCATGTATGTATGTATTAATGTGGTTGTCTTTTGGCTGTAATGATTATGAAATAGTATTAGGGATTTGCTGTTGCTTATTCAACTTTTAGAAGTTGAAGATCAGAATCTAATTATAATCCTGAACACAGTACAAAATGGTATCGGATTTTAATATTACTGGCGAAAGACTCAATACTTACTCAAAATAACAGTATGTATGACTTAACTACATGAACATGACAAGGGGGCCTAAAAAGGCCACTTTAGCAGAATCATAAAAGGATAACATTATGAGTCATAACGGACAGTTAACTGTTAAGTTATTCGTATCAAATCCCATTGGTGAAGGATTATTCAGTTTTTTTTTGTCTGTGCTACAATACGAGTACCAATCAATACAATCCAAATCCAATCTCAATCTCTTTGATTATACCTGCGTAGTGCAGCGAAAAAAAGAAAAACACGGACTGTCTTCGCCATATTATAATTCATAATGTTATCCTTTTATGATTCTGCCAAAGTGGCCTTTGTAGGTCCCAAGGAAGGATGTAGTTACTCAGTAGAACATAATTACACGTCACGACGTACAGAGAGAAAATGGAACCAAGAACCACTAAAATACCAATAAGATGAAAATAACCGTGATAATTCGTACAGAACCCAAGCAAAAACATGAATGAATTATCGATACCTTAATAGAATTTGTAGGGGCTTGTGGCAAAGTAATAACAGCCGCACGGGTCGATCGATCAGGTTAAGCTACGCTTGCCGCGGTTAGCCCGTGGATAGGTTACCATCTTCACATACCAAGACCCCTCCATGCTTCGGAAAGCACGTTAAGCCGTTGGTCCCGACTATTATTCGTGAATCTTTGACAGTCGTTACAGGTCGTCAGAAGCCCGAAAGTCTGACAACCAGTCTTACCAAGGGGTATCGTGTTACCCAGTAACTGGGTTGTGGGGGTCAGATAGGCAGTCGCTCCATGTAAAATATACTGATATTCAGCTGCATCCGGTTAGGCTGGAAGCCGACCCCAGCATAGTTGGGAAAAGGCTAGGCAGATGATGCTAAGTATAAAGTGAAGATAAATCTATATTAGTATCTAAATTCTACAAATTCTATTAAGATGATAGATCTTAATAGAATTTGAAGAATTTAGATCCAAGGAATCCTTAAAATTGAACTAATAAAAGCAATCGGACCTTACAATCTTGAAAACCCGAAACATTTACAAATTCAAGGTGATTTGCGTCACGCTAAATTTTCTTCTCAACGATTATTTAAAATGGATGCCCTGCCTAAGTAATGATATTCCAGGATCCGGAACGTTTTAATTAAACACTAGTACTTCTGAACCTATTAATTAATGATCGGATTAATTACGGGAAAAATATTTATCTAATTTTGGGGCTAAGTTATTAACAACGTAATTTAGATTAGAACAGAATATTCTTTATTACATACACCATAAATACTACAAAATTTATATGTAGAAATTTGACAAAAGCGTGACACAATGGGCTGTCTTAACGCTAAAAGCGATCTTTTAAAGACCACCTTTGGATGGATTTAGACAGAAAGTAACTTGCACCTCAATCTGAATAGTTTTGAACGATATTGCTAAACCATTGCTTCATATGTTTGAAAAATTTGTCTGCTCAACAATGTAAATAACGCAATGAATGTTGTTAACTGTCAAAATGAAAGCCATTGCTACTGTTAGCGTGTTACGCAATTACTCCACTGCTGCTGTCGAGTCTTGTATATTTGTTCGTCCATTGAGTTTTGTTTTGTAATACAGGAGTATATTTTACTTGCAATCTGGACAGACGCCAAGCACATCAAGCTTCTACAATCTGTCAAATTTATTTAATAGATTTTCAACTTTATCGCTAAATCATAAATAAGGTTCAAAGTTGATTGGGAAAATTTAACAGTTTCGAGTAGCTTGATGTGCTGGCGTCTGTACATGACTGATAGTGATGAATGAATGTTTATTCAGTAATCCAATCTCTGGTAAATGTTAAAGTAAGATTCCTGCTTTAATTCAACATCTTCATCATTTCAGTCGACAGATACCCACCCAACATTGGGCTAAGACCTCTTAAGATTTCTCCAACGACCAATCCAAAAAAAAAAAAAAAACATTATTATTATTAATCCTGCATTGCCCTTGTGGCGACATCTACATCGCCTTATACGAACTACGCGTCATACTGACGTCACGCAAAAGCCTGCATCTCGCAAGCAGAGTTTACCGCGCAACTAGCATATACAACCCAACGACCCGATATGAACCGTTAGGCAGTTGCCCACCAGACACAACACCTGTAACTAAGGTCGGAGGATCCTCCCTTTCCCATAGAGGATAAGTGCACTTTACACCCCTCTCGTCATACCTCTATACCCTCATCCAACAGATCCCCGTAATCTTTAACCGATTAGGATCGTGCTCAGATTACCTTCGGTATTATAATTATCATTCTAAACCTCTCGTACAAAGAAAGAATGTTCCTTTGAATTCGAATAAAATATGAAGATCTACTCATAGAATGTCTGCTGAAACTATTATGTCAAACATATTGAGTCAACTCCGCTCCTCATACCTCTATACCCTCATCCAACCGATTCCCGTAATCTTTAACTGATTAGGATCGTGCTCAGATTACCTACGGTATTATAATTATCATTTTAAACCTCTCGTACAAAGAAAGAATGTTCCTTTGAATTCGAATAAAATATGAAGATCTACTCATAGAATGTCTGCTGAAACTATTATGTCAAACGTATTGAGTCAAGTCGTGAGGTACTTGGAAAGGATTACTAAAAGCCGCTTTCGCGACGAGGCGAGGGAGCGCCGAACCATTGTCGAACATCCTACGAAGCAAATCCGTCATGTGTACTACAAGGACTCTATGATAGATGGAAAATATGTCACACCATTGTTGGGATGACAATTGGAAGGATAGTTACCAAGGGAGGTGTATTTTGAGACATGACAGTCGTGTTGTTGTCCTGATTATGTTATTATTGCAGCTCCGAGGTTGATGTCCTACTAGCCCTGTGTTTTTTCATTGTGCTTAAGTTTTCAGATATTTTATTTTGTATATTTTATTTACTTCATTATTTCCCTTTGTGCTCACTAGTTCCTTTAGCAGTTCCTTTGAAGGAACTACTGAGCATTTTCGGATCAGTAGTTCCTTTGCAAAAGCTAAAGGAACTACTGAGACTAGATAGTTCCTTTAGCAGTTCCTTTGAAGGAACTACAGTCACTCTACAGTTGTACTCTGCATACAGAGATAAAGTTTCCTCTGAAAATGAACGAGTCGTGGTCACCATGCTTGCTCATTGCGTCCAGTTTTGCGCTTGATAATTCAAATAAATGGCATAGTTTACAGGTTTATTTTAAATTGGCTAGCTAAACTCCGAAGATCCAATGGGTATCGATATACAATAAAACAAAAAGATTTGATGTTTTCTTTTTGGGAGGTCAACGACCACTGTTAGTGTTCTTACTCGATGTATGAGTCGAGAGAAAACTGTTTTCTTATGTTTTATCGTGTTATGATACCGATACCCGTGAAGTTTATACAACACAACTGATATTTCAAGTAACTACAATAAATGCGGTCGATGACCCCACAAAAAAACATCAAATTAACAACACGCATTTTTTGCCGTAACACTTTTTTACTATTATTTCATTATTCTGGTTAGATTTCTATATAATTTTGGGTCTGTTATTTATAATTAGATGACCACTTCTTTTTTATGTGTAATATGATTAATATACGTTACCGTTTAATAGTGGGCCCAAAAAAAATTCATCATCATCATTTCAGCCGAAAGACGACCACTGCTAGACATAGGCCTCCCCCAAAAGGGGGGGTTCGCCATAATCGCCACGCTGTGCAGGCGGGTTGGCGATTGCACTATGGTATGGTGGTGGAATGCATAGAGAACGCTGCTGCCCATTCTCCGGTACGCCCCTTAGTCGCCTTTTACGACACCCACGGGAAGTATGGGGTGGTGCTATTCTTTAAATCCGGTACCACACAGACAGAAAAAAAATTGTCTCCTTTAATTTTTGTTTTATCATGTTTGGATATCAATAATCGACGCGGCTACGGACTCTAGCTAGCCAATTGTGAATAACCCTGAATATATTTGATATATCCGGGGATTCCAAAACCAGCCAACATCGTGTAAACATACCTACCTATAAATGTATCGTCAGTAAAGTACCATATTTATTCTTAATTGCAACTTATACAAAATCCAAGATATTTAATAAATAATAACAAGTACCAATAACCAACAACTCAAGTTCTATATCAACATGGTTGGCCACAATAGCAACAAACAATATACTGTTGGTGAGGCCACAATGTGTCTCTAAATATCCAATGGGCCTAAAGCTGAAGGAGTAGTATTATGGCCATCGTATTTGTACAGAACCAATGGACGTTGATTCCGAAACAATACCTTTCAGTTGCCCTTACTATGGGCTTGTGGTAAATTGTGATGACTACTTGATTTCACATTTTGTCGAAATTTTTTGTAGAATTGTTTTATGTGAGAAATGAAAGGATAATTATTTATTCAATTAAAAGCCTGTGATGTCCCATTGCAGGGCAAAGGCCTCTTACTGTCTTTCCAATTCTCTCTGTTTAAAGGGTCCCACATATTGGCAAGCGACATCGCGGCAGGCCCAGACGGAGGTGGCGCGATGAGCTAGACTCCTTAAAAAAGAACTGGTCCTTAGCAGCTTTTAACAGAGAGAAATGAAAAAATAGTAAGCAGAAAAAATTTGGTTAGCAAATAAGCAAAATGACTTATATTGAAAGCTAATTTCCTACACTTTTCTTGCCTTACTTTCTCACCACTGATACCAATTCCTACTATTTAAAAAACGGAACTGCTCGTTTGGCTTTTCCCAGAAAAGACATGACTTTTTCCATTGGGAATTTCTCAGTAGCAGTCTGTATTTGTGTCCGAATGATGGCAAGAACCTCGCCCCCTATAACTGGCACAATGAGGGTGGAAATCTATAGTTGCGCCAGTATAGTACCTACGTACCATTCATATCTACCTTCAGGAAAAACAAGTTGATTCCTTCCACTTTCTCACTTTTTTTACACTTGAACTCATCTCACTTTCGAGTTCCTCTAGTAAGTCCTAACACCATCCACAATTCACTTGTACAGAGGCGTTCAGTAAACAAAAGCTATCGATTGGCAGGTGCGTGAATTGGCGAGACTTTGAGAAGGGTCCGTGATCACGTTCGGGGCTCTTCATGTCAATATAAACGTCTCAGAATACAGCTCTAAGTGCGTTTGACCGATTATGAAGAAATGAGGGCGATGCGTGGGCTACATTGGGCGAGGATGGTTTTTGATTGTGTTATATGGATATAATGAGAATAGAACGGCCCGTGGCTAAATAATAACAACCGCACAGGTCGATCGATCAGGTTAAGCTACGCTTGCCGCGGTTGGTTTGTGGATGGGTGACCATCTTTACATACCGTGACCCCTCCGTGCCTCGGCAAGCACGTTAAGCCGTTGGTTCCGGCTGTTATTCGTGGATCTTTGACAGTCGTTACGGGTAGTCAGAAGCCCGAAAGTCTAACAACCAGTCTTACCAAGGGGTATCGTATTACCCAGTAACTGAGTTGTGGAGGTCAGATAGGCAGTCGCTCTATGTAAAATACTGGTATCCGGTTAGACTGGAAGCCGACCCCAACATAGTTGGGAAAGGCTAGGCAGATGATGAACGAGAACAGAACAGGTGCTATATTTAGATTTGGGCTAATTTCACTTCTGTCTAGTGTCATAATCCAAAGTGTGAATAACGAGCTTCGAGTCCTGGGAGTCCAGTCCTGATTGAGATTTTCCATTAAGAAATTTCCAATCAGGCTGGATTCTGAGTTATGCCCTTCCAATGGGTTCCACTGCGATTTCATGTGACTTATTTATCAAAATTGACTATTGTGTTTTTGTGTGATTTTCCCACAGGAAACATAAGATTTAGATCATTACAAGAGCTACTGGTCGGCCGAAGGCCCTATACTACAAAACTCTACAAGTCTAAAATTGTACAATATTGTTAAACTGTAGAAAATATAGCGTAGCACAGAAATTACAAATGATATGTAAATTGTAGACTTGTCACTACAATTTACATATTTGTAAGGCTTTCAGTTACAATCATGTGGCTTAGAGTTTTTGTGGTACTGACATTGGTAAGATTTACAAAATTGTTACTTGTAAATTGTAATTGTAAAGTTTTGTGATACAGGACCCAGGCGTTATGTTTTATTATTTACTAGCTAAGTCCCGCGGTTTCACCCGCAGAAGTGTCGATCCAGTGGGAATATTGGGATAAAAAGTAGCCATATGTTAATCCAGAGTTATCTACCTCCATACAAAATTTTATCAAAATTGATCCAGCCGTTTAAGCGTAAAGAAGTAACAAACATAAAACACACACACACTCACAAACTTTCGCCTTTATAATATTAGTGTGACTAGTCCGTGTGGTGCCGGACTTAAAGAATTGCACCACCCCTTACTTCCCGTGGGTGTCGTAAAAGGCGACTAAGGGTCTTACCGGAGAATGGGCAGCGTTATTACAAGAACCATTAACAGTATGAGAGTTTTTCACCTTACGCTCATGTGAATGTAGCGAAATGGCCAAGCCATATATTTTGACTAAGGTGTAGAGTTTGCGAAGTAAGGCCTTGTAGAGTTAGGGCGTGTAGAGTTAGAAGCTTGGCTCTACATGAGATCTGATTACTTTTTGACAGTGCGAGCTACTTGGTCTCGTCTTGGCAACATTTAACATGAAATGTTTTTGTGGGATTTCATTTCTTTTTGTAAGTTGCTTAACATGATATTTATACGAGTATTTTTTCAGTTGTTCATTTTTTCTTTCTTTTTTTGGGGTTTATTTATAACAAGGACCCCCTATATAAATTTTCAGACCTCTAGCATCAAAATTTACGGAAGTCTCATACAAACTTTCACCCCCTAGTTTAAGGGGTTGGGGGGTAAAAGTTTCAAGTTTTAATATTTTTTTGTTGTTTGTGTACTATTACTAGCTTACATACCAAATTACAGCTTTCTAGGACTTCAGGAAGAACCTTAAGAATTTTGATGATCAACAGTCAGTGAGTCAGTGACGAAATCGGGGTATTTTAGATATCAATAAAATCTAAAGTATAAGAGCTATGCAATTGAAACTTTATAGGTTTAATAAGTGAACCACTGACATCATATTCCGAAAATTTTGTTTATCTGGTATAATCCAAACCCAAGTTAAGAGGGTTCAAAAATACGACGAAGTGCTTCGAGAAAAGGTAGGTAGTGCCCTTGCGCTTCGCTTGGCTCGTCTTGGCGGGGGCACTCCCGTGCCCCCAGATACATACGTGTCGAAATGATAACATCCTTTTTTTTGAAGTCGGTAAAAAAGGGCGCTTGACGACTTTGCCAAATCGCTCGCCCATGCGCACTTATGTGCATCCCTTTCCCTAATGACATGCTCTAAATTTACTTTATTACACGTTGAATTAGATTTTTAATTTATCGCATCTATTCAATTTCATCCTGTAATTATTATTAGTAATTATAAGTTCCTGGAGCCTTCACAAGGTCGTCGGACCACCTTGTGGGAGGCCTTCCATCGCTACGTCTTCCGGTACGCGGTCGCCGCTCCAGAACCTTTCGGTCCCATCGGCCATCTGTTCTGCGAGCAATGTGCCCTGTCCACTGCCACTTAAGTTTGGCAATTCTTCCAAGGAAGCCGTTGGATGCGAGAAGCATAGAACCGGTCGAAGTGGAGGTGCTTGGGGGAGGCCTATTTCCAGAAGTGGACGTCTTTCGGCTGAAATGATGATGATAATGAATTATAAGTATAGATGTAGGCGTTTTGTAACTCCGATTTGGGTTATATAAAGTTTTTGAGCGAAAGTCCGAACTTTATTTCATCAAATCATCATTAGGTTCTTTTCTCCCCCTCTCACATTTACCATACCAATATTTACAAAGCCCATAACCTCCTGAATCCGAAATAAGAAAAAAAAGAGCAAAGACAAATAATATCCCTCAGAATTGCTCAACCAGTATTTAAACACTCGAAAATACGGCTTCAAACGAATTTGGAAAATTCAAACAAATGCCTACGGGGGCCTTTGTAAATAAAAGTTGTACTTATGTAGGAGAGCAATGGTGGCCCAGTGGTATCAGCCTAGACTTACGAGTTGTAGGTCGTAGGTTCGAACCCAGACAGGCGCTTTACTTTGTGTAAATTATTACATCACCACTGCTCTCAGAACGGTGAAGGAAAACATCGTGAGGAAACCGACAAGTCCTAGAACAAAATATTCGAAAACATGTGACATCTACCAACCCGCACTGGGCCCGCGTGGTGGATTACGGCCCACTCCCTCTCACAGAGAGGAGGACTGTGTCCCAGCAGTGGGAACATTATAGGCTGATTATGAACCGCTCTGGGTGGAGTGGAAAGGAGTGTCAGACTCTTACTGACTAAAACTCACCCGTGTTCTTTCCTTTGCCCTTTATGTTCCGGGCCAACGGTAACCCTTTCGGACAATCCCGCTGACCCGGCAGGCTGCGGCCCTAAGGGGGCCTGACATCTGTTTGAGGCGCGCGTGGAACACGTACGCGCCGTCCGGCAGGAAACGAGGTCCTGACTTGCCATTATCACAGAGTTAAATTGCCATCCGTTGCACAATATTTACGTGAATCCACCCATGTTTGACCTTAGTCTTGGGAAACCTGATGCGGGTTAATAATCTTTTTTAAAACTTCAAAAAGAGCGCAGCATAATAGGAGCCAAGCGTACAGACCGAGTAAGAACTACCACCCTGCGGTCCATAACTCAAGTAGCAGATGTTGGAGAAAAAACAGCGAGGCTAAAGTGGGAGTGGGCTGGACACGTCGCGCGAATGCACCCGTAAAGATGGGCATAGATTGTCACTCAGGTGGTGTGACGATCTGATAAGGTTTGCAAGGTCAATATGGCCAGACATCGCACAAGACAGATTTGGAAGGAAAAAGGGGAGGCCTTTGCCCAGCAGTGGGACACAATGTAGGCAAACAAAAAAAAAACTTCCATAATTAAAAGGGGAGAGCACAAAACATCCTTGAATTAAAAGAAGAAGCAACAAGTCAGAGATTAATAACAAATCGTCTTGAAATATGGTTTTTAAAAAAATCTGAGATTTTAATATTTAAAAGTCGTGAACACCATTTGCAATTCCTCCGATCCGATCTACAAGATTCTACTAAAATAAAAGAAACACAACAACGTCGCGGGTAGGTCAGCGACGACGATTCTTTACGCCCCGTTTCCTATATCCGTTTCTTTACGCCGGCTACGTTGGTCCCAACTTCGTACAACATGGGAATCGACGAAATAGCTTTGACTAAGGTTGGGGCCAATGCTGTTTTCTAGTCTTACACTTTAGTCGGCGTTGGGGCCAAAGTTGGCGCCTGAATGTGGAGCCGACGTTATACGCAGTGTAACTGCATTGATTTCAACTTCGGCCAACTTCTGTATTGTTTTCTTTGACGTGTGCTGTGAATGTGTTTTTGTATTTCACAGGAATTTCCGATACGAAATGAAGGTTATTGGATTTTTGTGTGCAAATATTCGCGTGACGCGATGGTGACCCTTATAACTTGGGCAGTAAATTCAAATTGGGTTGACACAAGAGCTATCGCTTAATTGATTTGTATGACTATTTCGAATGTAAGAGAAAAACATTGATATTTAATCCACGTGAAGTTTATTAAAAATAAATAAGTTCCCAAAAATGTAAATATTAGTTTTCCCTATCCTCTAATAAATATGATGATACTCTGGTTTTTACGCGATTGACTACCGAAGGAAGAGGATGATATTGTTCTTTTCTGTTTTATTCCTTTTCACGTTTCCAGGAAATTGTTCTTAGTCTATTTCCACTGTATTTTTCATTTAAAAAAACGAGCCAGGTTCGAGTCGGCCTCGCACACGAAGGGCCGTACCACAGTCGCCAACTCATCTTGAGCAAGCGTGGTGATCAATGCTCGTACCTTCTCTGAATTAGAAGAGATTTTCACCCTGCTGTGGGACAATAATAGGCTGGTGTGTGTGTGGTGAAATACATTGATATTAATCTACGTGAAGTTTATTATTTACCTGTAGAGCAGTATGATCGCCCGCACAGCGGAGTGTATGCGGCAGGTCGCAGGAGCATTCGGCAGCCGGCCGCGCTGACAAGCCAGGGCATCTCCACTGCGCTTCCACGGCACTGAACCACGCGCACAGCACGCAAAACGCGCCCATTAGCCACATTCTGAAAAAAAGAAGAAGAATATACATATTAGCAAAGAATAATGATGATTATGATGGCGGAAAAAGGGAAATTGGTAATGAAATTCATAACTTTGGTCCTTTAGGTTAGGTTTCTGCTGTAGTTGTGGATGTTTTTAATATATTTAAAGTTGATAGAACAAAAGTTAATAATAATGATTATACAGTTGAGGAAAATCCTTTGGAATGTAATTTCTTAGGACTGTAAAACAGTTGATCAATAGTTACTGTATATAGTCAAGGTACTAATGATTGTTGGCGCAAACCAGTCCTTCAGTACAGAATTGGCAAACATAGCGTGGGATGTCACCTGGCTAAATGGAGTGACGCTTGATTGTTGGTCGTTTGTAAGATATCCTAGATTTAAAATGTAGATGTTGATTCAAATGCTGATGCCCATCGATAAAACTTGCAATGTAGACATACATACGTAAGCCATAAAGAACGTTTGGCCAGGAATCGAAATGTTCCAGGAATCAAAACCACAACATCGCCAATTGGGTCGCCACGATAAATTATTGTTTTCGGTTCCAGAAACATACATGTACCAGTACATGAATCAAAAACTTCGAACATACTACTAGCACATTAACAATACGGGAGCGAACAAAACAAAAGTAGCATCATACAAAATTCTGAACTCTCTATAAAGTTGTGAAAGTACCAGGAGTGGGGTACCAAGTGGCATCTCAAGAGGCAATTCCGGTCATAATCCAAGGTACTTATGGAAGAATAGCTGGTGCAATGCGTGCTTGCGACGTAATGGGACGTTTCCACTGAGTGACGACCGGACGAGGGGGCTGGGACATGAGTTGTGAGCGATTTGTTGTCGTTCTTGGAAGTTATGGGCACCGCACTCGAAGTGTGTTTATCGTTCAGCAACGCGCCCTTTTTCGAAAGTGAAGACATTTTTTAAATAATTTAGTATTGGCTACTCTTTTAATATTTATATAATTCGTAATTAAATATTCAAAACATACATATCTATTAACAATTATATTAATTTTGGAAAAAAAATACTCCAAAAAACAAAATACAGGGATATCTGGGGGCACGGCAGTGCCCCCGCCAAGCCGAGCAAAAAGCGGCACGGCCGTACCATCCTTTTCTCGAAGCAGTTCAGGCCATTTTCGACCCCCTTACATTTCATCGTAAAAAAATATTTGCACAACAGTCGCCGCAGTCGAGTGAATGTGTTCCTGACACGTGCCAGTACGACAATAAGTTCTAGTACCTAAGTAATAAGCATCAAATTCGCATAACACGTAGTCGATCATGTGAAACTGACAGGTGTCAAAAACGCATTCTCTCTTCGGCCGCACTGTAGTATCATTAACCAGGGAGAAAACAGAAGAATGCTTTAGTGAGGAATGAATACCAACAACCACGTGACCGCCTTTCTTCGCAAGTAACATAAATTAAGTCATCGTCATCATCTGCCCAGCCTTTTCCCAACTACATTGAGGTCGGCTTGAAGTTACATAAATTAAGTATCCGCACTAATTAACTCAGAAGCCCGAAAGTCTGACAACCAGACTTACCAAAAGGGGTATCGTATTACCTAGTAACTGGGTTGTGGTGGTCAGATAGGCAGTCTCTCCATGTAAAGTACTGTTATTTAGCTGTATCCGGTTAGACTGGAAGCCGACCCCAACATACCTAGTTGAGAAAAGGCTAGGCAGATGATGACTAACCGTAGGAACGGTTTTGTGGGGCATAATTTCAAATACAAGCATAATGAGCCTTATAATATTCCCACTACTGGGGCACAGGCCTCCTCTCTGTGAGAGGGAGTGGGCCACAAACCACCACGCGGACCCAGTGCGAATTGGCGGATGTCACGTCTTCGAATTTTTGGTTCTAGGACATGCCGGTTTCCTCACGATTTTTCCTTCACCGTTTTAAGTACAAGAATTCTGTAAACTCTTCTTAAATAAATAATAATGATGGACAATATCAAATAAAAGCCAGATCGAAAATTCTAGATCAAAATCCCGCTGTAAGCTCATACTGTACACCACAACTGGATACGTTGGGAACAAGAGCGAGTTACATGACTATTGATAACAGTGGGTGACGGACGACCATTGACCCCACACTCTCGCTGCCTACAATTTACTGAGTCTGGCTAACCTTCGCACCTCTTGAGTAGGATGACACATGATCTAGGTTGTATGTTTCAGGTAATGGAAGATCGGCCATTTTGATAATGAGATCGAAACTCGTCATCTTCCTAACCTTTTCCCAACTATGTTGGGGTCGGCTTCCAGTCTAATCGGATGCAGCCTGAATACCAGTATTTTACATGGAGCAACTGCCCTGCAATACCCCTTGGTAAGACTGGTTGTCAAACTTTCGGGCTTCTGACTACCCGTAAATATGAAAAAGATCCACGAATGACAGCCGGGACCAACGGCTTAACGTGCTTTCCGAGGCACGGAGGGGTCACGGTATCTAAAGATGGTCAGTATGGTCACCCATCCACAGACCAACCACGCCAAGCGTAGCTTTACCTGATCGATCCACCTGTGCGGCCGTTATTATTTAGCCACGGGCCCCCCTCAATGAGATCAAAACTATGCTGTTATTTTTTAAGCGGGAACTAAGCTATTTTTTTTCTGTTAGTAAATGTCAATGGAAGGACTGAAGGAAGGCCTTTGCCGGTGACTTAATGATTTGTCTATCCTTCGCCCCTCCTTAAAGGTAAAGAATATTATTCTGACCTGTTTGTCTTGTTATTTCAGGTACTTACCTAACTAAAGATCGGCTATTTTAATGGTGAGATCAAAGCTAAGCTGATTTTTCCTTTATTATTTATCTCCTTATAACCGTTAGGTAAAAACACTATAAAGTGAAAAATAACTTTAATTTCGGAAGTCGGTGTCTTTGGATTTTTATTTTAGTTTTTTGCCACCGACTTCCGAAATTAAAGTTATTTTTCACTTTATAGTGTTTTTGGAAGTCGGTTGTTTTTTTTTTTTGTAAAAAGTTTTTATTTTTCACTTTTTAGCGGGTCAGTTTGTAATTTATCTAATTTATAATAGCCTAAGGTCAACTGCGTATCACCTTTTACAAAATATTGCTTTTCCCGATGCAGGGACGTTCATTGTTGAGGAGTTCTCCTAGTAAGAACCAGGAGAACTGGAGCTGATTGAGAAGTCACCATCAGCTCCACTTCACCATACACATTGTAATGAGCATAAATTGCTCAGCAGCTATATTAAAGTAATCGAGTCGTAACCCGTGAAATATTTGTCATTGAGTAGTTCCGATGGCCATTTGTGGTCTTCATCATCAGCTCCACTTTACCAAATCATAATTTCCGAGAGCAAATGCTCAAGTTACTTTAATAATAGACTTAGGCAAAACAAATTTTGCTAAGGGCCAAGTTTATGTTACGCTTAGTCGTGTAAAGACGCTGGATGGACGCTGTATTATGCGCCTTGGAACCTACCAAATTGCTAAATAGACCACATGACGAAAAGGCATTGCGTGAAATGCAACGATTGAGGCTTTTATAAATCATCATCAGCCTATGGCAGTTCACTGCTGGACGTAGACCTCCCCAAGTTTGCGCCAACGTTCACGGTCCTCCGCTTCTCTCATCTTTGGGTGACATTTAGCCTTCTTATAAGGCCCATTGTAAGCGACCACGTTTCAGTACCATAGGTCATCACTGGCAACACGCACTGGTCAAAGACTTTTGTCTTGAGACACTGCGGTATGTGGGACGAGAAGATATTGCGTAGCTAAGCTACGCATTTCAACAACATAATATAAATTCCTCGTTGGTCTAGTGGTCGCAAGCACTACTGATGAGCATGCGGACCTGGGTTCGATCCCTGGGCCGAGTATAGTGTTATTGGGTTTTTCCTTCTGGAATTTCTCTGTAGCAGCCAGGAGTCTTGTGCCCGGTTGTTGGCAATAGGCTCGCTCCTTATTTAAAAATAACGGGCGAAATGTGGATGTAACTTTGGGAAATGCGAATACAGGCCTAAAGGTTATGATGGAGGAGTGAGGCTATGATGTTAATATATCATCATCTGCCTAGCCTTTTCCCCAACTGTGTTGGGGTCGGCTTCCAGTCTAACCGGATGCAGCTGAATACCAGTATTTTACATGGAGCGACTGCCTATCTGACCTCCACAACCCAGTTACTGGGTAATACGATACCCCTTGGTAAGACTGGTTGTCAGACTTTCGGGCTTCTGACTACCCGTAACGACTGTCAAAGATCCAAGAAAGACAGCCGGGACCAACGGCTTAACGTGCTTTCCGAGTCACGGTATGTAAAGATGGTCACCCATCCACAGACCAACCGCGGCAAGAGTAGCTTAACCTGATCGGTCGACCTGTGCGGCTGTTATTATTTAGCCATGATGGGCCCCTCATGATGTTAATATATGTATTGTCATATTATGTTACACAACCTCTTTACCTTCTGAAACTATAAAAATAATTCTTTCACACGTCATCCTGAGACGAGGTCAAAAGCGCAAATCAAACAATGTGTTGTGTGGGCCGAAACTTTCACCGTCTTTTGTTGTTAACCCTTAAAGCAAAAAGGACGAACCACAAAGGTTATAGACGAAATTCAATAGAAGGGCTAGCCTTCGTAAACACCTTTCTAAATACCTTCGGGCGATAGCATTATCTTGTCAGATGTGACAACTTTTTATCGTGTTTTATTTAAGTGTGTACGTGGTTTTTGAAAGGAGATGGGACTAAACGTCCCCAATATTGAAACTTAGTCAACAGAATTGAGCCTGAGGGCTAGATTTTTATTAAAGGCAAGGTAGATTAGCAAAGCCGGTCTTCAGAGAAAATTTTCTCAGAAATCTAAAGTTACTTGTTTCCAACCGGTACCTTTAGTTAAACAAACAATCTGCTAAGAAGGTTATAGCAGATTTTTAGTACAATTCAGTTCTACTCTTAATCATCATTTCAGCTGAAAGTCGTCCACTGTTGGACATAGGCTTGCCCCAAGCACCTCCACTTCGACGGAGCTTCTCGCATCCAACGGTTTCCTGCGGCCTTCACAAGGTCGTCGGTCCACGATGTGCTCTTAATAAGACTTGTAAATCGGAAGCAGTTTTACGTAGGCAATCAAATGAATAAATACTATTATCTATCACTTCTCAGTAAACCCCTCGACTGTATTATGGTACACTTCTGCCTAACCCGTCCAGCAAAATAGGCATAATGTTATGTCGGTGTTTGTTTGCAAAGCAGTAAATTCAGCTTCAATAGAAGGAAAAACTTTTATCTATCATCACAACATTACCACAGTAACTCCATTCAGTAACACATACACAACTCTTTGTCACCATTTCACGTCGCTCTTAAGGGCCAGTCCCTCATGTCACCCAATTAATCGTGAACCCTAAACCACCCTAATTTCACCACTTGTGTAGATTTACGAGAGGTCGATAAATACTGGTTGGCCTTTCACACGATATATCACAAAATGTTAGTGGTTTTGACACGGGACTGCCAGACTTTTGGGTACAAACAGTGTTTTACTGTGGGTCAGTTATCATTTGCATTCTGATTTAGGGTGTGGGGCCTTTTTAAAAGGTTTTAGGGTTTAAAAGGTTGGGTGTTCTTGTAGTGGAGGGTTAAGTGATCTACTTGTTATTGGATTGTGATCGTTTCTAGCATCATTCTTGATTATGAAGCATTCTGTGCACGTGCTCTCAAACGGTGAAGGAAAACATCGTGACCGGCGTGTCCTAGAACCAAAATTTCGAAGACATGTGACATCTACCAACCCCACTACACGCATGGTAGATTACAGCCCACTCCTTTTTGAAGAGTCGAGGCCTGTGTCCCAGCAGTGGGAAGATTATAGGCTGATTGTGAAATGTTAAAAAAAAACTGAGATAGAACAGAGTCAGAAGGAGCTCGTGCCTAGGTGATGACAGCCGCATGGATCGATCAAAGGTTATGCTAAGCTTGTCGTGGTCAGTCTGTCTGTCTGTCTGTCTGTCTGTCACAGCTGGATATCTCAAGAACTTCTAATGCTCAACTTGAAATTTGGAATAGTTTTAGATGACGTTTGGCCAACTATTTTGCAATTAGGAAAAAAATAAAAATATATGTATATTTTTTGCAACAGGGACTGAAAGGGGGTCAGAAAAATTCGAAGTGGGCTAGGGCATGTCAGGTATCATATGAAAGAGCGCAGTTTGCACATTCTCAAACATTATTATTTTTAGGCCGCACAGTTTTCGACTTTTGATGAAAAACGTAAAAAAAAGACCGTTCCCCCCCCCCCCCCCTTATCTCCGAAGTTTGCAAAGAGAAAAATCTGAAATTATTCTATGTGATAGAAGTGTATGTAAAGATTACAGGAAAAATAAAACGAAGTCTCTAAATTGCACACTTTTTCAGAAATCATCAACAAAAGTTTAGTCGCTCTTGCCCGGTTTTTATTTCTCAATAATCGACGAAATATTTTAACACAGGAGATTTAGAATCATGCACAGAATCCATCTACCTAAATATTTTTTTTATAAAGCTACAGAAACATTCGTACCAAACCTAACTTGTTCTAGACACAATATTTAAAATCCTTGCTCTCCAAAAAACAGTACCTAACTAATCTTGCTTATAAATGCTGATTCAAATAATAAGCCGCTTACTCTTCTAATAATCGAGAACTGCCTAATTAAATTATAATAGAGGTTTGACTTTACAGACGAAGGCAAATTTTCTACAAAATTATTTAAGCCCAGGTACGCACGGGCGCGTTTTCCCGAGGCGATTTTTTTGAGCGTTTAGCGCCGAGAGTTGAAAATCGAACAGTGTTTTTTTTTGACGCGCTGGGATTCGCTCAAATCAAAAAATCAAAATCAAAAATATTTATTTGCTAGAATACGGTACATAAGGTTTTAAAGTGAATTTGTTTCAGCATATCCATCCATAACATGGCGTGCAAATGTATTCACAATCAGCGATGTCAATTAATCTAGCTTACAAATCACAGCTTCTATTGATTTGTCATCTAAATAGTCCTTAATGGTATAATATCTTTTAAATAGCAATAGTTTGAAAAGTATTTTTTTAAACATTATCAGCGGTAAGTCTTGCAAACTATTTGGTAAATGATTGTAAATAATAATCGACATGCAGTATACATTTTTCTTAAATAATTTTAGTTTTATTGGTGGCAGCCGATGTCTATCTTTATGCCGTGTTCGGCTATTTGGCCTGTCGGTGCTCGTTTCAAATAAATTGTAGTTCCTCTTAACAAAAATACATATTTCAAAGATATATAAACATGGCAAAGGTAGAATGTGAAGTTTTTGAAATACTGTCTAAAAAGTGAGCACCACAAATTGCTCGGAAACATTTTTTTGAGCTCTAAAGACTCTGTCAAGATCTACTTAGTTACCCCATATTACAATGCCGTATCTTTGTTGGATTCTCAACTTTCGGCTCAACACCGAGAGTTGAAGATCCAGTGGGCGATAAAATCCCACCGCGATTTTTTTTTTTACGTGCGTGCGTACGGGCGTAGTTTAATAATTAGTTAGTAAAAACGTTTTGCTTCATTAGCGCGATACAAATTCTGTTGTTAGTTACTTGTTGGCGTTTTATGTCTATTTTTGGTGAACAGAAAATTGTATTTAATTATAACAGCCTGTATTTGAACGTAGGGTAAAAACCCCCCTTTTTGTGTTAACATACCAGCCACATTTTTTGTGTTCTTGTATAAAAGTGTGTGTGAGTAGACAGACTGGTTTAAAAATTGCACTTTTTCGTAAGGAAGACCTCAACTTAGTTAATATAAGTAACTATTCTGTTAAATGATAAATGATTTTATTTTTTTTTTCTTTTAGGAGAAATTTGCAATCTATGTATTAAAACATTTTTGTATTTAGTTTTAGATAAATGATTTTATTTTTGTAAGTAGGTTTGTACAAACACTTTTACACGTCAATCATGTTTTTTTTTTAAACTAGATGAGGTCGGCGTTTCCTATCTAACTACTCTGAGAAGAAAGGCCGAAACAAACTCAGAGGTCACAGTCTCTTTTAAAGTCCAGACATAATCTTGGTCAGGTCATATGAAGACCATATAGATCGATGTCTAAAATGGTCTTTTGAGGAAAGAACCACACAGATTGAGAGGACCTGTCCAGAACTTTCTCCATGGGACCAATATCGTAATCGCGAAAAATTCATCAACTATCCCGTAGAAAACATCAATACCTACTCGACCTAAACGGCTGAATTTTTGTTCGCCACCCTCTTAAATTTGGCTGGTCTAAGAAAACTAACCTTGTATAGCTTCAAATGATATACTTTGATTTATTAAAAAAACATGACAACAAATTATATGAACATCCAACAAAATAGCAAGACAATTCAAGACGCAATACAAAAAAAACTTCTAAACTTCTGATCGCACGATTAACTCCGTACCGACGCCATTATACCGATAAAAAGAAATCACCAATACATAAATAAATACAATATCACTTTGCAATAGCCTATGCCGTATTGAGACAATAACTGTGACGGGAAATCAGCAGAGAACAGATCCGGATCCGTAACTGAGCAATTTACAGAATGACTCAAGTTCCGAACTTCATCGCGATCGCTTATCGAAGTCGTTCTGTCCTTGTCTTATTGTTTTTGTTTCTTGGGCCATCACATTCGTAAGCTAATAGAGTTCTAGGTGTTACTTTGTATGTTTTGATGTAGTATGTGTTTGAGTTTAGGAAGCTGAATTAATTTAGATTTCTAAAATCTCTGAGCGTAGCTATTTTTATTATTATAATTCTGTAAATACATATTTGTTACGGCCGCGAATCATATTTTAATCAAAGTACAACTTAATACTGACAAGCAAATTGCAAAAAAAGGAAAAAAAAAATAATTTCGCGGGCTACCCTGACGCATTCGCCTTAAGAGGTAATAGTACATTATGAAAAAAAAACCGGGCAAGAGCGAGTCGGACTCGCGCACCGAGGGTTCCGTAACATCTGGGTTTATGCATAAGGTTTATGTTTCTGAAATTAAATGTTTTTTTTTTATTTTTAAAGTGATTGAATGAATGGTAAATTGCGGTTTACGATTTATGACGTATTAAAAAACACAACTTACTAGATCTCGTTCAAACCAATTTTCGGTGGTAATGTACATCATATATTTTTTTAGTTTTATCATTCTCTTATTTTAGAAGTTACAGGGACACACATTTTACCACTTTGGAAGTGTCTCTCGCGCAAACTATTCAGTTAAGAAAAAAATTATATTAGAAACCTCAATATCATTTTTGAAGACCTACCCATAGATACCCCAAACGCATGGGTTTGATGAAAAAAAAAAATTGAGTTTCGGTTCTAAGTATGGAGAACCCTAAAATTTATTGTTTTTTTTCTATTTTTGTATGAAAATCTTAATGCGGTTCACAGAATACATCTACTTACCAAGTTTCAACAGTATAGTTCTTATAGTTTCGGAGAAAAGTGGCTGTGACATACGGACGGACAGACAGACAGACGGACAGACAGACAGACAGACAGACAAACAGTCAGACAGACAGACATGACGAATCTATAAGGGTTCCGTTTTTGCCATTTGGCTACGGAACCCTAAAAAATAGCTGTTCCCTACATTTATGTTCGTATAACTCGTCAAAATGTAGGGAACAGCTGATATTTTTCGCGATTTCAGATTTGTTCCCATAGTAAAAGTTGTTCATAATGATGACTGGTTCATTGGTCATTTATTCCGATCATTTATTGGTCACTTATTTCAGTCATAGATACGCCCCACGATTAAGTGGGGCGAATCTTGTAGAGCGAATACGGGAAAAAAACATTATTTCATGTAGGTACCTAGAGGTCACCTACACATAAATGTAGTTATTCCATTCCAAAAACAAATGCTAGCCTAGTATTTGCAATAGATTGAAACGGCTGCAAAAAAAAAACAATTGGTTTGATAAAGCCGTGAGATTCCAGAATAGACACGTACTATCATTTTTTATCTGAAGTTTATCCTAGATTCGAGATAGGACAATAAATTGAAAAGAAATCTTTTTATCTTAAGTGGGGTGATTCATTGGTAAATTGAACAATTATGTATGTTAAAGTAAATTTGAGCAACTTGGTGAGAACTGTCTCACCACGTTGGCATTAGGAAACGAATTATAATTCAAACTATATTATTTAGCTTCTAAAACTGCGAAAGAATTACGGTAGGCAGAAAATACAAAACTGCACCTACTACAGTTCATAGATACTTAATAAACAAAATATATAAGACCTATGGAAATTGAAATAATTCATATAGAGGAACGCTTACTACGTTCTATTAAAGAAAACTTTTTAGTTGACTGTTTTAAAGACAAAAATATTTGAATACTCGAATCGCAGCTTATTTTGGACAACGAAGAACAGGCAACATTACAAATAAAAATCTGCTCTACTATTGAAATCCATTCAGCCGTTAGAGCGTATTAATAGAATAGAATATAGTTTTATTTGCTTGAATCGTAGGTATGCCAGCAAAGATAACTCAGTAACAATCACTGTTTGCAATACCTACGTTTCCTCCATCTTATTCCACATCAGAAGGTCAATTCTCGTATGTTAAAATGCAAGTTTCCATCTCATCTCAGCCACAATCAAAGTCAAAAACTTGTAAAAAATTTAGGGAAATTTGTAGCATTTTTGACAGATTGTCTCCCCACAAACATGCTATAAAAATACCAATAGTATCGACAAATAAACTACGCAGAAAACCCTTTTGTAATGTATATTGATTTGTCCTACTAAACTTTTTCATTGAAACGTGTGAGAACAGATGTGTCACCCTAATTGGGTCCTATATATTTTTAGCTTAGCCCCTATATTGTAGGCAATACTAACAACGACGTAGTTATAGTCTAGTTAAGGCTTTTCGCACATGGGTCGTAGGCGTAGTTGTCTCGTGCGCGTATCGTAATTACGCTATGCGCACGAGACGCGGAGTGTTCTACAAACGAATCGTCGCGTAAACGTATCATTTTGTAATATCTCAGTTGAAATCATTGATGGCGTACCAGATATATTTGGGGAATTTATTGATGACCTTACCTTCTCTTCAGACGAAGAGGATTTCTTGTTATTTGATTTCGTTAGAAGTAGAAAGCGACGTGCTCATTGGATCCATCCATACATCGCAAATAATTACAAGAAATTATTGTTTGTTGCTGCAAGTGAACTGTCTTAGCCCCTTCGCACATGGCGTCGTATCGTAAGAGTATCGTAGAACGCGCGTAGTACGAGAGCAATACGAGCAGGAACATGTTTAAACAAGTCCGCACACGAGGCGGTGTTGCAGCGTATCGTATGAGGTGTACATTGTCATTACGATAGTCGTAGCGTACTGGCGTAAAACGTAAGACAGTTCACGTGCAGCAACAAACAATATTTTCTTGTAATTATTTGCGATGTATGGATGGATCCAATGAGCACGTCGCTTTCTACTTCTAACGAAATCAAATAACAAGAAATCCTCTTCGTCTGAAGAGAAGGTAAGGTCATCAATAAATTCCCCAGACACATCTGGTACGCTTGACACCATAATTTCAACTGAGATATTACAAAACGATACGTCTACGCGACGATTCGTTTGTAGAACACTCCGCGTCTCGTGCGCGTAGCGTAATTACGATACGCGCACGAGACGACTACGCCTACGACCCATGTGCGAAAAGCCTTACGTTTTACACCAGTACGCTACGACTATCGTAATGACAATGAACACCTCATACGATACGCTGCAACACCGCCTCGTGTGCGGACTTGTTTGAACATGTTCCTGCTCGTATTGCTCTCGTACTACGTGCGTTCTACGATACTCTTACGAACCGACGCCATGTGCAAAGGGGCTAAGTGCGAACGTTCCTATCACACTTAACTACTACTACTTGTGGGCGGTATTATAGGTACACTTTTGCTACCCTTTATGTGTATAAAGGGTAGCAAAATGTACCTATAATACCGCCCACATTTCACCAAAACGTTGTTAAAGATACGGAAATAGCCCCACAGTTCCAAGCTCTAAAATAAGACTGCCAAAAGATTACAACACGTACCAACGCTAATCTGCAAGAACAGGCCAACTTCACCGATCCATTGTTAGTCCAGCAGCATAATATAACCCGATCCAATGTTTACTCGTGGTCCACAGGGAAATGCTGTACTCCGTAAACTCTCCGAGGAGGTCCAAGCTTGTCCACTGGCTACATTGAATTTAGTGTTTGTTGCGCCAAAGTTTATGCGCTGTAAGGGAATTAGAGTTGTGTCTAACGTCTTACCTGATGCAAGCTTGGTCTTTAGAGTCGCGTATTGAAAATATGTAGGTGGTTGAAGAAAATAATTTCGAACCCAGGTCGAATTACTTCTAAAGATATAGCAAGGAATTTCTTCCTTTCTAACTTTGTCAAGAATTTAATGACGGCTGATAAAAACAAGAAAAACATTCTGCAACGACATCAAATGCTTTAGGTTAGAATAAGTGACTGAAGATGATTAGGACTAGGAAAAAATCTATAACAAAAATCATACAATCAAAAGAGCCTTCATGAATTGCTGTACTAAAATTTTTCCGGCTCAGCCTTGGTAGCCTGCAGCCCTGGTAGGTACCATTATTGTTGACTATACAACATTATTAGTATATTCGAAACCCGAAACACGTGTCTAGTATTTTTATGTAAAGAATCTATGTACAAAATTTCAAAACTGTATCATGAAAAATTACAAAGTTATAAGCTTGTTAAGTTACCTGTTTGTCCGTACAAAAACATGCTCACCCGCGCCACTCGCGCCGCGCCGTCTTGCGCAGTGCGCTCTTTGATAATAGTACCTAGGTACCTAACCGTTCGGCGCGGAGATTGGATAACCTACTTAGTGTCGCTCGGTGTCCAACTTTTAACCTTTTTAGGGTTCCGTACCCAAAGGGTAAAAACGGAACCCTATTACTAAGACTTCGCTGTCTGTCTGTCACCAGGCTGTATCTCAAGAACCGCGATAGCCAGACTGTTGAAATTTTCACAAAGTATGTATTTCTGTTGCCGCTATAACAACAAATACTAAAAACAAAATAAAATAAATATTTAAGGAGGGCTCCCATACAACAAACGCGATTTTTTTGCCCTTTTTTGCTCGATATAAAAAATGGCAACAGGTAGGCACTTGAAATATTCACAAAATACTCAGTTGTATTTTAACGCGTTTTTGCCTTGTGGTACGGAACCCTTGCTGTGCGAGTCCAACTCGCATTTGGCCAGTTTTTAAATATTTTTGGGACAAAATATAACATGGGGTAAAAATTATTGGAATCGATTCAGTTACTTATTCTGAACAAACTATATTCAGGTTTCACATATACTAAAAATAACGTTGTATAATTGCCCGATGAGCATCGTCACCATGGCATAAACTATAATATACCTAGTGCTGTGAATATAGGCGTCAGTGGTCATGAACTGATAATAACCACTTTTAGCAAACAGATAATCCTCTTGTCACTTTTCATGACGCCATTATAAATTAATAATACCAGCTTTTTTTTTCTAGTATTGTTCCACTGCAAGACAAAGGACACTTCTAAAGAGGGTACACGCATTGAACACCACGCTTGCACAAGATAGGTTGGCGATTTTATACTTATACTAACTATAAGTTAAGTCCAGGTTTCCTCACGATGTTTTTCTTAACGAAAAATCTCCATAAGAATCTCACCGTGAAAACTCAGGTGAAGTGAGGTAGTCAGCTATCAATAGTGTCAATCCCTACCATCTGGGGGCCTCAAAAGGCCACTTTGGCAGAATCATAAAAGGATAACATTATGAATCATAATGGACAGTAAACTGTTAAGTTAATCGTATCAAATCCCATTGGTGAAGGACTTTTCAGTTATTTTTTTTGTCTGTGCTAAAATACCAATCAATTCAATCCAAATCCAATCCCAATCTCTCGGATTGTACTTAAAAAAATTAAAAACACGGACTGTCTTCGCCATTTATGATTCATAATGTTATCCTTTTATGATTCTGCCAAAGTGGCCTTTTTAGGCCCCCTGGTGTTATAAATGAATGAATGCTCATTTCAAACCCACCTACCCCTAAGATTTTTACAGAATAGATCGCCTGGAAAAACACAGCTCACAGATTTGCAATAGGTTGAATGATAGGATTCAACAACGGTATTGCTTTATAAGCTTTTATGGATCTTTTGTTACACCAGCTTCTAGTTTCATGCTTCAAAGGAGCTCAAACGTTAGTTCGAGATTGAAACCATGCATTCGCTTTTATACTAGTATTTCAAAACATGGACAGGGGTTTTAGGATTCTAAAAGCTGCGAGCAGTGTGTAGATTGTGTTCTAAATCTATGAACGATATTGTTTGGTTTAGGACGGAAAATAAAGTGGGCAACATGAACGTTAGAATAAAATTGATGGCTTCCAGAGTAGAATTTGGTTTAGGATTAGATCAAGAACTATCATCAAGAAATACATAGTCCTCACATTCACAATCACACTAATATTATAAAGGCGAAAGTTAGTGAGTGTGTGTGTGTTTATATGTTTGTTACTTCTTCACGCTCAAACGGCTGGACCAATTTTTATAAAATTTTGTATGGAGGTAGCTGATATCCTGGATAATTTTTATCCCGATATTCCCACGGGATAGACACTTATGCGGGTGAAACCACGGGGCACAGCTAGTTATATATATTTCTATTACCAAGCAGTATTTTTATATAAGTACTAGCTTCGAGAAAAAAATGAGTGTTAGTGAATTTAGATTTTAAAATCTCTCATCTATTTTCAACTCTGTCGATTCAAGCTTCATCAGAACAACTCATGCCATGCTAGCGGAGTGAGACTGACAGTTCAGGGTATGTCAGACGTGCTTAAGACAATATCGTCACTCAAGGAGGCACTTTAAAAGTATCTCTCGTCTTTAAGATCGAAAATTGAGATTATGGACACAGTGCAAATCAAATGGGATTTGCATTGTATCTCTAACCGTGAAAGTAGTTACTTTCATTATAACAAGATTCTAACGTAATTCATTGTCTGGTGAATGTCTGTTATCTTAATTATCAGACATCCACTGCTAAATAATAGACCTCCCTCAAATATCGCAACACGCGGAAACACCACGTGATAGCAAAAAAAAAAAACAACCCAAAAAAATCCTGAACACAAACTCCCAACGTAGTTAACCCCGAATCCTCATAGCTTCGAACCAAATCCCTAGATTAAGCTAAGCCCTCATTGGTCGAGGCTAAGTCTAAACAAGGGCCTGCATCTCCAACCGGCCAATCCAAAGCTTCGATTGTTAGTGCACGTCGGACCAGGGTGGTACGTCGGAAAAGCGTAGTACGTCGAAACAGCGTGGATGACAGGGCAGGTTGCAAGGATTAGGGCCGCCCAAATTGGGAACAATAACTGCTGTGAAATTTCAGGAAAACGTTGACTTTTGGATTGAGAGATCAAGAGATTTGTGGTTCCTTAAATTGGGGAGCTCTGTAATGGTTTTAAAAGATAATTGGATGAGTCTGTCGGGTTTAAAAATGACATATTTCGAAGACATGACATTCGTTGCGAAGTTTACGAATACAGCTGTTACTGGGTCATCTGCACTTAAACATTTTAAACAAAAAACGTCAATCAACTCAGTCTATCGCAGTCCACTGCTAAACATAGGCCTCTCCCAGACTTTTAATAAAATTGCCATTGATAAAACTAAAAACAAGGCAATCTAAAAACCTAATAGTACTGGTCTCTTGAGAGTTAATTCAGTGAACATCGTGCACACTGTGCTGTGACACAATCAGTGGACATCTGAAAATGACAAATTCACTTCAATTTGAATCCAGGTACTCGTACCAAAGGACCAAAAACTTTGTTAGAATGTTACATACGCAAGCCCATTATATCGGTCACTTTATGCCTTCTCTTATACATATTTTGCGATACAATTTACAACATTTTTTTCTATATTAAATATTATTTAAATATTAACATTATGAATGACTACTATATAAATTACTATTAAATTATTAACTTTTTTTTTAAATTATTGATTATCATTATTACTTATATATTAATGAATACTAAATTATTGACTATGTACTATTTAAATGTTGGAAAAGTCTTTAATTATTATATGCCTAAAGGCGGGTCATAGATGTACTTCACTTTATAAACTATAACACCATATTTTTACCTGTGTACCACAATAAATAATTAGAATTTGAAAAAAAAAAGCAGTTACAGTCTCTCACACAAAATTCTATTTGTACCTAAAGACCAACTTCCCCTTAAGCCCTATGCGTTACAATTGCGTGCAGCTTACTTAGCGGATAATTGGCCCCTCACAGCCACTGAACGCAGGGAGGGCGAGCCGGTCGCAAGTGCAAGCGGTATCATTGGATATTTGCTGAGGTAAGTTTGTCGACTTTAAGTTGGGAAAGGCTTATTAGAATTAAGAAAGGGTGTAGGGATGATTAGGAATAAATAAGGAATACTTAGTTACGTATTTTTACGGTATTTGAAGCGGTTCTAAGATTTTTTTTTTGGAGAGCATATTTGTAATGTTTTCTATAGTGAATTTTAATTTAGTTTCTAGAGGAAACAACAGTTACAGTTTTGCAATAAAATCATAAGCCTGTTCAAACAATAAAATTAATTAAGAAAAAACGAAACAAGATTTTAATATAACTTCACATATTCATATTTTTCTCTTCTTGTTCTCACACACTATTGCCTATATTTCTTTTTCACGTCTATTTTCGCAGGTCTACTGGAAGAAATTTCTTGAGAAATATGCAGTAGGTACATACTCAAAGTATAATTATGTCGTAACCCTTTTTATTTTAATAAAATAACAGAAAATAAGAAAATTTTATTCTTAAAAGGTAATAAATTAATTGAGCAGGGAAATGGTTTCAGTTTCGCTACTAAAAAATACTGCGTTGAATATCGCTTAAAAAATTTTGTAACAATTTTTGATAACACGAGAATATAAATTTTAACACACAAATATAATTTACAAATTTGATACATCTCGCGTATTTATTTTATATTGTAGTATTTATTTAAATGTTGATAATATTTACATAATCTATGTTAATATTTAAAATAATAATAATATGTAAATTTATATGATTTATATTATTAGTTTCAGTTTCAATATCACATTGAACTTTCATTCATCATTTTCATTCATCTTTCATTGAACTTTTTTCATTTTTCCTTTAGGAAAAATGAGCATTTTCAATAAAATAAAAAATCAATCCAACGCGATATTATTGTCGAAGTATTTATGTGTATTAAATTCGCATAACGATTTCTGATGTTATACAATTGCCATTGGTTGCTGATTCGACGATTCTCAATTAATTTTTCATTAGCTCTTTGGCAAATAAATAAGCCAGTAATGTAATTCATTTTTCATAGCCAATGCAGAGAATGGAGTATTTGATCGAATGAATGATTTCATATAATTAATAAGTATCATCATTGTTTGATACATCGTTGGTTAAGTATAATAAACTAAATTTGTACATAATTTATATATAACAAACAACTCGTAAATTAATAAATTACCATATTTGTTCGTTCATTGTTTCGAGAGTTCAATGACATATGGTAAACAGAACAAATGACTAACTTTTTATGTAAAAAATCTATTTTGTAAAGTTGCATTATTGAAATGTTCAACCTCTAATTTTAATAATATAATTATATATATATATACATATATATATTATAATATTAAATTTTAATTTTCAAAAAATTAAAATTTTAAATTATAATATTGATTGTCACCGAAATGAGATTGCGGCTAGATTATTATTATTATTATTTTCAATTACGGGAATATTGGCCTTCTGGAGCAGTGGTGGTCGTAGGTTCGAACCCAGACAGGCGCTTCACATTTTGTAAACTATTCCATCACCACTGCTCTCAAAACGGTGAAGAAAAACATCGTGAGGAAACCGGCATGTCCTAGAACCAAAAAATCGAAGACATGTGACATCTACCAACCCGCACTGGGCCCGCGTGGTGGTTTTATTTATTTATTTATAAACGTACACCAACAGCTTCTGTATACAAAATATCAATTAACAGTAGGTAACACTTATGTGCTTATTCAGTTGCCAATAACAGGTGAACCAACATTCTCAAATACAGTGATAACCTAAGGTAAAAATGAAATGTATAAAAATTAAGTGAACTACGTAAACAGAAAAATAAAATGGAAAAAGTAAATATAAGTTACAGATGGTTACAGAGGTTGCAATGTGGATTACAACCTCTGTAACCATCTGTAGCTTGTGTAACTTGTCCATCTGTAACTTGAGTGAATTACGGCCCACTCCTTCTCACTGAGAGGAGGCCTGCGTCCCAGTAGGGGGAACGTTATAGGCTGATTATTTAATTATGTTGGCCTTCTGGTATGATATGCAAAATACAATAACCTAACACACCCACAAATTTTGAAGATTTTCTTGCCTCACTTTTTCTCTACTTGTGAATTCAAAACGAAGACAGAGTAAAAATTCATGTATCATTAACCCTTCGTTTTTTCACCTTCGAAACGTGGATACACAATGACTTTTGAATTGTTTCTATAATTACTGCTTTCAATCGGACAAACTTCACCTTAGAACCTTTTGCTTCCTACATAAGGTTTATTAACCTAAACTTTAAAAGGTATTTAAATCACTGGTCCTACGACTCGAATTGCAAGGACCAATCTTCATTAGCAACACAAGTTTTAGTTAGTCAAAATATTCATATCTGCATTTATACTAAAATATTTTTAAACTTTAAAAGCTTACAATAACAAGAGTTTAAAAAGGCTTTGATGTCTCATATACAATGTTAATATTTCCTGTGACGTGTATCCGCGCTCTAAACTTGGTGCATTAGTATGTTTTATTTGATCATTGCTCCGTACTCCTGTGTAATGTTGTTTGTTTCCATTGCACTTGGTGTTATGATAGCTTTTTGTAAGTTTCTTTAGATGCGGGATAATTAGTATTTTATACAATTAACCATCTGAATAGCCTTTTTCCAACCATGTTGGGTCCGCTTCCAATCTAACTGAATGCAGCTGAATACCAGTATTTTACATGAAGCAATTGTCTGTGTGGTGCCGGACTTAAAGACTAGCACCACCCCATACTTCCCGTGGGTGTCGTAAAAGGCGACTAAGGGGCGTACCGGAGAATGGGCAGCAGCGTTCTCTATGCATTCCACCACCATACCATACTGCAATCGCCAACCCGCCTGCCAAGCGTGGCAATTATGGCAAACCCGGGCCTTTTGGGGGAGGCCTATGTCCAGCAGTGGACGTCTTTCGGCTGAAATGATGATGATGACATAAAGCAACTGCCTAATCTGACGTCCACAACCCAGCTACTGGGTAATACGATACCCCTTGGTAAGACTCGTTGTCAGACTTTCGGGCTTCTGACGACTCGTAATGACTGTCAAAGATCCACGAATGTCAGCCGGGAACAACGTCTTAATGTGCTTTCTGAGGCACTGAGGGGTCTTGATATTATGTAAATAATTCGGTAAAACGTATCGCCTCGTCGGTCGTTCAATTTCGAAGTAACGCAGCAGCTCTCCCCTTAGCACGAGGCAGTCTCAATATGTAAATAGAGGTTCACCATCCAAGGCTGCAATTTCAAGGCTTGGAACTCGATTAGCTCCGTGGACCGATCAGCCAATTACACGAGCTCCCTATTCTGATAGATACAAATTGTGTTCATATTATTTACTTTATGAGTGGTACACAAGAGGAGAGGGGTAAGCAGTGATTGCGTAGTGGTAACGGCCACGACATATGAGTTGTCGGTGGTCGTAGGTTCGAACCCCGACGTGCGTTTTGCTTTGTGTAAATTATTTCATCACCAAAACGGTGAAAGAAAACACCGTAAGGAAACCGACATGTCCTAGAACCAAAAATTCGAAGACACATATTTGTCTGTGTGGTGCCGGACTTAAAGAATAGCAGCACCCCATAATTCCCGTGGGTGTCGTAAAAGGCGACTAAGGGTCGACCCGGAGAATGGGCAGCAGCGTTCTCTATGCATTCCACCACCATACTATACTGCGATCGCCAACCCGCCCCCTTTTGGGGGAGGCTTATGTCCAGCAGTGGACGTCTTTCGGCTGAAATGATGATGATGATGATATGACACATACCAATCCGCACTAGGCCCGCTACTGGGACACATGCCTCCTCTCGGTGACCATTATTAGTTGATTATGACATAACAGGAAGTCTGAAAGTGGCACCGGGGTGGCTGACAAGTTGTGTGGTAATCGGTTGTCATGATAGGGGGAATGAGGAAAATGTCGTGAGGAAAGATTTGAGTATGAATGTCGATTGCTATAAGAGTAGAGGAAAACCAAAGTAACGATGGATGGACTGTGTGAATGATGATATGGTTAGAAAGGAGTTGAGTACCGACTAATAGAGAAGTATGGAAGAAAAAGACATGTTGTGCTGACCACAAATAAATTGGTATAAGGGCAGGAGAATGATGATGATGAACATTTACTTTATGTATATTTAGCTACTGTCTTCCTTGATTGGCAAGAGAAACATAACTTTGTATTTTAACGGTGTAAGCAGTTCCTGTTTGACTCTAAATTTTGGTTAAAAGAATAATAAAATAGTAACAAAGAATTCTTGTCCGTTTGTCTGGATGTATGTTCCGGATTGGCGCAAATACGGCTGAACGGATTTTTGGTACACAGATAATTTTTAACCTGGATTAACACATTGGGTAATTTTAATAAAAAAAATTGGGATGCATGAAGAAGCCTCCTCGTGTAGCGCAGTTTGTTCCGCCATTTACTCAACTAAACTGAGCGCTCGGCGCATTCTGGACAGTCACACCCAACACCTTATTTGACTAGCCAATAAAATTCTTCCCTTGCGGTGGTAGGGCTAATGCCCGCCTGGTTTGCGACCACCCTCCCACCGGAGACCGGCGTCAAGCAGCCTGTTGTGTTTCTTCGATGCGTGGGAGGTCCAGTGGCTTCGGCATCTTCTGGGCGCGCTCGTTCCATCATAGACCTCATCCATCGCTTTCCATCAGGCGTGATCAAAGTCAAGAGTCATTCAGCAATAAAAAATAAAATATTAATCTTAATAAAAAAGTATTTTATCTTGTCGTAAATATCGGATGGGTCGCTAGTTTCCCATACCATACAGAAATATCGGATTTATTGAAACGGTCTGCCAATCGATATTGGAAAAAACTACCGCCCAAAATAAACAACGCCTTTTGTACACCTCTGCGTTCCGCGGAAACATACCTAGCGGTGCCGCGGTGGAAAAACAACACGTGTGAAAACTATTGCGTTTCACAGATGGTTTTGAAGGTGGGAAGTATCGGTGTGCGAATAGTGTTTTAAAATTCATGTACACTACAACAGTAGTTTATGTGGATAGTCGTGACGAGTGTGATAGCGCTTATTAGGTACTAATGGCTGATTTTACCAAAGTCAGATATCTTTTATCCGTGGAATAAAATTGACATCTGACAGTTCAAGTATCGAAAAACTGACAAAAATTCAAAATTTATTCCCAGGATGAGACTTATTCTAAAAATAAAAGTTTGGTGAAAATCGCCCTTAGCAGGTAAGCTTATTTTTCTGATTTATTATTTTATGCATATGGCGTTCACCTAGTAATAATTGTGTGCCTGAAATTTAAGTTTAAGTATGTGTTAAGTCACTCTATTCAGTGTAAAAAATTGTTGGTAAATAAAAAGTGTAAACGTACAAATCCCCAAAATCTTATATCGAAGAAATCAAATATCAGCCTCCAAAGACCAAAAAAGGTCATTCGTATCGAAGGACCGCAAACTATCAAGCTTAACACTTTCCGGGACACTTAACGCCCCTCGACGTAATAACAAAAAAACTTCTATTGTGTCTCGTGTGTGTCCTTCAATGTGTTAAATGACCATAATGCTCCTGAATCACTGAAACCAGCCTCTTGTCAAGTGTCGACGGATCCACAACAAACAAGCCGTGCCGTCTAATCAATGCGCCCGAGCACTACGCTTAGCACATATTAATTAGCTAGACTGATACCTGAGAGCTCAGTTAATTTAAACGTGCTGCGCTGTTTAACGTCGAATGAGAGCTGCGATTGCGGGCTCCAATGTTTACGTGGCGTATTGATTCGGAATCTAGAATGGTGGTGCATGACTTCTTTGTTTCTTATAAGGTTTATATAGGATGCATATAATTTGTTAGGAGGAGGGTGTCATCAAAAAGAGATCAACAGATTTTTTCACGAATATGATGAATGTGACGAATATGATAATATGTGAGCACAAGTCATCTTGTCATATGTAACCCAGCTGAGAACATTTGAAGGTTAAATTATTCTGATGATTTTTGATTCTCTTGAACTGAACTTATCTAATAATCATTGTAAAGCAATCCTTGCAAGTACTCAAAAAATCAAAAACCATGCACTACGTAGAGTTGGACCTAACAACCTAAAAGTTGCACTCAAAAGGACCAACCCATAAATCGTACTTGCAGCCAGGTAAAAAGGTAGTCAGTGCGGTAAACGATTAATGACGAAGTTTCGAATGAAAAATCGCATCTAAAGTCTCTATTCAACTCGCCTTTACAACGATAACTACGTAAACTTTCCTAGTTCGTTCCCTCGCCTAAAATATCCAAAAACAAATGCCTGCAGCGGTGTTCCGTTCTATAACTTGTTCTCATCCGGAGCGCACTTAGGTGCAGCGCGCACTAACGACTTTTTGTTACTGAAATGTATTTTATAGTACCTACTTATTATACAAATATACTGTCTGAGGAGAAAAGACAGCTGTGCCAAACAACAGAAGAGGTTCTTGTGCACCAGACTCCTGGTACCCACCAATGAATGGAAGCGCAAAAGAAGATTGTCACCACAAGTTAGACGTACAATATACGCAACTAAATAGTGTACAGTTGTCCACACTGCAGTGAAAAACTACATCGTCTGAACTATGGGAATAACATACATCCTCCCTTTTTTTGAGGAATCATCATGGGTTTATAACTAATGGCCAATAGCCGTTTTATGTTAAAGTAAAATAAATAAATCCTAGAAAGAACGTAGGGTAATGTCTTCTGCTGCTACTACTAATTGGGACTGAGGAATGTACCCACACATGCTCCGTGCCCCCATTCACCTCTACCAATCCCTCAAGGGTATACATATGCGTGATATAATTTTTGAACGTCTTGAGAAAAAATCATCTCCAAAATCCCCAGTGTATGCATATCCTAGGCACGTCTCGTCGTTAAGCACAAAGAGTACGCCACCTCACTGGCTCATCGCTTTAATTGAGTTTCAAGTTTTTGATGCTGCTGCTATTCCCTTGTTTTACACTGTGATTCTGTGAGTCATTGTTCTGTTTTACACCTATAGAGAGTAGGACAAATGAGAGTTTGTGTTTGTTTCAAATTAATGTCGGAATTTTGAAATATTGTTTGGGAAGGAAGGAAGTAATTAGGGGTGATTATTTTTCGGTTGTTTCCGCGTGGGGTGCATTGCTTGTTTAAATAATGCCTGGACCAGGAATGGAATCTGGTCACTATTGACTATTTCCATTCCATACACTACATGCCATCTTATGGTGGCCACCTCACCTACTTCGCGATAAGATAGGCTTTGGGCTATTACCTCTGTGAGTATATCAAAAACTGCATTATTTTATGTAATGAAAGTTACAGAGCTCGATCAACCACTGTTCGACATATTTTAAGTATACTACGCTTACAACCTACAATCATCGTATTTTTTGTTACCCCCCCCTTTCCCCCCTCCACGTCAAATTGCGTATTTTGCATATAATGCAGAACCTTACGTAAAATACACAATTTCACGTGAAGTTGCGAACAACAACCCAAATTCCCTTCTGTGCCACTGCTGGTAGAGGTGTCCCCCAAATTGTTTCAGATACCATCTCTCCATAGGGCATTATTTAACTCGTATGGTTTCCAAATCCACGTCAAACAGTGTATTTCGTCACAAAAACACACTAAACTGAAACTAAATGCATAGAGTTCCTCAAACTTCGTAAAATATGCATTACATCACATCAAACTGTTGACGGTAGAAATAACAGTATACGTTTGCTATCTCCTATGTGCTGACTGTAACAGCTTTAGAAAATTTCATTACGCCCCAACAGATCCGTTGCTCCGTGTAGTATGTTGTTGTTCTCATCGTTCTCATATTTATTTAGAGAACTGTTCGCTTTTACGTGGCAAAAATACAAGTTTCGAGTTTAGTTGGGAATGAAATGAGCAATTTTCGTAAAGGTTTTGTGTAGAGGAATGTAAGGTGCTGACTGTTTGACTAGAGTTTTTGGGAGTTTTATGCTCAGTGCGTTTGAGTGATTTGTAATCGATGTATTATATCATGTTTGTATTTAGTTTTAGATAAATGATAAATGATTTTATTTTTGTAAGTAGGTTTGTACAAACACTTTTACACGTCAATCATGTTTTTTTTTTAAACTAGATGAGGACGGCGTTTCCTATCTGACTACTCTGAGAAGAAAGGCCGAAACAAACTCAGCAGGGCTAGCATGGCCGGAGACATTTTATCCACGGGGAGAGGAGAAAATACTATTCCCCTCTGTCAATTTTGTCCACCCTCCGAGCATGGCGACATGGGTGGATAAACTATTCACGGTGGTAGTAAGCACGAGACATTTTTATAGTACAATTAATTATATTTTCTCCAAGAGATATACTTAAACCCCACCATCTAAAGACGAGGACAAATTTCTCCCTTTGTTATGTCAAAATATCTGTAATTTTTCTCTTCCACTAGTCGCCATGCTATAGACGGGGGGTGAGTATCCACGTCTAATGTCAAAAAGTGATATAATTCTCTTTCCCCCTGTTGCCGTGCTTTAGCAGGTGGATAAAATAATTTTATCCCTTGTCAGTGGAAATAACCGGTGGAGAAAAGTTTTATCCCCAGCCCATGCTAGCCCTGCAGAGGTCACAGTCTCTTTTAAAGTCCAGACATAATCTTGAAGACCATGTAGATCGATGTCTGAGATGGTCTTTTGAAGAAAGAACCACACAGATACATCTTCTTCCGCTTTAGGCGGATCATAGTCTACAACACGCCTCGCGACAGGGCGTAGATAACTCGCCGCGTGTGATTTTTTACATCCAAATTTAAGAAAAACACGCTTCCGCGCGAATTTGGCTCCGTTTCCCGCACGCCGTCGCGTGGCGTTCTATAGTCCGCCTTAGTATATATAGATACAGAGACGAAACTTGCGTAGACTCACGCTTTGATCTAAAAGAAATCAAGCCAAAATATAAAATAACTGATTTTGACTGATCAGAGCGTACAGTTTACACTAAAGCTAGCTTGCTCATTAAATCACTAAATGCGTTTAAAAATTGGTCTGTTTCTGTCATCTTCAAATGATTTAAATTCGTTTAACGCGAAATATGTTTAATGATTTGTGGTGCAAACGGGCCTAAGTTTATTAACTAACTTGTATAGCGTCTACATAGTTACTCAATACTTTGTCTTCTTCTTTCGAAAGTCAAATTACTGACGACTGAAAGGGAGAAATCGGTGTGTAACTATTCATCTGATATATTACGTTTATTAGTAAAGTTATACTATTATAGACTTTCCTGCTCCAAATTGCACTGAAAGCATTCAATCATTCCCATTTATTTACCTTCGTTCACCATCAACATTTACAACCGATCACCAACGACTTTTTTATTGTGTTGCATCGTTTGTAACTTAAAACAAATTCCACCTCAGATAACTACAATTCTTGCAGTTATTTTTATCTCGATTTTTATCTCGTCATCATTCTCACGGACTCTTCCAATATATCGTTCAGCTCCCAGTTTAACCGGATGCGGTAGAATATCGACGTTTTCGACAGAACTGCGTCTCACTGACTTCCGCTGCAGTGGATACATAATATCGATAACCTAAGAAACGTTTGTTAAACCAATTAGCGAGTATACCTTTAGCCCTTAAACGTATTGTATTGGTAGGTTCAGATTTCTGTAAACGGTTTCGTCCACAGATATAGATAACGCAAGTATCACGATATGTATGAAAACCAAGCATGCCATTTTTTTACTACCTACTATGACGTCACAAGCACTATTTAGTGATGGGAAAATCAAATCGATTCAAAGACGCCACCGCGTGCAGCTCCCATCTTGCCCCACCCCCAGAGTCTAGCGCCAGCGCTCACTCTCACCCAGCCAGCAGTACTAGGTACAGGACTGACCGCGAAAGTGGCGGCTAACAATTTTTGTACGTTATCTGAGCACGCGAAGTAGTTGCTCTTGCGTTAGCTAGGTGTATCTATATCTGTGGCTTCATCTTAGTTATCCATACTGTTTCTTGCATTTCTAATTTTCTAAGAAAACCTAGCTTCTCCCATTCCTAATATGGAGTATACATGGTGTCAGGGACTTCGACGAACAGCCTATTATTACCATACCGTACATGATTCTGAACCCCCCGCGTTAAAAATTTATCGTTTTTTTATTTAAAAAAAAAAAATTATTATTCACCTGCATCCGGTTAAACTGGAAGCCGACCCCAACATAGTTCGGAAAAGGCTAGGCAGATGATGATGATAATTAAAAAAAAAATACTGTTCCATAATTTTGACCTCATAGGTGGGCACTTTTCTATGAAACAGGAGTTTTTTTTTTGTTTAACCGACAAAAGTGTCTATGCTAGGGGGTTTACAATCATGTGCTGAATTCATGGTTACAGTTTGCGCGTCTATGTTCCACCCTGTATATTGTAATACAAAAGTGTGTCTGTCCCTGCCACCGTGTATAAGAGGCTTTAGTGGCAGCCAAAACACAAAAGTGTGTCTGTCCCTGCCACCGTGTATAAGAGCCTTTAGTGGCAGTCAAAACACAAAAGTGTGTCTGTCCCTGCCACCGTGTATAAGAGGCTTTAGTGGCAGTCAAAATACAAAAGCGAATCGAGTCTTATGTGTCTTCTAGTTGTTGCCGACGTCTTCGTATGAGTGTATTTTTTATTTCATCACTTTTTAATATAAATAACCAGGAGAAAATGTGAAAGGCTTGTGGCTAAGTAATAACAGCCGCAAGGGTCGATTGATCAGGTCAAGCTACGCTTGCCGCGGTTGGTCCATGGATGGGTGACCGTCTTTACATATCAAGACCTCACCGTGCCTCGGAAAGCACGGTAAGCCGTTGGTCCCGGCTGTCATTCGTGAAACTTTGACAGTCGGTACAGGTCGTCAGAAGCCCGAAGGTCTGACAACCAGTCTTACCAAGGGGTATCGTGTTACCTAGTAACTGGGTTGTGGAGATCATATAGGCAGTCACTTCATGTTAAATACTGGTATTCAACTGCATCCGGTTAGACTGGAAGCCGACCTCAACATAGTTGGTAAAAGACTAGGCAGATGATGGACCAGGAGAAAGTGTATTCAGGGTCCAGGCTGACCTGAAGAAGACTGCCTATAAAAAAGAGTTTAGCTCTATGAAAACAAAGATGGCGCACAACCTCGCAACCAAACAGTTCCATAATCAAAATTGACAAAATATCAACTGAAAAAGCCTGTTTTGTCTCAAGCAACAAAGCTCTTTTGATTCTGGTTTTATCTCAATGTAGATATAAGAAAACGTCAACCTTATAATTAGCTTAATGCCTCAAGAAACAGAGCAATAATTAAAGATGGAGAAAACACAGATGCTTCTACTGTAGCCCAGGTACGAACGGGCGATTTTTTTACGCAACGATTTTTTTACGCGATCTTTTCCTTTTTATTTGAATTTTACCACCTGGGTTAGGCCCAGGTCTTGGACTACCTGTATACCACATTTCATTCACATACGTTCAGCCTTAAAGACATGAAAGGTTGACAGGCAGATAAAGTTAGCCCCACAGATATAGATAGACCTAGATAACGCAAGTATCACGATCGGTATGAAAACCAAGCGTGCCATTTTATGACTATCTACTATGACGTCACAAGCACTATTTAGAGATGGGAAAATCAAATCGATTCAAAGACGTCGCCGGGTGCGGCACCCGTCTTGCCCCACCCCCAGAGTCTAGCGCCAGCGCTCACTCTCACCCAGCCAGCAGTACTACAGGACTGACCGCGAAAGTGGCGGCTAACAATGTTTGTACGTAATCAGAGCACGCGCAGTAGTTGCTCTTGCGGTAGCTAGGTGTATCTATATCTGTAGTATCATCTTAGTTATGCATACTGTTGATTGCATTTCTAATTTTCTAAGAAAACCTAGCTTCTCCCATTCCTAATATGGAGTATACATGGTGTCAGGGACTTCGACGAACAGCCTATTATTACCATAGATTCAGTACATGATTCTGAACCCCCCGCGTTAAAAATTTATCGTTGGTTATTTTCAAAAAAAATATTATTATTCACCTGCATCCGGTTAAACTGGAAGCTGACCCCAACATAGTTCGGAAAAGGCTAGGCAGATGATGATGATAATTAAAAAAAAAAATACTGTTCCATAATTTAGACCTCACTTTTCTATGAAACAGGAGTTTTTTTTTTAGTTAACCGACAAAAATTTCTACGCTAGGGGGTTTAGAATCATGTGCTGAATTCATGGTTACAGTTTGCGCGTCGATGTTCCACCCTGTATATTGTAATACAAAAGTGTGTCTGTCCCTGCCACCGTGTTTAAGAGGCTTTAGAGGCAGCCAAAACACAAAAGTGTGTCTGTCCCTGCCACCGTGTATAAGAGCCTTTAGTGGCAGTCAAAACACAAAAGTGTGTCTGTCCCTGCCACCTTGTATAAGAGCCTTTAGTGGCAGTCAAAACACAAAAGTGTGTCTGTCCCTGCCACCGTGCATAAGAGGCTTTAGTGGCAGTCAAAACACAAAAGTGTGTCTGTCCCTGCCACCGTGTATAAGAGCCTTTAGTGGCAGACAAAACACAAAAGTGTGTCTGTCTCTGCCACCGTGTATAAGAGCCGTTAGTGGCAGTCAAAACACAAAAGAGAATCGAGTCTTATGTTACTTCTACATTTTGCCCACGACTTCGTATGAGTGTATTTTTTATTTCATCACTTTTTAATTTATATAACCAGGAGAAAATGTGAAAGGCTTGTGGCTAAGTAATAACAGCCGCACGGGTCGATTGATCAGGTCAAGCTACGCTTTCCGCGGTTGGTCCATGGATGGGTGACCGTCTTTACATATCAAGACCTCACCGTGCCTCGGAAAGCACGGTAAGCCGTTGGTCCCGGCTGTCATTCGTGAAACTTTGACAGTTGTTACAGGTCGTCAGAAGCCCGACGGTCTGACAACCAGTTTTACCAAGGTATATCGTGTTACCTAGTAACTGGGTTGTGGAGATCATATAGGCAGTCACTCCATGTTAAATACTGGTATTCAACTGCATCCGGTTAGACTGGAAGCCGACCTCAACATAGTTGGTAAAAGACTAGGCAGATGATGGACCAGGAGAAAGTGTATTCAGGGTCCAGGCTGACCTGAAGAAGACTGCCTATAAAAAAGATTTTAGCTCTATGAAAACAAAGATGGCGCACAACCTCGCAACCAAACAGTTCCATAATCAAAATTGACAAAATATCAACCGAAAAACCTGTTTTGTCTCAAGCAACAAAGCTCTTTTGAGTCTGGTTTTATCTCAGTGTAGATATAAGAAAACGTCAACCTTATAATTAGCTTAATGCCTCAAGAAACAGAGCAATAATTAAAGATGGAGAAAACACAGATGCTTCTACTGTAGCCCAGGTACGAACGGGCGATTTTTTTACGCGATCTTTTCCTTTTTATTTGAATTTTACCACCTGGCTTAGGCCCAGGTCTTGGACTACCTGTATACCAAATTTCATTCAAATACGTTCAGCCTTAAAGACGTGAAAGGTTGACAGGCAGATAAAGTTAGCCCCACAGATATAGATAGACCTAGATAACGCAAGTATCACGATCTGTATGAAAACCAAGCGCGCCATTTTTTGACTACCTACTATGACGTCACATCACTGTTTAGTTATGGGAAAAGCAAATCGATTTAAAGACACCGCCGCGTGCAGCACCCGTCTCGCCCCACCCCCGGGGCCTAGGGCCAGCGCTCACGCTCACCCAGCCAGCAGTACTACAGGACTGAGCGCGAAAGTGGCGGCTTACGATTTTTGTACGTAAGCTGGTGCGATTTTTGGCACGCGAAGTAGTTGCTCTTGCGTTATCTAGGTGTATCTATATCTATGGTTAGCCCACATTCGCACGGAAGTAAAAATATCGCGGCCGGATTTTATAGCGCACTGGATTTTTAACTGTCGGTATTGAGCAGAGCATTGAAAATGCAACAGAGCGCATCAAAGCAAGCCAAGAAAAGACACTGTTGTATATTATTCTCTCGGCGCTAAGCAGAAAAAAAAAATCATAAAAGCGCTCTTTCTCTCTCATTCTCTCTCTCTGTAGTCGGTCCCTCATGTCTGAGGATCGTGGTCAGCTTCGGAGTTGCATCTGGAGCGGATGATCCGTCCCTAATGGTTTCTGTCCAGCGCATCGCTCTTATCACAGGGTAAAATTTAGAGGACGATGATTCCTTCACCTGATCGGTCCATCGTGTTGGTGAACGACCGCGCGATCCTCTCTCATTACTTATTTCAAATTTTGCTGTGTGCAGTGAGCTAAAAAAAATCGCCCATGCTTACTTGGGCTTACTTAACTTTACTGGTATAACATTTCAAACGCTAAATAAATCATTATTACAAGAAACAAACGACAAAATGGAATTTTAGTCATTAATTAAATGCTTTGTTTTCCGCTAGTTTGAGCAGAGTTAGTTCTGCGTTTTAGTTTGTGGCGCCGAATTTGAACTTTGACTGTGTTGTTTCAGACGTTGTTTTATTATTAACGTTAATGTTTTTAGAGAGGAATCGAGGCTATATTCTGGCCTCATATTATGGCTCGGGTTTAGAAAGTTTATCACGTCTATGCTATTTCTTAAGCAGGGTGTTAGGCGGTAGGTTCCTGCACATCATCAGGCGGGAGGAAACGCCAGGGTGTCACCATTGCCAGGATCGCCCAGAGGACACGGTGGAGCACACGGTGGAGGTCTGCCCAGCTTGGGCGGAGCACCGCCGTGTCCTCGTAGAGGCGATTGGCAGCGACGGCGACCTCTCGCGTCCGGCCCTGGTGCAAGCCATGGTCCGGGGCGAGAGGGAGTGGGAGGCAGTCACCTCCTTCTGCGAAGCAGTCATGCTAGCGAAGGAGGTGGCGGAACGGCTCAGGGAGAGAGCCTCCCGTCCCAGCCGCCGCGGGAGACGCTCCGGGCGTCGGGAGCCGCGTGACGACTCCCGGCCACCGTAGGCGCGGGCCTGCGGGCGGAGAGTAATGGGTAGCTCACCGCCCGATCAAGACCAGGCCCGTGCCGGACGGCGCGTACGTGTTCCACGCGCGCCTCAAAGAGATGTCAGCATCGAGGAGGGGCCCCTTAGGGCCGAAGCCTGCCGGGTCAGCGGGATTGTCCAAAAGGGTTACCGCTGGCCCGGAACATAAAGGGCTAAGGAAGGAACACGGGTGGGTTTTAGTCAGTAAGAGTCTGACACTCCCTTCCGCTCCACCCAGAGCGGGAGGAGTCATTTGGTGATTTCCCATCCTCAAAAAAAAAAAAAAAAGGGTGTTAGGCGGAAGGTAAGCCAAACAAGAAGGGTTCTTAGGTAGACCCATTTATGAAATACATATTTAATTTGAAGATCCCTCTTATTTTATTTTTGGTTTGTTAAAGTTGGGCTTATTGAGTTTTTTCTGGTTCCTTTTACTTTGAGAGCTCAAAAACATACAAAAAAAAACTTTAGACAAATGTAAAAAAAATGAAAATTCATTAAATAACTACAAAAACATGACATAAACAAAATTTAGAACTTTTAGGGTCTTCAAACTAAATATGTATTTCTTAAATACATATTTAGTAAAAAATACCAAAAATCTTAAATGCATTCAAAAGGTCGTCTGGCAGTAAAGCCTTTTCATTGTGGGGAAGAGGGTTCTAGAATCACTAGCGCCCTTTTCATAGCCAGAAAAAAAGATACACTCAGTCATGTTCTAGTGCTAAAATTGGAAAACAAACACTACGGAATCACTCCGGTGTCTGTATTCCTACCTGTCTGAATAGATTTGACGTACAGCTTCAAATGTTTCAAAATAACCGCCACTCCTACTGAAGTTTCCAGCTGCTGTAGAATATGAAACACACTTGGATAGGAAACCAAAAAAACCTTTTTACTTGTAACGAAAATGCGGAACCAATTACATTCATATAACATTACTTGCTATGTAAATATTAGTGACAGGAAGTTATTATAACATCATCAATAAACGATTTGTGTGAAAAAAAAACATATTATTGAAGCTAACTCAAAACCTGTCCAAGCAATGTTATTAAAATATGGAACCACCCCTGAAGCAAAAACTATCCATTAAAAAAAGAATTTTCGATATCGATCCACAATTGCTGGAGATATTGCGTAAGACATATACAAAAAAATGCAGTCGAATAGAGAACCTCCTCCTTTTTAAAGTCGGTCAAAAAATTTCAACATGGTCTAGACGAAATGACATTCTATCAGCGATAATGATGATGGAAAAGTCAAAAATGTATTGTATTGACATGTTTCCGAAAATCATTACATATGTCAAGCCGACTCAAAGTCGTTGTAGAAATACAAAACGTTTTGAAAGCGATTGTCACTCTTGTCCTCAGGCCCTCAATACTTTTCATACATGAATGCATAATTTCAAATTTTAAATTCTCACAAGTATAATTTTTTTTTTCAACATAAATGATGCAACCAATATTTTGTACTAATATTATTTTGATTTATAAGAGTGTATTGCCAGTTCTTCTCCATAGATAATGTAACTAGTTGCCTGTAATGGTTTATTTGAATTAAATGGTTAGGGTTTGAATCACTGACAATTAATACAATTGTATTATAGAGGTCAGTGGTTTGAATGTATAGTCGCTGACAGTCGTTACGCATAGTCAGAAGCATAAAAGGCTGACAACCACTCTTACCAAGGAGTATCGTGTTACTCATATCCGTGGTGTTACCCTATAATTGGGTTATGGAGGTCAGATAGACTATTGCTCCATGTAAAATACTGGTATTCAGCTGCATCATCCCAGATTGATACATCACAATCAACTTTTAATGTTCCCACTGCTGGAACACAGGCCTTCACTCTTTGAGAGGGAGTGGGTCATGAAAAATAAACAAAAAATAATAATAATAAATAAAAAAATATAATCTAATTTAATTTTGATTTATTTGTATAGTAAGTTAGTTAGTCATTTAATTTAGTATTCTAGTGTAAATAGTTTGTAATAAACAGTAAGTAAAAGAAAAATTTTGATTTTAATTTTGATTTTGTTGATTTTAATTTAATTTTTGAGCTTAATTTTGATTTTAATTTTGAATATAATTTAGATTTTAATTTTAGATTTTAATTTTATAATTTTGAGATTTTATTTTGATTTGATTTGTATGGATATTTATCTGAAATAAATGATTTGATTGATTGATTGATAATCCACCACGCGGGCCCAGTGCGGGTTTGTGTATATCACATTATGGTGATGAAATTAAATATACAAAGTATATCAGTCTCACAACCTACAACTCGTAAGTCGGAACCGATACCACTGGGCTTCCACTGCTCTGTAGATCTTCAGACTGATTGATGAATGTGTAAATACCAAATCTTGTCCACAGGATGTCACGTCCAACCCACTTGGTACTCCTCTTCGTGACGTTAGGAGTGGTGCACACGTCGCAGGGACACGCGCGCTCCTTCACCAGGTGCCAGCTGTCCAGGGAACTGCTGCGGTACAACTTCCCGAGGAGTATGATACCTAATTGTGAGTATACCTACTTACATTACGAATACATTTTGCTTGGTCAATATCTGAATGTGATGTGGATGTAGGACGTAGCGTAGTTTAGTATTGTACTTAGTAAAGTTTTGTAGTTGCTGCCTAACCCCGTGGTAAAAATTTGATTGAAGATGATTTTGATCCTTACATGTTATAATCTCTCAATCACTAGCCCAAGATTACCGTCACCGCTCTAAATATAACAGGGAACAGTTCAAACCCTATTCCTTCATCTACATAGCAGAATGTACACATGATTAACTCACTGCGACGCATCCAATACATTTACACACTACTGCACATCAAAGACTTGCTCACGTTAACGCCATTGTACACGATGCACTTTGGAATTAATCTTTGAGGCTTTTCGTCGGTATTTATAGAGAGAGGTTTAGTCGTCAAGTCTGGGAGACTTTGAGTTTGTTAAGGTTTTTGTAGGAGAAACTTTATTAAATATTTTGTAAAAGTTTTTCATCGCTTAACATCAATCAGTTTGCCTAGCCATTTCCCAACTTATTTGGGGTTGGCTTCCAGTCTTACTGAATGCAGCTTTATACCAGTATTTTACATGGAGAGATCTGAGCTCCACAACCCAGTTATTGGGTAACACGACACCCCTTGTTAAGACTGGTTGTCGGACTTTCGGACATCTGACGACCCATGATGACTGTCTACGAATGAAAGCCAGGAACAATGGCTTAGCGTGCTTTCCGAGACACGTAGGGGTTTCGATGTCTAATGGTTGGTCACCCATCCACGAACCGATCGCGACAAGCATAGTTTGACCTTCGATCAACTCGTGCGGCTATTATAATTTAGCCACGAGCCCCTCATTTCATAGCTGTGTGTGTTACATGTGGATAATATTTAATACACGTGGAAATGAGTTGAAGGCTAAAAATAAAACAATTGTATAAAACTTAAAAGACCATTAATATTTTGGTGAATTTAATTAGAACAGTATAATAATTTATGACATTGTGCCCTGAGGTGCACAAAGAGAAATTTATCATATTTGCAATCAGCACATCTCTCTGATTATAATAGTATCATTTATATTAAGCTCAAACTTCGAGACTTTATAAAATATCCCATTTTTATAACCAATCTTTCTTGATCAATATAATTACTCCTGTCAGTACCTGAAATTCCCAATTAAACCTTGAACTAAGACCTAGTAGTGCCTTACCCAAGATTTAATGCATCGAAGAGTATCTTAGTCCCCTGGAGGCAGCTCTGAAACGATGGCACATAACCGTTGCATTAGCTGGAGCTAATAAGGCAACTCTCTGGAGACTGAGCATTTCTAGTGCAACTAGGTACCAAGTTAATTATTTTTTTAATGTTGGCTGGTAGCGTTTTGTGTTTTCGATTTGTTTTAAGCCTGTTTTAGTAAATGATTAGATGGTTGGATTGTGTAAGTACTTAAATTGATTATCTTTACTCTATTTGGAGGGTTTTCCGTCCGTGGCTAAATAATAACAGCGAAAGGGTCCGTGGCTAAATAATAACAGCCGCACAGGTCGATCGATCTGATTAAGCTACGCTTGCTGCGGTTGGTCTGAGGATGGGTGACCATCTTTACATACCGAGACTTTCGGGCTTCTGACTACCCGTAACGACTGTCAAAGATCCACGAATGTCAACCGGGAACAACGTCTTAATCGTACCTCGGAAAGCACGTTAAGCCGTTGGTCCCGGCTATCATTCATGGATCTTTGACAGTCGTTACTAGTCAGAAGCCCGAAAGTCTGACAATCAGTCTTACCAAGATGTATTGAATTACCCAGTAGCTGGGTTGTAGAGGTCAGATAAGCAGTCGCTCCATGTAAAATACTGGTATTCAGCTGCATCCGGTTAGACTGGAAGCCGATCCCAACATAGTTGGGAAAAGGCTAGGCAGATGATGATTTGGAGGGTTTTGGGTGTTTGTAAGGTTTGGGGATTGGAGTCACAATTCCATTTGTATTTGTTTCTCGAAGTTAACATAAACGTGTTTGTTCATAAAAACAGAGAAACTTAGTAGCAGTCTGAATAATTTCTTTAATTCCTTGTTCTGTAGAGAGCATAGTTTTTGCGAACTACATTTTCATCCTTTATTTTATATGTTCATTCATAATACTTCATTATTGTAGGCGAAATAGAAAATAGTGAATTGTTCTAGGAAACAATTCAGTAGGTATGAAAATACCCACTAAATTGTGTAATAGGAATATTACAGGATATCCAAATTTCCTGGAAAAACAACAAGTTTCGCCTGTATTACATTTTATTGTCTTGTCAGAAGTAAAATAAAATAGTTTTTAGAAAATTCATCTTATTTGCCACCATTGTTTTGAAAAAAAAACAGAATAGTTTTATTACCTACTCGAACAAAAAACTTATCAAATAAAGTATTATAGGTAAACACGGTCTTTCAACAGAAAACTCTCAAAAATAACTTCAATGAACACATACACATTCATAGTTAGATAATAAAAATACTATTAAAACCGTACAAGCAAATAAAGACTTTGTACACGAAGATATAAAGCGTAATTTTGATAATATCAATGAGCGTAAAGATAAAATTTTATGACTTGCACTCGCGTAAGACCTCCTTCTCAGAGAGTTTTACCTGAATGCGCATTTACTCTCTCTTGCTTCTTCATATCTATATGCGAGCATAAATCTGGTGAAACGTTATAATAATGTAATCCTCAAACGTTGATGACGTCATAACTCTCAGGTTTAAATTGAAATGCTTTGGTCTTTATTCTGATAGAAGCTTTTTAGTATTCCCTCAGTTTGGCGTGGCGATACCGTTATAAAATCTCTCGGAATATTTATCGCAAATAATTTTAGCTTTTTTCTGTTTTCATTAATATTTTCTCTTTTCGGAATTCAATATTCTCAAGGTTCGTTTTTTATAAATGTTGCATTTATTATATTTGGAAAATATCCATTTCAATATGAGAGAGTCTTTTTTACCAGAACTAGCTTCAGTCTGAGACTTCGTAAACCTAGGCATAGAATAAAAAGGAAAATAGGTTCATTTCTACAATACTTTATAAAACACAATTTGATGAGCATTTATCTATTCTGGCAGGTATTTCGAATTTTTTGGTAGTAAAATAGGTACTTTTCTGGTAGGCGTTTAAACACAAGCCGTTTTCGATCAGTGAAAGAATTTTTGGTATCGGATGAGTAGATATAAACAAACTATCTTCCCTCTTTACAGTTTTTTTTTACGGTTTTATTTAGCTTGCCCTGTTTGTTATTATTTATTTGGGTCAAATTTAGTACTTGAAATTTTACCCCCTTTCTGTTGGCAGATTGATCTGATATTTGGTACACACCTTTAGTTTTGATGACAATACAATTTAATTTAATCAGTATCATTGTAAATCCAAGATGGCCGCCGCTACAAAATGGCGGATTACATATTTTTAACAACTCCCTCATCAAGGGTATCAAATGAAAGGGCTTGACTAGTAGGTAGAATACTGTACATTATGAAAAATTTCAAATCTAAGATGGCCGCCGGCACAAAATGCCAGATTTCATATTTGTTTCAATATTTCTAATTTATTTAAACTTTTCGCACAAAAAGGTACAAAGGCGGACTTAATGCCTTAAGCATTCTCTACCAGTCAACCAAGGCATAGCATAAATATGTAAATAGCATTTATAATGATATGAGCGGTTGCCTGTTGATACGCGCGCCACGACATTATTTTTTTTGTCTGATTAATGCCCTAGGTTGATGAGGAAAGTGGTCTGGTGACTGGTAACCTAGGACCTACCGAATTCTTTTTAGCTTTTAGTACATTATCTACATCATTATTTTCATTAAAACCGCTTAACTTTAAATTTCTTTTTACTAGCCTATTCTGTTCCACTCCTGGACAAAAGCCGCCGTCCACTCCTTCCATCATTTGCGAGCCCGCGCGTCTTCCTTTCAGCTTCTCCTTTATCTATACATATAATAAATCTGTAGAAGGGTCAATTCTGTACATTGAAAATATTGAAAAAATAAATAGCGGGGGGTGTTGCTGGATCGATACCAACCCAAATATGTGATTAAAAAAATTTTTGTCTGTCTGTCTGTCTGTCTGTCTGTATATGCAGGCATCACGTGAAAACTAACGGTTCGATTTCGATGAAACTTGGTATAATTATACCTTATTATCCTGGGCATAAAATAGGATACTTTTTATCTTGGAAAAATACGTAGAAAAAAAAATCTTATTTTTCCGTTTTATTCATAGACGTTGTTCTGTAGAACCGCGAACACACGTTGCATTACCCGTAGTGGATAATTTTCCATTTCAATTTAAGAGAATACAGTTTCCTGTAGCTTTGTGTTACGCCATGACAATAAATAAGGCTCAAGGTCAGACCCTAGGAGTTGCTGGCGTAGATCTTACCGCGAGTTGTTTTTCACACGGGCAACTTTACGTAGCTCTTTCCCATGTGAGCAGTCCAAGAAATCTTCATGTTCATATTCCGGACGAGCTCACTAACAATGTTGTGTATGCTGAAGCTCTCAATTAACTTTCTGTCGCATTGTCACGATCACTTTTTTATTATTGCAAACTTTTCGTCATTGTCAGTAATTTACTGCTACATGCTACTTATCAAGGTCGGAATTACTATGAAAAAAATACTTACTACAGAACGCGAGCTCAACAGCAGTAGCTCAATAGAGGGATCTCCTTAATTATTATAGGCTTAGCCGTATTTGGGTCCAATAGATATTTATAAGATGTCATTGTCAGAGTTACTCAAAATGGAGAAATAAACCATCCACGCGAAGACCGACATCCGCGCGGACGGAGTCGCGGGCGGAAGCTAGTACTTAGTATTACTTAATCAAAAGAAACAAGTTGCCAAAACCGACTAACCAGTTCATAGACAAACATTGTTTTTACCACAACAGCCAAAACCAACAAAAACAAAATCCAAGAACAAAAATTCTTCACCCCATCTATTACGTCAATCCACGGTAAGCAAAAGTAATACAATCTACAAAGATTGGATTCGTATAAACGAGGTTATCATAGCTTTGACTTATTCCCGATCACCACGGAGGAATGTAATGAAGTTGCTACCAATCCCACAGAATCTTGTACTAAGGCCTCATCCAGGGTGAGGAGCTTGCGCGAGTGTCATGGTTTTCCATAGTTTCTTTAATGACTATGACGGGCGCCTAGCGTGACGGAAATGAGCGAGTTATCTAGAAAACGACCGATATACACACATCAAAAGTGTCTAGGGATCAACATATATTTTTGCAATAACTTTTCTCCTGATTGATATTAATTAAAATTTTCTTTAAGGATTCATCAAATAAAGTGTTTTCGTTTGTCACAGTAACGATAAACCAAGTCACCTTTGTATTAATAAAGAAATTTGCCATTTTCCTAATAAAGGGATTTTTGACATTTGAACCACTAACACAAAAGTTCGAAAAAAAGACTGAAATAACAGTTTTCTTTAAAATTTTATTGGGTAACTTAAACAATTAATAATCCGTGTTTTTACCGCGAACACTAACAACACAAGAACATCGGTTTGGCATTCTCAAAATGAGTTCATCCAAATCACGCTGTGGAATGGCCGCCCATGTTCGTTGCAACAACAAAAAAAGGTCTTCTTGCGACTGGATACCCTCCATATTCGGCAGAGCTCTTCTCTGTAGCATATCCCATGCATGCTCAATCGGGTTCAAGTCTGGCGACTGAGCAGGCCAGGGCAGGACATTGATGTTAGCTGCGGCGAGAGTCTGTCTTACAACTCTTGCGGTGTGCGGTCGTGCATTATCATGCATTAACTGAAATAAGGGACCGATTTGCACTTGTAGAGGAACGATGACGTCTGATACAATCGTCTCAGCATAAATTTGAGCGTTGAGGTTGCCTCTGATCCAAATCAACTCAGTTCTTCCGCCGATCCAAATACCCGCCCATACCATGATGGTTCCACCACTATAAGGATGGACTTCCTGGCAGGATTTTAATCGCTGTTGGCGTCCAGGGGTTCTCCAGTGTCGTATACGTCTTGTATCCGGTCTCATACCAAAACGAGACTCATCAGAAAAGCACACGAAACGCCATTGTTCTTCTGCCCAATTTCTGTGTTCAAGAGCCCATTGATATCGAATCCTACGATTTTGCATTGCTATAGGTGGTACCCGTAGCGGTCTTCGGGAATGAAGGTTCACTTCATGCAAGCGGTTTCTGACTGTTTGGTCGCTAATTAAGTTCCCTGAAGAGTGATGAAGCCTCACGGCTAACATCATGGCGGTTATTGTTGGAGCTCTTCGAGTTAAGATTTGAATGTATCGGTCTTGTCTCCGTGTGGTGCAGCGATACCGTCCTCCATGGCGCTCAGCCACGGTACCAGTGCTTCGGTAACGTGTCCAAAGTCGACTGATAACACTCTGACTTGTATTCAGAGCTAAAGCCACAGTACGTTGCCGGGAACCAGCTTCTATCATTCCCACGGCTCTGAGCATTTCTTCCCTGCTTAAATGACGTCGCCGCTCCATAATAACGTTGGTTTTAATCAGTAGTAGGGAAACAGTAGCACTAATAATGTCTTCAATGCGTTGTATGTTTTTATAGGGAAAATATTGACAGCTGATTTTCATCTTTTACTCGAATTTGATTCACAGTTCCTGATTCAAATTATGAAATGCACCAAAAAGGATCCATATAAATTTATAAAATCATAAATTTATTACAAAGCCACATCTCAATCTCAAGAAATCCGCATAAAAATGCTTGATCCCTAGACACTTTTGATGTGTGTAAATGTTTTACTTAGGGCTGATTTTTCAATCGACGGTTAGACAGTTTTTGCATGAAAGAACTGTCAAAAACTCAAAATTATTCCTCGGATAAAATTATATGGCGTTGGAAAAATCAGCCCTTAGTCAAACATAGTGTATTTTCCCTTTAAAGGAATATCAACTCAGTGTTCGTGCAAACTATAATATTTTATTTTATACAATTTACTTTCTGCAGTAGGTACTAAATTAAGGACACTTGGGCGTCGGAGTACTGCTCGACATCGCTGTCATCCGGAAATGTGCCCAGGAGATTGACAGCCACGTTGAATGGCAATGCTAATTCTTTGGCCAAAGAACAACCCAGCCCTCTGGTTACGCAGTGTAAATTAAGTTGATTTCAAAATGATTAGATGTAATGAAAAAGTCATCAAAATGTTTGAAGATGTAGCGAACTGAACAATTTTGTGGGCAAACTGCGCCCGCCACTGCGCCCGCTGCCCGCTACCGCCTTACCCACCGCGCTATCACCCTGCACGACGCCACAGAATCTTCTACTTACAGTCGTACAAAGAAGCTGAATTTGTCTCTTGTCAATTTAGCGATGGCAGAGAATATAAGGAATGCAATAACTGCTTGGCTCCTCGAACATAATAAGACATGTATAAAGGGAATGGATTATATTTGCTCGTAAATGTTCATTGGATTTCTAGATTCTGAGTGGTTGAGTAGATTACTTACATTCCTACATGTTACGTGTTTGTACGGGTCTAAATGAGTTTTTCTATCGATCTCACACTGTCATCATCATCTACCCAGCTTTTTCCAAATGCGTTGTGGTCGCCCCAGTCTAATCGGTTGCAGCTCTAGATGGGCAATCCACCGGGTTTTAACCCATTGCTTTTGTTAAACAGCCATAAACACATATAAACACCCAAAAAATTGGGTGTTTACGGGTGTTTATCAAAGCACCGGGTTTAAACCCGGGTGGATTGCCCATCTATAGTTGCAGCTGAATCAACAAATCTTCAATCTGACGATGTATGCAAATACTTATCTAAATTACTTTGGGTTAGGAACCTATGAGAAAGCCTTGATCTTCACAGATGTATTTACAGTATGAACTACATCAAAGACTGCTTCCAATTAATAGTTTCTATACAAATTAGAAATCTTAGTAATGTCTGTTTCAAAAGCATCTGACGAATGTGTAAGCAAATCCTGTTCATGTTAATTTCTTACACAATCACAAAAGGGAAATCAGTAACAAATTCGTCTGTATTTAGAAGGTTTCCACTTTATATCTCAATCACAACTTTTTTCCAAAATTAATATTTGAATTAAATTATAATTTAAAAACCATCAACAAAAATTGGGGTTATAAAATTAAAAATTAGAATTTCGGGTTGAAACATTCAAATAATTAAATCAAAGCACTTAATGTATAAGGTGCACTACAAATAGACACCCACAGGTGCGGTCTGATATATTTGTTTACATTTTCAATAGCTACTTTCGAAACAGACCATAGGTTGTTTGCATACATAATATTTGTTTACCAAATAAGACAAGAACAGAGAAATACACTTTATAAACACTCATGCCTTTTTCCCATGGGTTAGACAAATATCTGAACGACACAATCCTTACGTCTTATTTTTGCTTGTCGTCCGTATTCATAAGTATTCGTCGCGATACGCATATTACATGCAGTGACAATGGCGTCAAATTCCTGCTTAAAATCTATTTGATCTTATGAGATGAGGTCCATTGTCCGTATCATCGTTTAAAGTTTGTTCATTTGGAGTTCAACATGTATCTTTATATTTTACCTCTAACACCACATAACATCACGCTCGCATTTGCCTAAGAGATAGATAGAATTGTAAGCTATGCTTTCCGCGGTTTGTCTTTGGATGGGTGACCATCTTTACATACCGAGGCCTCTCAATGCCTCGGAAAGCACTTTAAGCGGTTCGTGGATCTTTGACAATCGTTACGGGTAGTCAGAAGCCCGAAAGTCTGACAACCAGTCTTACCAAGGGGTATCGTATTAACTGGGTTGTGGAGGTCAGATAGGCAGTAGCTCCATGTAAAATACTAGTATTCAGCTGCATCCGGCTAGACTAGAAGTCGACCCCAACAATTATTTGGGAAAATGCTAGATGATGATAACATTAAACAGTCCAATTTTTTCGATGCAACTTCTCTGATTCTCATCAATACTTTTCAGTCGATTAAAACCTAAACTCATTCTCAGCTATCGAACGAACAAAGCCACAAACTTCGGCCTTCAATTCAAAATTCTCACTTCTACTTCAAAATCGGTACATGTACAAATTAATTCGGATTAAACGGCTCCCCAGTTCCACGGCGTCAATTAAAATGTCTCCAACAATTTTAAACTTAAATTTAAATGAAAAGGGGGATCTGTAGATGTTTTGTCATTTGAATAGCTCCTTTTTATGCAAATAGGAGATCTCTCCGCCAAAAGTTTTGCGTGAACGCTTAATAAGGGCAAAGTCGATTCATTTAGTGTTGCCCGCTTTAATTTTATTTTCTGAATTAGAAATTTCGAAGTCAACGAATTAAATTTGCCTAACAACTGGTCGGTTTTTATTTAAGGCCAGATTTTTAAGAAAAATATTCTAAAGATGTTTTTCACTGTTGATTTTGACAAAATGTTGCAAATTTTTTGGTCCTATCTCCCATAAATATTGGAAATGAAATGATTTTTTTTCATCCTGCGTAAATATTACTAACTAGCGGTCGCCCGCGGCTCCGCCCGCGTGGATGTCGGTTTTCGCGACAAAAATTAGCCTGTTTTATTCTGATTTATGGATTTTGGATGTCGATTACCGCTACAAAAAGCCTAAGCTTGATCCCATGTGTTGAACTACCCAAAAGTAAATTCAGCATTTTAGCCGACAAACAGGCAGATAAACAAACAGACTTTCGCATTTATTTTATTAGCAGGATAAGATAACTTCATGTGTTAAATATTGTTTTAAAGGATAAAATTGTTGTAAAAAAAGTTACTGAATTAGAGCTGCCCAAAAAAAAAAAAAACATCCTACTTCGCCTGTCGCCACGAGCCGCGGAGCGCAGAAATAGTATTATGTTGATTTCGCCATAACTTTCAAACCAAACGTCCAATTTTAATTAATTAAAGACTAAATATTATCTACATAAACAGTACTTTGTGACAAAATAGTTTATTTTGATTGGGAGTAATGACATGTGTAAAATAAATGCGTTTAAATGAAGTCCTAAAAAAATCAAAATTTTTAAATAAAAAAATGATTGTTGTCGTTTCAGCCGATAGACGTCCACTGCTGGACATAGGCCTCCCCCAATTTAGGGGGGGTTTTCCATAATCGCCACGCTTGGCAGGCGGATTGGCGATCGCAGTATGGTATGATGGTGGAATAGATAGAGAACGCTGCTGCCCATTCTCCGGTAAGACCCTTAGTCGCCTTTTACGACACCCACGGGAAGTAAGGGGTGGTGCAATTCTTTAAGTCCGGCACCACACAGACAAGCTTAACTCGAAATAGATAGGTATAGTGTGTTGCGGTTCCCTATGTTACTCGCAGATAATGTAGCTTTCTAATGGTGAAAGAATTTTTAAAATCGGTCCAGTAGTTTTTGAGTTTATCCATTACAAACCAACAAACAAAAATGCAAATTTTTCCTCTTTATAATATTAGTGTAGATTATAATTATAATATTAGTGTAGATAGTGTAGATTAGTTTTACCAAAACACTATTTGATTTCACTATGAATTCTGAGAAATAATCGAAAACCTCCACCATTTTTAAACAAACACGCGCCGTACGAAACAAAAAAACACTTAGTTATCGAAAAACATTTAAAAACTTTTTGCGCTCCTAATGATGGACACTTTTTAAATTAATGAACCTCTAAAAACTTTTTACGCTTCTAATAATGCAGCATTTATTTTTATTAATTGAGTCTCTTTTTAACTTTCTGGCCTTTTCTCACAATTGGTTACACTAACTATAAAGCTAGGGCACCCCGATCAAATGGGTTAGGGTAGGTTAGAACTGTGACAAACTGCGCGCGAGCGAAGCGAGCAGTGCCGCGGCAGAGGCAAGAGAGACAGGCAGAGCGCTACTCCCAAGTTGGTCGCAGTAACTTGGCTATTTAATGTTTTTAGGACCCCAAAATATGAATTATTTGAGGTTCACAAAAAAAGTTGCAATGATTATTTAGAAGCACAAATTGGGAATTATTAAATGTTCGATAAATACATACCTTAAATCCACCCAAAAGTCAATGTGCTCAAATCAGTGATTAAGATAATAATAATATAAAACCCCACAATATCGTTTCCAGTAGCGTATCATGCTATAAACCATGTTAACAGTGAATACAGTCGTGTTATCTGAAGCTCAGTCGGCTCTAACATGGATATTCTGATCCAGTACAATCTGAGTATCCTTTGTAAATATATTGTAATACTCGTTTGTAATGCTTGTATGTACTTCAATATCTACAGGGATTCGTGAATAAGGATAAGGAAAGATTTTATTAAAGGGGTTATGTTTGGTTAGAATTTAGGATCATGTTTGTAAATGTTATGATCTTGTTTTATTGCTTCTAAACCAAAGTAATCTGAATATTCACTGTTGAATATCTATTCATATTTATTTAATATTATTTTATTCGTTTACTTATATATGTTTTACTGTATTTAACACAACTAACTATGTATTAACACTAGGTACTAAATTAAATGACTAACTATACAAATAAATACAAAAACAAAAAGAAATACCCGTCCGCATCGCTGTCATCCGGAAAAGTGCCCAGAAGACTGGCAGCATTGCCACGTTATTGCGAGCATACCCCACACATGGCACTTAAACATCATAAACAAACACAGTTCTTGCTTGTAAAACAAGTATACTTTTAAATTCAAGTATTTCATCATCATTTACAATCTGTCGTGTAAAAGTTTGCACCGAGAACTCCCCCTTACATTTTGTTCCCTCGGATTTTGCAAAGCGTCTGTGATCCACGGAATAATTTGTATTTTTGGAGGAGTTCAACATCTTGACTTTTGTTTCCAAGTTATAGGGATAGCCTTAAGGTTTGCTTGGGGTTAATTCCGGCTGTATACAGTGTCCTTGTTAAAAGCATTGTTTTAATAACGTAATTATGTCTTTCAATAAGGGTTTCATTCTTCAATGGATAAACCAACATGTTTCTTCGAAAGTGGATCAAAGAACAGGTTTCTCGAATGTCGTTATGTTTGTCGTATGTTCTATTTTACATTTTTTCGTTTTTGAATCATTGATTTTACGGTTCACGTTCATTTTTCAAACATTTGACCATAGCATAATTTTATCTTCTTTTTGTTCTAGGGGTGTGTTTGATCGAGCACGCGAGCGGCAGAACAACGGACAAAGTAACAAACCACAACAACTCATACACCAGCTATGGACTATTCCAGGTAAGAGAACGGACTTCCTTACTAATACGATATTATGTATTAAGAATACAAAAGTGAGAATGTATTTCTGTCTAACTTTCGCAGCAGAGCTATTGATTTTGACCAAATTTGGAAAACTGCAGATCTTGACAATCACGTACACTCATCGCGCAATAAAGGGAGGAAAATCCTAGGCACTGTGTTTTCATTATAATACTTATATTTATTCCAAGTGAACGCGTTTACATCACCGCGCCTATACTATCACTGTTTTTCGAAACAAAAAACCTAGTAGAGATAATTTGAAAGCTCATTCTAAATTCGCTTGAATGTTCGTATGCAACCAGAGTTATTTTTCTGCCAGCCCGCACAACATAAGATCGAATTTTGCAGACATTCTTTACAGTAGGTAAAACAATGATGAAGTAGACGATAGTTGATGTTTACTTACGCTATACCTTAAAGCATTATGTATGACATTCGGCAATAGTGTAGCTGTGGCGGCATCTACTCGTACATAGCCACATGCGAACTACGTATCATTCTGACGTCACGCAAAATCCTGCATCGCGCAAGCAGAGTTTACTGCGCAACTAGCATACCTATATATACTCGTACAACACGTCCCGACATCAATCGTCAAGCAGTTGCCCACCAGACACGATACTCGTCTGATCGGAGAATCCTCCCTTTTCTAAGGAGGATGATCCTGATGAGGATCTCCCTTTTCTAAGTGAACTTTACACCCTGTTCCTCGTATCTCTATATAATATGTAACTTTCTACAAGTACAAACATTTTTGTAATCAGATCAGTACTTCCAGAGATTAATTAACATTTACAAACAAACAATTTTAGCTGAGCAGTGGTGGCCGCGACTTACGAGTTGTAAGTGGTAGGTTCAAACCCAAGTAAGCATTTTATTTTGTGTAAATTATTTAATCACCACTGCTCTCAAAGCGGTGAAGGGAAACATCGTGAGGAAACCGGTATGTCCTAGAACCAAAAAATCGAAGACATGTGACATCCACCAACCCGCACCAGGCCCGCGTCGTGAATTACGGCCCACTCCCTCTTACAGAAAGTGGAGGCCTGCGTCCCAGAAGTGGGAACATTATAGGCTGAATATGTTTATGATTTACAATTTTAGAGAGTTAGATAGAAGACAGAATATTACTACTAAGTATTCTACCTCTTTATAATCCTAGTTAAGATTATTAATACGTAATTTTCAAAGCCGAACTGGATGAAAGGAAACATCTTCCCTTTACCGCATCACATCCGGATATTTAAAATTATCCTCTTATTTTACATAGCTTAATACTCGTACATAATTTAAGATCATTACGCAAGGCAGCATCTATTAAATTAATACACATTATGCCGTTAATGTTATTACTTTGGGTAAATAACATCGTGTTGAAGCTTCAACGAGGTTGCCAAATTATCAATAAATAAAATTACATAATTAACTTGGATTTCGTCTGGTTTACTGTGATATACTGTTATTAGGAAATATTAGGTGAGGTTATTAAAAATCGTAAGGATTTTGTTAACGTATTTTGGTTCAGGTGTAGATTTTTTTATCAAATCATAAGTCATTTTTTCAAACTAGGCTGAAAATCAGCACTGTCTGAACGTCAAAATTTAAGACAGTCCCCCAAACTGCCCGGCCCTTCACCATTTCCTTCCTAGTACCTTAGCTAGGAAGAAGAAGTGGCACAAGAAACTCCCCAGCAGCACAGCTGTCTTTTCAGTTTGAAGAACTTGATTAGGTATATACAACAGAATAGAATAGAATACTCTTTATTATGTACACCATATAAATTACAGACATATAAATCTAGAAACTGTGCAAAGGGTGACACAATGGGCGGTCTTATCGCTAAAAGCGATCTTTTAAAGACAACCTTTGGATGGATTAAAAAGGGGAAAGGACAGACAAATACTGTAGGTAGTCTGTGGTGTACCATTTACATACATAAAGTATATTATACTAATATATATAAATATATACATATAATAATAAACATGAAACAATTGCAATATTAAGTAATTAAACATTAAGAAACGAAACTTTCTAAATAAATATACATATAAGTAACACGATACCCATTGGTAAGTCATAAATGACTTTAATTCCGTAGAAGTAGGTTTGTGCAAACACTTTTATCATCAAGTTTTTAATCATATTTTGAAAACTATATGAGGTCAGCGTTTCATATCTGGCTACTCTGAGAAGAAAGGCCGAAACAAACTCAGAGGACACAGTCTCTTTTAAAGTCCAGACATAATCTTGATGATGAAAAGACCATGTAGATTGATGTCTGAAATGGTCTTTTGAGGAAAGAACCACACAGATTGAGTGGACCAGTATAGCGCGATAATACGGAACTACCTTTTTAATACATCTACGCCATGTTGATGAATATTTTTTACTTCTCGTAAATTGTTTCGAATTTTTAGCTCCCAGTGTACGTAACAAACAATGTTTCCAAATTTAGCAGGCACACACTATTACGTTATTAATATTTAACCACAGCTTTGTAAAGGAAACATTTATTAAATATTGAGCCTCTGGCCAAAATACGGCTTTCATTGAATTTATTATTACTATTAAGTTCTCCCGTATAGGACCAACGTACGTAAGGGAACCAAATCATTTAAGCACATTCGTAGTCAGTAATCAATGTGATTCCTCACAATATGCCTTTTGCCTTGCAGTAAATGGAGCCATACCATTTGGCTAAATTCAGTATAGTCAGCATTCATCATCATCATTTCAGCCGAAAGACGACCACTGCTGGACATAGGCCTCCCTCAAAGGGGGGGGTTTGCCATAATCGCCACGCTTGGCAGGCGGATTGGCGATCGCAGTATAGTATGGTGGTGGAATGCGTAGAGAACGCTGCGGCCCATGCTCCGGTACGACCCTTAGTTGCCTTTTACGACACCCACGGGAAGTATGGGGTGGTATTATTCTTTAAGTCCTGCACCACACAGACCAGTCCGGCACCACACTGATCAAAATCAATACAGTACAGTAGCTTATTTAGAAACTAATCTAATGACTTTTTCAGCGCCCTTTTTTCTTTCTAGTAAGGTTACTTTCTTGATGGTTAACTGGCTCATTTGCCTAGCCTTTTTCCAACTATGTTGGGGTTGGGTTCCAGTCTAACCGGACGTAGCTGAATATAAGTATTTTTCATGGAGCGACTGCCTATTGGACCTCCACAACCCAGTTACTAGGTAGCACTACACCCCTTGGTAAGACTGGTTGTCAGACTTTCGGGCTTCTGACGACCCGTAACGACTGTCAAAGATGTACGGTGGGCTGCATCAATTGGGTACCCCAGTTGTATTAAAACTTTCATACAACTGAACCCAATTGATGCAGCCCACTGTACCTACAAATGACAGCCGGGACCAACGGCTTAACATGCATTCCGAGGCACGGAGGAGTCTTCGTGTATAATGGATGGGCAGGGGCACCCATCCAGGGACCGACTTCGGCAAGCGTTGCTCAACCTTCAAGATTGACCCGTGCCGCTGTAATTATTTAGCCACTGGTAGAATGTTCAGATTTAATAACAAAGCCAATTAGACGAAAACATTCAGCTAACGGGAATATAGTCGTCTAAATGGCAGGACAGGAATAGCAGGACCGTTATTGTCTGATTTAAAGAATGGTCCTTCGAGTCGAATGTAAACTTTTATTGGAAAAATACCAAAAGCTTTACCCACCCCCGACTTTACCCACTGCGGCATAGGCTCTCTGTTTTCATGTGCCTATGTCCACCAGCTTTATCCCGGATGGCAGAAATATCGTCCGCCCAGCTCGCCGCCGCCGCTGCCGGACCAAAATCTTACTTGTTACGAATTTATGTTATTATGCCGATGCATAACATAATTAGTGCAAAGTTGATTTAGATGTGACTGCCGTATCTAACACTGTTCCACTTCGGTGAAAATTACTCTATTACGTCATTAAAATCATTGATCAGTCTTAATTATTTGACGCGGTGGGACCCGCCATGTTGTTATTTAATGCAGTCATTACTACGTGATGCATTCGCTTTGAAACAACTAATTAATTATAGGGAGATGGGGATTTTCATATCATTGTATTATCAGGACAACTCGATCCATCATTATGCTACTGTGTATTTTTCACTGACCGGGTATTTCTGGGATATTTCTATGAAATTTGTTTTGGCGTTAATAATCTTTGTGATGGCCCAGTGGCCCGCGTGGTTGATTACCATTCCCTCTCGAAGAGAGGAGACCTGTAAACAAGGTATGGCATGGCATTCGGGTGTTGCAGCGCACCCGGTGCCGCAGTCGCCGACGTCGCACGACGTGAGCTGACGTCCCCCGCCCGCGCCTCTGTCCAGCGCTACTGACGCAGCTCTGGATGAACCCCGTGCAGTAACAAACGCGCCATTTTTTATTTTATTTTTCGTTTTAGGGTTTTTACATGGCTTAATAAAACATAAGATTAGTTACTCGGTGGTGGTGTAATAGATAACACGTTGATGTCATCCGTTTTTGAGAACATAGGCAGGCAATATCACAAACACTTTTCCGTTACTAAGTTGAGTTCCACCGCGGGTGTTATAATATAAATCGTGTATATACAAATAAGTTTCGTTTTCTTTTCAAAGTCGGCAACGTCCATACTACGTTGAATATCCCAGCAGTGGGACATTATAGGCTGCTTATGCTAATATTTTCGTTTAGTCGCTTTCAGCGAAAAGACTGCCCATTGTGTCACCCTGTTTAAAATGTATACATTTATATCTGTAATTTGCATGGTGTAAATAAGAAAGTATTCTATCCTATTCTATTTTAGTCATTTTCGTAGTCAGACTAAGAAACGCTAACTATAAGTTTCGCTACAAAAGTATTACGCGACGATTTCCTTAATAAAACCACACCATGATGTTTGTGATGTGTTCATCTGTCCACCTGGTTAGCGGATGAGTAAAAAAAAATTGGAACGTCGTCGTTTTACAAACCAAACCTGCATTGTGTAGTGATGGTCCTATTTTAATTATTGTCTTTATCCTGAAGCGGGGTCAACATACCTGAAACCAAATAAAACAGAATTCATTTAAATAGATTTCATTTCATTTCGTCAAGCACTGGTCCTTAGCAGCTTTAAACCGTGAGAAGTAGACAGAGTAGGGAGGCCTTTGCCCAGCAGTGGGACATTAATGGCTAATAAAAAAGCGCCTGACTAGGTTCGAACCTACGATGTACAACTCGTAAGTTGCGGCCGCTACCACCTGGGCCACCGCTACTCCCTACTAATCACTCTCCCACACAGAAATCTGGTATCCAATTCATAAATCTACATTACAATTAGGAATCCAACGCTTATTTGCATGATCACTAGCACTAATCAGTCGGTTTGGACATTATTCGCACATTACGTCACTCTAACTGATAGTCCGAAACTTGAATTTGAAATGTGTAGATCATTCCACATGATTTTGGGGAGAGTAATGAGCGTTCTGAAATTAGTTGCGAAATGTTAGTTATTTTGATTTTGTGGTCCTTCGGTGCGAATTAGTAAGTTAACAGTGCTAACATTGTTTTGGCAGTTATAGCAGAATATTCAATTGTCAAACGTATGGGCCTTATTGATACACACATACATAAACTTTCCATGGGGGTAGGCAGAAACTACAGAACGCCACCTGCTGCAATCCTAAAATGACACTAATCTACATGGTCCTCAAAGATTATGTCCGGATTTTTATATACATACACATTGACATTGATGAATTTTATTTAGACAATGACATGAATATTTACTTTGTAAAGTTTTTTTTTTTTCTTTTCATTTAATTATTGTGAATGTGAGGACTATGTGGGTCATTTTTTTTTCTGTTTTCCTTCTTAGTTTTAATCATGATCTGGCAGTTTGAGTAATTTACGCGGCCTACCCAAATGTCCTTTCTTTGGTATTGTTCGTCGAATCGTTGAGCTCCTCATTTCTGAGTCGAGCTGCACGATTTTTGACAAATGCGTGCACTGATTGGACAGGTCCGCTCAATCTGTGTGGTTCTTTCCTCAAAAGACCATTTCAGACATCAATCTACATGGTCTTCACACGATCTGACCAAGATTTTGTCTGGACTTTAAAAGAGACTGTGACCTCTGAGTTTGTTTCGGCCTTTCTTCTCAGAGTAGTCAGATAGGAAACGCCGACCACATCTAGTTTAAAAAATATGATGACGTGTAAAAGTGTTTGTAAAAACCTACTTACAGAAAATAAATCATTTATCATTTATCATTCCTCCTTTCATTTTTTGTCTCCTCTTTTCATCCATTTTTTTACGCGCGTTCCTGGAACGCGCGTCAACGTGCGTATACACGCGTCGATGGCGCATTAAAAAAGCCTTTTGCATAGGCCTTAACCGCTTGAGCGCCCATTGTGATTTAAGTATTTAAACGTTTTTACCGTTGAGTTTCAGTCGCTATTTGTTCGGCCGCCGTACTTCGGCGCTTCAAACATTTAATTAGGGGTGTAATCAGTGACTCCGATATACAGACTCTAAGCGCGGTAACCTGATGGCTGTGTGGTGTTGTCTAAGCACAACATCCCAGACAGCCTGTATGTCCAGCCTGTGTGTTTGAACGGACAAAAATCAAAGCAATCAAATTCGATTCAATTCCGAAGCACGAAATCGTCAACTCAATTCCCAACCAAAAAAAGTCCAGTCAGGAAAAAGTTCTGTTACGTATTGACAGTTAAGTACATATACCATCCAGGGAGTGTAATTGCGTTACACACTTACATTGATAATGCCTTTAATTTTTACTTTGTCGAGATAAAGAATTTTTCAAACATAAGAAGCAATGAATTAGCAACTTCCTTCAAAATCCGTCGGATTGTGTTTGAAAGTATATGTTACTGAATTGGGTTGCAGTACTTTTCATTGATATCTCATTACAAAAAGTGAAGCTTCTTAAAAAATAAAGAATAAAAGAAATTTTGTGTGAAAGGCAGAGAGAGAGACACTTATATCCTTCTCCTCTCTCATGTAACGAAATGTGCCTAAACGTGACGCGTCCTTGAAATTTTACACTGGACTATCTTCCAATAATCGAATCGCCGCCTAAGAAGTTTCTCTTCAAAAAACCTGCATTTTATCAAGCAATATCGCTCATGCTTTTGCATATTATGTTGCAACTTAGAACATAGCTTCTTCTTCTCAGCGTGTCGATGGCAATCTAAATGGACTTGGCCAAGAATTCGGCTAAGTGTTTGACGCCATAACTAGGACATGTAGGATATGATATTACGAGTAAGTGTCCCATCGTTTGTGGAACAGCACCACATTAACACTCCAAGGCGGAATCGTCTTTGAATCTCCAACTAAACAGGTTTTCCTTGCTTCGGTCAACTTGTAGTAACCAAAGTTTTTTTTTTTTGTTTCCCTGGTGGAAAATCCTCATGGATGTCCGTTGCCCTGCGGTGGACGGCGGGGTCTGTCAGACTCTCACTGACTAAATCCACCCCGGTGTTCCATCTCACACCTACGCCGGGGGTCGCGAGAACGTACGATCCTACCGCAACCCCCGACTAGAACCGACTGAGCTGAATGGTGCTAATACATGCGTCATGTTCGTGAACTGGCGCCGTCAGTAGGGACACTAGGGACTGGTCATCTCTTAGCGGCCATGGGTTTTTTTTTATTTAATACCTATTTGAATTGTTTTTTTATTTCGTCTTTTCATTACGGACGCTTTTAACGTTCTGCATCGTTCTCACATGTATAATTTTTAACATAAATGATGTAAACAAGACTTTGTAACCATATTATTTTGATTTAAAAGAGTGTCCATGGAGTTTCCCGTTCCCATACCCCGTTCTTCTCCATAGGTACCTACGCTTTGGAATGGGCAACTAGCTTCATCTTTCTGACTGACCAACCCCTTGACAATTCAAAAGTGCCTGCAATTGGTTTAATTGAAATAAATGCTTTGAGTTTGAGTTAGAACCAAAGTAACCTGTAGTAACCTAGTACATTTAAAGACTTCCAGGTTACCCAAGGTAACTCTACCATCAACTCTGTTTATAAAACATAGCTAATCCGTACAAAAATGCAGTGTTCTCCACCATCATAGAATAGGGTATCAGGAACAAATAAATAGATTCTCTTTAGTAGCGTTCCGTCGCACCAACCAAGCAGTAACACGTTCGTGTAGTAAAATATATTACGATCTGCGATTGTGAAATAGGGACTGAAGCACACTATGAAATTTTAATAGAGGTTACTTGGACGACTATAGTATAAGAGTTGCATTATTATCATTTTCTTTTACTGGATCGTATGTTGGAAGCGATAAAGTTTTGTTTTTATACTGTTCTATTTTTGTTTTTGTTGGCTCTTCTATATCTGTTTTACTTCTTATTTTGGTATTTTTTACTTTATCTTAATCTGACATCATCACGTCATCGGCTGCTGTCTCTCTCTGTTACGCGTCGTAGCATTATGCTGAGCATTGACCGTTTTGCGTGCAACTTGTTCTTTTTTGTGTTTTTTTTCTTCATCTGCGTCATGTTTACCGAAAATAAATCTATTTTCTTTCGTTTTTCTTTATAACATGCTTAGTATAAAATATAGTCGTTTTTCGTGTCTGTCTGTGTGACTGCTTAGTTTGTCTAAACTGCACGATGGACTTTGATGCGGTTTTCGTTTCACCAGCATTTAGAGGTTTGATTCCAGAAGTTTTATGTGTCAATAATTGTAGAGTTTTAGTAACAGTATTTCGTTATTGATGACCATTCAATTACGTTACCTACATTTCAAGTATTGAGAAATTGCGAAGAGTGAATTGACTGCAGAGAATTATAGACATACGTTGTTTATTAAAATATCACCAGAAAACAATTGAATAAATTAAATTATCAGCGTCAACTTTCATGAAAAACGGAAAGGTGAAGGTGTTGTACAAAAGTCTCTTGTAGTCTCTTGTCTTGTGTCTTGGCTGTTGTATTGGTCAGTAGCTCTTTCATTATTACCATAAAGGCCAATTCTCGTTATTAAAAATCAAATATATCTCTGACAGAATAAGACCGAGATTAGCATGCGGACGTTCTTAAAAATACGGGAATTGCCCCTCGGATCGTTGGGCACAGAATCGTAGTGTCCAACGTGTCCGGCCTACATTCGGACGATTACGTTGCAATCACTAGTCGGCCGGATGAGGTGTATTACAGACAGATCTACTCGTGTTAATTTAGCCAGAAGTGGGACAGTAGTGTTGTAACTCATCCCGGATGGGAGGACCATCCCGCGTATATGACAGTGGGAAAAAGTTAACCAAGGAGAAATAATTATTTATATTATTTTGTAGTCTGTTAGACCAGTATTGAGTGCAGTTAGTAGGCTGTTTGATTCTCTGGGTTTTACTGGCCCTCTGATAGTTAGAACCAAGTTATTACTGCAACTTTGATAATGCAACTTAAACTGGGATCCCTTCCTGTTGGATTATACACTCTTGTTGGCTTTTTCGTCTTCTTTTCGAGTCGATGGTAACCATATTCCTTGTTTTTTTTTAATATATAGTTTCAGCTCAGTAGGTGACCACGTAGATTGCGGCATCAGTGGCATTTTTTTTCTCAACCAGGGGCAGGTGAACGGGCTCTTAGGACACTCCAAGAAGTGGGGCATGTTCTGATCAGAAGCACCGCACCTGGCTTTTTTTTTTTTTTTTGTGGATGGGAAATCATCAAATGACTCCTCCCGCTCTGGGTGGAGCGGAAGGGAGTGTCAGACTCTTACTGACTAACACCCACCCGTGTTCCTTCCTTAGCCCTTTATGTTCCGGGCCAGCGGTAACCCTTTCGGACAATCCCGCTGACCCGGCAGGCTTCGGCCCTAAGGGGCCCCTCCTCGATGCTGACATCTCTTTGAGGCGCGCGTGGAACACGTACGCGCCGTCCGGCACGGGCCTGGTCCTGATCGGGCGGTGAGCTACCCATTACTCTCCGCCCGCAGGCCCGCGCCTACGGTGGCCGGGAGTCGTCACGCGGCTCCCGACGCCCGGAGCGTCTCCCGCGGCGGCTGGGACGGGAGGCTCTCTCCCTGAGCCGTTCCGCCACCTCCTTCGCTAGCATGACTGCTTCGCAGAAGGAGGTGACTGCCTCCCACTCCCTCTCGCCCCGGACCATGGCTTGCACCAGGGCCGGACGCGAGAGGTCGCCGTCGAAGTGTGATGGCCTGGCTTATTGATACGAGCTACGGGTGTAGTGTCAAAGGGAAAACATCTCAAAACCATGGTCAAACACACCTACGCACCTGGCTGCAACATACTCGTTGCAGGTTAAATTTTCAAACAATACAAAATTGATATTGCCACTAAAATATTGTAAGTAGTAACTTTATACAACAATAGTTTTATTTTTACTAGTTGTGTAAAATTTTATATTGTTACTATAAAAGAGATCCACTTTTAAAATAACAGTATCAAACACAAAAGCTGTAAACAGACATACTCTAACAACAAGAATTTTATCTTCCTAGTAAAAATGTTTATCAGTTATAGGGGATTTCAAGAAAACTCACTACACCCCCTTTTCTTGAAAACAGCGATAGATTTCCCACATAACACGTCACAAGGAATTAGGAGCGTCATCTGCAAACACAAACAACAGCCACAACGCATCTTCAAAGGAGTTATCCTTTGAAGATGCGTTGTGGCTGTTGTCCGGCCCGGGATATGATATGGATAGTGCTGTGCGGATATGATATGGATAGTGCTGTCTGTTAACACAACACTATCCATATCATATCCCGGGCTTTCAAATCCCGTTCTCGCAATATCCCATATGCTACTCACATCACTAAACACCGTCCCGCAGCAACCCGTTGTAGGCACAAAGCCTCGCCGCAAACGTGCGAAATTATGGTCCTTTGAGTTAAACTTAACGCAATTCCACTGGATTCAGCTGTGTTATCTACAGAGGAACTTGAGTGATAACGTTACAATCTTCTGAAGGAATGCGGATGAAAGGACCAAGTGCTGTAGCTGTATGGTATAGTTTTATGGTCATTGTTGAAGTGAAACTTCTTTACGCACGCTTGACTTGGGGAGTAAGCTGGCGAACGCGTGACGTAAGCGTTACGAAAAGTGTGATCGGGCAAGGCAAACGGAAGTTAAGTGGGGGATATAAGCAAGAGACAGCAGTGCGCGCGCACATTTTCTTTCTCTCTTTAAGTTTCACTTCAGTCGTGTGGTCATAAGCACACTCGTTTTTTTTTTTTTTTTGTGGTGTCATGTGTCAAGCGACTGATATAATGCTATGGGCGTGGTCAAGTTTGTAGATCGAGAAGTTTTGGTTATCGTTACAATGAAGAGGTTTATTCGTTACGTTACGTTACGTTTTTTTATGACACGTGAGATTCTTGTACAGAAACGTTGCACAATATTACTTGTACCGTGGTGAAAGGGCTGGAGAGTTAGCAAGGTCCAAGCAAGATTAATTGCAGTATGTTTGAGTTTCTTGCCCGTTAATCTCCATAGGAACCTACCATTCAAAGGTGCCTGTAATAGGTTTATTTGAAATAAATGCTTAGAGTTGAGTTATACTTTAGGGTCAATTCCGGAGAATGTAAATGCAGTGTACGAGTATGTAGTCTAAATATTCCCATAATATCAAGGTTTCCTCACGTTATTTCCCATAGTAATATCAAAACAGATGCGAAAAATTCCTTTCTCAAAACACACACACTCGATTCATATCCCATACTAAAAACCACATAATATTTACCAACAACAAACACCGAAAGCACTCCAGCATCTTACGAATTTAAGACAAACACCCCAAAACCAATTGCGCAGCCGCTATCTTCAATCACCGTTTCGTAAAACCAAATAGAGCTTTGATAAAATCATTCGCCGGTACATACTTCATGGGGTACATATCGATCATAGGGGATCATTTACTAAGGATAAACATGAAGCATGCGAGATGTTCGTCAAACGAAGGCTTGAGATTAGCAATCTCTGAGAAAGTATTAGTTCGCAAGACGTTATTTACCGAGCGCCTGATTTCAATCGGAGCTTCGATTTGCAGAGTGGAAAGCTCCTTGATAGAGTTGTGGTGGGGTATCGATAGTAGGGTGTATCGATAGATTAGTTGCCAGTTGGCAGTGTTACTGATTCAACGTGTACAGAAATATTAGATGTATACTCGGTTTTGAATGTGGTCACCAAAGGAGTTAAAGAGGGATACGTATAGTTGAAGTTTAGTAAAACACCAATGAATGTTTTCGAATAAAATTTAATTGAATTAATAGAAAACAAACAGATAATTCATAAAGTTAAATTTCATTTGAAAATATGCATCGGTGTCTTAATAAAATTCAAGTATATCCGACGACACTGGTTACCTAACACGTTTGGTGACAGTACAGCTATAAATTTTAAACATATTTCATAACCGACTATCGTTCCATGATATGTATGAGTACTTAAGTCGAGATTATTTGGGAGCAGGTTAGATTCTTTCGTAGTACAGACGCCAGCACATCAAGCTACCCGAAACTGTCAAATTTTCCCAATCAACTTTGAACCTTATGCTTTGGCAATAAATTTGAATATCTATTAAAGCAATTTGATAGATTGTAGTAGCTTGATGTGCAGGCGTCTGTACCATATAAAACTGTCATCAATAGATTAGAAACGGAACGTATTTAAAAATAAATTAAATAACCTCCTTTAATAATGACCAATCGAATCATCAATCCCACAGATGCAATAACTGACTCGCACTCTTTCTTTTTTTCTAAATTTCCATGTTGTTCTTGCATTAAAACCATTAAACAAAAACTATCGACAACCTACATAATTAAATCACACGCTCACCCCTACCCCACTATATCTCGACAGAGGAATAGATCTGAATTGATCCCGTCGCGGGTTCGCGGTAACGATCACTGAGGCGACAATGCAAATTGCACCTTCATCTCACGGTAACGCGCCTCTGCACTTATAATTACGTTTATCGATATTTATGCGGAATTGCCAGCTCTATGGATGGCGTGTATTGGTGGGTGAGGAGTTGGTGCAGTATAGAATTGTGCACTATTAAACTAGGTGAATTTGCACACACCTATGAAAGCTATGCTAAGCTTACAAACTATTTTCCTACTGGAGAAATTCTAACCCTTAATAAATAGGCTGACTCATTATCAAACATTGCATCGGTAGGTAATAGGGAATATGCATGTGATTATTAATTAAGGGCCTTTTTTTTTAACCGACTTCAAAAAAAGGAGGAGGTTTCTCAATTCGACCGTATATATACTTTTTTTTTTTTTTTATGTGTGTTCGCGGATAACTTCGTCGTTTATGAACCGATTTTGATTATTCTTTTTTTGTTGGAAAGGATATATGCCAAGGGTGGTCCCATGATAAGGAAACCAGGATCTGATGATGGCATCCCAGTGAAATCGAGGAGAACTTTCGAAAATCGTAGGAGCGACTAGTGCGTTTGTTAATTTTTTCATTAAGTATTTTAAAGCACTACAATTTGATGAAGGCCTGGAGTCGATCTGATGATGGAACCGAAAGACAGTCGAGGGGACTCCTCAACGATTTACAGCAGTTACCTTGTGTTTGGGCTTGATTAATTTGTATTGATGTGAACTTTACACCTAGATGGGTTGTGACTGTCATTAGGGGTCTGATGATGAAGACGAAGGACAGTTAAGGGAATTCCTCAACAGTTTACAGTAGCTACCTTGTGTATGTTCACCGATTACTCGAAGACGGCTGGACCGATTCCAAAAGTTCTTTTTTTATTTGAAAGGGTATACTCTCGAGGTGGTCCCATTATCATCAAGTTGGAATCTGATGAGAGGATTCCATGGAAATCGAGGGAAACCCTCAAATTTTATAGGCAAAGCTACAGCGATTTGGATATTTTTTTACCGACTTCACAAAAAGGAGGAGGTACTATGTTCGGCTGTTTGTATGTTTTTTTTTTTTTTTTTTTTTTGTATGTTTGTTCATCGAATACTCCGCCAATTGTCGACGGATTTTCAAAATTCTTTTTTTGTTCGAAAGTAGATAGTTCTGAGGTGGTCCCATTGTCACCAAGTTAGGATCTGATGATGGGATCTTAGAGAAATCGAGGGCAACCCTCAAATTTTATAGGCTCACTTATTGTTTTTCGCATATTTTATGAAGTATCTTGTGTATTTGCGTATGGTTGTCACTATCTCAGGTAGCTGGGCTGATGATGGAAGGTACAACTCCTTAACCGTAAGAAGTTACTCGAACAGGCAAGGACTGTTTTAGTAAATAGTTTTGATGTTTGATAGGGCATTTGCCACATTTGGTCTTATGATCATCAAGTTATGACCTGATGCTGTAGTCAGGATAGTCTGCTGAGTACCTAACTCCTCGACAACTAACAGCAGATATATCGTGTTTAGGCTTATTGAAAAGGGCTCGATGTGTGGATAAACGTACTGTTAATGAGGAACACCGAAGTACATAGAGACCTGATGCTGAAGCCAGGAGCATCAGAAAAAGTACAAACCTTGAAATTACAGCACCGTAGTCGTGTTTGGGCTCATTTTAAACAGGATTAAATTTTAAGTTCAATTCAATGTTGACATAAGTCTGGCCTGATGCTGCAGCCAGGATTATCAGCATCTAGTCTAAAAACTAATAAATACTTCTTAAAGTGAAATACTTTTGCGAGTTTTTCTTCTGTATAATTATCCTAACAAAGGTTGCCGGTAGTGGCTGGATGAGAGAAGCGGAGGACCGTGAACGTTGGCGCAAACTTGGGGAGGTCTACGTCCAGCAGTGAACTGCAATAGGCTGATGATGATTTATAAAAGCCTCAATCGTTGCATTTCACGCAATGCCTTTTCGTCATGTGGTCTATTTAGCAATTTGGTAGGTTCCAAGTCGCATAATACAATGCCATCTAGCGTCTTTACACGACTAAGCGTGACATAAACTTGGCCCTTAGCAAAATTTTTCTTGCCTAAGTCTATTATTAAAGTAACTTGAGCATTCGCTCTCGGAAATTATGATTTGGTAAAGTGGAGCTGATGATGAAGACCACAAATGGCCATCGGAACTACTCAATGACAAATATTTCATGGGTTGCGATTCGATTACTTTAATATAGCTGCTAAGCAATTTATGCTCATTACAATACGTATGGTGAAGTGGAGCTGATGGTGACTTCTCAATCAGCTCCAGTTCTCCTGGTTCTTACTAGGAGAACTCCTCAACAGTTAACGTCCCTGCATCGGGAAAAGCAATATTTTGTAAAAGGTGATAAGCAGTTGACATTAGGCTATTATAACTTAGATAAATTACAAACTGACCCGCTAAAAAGTGAAAAATAAAAACTTTTTTACAAAAAAACAACCGACTTCCAAAAACACTATAAAGTGAAAAAAAACTTTAATTTCGGAAGTCGGTGGCAAAACACTAAAATACAAATCCAAAGACACCGACTTCCGAAATTAAAGTTTTTTTTCACTTTATAGTGTTTTTGGAAGTCGGTTGTTTTTTTGTAAAAAAGTTTTTAAAGTAACTTGAGCATTTGCTCTCGGAAATCATCACTTGGTAAAGTGGAGCTGATGATGAAGATCACAGATGGCCATCGGAACTACTCACTGACAAATATTTCACGGGTTGCGATTCAACTACTTTAATATGGTTGCTAAGCAATTTATGCTCGTCACAATGCGTATTGCGAGTGATTGTTGAGGATCTCCTGGTTCTTACCGGGAGAACTCCTCAACAATTAACGTCCCAGCATCGGGAAAAGCAAAATTTTGTAAAAGGTGATAAGCAGTTGACATTAGGCTATTATAACTTAGATAAATTACAAACTGACCCGCTAAAAAGTGAAAAATAAAAACTTTTTTACAAAAAAACAACCGACTTCCAAAAACACTATAAAGTGAAAAAAAACTTTAATTTCGGAAGTCGGTGGCAAAACACTAAAATACAAATCCAAAGACACCGACTTCCGAAATTAAAGTTTTTTTTCACTTTATAGTGTTTTTGGAAGTCGGTTGTTTTTTTGTAAAAAAGTTTTTAAAGTAACTTGAGCATTTGCTCTCGGAAATCATCACTTGGTAAAGTGGAGCTGATGATGAAGATCACAGATGGCCATCGGAACTACTCACTGACAAATATTTCACGGGTTGCGATTCAACTACTTTAATATGGTTGCTAAGCAATTTATGCTCGTCACAATGCGTATTGCGAGTGATTGTTGAGGATCTCCTGGTTCTTACCGGGAGAACTCCTCAACAATTAACGTCCCAGCATCGGGAAAAGCAAAATTTTGTAAAAGGTGATGAACAGTTGGCATTAGGCTATTGTAACTTAGATAAATTACAAACTGACCCACTAAAAAGTGAAAAATAAAAACATTTTTACAAAAAAAAAAACAACCGACTTCCAAAAAAAACACTACAAATTGAAAAATAACTTCAATTTCGGAAGTCGGTGTCAATAAACGAAACGCGGAACCGAAGACACCGACTTCCGAAATTAAAGTTATTTTTCAATTTGTAATGTTTTTTTTGGAAGTCGGTTGTTTTTTTTTTCAATAAACTGCTTTCCTTCAGAATTATGCCTCCATCAATACTTTTGATTATAATTTTATTTTTGAACAAGAAATTAATTTGTAAAAAGTGCAATAAAACTATGGGAAATTCAAATATTTGAAAAGCGACTCCTTTAGTCAGAGCGAATGTGATGTAAAAGTCTATGACAACAATAAATGTCAATGTGTTTTTTATGAGTGTTTGCGATTCAGTTCTTTGTCAATGTCATAGACTATGACATGTACAGTCAGTTATAGCAATTATCTGACCCACGTTTGCATAAATAGTTGCGATTTTTTTGAATACGATTCGATAGAATTTTACAATTAAGTATTTTATATTTTATTTACTTTGCTCAAATAAATAAAATATAAAATAATTATAAAATTCTTCGTCACACCAAGTGTGCCGAAATGTTATTTTTAACTTTTTATTACTTTCAGTTGCTTTTTGGCATTGAATATTTTTTTTTGTATTATAAGGTGAAGTAAACTATCGAATAAAAATATTAAAAAAATACATGCATAGCCCCTCATTATCCCCTATTTGGTGAACCTAAAGCTTGGTCTTTTGATTAAGTATTTCCGAGGCTCAAAAGACCAGCTTTTTTATTGAGAAGATAAATCGACCGCAAAGACAGATAGCTGATAATACTGTGATCTATGAATATTTCATTTTCGGAGCAGTGGTGGCCCAGCAGTAATGGCCGCGACTTACGAATTTTATTGTAGATCATAGGTTCGAATAGTCAAGCGCTTTACTTTTTGTAAATTATTTCTTCACCACTGCTCTCAAAACGGTGAAGGAAAAAATGAAGGGGAAATCGGCATTTCCTAGCACCAAAAATACGAAGACATGTGACATCTACCAACCCGCTTTAACCGCTTGTGTGCCGTAATTACAGACACAATTAAAAAACCATTGTGTCTTGCGTAGATCTACGTTCCGGCAGACTAACGGTTAAGCCCGCGTGGTAGATTACAGCCCACTCCTTCTCACAGAGAGGAGACTCGTGTCCCAGCATTGGGAACAATCCAGACTATGCATATTTTAACATCAACATGCTGCAGGACTCGCAGGTTTCGTGTAGGTGCCCGAAGAAAATGAACAAATTCAAATATCTAAACGGTTTCACAAAAAGCACTTCCCATGCCCAAATGTGTATTCAATTCAATTCAATACAATTCATTTATTTAGTTAGACAAAAAATATCCATAAAGTCACAAGTACACAAATTCAACAAAAAATAAATAAAAAATAAAAATATTAAATAACATAAAATTCATACAAAGGTAAAATACATACTTTAACAATTAAAATAATAATTTAAAATAAAAATGTAAAATAAAAAAATAAGGAATATAATTTAAAACATAATAATTAAAAATAAAACTGTCTGTGTGGTGCCGGACTTAAAGAATAGCACCATACTTCCCGTTGGGTGTCGTAAAAGGCGACTAAGGGGCGTACCGGAGAGTGGGCAGCAGCGTTCTCTATGCATTCCACACCATACCATACTGCAATCGCCAACCCGCCTGCCAAGCGTGGCGATTATGGCAAACCCCCTCCCCTTTTGGGGGAGGCCTATGTCCGATAGTGGACGTCTTTCTGCTGAAATGATGATGATGAATTAAAAATAACATAACCGTATTATTTTCTCCATTTTCACCAATACGTCTTAATTCCCTACCTTCCATTATAATAAGACACGTTTAACACGAATCTGATCTTCGATACTTTTACGTTCACGTCTCTAAATTGTAATAACTTCAAAAGTTATACGCGCCGACACGGATATATATTGGTGATCGGTTATAAAACTCGTATTAAAATGTCGAGGACGGTTTCATATGCATAAAGGTTATAAAATTCTAAAAATCCCTGATAGGTACTAAAGTATACAGATAATGGAAGCTTCGTGGCGTATGAATTTGTGCGGACTGTGATGTAGTAGTTGTAAGGTATATAATAAGGTATCTTTATTCCAATATAGTCAGTGTATTCTCGAACCTCATTCGTTTCATTTGTCTCCTAAACATCCGACCTTACATGGCGACCCTGCCTGTAACAGTAGTCGGCACGGGCCCGCGCGCGTGTGTTCCATAAAAGGACAAAATATTATAAACAGTCAGTGCAGTTTCTGACTGCGGATCAGAAGATTCCAGGTTCGAATCCTAGCAAGGTCGCCATGTAAGGTCGGATGTTTAGGAGACAAATGAAACGAATAAGGTTCGAGAATACACTGACTATATTGGAATAAAGATACCTTATTATATACCTTACAACTACTACATCACAGGACGTAAGAATGTATTCATGCTGGAACTGGTAACAGGGTAAGTTTTATTTCAAGTTGAGCAAATAAGCGCCGGGTATATATGCTACAACGACGGCGACAGGGCGAGGCGCCTCAAGTGGAGTTGGGCAGGACATCCAGCTAGATGAGGAGATGACCGATGGAGTAAAACTGTAGCCGAATGGTGGTCAAGGTTAGGCCAAAGAAATCAGAGCCATCCATAAGCGCGCTGGGTTGACGATATCGTCAGAGTCGCGGGAAGCATCTGGGTGAGGGACCTACGGAACCGGGACGTAGGGCAGAAGAAAGGAGAGGCTTATACCTTACTAATAATAACTACTAAATAAGATACCATTTTTTTAAATAGAGTTTTATTTGCCTTAGAAAATGGAGAAAATAGATAAAATGGTAAAATTAGAGAAAAAAAGTATCTTGGCTACCGTAACGGTTTTTTACCTACGCGTTCAAAATGAATGTAACAGCAAATTATTTTTTTATGACCGATCGATGTCCCTGTCACCCTATAGGTATACTTAGAAGTCACTGTAATTGTATGTACTCCCTAAAATATGGAAATACTCTAAACATTTTTATATACAACTTTCCATAAGAGGGCGGACAGCAGTTACAAGGACAAGGTAAATTAAACCGCGTACCCCAGCACCAACAAATCCAATTTCACCAAAACCCGCAAAAGCCAGACTGCAACACAACATTATTCACGTCAAACCATCCACCTTTCACCAAATTAATACTGACATAGATTATGCAGATGGTACGGGGAAGATGACGTTTATTCGACACTTGATTCCCGTCGACGGTGGCGGGGCCTGTTCCCGGGATATAACAAGATCGTCGCGACTCCGTAATGCGACGTATCGATGCGATTCAATCGTAGTGTTCAGCACATATTGGATGGGATTTAATTTTAATCTGTTTTGAGCTTTACTGGGCTTTACCGGGTAATATGTCTTGCATTGCAGAGCAGTGGTGGTCCAGCGGTCGGTGACCCAGGCTTTACTTTGTTGAATAATATCATTACCACTGCTCTCAAAACATCGAATGGTGAAGGAAAACATCTTGAAGAAACCGGCATGTCCTAGAACCCAAAAATTCGAAGACATGTGACATCTACCAACCTGCACTGGACCCGTGTGATAGATGCCTGTATCCCAGCAGTGGGAACTTTATAGGCTGATTATGCTTATTAAACTTTGCCCGTGGCTTCGCCTGCGAGGATACGAATAATTCCACGTGAACGTACAGACACCAGCACATCAAGCTACCCGAAACTGTCAAATTTACCCAATCAACTTTGACCCTTATGCATTAACGATAAAGTTGAAAATCATCATCATCACCATTTCAGCCGAAAGACGTCCACTGCTGGACATAGGCCTTCCCCAAAGGGGGGGTTTGCCATAATCGCCACGCTAAGTTGAAATCAATTAAAGAAATTTGACAGATTGTAGTAGCTTGATGTGATAGAGTCAGTACATCCTAACCGAGGTCATGATCTTACTATGTGCCAAATTTCATCGAAATGCGTTAAGCCGTTTAAGTGTGAAGAGGTGACGAACAGTCACTTTCGCTTATATAATTTAAACATGGTCTTATATATAATAAAGGTATTCAAATATAAAATAGTTCATAGGTATTTTATTTCACACCGAATTCGGTACAGTGATAATTAATCACTGAACGAGCTGCTCGAATTATGGCGCGATTAAAACAATACACTGTCTTTGGAAATTTAATATGACTAAATGAATACATGACTATACCCGAAAAATCAGTAAAACAAGTTTGGCGTACAATGCGACAAGAATCTACTGGCACACAGACGATGTTGATGTACGGATCAGCACATCAAGCTATATACCCGAAACTGTCAAATTTTCCCAATCTACTTTGAACCTTATGTTTTAGGTATAAAGCTGAAAATGTATTAAAGAAGTTTGACAGATTGTAGTAGCTTGATGTGCTGGCGTCTGTGCATACAGTGCCGGATTAACTCATCGAATGCCGTAATTAGAGACACAATAGAAAGACAATTGCTTATGTCGGACTGTGTAACTTAACATATTCAAAAGGTTAAGCCAGCGCGGGACCTGTAGCTTTATCAAGGGGTTGTATGAAGCTTTTTTTTACTAGCTTACGCTTTCCCGGTCCTGGGCAAAGGCCTTCCTCTACTCCTTCCATCTTTAGCGAACCCGCGCGCCTTCCTTCCAGTTTTTACGGAATCTATCCAGCTCGTCCAGCCATCTTCTACGGGGATTCCCGCGACGCCTTCTAGCGCTGTGTCAAGGTTCTACTTGGTGGTTTGTTGGGGTCGACTTCCAGTCTAATTGGATTCAGATGAGTACCAGTATTTCACAAGGAGCGGCTGCCTATCTGACCTCAACAAACCAGTTACTGGGGTAATACGAAACCCCTTGATAAGACTGGTTGTCAGACTTTTGGGCTTCTGTCTACCCGTAACGACTGTCAAAGATCCACGAATGACAGCCGGGACCAACGGCTTAGCGTGCTTTCCGAGGCACTGAGGGATATTGGTACGTAAAGATGGTCACGCATCCACGGACCAACAGTAGCAAGCGTAGCTTAACCTGGTCAATCGACTTGTGCAGCTGTTATTGCTTAGCCACAAGCTTATGCTTAGTATAGATACATCATTTTCTGGTTCACTAGCGATGAAAGGGACCTTTCTTATGAGTTATTCCGGTCTGATCACCTTAACGCCCCTCCCCCCTCTTCGACCCCCTGCTAGTTCTTCTTCTGTTTTAATCTCTGTCTTATCCACTATAAACTTTCTCATTCCGGTTTGATCCGCTTTTTCTTAAACTAAACGATTTTCAAGTGTCACGAACGTAAGCTTCTCAATTCATTTGACAGGCTTAAATTTTCTGTTACAAAAATAATAATTTCGATCGAGCTTCCCTAAAGATTAGACTGACGAAATTTGGTCATAAGTTCTGCGGTTTAAATTTATTTACTAGCTCAGGAGGTCGAGACTTAGTTTGCGTGCACGTGAAAACAAATTGGATTTCAAAGGTTTTAATTTTTGCGCGGAACCTTATTAAAACTACCTAATGCTTTTCTAAAATAAAATTATTAGTTTAACTTAGTTGGTATAGTGCCAGTGAAAGGCCCGTCAAAATCGGTCCAGTCGTTTCGGAGATTGGCCGGAACAAACAGACAAAAAATTTATAAATTGTTTTTTTTATATACGGTACTTGTATACAAGGTGTAACGTTAAATGCGCAAAACCTCTTAAAGGGTCATTGTACCCATCATTATGGACAACTTTTACTATAGGACCAAAGCTGAACTCATGTAGAGCCAAGCTTCTAACTCTGCACGCCCTAACTCTACAAGGCCTAACTTCGCAAACTCTACACCTTAGTCAAAATATATGGCTTGGCATTTCGCTACATTCACATGGGCGTAAGGTGAAAAACTCTCATACTGTTATACAATGGTTTTTGTAGTAACGATGGCCAAGCCATATATTTTGACTAAGGTGTAGAGTTTGCGAAGTTAGGCCTTGTAGAGTTAGAAGCTTGTCTCTACATGAGATCTGATTACTTTTTGACAGTGCGAGCTACTTGGTCTCGTCTTGGCAACATTTAACATGAAATGTTTTTGTGGGATAATTTTGATCGTGCTTCCTTAAAGATCAGACTGACGAAACGTGGTCCTAAGTTCTGCGGTTTATATTTATTTACTTGCTCGGGAGCTCGAGACTTAGTTCGCGTGCATGTTGGAAAACAAATTGGATTTCAAAGGTTTTAATTTTTGCGCGGAACCTTATTAAAATTACCTAATGCTTTTTCGAAAATAAAATGAGTAGTTTAACTTAGTTGGTACAGTTATTAGTTACGCCTCATAACATCAGCTATTATCTGCCAGTGAAAGTCACGTCAAAATCGGTCCAGTCGTTTAGAAAAGATTGGCCGGAACAAACAGACAAAAAATTAAAAAATTGTCTTTTTGATATACGGTACTTGTATACAAGGTGTAACATAATAAAAGTTGTTCATAATGATGAGTACAATGACCTCTTAAGAGGTTTTGCGCATTTAACGTTACACGTTGTATACTTACATAATGCATTTAGTAAAAATATGTTATTTTACATTACAAACAGAGACTTCAATTGTTTAGATTTGGCACCTATTCCACTACAATTCTCCTATGATTACGGAGTAATATAATACTTATAGTCTGTGTGGTGCCGGACCTAAAGAATACCACCACCCCTTACTTCCCGTGGGTGTCGTAAAAGGCGACTAAGGATCGTACCGGAGAATGGGCAGCAGCATTCTCTATGTATTCCACCACCATACTATACTGCGATCGCCAACCCGCCTGCCAAGCGTGGCGATTATGGCGAACCCTCCCAAAATTGGGGGAGGCCTATGTCCAGCAGTGGACGTCTATCGGCTGAAACGACGACGATAATACTTATTTCTTGTTCCCCTACCCCGTAGCATCGCATCGCCTACCCGCGCGATTACTTCGATTTCGCTCAGCGTTGTTTCTTTTTGTTTTTGCTCGGCTCCTAAGTGCCCTGGCGTGATGTTAAGGTGATATTTTGGTATATATTTTTTTACTCTTTGTTCTAGTATCATGTAAAAGGAATACACGATTTAATGATTTTTACTCGATACAAAAAAATTGGAAAGTAATATCTTTTTTTTTACTTTTTTCGATGTTAGTTATTCAATGGAATTTACTTTAAAACATAGAGAATTATCATATTATCAAAGTTTACTCAAACTAGTTTTAAATTTGATTCATTTGTTTTGTTAAAAAAGGATTAAATTCGTTTTGGCACATACGTCGTTTTATTCCGAGCGCACGTACACTATCCACCACTCTTCTTTTGCGTTTCAAAAGTAATTGCATCACATTCGCTCGCTTAGTAGGTTTCCGAGGATTTTAGATTTTCGAGGTAGCCAGTTAAGAAGCCTTCCCCTAAAATTACGCTATCAAGTGCAAAAAGAAATTTTCAAATCCGACTGGAACTTCTAGAGACAGCGCGTTCAAACAAACAAACACTCAAACTCTTCAGAGTTATTATTAGTAAAGATTCACTTAAACATAGAAATACGTATGGCTGACTGTAGGTTGACCAATGTTTACCTAACCATCAAAGTAAATAAAAAATGTTTGATAACTGTTAAACATCGATGTCAACGCAAATAAAGACACAATATTTGAAAATACCAGTAAGTGACAATTTGACTAAACAAACAAACATTAAAAAACATTCACTTATCACTGTACTGGTAACAGTTTAAGCAAACATACAGTGAGATTTACAGTACCCAACCGTAAATGTGTCAAACTGACACAAATACATACATGCATAAACACACAAACTTCAAGTCGTTCATGGTGCGTGTTCCGACACATCACCTCGAGAAGTTCCTCAAGGAAGAGTTCTGGCCGAAGGGTGTTGTGTACCGCCGGTTTCGTAGCCGGCTACATGACACCAGACAGCGAAACACGACGCAGACACTTCGCGTGCATTAGTTTGTTAGTTTTTAGTGTAATTATAATGTTGTGTGTATTTATAGTATTTTTAAGTTCTATTAATATAGTATTGTATGTGTTTTATATGGGCCTTGATGCCAGAAATAAATGGATAATCACACTAATATTATAAAGGCGAAAGTTTGTGAGTGTGTGAGTGTGTGTGTGTGTGTGCTTATATGTTTGTTACTGCTTCACGCTCAAACGGTTGATAATTTTCCCCTGTTTTGTGAGTGCGCTTACAAACATTTAAACTCACATACACAAACAGCCAGGCCCGGAACAACTACTTGTAGGTCATACAAATATTTGTTCCGTGCAGGAATTGAACCCGCGACACGCAGCGCAGCAGTCAATCGCATAACCACTGCGCCAACAGTGCCGTCCGTACGTGTTATGTGTGAAACGTACATACAAAAGATTGATGATTGATTGATTGAAGATTTCACCGTCGTCGACGAGTACTCGTTAGAGTAGAGTAGAGTACTCGCGACGCTCAGAGACGCTCGCTTAGAACACTCACTGAGAGAGCACGCTAGGTACGTACGCATACCAGCTAGTACCTAATCCCTCGTTGCTCGCCAACTCGTTTATAGTAGCTAAGTAGCTGTACTCGCCTATCGTTAATCGTCGGCAGTTGGACAGGTCAAATAGGCCTTTCTGCTGCCATATTGTACAGTCAACAAAAGAGATAGGTATCTCTTTTGTTGACTGTACAATATGGCAGCAATATCCTGCATACCTATGCAGGTTCGGATATAGTTGAAGTTTAGTATGAAAGCGATGGATGTTGTCGACTGAAATTTAATTTGATAAATGAGCTGTTTGTTTTCTACTATTAAAATTAAATTTTATTCGTGAACATCCATCGGTTTCTTACTAAACTTCAACTATATCCGACGATGCTGCATACTTATCTCTTTCGTTGACTGTAGATCAATATACAGTTAAAAGATGAAGCGTGGGTGCATAGAACGCGCGTCTGCCAAAGTTAATTAACTCTTGCAACGTATGTAACGTGTCGCAAGAATTTGAAACAACAACTTCCACATTGCGTCGATGGCAACACGTATTTGTCAAATCGTTTTCATTAGAACTTCACGCCTGTATTCCCCAAAGGGTTTGGCAGAGGTAAAATGGCTTGTGTTTAAACGCCTACCAGAAAAATACCTATTCTACTACCAAAAAATTCGAAATACCTGCCAGAATGGATAAATGCTCACCAAATTGTGTTTCATAAAGTATTGTAGAAATTAACTTATTTTCCTTTTTATTCTATGCCACATCCTACGTCGAGGGATTGCTGTGTAAAGGGTTTAAAGTAACCTAACCTCTGTGTGCCCTTCGCTCGCTCTTGCATCTTGCGTCGCCAATATTTTTCATTTTGGGTATTAATGTTACTATTTCAAGGAAACAAGATTCGGTGAGCATTTATCCATTTTGGTAGATTCAAAAAATTATTTTGTTGTGCATTTAAATTGTACCCTAATAAAATCCACATTTCGCCATGTAATAGGGGGCAAGTATCCAAACGCCAAGGTGCTACTAGGAAAATTCCTAGTGGAAAAATCCAACACCTAACACTTTGCCCGACCTAGGGATCAAACCTAGGACTTTACATTTTTATTTTGTAATCTTTGTCGTTTATAAAGTGTTGAGTTTTGGCTTACTTTGAATAAACACATACCTACATTTCAGTCTATAATGTTCCAACTACTGGGACACATGCCTCCTCTTTTTGAGAGGGGGGTTGGCCGTAATCTACCACGCGAGCCCAGTGGTTGGTATATCTTGGTAGTCTGACATGTCTTTGAATTTTTCGTTCTATGACATGCCGGTTTCCTCGAGATGTTTTCCTTCACCGTTTTGTGAGCAATGGTGATTAACCTTTTAACCGCTTGTGTCGCATTTATGCGACACAGCCCCTAACGCTCGTGTCGTATTTCTGCGACAGAGAACATGCATGATTTTTTCGTTCTATTCAATGATTGCTCCTTCTTATTTATTGTAGGTATTATTTTATCGATTTAGGTATTCCGCTGCATCCAGTTTGACTGGAAGCCGACCCCAACATGGTTGGGCAAAGGCTAGGCAGATGATGATGATTATTTTATCGATTTGTAGTCGCGCGCTAGGGGCACAGAAATTGATATTTAGCCAAGCGCTTAAAAGGTTAAATAATTTACACAAAGTAAAGCCTGTCTCCCCCTCCCACAAGGTGGACCGACGGTCTTGTGAAGGCCGCAGGAACCCGTTGGATGTGGGAAGCACAGGGCCGGTCGAAGTGGAGGTGCTTGGGGGAGGCCTATGTCCAGCAGTGGACGTCTTTCGGCTGAAATGATGATGATGATGATGAAAGCCTGTCTGGGTTCGAACATACGGCCAACGAATCGTAAGTCGCGGCCGTTACCATTGGGTCACCACCGCTTTGAATAAAACATTTTTGTATTCGGAACCACAAAAACAATCTAATTCCATTACACTCCAAATTCTAACTTAGTAAAAAAATCCTCTTCCAAAATGAACGCCGAGAGCGAAAAAAAAAACCACATTTTGATTCGCAATTAACAAATCTGTATTCCTGTCATGTCCTGCCCAAAAATCCTTTACGCGTTTATCCATAAGCGAGCGATGTAAATGCAAATTTTCGCAACGACACGGCATGCCCACAGACTCCTGTATTTTGTCAGCAAACACGTTTTTAATTAATTCGCTTATTTATTTGAGGCAACAGTGATGAGAACTGAACTATTTTCCCGCGATCCCGGGGCGCGTGATTGGATTTGTAAGTGAAAATTCGCTGAATATGTTGAGCGTGTGTAAGTTTTCTTTTTAGTATATTTTTTTAATTCGCTCTGATTCTTTGGTTTTTAGGGTTCCGTACCAAAAGGGTAAAAACGGAACCCTATTACTAAGACTTCGCTGTCTGTCCGTCTGTCTGTCACCAGCTGTATCTCAAGAACCGCGATAGCTAGACAGTTGAAATTTTCACAAATTGTGTATTTCTGTTGCCGCTATAACAACAAATACTAAAAACAAAATAAAATAAATATTTAAGGGGGCTCCCATACAACAAACACGATTTTATTGCCCTTTTTTGCTCGATATCAAAAATGGCAACAGGTAGGCACTTGAAATATTCACAAAATACTCAGTTGTATTTTTACTTTAATAATATATAATAAAATTAAAATAAAATAAATATTTAAGGGGGGCTCACATACAACAAACATGTTTTTTTCGGCGTTTTTCCTTGTGGTACGGAACCCTTCGTGTACGAGTCCAACTCGCACTTGGCCAGTTTTTATTTTATATCGTTTAGGTTTAAAATAAGCAAATATAGTAGCTCATCCGTGTCGGGACCAAGTTCCACGCTTCCGCCGATTTCAGCTTCAAAGAATGGAATAATACAAACCTATATGCCTACCCTAGAAACTTCTTTGCCCACCATAGAAAAAGCGACAGTATAGAAGAATTATTTACTGTTTAATTGGTTTAATAGGGTTTTTATTACGACTAGAGCCGTACATTTTGACCAAGATGTCAGGTCTGTAGAGTTAGGGGCTTGGCTCGACATTGGATTTGATAACTTTTTAACAGTGAAAGCGTTATTTAAGTCTTGGCAACATAATTTACTTGATTTTTTTGATGGGATTATTTATAACGAGGCGTCATTTATGATCTCTCATTAGATGACTATTTAATTATGGTTAATTCAACTGGACGTCTCCTAGACAAAATCCCTAGCTCCGCCAATGCAAAACGCTCTCATATAGCTTTACATAATCTGATCAACAAGAAGATTTTAAAATCAGTGAAAACAATCCCGTTTATTTAATTCCTTAAACCTTCTGGGTCGCTTTAAATAATTACTTAATTAAATTATATTAAAACGCTTCCAACACTTTTATTTATTCATTTATTTACTTAGGTTTTTATGTACCCTAAACTTTTCTATTTCATTAATTAAAGGGCAAAGTTTACTTCTAACAAAGCTTTAATTTTATTTAAGTTATATTTTTGATTAAAATTAAAGTGTAAAAGATTTTACATTTGAATTCGCCTATAGCATTTAAAAAAAAAACAATGTTCATTGAAAAAAATAATACTCTTCTAAGCTAACATAACTTTTCAAGTTTAACGACACGAGTCCATAAAATATTTTTAGCTAAAAAATATGTACATACCATTGAATATTGTATATCTACAAATATAATAAAATAGTGCAAATAGTTTTTAGAATTTTTGTCCATTTGTCTGGATGTATATTCCGGATTAGCGCAAAAACGGCTAATCGGATTTGGGTGAAATTTGGCACACAGATAGTTTATAACCTGGATTAACGCATAGGGTATTTTAATCCCAGTAGTACGTCCCAGTAAGATATTTTCGACATCCACGCAGGCGAAGCCGCGGGAAAAAGGTAGTATTATAATAAACCTTTGATTCCGATATTGAATAGATTGTTTTTTTATCGCCTCTACATTTTTCGGATTATATTCTGTCATTTAGAAAATATTTCATATCTAAATCTAAATTGTAGTAAGTGCGTTTGTGCTTTTATTTTCAACTAACAATGGTTTTTGTTGCGTTCGATACTTTTTAATCCTTCAAGCGATAGAAGTGGGCGTAAAGTTTAAAAAAGGCTAAATAAATACTAAGTCATGGTTTGCGTATTTAGTTCTGAATTTGGGGTTTAAAACCGAGACATGCAGTATTGCGATTTGCTTATTGTTATATATATATTTTTTTTTAAAGATAAATACAATTTATTTGTCCAAAACATGAGTAATACACATTACGATATCCAAGATGTTACATTACATTAAATTATTGTCATGTTTTGCTTCAACCGCGTATAAATATAAATAAGTAAACATCCCTCTTTCAAAGATATTCTATGAAACAAACCTTACTACTGATTTTTTTTTAATAAGTATTCTATCCCACGCCTAATCAAAGCTCCATGATTGCCTCCATTCTTCCCACCGGACTTAAATGAGTAAACGCAGTCGGGTAAATACCCAACCTCACGAAAATCCCGTGACCCATTTCCTAGTACGAATCCCGGAATTTTTCGAACACTTGTAATCACTAGTCGTCGATATCGACGGGGGTAGCCGCTGGCGATATTATCCATTTCGCTACTTATTTGCGGCGTGTTGATTGGTTGTGACCACCGGTGTCATGATTATGAGGTTTTGGTATAGCTGCCGTCATAGAACATTATATATGACGATGATAGTAACGAATGGTTGAAAGGGATTATTCCGCGATTTTATAGGGTTCCCGTTGCCAAATAGCAAAAAACGGAACCCTTATAGATTCGTCATGCCTGTCTGTCTGTCCGTCCGTATGTCACAGCCACTTTTTTCCGAAACTATAAGAACTATACTGTTGAAACTTGGTAAGTATATGTATTCTGTGAACCGCATTAAGATTTTCATACAAAAATAGAAAAGAAAACAATAAATTTTGGGGGTTCCCCATACTTAGAATTGAAACTCAATTTTTTTTTTTATCAAACCCATACGTGTGGGGTATCTATGGATAGGTCTTCAAAAATGATATTGAGGTTTCTAATGTCATTTTTTTCTAAACTGAATCAATATTCTCACTAAAACTAGTATGCAGATATCATAGAAAGAATAGTTTTGAATAACATCACGCCTGTTTTTTCCCAAAGCGTTAGGCAGAGGTGTATGTATGTGTTACCCACATCTCGCTGGTTATATTTAAATGTTTTACATGGTTATTGGTAAAACACTAACAACCGCGCAGGACTGGATTACTAACATCAAAAACAACAACTTTTGTTCTATGACTTTTTACAAAACATTTCACCCTCTTAGGGGTGGAATTTCTTAGTCGATACCTAATCTTCACAAAGAACACACCCTGCAAATGTCATATCTCTAGGACCAGCGGTTTAGGCTGTGCGTTGATATATTAGGACTTTGAATTTTATATATATATAAATAAACAATTCTAAGCTAAGCTACCTTCTTTGAACCTCAAAAACCTATAACCAATCCTTGGCAAATGGATTCATGACAGCAGAATAATTAATTTCAGGTGTCCGTTGCTGCCAATCTTCCCGATATCGTTGCTTTATGGCCTCTTGCAACGTCCCCGGGCACAGAGAAGGTAGCTTAACTTTTACCCCAAGACCATAGACATAATTTCTATGACATCACTAATAGTGTTTTTTTTTCGCAGATCAACAACAAGGATTGGTGCAAGAAGGGCCGGAAAGGAGGACATTGCAATATCAAGTGTGAAGGTAATAAAATAATTTTAAAAAACTCTGGTAAAACACATTATTAAGGTTCACAAAAATAACTCGCAATTAAAAAAAAATGTGCATTATTTGTGGTTGGTGCCTATACTACTACTTGGTGCCTATGCGACTTACGAGTCGTAGGATCGAATCCATACAGGCACTTTACTTTGAATAAATTATTTCATCATCGCTGCTCTCAAAACGGTGAAGGGAAATATCGTAAGGAAACCGGCATAAAAAAAAAGTAATTTAAAAAATAAAAAAACCCGATTGCGAAACTGAAAAGCTACAAACAAGCCCATTTTAAATAAAATAAAAGTTGGAAGCAAGCGGGACCATACCATTTTTATTATATTTTCTAATTCAAATGGGTCCCGCCTGCTTCCAACTTTTATTTTATTTAAAATGGGCTTGTTTGTAGCTTTTCAGTTTCGCAGTCGGGTTTTTTTATTTTTTAAATTACTTTTTTTATTTCCAGCTTTTTAGTTTACAAATGTGAAAGATTTCGCAAACGATTTGGTTCTTGGTACGTGTTTTTTACGATTTGCCACTTCGAATTACTTTTAACCATATAAGTTATGTATATTTTTGTAATCACCTTTTAAAACCCTTTATTTTGATACCCCACTCGACAGGTTTCGAGAAAAAAAAATTTTTTTTGAAGACATATTGCGCCAAAAATCGGCCATTTTAATTTTTTTTTCAGTTTTGATATACCCAGTGTCACTCTCACAATTAAGACGAACCTAACGACACCTCTCAAGCCGAAATCGATCAAGCCGTTTAGGCCACAGAGCGTGCCAAAGAAATATACATACATACATAGAATACATACATACATACATACACTCGAAAAACATAACCCTCCTTCTGACGCAGTCGGGTAAAAATCAGCTGTTCCCTTCATTTATGTTCGTATCTCGTCAAAATGTAGGGAACAGCTGATTTTTTTTTTTAACTATGGCAGAATAAAGGAGAGGCCTATACCCAGCAGTTGGTGATTCCGGTCTGAATTGATGAGGATGATATATGCTCACAAGAAATATATAGTATAAAATAATATACTATACACGCACAACGAGAACGCACAGCCTGAACCTCTGGGTCTAGAACCATGAAATTGAGCAAAAGATTCCTTTAAATAACGAAAGTGAGCACTAAGAACGGATTTGCCTGACGCAAGTCCTCACCGGACACGGATGTTTCGGGAGGTTCCTGCACATCATCAGACGGGAAGAAATGCCCTGGTGTCACCATTGCCTGGAGGATCGCCCAGAGGACACGGTGGAGCACATGGTGGAGGTCTGCCCTGCTTGGGCGGAGCGCCGCCGTGTCCTCGATCGCGTAGAGGCGATCGGCAGCGGCGACGACCTCTCGAGTCCGGCCCTGATGCAAGCCATCCATGGTCCGGAGCGAGAGGGAGTTGGGGCACTCACCTCCTTCTGCGAAGCAGTCATGCTAGCGAAGGAGGTGGCGGTATGGATGAGGGAGAGAGCCTCCCGTCCCAGCCGCCGCGGGAGACGCTCCGGGCGTCGGGAGCCGCGTGACGACTCCCGGCCACCGTAGGCGCGGGCCTACGGACGGAGAGTAATGGGTAGCTCACCGTCCAATCAGGACCAGGCCCGTGCCGGACGGCGCGTACGTGTTCCAGCGCGCCTCAAAGAGATGTCAGCATAAATTGAAGGGGCCCCTTAGGGCCAAAGCCTGCCGGGTCAGTGGAATTGTCCGAAAGGGTTACCGGGCCCGGAACATAAAGGGCTAAGGAAGGAACACGGGTGGGTTTTAGTCAGTAAGAGTCTGACATTCCCTTCCGCTCCACCCAGAGCGGGAGGGGTCATTTGATGATTTCCCATCCGCAAAAAAAAAACCACTAGAAAGAATTTTGAAAATTCATTGGAAATTCATCCTCCATTCTTCCAAAGACTTTCTTACTAAGCTAAAAATAGTAATACAATTACACAAACTCAAAAGGTTCATCAAACCTTCCAACAATTCTAGTTTATTATTTGGCGAATTCTCAAAGAGTTCAATATTCTTTAGAATTATAATATTATAGAAAAAGTTCGTAACTTGTTACTGCTTGGTGTCCATTAAACACAAACACAAAGTTTTTTTTATTCCAAATAAAAAAACTGTTTTTATTCAATCTCTGTTTTACGAATCAGGTTTATTTCATCAAAAAATGGAAAGAAACAGATTTTGTTTCTTTGTACTGGACGTTTTAGAAAACCAAGCTTATTGTACATTATTTTAAATCAGTTTTACAGTCATGTCCAACTTAAATTACTTTAGACAGGGTCAAATTGAAATAGTTAGCGAAAGTCCGCAAAACGTGATGGGATTCGATATCTAAACACGATTAAACAAAAAGAAAACAGATTTTCTCAACTCATAAATTCAAGTAAAAATGGTGGTCAGGTGGTCGTTCACTCCAAAGAAAAATTATATTTTTTATTTAGATCACGTATGCGGTGTTTCGGCTGGGCAGCGTTCGGCAATCTACGCAATATCTTCTCGACCCACATACCGCAGTGTCTCAAGACTGAAGTCTTTGACCAGTGCATGTTGCCAGTGATGACTTATGGCACTGAAACGTGGTCGCTCACAATGGGCCTTTAAGAAGGCTAAAAGTCACCCAAAGGGCAATGGAGAGGGCTATGCTTGGAGTTTCCCTGCGTGATCGAATCCCGAATGAGGAGATCCGCAGGTGAACCAGGGTACCCGATATAGCCGGAAGAATTGCCAAACTTAAGTGGCAGTGGGCAGGGCACATTGCTCGCAGAACAGATGGCCGATGGGGCCCAAATGTTCTAGAGTGGCGACCGCGTACCGGAAGACGTAGCGTTGGAAGGCCTCCCACAAGGTGGTCTGACGACCTTTTGAAGGCCGCAGGATCCTGTTGGATGCGAGAAGCACAGAACCGGTCGAAGTGGAGGTGCTTGGCGGAGGCCTATGTCTAGCAGTGGACATCTTTCGGCTGAAATGATGATGAATGATGATGCGGTGTTTCGCTACCTAATTTATTGTGACCCTTTAGATGCTTACCTTGGTAGATTTGGTGGAGTGTCGACCGTCGTACGGTGGCTGCTAGCCACTAGGTGACAGTAGTCAAGGATCGAGCTAAATGGCTTTTGTTTGGAGAAACTTATGTCCAGTACTGAACTCCTATAGGCAAATGGTAATATTCCGCGATTCGACCACCGAAGAGCAGTTGTGCCCCAGTGAAAACGGCCTAGACCTACTAGTTGTAGGTCGTAGGTTCGAACCCTTCACGCACTTTACGTTACTTATATTATTTCATCACCACCGCTCTTAAAACGGTGAACGGTGAAACCGGAATGTCCTAGAACTAAAAATTCAAAGACAATTGACATCCACCAACCTGCACTGAGCACGCGTGGTGAATTACGACTCACTCCCTCTCACAGAGAGGAGGCCAGTGTCCCAGCAGTGGGAACATTAGAGGCTGAAGATGCTGGTACTTATGCGCGATATGTGGCCTTGCAGTTTTTCCAGGTGTAAGTAAAATTGGAGGTGGAGGATGTGAGAGTATATTTCGCACTCCCGGCGACATATCGGCAAGAAGCCCACCAGAGATTTTACTCAATAGGAATTAGACTCAAAGGAGCCCGTGGCTAAATAACAACAACCGCACAGGTTGATCGATCAGGTTAAGCTACTTTTGCCACGGTTGGTATGTGGATGGGTGACCATCTTTACATACCGTGAGCCCTCCGCGCCTCGGAAAGCACGCGGCTGTCATTCGTGGATCTCTGACAGTCGTTACAGGTAGTCAGAAGCCCGAAAGTCTGACAACCAGTCTTACCAAGGGGTATCAAATTACCCAGTAACTGGATTGTGAAGGTCAGATGCCTATCTGACCTTAGTCGCTCCATGTAAAATACTGGTATTCAGCTGCATTCGGTTAGACTGGAAGCCGAACCCAACACAGTTGGGAAAAGGCTAGGCAGATGATGAGGAATCAGACATTATTCTTCATCAAAAAAGGTTTCCACAAAAAAATGGTGTCGGTTAATTAATGATACTTCCAATTATATTTCCAGATCTCCTGAACGAAGACTTGGCAGATGACGTGCGATGTGCCAAGCGTATTTACGACCGAGTTGGCTTCAAGGCTTGGCCAACCTCCTTCTCTTATTGCAAGGAGAACAGCCTCCCAGACTTGTCAAGATGTTAATAAAGACCACTTGGTCCTTCTACCCGCGTGTTCGTTAGTTTGTAAGATAGGTTAAATTAGGAATTATTATAGTATTTTGTTGAGATAGATAAATTGACATAAGCTTGTTTCTTGATGTTGCCAAATTAATGTTTAGAGCTAGGATTGGTCCACACTAGCTCAAGACAGAGAGGAGTGGAAAGGGAACAGGAGACCTTGGCCCAGCAATGGGACAACATAGGCTAAACATAATTAAATAATATACCTAAAACTTCTTTTCTTTTTCTCTTTTTCTTCTTTTTGTTATTGGACGTGATTTGTTTTTATTTCAAGAACTGTTAGAATTTTGTCTTCAACGCTATTTATAAATACAGATCGGTATACATTGTCTCTTTTAAAGTTCAAATTTTTTGGTCAGAATTTAAATTATGGTATCATTTATTTAATAGAACGAGAAATTAGCCTTAAGCGGATTGTTAAAGGGTCTAGATAGAAGTTAGCTTGTTAACGAGCGTATCAAAGGGTTTACTATACACGCTAATCTGCAATCATCTGTGGGTAATTATTAGGTACTGCTAACGAATGGTTTTTACCGCCATTTTGATCCTTAATACTAGGCGCCATTTTATGTTGGCAAATAGATTATACCACCGCAAATTGCATGGAACTGGGATGGATTTAAAAGTTGGGCCTTTGTCGTAATAAGGACCAAAATGTCAAATAGGCCGGGAAGGTGCTCAGATGATGATTTATTTTTAGTTTTATTGTAAAAACTATTTTTTATTAAAGCGAGGGGATAAGATAGCTTTTATATCTAGAAAAAAAAAGAAGAAGTGAGAAGGGTAAAAGAGAGATTCGCTAATATTATAAATGTTAAAGTTTGAATATTTGTATGTTTGTTACTCAATCTCGCAAAAACGGCTGAACGATTTTGCTGAAAGTTGGCACACAGATAGTTTATAACCTAGATTAACACATGGAATACTTTTTATCCTGTTCTGACATCCATGCGGGCTAAGCCGCGGGTAAAGCTAGTTTTTAATAAGTAATTTAAAAAGCCTATCAATTTTGGGGAATCATAAGCAACTGAATAAATTAAAGCTTTTTAACTAAATATTTTACTTAATATATTTGCTAAACTCTAGACAGGAATGCAAAAGGACCATTATTTGTCTTTTAACCCTTCGTATGTGCGAACGTGAATCCACGCGAGAGAATGGTTTTTTAATTGTTTCTGATAATACCGTTTTCAACCGGTTAATGCCTTTGATTGTGTGGGAAAAGAACTTGATTTTTATGGTATCCCCTAACACATTCATAACGCAAGACATTTTTTCTAAAAATAATAAGAACCTTCTCCACTTTTAAAATATCTCTTCGCTTTAATGAGACCAAATCAAGTCTAGATTTTCTATTTAGTTTAGCACAAACCTATTATCTCAAACATTTTATTTGAGAAATAAGTTCATAATCTTTTGAATTAATTATCCTTGTGGTAACCTTGTAAGTTTCTTGAATAAAAACACGTAGGACATGTAGGTGTTCATAAAATCTAAAATTCTGAATATTATAATTTTGTAGTTTTAAAATTATATATGTTTAATTATATCTATGTAAATTAGAATAAGATAAGACCAAAGTTTTCTATATTTTTACTTTTAGAATTCATTTGTTTAAATAAAGGTAACATTACATTTCTTCTAATGGCTGTGTTTAATTTGATTATAGATTGATTTCGCAAAATAAAAGTAAAACCTTTAACAGTTTCATGATAAGGTAGGTATAAAAGTTTCAACTAGATAGACCAGAAAGAATCCTTATAAGCACACTAACAAGTAGATATTAGTAACTTGAAAAGCCATACTTACAGGCGACATAATATGTCCTTATTTCTCTTAAATTTTCTTAAACAATTCATTTAATATTTGCCATGCCAAACTTCTCAGTTCTCAGTTCCTCAGTAACATAAATATCGCCTAACAGAAACTTCGTCCGAATAAACCCTCATGTGTAATGCTGCTATAAGTATTTCTGCAGGCGTTTGTAACTCGTTCTCTTGGCTGGAAGTCTTAAAAGCTTTACTTCACCAACAATACTACTATAGGAGATTAATAAGGCTTTTGATTATACAAGGATTATTATTCCTAAGTTTTTCAAATAGAGTTATATGTTCTAAATTTTCGCGAGATGATATTGAATTCTATTTCGTGTCGATCTTATTGAAAATTGACCACCTTTACTTTACGTACTAGGTGTGCACTGTGCAGGGTTGCAAATTAAAACCTATTTGTATATCTATTCTATAATAACAAATATGTTTCAATTTAATCATAATTGCTCAAATCCCACAAACTAAAACAAAATTCGCTCCTATACAATACAACAAACGTTCTGCTCAGCATTATAATAAGGTAAGCAAGGCATAAATAATACACTAAACAACCAAATAAATGTAAAAAAAATGCTAACAAATTGGATAAAACCATTTTCTTGTGAATATATACTGACGCGCTCTTGCAAGTCTTGAAACACATACTTAGTTTAACTTACCCGTTTCTCCCTACACACACACACGCACGAAACACACACAAACCCTCCCCATCCCCATACACAATCACGTGAATAATGTAATTCTATTCTATTATATAAAATTATCTTGCTATGGTAGAGCGGTCCTTCGACAGACATGGCCAGCCCACTGCCACTTCAGTTTGCTTACTCTGCAAGCTATGTCGGTAACTCCAATTCTTTTCCGGATTATTTAATTCCTGATTTTATCAGTAACACCGTAGTACGTATTTATTTAGGTGCTGAGAGGCACGAGGTGGAAGGTTACGTTAATAATTCAAAAACAAAATGATGACTTGTTGCTCGCGCCCTAGAAACATTACGGCAATCTTCTTACATAATTTATTGTAACTTTCTCCCCAAGTGTGTAGGTACTTATTTACATGAACGGGCAAGGAAAGTAATTGTTAAGCAAATTGACTACCAACATAATAATATTTTTTTATTTTATTTTTCCATAAGTAGTGTACAGAGTAGGGACGCGTGTCATTTACAGCGTAGGACTTACAAGTGCACAGAGCTTTGATCAATGACCCCCATGCTAGGTGGAACCTGTGTTACAGGGGTCATCCATCCGTCCATTATACAGATTACAGGTAAGTAAGTAGTACGTATTATTTAGGGGAGCAATTATGTGCTTATACCTAGTGTGAAAAACGTGTGGTGAGTGCGAGTGTGAGTGATGATAAAGTGTTCACATATTCAATTCACAACTGCCATTCTTTCAATACACAACTGCCATTCTTTCAATACACAACTGCCATTCTTTCAATACACAACTGCCATTCTTTCAATTCACAACTGCCATTCTTACAATTCACAACTGCCATTCTTTCAATACACAACTGCCATTCTTTCAATACACAACTGCCATTCTTTCAATTCACAACTGCTATTCTTTCAATTCACAACTGCCATTCTTTCAATTCACAACTGCCATTCTTTCAATACACAACTGCCATTCTTTCAATTCACAACTGCCATTCTTACAATTCACAACTGCCATTCTTTCAATACACAACTGCCATTCTTTCAATACACAACTGCCATTCTTTCAATTCACAACTGCTATTCTTTCAATTCACAACTGCCATTCTTTCAATTCACAACTGCCATTCTTTCAATTGACAACTGCCATTCTTTCAATACACAACTGCCATTCTTTCAATTTACAACTGCTATTCTTTGACAGTTGTATGAAATGGCAAATTGCCGCTGGCTGTCAATTTGCTTAACAATAAATTTCTCTGACCGCATTTAGTTGGAAAACGTGTACCTACGTGAGTTATTTAGGTACCTTCTAAAAGAAACTTGTAATTATTGCTAGCACTGAGACAAACTTTCTAGACGTAACTTATTTATGAGAAAGGTAGGTACGAGTAGGTACTCAAAAGTTATGTAAGTACTTTATATAATAGCTAAGGTAAGTCCTACTTACATTTGCCTAGCCTTTTCCCAAATATGTTGTAGTCGGCTTCCAGTCTAACCGGATGCAGCTGAATATCAGTATTTTACAAGGACTGCCTTTACGTGCTTCCCGAGCCACGGAGGGGTCTCGGTATGTAAAGTTGGTCACCCATCCACAGAACAACCACGGCAATTGTAGATAACCTGAGCGACAGACCTATGCGGCTGTTAAGTCTTACTTAAATATAGAACATAATGGCTTGATAGTTACTCACAGAACTTATTATTTCTATTTTCAGCGACTTTGGATGTATACCGCTAAAGGTGGCTCGTGGCCAAAATCAGAACTAACGACGCCACCTTCTTTTTCAATAAAACAATTCTAACCCTTCAAAACCGTGAAGGAAAACATCGTGATGAAACCGGCATGTCCCAGAACCAAAAATTCGGAGACATGTGACATCTACCAACCCGCACTGGGCCCCCGTCGTGGATAATAGCCTACTCCATCTCGAAGAGAGGAGGCCTGTGTCCCAGCAACATTATATGCTGATTATGATATGTCATCCTGTCAACGACATTCAAAAAACTCAAAGCATTTATTTCAATTAAACCATAAACAGGCACTTTTGAATTGTCAAAATTATATAGTCTGTCAGTTAGTCAGAAAGTTGAAGCTAGTTGCCCATTCCAAAACGTAGATCTCTATGGCGAAGAACGGGCAAGAAACTCCATGGACACTCTGTTAAATCAAGATATTACAAAATCCTGGGTACATTATTCTTGTTGCTTCTACATATAATGTAAAAAAAAAAACACAAATGAAGAAACAATTCAAAATAAGCATTGGCAGAAGAATGACCAGTCTCAACCGACGGCGCCCGTTCACGAACATGACGCGTGGATCAGCACCATATTTTGTAGGGAACCGAATGATCCACCATCGGTGAGACATTTAAGTGAGCATGACACGTTCTCAACTGCCATGCTCTTTCAAGTCAACATCAAAAAAAATATTCGAGCGACAGATATCCTTGTAACACTGGACAGTGTTTTGTCTGACAGTTTAAAAACTGCTTTATAATAAGTATCTAAAAGATTAACTATCTACGTAAAAGATTATCCACAAGATCTTCATAACGTTCCACGCATACAGAAAACCAATTCAAAACAAAATTCCGGATACTCCGGTTTGGACCCTCAAAAAACCCCAAAACTTCGCCCAGTTCCAATAAACCCAGTAATCCATCAATTTCTCATATCACTAAAACGTTTGTATAACGTTATCAAATTAAAAGCTTGTGCGGAATCCTACGTTGCACGTCCCGCGCGCAAAGTAATTGGGTACAGAAGGTCGGCTCCATACAACGAGCGAGACCGCACGCACACATAGACGCGCTTCACGTATGTACAGTCACGAGCATAAGTATGTATAAACTTGGCTTTATTCAAAGACGATTTTCTCCTTCAGTTTTGAACGAAATTTTATGTTATTACGAACAACGTATTTTCGAACCCATAGGTTTGTGTAGTATTTCAACGTTGCATTCGTTGTTTCACGAAAAAATCACAATTGAAAGTTGCCAAGGGTTGATATATTAGTGCTCGTGACTGTACAGCAAGTGGAAGCGTACTTGTCAAAGTCAAATTATTTACTTCGGGAAGGCAATTACAAGGCAATTTTGAACTCCAAAAGTGCCCCTTAATAGCCTTCTTGAAGTATTCTTCTATTTTCTTGTTAATTTTGACGTTAATTAGTTGTTTTCCCTTCCAAAAGGTAGTTTCGTATAGAGAAGAATGGGCAAGAAACTCCATAGTTACCTACTCTTTTAAAATGATTTATACGTTAATTATACGTGAAGACAATGTATCTGGAACAAAACAGGTACTACATTAGGTACAATGTATTAAAAATTAAGCAATGACAGATAAATTAAGTAGGTAAGTTTGTATGTTAATTTTTTTTTAATAAAAATTAATATATTAGGCAATTTTTGTAACAGATTGATTTTGTCTGGACTCTAGATTTCAATAGAACAGGACCAACATGTTTCCAAGCATTCTTATCTTGAATTATGATCCTTTAATTTATAATATGCTTGTTTACAAAGTCAGTCTCGAAAGAAAATTTAAAATTTTCTTTCGAGACTGACTTTTGTTCGTGATCGCCGTACGTACACGTCTATGTGTGCGTGCGCCTGTTTTCGCCCGCTGTATTGTATGGAGCCGGCCTTCTGCACCTATCTATTCCGTGTCCCGAATCCGCCAGCCGCGTTCCGTGGATGGTCCACTCGTTACAGATTTCAAAGCGGCGGATATTACTCCATGCGGTTATTTTCTGTTTTATTTTCATACGTCCAGGGCTTGCACGGGTATCAAATTGTCAAAATTTTTAGGCTTTGAAGGCACGCGGAAAATGGGAGGAAGAACTCAATTTTGAAATGTGAGGGTAGTATAGCATTTTTTATTGTTCTAAGAGAGCATTTTCAGAGTAAAGGTGCAGGTGCATCGGAATGCTCAAAAACGTATGGGCACAGTCCCCACCCTTGTAGCACTTTAAAACCTAAGTTAATCGAAGGGCCATAGCCATCTTATTATTTTATTGTATGACAGCGAAACTGAAATGTCCAACCGAAAAAGTTATATCAACATGCAGAAACGATCAGATGGATAAGGCCCTTCGATTAACATAGGATTTAAAGTGCTACAAGGGTGGGGACGTTTTGAGCATTCTTCTTTCAAACACTCAGATAGCGTGCTCTTGAATGTATTACTGCTTGATCCTTCTTTGGCAAAAAGATGATTTTACTAATATCCCACCATCGCCTTTTTACTACCGGTCCACCAGACGTCTGCAGGATACTATCCGGACTTGGTTGATATCCAGACCAGTCATACCCAGTGCTTCTCTTCTACATTTATTATGCCTAAGAGTGAACTGGCATCGTCTGGATACGCTCGAGCGTATCCAGATGATACCAGTTCCACGAAGGATCGATCCTTTGTGTATATCTCATCCATCGCTTTCCATCAGCCAAGATCGAGATCAAGAGCAGGCCCATTCGGCAATAGAAATAAAAAGAAACATAAATAAGCAAATGATTCATTTTGAACTCACAATAATAACGCCTCTCGTTTAAAGCTTTTCCAGGGTCCTATTATGTTTGTAAGTAAAGCAAAACCAGACGTCCGTATTAATTATTATTAGGTAATCATTTTGTATTATATATTTTTTTATTATATTTTATGATTTTAATTTAGTTTTATAATTTGAATTTAATTTATATTATTTTATTTTACTAATTATTTTTATATTAAAATTATTATGATTAAAATTTTAATTTTATTTTAGACTAGCTGTGCCCGCGACTTCGTCCGCGTGGAATAGTGACTTTTCGGGCAGCATATTTTGAATTACATATACCGTCTACAGACCGGGCATTTGCTGTCCGAACCCTCTGAGAACTCAGACGAATTTCAGTGAAAGTCTCAGACTCTAGTGCTTGAGCTTCACGATCGGCAGTGAGACGTATTTCTCGTTCTTCCTGTGTTTCCTGAGACCGAACATTTGCTGTCCAAACCCTCTGAGAACTCAGACGAATTTCCCTATCAGTGAAAGTCTCAGACTCACGCGATAGTGTATGAGCTTCACGATCGGCAGTGAGACGTATTTCCCGTTCGTCCTGTGTCTCCTGGAATCGAGCATTTGTTGTCCGTACTCTCTGGGAGCTTCGCGATCGACAGATAAACGTGCCTTTCGTTCTTCCCCGTTTTCCCTATTTCGAGTTGTCATCATTCGAGAACGATTTGAACTCAGTCGAGATTCTCGCTGAGTCGAAGTTTCTGCAGCACGAAACCTAGCCTGGTGCATAGAGCCTTTTGCCTCACGACCTTCGTCAGATTCCTGTGATCGAACTAATCTCATCCTTTTAGCATTTCTGCTACATTGGGAGAGGTTGGATCTTCTTCGAGGCATTCTTACAATAAAATAGTACTTACTACTTAACACACAGTTATTTAGTAAACACGTACTATCGTAAACAATTAAATTATAAATACTTACAGATTATTATACAGTCTAAAATTATCACAGTTTAAGTAATAAGTGTTAAGACGTGTAAACCAAACGTCATTATCATCATCATTTCAGCCGATAGACGTCCACTGCTGGACATAGGCCTCCCCCAATTTTGGGGGGGTTTGCCATAATCGCCACGCTTGGCAGGCGGGTTGGCGATCGCAGTATGGTATGGTGGTGGAATGCATAGAGAACGCTGCTGCCCATTCTCCTGTGAGACCCTTAGTCGCCTTTTACGACACTCACGGGATGTAAGGGGTGGTGCTATTCTTCTACACAGACAAACGTACTAACTTTATAAAACAAAAGAATTGCTAGAAAAAATAATTACTAACCTAAGCTAATGAACTTATACTTAATAAAGAAAATCAAGAAAAGAAATGCCTAACCTATACCAAATACTTATAATATTTATATACAAACCCTAAATACAAATTAAGATAAGTATACCGAAAATCAGGGAAAGAAATGCCTAACCAATAATAAATGCTTACAATATTTATTTACAAAACCCTAAATCAAAATTAAGATAAGTAAATACCCAATAATCAAGGAAAGAACCGCCTAACCTATACCAAATACTTACAAAATTTTAAAGAAAATTAAGAAAAAGAACCTAACCTACAAACCCTAAAACAGTCAGTATTCAAGTGAATCGCAATAATCGAATCCAACTATTCGCCTATACTCTCCAGGATACGTGTGTTCGCTACGAATAACTGAATCCTTATGGCAGCGGCGCGTTTTCTTTTGAAATGGTCATCTCGCAGTTCAACCTGAGGGGTTGTCGACTGCTTAACCTGGCTTTCCTGTGGAAGCCTCAATAAATTAAGGCCTCCAGCCAGGGTATAATACACAACTTAACTACACAATATAAACTTAAAAACTAAGCGACTACACGCTAAGGGCACCCCCTGTGGGGTACGGACCTCGGCTTAGGGCGTCGCTGGGAGAGGGCAGCAAGGGACAGGCTGGATCGGAATTATGGCAGCGGCGCGGCTCTCAGCGCGCTTTATACAAGGTGTAACGGAAAGAGGGTATCAACCCTGAAGGAGGTGAATGTGCTCATGAAACTGAACAAATTTCCCCAAAGAACATAGGTCGAAATATGAAAAAAAATTTGGACCTCCCATAGTAATAGTAAATCATTGATGTGCTATTACTATGGGAGGTCCAAATTTTTTTTTTTCATCTACATTCACCTCCTTCAGGGTTGATACCCCCTTTCCGTTACACCTTGTAAATATAGCCACGGACGCGCAGGCGCGAGGCGTTTACGTACTCTGATAGAATACCTTAACAAATGTTCGCCGTGATTCTTTAAATTGACATAACTTTTTTATTTATGAACCGATTGACATGAAATAAACACTAAATGTTAAGTGAAGTTTACTACAATATATTAGTGAAAACCGCATCTAAATCGAATAAGCCGTTTCTGATATTAGCGTGCACAAACACAGCAGACAAACAGATAAACAGACAAAAAAAAATTTAATTACATTTTCGGGTTCGGCATCGATATAATAACAACCCCTGCTACTTTTTTTTAATATATTTCCATTGTACAGACACCACTTTTCTACAATTTTATTATATGTATAGATGTAGAACATGTACATATATGACCTTAAATGGATTGAAATAAATGATTTTGAATTGAATTGAATTAAGTTATTTTATTAATTTTATTATTTTCATAGTGCGATTGACGGTACTCAGTTGTTTGTCAGATGTTTTAGATCGTAGTTTATATTCCTAACTAAGATCTAAAACAATTGCCAAATGGGATGTTTTCCTCGGTCTTTTTATTCAACATTCAAAATTATATTATTAATAGGGGCATCCTTAGCAAGGATCCAGCACACAGTGTGATGGAAGCCTCTGGGATAACCGTCAGCTCGGACGTCTGGCTGCATTACAGCAGCGGCTTATGATATAAGTCACTACCTCTACCGCTCTCATCTCTCTGTGGCCAAATTATTTTGTTAAAACTGTAGTAGTTGCGGGTTAGGAGGCAGAAAAGTTTATATATACAGGGTCTAATAAAATTAGCTAACGATATGTAGGTAATATCTAAACATTATACAACAAAAAAGAAATTAATTTGATGACTTTTTTGATGACCGCAGTCACTTGAAATGTCAGCAGTTTTTTTGGGGTAAACTTCACAAGCGGGATTTGTATCGATATCTAAACACGACAAAAAAAAGAAACAATTCATTTTTGAAGGATTGTCCGAAAGGGTTACCGCTGGCCCGGAACATAAAGGGCTAAGGAAGGAACACGGGTGGGTTTTAGTCAGTAAGAGTCTGACACTCCCTTCCGCTCCACCTAGAGCGGGAGGAGTCATTTGATGATTTCCCATCATGAAAAAAAAACAAGTAATAAAAGCCTTCACGCCGCGTTTGGACACACTTTTATCGTTGAGCCCCAAAAAAAAAACATCAAATTTTTGACAGGTACTCTACCCATCACGTATGCGGAGTTTCGCTGGCTAATTTAATTTAACCCTATATTACTAGCGAACTGCAAGTGCTTCGCACGGGTGCAATGGCGACGACAACGTGTCAATACGTCAATATTTTTGTGTTGTGCTGTGAATAAAATGTACATTTTATTCACATAACCTTTCGGAATAATATATCTACGGCTACCTAAACTACACTTCACGCGCGAAGTGTAGTTCGCGATATCGCGACAATGTAGCCATAGCATAAAACCGGTCAAGAGCGAGTCGGACTCGCGCACCGAGGGTTCCGTACCATCATGTTTTAATTTTTCATCGGCGAGGCCTATATTCGTCAGAGAATTTTAACACTGTGCACTGCGGTGTAGAATATTAGTTTTATATCAGCGCCATCTCTTGACCGATAGTGGAACTAATGTAACTTTTGCTGATGATTTCTGAAAAAGTGTGCTATTTAGAGACTTCGTTTTATTTTTCCTGTAATCTTTACATAAACTTCTATCACATAGAATAATTTCAGATTTTTCTCTTTGCAAACTTCGGAGATAAAGGGGGGGCGAACGGTATTTTTTTACATTTTTCATCTAGGAGGAAAAACAATGCCGCCTAAAAAAAAGAAAAACGTGTTTGAGAATGTGAAAACTGCGGTACCCCACATGCCCTAGTAGCTCTACTTCGAATTTTTCAGACCCCCTTTCAGTCCTTGTTACAAAAATATACATATATTTTTATTTCTTTCTTATTTGCAAAATATTTGGGCAAACGTCATCTAAAAGTATTCCAAATTTCAAGTTGATAGCATTAATAGTTCTTGAGATATCCTGCTGTGACAGACAGACAGACAGACTTAGTCTCACCATAAGGGTTGCGTTTTACCTTTTTGGTACGGAACCCTAAAAATTTTGCTTTTGGAACTGAAGGGTATTTTTAACCCCATACTTAAGGCACAGTTTGGCTCGGACATTAACATTAACGTAAGTACAACAGGAAAAAGACTGTTACAAACCAAAAAATTCTAGCTTTGTCAAATTCCATTACATCCAAAACTTATTAGGACCTTTTTGTTACCAATTGTCACTCAAGAATCGACTTAGAATACATTTCACTTAAAGTGGATAACTGATTAAGTGGCGATGGAATGTAAATTAAGTGAGATTATGAACATGCTTGTCTGTGTGGTGCCGGACTTAAAGAATACCACCACCCCTTACTTCCCGTGGGTGTCGTAAAAGGCGACTAAGGATCGAACCGGTGAATGGGCAGCAGCGTTCTCTATGTATTCCACCATCATACCATACTGCGATCGCCAACCCGCCTGCCAAGCGTGGCGATTATGGCAAACCCTCCCAAAATTGGGGGAGGCCTATGTCCAGCAGTGGACGTCTGAAACGAACGATGAACATTGCTATACACCAAGTTACCAGTCACCATCTCCTCTCACAGTGACAACGATGATCCGTCACATATCGAAACACGATTTAAAAAAAACCAATATACATACAAAATATGATCCGTAGATTGACACTCGATGCACGGAACACTCAACACGAAACATTCTGTATCGGATGTGAAAATAAAACGCAAAAGTTGCCTCCATCAGTTGTTGCGTCGACACGTACGAAATTAATATTGAAGTTTGATCTGCATACTATTCACAACCATCCGACAGGCTTTTGTATCGAAAATGCCACATTTCGGTAACCTGATACGCCGAGTTATTCCGGTCTGATCCCCTGAACGCCCCCTCCACCCACTGGATCCCCTGCTAGTTATTCTTCTGTTTTAAATCTCTGTCTTATATACTTGCCCCCGGCGTTAAAAACGTTCAAAATCTACTCGCAACCTCATCTCAGCAACAATAAATGTCAAAAACTTGTCAGTTCAGACAAGAGGGTGACTTAAGCTAACAGAATGTAATTTTTACCGACTTCACAAAAAGGAGGAGGTACTATGTTCGGCTGTTTGTATGTTTTTTTTTTTTTTTTTTTTTTTTTGTATGTTTGTTCATCGATTACTCTGCCAATTGTCGACGGATTTTCAAAATTCTTTTTTTGTTCGAAAGTAGATAGTTCTGAGGTGGTCCCATTGTCACTAAGTTAGGATCTGATGATGGGATCTTAGAGAAATCGAGAGCAACCCTCAAATTTTATAGGCTGACTTATTGTTTTTCGCATATTTTATGAAGTATCTTGTGTATTTGCGTACGGTTGTCACTATCTCAGGTAGCTGGGCTGATGATGGAAGGTTCAACTCCTTAACAGTAAGAAGTTACTCGAACAGGCAAGGACTGTTTTAGTAAATTGTTTTGATGTTTGATAGGGCATTTGCCACATTTGGTCTCATGATCATCAAGTTATGACCTGATGCTGCAGTCTGGATAGTCTGCAGAGTACCTAACTCCTCGACAACTAACAGCAGATATATCGTGTTTAGGCTCATTGAAAAGGGCTCGATGTGTGGATAAACGTACTGTTAATGAGGAACACCGAAGTACATAGAGACCTGATGCTGAAGCCAGTCGAGCATCAGAAAAAGTACAAACCTTGAAATTACAGCACCGTAGTCGTGTTTGGGCTCATTTTAAACAGGACTAAATTTTAAGTTCAATGCAATGTTGACATAAGTTGGCCTGATGCTGCAGCCAGGATTATCAGCATCTAGTCTAAAAACTAATAAATACTTCTTAAAGTGAAATACTTTTGCGAGTTTTTCTTCTGTATAATTATCCTAACAAAGGTTGCCGGTAGTGGCTAGATGAGAGAAGCGGAGGATCGCGAACGTTGGCGCAAACTTCGGGAGGTCTACGTCCAGCAGTGAACTGCAATTGGCTGATGATGATTTATAAAAGCCTCAATCGTTGCATTTCACGCAATGCTTTTTCGTCATGTGGTCTATTTAGCAATTTGGTAGGTTCCAAGTCGCATAATACAATGTCGTACAGCGTCTTTACACGACTAAGCGTAACATAAACTTGGCCCGTAGCAAAATTTTTCTTGCCTTGTTTTTATTATTAAAGTAACTTGAGCATTTGCTCTCGGAAATTATGATTTGGTAAAGTGGAACTGATGATGAAGACCACAAATGGCACTACTCAATGACAAATATTTCACGGGTTGCGATTCGATTACTTTAATATGCGTACTCATTACAACGCGTATGGTGAAGTGGAGCTGATGGTGACTTCTCAATCAGCTCCAGTTCTCCTGGTTCTTACTAGGAGAACTCCTCAACAATTAACGTCCATGCATCGGGAAAAGCATATTTTGTAAAAGGTGATAAGCAGTTGACATTAGGCTATTATAACTTAGATAAATTACAAACTGACCCGCTAAAAAGTGAAAAATAAAAACTTTTTTACAAAAAAAAACAACCGACTTCCAAAAACACTATAAATAAAGAGAAAAATAACTTTAATTTCGGAAGTCGGTGGCAAAAACTAAAATACAAATCCAAAGACACCGACTTCCGAAATTAAAGTTATTTTTCTCTTTATTTATAGTGTTTTTGGAAGTCGGTTGTTTTTTTTGTAAAAAAGTTTTTATTCTTTTTGCTTCTCCGGCACTTACATATATTTAGCCTAAAAATGTATGGACGGTGAATGATCTCCTTTCATAGAAATATAAATTGATGCCGTCCTTCTCTGCAGGTAATGCTTGAACGGGTTCATGCTCTAAAGTTAAGAGATAAGTCAGATAGATGCAAGGAGCGTTCCCGCTACTCAAATTTCCGGCTAGCCAGAAAGAAAATCGATATAAGGGTCAATAGCTCCCATGAAGCTGCTGAGTTACGTTACATAAACCTAGGTTGGTATCCAACTTTGTAAATAGTGGTGCTTATGTGAGAAATTTTCGTTTGAAAACTTGCTCATTGCTGAAAACAAGAAAAGTTTATAACGAATTGTAACATTCAACTATTTCTTTTATGAGTTTGACTCGCAAATGATAAAACACGAAAGTACTGACGGAATATTACGATTACAAGCTGACAAATCACCTGCTAACCATCACCTTTTCCCGATTTTTTTAATTATTTTGAGCGCAAACTAAGCTCTAATCATGATCTGGAACAAAATATACCTAGACAAGTATTTGTCCATTTCAGCATTTTCATCAGTGGTACCCCGGTCGCGAAATTGTAGATCGTAGGTTCGAACCCAGACATACGCTTTACTTTGTCTGAATTATTCTATCAAAACAACGTGAGGAAACCGCCACGTTCTAGGACCAAAAAACAGTGGCACTCCGGGAGTGCCGACAAAAGTGAAAATAAAACACAAACATAATACTTTGCCATCACTCACTGACATATCGGGTATACATTAAAACCGAGTACATCCCGAGGACAGCCGAACACATCCGAAGCGGGTTTTTGAATCGTCTTATAAACAAAACACGCGCGGTGTCGCTTGCGGTAACAGTGGCGTGAGTTCAATGGTTTTTTCGCCATTCAAAACATGCCCAACGCGCCTGAAGAAGTTTTCACTTCAAAAATCGAAGACAAGTGACATTTTACCAACCCGCGCTGGGCCCGCATGATGAATTACGGGCTACAGCCTACTCTGTCTTACTGAGAGGAGGCCTGTGTCCCAGCAGTGGGAACATTATAGGCTGATTAATGCTAAGTCTATTTCTCTCTGGAATCATCATCATCATCATTTCAGCCGAAAGACGTCCACTGCTGGACACAGGCCTCCCCCAAGAAGGGGGGGGTTTGCCATAATCGCCACGCTTGGCAGGCGGGTTGGCGATCGCAGTATAGTATGGTGGTGGGATGCATAGAGAACGCTGCTGCCCATTCTCCGGTACGACCCTTAGTCGCCTTTTACGACACCCACGGGAAGAATGGGGTGATGCTATTCTTTAAGTCCGGTACCACACAGCCGAATACTCTCTGGAATATTATATGCCTTTTCTGGGAATACTTGATTAGCAAGTATTCCCAGAAAAGGCTACGAGTACGGAAGACTGTAAACAATTTTAAACATACCTACGCCTCACGAAAGATAAAACCAATAAAAACAGGATATAACTGGATTTATTTAAGTCCATAAACTGAATCAGAACAGTAGAATAAGACAGTTCCATCCTTATCCATTCACAGTGACAGTTAGTGATGTGCTCGGTCCATACTTATCGACTTGTGTCGAATCACTCGCTTCCGGATAAAAGTAAAAAGTCCTCCAGACCGTATTTCGTTCACGGCGGCCAATTTCAACGGAGACTAGCCTTCGACGCGGAAGATATTAGAGAAATATAAGCGACTTCCAAAAATACACTGCACTGTGAACAATAATTTTAATTTCGGAAGTCGATGGCAAACAACGAAAATGCGAACCCAACGACATCGGCTTCCGAATTTTTTTTTTTGTTAAAAAGTTTTTAACTATTTTTCGTTTAAGTTCATTCTACTCACACATAATAATACGGTTTCGAATTTAAACACAGGGTGGCAAAAACGGGCCTGTTACCATGGAATGCCATGGACTCAATTCATGATTCTGAAACCCCCTAGCGTAGAAATTTTTCGTCAGATATCAAAAAAAAATCTACTGTTTCATAGTAAAGTGCAATACCTACGCAGTTAAAATGTATGAAAAAGCAATTTTTTTTTTGCGAAAAATTTGCCATCTTGTATAAGCACATACCTCCATCATCTGCCTAGCCTTTTCCCAACTATGTTGGGGTCGGTTTCCAGTCTAAAGGGTTACAGCTGAGTACCAGTATTTTACATGAAGCGAATGCCTATCTGTCCTCCACAACTGGGTAATAACAGACCTCTTGGTAAGACTGGTTGTCAGACTTTCGGGCTTCTGACGACCCGTAACGACTGTCAAAGATCCACGAATAACAGCCGGGACCAACGGCTTAACATGCTTTCCGAGGCACGGAGGGGTCTTGGTATGTAAAGATGGTCACTCATCCACGGACCAACCGCGGCAAGAATTCGATCGACCCTTGAGGCTGTTATTACTTAGCCGCAAGACCCTCAAAAGTACAGTCACGAGCACTAATATGTCAACACTTGTCAACTTTAAATTGCGATTTTTTCACGAACTAACGAATGCAACGTTGAAATACGACACTTTACATAAACCTATGGGTTCGAAAATACTATGTTCCTAATAATATAAAATTTCATTCAAAAATAAAGAAGAAAATCGCCTTTGAATAAAGCCAAGTGTATACATAATTATACTCGTGACTGTACATACCTGTTATACGTATTAGTATTGAAATGATCGGAATGTCGCAATTCCCCGAGTTTTGCACCCAAAACAGTATTCGGAACCCGTTTAACATAAATAAGGTAACAATGACCTAATTCCGGCCTAAAAGTGGTTTCCGAATCCACACTGATTTGCATTCGGGTCCCATTAAAGGCATTATCTCAGGTACCATCTAATTGACATTAATTAAGAGATCCCCCATTGAGATAATCGATATACCGCTTCTAATTAATTGTGTATCGATATTAAATTGAATAATTTAGGTTAGAGAGCAATAAAATTAGTTGAAGTGTTTACTTTAACAGGTAGGTTAGTCCTATATCTTGTTAAGGATTTTTTGAAGATTGCTTTTGATGCTTTATAAAATACGACAAGATAGGTAATATAGATAGATAGATAAAACGTTTATTCAGTGCAACAAAAGACACAATACAGGTATTAAAAAACATTTAAAAAAATGGCCAAGTGCGAGTCGGACTCGCACACGAAGGGTTCCGTACTACAAGGCAAAAACGCCGAAAAAAACATGTTTGTTGTATGGGAGCCCCCCTTAAATATTTATTTTATTTTAATTTTATTATTTATTATTAAAGTTAAAATACAACTGAGTATTTAGTGAATATTTCAAGTGCCTACCTGTTGCCATCTTTGATATCGAGCAAAAAAGGGCAAAAAAATCGCGTTTGTTGTATGGGATCCCCCTTAAATATTTATATTATTTTGTTTTTAGTATTTGTTGTTATAGCGGCAACAGAAATACATACTTTGTGAAAATTTCAACAGGCTAGCTATCGCGGTTCTTGAGACACAGCCTGGTGACAGACAGACAGACGGACAGAGCGAAGTCTTAGTAATAGGGTTCCGTTTTTACCCTTTGGGTACGGAACACTAAAAACAAAGATTAAAAAGATAAATTGACCCATAGACACCTAGCTCATGTACATCTATAACGGTCGATCACTACTGGGCGGTGTGTGTCTCATGGTTGCACCAAATGGGAGTCCAGCTCAGCATATGCCAGGTACAATATGGATAGAGGTAAGGTCCCAGTGGTAACGGTCCCGTCTTACAATTTCTAGGTCGAGGGTTCGAACCCAGGCAGGCGTTTTACTTTATGTGTAAATAATTTCATCACCACTGCTCTCAAAACGACGAAGAGAAACATCGTGAGGAAACCGGCATGTCCTGGAACCAAAAATTCGAAGACATGTGACATATACTAATCCGTACTGGGTCCGCGTGGTAAATTATAGCCCACTCCATCTGAAAGAGAGGAGGTCTGTGTCCCAGGAGTGGGAACAGTATGGGCTGATTATGAGGTAGGATATCAAAGACTTGGAAAGATAACCCCCTTGTATTTCCCTAGGGGTTGATTTTTGAAAATAGGTACGGTGGGCTGCATCAATTGGGTACCCCAGTTGTATTAAAATTTTCATACAACTGGGGTACCCAATTGATGCAGCCCACTGTACATATGAAAGTCTTCTGGAAAGTATGAGCTGATTATGAGGTAGGCTATCAAAGACTTGGAAAGATAAACCCCTTGTATTTCCCTAGGGGTCGATTTTTGAAAATAGGTACTTATGAAAGCCTTCTGGAAAGCCTCTAAACCCAAAGCAAGCATTATTTTTTTCATCAAATTGAATATTTAATCTTCAGCAGTTTGGTCTGTGTGTAATCATAATCCATACTAATATTATAAATTCGAAAGTTACTGTCTGTCTGTCTGTCTGTCTGTCTGTATGTGACCTGTTCACGCCTAAACCACTGAACGGATTTCGATAAAATTTGGCAGAGAGATAGATTGCATCCCGGGGAAAAACGTAGGATAGTTTTTACCCCGATATTCCCACGGAATCGACACTTATGCGGGTGAAACCGCGGGGCGCTGCTAGTAATCAATAAGTGATTCCAGCCATTGTGGTTTTAAATAGATTTAACAGTAACTGAACAATATGGGTTCATGAAATAACAATTGAACAATACAAAGCCCCTATCATTGAGTGATATGAAGTAATTAAATACATAATACGCCAATTATCAGCAGAATACAGTAGGATTAACCGAATCCCATTGAATGAAACAACGAAAACCGTTTTTCTCATGAATAAACATTTTAAATCGGTTTCATAAAAATTATATTTTGGGACGAAGGAAGCATATTGTACGGGACGAACCAGGATTTCTTGGAATGTGGGACAAAACTTCGGGACGGACGAAGAATAAATCATTTTATACATAACCGATTAAATCAATACCAAATGGAAAGTCATCGGTGTTTGGTAAAACAAGACGACAAAAAACAGACAACTTTTATCAAACCTACGCGGTACGACACTATTTCAAAAGTGCCCAGCAATCGTTAAAATTCATATTTCACTACTTTCCGATAGGAAAACTAGCACAAAGTTACGAAACTTAGTGATGCGAGCGAGTTTATTCGAATTAATCGAGTGATTTTTGTTCCGATTCAATTGTTTTGAAATCGAATAAAAATTGTGTGCGCTTGATTGAATTTAGTAATTGTTAATTTTCGAAAACCTTCCATATTTAAAAAGTAAATAGTCAATTGTTTTTAAATGTTTGTTTATGGTTAGGTTAGTAAATCAAATCAAACAACGGGCTTTTGAATTAATTTATAGCTATTGTGCACTTTTACAAGGAGAGGCCCGTGGCTAAATAATAACAGCCGCACAGGTCGATCGCTAAGGGTAATCTACGCTTGCCGCGGTTGGTCTGTGGATGGTTGACCATTTTTACATACTTACCGAGACCCCTCCGTGCCTCGGAAAGCACGTTAAGCGGTTGGTCCCGGCTGTCATTCGTGGATCTTTGACAGGCGTTACGGGTAATCAGAAGCCCGAAAGTCTGACAACCAGTCTTACCAATGAGTATAGGCAGTATTACCCAGTAACTGGGTTGTGGAGGTCAGATAGGCTGTCGCTCTATGTAAAATACTGGTATTCAGCTGCATCCGGTTAGACTGGAAGCCAACCCCAACATAGTTGAGAAAAGGCTAGGCAGGTGATGATGATAGGCGCTTTTATAACTTCTAACGACACGATATTATCGTGAACGTCCGCGTCTACGTCACGGCATCATTATAACACAGGGAAGTAAAATGTATGGTTTATATGAAAATGCAAATAAATTTTCGTCAACAATATGCTTTTAACGTGCACATATTTCGACATATTTTATGGTCACGTTAGAAATTAGATACTAATGGACATTCGGCACAACTGATATTATCATAACTCAATTGATTTTTTTAATGTAAATAAATAAATAATGTTTTAATAATGTTTTTTGTAGTAATTCATTGGCATTAAAAAAATGCCAAAAATGCCATTGCAAAATGTTAATGCAGTAATGCATTGGCATTATTTTGCTGTAAAGCAAAATAAATACACCTTAAACCTATGAAAACAGAAAACAAAGATTATAATGTCAAAAGGGCCTTTTTTTGCGGATGGGAAATCATCAAATGACCCCTCCCGCTCTGGGTGAAGCGAAAGGGAGTGTCAGACACTTACTGACTAAAACCCACCCCTGTTCCTTCCTTAGCCATTTATGTTCCGGGCCAGCGGTAACCCTTTCGGACAATCCCGCTGGCCCGGCAGGCTTCGGCCCTACGGGGCCCCTCCTTGATGCTGACATCTCTTTGAGGCGCGCGTGGAATACATAAGTACGCGCCGTCCAGCACGGGCCTGGTCCTGATCGGACGGTGAACTACCCATTACTCTCCGTCCGCAGGCCCGCGCCTACGGTGGCCGGGAGTCGTCACGCGGCTCCCGGCGCCCGGAGCGTCTCCCGCGGCGGCTGGGACGGGAGGCTCTCTCCCTTAGCCGTCCCGCCACCTCCTTCGCTAGCATGACTGCTTCGCAGAAGGAGGTGACTGCCTCCCACTCCCTCCCGCCCCGGACCATGGCTTGAACCAGGGCCGGACGCGAGAGGTCGCCGCCGCTGCCTAAAGGGCCTCAGCTCAGCATGATGTCAGGACAACAAAAGGACCTGACGCTGATTTTCAGCTGCAGCCCACTTAGGTTTAGGTTTATATGGCTATTTCTGGAGATGACAAAGGGACTACACAGACTACACAGGCAATACCAGGAAGATAATATGTCGGTTACAATGTGGTATCTGAGTACCTATCTGCTAAGATTTGCATAAACACGTGTGGGTTTATTCACTGTGGCACATTGTTGAAGATACAATCATGGAATAGGTTATGAAATCGACCTACTACGTCCATTTTATAAACTGTCAAGGATGAATATTTGACACTTTAATTTGAGGAACAATTGTTTCTGTTAATGTTTATGTGAACTAATCGTTGGAGTGCCATAATAAATAAATAAATAAATAAATTTCCCTGATTTTTACTACGCCTTAGGTTTTTCATTATCTGTACCTAATGTTTGTTTTTTCATAAATAAATGAGTCTTTTCTTCATTCATACATCTCTTTTATCCGTCATCATAATGGCCGTTTCTTATAATTTACGAACCGTTATTAGTTAAAATTGAGACTTGTATTTTTACCACTAATTAAGAGAGAAGCAAATACCTCCTAGTTTTGCATAGTAGACCCTCCTATAAGGAGGTAGCTATCACAGGTAAAATTTGGAATTAATCTATGTGTGTAGTGTTTGGTAATAAAAAATACTACCATTGGTAATTTGACTCTCACGAACAGAGCATTAGCCACTGCTAATGCTCTGAGGTCACTACATCAATACAAACAATTGAGGTCACTACTAATGCTTCTTCAATACTTAAAACATCTTTCAATAAGTCCATCCTTCGCCTCTATGGTGTCCCATTTAAAAAAATGTAGGTACTTTTCGACTGAGGCGTTCTATTCGAATTATTCGAATAATTACAATAACCGGCCGAGAGGCGTGTGGCTTAATAATAACAGCCGCACAGGTCGATCGGTCAGGTTAAGCTACGGTTGCGGCGGTTGGTCTGTGGATGGGTGACCATCTTTACATACCGTGACCCTTCCGTGCCTGGAACTTGAACAGTCGTTACGGGTCGCGGGAAGCCCGAAAGTCGGACAGCCAGTCTTACCAAGGGGTATCGTATTACCCAGTGACTTGGTTGTGGAGGGCAGATAGGCATTCGCTCCAAGTAAAATACTGGTATTCAGCTGCGTCCGGTTAGACTGGAAGCCGACCCCAACATAGTTGGGAAAAGGCTAGGCAGATTATGAATTACAATAACCGACTATTAATAAGGGTCATTGCGTCAAACACTATCAGTAGCAAAGGCTTTCATTTTGAAAGTTCAGCATCATTCATTGCGTTATTTACGTTGTAGAGCAGACAAATTTTTCCGAACATATGAAGCAATGGATTAACGACATCCTTCAAAATAATTCAGATTGTGATTGCTAAGGTGTTACGCAATCAGGGTGCAAGATCAAACAAACATCGGTTATTTAAACACAACGAAACCACATAAAGTTTTCCATTAACAAACATTATGGCGGAACGTTGCATCAAAACGGACGTATTCAGCCTACACATCTGCAATAAACTATTGTTTTATTAATAATAACTATTATTTTATTGCCAGCACGTGGGAAACGGCTTTAATAGTATTTTCAAGTAGCACAGATTTTATTCGTCGTTTACCAGGCAAATCCAAGATGGCCCCTTGTCGGTGGGTTCATCTGGGGCAGCACCGCCAAAATGTGTATCTGCTAAGAAGTGTATTCAGCCTATAATGTTCCCACTGCTGGGATGTGTCCTCCTCTCTGTGAGAGGGAGTGGGCTGTAATCTACCACGCGGGCAGCGTGTTGGTAGATGTCACATGTCTTCGAATTTTTTGGTACCAGGACTGCTATTCTGTAAAAATCTCACCGTGAAAACTTAGGTGAAGTGAGCGTGGAGTGAGCTGTCAATAGTGTCAATTCCTAGCAAAAACAAACTCACTTCACCTAAGTTTTCACGGTGAGATTTTTACAGAATCGACAAGCTGGACAGTAGTACTTCCACTTGATTTTTTCCTTAACCGTTTTGAGAGCAGTGATAATGAAATAATTTACACAAAGTAAAGCGCCTGACTGGGTTCGAACCTATGATCTACAACTCGTAAGTCGCGGCCTCACCACTGGGCCACCACCTACTCCGAAAGTGAAATACGCATAGATCACAGTATACAGGGTTATTAGTAAAACATTAACAACCTCTTAAGAGGTCATTGACTCATCATTATGAACAACTTTTACTATGGGACCAAACCTGAAATCGCAAAAAAAAATCAGCTGTTCCCTACATTTTGACGAGTTACACGAACATAAATGTAGAGAACAGCTGATTTTTTTACGAGAGTCGCCCCTGTAATTAAAAGTCAGTGTGTGCTACTGACTCCCGAAAATGCATTATTGATGCTGTTACTAAAATACTTTATGCCAAATCTTTTTGAAAATCTCACATCAAGGATAAGAGCTATTGATTTAAGAATGTTTACGCACTTGGTGCCACAGACGTGATAACTTTCCCATAATGTTTTCGTGAAACCGAAAAACCCGATTTATGCATCCGGTCTTGACACCACATGACGGTTACGAGATTAAAAAACAATGGTGGTTCGCAGAATAACAAGGAATACCTGCCCTGTTTACACCACAGGGGAGTCAGTAATTCAAGTCAGCCTACTATCCAGACAGCATTAAAAAGTGTAAAAAGTAGATTTAGACAATCTTTGCAAGAATCAACAATCCAGCTTTTGTTTCTTCATTGCTTAAAGTTCTTTATATACATGTTTATAAGAATAATAATGTACCCAGGTTTACCTATGTAATATTTTAAATTAAGAAGATTATTCTTGCAGTTTCTTGCCGTTCTTCTCCACAGAGATCAACATTTTGGAATGGGCATTTTGGTTCAACTTTCTGACTAACTAAAGCCGACTCTTAGACAATTCTCTGTTCACAAGTGTCTGCAAATGGTTTAATTGAAATAAATGCTTCGAGTTTGAGTTTGAGAAGTTTCCAGTACTTAAGCAATCCGGCTCAAATATCAGCAAGTCGGATTTCTTTAAACCTCCATATCAAAGACAATATACCTACTTAAACAACGTGTATTCAACAGGCTATAGCACATCTGTAGCACCTCCTTTTCGATGTCGTGCACAAATCAACAACAGAGATGACTCACAGATTCGGAATGATCGAGCCCTGTTTAAACCAAATGGAGTATAAAAGTCTCCAAGTTTGCAATCAAGTCGCCGAAAAGGCCCACACAGAGACAAAAAACTTGAACACTTATACTATGGTCACGCTATGGCAGTGTTCATTAAAATCTCAAATAATCTACATTGTATCACCACTTAATCAGTTATCTACTTTAGTGAAATGTAGTCTAAGTTGATTTTTGAGTGACCGTTTGTAACAAAAAGGTCCTAATAAGTTTTTGGGTGCAATGGAATTTGATCTTTGTTAAGTATGACATTCAGTTTGTTGTTCCATAACTTGACAATTATCTCAAATTCCTGGCTCTTATTTAATTAACATTTATAGGAGCTACAACTAATCATGGGTCATGAGTACCTATTATTAGCAAAACCTTCATTTTCTCTCTCATATTAGCATAATACAGTCATGATAAAAAAAGATCATGCTGTGATAAAATACTGGCCAGTTACCAAGGTGGCTATGACTGCCCATACATACAAAAACAAATGACAGTGTCATAATTTCAATTCTATAGCCACTTGTGCAGCCATAAATAAAAAAACACCGTGGTTCTTTTGGCGCTCGAAATTACGTTGCGAGGAGGCGCTGTTGGTAAACATTTGAGCAATTGCTTTGTGAAATGTATTGAAAAAACAAGATGGCGGCATTAGTTCTGATTTTGGTCACGCGCCAAAAGAACTCCGTAGCGCTGTAAGCATAAAACTGCCAGGCAATAAGTGGCCAGTACCAATAGAATTACGCCCTGTTTACACCGCAGGGAGTACGATATTCGTCTCAGCCTTCAAAGAAGCCAAAAAGTCGGACAATGCAGCCAGTAATGTCACTCGGACAAGATTCCCACGTCCCCTGTTAGGTCATTGACTGTCGTTCGTTTATCGATTGCCTCGCGATAGTTTTTGCAATCGATTCCAACGATTCTTCGGCCTACCTCGACTAACGAGAGGTTGTTCGATACCTATATTGATTTTGTTAAGTTTTGTGTGTTCTTTGAAATGATGGAGTGAGCAATAATGCTTGTGGTGGTTCTATGTCTTGGAAATGTTTTATTTCATTATGTTTTGGTGTCAGACCAAGAAGGTTTTTGTGTGTTTTGTTAAATTAAGGGAATTTTATGATCAATTACAGATTTTTGAAAAGAAACCTATTTCTTTGAAAACATCTGGAATTGATAAAGATAAAGTGCTTATGTGGACACTGAAATAGGTCCTACCTGTTCCAGTGTCCACATAAGTACTTCATCTACGTATTATGATATCACAATGAGAAGGAACATTATTTAGAAAAAAAAAAACAATAGAAAAATAGGTACTTAATTATTTTGTTTGCAGCACCAATGCGGCAAATAGCTGATAGAAATGTATGACCGAAGAAGACATGTAACACCGATCTCAAATAAATTGTGATAAGGCTAGGAAGATATTAATGATGACGATTTGCATACAGAAAATATGGTTGGAGAGATGAAGATTAATAGTTTCTCATCATAAAATTATATCCACACAACAGGAACTTGCTACCAGGATCTCATAACAATCACAGAGTATCAGCAAACACAGACGGATTAAAAGATAATAATGATGATGATCTACATCTAGAAAAGTTCGTGGAAGTGAAGAAGTATAATTATTAGTTTCTGATTATTAAATTATGTCCACGGCCTCTATCTACTAGGATATCATAACAGTGACAGAGTAGCTGCAAACACACTTACCTGTTAATATAAGATCAGGAAGATTATAATGCTATGCATGTGCATCCAGAAAAGTTGGTTGAAGTAGAATATATTAATTTCCTACCAGGATCTCATAACAGTGACAGAATAACTGCAAACAACACGTCTATTTCCATCACTCCTACATTATGTACATATACATCATTCATGCCACGTAATAATCATTGCCGATAGCTTATTACTACAAGCAATTGTACGTGGTTACCCATTTATCTTCGATACAAGGCGATGTATTGAACATGGATCTATCTGCTATTAACAGGGGGTTGGCGTATAAAGGCGAGACATAGAGCGCTAGTAAACTTTAGTACCTCACGTTGCATTTTGCAAGGCCGACTTGTGCCTGAAGACTTTGGTCATATTCTTTGCCGTATATAAGACTTATGATGAGTAGTGCCGTGTTGCCAAAATCCTTGGACATCGCATGGTAATCGGTAGGTATGTTCGAAGTTTGTATTAGTTCATCTGCCTAGCCTTTTCCCAACTATGTTGGGGTTGGCTTCCAGTCTAACAGGATGCAGCTGAATACCAGCATTTTACATGGAGCGACTGAGAGTGAGTGTGAATTAGCACAAAGAAATAAGCCGGGCCAATTGGTGCTCATGACAAAGCTTATATAAAGCCTCTCTGGAGATGCTTATAATTATGATAAAGAACTTTTTAGAAAGGTCCCATTGGTGACATATAAACAAAGTTGCTTACTTTTTATAGCCACTTCTAGCCATCATTCTAAAATTGTTTACTATTTATTAGGGATGACTGGCAAAAAAGGCCGCCTTGGTTTATAAAGCTTAAGCAGTAGATACTCAGGTAGAAAAAGGCTGTGGTGATTCTAAAGGCGTTATGCTGTATACTACTGCTGCAATAATATGTACTGAATGAATCACACCGATCCCAGCGTGGTTAAACCAGACTCGATTAATCGAATGAACCCCAAGATTTGCACTAGCTCCTGTAGCCTCATATTCATGGTGCTACAACGACCATTGCATATTAAGGAATAGAGGGGGGAGAAGGGCGCAGTAATGGTAGGGAAGACGTGCCCGTTGGATAGGTAAGGATTTAAGAGCCTACCGGATATGCATCCTAGAGTAAGCATTACTGCTGCAATAATATGTACTGCTATAATGTAAGTATGGACTGCTGGGCATATAGTGACCTACGAGTTCAATATAATAATGCACTGAGTACTGCTGCGGCGGCCGTGGCGTTGTATTGCGTCAAGAATTTTCGGATAATAACATTGATCGTTTTCCTGCCATTATTAAAAAAGATGTGCATAGCTATTCACAACCACGCGATACGCTTCCGTACCGTATCGAACATCAAACAATGTTATCGTAGAAGTCCTCTTAAAAGCGTTTACGCCGAACGGCATTTCATACAAACTTTCAAGCCCTTGTTTTTCGAAACGAATGAACCGAATTTAATGAAACTTCATACGCTTAAGCAGGATATAAAGGTCTAAAAAGTTAGTAGAGAACATTTTCGAAAAATTGTGTTACAGCCATATTAGACCGATTTTAAACTTTCCATAGAAACAGAGATTTCCAGTTATCTTTTTTTAAATAAGACATTTCGAAAATGTTTTCTACTAACTTTTTAGACCTTTGTATCCTGCTTATGCGTATGAAGTTTCATTAAAATCGGTTCAATCACTTCGAAAAACAAGGGCTTGAAAGTTTGTATGAAATGCCGTACGGCGTAAACGCTCTTAACGCCGCGCTGTTCCAAATCCAAAATCCGATATCTAAACACGATAAAACATTAAGTATCTGTAGTAACTGATATTTCAAGTAAATACACTAATTGCGGTCGATGACCCTACAAAAAATCATCAAATTTATTTCCTTTTCGTCATATCATATTATCACGCGTGCGGAGTTTCGCTAGTTAATTTAATCTACCCTTTAGCACTTTGTCTTATTCATACCCTACAGCAGGTGCATATATGCGAATCAATCGAACTGTCACATTGTAAACTGCGCTGAGCCGTAGAAGGAATGCCGACGTGTACCGAGATCAAGTTTTCTTTCTTTATCTTTTTGCTTTTCAACCAAAGAAAAGCTTCCCGAGTATTCGTTTGTGTTAATATACATTTAATCAATTAATGTTTGCTGTGGGAGTCGTATGGAAGAAAATTTACATTTAGTGATTCCCTAGGTTCTTAAAGGAGTTCTTGGGAAATAGTTTCTACCATGTTCAGGATTCAGATCGTTACTTTAATGCGCTGTCCTCCTTTCTCATTTGGATCAGAGTCCAGCTGATTTTTTCTGATTATTGTAGACGATAAGCTGAGTTTTTAACGATTATTCTTAAGCTAGAATCTACCTAGCTTTTCTCCAAATAACCTCCAGTACGCGAAAAAAAAAAGTACTTACCCGAAAATCGGTAGCGCAGGAATTTGGAGATTAAAACACATGAAAAGAGATACTTATGCTCAGCAGTCGGTAAAGTCGGTAAATCATCATCATCATCATGTAGATGATGATGCTAATGATGAGGAAATTGAATAATTGAAATTGTTTATTGAAATAATTGATTTACATAAAGAGATATAGACTCAAAATAATTATAACTAAGTATATTATTTTATATTTTAGACGGGTTGTTGACAGATTATCTTGGATGAAAACTAAAAAATAATAAAACCTCTTTTCTGAATATTGCTACTCTGATTTCCATGGAATGTGGAACGATGGAACTTTTAATTTGATTTTATGGGATACCTTAGTTAGATGATAATATATAAAGTTTCAAAACATTGCCACCTGAGCTTGTGGACATTGGCCTCGGTTATTTTATGAATCGATAGAAAAGTTAGAAAACCAATCATTCTGAGTTTATAACGTAGCAAGTTGTATCATGTGGACTAGTTTGAAACGTGTTGATATCATTAGTTTTATAGTTATTTTATAAAGTGCATAGCTATTTGAAAACAGCTGCGTAAATACGCATATTACGATACGATCGAAGTGAACAGTGGTGGTCCAGTGGTAATAGCCCCGACTTACGAGTTGTAGATCGTGGGTCCGAACCCAGGCAGGCCCTTTTTATGTGTACGATGGGATGCATCAATTGGGTACCCCAGTTGTGTTAAAATTTTCATACAACTGGGGTACCCAATTGATGCAGCCCACTGTACAACGCGGTCACATTAATTCGGCGCTTGGCGTTGATGACGTCATTTTGGTTTTTTGGTAATATACCTAAATATTATCATCATCATCATTTCAGCCGAAAGACGTCCACTGCTGGACATAGCCCTCCCCAATTTTGGGGAGGTTTGCCATAATCGCCACGCCTGGCAGGCGGGTTGGCAATCGCAGTATGGTATGATGGTATAATGCATAGAGAACGCTGCTGCCCATTCTCCGGTCTCCCTTAGTCGCCTTTTACGACACCCACGGGAAGTATAGGGTGGTGCTATTCTTTAAGTCCACACACACAGACATACCTAAATATACCTAATAAAAATATAATTAAAACAACGTCAGAAAACTAGCCAAATTATCGACGCGCGTATCGGTAACAAAGACCAAGACAAAGGCCTAACACTTGCTGGGCGAGCTATGGAATGCGGGCCTCGCATTCCAGAGATGCGTCGAGTTAATGTGACCGCGTTGTAATTTATTTTAACACCACTAAGCTGCTCTCAAAACGGTGAAGGAAAACATCGCGCGGAAACCTGCATGTCCCAGAACCAAACATTCTAAGATATGAGACATCCATCAACCTGCATTGGGCCCACGTGGTGGATTACGGCCCACTCCCTCTTACCTAGAGAAGGCCTGTATCCCAGCAGTGGGAACATTATAAACTTCCGGTCGATTCTGTAAAAATCTCACTGTGAAAACTTAGGTGAAGTGAGTACGTTTGTGCTAGGAATTGACACTATTGACAGCTCACTCCACGCTCACTTCACCTAAGTTTTCACGGTAAGATTTTTACAGAATAGCACCGCAGATTATGCTGCTATTGCATAGTGACTATTGACTACCTTAAAGATCTACTCTAAAGTTATAAGTACGGGAAAAGCAAATATCAATTCATCACCATCCCGCACCCATCCCGGATGGGTCACCACTGGGCCCGCGTGGTGACACTCCCTCCCGCTCTGGGTGGAGCGGAAGGGCAGACTCTTACTAACTAAAACCCACCCGTGTTCCTTTCTTAGCCCTTTATGTTCCGGGCCAGCGGTAACCCTTTCGGACAATCCCTACGGACCATTCCCTCTCACAAAGACGAGGCCTCTGACCTAGCAGTGGAGTGAAACTTTATAGTCTGATTATGCGATACGATCCAAAGCGATCGTTTTATGTGATTTGAGAACAGCCTGACCGTGAAATTTTAGATGAGGTGAGCTGTCATTGGTGCTAGAGATTGACACTATTGACAGCTCACTTCACCTAAGTCGTCACGGTAAGCTTTTTACAGAGATCACATCAGAGAACTATAACAGTGCAGTGTTAATAATCTCATATAATTTACATTCCATCGCCACTTAATCAATTATCTACTTTACTGAAATGTTTTCTAAGTCGATTTTTGAGTGAACATTTGCAACAAGAATTTCCTAATAAGTTTTTGGTTGCATTGGAATTTGAACTTTGTTACGTATGACAGTCAGTTCAGTTTGTTGTTCCATAACTTGAAAATTATATCAAATTTTTAATTCAAATATACCTACACAGTTTTGGTCGAAAAACTGTCGTAAGCGATATAAGTAGGTGCGGTTTTTTTATATTTAGGTACATAAATGTACGCATATAGTCTCAGGCAGCTAGATAAGATGATAAGTAAAAGAATTCAAAGCAGAAAAACCAGTCGGCACATCAGCCACTTGCCTCATTATTCATAATTACAAAGCGACATTATACATGATATAGCATCTAAAATTGGAAAGTAAAGGTGCTGGCTCACTCGCGGGCCGCATCGCCCACGCCTGCGTAGGCGCCAACTACAATGACAGAACGGTCGTGTTTCTGTTTGGAGGCAACGGTGAATTGTATTGGGCGCAGTGATAAGCAGAAGCGATTCTGTAGCTAAAATAAAACTTTAAAAAATCTTCATGATTTATTAGATTTATAAGTCTAAATTCAATTTCGATTGATAACTGGAACAAATTGTTTAAGTCGCGAATACGATTGAAGTACTGAAGTTACTATCATATTATATCCTTTTAGTCTTACTAACATGATTTTTGCCAGACTCATGCGTGCTCATGAGTACTTTACGATCGATTTTTTTTTGCCTTCTTTCTGCAACTGTTTCTTTTGATAAACTCCTGCTAGTACACAGAACCTACTTAATTTACATAATATTGTATAGATAATTTGATGGAGATTAATTATGTGCTTTTCAAAATTGATTTAATGCACTAGAATAGAAAAAAAACAAAATATTTCTAAAAAAATCCCGTCTATCAAGTGTGAAACCTGAAAACATTGTAGCTTGCGAAAAAATCTATTAATTAAGTTTTTTTTTTTTGTCCCATAGAAGAACCTCAATTGAAAATGGCTCTTTTATTCAAAGTAGTTTAATTAGAATTAATAAAAAACTAACTAATATAACATCTATAAATATCTATAATATGTTTATTATACGATGAAATGAGCATTATGAGTCGTACACTTTTGGATTTTTCATTTTTTTTTATTTTAGTGCTGATAATACACGAGAAGAGAACAGTCAAGAGGCCACTCCCTCTCGAAGAGAGGAGGCCTGTCTCAGCAGTGGGAACAATACCTATATGATTATGAATACACGAGAAGCACGTTGGCCAACCAGCAACTGCAGCTGCCGCTCGTGTATACGAATAGTGAAATCAAATTTTTAAAGTTTTGATTCCTTGTATCGCCGCCCGCTACCGCTTATCAACAAAACGACAGTCTCTAAAAATACATAATTATTACCTATAACAAATATCCCACAATTTATTTAAATAAGTTAGGCAATACATTCTCCATTAGAAGGCGATCGAATGTAGACCAAACCAAACATGGAAGTAATTTTGCATAAACTTATAATACATGGATACCAAACTGGTTTCAAATTCGTTGTCTGATAAAACATCTGTTGTTGTTCTTTGTTTGAAACGTTGAAAAGCAACTTCGATATTCAAGTTAAATATAATTAAGTAGGTATTTGGGATTGATAGTGATCTTTATTTGTTTTTAAATCGTCCGTTGATTTTTTGTTTAAAATGGCCAGTCATCGTACAAGACAGTGAAGTTTGGAAGGAGAATGAGGAGTTACAGCAGTGGGCGGAACAAGTCTGCTAACGATGGTGATGAATTGATATTGCTTTTCCCGTACTTATAACTTTCGAGTAGATCTTAAAGGCAGTCACTAGTCACTATGCAATAGCATATAACCTTAACCAGCCTATAATGTTTCCACTGCTGGGACGCAGTCTTCCTCTCTGTGAGAGGCCGTAATCCACCACGCGGGCCCAGAGGTCTGCCGGTTCCTCACGATGTTTTCCTTCACCGTTTTTTAAGAGCAGTGATGATGAAATAAAGTACACAAAGTAAAGCGCCTGTGTGGATTCGTCCTCATGAACTACAACTCGTAAATCGGAGCCACTAGACCACCACTGCTTGCTCCCCTTTATGCAATAAGTAACAGCATATTCAAGTCGCTCTTGCGTTCAAAAATTTTTAAATTATTCGATGTCATCCCTCAACTGGAGCAGAAAAGAACCTAAATAATGATTTGATACTTGTAGAGCAAAATAAACATGTCAAATGTGTAAAAGAATCAATTAATGGTTACAAAGAGACGTATATCACCTTAGCAAAATTCAAAACAGCCGATCGATCCTGTAAAAATCTCACCGTGAGAACTTAGGTTAAGTGAGCTCATTCCGTGAGAAATCATTCCATCTGATACTAGGGATTTGACACTAATGACAGCTCACTTTAAGCTCACTTCACCCGAGTTACCACGGTGAAATTTTTAAAGAATACTACTACTGCGGTGCTATTCTGTAAAAATCTCACCGTGAAAACTTAGGTGAAGTGAGCGTGGAGTGGGCTGTCATTAGTGTCAATTCCTAGCAAAAACAAAATCACTTCACCAAAGTTTTCACGGTGAGATTTTTACAGAATCGACCGGCTGATTCGAACTATTCTGTAAAAATATCACAGTGAAAACTTAGGTGAAGTGAGCTGTCAATAGTACCCTAGCAGCAATAAGAAGGCCAATTCTCATAATTTAAACGTTCAAAATCTAGTCACAGTCTCATCTCGGTGACAAACAAATGTCAAAAACATGTCAAAAATGTAGGGAAATCCTACTAATATTATAAATGTGAAAGTTTGTGAAGATGTTTGGATGTTTGTTACTCAATCACGCGTAAACCGTTGAACAGATTTCGATGAAAATTGGCACAAAAATAGACCATTAAATTAACACATAGGATACTTTTTATCCCGATATTCCCACGGGATCGAAACTTACGCGGGTGAAATCGCGGGGCGCTGCTAATTAGAAACATTTTTGACAGATTGAGACTGGGATCAGACTGTGAACTTTCTTAAAATTACGAGAATTGCCCCTCTGGTGGAACGACGGCTCACTTCAAGCTCATTTTACCAAGTTTTCACTCTGAGATTTTCACAGAATAGACCAACAGGAAGGGATCTCAAACATCACAGTTTATACTACTATATCCGGCACACCAAATCCCAAGGTTGATCCGCTAATGTTAAAGATCACAAATTAATGTGTCTAGACATTATTTATGTGATTAATATCAACACTGATGAATGGCCAAGTCAATTAGTCAACGCCTTTTAAGATGAGATTTGCAAGTATAGCCTAGATTTCTGAGAAGATTGGTGACCTAGGATATCCAAATTTGAGTGTCTATGTCGTAGGATGTTGGATGAGGGTTTTCAGCGAATAATTTAAATTTTTCCGGTAGCGTTGATTATGATAATGATGCTCTTAATCTCAAATATCCAAACATTACAATACCAATGTAGCAAAGATTCTAAATCTTTATCATCATAAATGTAAACTTCATTACATTTTTTTTTTCTTTATATAAGTCTTGAGTGGCCCGTGGCTAAATAATAAAAGCCGCACAGGTCGATCGATCAGGTTAAGCTACGCTTGCCGCTGTTGATCTGTGGATGGGTGACCTTCTTTATATAACGTGACGCCTCCGTGCCTCGGAAAGCACGTTAAACCGTTGGTCCCGGCTGTCATTCGTGAATCTTTGTCAGTCGTTACGGGTAGTCAGTAGCCCGAAAGTCTGACAACCAGTCTTACCAAGGGGTACCGTATTCCCAGTAACTGGGTTGTGGTCTTGTGGAGGTCAGATAGGCAGTCGATCCATGTAAAATACTGGTATTCAGCTGCATCCGGTTAGACTGGAAGCCGACCCCAACATAGTTGGGAAAAGGCTAGGCAGATGATGATATAAATCTCTTTCAAATCCCATTTCCAATTACCTCCAACATCCATATAAATTTTCATCTTTCATCGTATTTCCATGGTCGTTAATTAGTGATGTGGTCAATAAGTTATAATTAGCAGAGCACTGATTGCTATTCGCGGTTGCCTATGAAGCAATGTTTTTAATTACTTGCTCTAATCAAAAGGGTCTTTCGAGTCATGTTTCGAATATGATTGAATGTTTGTAAGGGCTATACAATCAAGGATCTATATTGAAGTTGGCCTTTTCTTCATTTATTTGATTGTTGCCATTGTCTCCCTTTTTGAGACTGAAAGATATAATATCCTCTCGTAATTGGCCCGAAGAATTGCCAAACTTAAGTGGCAGTGGGCAGGGCACATTGCTCGCAGAACAGATGGCCGATGGGGCCGAAAGGTTCTGGAGTGGCGACCGGGTACTGGAAGACGTGGCGTGGAAGGCCTTCCACAAGGTGGACGGACGACCTTGTGAAGGCCGCAGGAACCCGTTGGATGCGAGAAGCACAGAACGGGTTGAAGTGGAGGTGCTTGGGGGAGGCCTATGTCCAGCAGTGGACGTCTTTCGGCTGAAATCATGAATGGCAAGAACTGTGTAAAAAAAAGCTCATGGTGTGATAAAAATATTGGCCAGTCGGCTGGGTGGTAGTTGGACAGTCCAGAGCTCAGGCGCACAATACAATATCATCACTCATGGAGCCTATTCAATGCAAGGCACAATGCCTTGCCGTTACCTATTCTTCTGCTTAGCGTGTCGATGGCAAATAGAAAGAAATAAAGAAAAAAAAATTGTTAATTCCGCACAAACAAAACGAACATTACAAATAAAAATAAAACTGGCCAAGTGCGAGCCGGACTCGCACACGAAGGATTCCGTACACAAGGCAGAAACGCCGAAAAAAACACGTTTGTTGTTTAAATTTTATTTTTTTATTCTGTTTTTAGTATTTGTTATTATAGCGGCAACAGAAATACATCATCTGTGAAAATTTCAACTGTCTAGCTATCACGGTTCATGAGATACAGCCTGGTGAGAGACATACAGACGGACAGTGGAGTCTTAGTAAGTAATAGGGTCCCGTTTGTAAACTTTGGGTACAGAACCCTAAAAAGACATAAAACATACACATACAACGTAGTCAAAAGCCTCGTAATCAAGTAATTTCAAATATTGTTTGAATCGAAGTTAAATGCCTTTATTAGTATGTAAGTAAATGAGTTTAAATTCGATAACTGATGTATAAAAATATTGATGTCCATAAAACTTAAGTATAGAATTTGTCTTTTCACTTTGACTGTTATTACCTACAATCTTTTTTGGCACAATAAAATGGTAACTTTAGTTTGTTAATAGTACCTTATCTTATGACTTTTTATACATGATCTCTTTTTGTAAGGCGATAATAATTAATTTTGGCCCTCTAAATATTACTAAGCCCATAAATTCAAAGAATTCGCTTGTAATATATTCATAATGTTTATAGACTGTCCTATTTAGCATTTTACCTTTATTATACCTCTGTCACTAGAGTCAAACCTATATACAACTTTATTACTTTTTTATTACAACTTTTTTATTGTCGATGGGACTAAAAAATTCTCCATGATCCCAACCGAACGTAAAATTTTAGATTACAACACTAGGTTATGGTAATCCGATGATATTCAGCGTTGGCGCTTAATAGTGATGTTAAATTAACGATAAAAAGTTATCGAGAGTCGATCTATTGAAATCGGGTGCTGTCAAATTTTAAAGAGGTTTTAATGCATATTTAATACTGGTAGTATTCAGTACAGTGAATTAATTATAATATATTTTAAGTTAATAGATTCTAATCTGGGATATTTTGTTACACCTAGCGCATCATTTGCAGATACTTATAAAAATGATCGATTTATGAGTAGCTGTTAGTTTTGTGTTATAGATGAATTTTTAATTAACCAAAGAGATTATTGCCAACTCTCTTATAAGATTAGTAGGCAGGTCATATATCTTGTTTCCATTTAACTAAAATAATAATGGCCAGCTTTCAAGAACTAGTATACCGATAAGCCAGTAATAAATCTGCATCAATTCAATTATGCACAATTCATCAAAACGCAGCCCTATGATAATCATAAATAACTCTCAAATCCGCAAGCAGCAAACAAATCGATTCTCATATCGATAAGTACAATCGATTCCAACACCGATAACAACAAGCGATTGTACAACACTCTAGTTTCATTGATCGCCCGCCGTGGCCCATTCACAGTTCGCGTAGGCTTGACGCCCGCAGCCATTGTACGTAAGCGTAGGCGGTTTTATAATCATTAATAATTATACACGACGACCCGTTGACATGTAAATTAACGCTTTTATATCGATATGCACACGAATCACGATTTCTAGTTCAATCGATAAGTAATTGATTGATCGAACAGCATTTTCCCACGATTTGCATAGTGATTGATGTGCATTTGTTTTAATTTTATTGTTTTTAAATTGTTATTACTTGAGCTTTTATTGTTTTACTTGGACTGGATTTTTAATGAAATTTATGCTAATTTAACGACCTGGTTATTATAAGACTATTATTTGAAAGTTATAATAGCTACCTGTTTTCTACGCGGACCGTTGAAATATCCTAGAAAATTGAGGACATTTTTTTCTTTGTTACAGAGTTCTAAGATCATTTAAAAAAAATTCCCATCTTTGTGGTGCAACCGACCACTTCTTGATTATCTCTGGTTTTAAAGAACAATCGTAGTACCTACATGGGACTCAAAACGATACACCTCTTTACCATGGAAAATTGGGCATCCCAATACCAGCTGCTGGCTACAATGAACCAAAAGCATGTTTGAAGAGTTGGTAATCATAGTATGATAGCCGAGAGGGTGATTCTCATATACTTAGCAATATTTTAGTCGGCATTTAGACATTTCGTCTCACGTACAGTCAACAGCAAAAGTAGATGATCAAAATCAGAAATTCAATATTAATTAACGGAGTTCGCATCAGAACTGTGTGGCGTCAAGTGATTTCTGTGTGGCGTTGATGTGGCTTTGAATGGTTTGAATCACTTTGACGCCACAAAGTTCTGATGCGAACTCCGTTCATTAGTATTGAATTTCTGATTTTGATCACCTACTTTTGCTGTTGACTGTACCTACTTCGTTAGCACGGTCAGTTGCCAGGATCGTAGCAGATGGCGTTCTGTAGTTTCTGCCTGCCCCTAAGTGAAGAAGGCGTGATTTTATTTATGTACTAGCTTCTGCCCGCGACTTCGTCCTAGTGAAATTTCACATTGCACTCTGAATGCACATTGAATGCACCTGACACACAGCGGCACATTCACTCAGTTGCCATTTAAGCGGGTGCTCAATGTGGAATACGTCGAAATTTCTTGTTCGCCCGACTCAACCCGGCGCATCGTATCGCTTGCCCGCACTATTAATTCGTTTTCGCTAGTTCTTTCCGATTTTTTTTTTTGTTTTTGCTCGTCTCCTTAGGATCCCAGCGCGATGTTAAGACAGTATTTATTTATTTATTTATATATACTTTATTGTACACCACAAAAATACATAACATGAAAAAGACATCAAACACTACAAAATATACAATGGGCGGCATTATCGCTTTCTGCGATCTCTTCCAGGCAACCTTGGAATGGACAGTGATTTTCCAGGACATAATATGGGGCTGTCGTTGGTGCAAATATTATGTATACAATACACTAAAATAGATACACAGATATATACATAAATCCAAAATTATAAATACATAAATACATACATACTAAATTGTATAAGCAACGAAAATAAAAGAAGACAGTAGCCCATAGCCTTCCTCACAAATTGGTCTATCAAATGCAAAAATAACTTTTCAAATACGACGGAACTCTGGAAGTTCCAGAGATAACAAACTCTTCAGCTTTATTATTAGTATAGATAGATATACGTATGTAGGTAAGTATATGAATGAGAATTTCATCTGCTCCTCTTTTTTTTTTGAGGATGGGAAATCATCAAATGACCCCTCCCGCTCTGGGTGGAGCAGAAGGGAGTGTCAGAATCTTACTGACTAAAACTCACCCATGTTCCTTCCTTAGCCCTTTATGTTCCGGGGCAGCGGTAACCCTTTCAGACAATCCCGCTGACCCCGGCATCTGCTCATGCCTTAGTAAATTATTAAAACCAGCAAGATGGTACTCATGTCTTAGTAAATTATTAAAACCAGCAAGATGGTACTTACTCATGTCTTAGTAAATTATTAAAACCAGCAAGATGGTACTCATGTCTTAGTAAATTATTAAAACCATTAAGATGGTACTCATGTCTTAGTAAATTATTAAAACCATCAAGATGCTACTCATGTCTTAGTAAATTATTAAAACCAGCAAGATGGTACTCATGTCTTAGTAAATTATTAAAACCAGCAAGATGGTACTCATATCTTAGTAAATTATTAAAACCATCAAGATGGTACTCATATCTTAGTAAATAATTAAAACCATCAAGATGGTACTCATTTCTTAGTAAATTATTAAAACCATCAAGATGCTACTCATGTCTTAGTAAATTATTAAAACCAGCAAGATGGTACTCATGTCTTAGTAAATTATTAAAACCAGCAAGATGGTACTTACTCATGTCTTAGTAAATTATTAAAACCAGCAAGATGGTACTCATGTCTTAGTAAATTATTAAAACCAGCAAGATGGTACTCATGTCTTAGTAAATTATTAAAACCATCAAGATGCTACTCATGTCTTAGTAAATTATTAAAACCAGCAAGATGGTACTCATGTCTTAGTAAATTATTAAAACCATCAAGATGGTACTCATATCTTAGTAAATTATTAAAACCATCAAGATGGTACTCATGTCTTAGTAAATTATTAAAACCAGCAAGATGGTACCCATGTCTTAGTAAATTATTAAAACCAGCAAGATGGTAGCGTTGCTGACTACCGAGTTGCACCGGACGTACCACATTAAAATATCGCCATTCGTGCAGGATAATTAATGCACCGGTAAACTATACATAGGCGTATTATGCGTATACTGAATACAATTGTTTACATACTAGCAACCCGCCCTGCTTCGCACGGTTGCAATGGCGACATGTCAAAACATCGATCGACATTTCTGTGCAATATCCACATAAACTTCCCCGAATTTTATTTATTTTATTCTGTTCGGGAAATATGCAGTACCTGCTCTATCTTATTACAGTATTCTTAAAAATTATGAAATTAAAGGCCATTTACAAGTTTCCAACTTTCCACAGATAAACACTAAAATAAAAACGCAAAAGGCAAAATGTAGTAAATGATGTTCTACCTACAGCTAGTATTTGTCTCTCCTTTCCCTTTTTAATCCATCCAAAGGTTGTAGATCCATCCAAAGATCGCTCTTAGCGATAAGACCGCGCATTATGTCACCCTTTGTAAAATTTATATACTTAGTTATGTCTGTAATTTATATGGTGTACTTTTTTTTTGTTACCCTATTTTGTGTCCCACTGCTAGGCAAAGGCCTCCACTTTTTTTGTCCCAAACCTCCCGTCTAGTGCGATCTCTGGCCACGTTAGCCCTGCATATGATATTAGATCGTCACGCCACCTTCGCCTTGGTCTACCTCGACGGAGATGTCCTGCCTCAGGCGTCCATTGAGTGACGATCTTTGCCCATCTCTCCGGTTGCATTCGTGAGACGTGTCTGGCCCACTCCAACTTCACCCTGGCTGTTTTTTTCTCCAATGTACTCCATAATAAAGAGTTTTCTATTCTATTGAAAATCGCATCAAAATCTATTGTGTAGTTTAGAAGAACTAAGCGGTCATACAGACATTCACGAAAACCGACTTTGTTTTAGAGATACAGATCATGTGTATACTGAATAGGTACCTACATTTATTTACATATGATAATTGTGTCTTCATGCACCGTTATGTTTATAAATAAGTAGTAGTATAATAAGCAGTAGCAAGACACTATTCTACAGTATGTGTGTTTTTGATAAGGATCTTTTTAGCAATTTTGTGCTTTATTGTGCACAAATGTGTGTGCAGACACAGGTGCACTCTCACTTCCCTCACTCTCATTGTTTGACTGGCTCGTTGATCTCGTGGTCGCAAGCGCGACTGCTGAACATGGGGTCCTGGGTGTGATTCCCGGGTCGAGCAAAGTTTTATTGTTTTTTTCTATTGGAAATTGTTTTTGCAACAGCCGGGAGTTTGGAAGTTGGCGGTGTGATACCCCCGTGCCTCGGAAAGCACATTAAGCCGTTTGTCCGGCGCCTGATCCTGATCTCTGTCCAGTCCAGATTTTGTGCTTTATTTAGGGACTTTCTGATAAGAAGGCAAAAAGCCAATATTCTTAGGTAATTTTTTTTCCAATAAATTGCAAAGTTACAGTGCAATGTAAACATGCCTTAACCGCTTGTGTGCCGTAATTACAGACACAATTAAAAAGCCATTGCGTCTCGCGTAGATCTACGTTCCGGCAGACTAAAGGTTAAATCGACGAAAATAAAAAAAATCGCCACTTTAATAATACTTTTATGATTTTCTCAGTAGCAGCCCGGAGTTTGGAATTGTGCCCAGTTGATAGCAATAGGCTTGCCTCCTATTAGATGGGGCTTAAACAAAACTGGTGAAATGTACGTGTACTATACAGGGTTTTTGGAAAAACACCAACAACCTCTTAAGAGGTCATTGTACTCATCATCATGAACAATTTTTACTACGGGACCAAACCTGAAATGGCGAAAAAAAAATCAGCTGTTCCCCACATTTATGTTCGTATAACTCGTCAAAATGTTTTTTGGTGCCATAGTAAAAGTTATTCATAATGATGAGTACAATGACCTCTTGAAAGGTTGTTGATATTTTTCCAACAACCCTGTATAAGTACACGTCTCCCTAACCCTTTGGGCATTACAGGCGTGATATTATGTTCGAAGATTGTATCCACAAAAATGTGTAAACAAAATACCTGAAATTGAGTTTTAACACGCTTAAAAGCTTCTATACGGATTTCTAGGCAATTTATTTAGTTTAACGGTTACATGGCCTATAAAAAAACTCAGCCTGTATACCCCAGGGCACGCATATTGTGTCTGTGCTGAGTATTTCAAGGAATGCTTTGTACCGTTTCGGGGTATGCTCCAAGAATAGTAAGGATACAGGCTACGGATATGTATATAGGTATGTATTGAAATGGTTCTCAGTACCCTATTTACATTCAGGGAATATTAATTGTTAGGCAAACTGACACCCTTCGTCAATTTGCCGTATTATAGCCAAGTCATTCCATATAACTATCAAGGTGATTCGAAACGCGAGTTGTGAATTTGTGATTTGAGAATACGAACAATTAAGTTGGTAGTTTTGCTTGACAATTAATAACCTGTGGCCGGCTAAGTAATAACAGCCGCACTGGTCGATCGATCATGTTAAGCTACGCTTGTCGCGGTTGGTCCGTGGATGGGTGACCATCTTCACATACCAAAACCCCTCCGTGCCTCGGAAAAACTGTTAAGCCGTTGGTCCCGGCTGTCATTCGTAGATCTTTGACAGTCCTGGGTTCGATTGGGTCGTCCAGGAGCCCGAAAGTCTGACAATCAGTCTTACCAAGGAGTATCGTATTACCCCGTAATTGCGACAAAGAAGAGAACTACACTACAACAACCATACCGTTTTTTGCTGCCATATAGCGTCACTGTGTTCTGGATTGAAGGGTAATTGCCGTGGCCTGTAATCCCATCGAGCACGCAGGAGACATTTAAAAAAAATCTTTATTTAGTTTTGTAAATAATGAAATTTTTATTTTCTTTTGACTGTACTTACTTGTCAAAAAGAGTAAACATAGATAATGTGGATAAGACAGAGATTAAAACTGAAGACGAACTAGCAGGGGATCTTGGGGTGGAGGGGAAGTTCAGGGGATCAGACCGGAATAAATCGGTGTAATTACAGCTGTTCAGCTTTGTTTCTATGGAAACGCACCTGCAATGCCTTTGAAATTACAAAGGCCATGGGTGGTGGATTATGACCCACTCCCTCACACAAAGAGAATAGAATAGAATGCATTTATTTGTCAGAAATGTCAGAATATTGTACAAAGTTGTTATGTTCATTATGTATTCCGATCATAATATTCTGCCGTTTCCGGCGTACAAATATGGTTTGGATAATTATGGGTCATCATTACATTAAAATTACAAATAATTTAAATAAATTGAACAATAGTTGTAAAATAGATTAATTATATATTAGTCAAAATTAAATAAGGTCAAGGAGATAAAATATGATTTATAGGCAATAATGTCAAATATTTAGGTTAATTTTTCATTCATAAAATCTTCATTCGTGGCATTTGCTTAAAAGAAAGTTAAATAATTAACATTTAAATGTTCTGAGGCTGTGAGTTTTGACACCATCAGGTAATTTGTTATAAACATTAATGGACATGCAGTATACATTATTAGAAAACAATTTAATTCTACGCCTAGGAACATTAAGCATAATCTGCATAATGCACTTTGCGGCTGGGTCTGAATACAACATCATTAAACAAGTCAAATTCATGTCTGTTTTGGTGTACAAAGAGAAGAGAAGAGGCTTATGTCCCAGCAGTTGGAACATTTTTAGCTGATTATGTTATGGGTGGTGGAAAACATACACAGACGCCAGCACATCAAGCTATCCGAAATTGACAAATTTTCTCAACCAACTTTGAAACTTACGCTTTAGCGATAAAGTTGAAAATCCATTAAAGAAAGACGATTGTAGTAGCTTGATGAGTCCATCTGATTGTGACCCATAGCACCTAAATAAATAGTTATAAGCTACTATGTGAAGAAAGACTGGGAGGCGCAGTAATGAGCTGTCATTTTGTATGCAAATTGAATGCTGCAACTGTTGCCCATATGAGCTCATCTTAACTACAATGGCCCATTTGAACGCCCTAGTGTCTGCAGAGCAATAGCTAGGTTGATACTTAGATATTATAATATTTTAAAAACATCTTAGCTTAACCGCAAAACATGATGTACTTAATTATAGCAAAAATATAAAACCTATCAAGATTCTGGCGATTTAAAAAAGGAATATGACTGAGTTTTTCTATCTACCCACCTAAGCCGCTGCGTCTGAAAGCATGAAATTTTACACAAAAGTTCCTTGTGTAACGAAGGTGACCGCAAAGAAAGGATTTTTGAAAATTCATCCCCTAAAGGAATGAAACAGGGAACGAAAGTGTATATGAAAGGAAGAAATCTCAACGGGTACACGGCTTGTCTAGAATAATCATACAAAATTTCAATGTTATTTCTAGTATACGCAAAAAACGCAAGTTTTAGAAACAATAAAAGTATATGATCGAATACAGTAAACAAAATCAGAAAAATATATGATATTCTTCAGGATATATGCTAGGTTGATAGTGTGTCGAAAACATAATACAACTAATTTGATACGATAGAAAAAAAACATGAAGATACCTCTAAAAACTTTCTTTTTACAATAAAAACCATACTAATATACATACAATCATTCAGATTTTTTGTCAGATTATTCTACAAGCAACATACTAAAGCACTAGTGTTTTAATTTTTTAGTCCAAACAATAGATTTTTTATAAATAGATAATTGCTTCATATTTTGCAATAAATTACGGCTTGTGTCATCGCGCTTCTCTTTCTTTTCTACGCAGTGCGACAGTGACCGCGATTTAGGTCATGTAAGCCCCTTAATTGATTTTAAACCTGTTACGCACAAGCGATCAAAAAGAGCCGATCCCTATATCAGGCTAATCCATTTTAATGTTGTACCCATAATTATGAAGCTGCAGAACCAGTCTGAATCAATATTGAAATGAACCCACCCAATATCACCCATACATTACACCAGAAACATTCCATTCCCATTCATTCATTTGTTTTAATGAGCCGCGCGAGTTTTCTCACCATTTCGTCACGGTGTGACGTCATCGTGCCCACGCGCATTGCATTGGTTGACGGAAGTATGCCCTCGTAGATTTACATTTTATAGGTACAATCGTTGGAAGGTTATCGAAGGTGATGTGTCATTGTGGATTAGGAGTGATTTATGGACGCTGATTGGCTGGCTACGGCAGACAGTTTAAAGTTATTGGTCCGATCTTAGATTGTCGAATCAATAGTGACTTGCCCGCTTTCATAATAATCGGACTTACCTAGTAGGTGTTTGAAAGGACAAACGGTTTCATAGCAATATGCAGATTCCAACGCGCAAACGAGCCTCGATCTCTATCTAAACTAATGTTATAAAGAGAAAAGATTTGATTTTTTGCATGTTTTTTTGTTACTCTTTCACGCTAAAACGGCTGAACGGATTTGGATGAAATTTGGCACCTGAGTAGACCATGTCCTGGATAAGGACATAGGATACTTTTAATCCCGATTTTATCTCGGGATAGAGACTTATGCGGGTGAAAACGTGAGGCTCAGCTAGTTGGGTAATATCAAGCTGGTCAGTTCTTATGCAGAATGCTTATCAAATAGTCAAGTGCCAGATTCCTATAACCAACCAACCGTTTTTGGTTTATCACTAATGTTAAGCATCGTCTCGTCCGCCATCTTCCTCTTGAATGTGCATCCTATCACCTTGACATAATGATGACAAGTGAAGCTATAATGAATACCTAACAATACCCAATTGCCACAATATCAACAAAATTCCTAATCCATTGCTTCGTATTTTCGAAAAATCGTCTGCTCGATAACGTGAATAACGCAATGAATGTTGTCGCATCGTCAAAATGAAAGGCATTGCTATTCTTCGTGTGTTTACGCAACTACACCGCAGTTTGTTCCATTAACTTTTGTTGTTTGACAAACAATAACCATGACTGGTATGCAGAACAAATCCTATTGTGATCTAGAACACATTCCTGGGGGCCTAAAAAGGCCACCTTGGCAGAATCATAAAAGGATAACATTATGAATCATAATGGACGGTTAACTGTCAAGCTAATCGTATTAAATCCCATTGATGACGGTCAGTTATTTTTTTGTCCGTGCTAAAATAACAATCAATTCAATCCAAATCCAATCCCAACTTTTTGATTATACCTACGTAGTGCAGCGAATAAAAGAAAAACACGGACTGTCTTCGCCATTATGTTATCCTTTTATGATTCTGCCAAAGTGGCCTTTTTAGGCCCCCTGCTCATTGTACTCGAAAACCATTCCACTATCATAAGATTACACAACGTTTAATCAACTGGTGCTGATTGTACTAACACCTGTATACACAATTAATTAGTGAGCTGCAATTAGTTATACATTGATTGTTACAAGCGGTTAGCACTTGCATTTGCTTCATCTGTAGTACGCAATGAACTGACTAATGATTTGCTAATCAATGTTGTTAGCTTGTAGCGTATCTAGTTTATCGTCTTGAATTTTCCCTTTTCGGTGTTTCGTGCTAAATTAATAATCACACTAATATTGTAAAGGCAAAAGTTTGTGAGTGCGTGAGTGTGTGTGTGTGTTTATATGTTTGTTACTTATTCACGCTGAAACGGCTGGACCAATATAGTGTTCCTAATTATTTTTGTTACCAGAGTACCAATCACATAGAGAAGAGTGTTTAATTGATTAATAAATGAAGCGTTTCATTTGTATTGTTGAGGTTTAAATTGATATTCTACAAAGACAAAAAATATGATACTCTACGATGTTTTAATTTTATTGTAATTTTTTTTTCGAGGGAGACCGGGGTTTTTTTTTTATTTCACCGAAATGTCCGGGGTTTTTGAAGTTTTTATCCGGGGTCACTAATTTAGGTGATGGCAGCCCTAGTTATAATCACAACATCACATCTTACAATATTTTTTTCTGAAAAACAAAGTAAAAGCAACGAAAAAAACAACACCTTATGTACAAGGTAAAACTGTATTAAGTTGTACATAATTATTCAGTTAGCTTATTTTATTACAATTCCAACGACATAAGTTTTATACATAGCTTTCATACAAAATTTTAGATAAATCGTTATTAAAATGACCCCGGGCGCGCGGGCGGGCGCGCGCGATTTCGCGCATTATCATGCGACACGAGAGCCATAAAGTGCGAAATGGCCTTGAGCATTTTTGACACAAGAGATGAATCCACGGTAAAAAAAAAACTATTTGTGTTTATCAAACAACTTATGGTTTGTCTTTTATGCTGACTCTACTTACTTTATTGTAGAGCGCAGTGTAATGCATTCCTAGAGCGCAGTGGAACTACCCCCATCGACTATGCACAGACAGAAGACCTACTTACTGTCTGCAAATAGAACTGCTAACATCAATTTTACTTTTATTACATATGAGAAAATTTTGGACCAAATAGGAGGTGTAGGTAGGTGCAGACGTCAGCACGTCAAGCTACCCGAAACTGTCAAATTTTCCCACTCAACTTTGAACCTTAGGCTTTGGCGATAAAGTTGAAAATCTATTGAAGAAATTTGACAGATTGTAGTAGGTTGATGTGCTTGCGTCTGTACCTACGTTTTAATTTAGTTTTTACGTTATACTTACTCATAAATTAACAATGAGTCATCAGGCAGATGATGACTCATTGTTAATTGTATCTATTTATACACTTTCTATAGCCTGAAGAACAGGTTCAACCTAATTCAGGTAAATTAGCAACTGTGCGCTATTTTAATTGTTAAGCTATTAATTGTTAATGTATCCCCTTTTTATAAATAAACGATTATTAACATAATTCTCTTGCCCCATATCCAATTTATTTGGAGTCGGCGCAACATGTCTTTTTCTTCCATACCTCCTCGTTAGTTGTCATTTCGGTATTCATCCCCTTTCTAGCCATTTATCATCTTTCACACAGTCCATACCTATTAAGGCAATGTAAACAGCAGCCCTAACTCCTCATTACTAGATCAAGCATTTATTAAGTGGTACACAAAATAATCATTTGGAATACGTAAATAAACAATTACTATATTATGTATAAGAGACGGACTTAGGGTTAACAAGATGATAAATGTTGCTAAACCAAAGGTTTAAATCGTTAGATTCACCCGACAGCGTCAAAAGATGGTCACGTTTCAGGAAGTCTACTCAAGTCTGTCAACGAAGATCAGGTCCGTCCAAAAGTAGTTGACCCGTCAAAACAATACGGCCTAAATAACATCGAGCGTAAGGACAACTGTGAAGTCGTATTGTCATTCATTCTTAGTTTGGAAACCAAACTAATCTTATGTCCGTAACTGATACATAGTACGAAACACCCGTAGCTACGGTCTTCGTGCTTAGGGACTAGACCCCCTGTTTCGTTGACAATGACATTTGAATATTATCATTCACTCAAGCTGAAAATCGTATGTATCGTCTTCGTCCCGTGCGGAATGTGTAAGCTTTCTTCTCAGTATCTATCTGTGGACACCTTTTAGCGAGACATAAGTAGGTACGGTCCGGATCAGGGAAAGTCTAACGATTTCATTCTTTGAGCTATACGAACAATGCCAAAATTTGTGCAGGCAGTGTGCAACGCTACCTGTATTCTGGCTGATACCTAACATTGATTGTACACTTGATAATTACTAGCTGGCTAGTTAACTGATTTTCGCCCTAAATATATATATTATATAAATTAATTTAAAAAAATGCTTAAAACTTCTTGCAGACAACAAAAGAAATAACTGAAAGATGAACACAGATATTCAAATCATGTGCATTCCCCATGAAAATAAAAATGTATACCATTAAAATACTTAACAGTTTTCCAAAGTACACACATCAAAAGTGTCTAGGGATCAACATATATTTTTGCAATAACTTTTCTCCTGATTGATATTAATTAAAATTTTGTTTAAGGATTCATCAAATAAAGTGTTTTCGTTTGTCACAGTAACGATAAACCAAGTCACCTTTGCATTAATAAAGAAATTTGCCATTTTCCTAATAAAGGGATTTTTGACATTTGAACCACTAACACAAAAGTTCGAAAAAAAAGACTGAAATAACAGTTTTCTTTAAAATTTTATTGGGTAACTTAAACAATTAATAATCCGTGTTTCTACCGCGAACACTAACAACACAAGAACATCGGTTTGGCATACTCAAAATGAGTTCATCCAAATCACGCTGTGGAATGGCCGCCCATGTTCGTTGCAACAACAAAAAAAGGTCTTCTTGCGACTGGATACCCTCCATATTCGGCAGAGCTCTTCTCTGTAGCATATCCCATGCATGCTCAATCGGGTTCAAGTCTGGCGACTGAGCAGGCCAGGGCAGGACATTGATGTTAGCTGCGGCGAGAGTCTGTCTTACAACTCTTGCGGTGTGCGGTCGTGCATTATCATGCATTAACTGAAATAACGGACCGATTTGCACTTGTAGAGGAACGATGACGTCTGATACAATCGTCTCAGCATAAATTTGAGCGTTGAGGTTGCCTCTGATCCAAATCAACTCAGTTCTTCCGCCGATCCAAATACCCGCCCATACCATGATGGTTCCACCACTATAAGGATGGACTTCCTGGCAGGATTTTAATCGCTGTTGGCGTCCAGGGGTTCTCCAGTGTCGTATACGTCTTGTATCCGGTCTCATACCAAAACGAGACTCATCAGAAAAGCACACGAAACGCCATTGTTCTTCTGCCCAATTTCTGTGTTCAAGAGCCCATTGATATCGAATCCTACGATTGTGCATTGCTATAGGTGGTACCCGTTGCGGTCTTCGGGAATGAAGGTTCACTTCATGCAAGCGGTTTCTGACTGTTTGGTCGCTAATTAAGTTCCCTGAAGAGTGATGAAGCCTCACGGCTAACATCATGGCGGTTATTGTTGGAGCTCTTCGAGTTAAGATTTGAATGTATCGGTCTTGTCTCAGTGTGGTGCAGCGATACCGTCGTCCATGGCGCTCAGCCATGGTACCAGTGCTTCGGTAACGTGTCCAAAGTCGACTGCTAACACTCTGACTTGTATTCAGAGCTAAAGCCACAGTACGTTGCCGGGAACCAGCTTCTATCATTCCCACGGCTCTGAGCATTTCTTCCCTGCTTAAATGACGTCGCCGCTCCATAATAACGTTGGTTTTAATCAGTAGTAGGGAAACAGTAGCACTAATAATGTCTTCAATGCGTTGTATGTTTTTATAGGGAAAATATTGACAGCTGATTTTCATCTTTTACTCGAATTTGATTCACAGTTCCTGATTCAAATTATGAAATGCACCAAAAAGGATCCATGTAAATTTATAAAATCATAAATTTATTACAAAGCCACATCTCAATCTCAAGAAATCCGCATAAAAATGCTTGATCCCTAGACACTTTTGATGTGTGTAGGTAAGTGAAGTTTTCATTCGCTACCATCAGAATACGCAATCTATCAGACAAAGTAAACTAAACATAAAATACAATGTTGATAGCATCACACACCATTATTCCCTCGTCGCTAAACGTACTAAAGTACTGAACAATCCTTCATAATCAGACGGGACCCACGTAGCATATCGCCGGTCAGACCCAGCATTCAACCTAAATACCACATTACTAGGTTAATTTACACATATTAATGAACGTGGTCACAAAACAGATAGGAACGGAAGATCGGCTCCATACAACGAGCGAGAACACACGCACACATAGACACCCTTTCACGTACAGCGAGTGCAAGTGCACTCGCGATTAGACGCTTACCCTCTAAGGGATTTATTCATAAACGTTGCTGACTTTTAAACTACAAAAATGTATGGATGGTTCCCTTTATGTCGAGTCCTTGTCTATGTCCTTATTTATGTCGAACCTTGTCTCGCTTCTGTTACCCCTACGTCGAGACAACGTGGTTAAAAAGTCGCTAATTATTACTTAACTATAAGTAACGTTTATAAATAAGAGAGGTTAGTCCGTCAACGAAGATACGAGGCCGTCTGGAAGGTATTCGATACTTCGGAGTGAACCTTTTATCCGAATATTAATTTTTTTTCGGACGGGCAGTAACACATCGGGAGTAGAGACATCTGTCAAACCGTGGTGTCAATGGTGTCATTCATTTATAGGTCGGGCCCCAAACTAATCTTATGGAGCGGTGTATGCTTATGCAAATCCCGCACCCCCCGGCCCCAGCCATAGGCTGAGGTGGAACACCGCGATCGCCGCAGGTACGCGTCTATGTGTGCATGCGCCTGTTTTCGCTCGTTATGAGCCGGCCTTCTGAATTCTTTATTGATCTATTCTGTGACTCGGTTGTGGGCGACCATACTCTATCCATCATGTACTTACTTTAAGTGGGTGATATAAACAACCAATTGGGATTTGGTTATTTTGAGGTTGCTTAACTTTGATTGGGATATTGTTTTAACGTTGTGTAAATGTTTAAGGACAAAAATAGATTGGTTGATATATGGAGCAGAATAAACAAGCGAATTGGCTACAGGTCTATAGATCTAAACTAATATTATAAATAAAGAGAAAAGATTTGATTTTTTTAAATGTTTCTTTGCTACGCTAAAACGGCTGAACGGATTTGGATGGAATTTGTCACATGGGTAGACCATGACCTGGATTAGGACATAGCCCGAGATACCCCCGGGATCGAGACTTATGAGGGTGAAACCTTAGGGGGTAGCTAGTGGATGATAATTAGACGTACACGATTAGGTTGGGCTAAATGTTCAAAAACTTGCTGAAGTTCTAATGAATTAATAGTCTATTAATTCGTTTTTGTATAGGTACCGTAAAATGCTGTAACTTTGCCTGGATTTTGACGTTTTTTGTTCGTATCTCTGAACCTATTTACTATTACGGCTTCTGAAGACTTGCAGATGGAAAACAGACCTTATGCCTTGCCAGGTAGAACCCAAATCTATTTAAATCATGCCGTCATTCAGAATTACAAGCACTCAAAGTCGTAGGCAAAGTTGTAGGTAAAAGACACAACTTTGCCTAGAAGGATATCTCAATAAATATATAATTGTTGATATTTTTAGTATTTTTTTTCCGTGTACATGAGACACCGTGCTTGTCCCCAGCAGTTAGATTATTGCCATGACGGTAATATATATTTTTTTACAGCTAATAGGCAATGTTGTAGCAGGTACCAGAAACTTTTCATACAAAAATGTCGTTGCCTCTAGGGTTGTCCCAAAAAAATACGGATTATTTTCTTAAACTTTTATTCACTTTGTAAAAAAATAAAACAAGTTGCTACTTATGAGTAAAAATCACAAATGTATTCCTTTTTAGCAATGCTGGCTTTTACGATGTGGGCTTCTTCCTCAGTTGTCAACTCTGTAGGTCGACCAAATGGTTTGCTATGCATGTTTTTTGATTTATTAAAAATGGTCTGACGCGGGATCCCAAATTTCTTTTCCGCTTCGTATGACGAAATGATTTTTTTTCGTACGAGATCTGCAGCAACTTCTGATATTTCTACAGAGTAATCGGCATAACTTCGAGTTCCTGGTTTTCTCCTGCTTCGTTGTGTATTATTCGGCATTTTTGCATATAACTGCAACAAAGTTAAGACTTAGTTAAATACAAAACTGTCGAAATAAAAATAAGAATGTTCTATTGACATAAAAAAATGTAACATTTACAATTGAAGCTCTAACTCCTAGGTAATACCTGTGTCTCACCCGATTTCGGAACATTAACAATGTATGCAATAAAATTAAAATATCGTAAAACGAAGGGAATTTAGTGCATGCAAGCTCTTGAGTCTCGATATAACCGGGTTCCAAGCTGTGAAAATTTCATGCAAATATGACTTTTTTTATATAGTAAAAATATAGGTACCTATCAATATTAAAATCCGCCTAGTGACAACCCTAGACCCAGGCAAAGTTGTGTCACTCAAGTTTCCAAAACAGTGCACAACATTGCCTACTAAGTTATTTTAATGAAATCGTGTCCTTTTAATAAAAATATCAAGCAATATGGAAAGTAGATAGTATGTTCTTACCCTGGGATGTTATAGCTGCACGAAAACACCTTTTCTTTAGCTAAAACTTCAAAAGTTACACGACACTAAAAATTTTCACCTACGCGCACCGGTGTTTGTCGCACAACTGACAGAGTAACAATGAAGCTACCATTACAAAAAATGAAAAATCTGTTGCCCTAATAATGTAAAATCACTACCAAATGGTAGAAAATAAGAAAAAACTAAGCAAACGCGAAATGTCGTAATTTAAACGAAATAGGCAAACTTGGGCTTAGTTGGCAAAGTTGCAGCGTTTTACGGTAAATCTCACGTCGGGAATAGCATTTATCTATTATTATATTCTCTTTCAAAGACTAGATAAAGTTTTAGATGAACTAATAATAAAATATAAAGCCTTCACAAACACGCTATCTACCTTAACAAAATAAACTATTAAAGGTACTAGCAGAAAGCTCAGACTATTGATCCGTAGGGAACAATTGTGGGCTTACCGGTCGCGACTATTAGAACTATATTTTTCTATTAATCCCAGCTATGGGATCGTAACGGCTGAATTATCGTCTGGTCCTTTTTATCTCGAATAGGACTGAAACTGCACATGGCGACTGCCTGGAAATTGTGTGCGTATGGAAGGACCGAAGGAAATTGCCTATTCTATAAGGAGTTTTAGGCCCTCAGTTTTTTTTGTATATCGCGGTGGTTTTGATTTGATTTTGTAGACAAAGAATTACCTTTTCATATTCTGCAAACGATTTTAATTTTTTCACCCGGGTTTATGAAAAAAATGATATTTTCAGATGCAGAAATTGAGGTTATACATCGAAGTTGACACTGATATTTCTGGCTGTAGTTCCGCCCACTATCTAATAGGAAATTGGTCAACAGCAACATATAATGATGAGGCTGATGCAAGCTAACGCAGTGAGTACTCGAAGGGCCATCAACATTTAGAAATTTTGTAAAGAGGTTTATGTTATAACATTTAATATTTCTGTATATAATTATACAAACTCAAACCACCAATAAACATGTGCAACAACCACCAGTAAATATGTGAGCACCATGATTGTATCTATCAGATAACCAATTTACCTGTCATTGCTTTGTTTTTACCTATTATTGTGGTATAGTAATTTTAGATGCATCGTATTCACATAAATAATGATGTAATTAATGTCTACAAAATATTGTAAAGGTGGAGTCACTTGCCCATTCTTCTCCATATGAAACTACCTTTTGGAAGGGGCGAGAATCAATTCTATTATTTGTAAATTTTGACGTTTAAAAGTGCCATAATATACCTATTTGAAATAAATGATTGGACTTTGCCTAATAGACGTGCTACTTTCTAAATAAGTGAAGAAACTAACTGATATAAGTCAGACCTAAACTAAGTACTCATCATTTCAGCCGAAAGACGTCCACTGCTGGACTTAGGCCTCCCCCAAGCACCTCCATCGACCGGTAAACTAAGTACTAAAACAATATAAAATATATCTCTTCCTGTAAGTTTACAAACAGACTAAATATGGAAACCTACACTTAAGAGTGTTTACGCCGTACGGCATTTCATACAAACTTACAAGCCCTTATTTTTCGAAATGAATGAACCGATTTTCATGAAACTTCATACGCATAAGCAGGATACAGAGGTCTAAAAAGTTACAAGAGAACATTTTCGAAAAATAGTGTTGCAGCCAAATTAGACCGATTTTAAATTTTCCATAAACAGAGATTTCCAGTTATCTTTTTTTAAATAAGACGTTTCGAAAATGTTCAATCAATTTCATAAACAAATCAGCCTAAATTTTTCTTAATCAACTGCCGAAAACCACTTAATCTTTCGAAGTATCTCTTCCACTGACAAGTCTAATCACGCCTACAGCTACGGTTGTGAAAGCGCACACAAACATGAATGGCCCACGGTGTTGTACGCACGGCAAAACAGGTGAGTGTGCAGGCTGTAACAAATTGTATGCACTTTGTAAAGAGGTAAAATGTGTAATAATACATAATACTTATTACGTTTCAAGAGAGGGAAATAGACAAATGGATGCCTATGTCGCAAGACAGCTTGACCTGGAAGCTGATAGTTGCTTAAATAGGGTCAGCAAACAGAAGACATAATATTATAAAATGTTTATTTATTTATTTATTAATTTATTTATTTATTTATTTATTTAGGGACAACAAACAGTAGTGTAATAATAAGTAAACCTAAGTTAAAACTTAATAATAGATGTAACAAATACACTACTCACAACGTTATCCACATATTACTTAACAGATCTACTAGTTGTTAGAAAGAACTATATAATAACAGGCAGAATAAAGTAAACATTACTTAATTAATAGGGTTCTGATCACTTAAAATAGAAACAATTTCTTTTCTAAATATAGCCTTGCTGTGAAACATAATATCAGTTGAGCCAATGTTATTAGTATTAAGAACTTGTTTAATGTACGAAGTATCTGAGGAAATAAATATATTACCACGACTGAAGACCATAATGGGCAGTCAACCTAGTCGGTAGTAGCCAATATAATTGCTTTTACCAATACATGAGCTATCGTCTTAATCAGGTCACTTTTATAGTACCTTAGGCATCTACCATAAAATAGGGTTTAGTTACGTTACATTGCAGTGTAATGTTACTGTGTAATCCCATATTCATCTATCCACAAGCCAATCAATAATAAAGTGCTTACATAAAATTTTTATGTAAAATTCTATGAATGAAATCATTTATTTTTATAAAAAGCAAGCAACAGCAACCTGAGGTCCTAGACAAGGAGTAATCGTTTTCAGAGCGTTTCGTATTTTTTTACAAAGACTTTCAACAGAATTGACATAAGCTTTTCGGTGCCTTATGTCAAGGTGCCTTATGTCAATCCAATACACTTTTGAATTTTTCATCACCGTTATCGCTGATACAATGTTACTTGTTTTGGGCCACCTGCACCTAATTGAGTAACACACTTTCAACGACAATCTGAATCATGTTGAAGAATATTGCTTATCCATTTGCTTCACAACGTCGCTCGCATGACTAACTGTCCTATCTCATTTATTTATGATTTGAGTTAGGACAACTACATTTTTCTGTTTGGGATTCTTTCCATTTTGTTGCCTTTCAAAATGGTTATATTTTGAGATCCAAATAACATAGAGTTACGACGGTTAGTGAAAAATGTAAAGAATCACGAATATAAAAATGCAGGTAGTTTTTCTAACTCAATCAGCTAAAAAATGAGAAAAATGGAATATATATTATTATTATTTATTTATTTATTCAAAATTTCGTAAATAACACCATAACAGCTAAAACGCCATTGCAATGTTACTACCACAAAGATACACATACATCTAACTTACATTGAGTAAGAGGTATCCCAAAAATACAATGAAAAATACAACCATAAATACAATCTAAAATACAATAAAAATATAAATAAAAAAAACAAATAGAATACAATTAAAAATACAAATACCATTACAATACAATTAAAATCACTTCCCAACATTTTGAATGCACTTCAGTTTTCTACTTCTGGAATAGGACAGTTCTGGTAGTCATGCGAGCGACGATATTTCCGAAAAAATCGTCTGCTCAGCAGCGTAAATAACGCTATGAATGTTATAATAATAACTGTCAAAGTGAAACCATTGCTACTTTTAATGTGTTACGTAATCACCCCACAGGTGTAGTCCAATAACTGGACAGCAATCTCCTTTGGCTACTGTACAAAGCGGTCGCCTTGAAACTACAATAGGCCAATCACGCTACACCGCTAACTAGTAAATTCGCAGTGTTATGTGGGATGTGGACGACATTCCTTAGATCTACGCAAATTGTTTCTATTGTTGAATGAGATAGTGTTAGGTGCTTTACATAAATCTGTTGGGAAACGAGAGAATGAAAGGTGTTAATGAAAAGCAGGAAATTGTAGATTGACTGCTTGAGTAAGCGTTGTAGGCTTGCAACTGAAATATGTATAATAATTCAGTACTTTGTTAGAACAGTTAGCACTCTGTTAGTAGGTATGTGTTTTATGCTATTGTTAACTTAATTTTCATATTTTTTGTGATTGTGTGTTTACAGTGACAATACAATAATTTGTGATAATATAATAAATATGACAATATAATCCATACTAATATTATAAATTCGAAAGTAACTCCGTCTGTCTGTCTGTAAGTTACCTTTTCACGCCTAAACCGCTTAACGGATTTCGATAAGATTTAGCAGAGAGATAGATTGCATCCCGGGGAAGGATTTAGGATAGTTTTATCCCGATATTCCTACGCGCTGCTAGTAAGCTATATTACTGTAAAGTTTCATTAAAATCCGTTCAGTATTTTTGCGTAAAAGAGTGACAAACATCCATCCATCCATCCTTACAAACTTTCGCGTGTATAATATCAGTAGGATAGGATTAATATTGTTATATTAATCCTATCCTACTGATATTATACACGCGAAAGTTGCGCAAGGCGTGATGTTTCACGCCTTGTTTCCCAGAAGGGCTCGGCAGAGGTGTACCTTTAGTACACCCACATTCCGCTAGTTATGTTAATAAGGGGCGATCCTATGGCCATCAGCCGGGCTCAAATTCGGACTCCGAGCTGCTACTCAGAAATTCCTGACATAAAAATCCAACAACACATTGTCCGACCTGGGACTCGAACCCTGGACCTCATTTTCAGCGCTTATGATTGGTCTAAAGAAAGACCACAACCAAAAAAAATGTTTTTTCCATATTTCTACTAATCTATAAATAGCTACCCCCGAAAACTACTTTTCAGTAAAAATCTCCGTTTTTTTTTGCGATCTAAAGTGTCATACTTTAGATCGCAAAAAAAAATTATGTACCAAAAGACCATCGAAGTAGGTAGGTATACCAGTGGCGGAGGGTAAATTTATGACAGAGGTAAGCCGGAGCTGAAAAAAGTAATTTAAAACATAAAAAAACCCGACTGCGAAACTTTAAAGCTACAAACAAGCCCATTTTAAATTAAATAAAAGTTGAAAGCAGGCGGGACCCATTTGAATTTGAAAATATAATAAAAATGGTATGGGTCCCGCCTGCTTTCAACTTTTATTTAATTTAAAATGGGCTTGTTTGTAGCTTTTCAGTTTCGCAGTCGGGTTTTTTTATGTTTTAAATTACTTTTTTTATTTCCAGCTTTTTAGTTTACAAATGTGAAAGATTTTGGAAACGATTTAATTCTTGATACGTGTTTTTTACGATTTGTCACTTCGAATTACTTTTAACCATATAAGTTAAATATATTTTTGTAATCACATTTTAAAACCCTTTATTTTGATGCCCCACTCGATGGGTTTCGAGAATTTTTTTTTTTTTTTTTGGAATACATATTGCGCCAAAAATCGGCCATTTAATTTTTTTTTCAATTTTGATATACCCAGTGTCACTCTCACAATTAAGTCAAATCTAACGGCACCTCTCAAGCTGAAATCGATCAAGCCGTTTAGGCTACAGAGCGTGCCAAAGAAATATACATACACTAGCTTCCGCCCGCGACTCCGTCCGCGCGGATGTCGGTCTTCGCGTGGGTGGTTTATTTCTCCATTTTGAGTAACTCTGACAATGACATCTTATAAATATCTATTGGACCCAAATATGACTAAGCCTATAATAATTAAGGAGATCCCTCTATTGAGCTACTGCTGTTGAGCTCGCGTTCTGTAGTAAGTATTTTTTTCATAGTAATTCCGACCTTGATAAGTAGCATGTAGCAGTAAATTACTGACAGTGACGAAAAGTTTGCAATAATAAAAAAGTGATCGTGACAATGCGACAGAAAGTTAATTGAGAGCTTCAGCATAAGCAACATTGTTAGTGAGCTCGTCCGGAATATGAACATGAAGATTTCTTGGACTGCTCACACGGGAAAGGGCTACGTAAAGTTGCCCGTGTGAAAAACAACTCGCGGTAAGATCTACGCCAGCAACTCCTAGGGTCTGACCTTGAGCCTTATTTATTGTCATGGCGTAACACAAAGCTACAGGAAACTGTATTCTCCTAAATTGAAATGGAAAATTATCCACTACGGGTAATGCAACGTGTGTTCGCGGTTCTACAGAACAACGTCTATGAATAAAACCGAAAAATAAGATTTTTTTTTCTACGTATTTTTCCAGGATAAAAAGTATCCTATTTTATGCCCAGGATAATAAGGTATAATTATACCAAGTTTCATCGAAATCGAACCGTTAGTTTTCACGTGATGCCTGCATATACAGACAGACAGACAGACAGACAGACAGACAGACAGACAGACAGACAAAAATTTTTTTAATCACATATTTGGGTTTGGTATCGATCCAGCAACACCCCCCGCTATTTATTTTTTCAATATTTTCAATGTACAGAATTGACCCTTCTACAGATTTATTATATGTAATAGATACATACACTCGAAAAACATAACCCTCCTTCTGACGCAGCCGGGTAAAAAATGCATGTAGGCGTTTTGCAATGTTTTAATTTTATGGTGTATTAAACACCTACAGTATGACATGATTATATTTCAGTGATGAATCGACTATATAGAGTTATTGGTAAAACATTAAGAATCCTGGTCACTGTACTCATACTTTTTTTTTTGCGATTTCAGGTTTGGTCCCATAGTAAAAGTTGCTCATAATGATGAGTACAGTGACCTCTTAAGGCTTTCTTAAAGTTTTACCAATAACCCTGTATAGTCAATTCATCATCATTTTGAATTTTCGAAGGGAAGCCGGTGGGAATCGAGTTGTATGGTACCTTCGCCACTGAGTTATACAATGTTGATTTTTCATAACACAGTAAACATAAACCCAATATAACGTAAATCGACCTAATTATTCCCGCAAAAACAAGCCCAATAACTAACCTACTAAACCAATATTCAGCCTTTAGAAAAAGCTATGAGCCGACAACAAAGTTACTATAATGAACAAAGACTCTCCGCGGTCATAGGACATTATATTCACATACATAAACCATTGTTTTTGCGCGCCCCTGTTCTAGGGAACAATGGACCGCCAATAGAGAGGGGCAGCACGGGATGCGGGATCCGGGATTCAAGTGGTCTCGTATTTAGTGCTTGGAGAGCAAAACTTTTGATTTCTGTCTAGATATATTTAGGTTAAAGATAATCAACTAATTATGGTAAACTAGATTTTGTGGGATCGGAAATTATCCCACGGGATCGTTGTACCGGGATTAAAATTACACTATGTCCTAACCCAGGTAATTGTCTATCCGTGTGCCTTTCATCCAAATCCGTTCTAACAGACAGACAGAATTACTTCCGCATTTGTAATACTATAGCAGCGCCCCGCGGTTGCACCCGCATAACTGTCGATCCCGTAGGACATCGGGATAAAAACTATCCTATGTCATTTCCCGGGACTCTAAACTATCTCTATACCAAATTTCATCTAAATCGGTTCAGCGGTTTGCGCGTAAAGAGGTACGCACACTTTCGCTTTTATAATATTAGTATGGATTAGTATGGATTAAAATGGATTAAGAGCGTTTACGCCGTACGGCATTTCATATAAACTTTCAAGCCCTTATTTTTCGAAATGAATGAACCGATTTTAATGAAACTTCATATGCATAAGCAGGATACAAAGGTCTAAAAAGTTAGTAGAGAACATTTTCGAAAAATAGTGTTACAGCCAAATTAGACCGATTTTAAATTTTCCATAGAAACAGAAATTTCCAGTTATCTTTTTTTAAATAAGTCATTTCGAAAATGTTCTCTACTGACTTTTTAGACCTTTATATCCTGCTTATGCGTATAAAGTTTCATTAAAATCGGTTAATTAATTTCGAAAAATAAGGGCTTGAAAGTTTGTATGAAATGCCGTACGGCGTAAACGCTCTTAATATGGATTGATTAATAAATGATAACAGCCGCACGGGTCGATCGAAAGTTCGTAGATGGGTGATCATCCATTACACATATCGAGACCCCTCCGTGCCTCGAAAAGCACATTAAGCCATTAGTCCCTATAGTCATTCGTAGATCTTTGACAGTTGTTGTGGGTAGTCAGAAGCCCAAAAGTCTGACACCCAGCCTTACCAAGGGGTACTTATTGTGTTACCCAGTAAGTAACTGGGTTTTGAAGGTCAAATAGGCAGTTGCTCCATGTAAAATACAGGTATTCAGCTGCATCTGGTAAGACTGGAAGCCGACCCCAACACAGTTGGGAAAATGCCAGGCAGAATAGTTGATAAATTCAGCCTAACTTAATGACATTTTCGAAAACTAATCACTGCATTTGCAGGCACATAGCGAATAGGGTCCGCAAAGTACTTACGTACTTTTACTGTCTTCTAGATGTGTGACGTGATACGTATAGTATCACGTCACACATCTAGAAGACAGTAAGTACGTTCTACCTATTTCATCATCTGCCTAGCCCTTTCCCAACTATGTTGGGGTCGGCTTGCAGTCTAACCGGATGCAGCTGAATACCAGTATTTTACATGGAGCGACTGCCTATCTGACCTTCACAACCCAGTTACTGGATAATACGATGCCCTTTGGTAAGACCGGTTGTCAGAATTTCGGGCTTGTGACTACCTGCAACAACTGTCAAAGATCCACGAATGACAGCCGGGACCAAGGGCTTAACGTGCTTTCCGTGGCACAGAGGGGTCTAGGTATGTAAAGATGGTCACCCATCCACAGACCAACCGCGGCAAGCGTAGTTTAACCTGATCGATCGACCTGTGCGGCTGTTATTATTTAGCTACGGGCCCCTCCTACTGTAGTAGCTAAGTAGCTAAGTTCCTACTACTGAGGACGGAGATGTCTTCTCTACGAGAGAAAGCGGGCCATGTGCGGATTGGTGAACTCCACATATCTCTCAAGTACGTTCTACCTATTTACGTATGTCAATGTACACCCACTTCCAAAAGCCAATTACAGTATTAAATTCTACGTGAAATAACTATTAGATAAATAGCCATCGTTCCGTAATGTATCAGTAAAAAGTTCAATCTTGGTGCCGAAATCATTTTGGAAGAAGATAATTAATTATTAATAATGGTTGTTGCAATATTCGTCTAATGATGAGTGGTATCAAATGAATGATAATGTGCTTGTCTTAAAACGCCCACATTGGAACGATGCCCTTGGATGGTGCCTAATAAACTAGCACTGCTTCAAAATTTGAGGTACTACAGTTTTGTTTTAGTTCTAGATAGAATCCAGATAGGCACAACAGGTGAGGGGCCCGTGGCTAAATAATAACAACCGCACAGGTCAATCGATCACGTTATACTACGCTTGCCGCGGTTGGTCTGTGGATGGGTGACCATCTTTAAATATCGTGTCCCCTCCGTGCCTCGGAAAGCACGTTAAACCGTTGGTCCAATGTTGGCAATGAAGTTAATGGAACTACAGGACCTAAACGCAAGTCTCATAATGCCTAAAATTATATGATCGACTACAGTAAACAAAATCAGAAAAATATATGTTATTCTTCAAGATATATGCTAGTTAGATAGTGTGTTGAAAACATAATACAACTAATTTGATACGATAGAAAAAAATCATGAAGATACCTCTGAAAACTTTCTTTTTACAATAAAAACCATACTAATACATACAATCATTCAGATTTTTTGTCATATTATTCTACAAGCAACATGCTAAAGCACTAGTGTTTTAATATTTTAATCCAAACAATAGATTTTGTATAAATAGATAATTGCTTCATATTTTGCAATAAATTACCAGCATTATGTCATGCGCTTCTCCTTGCTGCCCTTCTCAAGCCAACTTCCGTAGGTACCCCACGTGGGTGCCCTTAGCGTATAGTCGTATAGTTTACCTATAAGTTCTATGCCGTGGCTGGAGGCCTTAATCTATTAAGGCAACCACAGGATAGCCCGGTTAAGCAGCCGACAGGTTAACCTGCGAGATACATTACACAAAAAAAACGGCGCGCGTCCCAATAACCATATTCACACTTGTCTTGAACTCTTAACTATCAAAATTACACTCCTTTTCCCTCAAAGTCCTTCGTTTAAGCCGCACGAAAAATAATAAACTCAATTTATTCCCGTAATCCCGTAAAACATGAAATCCCGCACAAAATCTCGGCGTCACCCGACAAAGCATGTCAGCACTATCTTCAATAGGTTCACTATTATAATATTTTTGCGTCCCCAGGGCCGGCGTTGATTGGATGCAGCGCAAGATAAACTTCGCTATGTTTATACTTGTAATGGCGCGTGGCCAGGCTTTAGCCAGCACTTAGGGTTAACAGGTTACGTGCTACTTAGTTATTGTATTAAATCTTTTTCAGGTTGCTTTTTAAGCTGTTTACATTGGCGGGAAAAGTGGATTTTTTTATCAAACAATCTTTGGTGAAAATGACGTTGCGGCTGAGGACCAATTTTTTTTAAACGTTTTCTACTTAAGTGGATTAAGATTTGACAGTCGTCGTTCGTCGTTTCAGCCGTTAGACGTCCACTGCTGGACATAGGCCTCCCCCAATTTTGGGAGGGTTTGCCATAATCGCCACGCTTGGCAGGCGGGTTGGCGATCGCAGTATGGTATGATGGTGGAATACATAGAGAACGCTGCTGCCCATTCTCCGGTACGATCCTTAGTCGCCTTTTACAACACCCACGGGAAGTAAGGGGTGGTGGTATTCTTTAAGTCCGGCACCACACAGACAGTATTAAACCTCTTTATTTATAAACGTTGCTTAAAGTTAAGTAGTGTTGAGCGACTGTATACAGTATAACCATACATTTTTGACATTTAGACGTCCCTTAACTTTAATTATCTGTTATAAATAAACCCCTTAATGTTTGGTTGAGAAGCTTCACAAAGGTAAATGTTACGATAATTGAACCATTGTGGGTTTCACATAGCATGCCATTCGCTTATTTAAATGAAATGAGATAGGAAAAGCTAAATTTCTATTCACACTTGAAAGCAAAAACAGCAGTCTGCGTTTTTGGTATATTTAAACATATAAACTGCAGTCCCGCGGGGTAACCGTGTAACACACTAACCAACAGTAGCAATGGCTTTCATTTTGACAGGATTTCAGTTTGACAGGTTACAGGACAGGATTTTATTGCGTCATTTATGTTGTTAAACAGACAAATTTTTCGAATGTATGAAGCAATGGATTAGCAATATCCTTTAAAATGATACAGATTGTGATTAAAATTGTGTTACGCAATTAGAGAGCAGTACGAGTTGTAGATCATAGGTTCGAACCCAGACAGGCGCTTGACTTTGTGTAAATTATTTCATCACCGCTGCTCTCAAAACGTTGAAGGCAAACATCGTGAGGAAACCGGCATGTCCTAAAACCAAAAATTCGAAGACATGTGACATCTGCCAACCCGCACTGGGCCCGCGTGGTGGATTACGGCCCACTCCCTCTCACCGAGAGGAGGCCTGTGTCCCAGCAGTAGGAACATTATAGGCTGATTATGAATTAGGGTGCAGTTTTTGATGATATCTGGCAGAAAGGTAACAGTCTTGGTAAATTAGAAAAGTTTCAAGATGCGGTTGGAACCAACTTACAGTTTTTTTTTTTTTTTCATCGGAATGAATATTTATTTATTTAGACAGGTTTTTACCTGTCTAAATAACAAAATAACAAATTTATTAATAATAATATATTTTTTTTTTGTAAATGTGCCCACTTAGGGTATAAAACTGGCGTTTAGCGAAAGATGTTCTGTGCTGAGTACCCGGGATAACACATGTTCGCTTGTTTGGGTCGGACTTAGGAAGACTGGTGTGTTTTCTAAGAATCGATTTAAGCACAAAGAGTTGACGAACCGAAAGGACTTTGCAATCAGAGTAGAGTTTAGTAGTTTTAGGCCTTTTTCGTCATGGCTTTTAGAATCGCTCTCTGTGCTCTCTCAACTCTCAGAAGGATAGTCTTTGCTGCACCGCCCCAGACAGCGATACAATAGTCAATGACCGATTGACACAGAGCGTTGTACTACGCTCTGTGTCAATCGGTCATTGGCTATTGTATCGCTGTCTGGGGCGGCTAATGCTGACACTCTGAAAACCGTGTACTGTTTTCAGAGTGTCAGCATTAGCCGACTGTCTGAGAGACTTGAAAATGTGTATCAGGCATCATCAATTAAATTCTAACTTAACTAAAACTATACAGAAACTAGAAAATAGCGTCAAAAAACTCATCCGCATCGCTGTCGACTGGTAATGTACCCAAGAGACTGGCGGCATTACCACGTTGTATGGCGACGCTTAGCCTCTGGCCAAGGTAGAAGCCAGCCCTTGGGTCACGGAAAGTGTCAACCAGGCGTTTCGAAATTTCTTTAAAAATACCATGAGCACTCGGACCCCACGGCCCGAGGGTATCAACCCCAAACGGCTGGTTGAAACCAAACAAGCATTACTTAGAAATTCTAGTTACAGTAGAATTCCTAAATAATGTTTGTCTTTTGTAGAATAAAATATCATCCAACAGCTCAGTACGTGTAATACGTAATGTACAGTCGCCGCTAGCTGAGTGCCGTGTACAGTAGAAGTTAATACGTTTACTTGAGATAGCAAAGTTTCCTTCATTTTACATTTATATGCCCAAAGACGTAGCACGAAGAGGTGAAATATTTAAGGTTATAAAATTGGTTACTTTGACTTCTTAAAGTTTATAAAAGCAGCTACTTAATGCTTAAGCCCATTCACAGTTGTTTTACCTCTGATTTATCCAAATCACAGTGATCTTTATTCTCATTCTAACAAGGTTGCTTTTGGGCTGCTGCCATTGACAGGTCTGTCAAAATCATTGTGTTCTTTATTCTCGTTACAATAAGTTTGCTATTAGGTTGCTGCTGTCAGACGTAAAGTAACTGTGAACAGACTGTAATTCTAATATGTCGAAAATTTTGAAAATGTAGGTCCTGTATCTTTTTCAATTCTCCTTTTGAGAACTTCTTTTCTGTGGGTTTGACACACATAAAAGAGGTTCTCAATTTGACAGTTTTGTCTATTTTTTCTGTTAATGTGTTAAGGGGCATATTAATGTGGGTGATAGGCATTTAAATATTTCCCTTACCAAAACTCACGGTTCCAAAGAATTTAGTCATGAAATAATTAAGCATTTTCAAGAAACTCAAAGGAACTTCTTAGCTAGTGACGAAGAAGCCCGCTCAAAAAAAAAATCAGTTAAAAAAAAACAGTGGCACTCCGGGAGTGCCGACAAAGGTAAAAACAAAACACAAACAGAATACTTTGCCATCACTCACTGACATATCGGATATACATTAAAACCGAGTACATCCCGAGGACAGCCGAACACATCCGACTCGGGTATTTTTTTAATCGTCTTATAAACAAAACACTTACGGTAACAGTGGCGCGAGTTCAATGGTTTTCTCCCATCTTAAAAAATGCCCAACGCGCTTATATGTATAAGTTTTCACATCAAAAATATTTCCGAAATATTATACTGCCTCTATCCGCGCCTACACTGTACCAACACAACACACGGTATGCATGTATGAACTGCCAGAATAATGGTGTTCATGCTTAAAAGCTTTTGCGGATAATCATGCCGTTAATTATTACTACAACAGTTATAGTATAATGAAACTCCATTATAATACGGTACGCGGTGGTTAAATATTGGTGTTTTGTCTCTTACAGGAAGTTAGGTAATGGGCTGTGGTTCTGATTATAGTTTTTGGCTAGTATAACGTAATAACTGAGCATCCCTAACGCTTGCATTTCCCGAAGGGTTAAGCAGAGCCGTGCCTATACTCATTTCGCTTGTTATGTTAAAGTCCAATAATTTAATAGGCCCCTCTATTAAATGGGGGGCGATCTTAAGAAGGTGGGGTCAGACTGGATGCGGAAGGCGGAGGGCAGGAAGCCGTAGCGCCGCCTGGGAGTTGTCTCTATATAGTCTACGTATGTAAGAAAAAACTTACATATTTTTAGTAAAACAGGTGAAAGACATAGTAATAGTACTAGAAATAGGGACCTATTAGTTCAACCAGGTTTCAGACTGGCTAAAGTAGACTCATTTTTTATGGGGTACTGTTTAAAATGTCATAATAAAATACCTCCCCACATGCTTAGAATAGAATAGAATAGAATAGAATACTCTTTATTATGTACACCATATAAATTACAGACATATATATCTAGAAACTGTACATTCTTTAACTGAATGAGACAAAATTCAAGTCTTGTATAAAACGCACACTATGCAGTCTGGCATATATTATAAGTTAGGGGATTACATCGCTGACAAAAATGCCTGGCTCAATGCTGGTCCTGCTCCACAACCACAACTAATTGATTAACACTTGAAAATACTGTTGGAGCTGCTGAAGATTGTAAGACTATCTTTGCATTGTATAAACTCAATTTCCTTTGTATTGTGCATAGCACAGATGTGAGTTCTATGAATGTACTATACCTTATTTACCATTTACCGGGTAAAATATGTCTTTCATTGACTTGAATGTGCCCTGGCGGCTGATAATATGTCATGCTCACACAAATGTCTCGCTGACGGTGGCGTGTGTGTTGGATCATTTAGCTCCCTTCAAAATGGTTGAGCTGAATGGTGATGATCTGTGCGTCATGTTCGTGAACGGGCGCCGTCAGTTGGGGCTGGTCATCACTCAGCTGCCTAGGCTTATTTTTAATTATTTTATTTTTGGATTGTTGTTTTCTTACTATTTGCTGTACTCTGGGCGCTTTTAACGCGTACCTACGTCTTTTTTACATCGTTCTTACATATAATTGTAAATTCAACATTATTGATGTAACTAATATTTTTGTAAAAATATAATTTAAAAGAGTGTCCATGGAGTTTCTTGCCCGTTCTTCTTCATAGGTACCTACGCTTTGGAATGGGCAACTAGCTTCATATTTTCTGACTGACCGACTTCTTGACAATTTAAAAGTGTAAATGGTGTAATTGAAATAAATGGTTTGAGTTTGAGTTGAGTTTGAGTTTGAGTCTATAACCAGCAGTGGATTGCGATAGGCTGACTTGATTGATGGAGCGAACCTATTGTCATCAACAGGTCAGAAATCCAGACTAATGAAATAATGATTATGTAATAAGTTAAATGATTGTGTGGTAAGTGTTGTGTAACATGGTATCGTCATTTTAATGTACAAAGAAGGCCTATTTTTAATAAGTTTAGAGATGTGTTTTCCGAATTTTCAGTTTAGGTTTTCTCGTGATGGTTTCCCTTGACGTAAATCAGTGGTATAATTATATGTGAGTTTTACTAAAAAATACTGATATTGTAACAAAGTCAATTGAAATTGCCACAGCCTGCAATGAATCGAGTCAAAGTACTTACAATAAACCAAAACTTAATTTCACAAATTGAAAAACCGTTTGAAATCAATCAGCATTGTCACCTGTGTGATAGTACTCATTCAATACCGACACAGTGTCAAACCATCAGCAACGATAAACATTCTCGAAGCAACTTCACAAACTCCCATTGACAATGTACCTACAGTATACACGCATGTACACAGCAACCATGAGCTGTATACAATTATGTATACGTTGACAAACTTGGTCGAAGCTAACTTAACTCCGAATAACTTGGACTTTGATATATTATGAAGATTGTTCGCCTGTGAACGCGAAGTTAGGGTCGGGACAACATAGGTTGAGTGTGATGCAATGGTTAAACGATCGTAACTTGGATATTAATATGGTACCTTTGTGCATATTCATAAAATTAACTAGGCTTTAAGAATAAATTTATTTAGGTACCTACTAGCTGACCCGGCAAACGTTGTTTTGCCATAATAATATAAATTATTTTTAGCTGCTCGGCGCTACTTCATTCGCGTGGTGTCCTACCCCTTACCCTACCCCTACCCAACCCCTACCCTACTCCTACCCTACTCCTACACTACTTCCACCCTACTCCTACCCTACTCCTAACCTACTCCTACCCTACTCCTACCCTACTCCTACCCTACTCCTACACTATTCCTACCCTACTCCTATAAGTAAAAAAAAGATAAAAAGTCCTATATCCGTCTCCTGGTTCTAAACTACCTCCCCACCAATTATCAGCCAAATCGGTTCAGCCGTTCTTGAGTTATAAATAGTGTAACTAACACGACTTTCTTTTTTATTTACAAGGTAGATGTGAGTGAAAATGCCAAGAGGGGACGCCCCTAAAAGGACATATAATATATGCTTTTTGATGATATTTTTGAAAAGGGTCAGGTATGTGGTAGGTGCTCGTAAACGGCGCACGTGTGTGACCATATGTATGAACGTAAACGAAGGAAAAGGAGTATGTCAAGATCGTACCAGGTGGCGTTCTATAGTTTCCGCCTACCTCCATGAAAAAAGGCGTGAGTTTATATATGTCGCAGCAGGAGGCCCTTGAAACTTCGAATATTTGTTACAAAATGGCGCAACCTCCATCATTTTCCATCGCGGATATTCGTGATTGTTCTGATTTGAAAAGTTCATGAAATAATTAAGGAGGATCATCGCTATCTGTTCGGAGTATTATTTCCTGTTTTTCTGAAGGTGCATGAGGAGGAAGGCTTACCCGAGGGTAGCATTCCTGTTTTCTCTCCTTCATAATTATGTTTGTTAATTTTCTATATACTTAAATATTATTTTTCCTGAAAAACATAATATCCTTGTGAAAGAGAACCTCTCTGTTCAGAAGTAAATATTTACAGGCTGATTCAATAAACACTTCAGGGCAAGATTTAGCCAATTGGGTAGGTAACTTCAATAAAAATATTTTCTTTCAAAGACTGGTCCTTTGGAACGAACACTAAATAGTATAATTTAAAAACAGTTTATTTAACATATTTAGTCCAGAAACTGTTTAAATGAAAAGAGTATATTAAAATTGTTTTCCTACAACTTTTCATTTGCATACTTTCGGTACAAAAAGTCTGAATGTGCCACAATCTCTCGAACCGCTTACAAAATAAACCAGTTATATTTAAATATTGGATCTACGTAGGTTGTGACAGGTTACCGTCGCCTACGATATTACAATAACCTAATTGTCTTAGTTAACACCTACGAACTCCGCGGGATGGGAGGCAGATGGTTCTCTATCAGTTACTTATAGGAGATATCGTGCGCCACGTTCATTGTGTTATTTACGCTGTTGAGTGGATGATTTTTACAAACCTATAAAGCAATGGATTAGGAATTTCCTTTTAAACCCTCGGATTGCGATTGAAAGTGTGTTACACAATTTGGGTGATGTTTATTTATAACTTACTGGTCGCTGTAGAATGTATCGATTAGGTTTTCTCCACTTTATGATTAACGGTTTGGCATATGTACGAGCTTTATCTTTTAGAAGCATTGCCATCGGAAGAAATAGCAAGAATCTTTTCAAAGGACCAATTTAATATTACGCATACCAAAGGGTAGGGTACCTCGGGATGTGCTGTGGTGGGCCTTGAAAGAGAAAGGTTTGCCCGGGAAGTATGTAGAGTTAATTCGTGCTATGTACAGTCAATCTCGTACCTACGTGCGGTCGGCTGCCGGCATTACCGACGAGTTCAGTGTGGCTGTAGGCTTGCACCAGGGATCGGCTTTAAGTCCTTACCTCTTCCTGTTGATTATGGACGCTCTTACGTCGGAAATCCAGGAGGAGGCACCCTGGTGCATGTTGTTTGCCGATGACATTGTCCTTGTCGGTGAAGATGGACCTGAGATCCAGAGCAGATTGGAGAAATGGCAACAGAAGCTGGAGAATGTTGGCTTGAAAATCAGCAGAACCAAGACCGAATATATGTTCTGCGATTTCGGCGGTCTCTCCAGTTCTGGAGCTATAGCACTTGATGGTGCACTTCTCCCAGTCTGTTCCGACTTTCGGTATCTCGGTTCACTCGTGCAAAGCGATGGCGAAGTAGATCGGACGGTTAAGCACAGAATTAACACTGGATGGATGAGATGGCGGCAGGTCACGGGAACAATCTGCGACTCCCGCATTCCCCTTAAACTTAAGGGGAAGATATATAAAACCATGATTAGACCTGCTGTCTTGTATGGATCAGAATGTTGGGCCACAAAAGGGATGAATGAAAGGCAATTGCATGCAGCAGAGATGAGAATGCTAAGAGGAATGTGTGGTGTTACACGAATGGATAGAATAAGAAATGAGTACATAAGAGGAAGTTTGAAAGTGGCACCGGTAACTGAAAAGTTGCGTGGGAATCGGTTGTCATGGTATGGGCATGTGTTACGTAGAAATGAGGAAAATGTCGTGAGGAGAGTTTTGAGTATGGATGTCGATGGCTATAAGAGTAGGGGAAGACCAAAGAAACGATGGATGGAATGTGTGAATGATGATATGGTTAGAAAGGGGGTGACTACCGAGATGACGACTAATAGAGAAGTATGGAAGAAAAATACATGTTGCGCCGACCCCAAATAAATTGGGATAAGGGCAGGAGAATGATGATGAAAGGACCAATCAGAATTGACTATTAACAAAGTAAGCAATTCGTTTTTTATAGGAACCGGACGCACTCCTATCATGGTCGAAAGGTTAGACAAATATGCGATCCACCCACAGTTTTCTTATAATACAAGTTTTCCACGTTAAGAGGTTCCGACGAAATACCTACCTACACATCTTAATTTACCGGAACTACTAAATTATAATATTATAGATAACTACTCTGAATTTTTCAATAATGGACGATACAATTGTACAATTCTGATATCTTTTTATACAGGTTTACCTCAATTAGAGAATTTAATGTCATTCCTGAAGATCTACTACAAGTATCAATCGCTTAACCTAATGTAGTTAATAAAGTCATATATTTATAATTATATTTATACACGATTACATAAACTTTAGTTTGCACCATATTTATCTCTCTCTCAATACTACTTTAGTAGGCCACATCTGTGCATTTACTAGTAATCATAATAATAATATACTGCGCTCGTCCTACAACTACTGTTAGACTATGTTCAATTATAGGCGAGGACGCTGGCACCCTAAACACAAGTTAAATCTTACTTTGGGTGCCAGAGTTCATCGAAATCACTCCATCCCTTAGTTGTAACGTTGCATAGTGTTTAGATAAGCGTTTTTGTACAACTGAAGTTAATAAAGAAACTTTTTTTTTTCATTAATATTATTAAATGAAATGCAGTATCTGGTAGAGGTGACGGGACGACCTAGGCGCGTACCGCAAGACGTGTTGGATCGAGGTGGCTGTAGAAAAGGTTGCCTGGAAAGATTTGGGGGAGGCCTTTGCTCAACAGTGGGATAATGATGCCGCTTCCCTTGTTCACAAACTAAACTAAATTTAAGTTCAGTGCATCTTTTTCTTTCTATTTCATTAAGAAAAGGACAGAAAATAAATTTTAGTTTGGTCCTGTCAAATTGATCAGCGCCTGACAGTACTCCAAACAAGTTTAGAATTATATATATTCTGTGGTTTAGACGTGATTAAATACTTGTCTACTAATATTACGTCAATTTACGTCAGGCGCTGATTAATTTGACAGGACTAAACTAAAAATTATCTTCTGTCCCTTTCTTAGAGAAATAGAAAGAAAAAGATGCACTGAACTTAAATCTAGTTTAGTTTATGAACAACAGAATCGGCACCATTGTCTAAAAAGTATTTCGATTAATTTAATAATTGACATACCACATCATCATATCATCATAATCAGCCTATAATGTTCCCACTGCTGGGCTGGGACACAGGCCTCCTCTCTGTGAGAGGGAGTGGGCCGTAATCCACCACGCGGGCCCAGTGCGGGTTGGTAGATGTCACATGTCTTCGACTTTTTGGTTCTAGGACATGCCGGTTTCCTCACGCTTTTTTCCTTCACCCTTTCGAGAGCAACTACGAGTACATCAACATTCTCTAAAGATCCGTCTTTAAACTACCCACAGACAAACCGACAACCCATAAAACCGAATACCACAATATTGTTTTATTAAGTTACCTTTAAAATCAGAATATCTTAGTCTGGGCACACCATTTCGAAACGTCAAGCGGCGCGGTCTATTATCTTCACCCACGCTGTGTACGGCAAGTAAGAATGGGTACCATGTGTGACTAAACCAGTTGCTCGGTGACTTTTTAACATAAAACATTGTATTTTTCCTTATAATCGTGCGATTTATTTAAGTGGCTGGCTGCCTCGTTGGTCTGGTGACGACCTCATTGGTCCAGGGACTGATTCGTTGATCCACTACTCGCAAACGCTATTGCTGAGCATGAGGTCCAGAGCTATTCAAAACCATTTAACAGGTAATCGTATCGAAAATGACACATTTCGATAACCTGCATTACCTTGCTCCCGACAGCAAACAGCTGTTGGAAGAATAGAGGTCGTCTATTTGATTTAAACTGTCAAAATGTTCGGGTTTTTGAGTTGTGAACAGCGTTTAGAGGACTGCTGCAATAATATTGATTGATGTTCGATACGTTGTGAATAGCTATGCAGATCGGGTAAAGTATAATTCGATTTTTGTATCTGAAATTTCTCAGTAACAGCCTGGAGTCTGGTATTGTGCCCGGTTGATGCCAATAGAGTGTCCATGGAGTTTCTTGCCCGTTCTTCTCCATAGGCACCTATGCTTTGGAATGGGCAACTAGCTTCATATTTTCTGACTGACCGACTTCTTGACAATTCAAAAGTGCCTGTAAATGGTTTAATTGAAATAAATGGTTTGGGTTTGAGTTTGAGTTAGGCTCGCCCCCTTTTACATGGGACTCAAACACAACTGGCGCAATGTGAATGTATTAGAGGTACAGTCAACAGCAAAAGTAGATGATCAAAATCAGAAGTTCAATACTAATGAACGGAGTTCGCGTCAGAACTGTGTGGCGTCGAAGTGATTCAAACTGCTCAACGCCACACAGAAATCACTTCGACGCCACACAGTTCTGACGCGAACTCCGTTCATTAGTATTGAATTTCAGATTTTGATCATCTACTTTTGCTGTTGACTTTACACCTCTGCCTTACCCTTCAGGGATTACAGGCCCATTATGAGTCATAATATCACAGGTATGACATTATAATTTTCTCTAAAATCGTTCGATTTACTAAGGAGGGTATCCTGATGGGACGTACCGAACGATTTGGGAATCGTCGAAAGAATAGCTACGTGTGCGACCGAACCATTTTGGCATGTTGGTATGCGATTTGGATCACTCGTTTCTTTCGTGCAAATTGTTGGGACTACTGTGTTTGGTAGTGTTTAGAATACTCGTTTGGCTTGCACTTTCGATTGTATAGAGTGAGCTTGATCTGTGAATCTTTGGTAAGATATAGGTTTTTGATAAACGCGGAAAACTGGTGTCACTTTTTCTTTTTATTAATAATGTCTTAGTAAGGAGACAAACAGTCAAACTTGAATGTTACGTAATAAGTAGTTTATTATTCATAATTTTAGACAAAATCTGCTTGACCAGAGATCGCATAAAATATGGAGGTTTGGAAGGGAAAATGGAAGGCCTCTGCTCAACAGTAGGAGACAATATAGAGTAACAAAAAAAAGTACTTGTTTTCTCTAGCGGCTCTGTGTATAAAATGTTAAAAATGTAACGTTCGGTTTAAAGACATTTATTTCTCAAAAAAAGAACATTACGGTTCACTTAAATATTGAGAAATGTATAGAAAAAATATAATAAAACTAGATACTCTCTGTGATCACATTCAATTATAAGATTTAATAGGTAACATTCAGGTATTAGTACTTCGTCCTAACGTATTCTTCTAGGGTTTTTTTATATGTATAACATTTGTTACTGTTAAACACATCATCAGGTATTTCATTATAAAGTTTTGCTCCCTCATATAGTATATTATTCCTACCATAGTTGTTCTAGGTTTTCTTAATTCTATTTTGTCTCGTCGTCTTGCGTTATAGATGTGTAAGTTTTCTTTTTAAAGTTAAGTTGCGAATGTGTGTCTTGTGTTATAATTTTATGTATGGTTAGTTTTAACTTTGAATGTTTTTCTCTTACATTTTCGTTTGATTTCTTAAAACGTTCATTTTAATGTGTTATAAAGGCACCTTATTTAGATATATGAAAGAAGTTTTTTTTATATTTTTACGGTAAGTAGGTACATAAATTAATTCGGTTAGCTTTGAAAACATGACCAATACTTGGTTTCAATTGGTTCCAATATTATTTAAGCAGGTACATTAGTGTGTTCTACACAAAAAATACAAACCATTCTATTGTTTTAAAATAACTTACTAATCCAATGGTATTTAACATGACATCTGGCTTAACACAAATATGTTATTTACAGAACATTTAATAAATTAACTAATCCCATTTTCACAATTATCACAGCTTTGGCCGCGAAAATATTGAATTAAATGCTACTATTAATTTTGGCAACACCGCGTTGGAATGAAATGCATATGGACTAACGTATGGTACGGTAAATATTTCACACCATTTGCTATTCGAATTATAATTACTTTTTGCTTTATGTGGTGTTAATGTTGATTTATATTCGTTTAAAATTGTTGCTGTTTTAATTGCATTTTAAGCATCATGTAGAACAAACGTTAGGTAGGACACCCTCTGGCTTGGTGGGGGCGACGATGGATGAGAGTTTCCGAGAACCGAGTTGAATGGGGAGCAATTGGAGAGGCCTATCTTCAGCAGTGGACTGCCGTAGGCTGATGATGATCTTGTAATGACTCCTTTTACGCGACTCCGGCGGGAAATATCAAAAAATTATCCGAAAATGTCCCTGGTTCTTGTACTCGTACCCAAGGACTAATTCGTCCTGACCACGGCTGTCGCCCCCTTGGACTAAAAAAACTTAAGACAGATCATCTGACAAAGGCTGATAGATTTTCCAATCACATTTGTGAAGGTTTCGTTGCATCTAATCTATACCTAACGTTAAAAATCACAAAATATTAATCGAACTATACCTACATTCTTTAGCATTGTATATAAGCAATTAGATCTTAGCTTAAGCATACACACTAATCTTTAAACACAGTACCCTGCAGCAGCTAATTATATTCCTAATTATTCCCATTCACGAAATCACAAAATCAATCGTTCGTTTCGCAACTTTCAACATCCATCGTCGTTTTCGTATACAAAGCTTCTATCAGAGCCATAAATTAACCGTCAATAGACAGCAAACCTCGATGTAGGTCGTTAAAATTCGGATTATTCAAATGGTAAACAAACAATATGAGCGCTTAGTCGAGACATTCAATTTAGTACTGTGGTAAATCCTTTGCGTGGGTAGAAAAATGTTTTGCTATGACGAAAAGATACCATTTTAGTCCATTCAAGAGACTATACACGGCTCATTAAAATAGACAGACAAAAATTACAATATTTCTTTCTCCTTTTTCTCGGAAGTTCTCGTCCTAATAAAATAATGATCTGCAAAACAGATTCCAAGAAAACGAAACAAACAAAATCAGTCATAGATAACGAGGTACCTAATTACATAGATAAACTCATGCCAAACAGATAAGGTGTCAGTAGTAGCACCATAATAGGCGGATACAAATATTTTCCTAACAGTAATGAGTTAGTCATTAGTTCATTACACTCACCTTTCCCCTCTAATGAGCATGCATTGTCAACGAATCGCCCACCGTACGCGCAGGCTCAGGCACAACACTATGCATGACGTAACTTCCTATTACACTTCATTCATAAACTAAATCGATCGACTTAGTCAAACGTGGAACGGCACTATCCAAAACAAATGAACTATTTAAAAAATTCGGAACCCACTGTCACTGTTTTCGAAATTCGAAACCGACGTATTTTTTTTTTGTTACTTTTTTAGTTTTTTTAGTAAGCGCGTGTGTGTCAGTCGGTGCGCGCGCGCGTTTGAGCACGCGCCGAAGCCTCTGAGAATCGCCCCCGCGATTTTTGACGCGTGGGCGCAAGAAGCCGGCCCCGAATTTGCGTAATATATTTAAGCAATAAAACAACTCAAATATTACTATATATTCTTCACTAGTTTATCTTATAATGTCAGTTCAGATCGAAACGACCGCCATCAGCAGGGGACCACATGAAAATGGCAAGCTTTCTTTATAAGCGTATGTTAGAATTTTAAATGAGTATCGAATAATGCATTCGACATAAAAAGCTATCGGCGTCTGCTAACAATATTATGTGAGCCGGTGCGTTGGGAAGCGACTTGTCGAGGAGTACCTTGTATGGAGAAACGGGTTCGTCTGCAGTCCCACACGTTCGACTTTTTGCCGTTCGGTGCAGGAAAGAGGTAGGGACCATCAGCCAGGCTAAGATGACCTCCCTCGTCCCTTAACCAAATACGCAATGTTCGGGGTAACGCAGTAACAAAAGGAGTAGCAAGGATCTACTTTGAATGGACGTTTTCTGCTAAGGAAGGAGCATTGTACAGATCGTGTGCTTGCAAGCCACGTCCTGCCTTCAGCTTCATACATTTGTAATGAAATCGTCGAGTCGCTTCGGCGTCCTAATTAGACGTCTCCTATGGTGCCGCGGGAGCGTTCATGTAATGTTTTGGCATCCTAAATAGCTGGTATTTTCACTAAATAAAACCTTTTTGTGGCTGAGATAATAAGCTGAAGAAAACACTTTCAGAAAACTTTGCGGGTGTTAGGACCAGATTATTGCCGAGATAAGTTTCGAAGGACCAAAAGGCACAGTCGTGATTTTTTTTTTCTGGAGTCAAAAGTTGCATTCATTCAGGTCCTTGGGGACCTGAATGAATACATAGATACAGGCACTGCCTAGATTGTCATGTCAATGTCACCAACAACAGTTACTGACAGAATTAATGTGTTAAATGAATTTTAAGGTAATAATTGTAACATTTTTTTTTTTATTTGTTCTTTGCACAAAATATTTGTAAAGCTTACAGACATTGGCTTCGTGTTTAAAACTTATGTGATCTATAAACCTGAGGCACAGAATGTCTCAATGGAGCTTTAAGTGTAAAATGTTTATCGCTTTTGACTGCTACCGCTGCCGCGCTGCAGTCCTAACTTTTATGTGTTTTAACGACGACGGGAGTGTATAAAGAGGCTGGGCAGCTTCAGCCACCTGTGGCCTTATAGTTATAACCTATTATAATCATCAAGCCATTTGCGTATGGTTATTACCACCGTTTTATGTCATGCTTTCGTCATTATTTTCTCATTCATTTTTAAGTGTCCACTGTTAAACACGGGTTCGTATGGACATTTTGACGGAAAAGTTTGATTACCACCGTGAATTAGGATAGGCTAGCTGATTAGTTCTTTGTAATTGTAAATAAAATTGTTTTCGTTAGAGCACTTGGTGGATAGTATGCTTACGCCGGGAGAAGCAAACACTGCATTACCGTGCTTTGGGTGACAGATCTCCTTACAGTAACTGATGGACACTGGTGAAGGCGCCAAACAAGTAGCCGAATTCTGGGCCGAGTCCATTTAGATTGCTATCGAAACGCTAAGAAGAAGAATAAAATTGTTTGAATTACAGTGCGGCCGACGAGATATTGCGTTCTTGACACCTGTCAGTTTTTAACCCCCGACGCAAAAACGACGGGGTGTTATAAGTTTGACGTGTCTGTGTGTGTGTGTGTGTGTGTGTGTGTGTCTGTCTGTGGCATCGTAGCTCCCGAACGGATGAACCGATTTTGATTTTGTTTTTTTTGTGAAAGGTGAATTAGTCGAGAGTGTTCTTAGCTATGTTTGATGAAAATCGGTCCAAGATGGCCGCCGCCACAAAATGGCGGAATACATATTTTTTTACAAATCCCTTAATATGGGTATCAAATGAAAGGGCTTGAATAGTAGAATACTATACACTATAATAAATTTCAAATCCAAGATGGCCGCCACCACAAAATGGCGAATCATATTCTTTTTTCACAACTCCTTCAATATAGGTATCAAATGCAAGGGCTTGACAAGTAGAATAATGTAAACTATATTGAAAGGGAATGAGGAATATTAACTAACGAAATTAAAACTAAAAACTTCAAAATATTTTTTTGTCTGATCAATGCTCTAGAATGATGAGGAAAGTAGAGTGATGACTGGTACCTACGACCACTGAGTTTGACTATTTTTATTACGAATGGAACAATCCCACTTAAAAAGCGTAGGTATTTCTACATCAGATAGTGTCGCAGTCCCATTTTATAAACTAGATCTGAAATACCTAAGATATCTAACGCTATGAAATACTTGTACGAAAGTTGAATAACTAAAGGAAGAACTAGGAAAAGGATATAATAAAACAAAAAAATCTGTTTAGTCTTAAAAATTATTCTTCAACTATAAATAAATAATTATTTTTTGACGGATAAAAAACCTGATTAAACACCAAATTACCTGAATCTTAAAACGCAAGATAATAAAAGAAATGAAATACAAATATTAAGGACTCCCTACAAAAAGCATGAAATAAAAAAATTAATTAAAAATTTAAAAAACCCCCGACACAAAAAAATAATAAAATTAAATGTAAGTAATTGGAAAAGGATCAAATAATTTAAAAACCCCCAACTTAAAGAATCTAGGTAACGAGACTAAAACAGATAAATTCATATGGAAGTCGGGGGACCGTTCTGTGGAACACCTTCTATTCTACGAGGTCCCCCGACTGCCATATGAATTTATCTGTTTTAGTCTCGTTACCTAGATTCTTTAAGTTGGGTTTTTTTAAATTATTTGATCCTTTTCCAATTACTTACATTTAATTTTATTATTTTTTTGTGTCGGGGGTTTTTTAAATTTTTAATTTAATTTTTTTATACAAACGAATACGTGTTTTGCGAATTTGATCTTTATTAGCTACTAGAATTGTCGCATTGGCAGTTGTCAGGAACGCATTTTCTCTACGGCTGGACTGTAACTTGAAACCAACTAGTTTACAAGCCTCGTGCCCAATGGGATTTCTAATCGGCAAAAATGTAGAACTTCCATACAAACATTCATCCCCTATTTAAAACTCCTTCCTTAGTCTTACTTACTTTAACCTCCGCTATGAGGAAATGCGAAATGGACAGACTTTTGAAAGAAGTCGTAATTCAATGTTTTGGCTCTCACCTATTTCCTCCTTCAATATTGGACCAATTTAAAAGATATTTCATAAATTGAATAAGGAAGATATAATATACTGTGTCCCTATGATTTTCTTTTATCATTAATAGTTGTCAAATTTGTACACTAGGCCTCTGTTGACAGCAGTTTAAATTGGCATTTTTGAGGGTTCTAGTGCTTATAAAAATAACGTATCAGTAGTAGTGATACGCTGGTTCTGGCGCACCGATCTGAGGGCGGGTGTGCCAGAACCCCAAAACCTAAAAAAAAAAAAAAAAAAAAAAAAAAAGGTTTTGGGGTGCTCTGATCACGTTTCTGCGGTCCATTTTTGCGTAGGATGCGCGGTTCCGGAGATGTGCAAATCAATTAGCTGATTTATCTAATTGATTTCCGGTGCTACGAACCCTCATTAGTGTTTCATTGTTAATCCTCTTATCTATTCAACCTCGTGCACCCTCATTAGCGATGCATTGTTCGCCTAATCCTTGCATTCCTTGGCGTTCTTATCTACTATTACTCATTGCTAACCCTCAACTGCTTTTCTGAATCATCAATAAAACACATTCCTTCATTTTATTACAACATTTTATTTCTTATTTTCTACAAAATATGTGCGGAACATTTCATCCACTAAAATATCATTGTACAGTGTGTTCCCCGTAAATATGTTCGTAAAACTATGCATTGAACATCCCTGAAACTTATATAGCAAATACATTAAGCAATATTCACCACACACTGAAGTCCAATCATTCTGAATCCTATCAACATTCCAGCCCCATCTTTTGCAATTCCTTTTTAAAAACTCGAGATAATATTGCGTAGGTCCTCGTCCATATGAATCAAAATATTGACCGATGCCCTTCGTATCGATATGTACAGCTACCCAGTGTGAGCCTGGTTTATCATCCGTATCCAAATTGCATATTATATACGTCGGTACATGGGTATACATAGGTAGTCTATTAGCAGCATAAACATTTTTTTCTAGACTGGGATGGATCTTTTTTAGATGTTGCTGTACTTCAAGTGTATCCATGATATTACTGCTATTAGCAGATTATTACAGTACCAATCTGTTCAATGGTTGCCATAGGAATGTTCAATTATAGTGATTTTTGTAAATATATCGCATTCTTTTGAGTGACTCAGAAAACAAGCTGATGCCTGATGGGAACAATGTGCGATAACTTTGTTGACTCATAGAGTCACTATCAGTTTCGTTGAACTTAGGAATTTGCTTTAGATAAGAATGGTGCTATATAAGAGCGAACAGTTGCAGTCATGAAATCAGTCTATGGTCGTTTGACCACAGTGAATTGTATACCGATACTTCGTTTGTGGTACTTCAGCGCATCAATAATCATGGAGGTAAGTGTTTATTCTATTGACAAACTTACTTGTATATCTTTTGTTGTTCTTTTGTTATTTCCTAACGTGTGTGTGTGTGTAATCACAATGTAAACAAATTGATATTAACATGATATCTCTGTTGTTGCAGAGATCATTCAGCTTCGCAGACGATAATGAAAATACCTATAAACAGTATTACTACTCACCGCTCTCCCCTCAACATGAAGAAGAGGGCGATGATATCGTCATTAATAACACATGCGATGGTGGAAAAAGGAAATCGCAAGCGCAACCGATTGATAATTTTTTTGAAGTGATGCCAAAAATAAAAAAGAAGAAACAGTTATCGTCAACCGTGGCACGAGCCGCTAGAGATGGTGTATCATACATTTCTACTAATTCTGACGACGGAGCCCAAGCGACGCATCTCATAAAAATTGAAATGTACGATATGAAGAAGCTATGTAAGATTCCAACTACCGATCATTGGAAGCACGCTACCACGAGGATTAAATATTATGTAAAGAATAATAAGGATAGCATCTACGACAACACAAACGGCCTCGTATACAATATTACAAAGACAATAGCAGAAAGTGAAAACGTTAAAAAATACTTTTTTAACAATGATAGCCATTAGCTGATTAGTGAATGTGATTCTGTTTACTTAAATTACTTCTGTGTACTCATTTATATTAATAATGAGGTGTGTACAGGGAGCTGTCGTCTTGTGATGCTGAGAGAAAGCCAACAACAGAAGGAAGAGATGAGTGTGGTACACGTGTACAGAACACGTCATTGAATAGCAAAGCTACAACACTGAGTGGAGAAGAAAATGAGAAAAATATGCAGTACACATGAGCTGAATATCCATTCTTCAGTTCAAAATCTAGACGGTTTCTCAGTTTTGAAGGCTGGCCTCTCGTTATGCTACAGAAGCCTGAAGATCTTGCAGAGGCCGGTTTCTTTTATACCGGCCACGGAGACAGGGTCAAGTGTTTCCATTGTGGTGGCGGTTTAAAAGATTGGGAAGATGATGATGATCCTTGGCAACAACATGTTCAGTGGTTTAGTCAGTGTGCTTATGTAAAGTTTAAACTCGGACAGTGTTTTGTATAAGACTAAATGGAGGTTTTTATAGAAATAAAAAATGGTATACTAAATACAATTTGTTTTATTTAATTTTATAATGTTTCCCATAGTTACATAGACAACATGCATTACACATAACACATAAATCTAACACACAATATAACCTTAACATATAACCTTAACTACTATAGTCTACAGTAACATTTCTGTTTTTATCTATTTCAATAATGTTATCAAACTCAGCATAAACAATGCAGTTAATTGTTTGTATTAGTGAGGATTCAAATCGTACTTCTAATCTTACACTACCATGCTTTATGAGATTCCAATGAGTTGATGAGTTAGCTGATAAATCAGGAGTTAAATCAAATGCTAATAGGCAGTTACCTTTGGCATATTGTTCATGAGAGATTGCATTTCCTTCATTAAGAAAGTGGATACCAGTTCCCGAGAACAGAGTATGATATGCTGATGTAAATATACTATTATTAAAAGATGGTTGCAAAGCTTTTGAAGGTATTTGTTGACCATCAATATATAAGCTGAAAGAATTAATACCATAGTTTTCAAAATTAAATGGATTTTTAGTAAGGGAACCATTAAATGCAGAATTATTCACAAACCCTATTATACATCTTTTGGGTACCTGTCCTAAGAATATATTATCAAGAGTTTTTCCTTGAACACCCGAAGGAATTGTTAAAACTTTGATTTCAGCTCGAGTAATAGGATATTTAGCAGTAGTAGAAGCCAAAACTTTCTGATGTGCAAGTAATACACTTGGATTAATTCGTGCTCTTCGGAAAATAAGAGTTGCATCTGTAATGCAAACTTTAAACTTTACATCGTTTGACCCAGCAATTAAATTAAAACTCTCTCTTGATCGAACTAATTTTACACTCATTTCAACACCATTAATTAGAAATTTATCTTGATTGAAAATATCACCATGAAGATGTCCAATCATTTCTATTTCCTTACTTTCAGTAACTAATTCTTGCCTTTTAACAAATCCTATGTTTTTACCATCTGTAGAATCCATTTTTCCTGCTGTATCCTCATACCAAAGACTACAAGTAAGATGAGATTGTTTAGCAGCAGGAGCATAGTTTAAAAGTGTTTCCATGTATGCTCGATAGGCATAGGTATTATTAGGTGGTGATACAAGTTTTTGGTTTAAATAAACATCAAGTTGACTAAAAAGTGAGTGCAACCAATTATTTACAGGTGCTACTACTGTAGTCGATACCAAGTTAGTTGAATCTTGATTTAATACTTTTGCCTTTATGTGGATTAATGTATGAGACAAATCTATGTAGTCATCGCCTGTACCAGGAACTTGAAACTCGATAGGTCCATCATCAGCAAGAGATGAAATTGGTTTATAGTGTATCCACAATCCACTTTCAATGCTTGTTTGTGTAGACGGTAGTGCAAACAAATCCAATTCTGACTTAGCGCACTCACAAGAATGATTATGAAGAAAAGACATATTTAATTTGAAAATATATCTTTGATATTCTTTGGTTTTAAACCAAGTTTTTTCGCAGCTTTCACTTTAGCAGCTAATTGTGGAATGAACGGGGACCGTCGTTTTCTTTTAGTTATATACCCAGATCCTGTCATGTTAAATCGATCAATTTTATCATCAGCCTTTCGTTTTAAGTTTGTACTAACTTGCTTTAGACGATCTTTTATTGAGGTTTCCATAGGACGCGCTTGAACCATATCCGATAAAAGACCAACTCCAGCGTTTAATGCCTCCTTACCAATCACTCGAGCACCACTTGAAAGTAAAGGTAAAACTGATCTAAATAAACCCCCTAAGAAGCTCCCAATACCATGACCGCGTTGATATGGTGAACCCTTATAAATTACTCCAACTCCTGATCCAGCTTGATGTGTATAATAATTTTCATATGGACAATTATGATGATCACGAAGAGAATACATTATTATAATTTTCGGAAATGTAGTTTAATACACACGGTTCCAAACTGGAATGGTATTTTTTGTCCTGTGCTCGATCTTATATCTATTTCCAACGTATCGAACTCTCTTCGCATAACAGGTAAGTAGTGAGGTGGAGAGAAAACATACATTTTTTTTGCACCATAAATATATTTTGAAGGATCTAATGAAATTATTCTTAATAAAGGAGTCATGACATCGCCCACGATCTGAGGATCGATTATGTCGCAATACACAAATAGTTGAGATGGTAACCCTAAGTGTAAATTAGCAGGGCACTTTCCAAAATTTCTTTCCAAGAGATTTTTATTTGGTTCATAGCCTAGTTGTAAACTTAATTTGGGTGATAATGTAACGGATGTTATATTTTTATCCAAAACAGAAACATACACAAATTTTGTTATTTCATCTTGACGAAATGTTAATTTCTCTCTGATACCATTTAACGCTTTTAAAATATGCTCGACGTTATCATAGTTGGTAGCTGGAATATGTTTTTTGTAGTACACTGTTGAGGGTTTATCTTCAGTAGGCATTAACATGGTTTTTGTAATGTATATAACATTTTCATGATCTTGAACAGTAAACATTGTACATGGATATTGAAACTCGACAACTCCAACCGACCATTCACCTTCTAATTTAATAGCTTTTGGTAATTTTGTTGAAAAATTTGTGGTCTTGTTATCAGGAAAGTAGTCCATTGAACTATTGCTGAGCAAAGTTAAATAAAAACTTTCTTTATTCATATTTCTTTTAAACTAGAAGCTAAAACCCAACTGTTAAATTTATCTGGATAACCTCTCCACTTCACTAATACTTCTTTTCTGTGGCCAGAATAACGAGAGTCAATTATTTTATCTATTTTATATTGTGAGGTGGGGTTGTAAGTGACCTTCTGTAATTCTCTTTCATAAAAAGTACCAACTATTGGTTCATTTTGTAAATCTGTTACTGTATATACAACCCATGGAGATCTATCAATTATTGAAGATATAATAAATATTTCATCACTCCAATTTGATTCATACCCTTTTTGGAAAACATGTTTATATTTAGTTATTCGGACATAATCACCCATATTAAATTTTGGTTTTGGGTGTTCTAAAGAAAGTTTGTTTGACCTCCTATCATAAAGATTAGTCCAAACTGTCATAATATTGCTGGAGTTTACATCAGATGGGCACATCCTAATACTAGAGTGAATGCTGTGATTATAAGAGTATATTAAATCTTGTAAAACATCTATGTATCTATAAGTATTATTATGAGTGAAATAACGCCACATTTTCATTTTTAGAGTTCTTTGAAATCGCTCAACAATACTGGCCTTAATATCAGGATTGTTGGTGGTATAGTAATTAATCTTTTTGGATTTAAAGTATTTTTGTACATCTTTTGAAACAAATTCTGTACCTTTGTCAGATTGTATGTGAGTAGGTGTTGAATTACTTTCAGTAAATATACTTTCAAAGCATTCCTTAGTTGTTTCTGAGTTTTTTTTAATCATTGATCTTGCAAAAGCATATTTACTAAATACATCAATAACACAAAGTATGTAGTTGAAACCATCATTATATTGAGAATAAGTTCGCATATCACTTAAATCAGCTTGCCACAGTTCATTAATATTCGATAGAATGTACCTATTACGCGGGAATTTTTTCCGAATAGGTTTATGTAAAGTGTATGTTTCTTGTGATTGTAACCATTCCTTTACTTGCTTTTTATCCATTTTACCCTTCATGGCTTTTGATAATTTATCAATACTACTAAAACCAGCGGGGTTAGATGGGTCATAATAAATTCTATTAATTTCTTCTAGTACGGGGTCCATTTTTCCCAATCGACCTTTTTACGTATTTTATTTATAAATTTTTTATCTCCACTGTTCGGTGTAGAAAACTCTTGATCTTCAATCTCCGAGGTTTTGTTCAGATCTTTTGCTTGAAGCTGATTAATAAACTCACATCTCTTTGGGTTTCCGATATAAGTGAGTGGTACTTTAATATCTTTTAATGCTTTAGCAAATCTATCCCACCCAACTGGATCACTTCTTTTTAAGGGTCTTAGTGAATCATTTATTAAATCAACAATATTACTTCCAGGAATTTTTTCATTATCAATTATGACTGTGCCTTCATTATCCCAATGTATTTTACTTTTATTTGTTCCAACTAAGTTTAATAATAACTCACCTTTTTTATTATAACTTTTTGGTATTAAACTGAGTATTTGAGTTGGTGTGTAAAGCGGATTTGTGTTATTTTCTTTACTTTTCATGGATCCGTTCTCCTCTAACAAAGATTCAGCATCAACTATACTTTTTAGTTCTCTATCTTTATTTTTAAAGTCAATTTTAGACTCATTTAGATCTTCATTAGATGTATCAGAATAAATTGGTAATCTGAGTGGTTGTCGATCCTCTTCGGTAAAGTGAAGGTATCTTTGTAGTGTTTGTAAATATAACATCCACTTCTTACGGTCTTCCGTCTTACTATTCATAATATTTTGCATTTCAATATCTAATCGAGACAAATTACTATTAACCTTATTTTCTTGTTTTAATTTTTCAATCAATCCAGGTTCAATAAGTATCATTTTCTTTGCATTTTCCATGTTAACTGGCTAGTCCACTTACTAATCCACTCAATATTGCACCTAATATTATTGGTAAGAAAGCCCCTCCTTTTTGTATGATTATATTTTTTCTTAGTTTATGTTTACACTTATGCACCAGTTTACGGAGTATATTTTTGTGTTTATTCAATTTTTGTTTATCTTGATCTTTAAGAGGTACTTTTCCTTGTAAAACGTTATGAATACATTCACAAATACAGTTTATTTCTTCTTCATCACATGTTTTAAGTAACGCTTTTTGATATTTTGGTTTAAGCGTATGCAAAGCGCTTAGCAAATGTTTATGCGTTGTGAGTCGACGATGCATCATTTAGAAATGATTTGAATTGTTTGATTCTTGATGTATTTAAACTCTTTTGTTGGGACGTAGACTGTACAGTGTCCATTAAATGGGAAGACATTTGTCTTGATGCGACAAAAATCATTGGTATTCTGTTTTAAATCTACCATTAAATATCCATGCGCTTCTAAAGTTGCATCCCTGTAGGCATCTTCAATGAATTTTGGGTTATCTGGCGACACTTGTCGTGCTAAATATCTTATTTGAGTTTTATCTCGAGGGTTTTTAAAATATATTATATAACTTGAGTTTAAAGAAATGTCTCTTTGACCTTTACCCTGATGAAATAAATTTTGTGTTAAATAAAATACACTAAGATTCCTATGATGACTACCTTTTGTAAATATATCCACAATTCTTCCATCAGACTCTCTCATTAGATCATCAATAATAACAAGATGTGGGTTTTCACCATCAAACATATTAAGATTAGGAATTCCTTGATGATAGTTAACATTTGGTAAATTATATAAAGGTTGCATTTCATCAAAGCACCATGTGATCTGGTTAAAATCACAATTACATATTTTTTTAACTGATTTTATGAAATTTGTTACAAAATTTGACTTCCCACATCCACTTGGCCCTGCCACAATAGCAGTAAACGGATGGATAAAGTGAAACATTTCACACGTCTGGAGTTCAAAGGGATGAAATAAAAAATGAAAATGTTTTTGTAAAAATTAAGTATATATTGCTAAAATTATATTAAACATAAAATTGATGAAAAAAAACTATTATTCATACGCATACTATTTCTAACACAATTAGTACTCATCAGAATTTTACAATCTTCTCAAATGTATGTTCACAGTTTTATCATTACTTATATAACATTATTTACAATCGAATAATTATAACTCTAACACAATTAGTACATCAGAATTTTACAATCGATACAAATTTTGTACATACACAGAAATAAAAATAAAAAGTTGACATCAACACTTAGCGTAATTTATAATGTCCCCAAGCCAATGTATCAATGTTGTTGTCCATAATACATCGTTTGGTATCATTATATGATAAAGATGCTTTATTTATTTTTTGTGTAAAAATAGTGTGTTTGATTGACTTAAATCGAAGCATACTACAATATTGTACATTTTTATTAAACAAACACGATTTGTAATTTTTCATATTCATTTTGTTGGTAACACTTTTGTTAACCCCTTTTGCCTTTGCTATAAATTTATCTTCTACTTCCAGGGCATACATTTTTGATCGCAACCCTACAAATTCCCTCAATACTTTACCATTATTCTCGTCTTTAAAAAAACCTAACTTTTTTTTATTTATGTTTGGATAACCGTAAATATTATTTTCTGGATAATCTGATGTATCAAAATAGTGAAGTAGATCTGGTTTTATATCCTCATAAAAATTGTCTGTAAAAATTTGATATATCAAACTATCGGTATCGGTGTACAATAACTTAATTTTATTTTTAAACTTTTTAATCATGTAGTTATAATGAAATTCATACATAAGGGTCTTAGATATATCTAAAATACAAAATCCTAAATAAATTGGCTTATCATAAATTAATTTTGTTTTTCGTAATTGTATTGCGACTAAATGTTCTGAAAATATTGATAAACTATGGAATTCTGGTTTTGCAATCAAATCCTGAGCACCTAAAACTTTACCACGATTATCCCAGTGAGTTAGTAGTTTAACGTTTACTCTTTTTTCAATATTTTCCATAGTCTTACCGAAGACAGAATTGTTCATTAATTTAAAAAAGTCTTTTTCAAAGTTTGATTTGGCTAACGTTCTCAAACTAGTATTTAAATCGATGTATTTCTTTAACCAAGAACTCTGTTTAAATTTTAAAATTCTATGTACTTTAATTAATATCATTCCCATTTCAATGCATTGTTTTAAATTCCTGTAGTGAATGATGTATTTATTTTTATTATTTAAATTAGGAACTAATTTAGTTTCTGTAGTATTACCCACACATATGTTTTCAGGACATAACGGAAAGTCAGAATGTAAATTATGAAGTTCATCAGGATATTCCAAATCAACTTCTAAAACATAACCAAAATCAGACGTATCCGACACATTATAATCCGTATTACAATTAACCCATTCGAAACCACCAACAGGAAGGGATTGGGACATTGCCCAACCATACAAATTATTCGCATCAAAATATGTTAGATATGAATTAGGTTTTTCACTATCATAATCCTCCATGAATTTGTTATTTGCTCTTGCAAAACGATTGCTACACTGAGATACACCCCCTCTAATACCAGCTTTAAAAAAAGCAATTTTGTCATAGTCCGTTAACAATTCTAATTCTATTTTCGTAAATTTTAACATTGCGTCCCAACTTAAACCTGGAGCAGTATAGTAATGGGCAGGATCTAATCCGTAAGTTTTAATACAAAGCTTTCTAAAGTTTTCGAACACATCGGTCAAAAGTAAAACATCAGTTTTTAAATACAAATTGGAATAATCAGACATACTACTACACTTAAAATGTTGCCAAATATCTTTTGCATGATTATAATCATCATTTGAAATATTCGAATCTGTGAGTGAACTATAAAACTGGTGTTGATCAGGAAGTGATGGATGTTTCAAGCAATCACTATTACGCATAAATTCATAAGGATAAATACCTTTCCGTCTTAAACGTAAAAAATCTTCATTATTAGGATAGTTTCTTTTTAGTTCTGTAAACTGATCATCATTAAGATTTTTAGCTAGTTGATCTAAACTACACGATAAAAATTTCAATGAATCTACGAATCTTAAAGTTACTGGTTGATTATTTATTGTTAACTGTTTTGAAAATGATATGTATCGTTCTTTATTTTGTGGAATAACTTCAATTTTGCCATCATCGAGGTTTAATGCATGGACAATAAAATGAGCATCGTAGTGACTGAGGTTATGTAAAAATATTGGAACATGACGAGGGGTTCTGAACTTAGAACTACATACTTGATGTGCAACACCCCTTAAACTACCAGTGTGCCAATCAAAATCGTAAAAAGGATCTTCATTTAACTCAGTTTCACAAATATGACATATGTTTGAATTTGAAAATTTAATTTTATCTTCATCTGATAATGGAACGGGGCATTTTTGGAAGCTATTTTTTTTAACTATTGTTTTCACATCTTCACAAAGGCGATTCATAAACACTTGTGCACAGTTTGGTCCACTATACGTCTCATATTTTGATAATCTGTTATCATATGAACATTTAATGTAATATCCGAAACTATACACTTCATGTTTTTGAATATTCATTGTACTAGGCTTGGAGGGATCGTTACTACATGATTCTATCGGATTCAAAAAGGCCTCAAAGTCTGCATAAACCACAAAGGGCATTTCCAACTTTTTTGTGAATTTATCAAATTTTAATTTATTATTTGATGTTGCGTTACCAAACCAATCCTTTTTGGAATTTTCACCTTTGGGTAATTCCGTACAAATGTGAGCGCAATCATATTGTTGATGGTTATTAAGTCTTTCCTCTGATGGGAAATGAATTAAACATGAATCGCATATATAAACTGCACGATGTTGACTTGATATTTGTGAACTAACTAATCGCGATAAGTTTTTAATAAAACAGTAATGATTGTTAGTACCATTTGATATATATAGTAGGTTGATATGATTAGGGGTACGACATTTTGTTAAGTATAAAGGACCTACAACAGAATTACACTTTTTTTCTTTATTATACTCTAAACCAAAAACATTTATACTAATATTGTTTAATTTCTCTACTTTTGATATATCTGCAATTTTAACCGGAAAAGAAATACCAGTAAATTTAAGTTTATTTCCATGAATTGTGTAAGATGTTACCCGATCTACACTTTTACATACAGGATATAAACCAGAGAGTAATGCCCATTTGAAGCACATATTATCATTATTTTTAACATTGATTACAGCTTTTTTTGATTTAATATCTTGAGGAAGATCGATATATGAACTACCACGTAGGGGGTTGAATTTGTTAACATTCATGTCTATGTATTTAATTTGATTAAGACTCCAACCACTATCTTTTTTTTCAAATTGACAAATTTTACCAACTACAGTGTCTATTAATGATGAATAAAAAATATTTAAGTCGTCACCCTGACAAATTATGTAATTAAACGTTTGAAAATCAAATGTATTCTTAATGTCTTTAGTTTGTTGTATGAAATCAGCATGCAATATGAAGTTTATTTTAAGAATTGTATGTTGTTGAATACATTCATTTATAAAAAATAAGATATCAATTTTTAATGAATTTAAAAACGATTCCGGTGTTTCAAAATATTGCATCGATTGAGTTGTTTTACTATTAATTCTATATGTTAAAATTCGGTTACCAAAAGCGGTTTCAACAACTGTTACATTTGTTAATGAACTATGTGATTTTAAAAGATTATTTTTATGAGAATTGCTTTTTAAATGGTTATTTAGATACCTTTTATTAATAAAAACATGACATGTGTCACATTCCACCTTATTGTTGTCCACGTTATTGGTTTCAATCGATGATGTAGAAGCTCCTTCATCAAATTTTGTTTTCTTGGTACTCATATTTTCATCAGTAGTGATACTTCGTTTGTTACCTCTTCCAACTTGTGGTTGACTGTAACAAAAAACAAGAAAATTATTAGATAAATCTTAAAATAAAACATTACTACAATAATATTTCTTATTGAGTTTGTACTTTTAATACTTACATCAACGTTGTTTCAACCATTGCACAGTGATTATACAACTCATCATCATATGATGAATCGAACAGTTCACGCTTCTCCATTTCATCACAAACTTTTGACATCTCCTGATCGAATTCACTGTCGAATGAGCACAGTAAGTAACAGTTAAGTGTCGGTAGACCAATGATACCCAATTTCAAATAATGTTCAATATTTATAGTCTAGCAAAGGATTAGAAAGACAGATAGAATCTAATGAGTACACAGAAGTAATTTAAGTAAACAGAATCACATTCACTAATCAGCTAATGGCTATCATTGTTAAAAAAGTATTTTTTAACGTTTTCACTTTCTGCTATTGTCTTTGTAATATTGTATACGAGGCCGTTTGTGTTGTCGTAGATGCTATCCTTATTATTCTTTACATAATATTTAATCCTCGTGGTAGCGTGCTTCCAATGATCGGTAGTTGGAATCTTACATAGCTTCTTCATATCGTACATTTCAATTTTTATGAGATGCGTCGCTTGGGCTCCGTCGTCAGAATTAGTAGAAATGTATGATACACCATCTCTAGCGGCTCGTGCCACGGTTGACGATAACTGTTTCTTCTTTTTTATTTTTGGCACCACTTCAAAAAAATTATCAATCGGTTGCGATTTCCTTTTTCCACCATCGCATGTGTTATTAATGACAATATCATCGCCCTCTTCTTCATGTTGAGGGGAGAGCGATGAGTAGTAATACTGTTTATAGGTATTTTCATTATCGTCTGCGAAGCTGAATGATCTCTGCAACAACAGAGATATCATGTTAATATCAATTTGTTTACATTGTGATTACACACACACACACACGTTAGGAAACAACAAAAGAACAACAAAAGATATACAAGTAAGTTTGTCAATAGAATAAACACTTACCTCCATGATTATTGATGCGCTGAAGTACTACAAACGTAGTATCGGTATACAATTCACTGTGGTCAAACGACCATAGACTGATTTCATGACTGCAACTGTTCGCTCTTATATAGCACCATTCTTATCTAAAGCAAATTCCTAAGTTCAACGAAACTGATAGTGACTCTATGAGTCAACAAAGTTATCGCACATTGTTCCCATCAGGCATCAGCTTGTTTTCTGAGTCACTCAAAAGAATGCGATATATTTACAAAAATCACTATAATTGAACATTCCTATGGCAACCATTGAACAGATTGGTACTGTAATAATCTGCTAATAGCAGTAATATCATGGATACACTTGAAGTACAGCAACATCTAAAAAAGATCCATCCCAGTCTAGAAAAAAATGTTTATGCTGCTAATAGACTACCTATGTATACCCATGTACCGACGTATATAATATGCAATTTGGATACGGATGATAAACCAGGCTCACACTGGGTAGCTGTACATATCGATACGAATGGCATCGGTCAATATTTTGATTCATATGGACGAACCCCTACGCAATATTATCTCGAGTTTTTAAAAAGGAATTGCAAAAGATGGGGCTGGAATGTTGATAGGATTCAGAATGATTGGACTTCAGTTTGTGGTGAATATTGCTTAATGTATTTGCTATATAAGTTTCAGGGATGTTCAATGCATAGTTTTACGAACATATTTACGGGGAACACTCTGTACAATGATATTTTAGTGGATGAAATGTTCCGCACATATTTTGTAGAAAATAAGAAATAAAATGTTGTAATAAAATGAAGGAATGTGTTTTATTGATGATTCAGAAAAGCAGTTGAGGGTTAGCAATGAGTAATAGTAGATAAGAACGCCAAGGAATGCAAGGATTAGGCGAACAATGCATCGCTAACGAGGGTGCACGAGGTTGAATAGATAAGAGGATTAACAATGAAACACTAATGAGGGTTCGTAGCACCGGAAATCAATTAGATAAATCAGCTAATTGATTTGCACATCTCCGGAACCGCGCATCCTACGCAAAAATGGACCGCAGAAACGTGATCAGAGCACCCCAAAACCTTTTTTTTTTTTTTTTTTTTTTTTTTTTTTAGGTTTTGGGGTTCTGGCACACCCGCCCTCAGATCGGTGCGCCAGAACCAGCGTATCACTACTACTCGTATCATCAAAAAGGAAAACATAGGGACATACAAGTAGTTAATATTTATTATTCTGTAAAAATTCATTGCTTTATGGTCATTAACCAGAGAAAGAAAACAAGTGAGAGCGTTCCTATGGAGAAACGACCACCCACGCATTTTCTCTTATACACGGAATTCTTGTGCACAATTCTTTCATCATTCATGCTTCTATCCAGCGGTAGGAAAAAAAAAGCGGGAAAGAAAACACAATGTTGCGTTGACACCAAATAAATCAGGATAAAGGCAAGAACATGATGATATGATGAGACCCAGCGGTTTAGCCTGTGCGTTGTCTGACAGCATGTATTTAATATTGCCCCTTATCTTAATGATATTTATTCCTGTAAATATATATACATATATATTTCGTCTGTATGGTGCCGGACTTAAAGAATAGCACCACCCCACACTTCCTGTGGGTGTCGTAAAAGGCGACTAAGGGTCTAACCGGAGAATGGGCAGCAGCGTTCTCTATGCATTCCACCACCATACCATACTGCGATCGCCAACCCGCCTGCCAAGCGTGGCGATTATGGCAAACCCTCCCCCTTTTGGGAGAGGCCTATGTCCAGCAGTGGACGTCTTTCGGCTGAAATGATGATGATGATGAAATATATATGTCGCAGCCAACTGGTTAAATTAGCCGTTTAGTTAACCGCCTGGCCTTTGGAAGTAGTGCTCGCCTCGCTTCGCTCTCTCGGCTCGCACGCGGTTGATCACAGTTCTAACCTAACCCATTTGGTCGGGGTGCCCTGGCTTAGTTACTGCGACCAAATTCGGCTCGCGCGTGGTTGGTTACAGTTCCAACCTAAACTATAATTGAATATCATAAACTTCTAATTAAACCAGCTGGCTGCGTCATATACACTAGATAACCTTCTAATCATAGTTCTAAATAAACCAACAAACTATTAAAATTAAAATAATACCTATAGATTGTATGTATTACGTAGATAATTATCAATAAAACTAAACGAAACCTAATACCACTTTGTGAACATCAAAAAATATAAGACACAGATAAAGGAAATGTTAAATCAAAAGCCGAAATGACAAACATGAATGAACCTCGCGATGTGGGAACCATGAACCATAACACTGTAACCGGAGAACTGTTGTGGGTGAGCACTTTCCTACACCCACCTCTTAATCCGAGGATTACAGGCCGTTATACTGTTTGAACATACTTTATACATGATTGTGTTGTGACGAAACACCGACTAACCACAAAAGATTTGTCATTTGGATAGAATCCGCAATAAAAACCTTTTCTCTCTTTGTTACGGATTTCTATCTGATTAGAGAATTTTGTCTAGATGTCGGGGAGCATAATTCTTCCTTTGAAGTAAAGCACCTTTTACTTTTGACTACATGTTTTGGACCATTTAATTTCCACACACTCAAGATTTTGCCCACATAAGTATCGATTCCGTGGGAATATTGGGATAAAAACTATCCTACGTCCTTTCCTGGGACTCAAACTATCTCTATACCAAATGTCATCTAAATCAGTTCAGCGGCTTAGCGTGAAGAGGTAATAGACAGACAGACACACTTTCACATTTATAATATTAGTATGGATATCCCTGAATTAACCCACACCACCAAACACCCCATTAGAATATTATGTTAAAATTTTTACAATTACCTATGTATAAAACATTGTTTGTTTATAAAATTAGTTATCCTGTTTGTAGGGGAAAATTGTGCTCACATTACAAATCTACGCACACATACAGTCGCACACCTACTAGAGTCAAGAGTAATAGGTACTACCCGCAGTGTTTGAAGACTAAGGTCTTCAACCAGCGCGTCCTGCCCGTCATGACATACGGTGCTGAAACATGGACACTGACGGTCGGGCTGGTCCACAGATTCAAGGTCCCTCAGCGCGCTATGGAGCGAGCTATGCTCGGAGTCTCTTTGAAGGATAAAATCAGGAATGAAAATATCCGGAAAACAATCGGAGTTACCGACATATCTTGCAGAGTAAGCAAACTGAAGTGGCAGTGGGTTGGCCATGTCTGTCGAAGGACCAATGGCCAGCGGAGCAGACTAGTCCTGGAGTGGAGACCGCGTCTCGGCAAGCGTAGTGTGGGACGCCCCCCAGCTAGATGGACGGACGACCTAAAGAAGGTGGCTGGGGTAGACTGGATGCGGAAGGCGGAGGACAGGGTGTTGTGGCGCAGTCTGGGTGAGGTCTATGTCCAGCAATGGACTGCGATAGGCTGAGTTGATTGTTGTAGGTAGGTACTTCGCCCATTTTGGTTTGTTTTGAATGAAAGGCGGAAGTGTGACTGTAATTTTAATAATTTTTGAGATATAAAATTACCTAATATTAGAAAATTTCAGATATCTATTCAGTATTTGAAAAGGACTCTGAACAACCTACTTTCATAATGTGCATTCATTCAGTTACAGATTGTATAGAGTCAGCCCAGAATTTGGCTACGAGCTTGGCACCTTCAGTAGCGTCCATCAGCTCCAGTAGCGTGCAGACAGCAGGACACGCTGTTATTTAGCAGATCAATTCAAGAAGAAAAATGAAGAAGCATGTGAAGTGTCAAGCGATTTTGTACCGTGTGGGCACCAGCTTTTAACTGTCGCCTTACCAGCATATCATCATGGTCTGTAAATGGAAATGGTATGGCCCCTGGCTGCCAAATATTACAGCTCCTGTGTGGTAGGAATTTTCAATGCCGGCGAAGCGGAAAAGGGGCCAAAATCATGAGGTCTGACCTAGGTATTTAATTTTATTTTTATATCTACTATTTCATTGATTCTTTTACCAGACGAGGTTATCAAAATCGTATGGACCTTCTTGGTAAAAATATTACAATATTATAACACATATGCAAGTTAATAGCAGAAACAAAACGTTACCCATAGCAGAAAGTTCCCACACAGTAACAAAGACATACCAAAATCCACCACAAAATTAATTCAAGCCTTCTAAAATTTAGGTGTACCTCATCAATATTACCATAATTAAATTATTCAAGATATCCACTTATGCCTACACACCTTCTAAGCAGCTAAAAGATACCTACATTAGTGTGCTGTAGATAAAATCAATAGATTTGTAAATGTCGTAGGTCACAGTTATACTCGACAGATCAAGGTATACATTTCTAGTATAAACTGACCTCTCAATATCCGGAAAGTCAATACAGTGCGGTTTCGGCTTATAATGGAAATTTATATGGGCTGTTCCAAAAGTATTTGATGAAAGCGTAAACAACCCCTGCTCAGGTACAATTCTTACGCAATCACTCACTAAAGGGAAGAAGGTTTCAACAACAACAACAACAATTCATAAATTTTAGGTTACTGAAATATATTATCGATGAAAACTGAGGTTATAAAATTAACCTCAAAAATGTCAAATGAAAAAAAATCTTTAAGGTGATTTAAAATTAGAATTTCGGGTTCGAGTGTTTAAATAGTCAAATCATAGCATTCACAAATTGGCGTCCACGCGTTTGATTTCTGATCTATTTGTTTACATTTTCGTCAGATACTTTTGGAACAGGCTATGGCCTGATATGTCGTCGTGCTTACTGTGGGCGTGTATTAATACCTTAATAATGTAGAGAATGGAATATTTAAATCATTTGCTAAAGAGGTTCGTATGTGCCAGTTAAGAGTTTGTATTTAGTAAAGTATCTCAAAAATGTTAAGTTTGTCCATATTTATCTGACTCCCTGGAATCATGTTGCCAAGTACGGCTCAATTAAAATGTAAAATTAGGAATATGATAAGGGTTACCTGGGGTCCGTCTGTCCTGATTGGCATTTTAGGGTTTTATTTTATCACATTTCTGAGGTTTACCATTTAGTCTTTTTGCCAGATCAACATCAATCAGCTCAGAAAAATACCTAGAAGCTCTGACTCTGAATTGCCCTCATTTTAGGCTTATTAGTCGTGTCTGTGTGGTGCCGGACTTAAAGAATTGCACCACCCCTTACTTCCCGTGGGTGTCGTAAAAGGCGACTAAGGGTCTTACCGGAGAATGGGCAGCAGCGTTCTCTATTTATTCCACCATCATCCCATACTGCGATCCCCAACCCGCCTGCCAAGCGTGGCGAATTATGGCAAACCCCCCCCCCAAAATTGGGGGAGGCCTATATCCAGCAGTGGACGTCTATCGGCTGAAACGACGAGTCGATTCGCACGAATTTATTTACCCGAAACGGGCGGATCGTCACCCTCAAATTATATTACTTTTTGTATAGGTTTCTCTCATGAACATAATTTATGCAAATTAAAAAAAAACGTAAGAAAATTTGAATCTTGCGAACTACCCTGACGCTTCCCCCTTAAGTCGGTTATTGGTCCTTTTAGTTATCTCTAATCACAGTTACATTTCAAACATTTTACAATCTTAACTGTTTAATATGTTAATTATGTCATCATTATGCACATATTTTCTTAAGGTTTCTTTCATCAATGATCATTAAATCTGGTTAAAAATGCTTAAAAGGTTTTCATAATGAAATGCTCAATTTATCTTTACCGAACATCCATTCCATAAATATTAATATAGATGTTAAAAATACATTAAATTTATTTGTGACACCATTTTGTTACACGATTATAAATATTTATCTAAAGTTATTAGAGACTAATGTCGCCTGTTACCCGAAGTAGTTACCTGCTAAATCTAGTTTGGTCCTAAGAGGCGAGAGTGATATCACACTTCACACTATAATTATATATAATATTATAAAGGCGAAAGTTTGTGAGTGTGTGTGAGTGTGTGTGTGTTTATATGTTTGTTACTTCTTCACGCTCAAACGGCGGAACCAATATTGATAAAATTTTGTATGGAGGTAGCTGACTCCCTGGATTAACATATAGGCTATTTTTTATCCGGATGTTCCCACGGGTTCGAAACTTATGCGGGTGAAACCGCGGGGCGCAGCTAGTTCATTATAGCAGTTTATAGACGAGGCCAAGCTTTGCATCTCTTCAACAAAAGAGGTTTATACAGGGTGAAATTAAATAAGCTAGCGAAACTCCACTGACGTGATGAGTATGGACATCACTAAACACGGGAAGAAAAAAACGAATTTTTCAGACCCTCTTTCAGTCCCTGTTGCAAAAAATACATATATTTTTATTTCTTTCTTATTTGCAAAATAGTTGAGCAAGTGTCATCTAAAACTAACTATTCCAAATTTAAGAGGGGCTACTAGGGCATGTGGGGTATCATATGAAAGAGCGCAGTGTGCACATTAGCAATTTTTTTTATTTTTTTTTTAGACCGCGAAGTTTTCGAATTTTGATGAAAAATTAAAAAAAAAATACCGTAAAATACCTAGGCTCCCCCTTATCTCCGAAGTTTACAAAGAGAAAAATCTGAAATTATTCTACGTAAAGATTACAGAAAAAATAAAACGAAGTCTCTAAATAGCACACTTTTTCAGAAATCATCAATAAAGGTACATTAGATCCACTATCGGTCAAGAGATGGCGCTGACATAAAACTGCAATATTCTTCACCGCAGTGCACAGTGTTAAAATTCTCTGACGAATAAAGGCCTCGCCGATGAAAAATTAAAAACATGATGGTACGTTACCCTCGGTGCGCGAGTCCGACTTGCTCTTGACCGGTTTTTTTGTTTTATCGTGTTTAGAAATCGATACATAATGACGTCTGTAAAGTTACACAAAGTTGTTTTACAGTTTACATAAATAAAACTGTTTTTTTCTAAAGTGATATTTCAAGTGAGCTAATTTAATGTGACCCTGTAAACGACTTACTACCAGCCGTTGCTTCGCACGGGTGCAATGTACTCGTATGGCGCCATGTCTCAAAAATAAACAAGACAAGAAAAACATCAAGATTTCCATGCTATAGATACCTTAGTTAAATGTTAATGGATTATACACATAAACCTTCCGGAATAAATGCAGGACAACCAAGGTAACCAACATAGCCCGAAGAATTGCCAAACTTAAGTGGCAGTGGGCAGGGCACATTGCCCGCAGAACAGACGGCCGATGGGGCAGAATGGTTTTGGAGTGGCGACCACGTACCGGGTCTCGTGTTGTCGTCGTTGTGTTGGAAGGTCGTCGGTCCACCTTGTGGGAACAAGGTGGACCGACGACCTCGTGAAGGACGCAGGAACCCGCTGGATGCGGGAAGAACGCAGAACCGGTCGAAGTGGAGGTGCTTGAAGGAAGCCTATGTCCGGCAGTGGACGTCTTTCGGCTGAAATGATAATGATGATAATCTTTCGGCTGAAATGATGATGATGATGATCTTTCGGCTGAAATGATGATGATGATCTTTAGGCTGAAATGATGATGATGATCTTTCGGCTGAAATGATGATGATGATCTTTCGGATGAAATGATGATGATGATGATCTTTCTGCTGAAATGATGATGATGATCTTTCGGCTGAAATGATGATGATGATGGTGAAAACCGCATCAAAATCCGAATTATTCCGTTCTGATCCTCCATTGCGTGGTTTAGGTGAACTAAGCGGTCTCACAGACAGACACGAAAAGCGACTTTGTTTTATCCCATGTACACACACTTATGCACTATAATACTCGCAACTCCCGCGTCGATGGCTGTATAGTCTCCGCTGAGATCGGCCGGAATTTCGGTCTGGAGGACTCTTAGATCATGAAGTTCAAGTCATCATCATCATCATCTGCCTAGCCTTTTCTCAATTATATTGAGGTCGGCTTCCAATCTAACAGGATGCAACGAATACCAGTATTTTACATGGAGCGACTGTCTGTCTGACCTTCACAACCCAGTACCAATAATACAAGGGTAATACGATACCCCTTGGTAAGACTATGACTTTCGGGCTTCTGACTAACTGAAACAAACTGGGCTTCTGACTGACTGTCAAAGATTCACTAATGACAGCCGGGTCCTGGGACCTACGGCTTACCGTGGCTTAACGTGCATTCCGAGGCACGGAGAGGTCTCAGTATGTAAAGACGGTCACCCATCCATGGACCAACCGCGGCAAAGTGAACCTTGCGGCTGTTATTACTGAGCCACGGACCCCATCAAGTAAAAGAAAACCCAACAATAGCTTAAGTAATAAAGAAAATATGTTGAAGTATCACTTTTCTCTGGACAATATTATAAAACGTGATAAAATCTAGTCTAGAATGATTACATAATCCTCATTAGTCATTCATTATATACGTTACGACCTAGACTTGAACAGGTCAGGCTTAGTACATTCTAAGATAACCTTATCTAAACGATACTGCGAACACTTTCAAACGTTTTAGTGATGCCTATCCAGATGATTATATAGTTAATTTTATTAATATTTCTATTCCAATTTATCCTAATTCTATCCAATTTTGTCTAATTTTATTTAATACTATCTAAACAAAATTGGTCAACATTAGATAAATCTAAGGACCAATTTTGTTTCATTTCGTTTCAATAACGTATTCAATTTCATCTTTTGTTCAGTTTTTATTATGTGATTTGACCTAATTTTATGATTGTATGACATGTGTAATTACTAACTTTGCCAAATCGCTAGCCTACGCGCACGATGTACATCCCTTTCCTTATGGGGCTTACATGACCTAAAGTGCGATCACTGTCGGACTGCATAGATATAAAGAGAAGCGCGATGACACAATGCTGGTAATTTATTGCAAAATATGAAGCAATTATTTAATTACAAAAAATCTGTTGTTTGGACTAAAAAATTAAAACACTAGTATTTTAGTATGTTGCTTGTAGAATAAATTGACAAAAAATCAGAATGATTGTATGTATATTAGTATGGTTTTAATTGTAAAAAAAAAGTTTTTAGAGGTATCTTCATGATTTTTTTCTATGGTATCAAATTAGTTGTATTATGTTTTCAACACACTATCTACCCAGCATATATCCTGAAGAATATCATATATTTTTCTGATTTTGTTTGCTGTAGTCGATCGTATACTTATATTGTTTCTAAAACTTGCCTTTTTTGTGTTTAGGTCCTGTAAACCCCTTAATGACATGCTCTACATTTTCTTTATAACACGTTGAATTAGATGATTTAATTTGGCGCACCTATTCAATTTCATCCTGTATTATAATAACTCACATACCACTCTGTAAGTCTATAGGCACCGATAAAGAAGATGACGAAGACTCCAATAATGGTAACAAACGCTACATTATACCTTCCAAAAGTAACAGAAATTATTCACGTGAGGACTCAATGGAAGGCACAAACAATACCTACGTATTAACTATAGTATGTGCAGACAGACTCACAATCGCATTTATTGACAAAGCTCCGACATCTGGGGCCCGTCAGATCACTCCAATTAAGAATCTGCATACCAACTTAAACTCACCAGTCAAACGAGCAATATTAAACCGTATAGGGGCACAGTTAAGGTTGGCAGTGATGGTAAAGGAAGTCGGCACAGGATTGCGAATCTCTTCCCTCATTTTGATGCCAATTTGCAATATGAAAATGTTATCGTTTGTCTCTGCTTTGCATAGTTTTGTCATTGCAGAAGCGTCAAATGGACTGTTTCTTGGAATATGGAATGCGTGAAACTCAATGCCATTACTCTAGTTATCTAGTAATATATAAGTCAATGCATAAAACTAAGTATAAGAGATATGAAATGGTAGATATACGTTTCTTGGAGTAAGCATTTTTCAGGTGCATGGAGACGTTATTAAACTTGGAAGATATGTATTTAGATATATGTTTTGTTTGTGTCTTTTATTTGATGCAGCATTATTTACTGTCTGTTAAAGTCAAAGCCAAATTATTGTAAGGTCAAATCATTTATTTCAAATAGGCACACAAAAGGCACTTTTGAACGTCAAAATTTACTAATAATAGCTTTGATTCTAGTCGCCCCCCTTCCAGAAAGTAGTTTCGTATCATCGTATGGAGATGAATGGTCAAAAAACTCCACCATTCCTCTTTTGAAATGTTTTACAATATTTTGTATACATTAATTATATAATTATATATATGCAGTGCACCTAGAATAAAATTACTATACGTTACGTTTGCTAGTACCTCTTATGCCTTGGTAAGTAGTTGCTTATTGTTATGAAATAGCATCAGTATTATTTCACATGGCTTAGGTTCGGTTACAACTGTCGAAAGTTTAAAAAGCCTAATCGAAGTGCATTTCATCTTTTTATAAACTTTTCATGGATCTATTAACGGGACGTAGTTTTTTTTCTGTTGTTTTCCCAGCTGTCAAATAAATCTGACCAACGGGAAACGAAATTCCCGTTGGAAAGACTAGTCTGACCATCAATCTATCCACTGGGAAACACTCGAAACAATCACTTAAGTATACAATTTCAACCTGATATGCCAGAGTGCTTGCAATCCAAACTAGTGAACTAAATAAAAGCTTCTAACGTACACAAATAGACATAAAGACAGGATACTCTTTTCATAACAAGAGGCACAGTTACACACATGCTTACACACTTACTAGACCTCATTATCCATTAATTAGCTTAACGATGATGATTCCGCGAACATCATTACATTGTTTCGACAGTAATTATGACAATGTACCTATACTTGACAGAATCTACTGTTATTATTACACAAATGATTATTACCTTTAACTAGCTGAGCCGACAGACGTTGTCCTGTCCACATTTGTTAATACAAAAATCCCATACACAAAAGATAATTAGTTTTCCCCAATTTAAAAAGAATCCGGGACATTTAATTGGGATAATTACAAACATTTAATAAAATTGTCAAATCGGTCCAGCTGTTCTCATATTAAAACGAAGAGTATTTCATTTTTATTTTCATTATACTAGCTTCTGCCCGCGACTTCGTCCGCGTGAAATTTCTTGTTCCCACGACCCACCCCGTCGCATCGCATCGCCTGCCCGTATGTTAAATAGACTATAGCCTATTTCAAGAATTGGGCTATCAAATGCAAAAAGATTGTTTCTAATCCGACTAGTAGTTCCAGAGATTAGTGCGTTCAAACAAATAAAACTTTCAGCTTTATTGTTAGTATAGATATAGATAGATGTAGATTAAGACCTACCCGAAACAAGTAGATGCTGTGGTGGTGGGGCAGATTGGTAAGAAAGCAGTAGTTTCAGCAAGAATTTCAGAAGATGGAAGTGACTATCCTGCTGACTTGTTCATGTTTTAACACGCTTTTATTAGGTCGACACATTTGATCAAAAATTACTTTGAATTAAATTAATCGAATCGGGGGCGTCGGCCACAGGTGCGTCGACCACTGGGGGCCTAAGCCACGGACCCGACCTGTATGTAACTAACTATGTAATGGATTCTACGGTAACTAATTTAACCATCTTCCAAGGGTCGTAGCGTAATGAAAATTGGCAGCTGTATGTAGTTCTGATGACAATACAATAATATGGTACTGTCGAACTGATCTGATAATGGAGCCGAAAGATATGAACTGGAACTTCATGGTGGAAAATCGTATCATAGCTGTTTTGGATTTCTTGGAAAAGTCTTGTAATGAACTTTGACCACGATTAGGTTTCAAGATCTGATGATGAAACCGGAAGATAGGCACTGGCATTCCATGATAGAATATCGTATCACAGTCGTGTTTGCACGCGTGTTTTTCTAGTGTTTTTAAACTATTAATTTATTTACCACGGCGTATGAGATATTTGTCATAAAGTTCGTTTAGATACAAGAGAAGAAAAAGATAAGAGGGGGCAATTCTCGTGATTTTAAGAACGTTCACAGTCTGATATCGGTCAAAATTCCTATAATTTCCCTACATTTTTGACATTGACTGTCACCGAAAACGGGAATTGGCCTTCTGGTAGGTGGTCTCACTGAGTTTATCCTGGACATTACTGACATTCCTGATTTTATCCTTCAAAGAGACTCCGAGCACAGATCGCTTCATAGCGCGCTAAGCGACCTTGAATTTGTGGACCATCCCGACCATCAGTGTCCACGTTTCAGCAGCGCATGTCATGACGGGCATGAAATTATCCGGAAAAAAATCGACATACAGCTTGAGAGTGAGCAAACTGAAGTGACAGTAGGCTGGCCATGTCTGTCGAAGGACCGATGGCCGGTGGAGCAGACGAGTCCTGGAGTGAAGACCGCGTATCGGCAAGTGTAGTGTGAGATGCCCCCAGCTAGATGGACAGACGACCTTAAGAAGGTGGCTGCGGTAGACTGGATGCGGAAGGCGGAGGACAGGTTGTTGTGGCGCAGTCTGGGAGAGGCCTATGTCCAGCAGTGGACTGAGATAGGCTGAGTTGATTACTGACATCGATAAGGTAAAACATAGTGAGGAAACCAGGATTTCTAGTTGATATAAGTCTGAAATCACGCATGCATAGCAAGCATGGCGCTCAATCAATGCTCGTGCCGTCTCTATATGAGAAGAAGCGTAATATGCTGGTATTACTATTATATTATGGTGTAGATCATGGCCGTTTCAATTCCCATGGGAAACTGCATGGCATTTAATTCACAAAATAAGTCATCGCTCACTTCCTAAACTTTGTCGGTTGTCCATATAATGTTTCAATTACTAAACACAAGGCTGCCATGTCCTGACATTCAGCATTTGATTATTATGTTAGGGATCCAATGGAGCCAGAGAGAGTCAGAAGGAGGGAGGGGCTCTTATTTCCATTTCCTAGGGACGACATTGCTCCTCAAGGCTAATCTAGAATAAGTAGGTAAATATATAACAAACAAAAAATAGAATCGTATAACTTTATCATCTCTTTATCTCAAGGAAGCCAAGAAACCACGTCATAGGTTCTTGAACTCTTCACGTTTCTCATATAAATAATAATTTAATTAAAAGCCGATTATTATTTTGTTCGAATTGCGACACATTTACTGAATCATCAATCATCGGAACAGCTGCTGATTTTATTTTATCAATTTCAGTAAAATAATTGAATTGTGCAATTTTATTCCTTTGGTAGTGGAAGTAGTTGTAGGGGTACTGTGCTACTGAATCAGCATTGTGTTATCAATAAACAATCCATGAATCTTCTTTAAAAGAAGGGCTGACATTGCCATATTTTCTAATACTTGAACTAGATTTTCATATAAACCACAAAAAGGATGAGGTTCTGTACTTTAGCAGTGGGTGGAACAAATGCTTTGAATGACGATCCGATGATTCCGATGGAAAATGGTCACTTCTATGGTCACGTGCACCTTTATTGCGTAACAGATTTTCATTCTCCTGCTAAACCATTGCTTCATAAGTTTAATTTTTTTTCTGCTGCACAACGTATATAACGTAATGAATATTGCTGAACTGGCAAAATGAAAACCATTGCTATTATTAGTGTGTTAGGTACGCAATAACCCCGCTAGTGCAACGATGGCAAAGACAAAATTAAGTTGCCCCTAGTGTCTTTTACTTCGAAATATCTCATATCCTGCATATTTGCATATCCTCAAATCTAAAACATAGCACTTAACACGCTGACAGTTACCTGAACGAACTCTAACAATAACAAACGCATTAATAATCCCAGTAATGTAACGTGCTTAGTCCTTGTTTTTAGGCTAATTGTTTTTGTCCTAACGATAGCCTGACTACATTCTAATGAGCTTTAAATCCCGCAGAGTCTGTCGCATCAACCAGTTGTATTGTAACCATCTGTAAGCACCTAATTACTTAACAATGAGCCCGAAAGATAAATAAGTAACAAAACAGGACAAAAATCAAACATCATTAATACATACGGGGCCCAAACTCAGTCACACGCCAACCGTGCGGTAACTCGATCCCTTATATCCGCTGACGTCTCCCTCCATCCAGCCGCACGATTTGCATCGTACAATATTCTACAACAATTTGTAATTAATACATCCACAGTTCCGTAGCGTCGATAATTTACTCGATAATAATTGTTTGTCCTGACCCAACACTTTGACCCTTAGATAAGGAATCTTAGTGTCGTGTTATTTGGTGTTCAGAGAGGGAGCGAAACGGTCGAACATGGAATGATGTGCAACATGTTTTTGTGTGTGGTTTTTCTGTGTTTGTGCGTCACAGGATCTGTTTATGGATCGCCCAGTAAGTACCTACATACATGTTCCTATTATCAAAACCTGTAGTGTCAATTTCACTAGCTACCAAGCTTCTGTTACAAATTCTTTTGAATCTTTGGGATCAAATTCAAATGTGTCACAATAAATAGCGATATTACATTTGCATTCTATATCGTTCTCTTTAATCATTTCATTTGTGTTAAATTCATCTTCATTTGGATTAGTATTGTCATTATAGATTTGCTAATCACGTTGCCTAAAAATTACATCATTCATGACTTTGACAATAAGTGACAAAGCTTCTGTATCTAATTCAGACATTTCCGTATTATCCATTTTATACGTAATAGAACTTCCATCTTCCCTATCTACGTTAAGACCTTTATAAAACCAAGGCAATAATCCTGCAATGAACTTTGACATTGGATCATTGGATTGGATATACGATAGATCTAACACTTTAGGTACAGTCAACAAAAGAGAGAAGTATACTTACTAAGAGGATAATATTAAGAGGATTGTCGGTTATAGTTGAAGTTTAGTAAGAAACCGATGGATGTTGTCGACTGAAATGTAATTTGATAAATGAGCTGTTTGTTTTCTATCAATAAAATTTAATTTTATTCGAGAATATCCATCGGTATCTTACTAAACTTCAACTATATCCGACGATCCTGCTTACTTATCTCTTTTGTTGACTATACATGCACTATCGTAAATTTTTTACTAATATCGAGCCGTATACTCTTTGTAGCTTATCTTCGGAGACTTGATTCATTCATTAAAAAGGTGTTTAGGTAAAATTGCCTTCAAAAGATATTGATAACGGACTTAAAGTGGATCGCTTTATCCATTTTTGGACGCAATAATAAGCGAATATCCTCCTTTTCATTAGCCTATGGTATCACAGGGCGATTATTCCTTAATTCTACCATACGTATGTATGGGACACCTTTATAATATGTTATATGACTATTTAAGTATCACAATCTGAATCGTTTTAAAGGCTATTTGCGAATCCATTGCTTCATATGGTCGAAAAATTTGTCTGCTCAACAGCGTAAATAACGCAATAAATGTTGTTGAACTGTCAAAATGAAAGCCATTGCTACTGTTAGTGGGTTACGTAATTACCCCGCCGATTAAAGTCCCAAAAAGGTAAAGACGCCAGCACATCAAGTAACTACAAGCTGTAAAATTTCTTTAATGGATTTTCAACTTTATCGCTAAAGCATAAGGTTCAAAGTTGATTGGGCATAAATTTTACAGTTTCGGGTAGCTTGACGTGCTGGCGTCTGTACCAGGCATTAATTGTGGCGCGCAACAATACTTTTCCGACGAGCCCTTTCTTTAGCAGCTCTACTTGTTCTAAATACTCACACCTACACCTCCTATTTGGTCCGAAATTTTCTCATAATGTAATTCTTCAACATTGATTCTGCTTCTCATACAGAATTCATTTCGATCTACAAAATCTCGAGATTTAGGTAATAATAGCACAATCATCATCTGCCTAGCCTTTTCCCAACTATGTTGGGGTCGGCTTCCAGTCTAACCGGATGCAGCTGAATACCATTATTTTACATGGAGCGACTGCCTATTTGACCTCCACAACCCATTTACTGGTTAATACGATACCCCTTGGCAAGACTGGTTGTCAGACTTTCGGGCTTCTGACTACCCGTAACGACTGTCAAAGATCCAAGAATGACAGCCGGGACCAAGGGCTTAACGTGTTTTCCGAACCACGGAGGATTCACGGCATACCGTGACCCCTCACCCCATGGGTGACCATCCTTACATATAAGGATGGTCACCCATCCACCTACCGCGGCAAGCGTAGCTTAACCTGATCGATCGACCTGTGCGGCTGTTATTATTTAGCCACGGGCCCTTCGGGTAATAATAGCACAAACTGAACAAAATTACAGCTGATAGAAGGTAGGTAGGTACACGTAACGCGACTCCATCGTTAGAAGAACCTCTTTCAATGTAGCCTTAGTCCTTGCGGTTAAAATCTACATACCTACCTACATAAATACCTGTTTAGCATTGTCTCTCTTAGAGTTTTTTACACTGGAGAAGCCTTTTTGTTTTGGATGGGAAATCATCAAATGACTTCTCCCGCTCTGGGTGGAGCGGAAGGGATTGTCAGACTCTTACTGACTAAAACCAACCCGTGTTCCTTCCTTAGCCCTTTATGTTCCGGGCCAGCGGTAACCCTTTCGGACAATCCCGCTGACCCGGCAGGCACTGGAGACGCCTTACGAACACTTCTTATGTTCAGAATATATCATCATTCTCCTTCCCTTATCCCAATTTATTTGGGGTCGGCGCAACATGTCTTTTTTCTTCCATACTTCTCTATTAGTCGTCATCTCGGCAGTCACCCCCTTTCTAACCATATCAGCATTCACACAGTCCATCCATCGCTTCTTTGGTCTTCCCCTACTCCTACATCTTATGCCTTTTCCAGTGTTATGTACTCTAACTTATCTCTTTACTATTTATCTTTCCAAACCTAGCATAGAACTGCGGGGCAATTGTGTAACACACATAAAGGTTCCTTCAAACAGGCGCGACACGCGATAAAATCGCGTGCGCCACAAAGGCACCGCAAGTCGCGCAACGAGCGGTGCCTTTGTGTCGCGCGCGATTATAGCCTCGTATCCACTAGGCAACAATTAACGCGCAACACGTGACGCTCAACATGTTCGGTACTGTTGCACAACAGCGCGCGACGTTGCCAGCTGGCGCGCAATATGACTCGCGCCTTATTGTTTATTTCCGTGCAACATGCAGTTGAGCATCAAATGTTGTTGAGTGGAGACGTGACGCGCAGAAATGTCGTGTGGTGTAACGAACGAGTGCTCATTCGTGTAAAATTCGTAAAAGATCCATTAACTACACGGAGATCACTGAATACATTTTCTCTGTGTCTTTTTGATGCATTTTTCGATAAAATTATAACCATCGCTGCTTAAATCAACACTAGTTCCTCTGGCGACATGTTGTCGACGACTGATCATGCGTAGACAGACAACGTTGCTAAACAAAAGTTCCGCGCTAACTTTCAACATGTTGAGCGACATGTTGTGCAACATGTCGCGCGCCAAATGTTGACTAGTGGATACGAGGCTTATATCGCGTGTCGCGCCTGTTTATAGGAGCCTTAAAATGGCAATCGCTCGTAATGCCTTTCATTTTGACAGTTCAGCCACGTTCATTGCGTTATTTACGTTGTTGAGTAGACGAATTTTTCAAACCTATGAAGCAATGGATTAGGAATTTCCTTCAAAATCCTCGGATTGTGATTGAAAGTTTGTTATACAATTAGGGTGCTCGTCTCTAAACTTTGAAATTGATTTATAATGAAACCGCACAGCAACCCAAACGACGACGTTTAATTCAATAAGTTTTTTTTTTTAATTTGAAATGGGTTTGCTCTTGACTCTAGTCTAGGACAGAAAGTACCTATGTGTCTACATAGTTTTTAATAAAAACTTTTTGAGTTAAGTTATCATCATCGTCATCATCATTTCAGCCGAAAGACGTCCACTGCTGGATATAGGCCTCCCTCAATTTTGAGGGGGGTTTGCCATAATCGCCACGCTTGGCAGGCGGGTTGGCGATCGCAGTATGGTATGATGGTGTAATGCATAGAGAACGCTGCTGCCCATTCTCCGGTCTCCCTTAGTCGCCTTTTACGACACCCACGGGAAGTAGGGGGTGGTGCTATTCTTTAAGTCCGTCACCACACAGACAATCGGAAATTAGTTGTGCAAATATCAATAAAGTTGGTATTTTAAAAACCTTTTTTCTAATCTAATTTAATGAAACGCAATTTGAACTTTGACTATCAATTGACATTGATCAGCCTAAGCTTGGGTATGGGTACGCCAACAGGGTGGCAAGTCTTAATTTATAAACGTTTGTAATGTTCTCTCCAATGTGAGTTTTTGACGGCGTACAAACCTGTAAAAAACTTAAAAAGGAGACACCATTGCAACGTTGCGCCTTAGCAATACAGTTGATTCGTTTAGCTCACCTAATAATCGATCACAAAGACCTAACCGCTCCACTCGGCACTCGTTAGTGCATATTGTTTACTTTTCCTTCACCGTTTTGAGAGCAGTGGTGATAAAATGATTTACACAAAGTTGAGCGCCTGTCTGAGTTTGAACCTACGACCTACAACTTGTAAGTCGGGGCCGTTACCACTAGGACAACACTGTGTAGCCGTATCTACAATGCCACATGCAAGCAAAGCGTCATACTGACGTCACGCAAAATCCTGCATCTCGCAAGCAGAGTTTACCACGCAACTAGCATAGTTATAACGGCCCGACATGAATCATTGGGCAGTTGCTCCGTCTGGTCGGAGGATCCTCCCTTTTCTATAGAGTATGAGTGAACTTTACACCCTGTTACCCTCACACCTTTCACCCCATACCTCTATAACTGCAATATGAACCTTAAGTAATGCAAATAATGTTCATATTTGTTTAAGCGAATGTGACCAAACGTTTCATATGAATATGAGCTTAGTGTTTGTAACTAGAAGAAGAAATGAGGAAATAAGAGGAAGTCTGAAAGTGGCACCGGTGACTGAAAAGTTCCGTCTCTGTTGAATTCTGTTATAAATATTTGAGTTTTTCTGGGCATGTGATATGGAGGAATGAGGAAATTGTCGTGAGGAAAGTTTTGAGTATGGATGTGAATGGCTTTAAGAGCAGGAGAAGTCCAGAGAAACGATGGACGGGCTGTGTGAAAGATGATATGTCTACAAAGGGGAGACTACCGAGATGATGACTAATGGAGAAATATGGAAGAAGTCATTGTAAATCCACCCTTAACAAATGTCACGTACGGCCGCAATAGTATTAAGGGTGTGACGGTACATGAAAATATGTATATGATAAGATAAAGGAACCTACTAAGACTTACAAGCCTCAGCGCTCTTACAGATCTGCGACACCGTTTGGTCGCGACTCAGGTCGGCGACGGTCCCCGACCGTCCCACGACCGCCTGCGACCGCCTGCGACTGTCCGCGACCGGCACAAACACCAGATGGTTTCTTATTGAATGTAGTATGGGAGCTAAGGTTGAAGGGTTTTATTCCTTACTTATATAATTCAATAAACACTCATAAGTATTTTTTAATCGAAACAATCAATAAATCGATGTCCAAGTCGTTCATTTTTGCGGAAAGAAATACGTCCTGTCTTCTCAGTCCATGCGCTGCCGACTGCTGGATAGAGTGCCGCTATCGAGCGTCGGCAACCGTCGCGGATATTCGGCGACAGCTGTCGCAGCACAGTGTCGCAGATGTGTAAGAGCTTCTATCTAACTACTCTACTAGTTTCCTATCTGACTACTCTGAGAAGAAAGGCCGAAGCAAACTCAGAGGGCACAGTCTCTTTTAAAGTCCAAACATAATCTTGGTCGGATAATGTGAAGGAAGACCATGTAGCTCTGTCTGAAATGGGCTTTTGAGGAAAAGACCACACAGATTGAGTCGACCTGTACCAGTCAGGTACGCATTTGCACCATCCATCCATTTTTTTTTTCGCAAATTTTGCGTCTTTTTTTTACTATTTGTGTTTCCTGCGTGTGTCCCATATAAAACAATTTCTTTCTTTCTTTGATCTGTCAGTAATAATGGAGGTCAACTCGGAACTCAACACATATACACATAAAGTTACGCAGACGCTTACTTTACTCAAGTAAAGTCTCAGTGCGCTCTGTGAATTTTGCCCTATGCCCTAAGACTCAAGAGGGAGAGATAAGGTTCACTAAAATTCACTATTTATCTACTCCGCTAAATCTGTGCGCATCATCCCTTGATTTATTATGCTACATAAATAACGGGAGAGGACATATAGGGCACCCTCCCCATACATTTTACGGGAACTTTCGTTGGTAAAGTGTCTATTTATTAAAGTGTCTAAGACAACACTAGACTCGAGAAGATTAGGGCTTCTTGAGTCTATAGAGCTCTAAGCTTTTGGCAGATTATAGAAGAGGGTCTTGTGTGAAATTGATAGCTAAAATCCAGTCTAGATTATCCTATTTATTATTTATTTTGTTCCTCTTATTAGGTATATATGACGGAGAAGGATAGTGCGTCTCGTTATCATCAGCCATATTTTAACTACTGTGGGCGTACTGTGGGAAGTGTTGATTATTGCGCAATAGAAAAACCGTTTTGCAGTTCAAATCAGATTATAATTTGACGAACAAATTAATCATACTAGCGAATCACACACTGTAGGTGCACAACACAACCAGATACGGAACGCGGGACAGTTTCTGAGCACATGTTGTCCGTACGATGTCCAATGTCCAAGCTTCACATCGTTCTATCGCGCTGTCGTCGCGACTCCCATGAACTCAGGCTAGACTCTGTCAAGTGCCACTAGATGGCGCTAGCGTTCCGAATAGTCAAACGAATGACCGGATGCAACCTTTAGAAATATATTTAAATATTTTTACCTTTTGTGGTTTGGTTTACGTCCAGTGTTCTCCATAGTCCAGTTGGTAATTGGACGATGGAAACATGTCATTTTCCCCACAGTCCAATTGGACAAATTTGAATTGGTCCATGGAGCACCGACGGTATAGAACGTTATTTTATTCTAGCTCTTCACATAATATACAAAATATTGTTAAACGTTTTAAAAGAGTAACGATGGAGTTTCTTATCCATTCTTCTCCATACGAAACTACCTTTTGGAAGGGGCGACTAGAATCAATAATATTTTCTGTAAATCAGGAGGCCTAACAAGGCCACTTTGGCAGAATCATAAAAGGATAACATTATGAATCATAATGGACAGTTAAGTAACTGTCAAGTTAAGTATCAAATCCCATTGGTGAAGGATTTTTCAGTTTTTTTTTTTTTCTTTTAATAACTGAAATATCCAAAAATCTGGTATTTACCAGTCAATCCAATCTAAATCCAATCCCAATCTCATTGATTATACCTACCTACGTAGTGCAGCGAAAAAAAGAAAAACACGAACTCCTCGCCATATTATGATTCATAATGTTATCCTTTTATGATTCTGAAAAAGTGGCCTTTTTAGGCCCCCAGACCTTGACATTCAAAAGTGCCTGTTATGTGCCTACTTGAAACAAATGACTTGACTTTACTTAACTATAGGTTCTTTGTTTGTCCATTGCTTCATCTGTTCGAAAAATTTCTCTGCTCTACATCGTAAATAACGCAATGAATGTTGTTGAACTGTCAGAATTAAACCCATTGCTACTGATAGTGTGTTACGCAATTAACCCACTGGTGCCATATTATGACGGTTTAATGCCATCATGATTCCAGTATGAGAGAGAGACGAAGCTATACATGACCGATAGCACCATCCCTTTTTCGCACTGGAATCATGATGGCATCTTCTTCTCAGCGTGTCGATAGCAATCTAAATGTACTCGGCCTAGAGTTCGTATACTTGTTTGGCGCCTTCAACAACGTTCCTGTAACGTGCAGCTGACAGGACACGCAGGACACGATATTTTAAAGTGTCCCATCGTGGATGGGAACGTTCGGTTTGAATAATCTCGTTTCTCATTGACGTGCCGTTGATGGTGGCGGTGAACAAACAAGACGACATCATAGAATCAGACGAACTTCGCAGTTGTCAAACTTTGTTGTCCCATGCCATCCCATGATGGCATTAATACTTCGTAATACGGCCCCGATTTACCTTGCTCCTGACAGCAAACACCTGTCAGAAGAATAGCGGTCGTGTGCTGATTTTTCCAACGCCAGGTAACTTTATCGGAGGAATAATTTTGAATTTTTGACAGATCTTCCATACAAAAACTGTCAGACGTCAATTTTATTCTACGAATAAAAATTATCGGTCGATTGGCTGACAGATTTTTCGGGTTTTGGACTTGTGAACAGCGTTTAGAGGACTCCTACGATAACATTGATTGATGTCCGATATCCGGTACGGAAGCGTATCGAGTGGTTGAGAATAGCTATGCAGAAGGACCATATCGTACCATGATGGCAGTTCCACATAAATAATTGGATCATTATCGAAGGAATGTTTCTACTTTTATCTATCTACAACGTGTGTTTTCATTCATTCATTCCGAATGACCAGTAATTATAGAAGTACTGAATGGGCCAGGTTCCGCGATAATAGAGACTGACACTTGTGATTCTATATTATGTCTGTAATGAAGGATGGGTTACTCGGTTGACTGTTTTTCTAATTTCCCCTCAAATAAGTCCGTACAGACGCCAGCACAACAAGCTATCCGAAACTGTCAAATTTTCTCAGTCAACCTTGAGCCTTATGCTTCAGCGATAAAGTTGAAAATCTATTATAGAAATTTGACAGATTGTAGTAGCTTGATGTGCTGGGGTCTGTAGGTACATCAATTCTATTCTATTAAATACATAATCAGCCAATAATGTTTCCACTGCCGGGGCCCAGGCCTCTCAGTGAGAGGGAGCGGACCCTGGCCCAGTGCGGGTTGGTAGGTAGATGTCACATGTCTTTGAATTTTGGTTCTAGGATAATAATATGCCGGTTTCCTCACGACGTTTTCCTTTACCGTTTTGAGAGAAGGAGTAATGATGATTTACATAAATTAAAGCGCTTGGCTGTGTTCGAACTTACGACCCACAACTCGTAAGTCGCAGTCGTTACCTCTGGGCCACTACTGTTCTACTATAATAGTCCACACGGAACTAGTTGGCCGCGCCTTAGGTGGGGACGGGGGTGAGGGCGACGGGGTTACCTAGTTTTCGCAACGCACGTACTGAGTCATCATTTCAGCCGAAAGACATCCACTGCTGGACATAGGCCTCCCCCAAAAGGGGGGGATTTGCCATAATCACCACGCTTGGCAGGCGGGTTGGCGAACGCAGTATGGTATGGTGGTGGAATGCCTATAGAACGCTGCTGCCCATTCTCCGGTACGCCCCTTAGTCGCCTTTTACGACACCCACGGGAAGTATGGGGTGGTGCTATTCTTTAAGTCCGGCTCCACACAGACAACACGTACTGAGTAATGAATTTTATTTTATTACACGTACTGAGTAATGCATTTTAAAACATACACTATCATCACTAGTGATCGGAATAGGTAGAGCTATTTAGGTTCATTGACCGCAAACATTGATGTTAATATGGATATTCCACGGGATTCCGACTGATACTACGGGATTATTACGGGATTTTATTGTCGCTAGAGTGACGCACCTGTTTTTGTCTCTTTCTGCGCCACTAGAATTCAATTCTTTACCAACTGTAACTGCGAAACTAAACTTAACGTAACTAAAAGGAATATCCATATTATTCTAACCTATGGCAAGTACATAAAACAGCTCTACCTATTCCGATCTATGATCATCACAGGCTTACCTAATACCGACTAGCTTACAATTGGACTTACAATTATATATTATTATTAAGGGGCTTACAGGACCTCATCATCTGCCTAGCCTTTTCCCAACTATGTTGGGGTCGGCTTCCAGTCTAACCGGATGCAGCTGAATACCAGTATTTTACATGGAGCGACTGCCTATCTGACCTCCACAACCCAGTTACTGGGTAATACGATACCCCTTGGTAAGACTGGTTGTCAGACTTTCGGGCTTCTGACTACCCGTAACGACTGTCAAAGATCCACAAATGACAGCCGGGACCAACGGCTTAACGTGCTTTCCGAGGCACGGAGGGGTCTCGGTATGTAAAGATGGTCACCCATCCACAGACCAACCGCGGCAAGCGTAGCTTAACCTGATCGATCGACCTGTGCGGCTGTTATTATTTAGCCACGGGCCCCTCACAGGACCTAAACGCAAAAAGTTATTACGAAACGCCCCCGCCCCTCCGTCTTACCGCTCACATATCTAAGGCGCGGCCAACTAGTTCCGCGCTGACTATAAAATCTAGAATCTAGATTATTAGCATCTGAAATTGTAACGATTGAAATTAGCATAATCAGCCTATAATGTTCCCACTGCTGGGACACAAGCATTCCCTCTGTGGGAGGGAGTGGGCAGTAATCCACCACGCAGGCCCAGTGCGGGTGGTAGCAGTCACATGTCTTCGAAGATGTGACGAGTGTAATACTAGGAATTAATTAAGTCAGCTCTTCCGTTATGAAATGTTTATTGTTCTATTGTATACCAAATAATAAAACCTTATCCTGCGTTTCACTTTTCTCAAAAAACGCGAAAAATTAAACATATAGTGCTAGTGCTACCAACGATACGATCATCACGATCATTATGATGGCTTACGAATTTTTTAGCAATTGATATGAAACGATCTTGCTACGATTTACGATAGTATATATATACCGAAATTTCGGTAATTGTAAGATAATTTACCTAGAGGTTAAAATAAAAATGTGATTAACTATATTTACTTAAGATAAGACTATATTTATGTACAGCAGATTAGTACAAAAAGCATGAGTAAGTCTGCGAGTGTCCCCCACTGTGTCGTACTCGTGAACTCTTGACGAGAGATAGTCGATGCACTGTTCTCATAAATAACGCGGTACGATTACTGTTGTCGGCGATAATTCATAAATAGAAGAGCAATTTTTAAGTTTTTTATTGTTGGTTTTCGTCATGACACAGTCGGAAAAATTAGAAACGGTAGTCGTCCAAACTTTAGATGCAAAATTGTCACTCCTCAAGGTTATAGAAAAACATTGTACTTATACGTTTTGTGCTGCTAGCGCCACTAATATTGACTGCACTTTATTTAATTCACGGGGGCATAGCTACCGCCGTATCATTGATATGGAGCCTCCAAGCTACAGAGCACAGAGTACTTTTATCTACAGAGGCCCGCCACTTGTGTAAGCAAAAACTCGTAAAATATTATCGGAAACCTCAAATTCTTATTGATAAGAGGCTGGTTATGTATGAATACCTAATAACAATATAAAATTCTCAAGCTGTTGCATTATTCATTAGTCATTTATTCATGAACAATAAATTGTACCTACTTATCTGAAATTAAAAAAGAAAAAAAAATACTAAGTATGGAAAAAACAGATTAAATATTACAGCAATGCATAAATACAATATTTATAGGAATTTCTTTATAGATCTTCTACAGCATAAAGACAAATATTCAACAGGAAACTTGTTGATGTTTTATAGAGCTTGAGTAGATAGCGCTTTTTATATAAGTAGGTAGGTATAGACGCAACTTATTAAACAATGTAACCGATTTATATCTGGGACTGTGCTCCACAATATTGAAATAAGGCTGTACCTTGCAACGTGTAATGTCTTGTCTACGTGTGTCTTCCCTAATCTGTCGTTCTTCTGCTTAAAAGGTTCACGGCAACTCTCTCTTTGCGAGATACGGACTAATGTGCGAATTGCGCGTTTTTGTAACAAAAAAGCTCTTTTCTTTTTTCCCAAAACATTATGTTAAGATTATCTAATTTTTAGGGTTCCGTACCCAAAGGGTACAAAACGGAACCCTATTACTAAGACTTCGCTGTCTGTCCGTCTGTCCGTCTGTCTGTCTGTCTGTCACCAGGCTGTATCTCAAGAACCGCGATAGCTAGACATTTTAAATTTTCACAGATGATGTATTTCTGTTGCCGCTATAACAACAAATACTAAAAACAAAATAAAATAAATATTTAAGGGGGGCTCCCATACAACAAACGCGATTTTTTCGCCCTTTTTTGCTCGATATCAAAAATGGCAACAGGTAGACACTTGAAATATTCACAAAATACTCAGTTGTATTTTAACTTTAATAATAAATAATAAAATTAAAATAAAATAAATATTTAAGGGGGACTCCCATACAACAAACATGTTTTTTTTCGGCGTTTTTGCCTTGTGGTACGGAACCCTTCGTGTGCGAGTCCGACTCGCACTTGGCCAGTTTTTTATTCTACCAACGCGAAATATACCATTATCTGTTCTACAATCTTGCATTTATAGCATTTAATTCTGTTTTCCAATTTAGCTGTTCGTCTATATGTATTCCTAAGAATAACTTCCTAAGAGTAACTTCTTTGACGTGACACGGTTTTTTATTAATAAATATTACACCCGACTGCACGATTAATTTGTCGTCAAGACAATAATTTGAACTTTTGGCGTTGGCAGCACTGCGGTTAATCACAATCTGCCTGCGCCATTAAAATATATTAAAAAAAAAGAACTGTCTGCTTTCTGCCATCTTGACATTGACACATGACAGTTCCAGCATATTGTTTGTAAACAAACGGCACTTCTGTTTGCAACAATAATTAAATAATAATTTAAAACGCATTATTTCTTCTTCACAGATTCACTGAAAGATCCATACATTTGTGGACCACCGACATGCGCAAGTAAGTTATGGTTTTTCATACTTTTTAGAATAGAAAAATGCAACAATATAGCAAAAGTTATACCATCTTATAAATGGTCGAGTTTTTTTTACTTTTATTACGTTCTTTCTGTTTCCAGAGTCGGAAAAATTCAAGTATTTGTTAGACACAATCTACCACTATGAGTACAAAGTCAATGTGGAGACTTACTTCGCTGGTTCCAGTAACAATCGCTCCACACTGGACGTCAGAGCTGTGGTATGTATACTTTACCCTTTTTTTTTACGTAAGTTCATCACATAAACTAACGCCTTCTTCCCATGACGTTAGGCAGAAACTACAGAACGCCACCTGCTGCGATTCTCATATGCTTACTCCTTTTTCTCTGTTTTTTTATTATAATATGTACATTCGTATTTTGACAAGCATTGCATGATTATTAAAAAATATACTTAATCTAATAATACAACAATATAATGAAGCAACACATAAAATAGTTTCATCTTCTTCTTAGTTTGTCGTTGGCAATCTATATAGAGTCAAACCAGAATTTGGCTATCAGTTAGGAATCTTCAGGAGCATCCATTAAGCAAGATTATTATATCCTTCTCATCTTTCATCCTTTTAATCGCATACCTTTTTTTTCCAGCCAAAAATTCAATTCATAACTCCTTGCGAGGGTCTCCTGCAGCTGACAGACGTGACTCTTATAGATCAGGATGAGAACTATCCGGTGGAAAGAGCCGAGAAGTTCATACATGCTGTGTCACTGTTTGATCTCAGGTGGGTACAGTTATGATAAATGAGACTTTGTGTTTACATCATCAGCCTAGCCTTTTCCCAACATGTTGGGGTCGGCAGTCTAACCGGATGCAGCTGACAAATACATCATCATTACTATATTATCCAAAAAATATTCACTGCTGGTATAGGCAATCTTTTAGTATCCACATACTAATTCAATAATTCACAGAAAATTAAAAGGGATGTGCTAAGTAAGGTAGCTCGCAAAATTCAATTTTACTTAAGTTTTTTGCAAATTGCTGGATGTATGTTCATTATAATGTGATTCCCCAGAATTAGAATAAGCAATACAGCATTTTTTTTTAAATATGTAGCAGAATGAAATTGGTTACATAATCATCATTCAAGCATACCATGTTTCATTTTTCAGATTCTCATTCCACGATGGCATCATATCAGAGTTATGCCCGGAGCCAGAGGAACAGGACTGGGTTCTCAACTTCAAGAGAGCCCTCCTGGCACTCTATCAAAATAGTATGAAAAGATTTGACATCAACTTCAAGGGAATAGAGGTATGATTAACACAGATTACATTATTGATTCAAAATATAATAGAACTAACATATCAACAACTAAGTTCAACAGAAATGTATCATTGTCAGCCTAGATTTTTGTCAGACGTCATTCAAGGTTGTGCAGACAATGTCTAGGATTAACATGATCCAATATGAAATATCAGAATTCTACCCTTGGAAACTTCCACCTAAGCTCTACTAGTTAAACAGTTTAATAATGATTGGAAAAAGTATCCCTAAGGATACTTTGTCCAATCTGTTGCTGTTAGAAAGATAAGACAGTTAACTGATGTAGAAACCGCGCGTTTAGTCTATTTTAGCTACTTTCACAGCATTATGTCGTACGGCATTTTACTATGGGGTCGAGCTGCTGACATTGAATCCATCTTTATTTTGCAAAAGAGAGCTGTCAGAGCCATTTATAATCTACGTCGCCGTGAATCTCTCAGGGAACTTTTTAAAAGGATTAATATTATGACGGTACCTTGCCAATTCATTTATGAAAATATTATGTATGTAAGAAAAAATCTACATATTTTTAATAAAATAAGTGATAGACATAATTTTAACACTAGAAATAAAGATAAAATACATCAACCATTTTTCAGATTAGCCAAAGTACATACATCTTTTATGGGGTACTGTGTTAAATGTTACAATAAAATACCTAATGATATATTGCAATTAAATGAAAGAAAATTTAAAACTCACATTAAACGTACACTTTGTAAACAAGCATACTATAAATTAGAAGATTATATCCAAGATAAGAACGCTTGGAAACATGCTGGTCCTGCTCCATAGGACAATCTAGAGTCAAGACAAAATCAAACTGGTTGCTAATTTAATTGTAAAATTTATTCTTTGTTCTTCTTTTTTTTTTTACATTGATTTACATTCTGTAATTATTTTAACTCACACCCTGACTTATAGTAATTAATAGTTAATAGATAATAATTAATAGTTAATTATTATTATTTTTTTTTTTTATGACAATCGTTATTTTTACCATTTTTGTAAATATGTGAGCACCATGTATCTATCAGATAATTAATTTATATGTTATGGTTTCATTTTTAATTCTTTTACCTATTGTGGTGCAATAATTTTATTTTAGGTGCATCGTCTTCACATATATATTATATAATTAATGTACATGCAAAATATTGTAAAACATTTTAAAAGAGTAACGGTGGAGTTTCTTGCCCATTCTTCTCCATACGAAAACTACCTTTTGGAATGGGCGACTAGAATCAATTCTATTTTAGTAATTTTTGACGTTCAAAAGTGCCTGTTAAGTGCCTATTTGAAATAAACGCTTTGACTTTGACTTTGAATCATTATTAAACTGTTTTTGCTACTTACAATAATTCATGGCAATCTTTCTTAATTTCTCATTATTAAGTGTAAATACTCTTCAATAAAAAAGTTTGTCCGACACATTTCTATATGTAGGATCTTGCATTTCATAAGCGCGCATTAATCACGTCAATTTCAACCTTATGTCAATGTGCATAAAAGACACATTCCATACACTCGTGTTTTGCAGCAACTATAATCTCAAATCTCTTGTCACATGGAGCTTTCGAAATCGACCAATAGCATTGCTCCCAATATTCTCATCCCTAATATGCTCTAATCGCTAATCTCACATTTTTTCACCCACAGCAAGACATACACGGCACATGTAACGTGGACTACGTGGTGCGAGGTCAAGAGAACACGAGTCTTATACTGGTGAAGACTCGAGACCTGTCACAATGTACCAATAGATACAAGTACATGTCTATACTGCAGACTGTGAGATATGACTTTCAGAGTGTGAGTATTTTTAAATGTTTTATTAAAAACTTATATTACAAATGCCAAAAGACAAAGACAAAAATCTTCCACTTTTAATGTTGTGACTTTTGAGTATTATTAGAGGGGCCCGTAGCTAAATAACAACAGCCGCACAGGTCGATCGATCAGGTTAAGCTACGCTTGCCGCGGTTGGTCTGTGGATGGGTGACCATCTTTAAATACCGTGACCCCTCCGTGCCTCGGAAAGCACGTTAAGCCGTTGGTCCCGTGGATCTGTGACAGTCGTTACGGGTAGTCAGAAGCCCGAAAGTCTGACAACCAGTCTTACCAAGGGGTATCGTATTACCAAGTAACTGGGTTGTGGGGGTCAGATAGGCAGTCGCTCCATGTAAAATACTGGTATTCAGCTGCATCCGGTTAGACTGGAAGCCGACCCCAACGTAGTTGGGAAAAGGCTAAGCAGATGATGATGACTTATGAGTATTAGTAAAATTACAGATGTTTTAGACTATACAACTTTTTTCTCGCATCGACAACATATTAAAATTCCCTTGGTATTCCAATTATCCCTAAAAATACATTATTTTTTACAGAAATTCCAAACCTGGCCCGTATTAAAATCGGAATCGAAATGTCGTATAACAGTAGACCATCACATATACAAGGCAGTCAGCTGTCGCGAGCGTCATTTGTTCGAGCCGTTCTCAGGCAAGAACTCCGGCGCTATGACCACTGTGGTACAAGATCTACACCTGCTTAGGGAAGTTAATAAGACTGATACTGAGGTTATCGAGTCGCAGCCTAGAGGTAAGATTTTATGGCATACTAGCGGCGCCCCGCGGTTCACCCGCATAAGTGTCGATCCCGTGGGAATATCGGGATAAAAACTATCCTATGTCCTTTCTCGGGACTCAAACTAAAAAACTATCCTATGTCCTTTCTCGGGGCTGTCTCTATACCAAATTTCATCTAAATCGAACCGATTTAGATGAAATTTGGTATAAAGACAAGTGGTTTAAGCGTGAAGAGGTAACAGACAGGCAGACACACTTTCACATTTATAATATTAGTATGGATAGTGGAACTAATGCCCTTTTCACTAACACTAGGCGAATAAATTCCTAAATAAAAGCGTGCTGTTGGATTATCAACTCTCAGTTCAGTGCCGAAGGTTAAAAATCGAACAACGGGCATTAGTGTATTTTCTTAGATTCCAGGCTAACAAAACTTGGTTTCAAAATCTAAGTCAGCAAAAAAAATGCAACAATACGTTAACACTTACTAGACGAGCAGCACCGCAATTTTTATTTTTTTTGTTGAAGTCTTCTGCCTTATCTTGTTGTATGAGTCATACAACAAGATAAGGCAGAAGACTTCAACAACAATTTGATTCCTATTACAATGCGTCTTCTTTTACAGCGTGGGCAGTCATACCTCGTCGTTCAAACTTGCTGCATCATCACTTGGTATACGTAGGAGACGACACTGGTGGCCTTAAGTCTGCTAGAGATGTGCTCAAACTATTGTGCATGTGAGTACCATAATTATTTTAAAATATCACTTACATTTTTTGGAACGAAATTCGTTAACGCGGCTTCCGTTAAGAGTTGACTGGTAGAAATCGTCACGTATGGAAAAAGCGTTATGCCCCCTCCATGCGACTTTCCCTCTCTCTCTCTGTCTCTTTCTATTATACACGTGTGAGTGTGCGTGCGAGTGTCGTGTCGAATTTCGTTCCTGACGGGGGTCCCCCGACCGCACACGTTTTTAGAAGTGAAAACTTTAGGCGCGTTGGGCATTTTTTGAGATGGGAAAAAACCATTGAACTCGCAACACTGTTACCGTAACCGGCACCTCTGTTTTAAGTTTTGGCCATTATAAAGACATCAACGCGCGGTACATTTTTTTGGGAAGAATGACTTTCAAACATATTTATAAAATCACTATGCTTTTTCAAGTTTTCACTTCTGTCGGCACTGGGAGTTTTTAAAAAATTAGACTCCTGGAGTTTTTTGTCATATTTTTCAATATAGAGCCCCCCTTATTTTTCTGGTAATTAAAGGTGCATTGGCAGCAACATGTTTTTGTGTTGCTGGCAATATTGCATGCAGTTTGTGTGTGAATCATGTTTACAGATCTGCAACTATATTACAAAAACCTTGAATACGAGTACTTATACGTACGATAAATTACTTGACGTTTGATTCACTTTGATACCGCATGGATTAGAATGATAAATGAGCTAACGTAAAGTACTTTACTCGACCTAAAAAATATTCTATTAATTATTTCAGGGTAAAAGACACGACAGCAGAACACAATTCCCTGAACGTCGACGAAAACATGGACAGTGGTTCAACAGTAGGTCTCTGGGGCCGGCTCGTGAGGTCTGCCAGACCTCTACACTACCCCGCGCTGTCGCAACTGTTGGCACGCGCACCTTCCATATGCAAGTCGGCTACGTAAGTGTTAATAGTTATAACTAAAACGTGGACAGCGGTTCAACAAAAGGTCTATAGGGCCTGCGCGACCTATATACTACGAGAACGAACAAATATTGCTTAGTACCCTAGAAGTTACGTGGATGCCACCTTCGGGTCGCGGGGCCCCTAAAGGGCCCCCCCTTAGGGTCCCCGCGGAGGGGTAAGAGATGTCAGCACAAACTGACGGGGTCTGCTAGGCCTGCCAACCTGGCAGGCCTAGCACGCGCGCGGGTTGTTCGAAAGAGATACCGTGGCCCGTGGCACAGGCAACTGAAGGAACACGGGTGGGTTTTAGTCAGTAAGAGTCTGATACTCCCTTCCGCTCCGCCCAGAGCGGGGGTCCTTTGATGATTTCCCAGCCAAAAAAAAAAAGGGTGGAAAACCTTTGCAAGACTAATGCTCACGCCTGTCGACGTTTCCGGATTATGTTGGAAGCATGTATAAAATTATAGAAATGGAATCATAGATACGATGAAAAAGAACAAGGGTGGAAAATAAATTATAAGGTCGACTGTACATACGTGCTTGCCAATCACATTAGTTACCTTGCAAGTCTTGTCATGACAATTTTTTTGTTTATTTTCCAGTAAGCACATCCTAGACGCTCTCCCATACATCGCGAGTCCCGGCTCAGTGGAGCTGATCAAGGACATGATAATGAAGAACGAGGCCGATGAGGAGACCAGACACGAGTGGCTCATGTCCATGGCTATGATACCGCGGTGAGTTAAGTTACGGCAATGCATTTTAGAAGCGCGCGTCGTGACTCTTATACCATTGTAATAAGGAATAAATTGGAGTAAAAGACGCGCGTTTGTAAAATTTTTTTGTGGTTGCAAACGGTTGATGAATGCATAATGCCGTTAAAAAGCAAATAATATAGAAGTCATCTTGATTATGTAATCGTTTTTTTTAACCCGATTAATAGTGAGCCGTCACCAAGGTCGTCAAGCCAAAAAAATCATTCAATCATTTAGTTTTTGTAAAATCACCTCGACGTATAAAATAGTATATATCACCTATCAATTTTACAAAACTGTTACGAGCTTGGGGTTCGTGACACTTAAAAACTGCCGATATAAATTACCAAAAATGACACTTTAATTAAACAACACTAATAACAACTCAAACAGACTAATTATAAAACACAATAATTGTGTATTATAATTATTGCACTACAGATCACTCTAAGTCGCACTTGAAAATCGCTTCCGGTGTATTCGCTTGTATCGCTTCGCTGACCCGGGTCGCGGTCCATACTGGCCTTAGGTAGTTCCAGAACCATCTAGAATTTTCGAGTACATACCGGCCCCGACTGACCAGATGTCGATAGTTTTAGAAAGTTCTAGCATCGAAATTTCTAGAAGGATCTTGACTCTACTAGTTCTTCTACTCGATACTAGATGGCGCTAGTGGTAACTAATGTCACCATGTACCAGGCATTACGCCTTGTCTGTGTGGTGCCGGACTTAAAGAATTGCACCACCCCTTACTTCCCGTGGGTGTCGTAAAAGGCGACTAAGGGTCTTACCGGAGAATGGGCAGCAGCGTTCTCTATTTATTCCGCCATCATACCATACTGCGATCGCCAACCCAGGCCTGCCAAGCGTGGCGATTATGGCAACCCCCCCCCTCCCCAAATTGGGGGAGGCCTATGTCCAGCAGTGGACGTCTATCGGCTGAAACGACCAGGCATTAATTGTGGCGCGCAACAATACTTTTCTGACGACCCCTTTCTTTAGCAGCTCTACTTGTTCTAAATACTCATTATTTTCTTGTATTCCAGACCAAAACTGCAGATGTTAGAAAGTATGCTAGAGTTACTTCAAAAACAGAAGAACGACAAAGTGATTAGTTTCACCGTCTCGTCAATGGTACATTCATATTGTAAACACAGTGGGAAGGGACGTGAGTTATATTTGATATTTAATTTTTTTTTTTTTCGTTTAGCCTATCACGTAATTTGAGACTTTTGACAAACAATTCTCAGTAATTTGAAACTTCACTAAGGTTGAAACTACCTAACTGTCACATAGACAAATAGACCTGTTGTTTTATGGCGTGCAAGTGACATTAAACCTTAGGGTGGTGAATTAATTACGAGGTCGACTGTATAATTAATTATACTTTAAATTATTTAGCGAAACTTCACTGATTTCAATACAATAGCAAACATAAATGATGAAATGATATTTTTTATTAAATTTTAATTAAATAAACTTATCGATATTTATTTCAGTACGAGTATGTTGTGAAGAAGAAATCCCTAAAACTATCTTATTGGAGTTCCAAACTATCGTCCAAGAGATTGCGAGCAAGGGTGTCATCAAAACTAGAGAAGATCGGAGAAATGTAAGGACACATAATTAAAAAACATAATTAAAGAATAATAGTTTTTGTAGATATATCGTAAATAAATGTTCACATAAGCGATGAGGGCACAAAAGATGAATATATTAATAAAAAAGACACCTTATGTTCTTGTCCTTTCTTCACAAAACGTTCTGGTTGTTCCATTAGCACATGCTCTTTAAGATCACCATTCAAAGGGGAACTACTGCCGCGACATTTTGAATATTTCAAAATGGCGGCTACGCTTTATACCTATCTATATCGATAGCTTTCATCAATGCAAACGGAAAATTTAATAGGACTAAAAATCGATTTATAATAGTTTTCATGAGAGGCCACCATTTTGAAAAAAACTAAATAGCAGACAGGTAGGTATGCCACGGATCTTCAAAGCCCTTTTCAAATAAAACGAATTTCTTCTCCCTTTGTGATCGCTATCCTTTATCACGATCAACGCACACTGAGTAACAAAATTCTCGAGCAGTATTTGCAATAGAGTTGAACATAGTGTTCAAGCGTTATCGCTTGCACACTATTTTCAACTCTATTGCAAAATATAATTCGCAAATACACGCCAAGCCAAGCCCAAGCTATTTTGAATTCTATTTCAGTTGTGACTTAGTTCAGTATACATTAGTCAAAGAAAACTTCGTTACATATATTTGTAATATATTTATCTTTTCAGATAAAAGTAGCAATCAAAGCTCTAGGCAACATTGGTGGCTTTACAAAGGAGTTCGCAGATATTCTGATGAACATCATAGGTGATAGTTTTGCGCCTGTACCCGTTAGATTGTCGGCTGTGGACGCGTTTAGAAGGACGCCTTGTGATGAAACACGGTAAAGTATACATTCTTCTTGTTAGCGTGTGTATAGGAACCTAAATTGTGTCAGCTTAGAACTTAAAATGCTCAGCCGTTTGCAATCGATTGGAAAATTCCAATCGATTTGATTCGATCGCTTTTGACTTAGGGTAAATACCCTAAGGGGCTGTCCATTAAGCACGTGAGGCTCGAAAGGGGGGGACGGGTCCATAAGAAATCACGAAATATCACAAGGGGGAGGGGGGGTGTAGTAATATACCACGTGTATTTATTTTTTCGGAAAACGTACGTGTGATACTCAACCGAAAAGCGACGTTACGTGTATTTATTTTTCGTCAAACGCGTACAAAATCGAAAGCGGCTTGTAGTGTGACTTTGATTCGCCGTTGCCAGGCAACGAACGAAATGAAGTTCCCGCGATAATTTTCTATAATAAAATTAAGAGATGACACTTACCTGTATTTTATAAATATTAAAAAAAAATAAGATTCTTTGTAGATACTAAAAAATACACGTGATATAGGGGGGGGGGGTTAGTCTTAACCTCACCACGTATCACCAAGGGGGAGGAGGGGTTATAAAAATGCCAAAAAAAACATCACGTGATTAATGAACGGCCCCTAAGTCAAAAGCAAGATTCAAACAATGCAATGGCATCGGCATGCACGCAAGATTCGCAGCATTTTGTACGAATATGAACTCTATGCAAATAATGTTCATATTCGTATAAGTGAATGTAAGCAAGCTGTCGAATATGAACATTATTAATATACAAATAGTGCTTACACTCGTATGCGAGTTACGCGACGCTTATTTTACTGAACAGAGCAAAGTCAAAGGGCCGACTGTGAATCCAGAATCTTGAGTAAATCCTAAATGACATAACTTTCTCCGTTTAAAAAAAAAACTATGTAATATTCGTCTAACACAAATCTCCCTCCATCAGTGAATACTTCCTAGAAACATTCCGAGCGGACTACATGAACCTAGAAGTTCGCCTAGCATGCTACGTGCAAGTCATGAAGTGTCCCGACCTAGGAACGCTCAGGAAGATCTTCCATACTCTTCAAGATGAACCTGTCAATCAAGGTAAGAACCTAAAAATAGATGTGGCGTTTCATGGGCATACGTCAAACATGGCATTTTAAACCCTATGTCAATGTCATAAAGCCACTGTCATTATAAGTATTGTTACGAGCTTCGGGTTCGTGACAATAAAAACTGCCGATTTAATAACCAAAAATTGACACTTTAATTAACAACACTAATTACAACTCAAACACACTAATTACAAAACACAATTGCACTACTGAACGCTTTAAGTCGCATTTGAATATCGCTTCGATGTTTTCGCTTCCGTCGCTGTATCCAAACTGTGTCGCTCGCGGCTCACGCCAGCCTTATATAGTGCCGCAGAGAGTTCTAGAACCTTCCATTGTAGAAACATCTAGAATGTTCGAGTACATACAGGCCCCGATCGACCAGATGTCGATAGTTTGGGAAAGTTCTAGAAAGTTCTCGCATCGAAATTTCTAGAAGGGTCTTGACTACTAGTTCCGCTACTCGATACTAGATGGCGCTAGTGGTAACTACTGTCGCCATGTACTAGGCATTAATTGTGGCGCGCAATAGTATATATATACCTACTTTCATTATCTCAATGCGACGAAGTTTTATATACAATCACATCGATGTGAGACTATTGCAGCGTATGCTTATACTCAGCGTCATCAACTGCGCTGAACATCCTCAAATACACTCGTAAGTTTTTCACAAAGAGATATTTTAGTATTTTGGATGAAAAAGGGGCAGTACTGGCACTGGCAGGTAAACCCTGAGAGGTTTTCGTTGTGTGGCTAAAACCAAATTGCAAAATATGTTTGTCTTAGAAAAAAAAATTACTACTTGACTTTTATCTAAAACCTTTACTTACTTAAAATACTGCTAGTCTGCTACTAAATACTAAGCAATACCCGGCCGTAAATATGGCTTATTGAGTTTTAGAAAACAAATCGGCTTTATTGAACGTTGTCTCTGTCACTCGTTCCTGTGTGACAGTCTCCTTCTAAAGGTCGATATGGTCCTACCACATTCAGCCTATAATATTCTCTCTTCGAGAGTGAGTGGGCTATAATCTACCACGCGAGACCAGTACGGGTTGGTACATGTTACGGTCAGCAACAAAACTCGATTAACACATTTTCTTAATCTCGGTTATTGAACAAATATTTTGCTGAATAACTGAGATTAAAAACACTGAAGTGTTAATATTTTGCTCAATAACTGAGATTTAAAAAACTGAAATGTTAATCGAATTTTTTTTGCTGACTGTACAACATGTCCTAACATGTTTCGACACGATGTTTTCATTCACCGTTCTGAGAGCAGTGATTATGAAATTATTTTCACTAAGTAAAGCGCCTGGCTGGGTTTGAATCCCTGACAACTCAGCTGTACCCACCAACCAATTTTCTAAATTAATTAGTTACGCAAATCTTCTGTCAACAGTAACAACCTTCGTGTGGAGTCACCTGAAGAACCTGGCAGAATCCTCTCTTCCATCCCGGGTAGAGATCCAGGGTCTGCTGTCAGGAAACCAGATTCCTCATCTGGATGATAGTCCAGACTTCAGAATGTATTCCAGGAATTACGAGCAGGGAGTGTTCTTTGATCAGTATAATGCTGGTAAGTTAAACATGGTTTTATTATTTTTATTGTATGAAACCTTTGGTCTTCTTGCCAGAAGCGTAGGTCATAATAACTTTTTATTTGTCACTAACTCGGGCAAAAAAAAATGGTTTTAAAAAGCTGATCAAGTATGACTTTTTCTCGTCAATCTAATCAAATTTTTGTCCGTATTTTTTTAGACAAAACACACGAAATTACATACTAGTGACAGCGGTTGGAATCGTTCACAGCCAAAGTCGGCCAATTCCAACCGACTAAAGTCATTGATGAAAATAGAAATCAATCCCCAACAAAAAGTAGACTGTTGCATTTAGCCTTAATCATCTCTCCGACACTCACAGAAACAGAGCAAAACACTTTTTTTCAGAGGAACCAGGATACATAATACTTTAATAAAATTTTTTTTTTTTTTTCAACAGGTGGCAACTACGAAGCGAACGTGGTCTTCACGCCCGACTCCTACATACCTCGCTCTTTTTCTCTCAATTTGACTATCGACATGTTCGGAGAATCCATCAACATTTTTGAGGTATTTTTTAATTTTTGTCATTGATCATTTTTGTCATGAAATTCCTTATTAGACTAGTAGTCTTAGAAAATACTTTAATCCTCTCGTCCTCATCGTCTTTATTTCTTTATTTTTTATCTTTTCTTTTTTCTTCTGAGATCTATATTCATGTTTGAGCACCGTTCTAGGATAGGGCCTAATGCTGCGCTCTATAAAAGTTACTTAACACGTACTTTCATAACCTCACTGTCGCACAACTGTCGAAGTTCAAGTGCATGATAGAGACGGGAACATATCTAAGTCATAGCACGTGTTAAGTTACGTTTATAGATTTTGGCCTAAGAGGACAGCTTATTGGCCCGCGGATCATTACATAAGCCTATTTTCGTCCCGCATTTTAATGGTATGGCTAATGGGTGGCTCTGGTAATGATCCAAATTCGAGGGCATGATCAAGACTTCCAAATAACGGGTGTAAAGTTGAGAGTCCCTTGTTCCTCCTGTCATTGTGATCACTTTTTTTTTACTGGACCATACCTTCTGCTTACGGAGATATTAAAGTTCAAAGTACTAGTACTTAATTTGAAGTTCATAATGCCTAGATGTCGGCTTCGTGGTGGATCGTTTTACACCTTGTATAATTTCTGTTCAATTCTAGATGAAAGCCCGCGGTGAAGGTTTTGAACGCTACTTCGAGCGCTACTTCGGTAACAACGGCCCACTCAACAAGAACAAACTAACGGAAAAGATCAGCAACCATCGCTTCTTTAGGTCCACCAACGAGGCAGATGAAGTCAGAGAGAAGATTGATAACTTGGAGTATAAGAATGAGGCTTTGAAGCATAGGTATGTAACTGTCATTTTGAGATTACAAAACGTATACTAAATCTCCTCTGTCCGGCCATAAATTGGAACGACTCCTTCAGCATTTATTCATTTCTAGGTATCAGTTGTCATCTTATAAACAGAAATAATTTAAAAAAACATACTTAACCCTGTCGTCACTGTCATTCGGGCATTGGCAGTCAGGTAAAAAGAGCAGGCTATAGCCTGCTCTTTTCAAAGTCAGGCAAAAAAATGCTCTGCTTTTTTGCGTTCTGCTTACAAGTCTAGGATTCGAAACTGGTAAAAACTTTCTGACTATCCGACCGAAAAAGTCAATTTAAAAACACAGCACTCTGTTAGAAAAATATTGTCACACAAAGTTAGTGACAGAGACGACGAAGCCAAACTTTTTCTGAATCTCGATGTGGCATGTAAACTAAATTGAAATAAAATAAATGCATTGAAAGATGCTAGAGGAACAAGGGACACAACACATCACTATGTCTTGTAAGATCAACAACCCTTCCCAAACCCTAGGTGTCTATCACAACTTTCCATCAAATGTACAGACGCCAGCACATCAACCTACTACAATCTATCAAATTTCTTTAATAGATTTTCAACTTTATCGCTAAAGCATAAGGTTCAAAGTTGATTGGGAAAATTTGACAGTTTCGGGTAGCTTGATGTGCTGGCGTCTGTACCACCCGACAATTCGTCAATAAATAATTACCTTTATATATTCTAGGTTCCCTATGGCCGAGTTAGGTATCAGAGTGTTTGGCAACGAGATCTCCTACTGGAATGCTGAAGGTGACGATGAGATTATGAAGTCTTTAGCGAGAATGAACCCACAACTGAGAGTGTTGGAGATTCTTTCTGGAAAGGTAATTTTACGTTTAGCTGCTGTGCAAATTAAAAATTCCGATCAAATATCTTCACGAGTCTTTAAATCAGCAGTAGACTTTGGGAAGACTTTTGCTTAGCAAAGTCAAAAAGCTAAAAAAGAAATATAGTCACTTCTAATATTCAGTAGACTCGTTTTGTGAAACAATAACCGATGAATGAAGAATGCAGCGCAAGTCCGGCCATTTTGGTGATACTTAGGGGATACCCATATCTCGCATTAGATGACCTTTAGCTGAATGAAGTTCATGAAGAAAATTAAATTCCGATCTCTACTTCAAATGCACATGTCTGTATTTAATAAATATTGTTTCTTCACAGGAAATATCCTACAACAAAGCCTCCCTATTCCTCGACACGACATTCTCTGTCCCTACTGGTTCAGGTCTTCCAATGAACATGAATCTAATGGGTACCAGCTACGTAAATACTAAGATGTCGGGCACAGTCAACGATAAATATACACAGTCGGGTAACTTGGACTTCGAAGGGAAGTTAAGACCTAGGTGAGTATTTTACAGGCTTATAGATTTTTAAATAACATCTAATCTAGGCAGGCGGTGCCGTAATGCCGTTACCACTGGCTTAAAAACATTTCATGTTTCACAATACGGAACCCTCTGACTCGCTCTTGACCGGTCTTTTTTCTTTCAGTGTGGCAGTAAACATAGCAGCAACAATGAGTGTGGCCGCCGGCGGTCTAAGTTCTAGCGGTATCCGAGTGAACTGGCGATTATATACCGCTACTGCAGTAGAAGCAAGACTTAGTATCAGAGGGCTGGCGTTGTTAAAACTCGATCTGTCGCTACCTATTGATAAGCAAGAGATATTCGCTGCCAAGTAAGTATATCATCATCATTTCCAAGCACCTCCACTTCGACCGATTCTGTACTTCCCGCGTGCAGCGAGTTCCTGCGTCCTTCACAAGGTCGTCGGTCCACCTTGTGGGAGCTTCCAACGCTACGTCTTCCGGTACGCGGTCGCCACTCCAGAACCTTTCGGCCCCAGCGGCCATCTGTTCTGCGAGCAATGTGCCCTGCCCACTGCCACTTAAGTTTGGCAATTCTTCGGGCTATGTCGGTTACCTGCGGATCTCCTCATTTCTGATTCGATCTCGCAGGGAAACTCCAAGCATTGCCCTCTCCATTGCCCTAGCTTTGGGTGACTTTTAGCCTTCTTATAAGGCCATAAGTCATCACTGGCAACACGCACTGGTCAAAGACTTTCGTCCAAGTAGGTACAAATATGTAGTAGGTACTATTTAGCGCCTGCGGGTTTCCCATTCACTCTTTTAGCAGGTCAATATTACTCGCAAAGTAAAGAGTCAACGATTTTGCGCCATGTACGCAACAACTGTTAACTGCCACATTGACGTGGCCTGCACATCACCTGCCCTCCAAATGTTCCTGGAGTTTTAACAATGGACAACTTCTGGATATAGCAAATGTGCTATTTGTGCAGAAGAATTTCACAGTACTACTTGTAACTACTATGTCTTCCTTCGCAGTTTCTATCGCGTGTGAAATTGACTTACGGCCAATTTTTTGCAGATTTCTGTGTGTATTTTTTAGAATTACCCTTATGAATCGTCTTACCATTATTAAATTACTTAGGAAGAAACTTTAATTTACATTAATCGTCCTCTAGGTCGGAACTTATAATCCTCCACGGCGACAAGGAGCTACAACAACAAGGATTGAACAAGAACAGAATAGAACAGAACACGTGCAGTTGGTCTACCTTTGATAAGGCTATCGGCATCAAGATGTGCGCTTCCTATCAGGTGAACCAGATTTTCGATATCAACTTACCTTTAGAAAGAGAGTAGAGTATTCTTTCCCCAAAAAAAAAGTGAAGTAGGTAACTGTATTTCGTGGTGTCTCGCGTATTATTATTTTTTCCGAAATATCAAGGTTCAATAGCTATGTATTTGTTGTGGCAAGTGCATCGTAAAATTTGAGATTATTGCCATTAGAAAACTCGCTCTGAGAAATTGAGAAAAAGGAAAACAAACCAGTGTTTTGAAAAACAATAACAAGTTATTTTACATTTTCAGTTCCCCAACATGACGAACCTCCGCGACGCGCCGTACTTCCTAATGAGCGGCCCTGCTAAGTACATACTGTCTCTTGAAAAAGCAGACACCACGGCTGACACATACGCCTTCCAGTATCGATGGGACAAGAACGAAACAAGCAACGTTGTCAGCTTCTCTTTTGATACGCCAGATAGTAAGGTAAGTCATCATCATAGAGCGGAGTAGGTAGATTGAATTTTGGTACTTGTATCATAAATGCCCACAGAAAGAATAACTTGGATAAGCCATTTTCCAGGAAAGTTATTCCGGTATTTCCGGATCCAATTAAATATTGTTAATGTTGGTAGTAATATTATTATTACTCAATTCAACATTTTTATTTATCTGTATTTATTTTTATTATTTATCTGTTTTCCGGAGGAATGTCCATATTAATATATACGTTTCGTATCAATGACCCCAATTCAATCTACCTATTCCGATCACTGGTCATCATCATTCAAATAATATCAGGCATCTTACCACGAAGAGGTAGGCAGAGTTGTACAGTATAGTCACCACAGATATAGCTAGATAACGCAAGTATCACGATCTGTATGAAAACCAAGCGCGCCGTTTTTTGACTACCTACGTCACAAGCACTATTTAGTAATGGGAAAATCAAATCGATTCAAAGGCCCCGTCTCGCCCCACCCCCGGGGCCTAGCGCCAGCGCTCACGCTCCCCCAGCCAGCAGTACACAGGACTGAGCGCGAAAGTGGCGGCTTACTATTTTTGTACGTAAGCTGGTGCGATTTTTGGCATGCGTAGTACTTCCTTTGCGTTATCTAGATGTATCTATATCTATGATAGCCACATTCTGCCAGTTGTCTTAAAGCATCATGTTGTTGGGTGCGAGACTGCGAGCCTATTAGTGTAATTAGTTTAGCTATAATTGTGTGTTGTAAGTTTTCAACACCTGTTTTATATCTATAAACGAGGTAAGTTTTAGAGATGGAACTTCTAGATGAAACTTAACTCTAATAACCAGTCTTACCAAGGAGAATTGAAAATCCAACAGAACGCATCCCGGCGCGTCAACAAAACACACTGTTGAATTTTCAACTCTCGGCGCATAAGCAATGCGTTGAAATACCGGTGCGCGGGAAAAAAACGCCACGAGAAAAACGCGCCCGTGCGAACCTGGGCTCACAGAAAATAGGAATTTAATCCTGCAAAAGAATCTTATTCGGTCGAACAGACCCAACCCGCATTTTGTTACTTCTTAAATTTCTTCCACAGGAAAAACGAATGATAAACGCTATCCTATCACTGTCAAACACGTCCAGCACAGCCTTACTAACCCTCCAATCAGAGAAGAGTACTCTGATAGCCAAAGCAATGTACCGAAACATGCCATACGACAAGTCTCTGTCAGCAAGTCTTGATGTCGACGGTCGAAAGCAATTCGATACGGTAATGTCGGTGAAGAGACATGATATCAAGTATGGGTTCGTTTGGATACCGCACGCGTATTGGGTGGTGGATAATGAACGGGTTGCTGAGCTATCTGGTGAGTTCGTTAAAATAGATACTTGAATTTCTCTGGGTACTACAGTACCCAATAAAATCGCCGAAGTGCAAAACTTAAATTGTTAGTGTACAGTCGAAAAAGCAATTTAGTACAGGCAGCTAACTTGTAACAAAATACTTGAAAACAATGGTGTGAGTGTTCTGAGCAGTCAATTCTTTTACACCACTCTATTGAGACTGCCTTTTTTTTTTAAGAAGTGAAATCATCAAATGACCCCTCCCGCTCTGGGTGGAGTGGATGGGAGTGTCAGATTCTTACTGACTGAAACCCACCCTTGTTCCTTCCTTAGCCCTTTATGTTCCGGGGCAGCGGTAACCCTTTCGGACAAAACCGCTGAATATTAAGAATGCCTTAAGCTGAAAAATGTATAACGCACATTATAAGACTAAATATTGGCAGTGTAGTGGAAATATGATTATTTTTACCTGTATACCAAATAGCTTGTTCAACTGTACGTATATTTAAAGTATGTTTTATGTACTGCTAGAGTGATAAGATCTATTTAGTCTTAATTACATACTTTAAGGGGCATCCAGTTGTATGTGCTAAAATCTGGTACAGATGTTGCATTTCACCAACGCGCGACAATCATTTAAATTTGTACCTTATTCCTGTGACATAAGAATCTCTTCACTCGCGCACGTGAGTTGCATTACCCATAAGTACTATAAACAACTCCTCATTTCCTTACAGGTGTAATAAAAATAAAAACAAAAGGCAGTGTCACACAAGGTGACGTGGAAGCAGAATTTCAAACGAAACAACTGGCCAGTCATCTCTTAGGATACTACACTATCAACGGGCCGACCCACGGAACGAAGCTACAGTTCGATTATCAGTTCTATAAGAGTCCGAAGCAAACGATTAAAATTGAAGGGATTTACAGCGAGAAAACGGGCGGGTTCAGACATGACTTGTATGGGGATTTGTCAATGCAGTTTACCGCCTATCCGGGGTATAATTTCTATACTGTGTTGAGGAATATTGTGAGTATTTATTTGGTATATTTTGTTACTTATTTTTCTTCTATCTGTATTTGTAATTAAGGTATTTTATTATCTCAAGTATTTTCTAATTTAGTCATCTTTTATTACCTAAAAGAAAACTTGCTATACAAATGTCGCTTTGAAACTTAAAGGATAATGCAACTCTTCCCTACAAGCTTGGCCCAAATTTTTTTAACATGTTCCGCAATGTTGAAACCAATAGTAATTGGATCTTGTTGTCAATAATAACTTTTACTATGGCACCAAAAAATATGTCTCGGTAAAAAAAAGATACGACCTTAAGAGAAAAATAAAATATTGATTAGAAAATTGGTTAAACTTGTTTCAGATTAGGAGACATTGATTCAAAGTAAACGTATGCCTGTTATCCTGTTGCCTGTAATGCCTGTTTATTTTCTTTCTTGCTTAATGTCAACTTTATGCAACATGTTTAAAAAATTTGGGCCAATTAGTTACATTGTCTTTTAATATTTACGAAAATCAATAACCTACAGTCAAGCATTGCAATTTGATAGTTTTTAAACATTTAAACCTTATTTTTATGCGTGTCCATATCTATTAACTTTTTGTAGAATTTCGGTCACCAAGATGCAAGCTGTGCCTAGTTTGGGATTCGCTGTTAAATCTGTCAAAGTCTTCTGTTACTTAATGAGTATTTTATTTTGTTTCTTGTTTAGTTAAGAACTGTTTCGTTTAAGTTAAATAACAACAAATTTTTTAAACCTTGCCCAAATGCAACACTTCATATCGGAGACCTAAATTAGAGACTGATAGCATGATTTGATTTCCCAAGGAGTATCGTATTACCCAGTAACTGGGTTCTGGGATAGGTAGTCGCTTCAGGTAAAATTCTGGTATTCAGGTGCAGCCGGCGAGACTGGAAGCCGAGCCTAACATAGTTGGGAAAAGGCTAGGCAGATTGAGCATGATTTGATTTATTCATACTACCCACATACTTACTAAAATTCTGTTTTACAGAAAACCCAAACCCACGTAGACATAGGCTTCAACGTGAGCGCATCTCGCGCCACCAAAGACGACCCAGCCTTCACATTCGGATTCCAACGCGCGGAACGTCTGACCGGCATGAGACTCGACACGCACCTGACATTGCATCGACCACGGCTTATTGATACGAGGTTCCAGTTCGAAGGAGTAAGTATAGCGAACTATTACTCAGCCCTATCAAATGCCCTCTCACCGAGAGGATAAAATAAAATAAAAAATTTCAGCGTAAAATGTCCCCACTCCTGGGACACAGGCCGTCCCAGGAGTAGGGATATTTTACGCTGATTTCGCTACATTAGCTAACAAAAGCCAAAGGTTCACCCCACCGACCTTATAATATACCCTTTTACCAACAGATCGGCCCAAAATACACAGCGCTAGCCCTTCTGAACTTCAACCCTAAGTCCCGCGAGATTATCGTCTCTGGCTACCTGTTCTTCCCGCCTGGCACTCAGCTGTATTTGGACGCTGAACTCAACATGACGCTGCCGACTTTACATCCTTGTGTTATCAAGACGAAGGTGCATGAAAAACAGCCAAATGATTTTCAAGTGAGTACAGTGCTGATAAGTATGTTAAATTGAGTCTGAGCGCAATATGGATGGCACTATGGAGTTGACGCTGTGAGCGCGTGCGTGTTCCATCGTCGTCCGTTTGGATCGATGGAAAGTAGCACATGAAGTAATTTTTTGCTCCGTTGGTGTAATTGCTGTATGGCGTTCCAGTAGGAGGATAAATAAATGTTGTGTATTGGTTGAAAACGAAAAAATCGTAAAATTCGTAATAAAACTTTCTAAAGAAAAACTGGGCGTTCATAACGCTCCTGGCGAATAGAGAGGTTTTGTACAGACGCTAGCCCATCAGGCTACTACAATCTGTCAAATTTCTTTAATAGATTTTCAACTTTATCGCTATAGCATAAGGTTCAAGGTTGAATGGGAAAATTTGACAGCTTCGGGTAGAATGACGTGCTGGTGTCTGTATGTGTTCGTAGAGTAAGAAACGGTTAACCATGCAGTTAAGATTTTAACCGTAACAATCCTAACTGGTTAAAAATAAATATACGATCCAAATCTATTTAAAAGCTGTTGGCCCAACCTAATGCGTTCACAGCTTCGAGTCACCTCTATTCGAAATATTATTTCGTTGTCTATGATTTGAATTGAAAATTGAATTGAATTGATCAAAAGTTACAACCAGAAGGTCAATTCCCATAATTAAATGTTCAAAAACTAGTCGCAATCTCATCTAACGACAATCAATGTCAAAAATGTAGGGATTTTGAGGTATTTTTGACAGATTGGGACTGAGATCAGGGGGCCTAAAAGGCCACTTTGGAGAATCATAAAAGGATAACATTATGAATTATAATTTGGCGAAGACATACAGGTATAATACAGGTCAGTGGATTAGTGTGATAATATGGCGAAGACAGTCCGTGTTTTGAAGAGATTGGGATTGGATTTGGATTGGATTGATTGGTATTTTAGTACAGACAAAAAAAAATAACTGAAAAATGCTTCACCAACGGGATTTGTTACGATTAATTTATCAGTTAACTGTCTATTATGTTATCCTTGTATGATTCTGCCAAAGTGGCATTTATAGGCCCCCACAGACTGTGAACGCTCTTAAAATTAATTGCCCCTCAGTCTCCAGTCGATCGATGACATCGATCGTTCTGGCCGATCCTGTTTTTATTCGACGTCGATCGATGTTGTGAAATTCACAAATAACGATCGTCCATAATGATTGACCTGTATCGGTTGCACTTATAGGGATAGAGGTATGAGGAACAGGGTGTAAAGTTCACTCAACCTCCATAGAAAAGGGAGGATCCTCCGACCAGACGCGTGTTGTTGTGTCTGGCGGGCAACTGCCCGATGGTTCATGTCGGGCCGTTGTATCTATGCTGGTTGCGTGGTAAACTTTACTTGCGAGATGCAGAATTTTGCGTGACGTTAGTATGACGCGTTGTTTACATATGGCGTTGTAGATACCGCTACACACTTTTGCAGCTGTAATTTGTTATAACCACTTTCACTATAATTACTAAGAGCAGTGTTGGCGTGTTGATATCGGCCCCGACTTACGAGTCTTAGGTTCAAACCTGCCTGAGGGGCATATTACTTTCTGTATTTGATTTCATCACCACTGCTTTCAAAAACGGCTAAGGAAAACATCGTGAGGAAACCGGCATGTCCTAGAACCAAAGAAAATCGACGTCGTGACATCCACCAACCCGCACTAGGCCTGCGTTGTGGATTATGGCCCACTCCCTCTCACAGAGAGGAGGCTTGTGTCCCAACAGTGGAAACAGTACAGGCTAATTATGCTTATGCTATAATTACTTTAACTATCTTCAGGTAAACGCAGCCGGAGTTTGGTTCACGGGCGTAGACTTCAACATCGACGCGTCATACCAGGATCAGTCTAAGACCAATATGGCGTCGCATCACCTGAAGGCTTTGGTCAGCAGCACCCACTTCAAGAACATAGCTGTGGATGGACGGTTCACACAGGATAACAGACAGATCACGTTTATTGGACAGGTAAATACAATCATAGATTTAGTGTTCAGGATGGGACCCTATTACTAAGACTCTACTGTCTGTCTGTCTGTCTGTCACCAGGCTGTATCTCAAGAACCGTGATAGCTAGACAGTTGAAATTTTCACAGATGATGTATTTCTGTTGCCGCTGTAACAACAAATACTAAAAACAGAATAAAATAAATATTTAAGGGGGCTCCCATACAACAAGTGTTGTTTTCGGCTTTTTTGCCTTGTGGTAAGGAACCCTTCGTGTGCGAGTCCGACTCGCACTTGGCCAGTTTTTTTTTATGGACACGCTGGTAAAGTATTCATATCCCGCCCATAACATTTAGTTTTGTGATTAGAAACCAAGTTAGAGTAATTTTATTCTGGCTTCGGAAATTTTGGGGCCTTTAAAATATGCTTTTACCTTCGATCATATTATATACTTACATAAGGAATAAATTATTATAGAGATCAAGAAATGTATTGCAATAAACTACCCAAGTTTCTGGTGGTCTTACCTGTTTTTGAAATAAGTTGTTTTCTTAGAAATTGATTAATTTGTAAATAGAGTATCGGAATCACTTTTACAAAAATATTAAAAATTAAGCTAGATGGAGTTGACGTGTCCTATCTGACTACCCCTGAGAAGAAATGGCGAAACAAACTCAGGAATCTCTTTTAAAGTCCAAACATAATCTTGGTCAGATCATGTGAGGACCATAGACATTAAATTAAATAAAAACCTCTTAGACAAGACATCTTTTTTTATTTAATGGTTGTTATTATTGATTTAAAAAACGTAATTGCTTACTGTCTTTAACTTGCATAAGTTTCAGGATCACACACATGTTGTTACATGTAACAATTTAGATACTATTATAGTAGTTTTCTTCTCATTGTTTCTCTATCGTACGTACAACTTTAGTTTTGCATGCTGAGTTTACTTAAGTGATTGTACACTATTGTTGATATGTTTTTGCTTGTTTTTTATGCCCATGACTGGTGTAAACAATCGTTGGTAGACAAATAAATAAATAAATATATTATTGCTTCAAATTCCTTATCTCTTCAACAGGGCGAGTACAACGACGACCACTACAGAACTCTCATCCGCTACATACTACTCTCTGAACAAAACTTCACGACTTATGTGGAAGTGGACGTGGGAAAGAAGGCGTACAGTGTGAATCTGAACGCGGATCTGAGCAACAATACTAATGTCAACATGGATGTGCATTTTGATCAGTAAGTAGTTTTTAAAGATGGTAGATTAATCTGCCGGAACGTAGATCTACGTGAGACACAATGGCTTTTTAATTGTACCTGTAATTACGGCATACAAGCGGTTAATGGTAAAATCCAAAACAAAGATAGTTGACGTGTCTCAAAAGCCTGCTCAACTTAAATAGGACTGGGCAGGACATGTCTGATGCATGCCGGACAAACTGTGGGCCCAAATAGCGCAGAATTGCAGAACAGTGAGGCGGGGTCGCGGCAGACCACGTAGGTGATGGCCGGGACGACCTGGAGAGGTTCCGTCGAAATTAGAAGGAGGACGCGCGGACTCGCGAAAGATAGAAGGAGTGGAGGGAGGCCTTTGCCCAGGAGTGGAACAGCACAGGCTAGTAAAAAAAAAAAAGATCAATGATCCACTGAGATTTTCTGGAAACCGTATTTACTTTGAATTTTTTTTATTTTTGAAAACGGTCATTTATCATTTTTAAAGGCGCTTTTTTTACGTTGAATAGCTGTTGAGAATAGACCATAACTTTTTGTTATTGTTTAAAAAAAAATTAAGTCGGTATTTAGGTATTAGCCGTTTTCATATTTCGAAATAACCCCATTGAAATTATTAAGGGTCTTACCACAAAAAGTTAAGCACCTTAAACACCACCAGACTTAAAGTCCATATAAATATGTCGTGTTTAAAAGGTGTTTAGCCTAGACAACTGATAAACACTGTTTTGTGGTAGTAAGGTTAGGGTTTAGCCGAACTCAAGGCGGCACCAATCACACGAGATTTTTAAGGTAACTACATGACCTAAAGCGCGGTCTTTGACGGACTGCATAGAAAAGAAAGAGAAGCGAGATGACACAACGCTGATAATTTATTGCAAAATATGAAGCAATTATCTATTTACAAAAAATCTATTGTTTGGACTAAAAAATTAAAATAAAACACTAGTGCTTTAGTATGTTGCTTGTAGAATAATCTGACAAAAAATCATAATGATTGTATGTACATTAGTATGGTTTTTATTGTAAAAAGAAAGTTTTTAGAGGTATCTTCATGTTTTTTTTCTATCGTATCAAATTAGTTGTATTATGTTTTCAACGCAATACCTACCTAGCTTAGATCCTGAAGAATATTACATATTTTTCTGATTTTGTTTACTGTAGTCGATCATATACTTTTATTGTTTCCAAAACATGCGTTTTGCGTTTTTGTGTTTAGATCTTGTAAGCACCTTAAATCTGGCAATTCCAAAACATACTCGTGAATGCACAATCTATCCCGCAACGTATTTTTAATAATTATGTCTTTAACTTTTTTGCTACAAAACTTCTTTCTTTACTAGACTTCGCGACCTCCACTTTTCTTTTCAACGCTGGGTAACGGCCCGTCAGAAGCGACTGAGCGTCGCTTTCAACTGGGACGCGAACCGAGACCCCTCACAAAAGGTCAGCATGGACGTTCAGCTGGACAATAAGGGCACCTGGCACCATGGAGGACATGTGTCCTTGTACTACCCGGGAAGAATGGTCAATGGAGAGTTCGAGTTTTTGTTGAGAGGTGAGAGTACTTCACTATTATAGGTTTTGTTAGAGTGGACGTTCAGCTGGACAATAACCTGTCACAATGCTGGACATGTGTATTTGTACTACCTGAGCAGAATGGTCAATGAGGAGTTTGAGTTTTTATAGTGAGGTGAGGAACAATACATTATAATACATTGTGCTATTTTCGCATTTATTTCATGTTAAGTAGTTTCAAATCTTGTTATACTGTGTTCCTTTACTGTGCCAAAAATGTCACTTCTTACTTTCTGTTAAGTCTTAAAGATAGTTAATGTAGTACAGCATAAAAATTGGTTGAATTCACAAATTTGTATTTTTCTTTGATGTGTTTGTATGTCCATTGTGGTTTGCAATGGTTCTTACCAAGCCAGGAAACCTAAAAATTGCTCTTAGTAGCCCTCATACTATATTCACTCTACAATGTTCTTCATAATATCAGAATGGTTCTAAGTTTACCCATATTCCATTTTGTTCCAGATTGGTTCTGCCAATGGCATGTCCGCATGGGTTGGTCCAGCGACTCGAACATTCTGTGGCGCGTCAAGATGTACTCTGAAGCACATAACGAGACGGTGTACGCTTTGTTGTCCAGTATGAACACGCCCTTCGCTGGATGGAGGGATACCAGCTTTAATGTCATGTAAGTTGGGTAAATAATATCGATTCTGAAGGGTGAAAATATGGTAGACGTTTCGCCTCTTTTGATGATGTTTTAGTATATTCTTTTACTAAATACATTTAAACTGATATATAGAAAATAAAAGAAAACTACATTCCGTTCAGTTATTGTACCTCTGAGTTTGCATCACTGTCAAAATCACAGTGATCTTTATTGCCGTTGCCATAAGGCTGCTGGTGGGTTACTGCCATTGACAAGTTTGTCAAATTCACAGAGATCTTTATTATCGTTATAATAAGGTTGCTATTGGGTTGCTGCTGTCAAAGGTAAAATAACTGAAAGGACTGTAATCTCCGAATAGCCATCGAAATTGTTAGGATTGGTAAGTACGTCAACATATAGATACAAACGTACATGTCGATCCTGGCTTACTTACTTGTCACAGAAAACGTGTACTTATTAAAAAAAATAAGTTAAGTAACTGGTATGAAAAAAGATATTATTAAGAAACGCCTTTTGTATAAGAAACTAACTAGTGATGGTTTCAATTTTTTTCTTTAATCTTTTATTTGTACGATGTCATTCAATTTATCATCATTGCACTAATTCTATTATTTAATCCAACCGTACCTATATACCTATAAATAAATTACTTTCACTAAAAGCAATCGCTAATTTTAAAGCCCATTTCCCCCACCAGGTGGCGTTACCACGACAACCTTCAAGCCCTAAACGGCAGCATGAACTGGCAAGAAGACTACTTAGCGTTCAGCCTGCTCGCCGACTATCTGTTCAAAACGAACGAGTTCTACGGCGAGATCAACGCGGTCGTCAACTCGACCATACCGACGTTACCGAAAGCGGCCGCTATTGCCAAACATAGGGTCGTTTGGAAGAAGAGTGCTGATACCCTGCTGAGTTTCCAGGTAAAAAAGATCCTTATTTTTAGAGAATAAAGTGTTATTTTCTGTAGCGGTTGATTGATGAAGGCAGCCGCTTTAGCCAAGCAGTCTTTTGGAAGAAGAGTGCTGAACAAATTGAACCTTATTTTTAGTGAGATGAGGTTTTATTTTCTTTTTACTGTGACATTTAGGTAGATTTGCTGGCTGACTGAAAATCCAGATTCATTCCGGGTTAGTTACCTCACTGGGAGCTTTGGTTGGGCTTTAAAATATTATTAAACAAACAAAAAAAAATAAAATCATGTCGTTTTATTTACGTTTTTGTACCCATATTTTTTATTACAGGTTTTGTATACAGTTGTGTACCTACATACACTAAATATTTAAGAAACATTGTAAATACACAGTTTAGCTATAATTTTTATAATTCCAAATATTATCCATTATACTTACACATATATAAATAAGTATAAATCTTAGTATGAGATATTTGTTTCTATTCCAAAAACAAGTGCAAAGGTAATATAGCAACACACGCAATTACACCCTTTTACAAACATTTACCATAGTGTACAACACGGGTGATGAATCATGGCCAGTCTGAACAAAGGCTCTCTGACCTTTCGTGCATGTTTTCTCATACACTCACACTCGCCTCTTGTCATGATTTGGTTCCTAAAAAATGTTATTCGCAGCCTCCTGTGCAAAGTTCGGACGGGCCATATTTCATTGGCCGTATTTTAATATGACCACACACGTGTTTACATCGCTTTACAAACATTTACCATAGTAACATTAATTGATGCTATTTTATTTCTCAACATATCGAGCCTTTACCGCCGTTTTAGCGCAACCGACAAAAAACAAATTTTACAGGAGAAGGTTTTTTTTAAATATTTTTAAAAAGAAATGTGCTAGTAAATTGAAATTTTACATATATTAATGATTTTCAGACATTTACATATAATTATATATGTAAAATTTCAATTTACTAGCACATTTCTTTTTAAAAATATTTAAAAAAAACCTTCTCCTGTAAAATTTGTTTTTTGTCGGTTGCGCTAAAACGGCGGTAAAGGCTCGATATACTTATACTATCAAGTTTAAAACTATCATATCGAACCCTGACCACCAATTGTTATGAAAATGCAATGTTTTTCATAAACAATATAGGTAGTTTAGGATAAAAATGGCATATTCGCAAAAATGTCGTTTACAATAAGTCAGCAGTCAGGCATCGATATTTATACAACTCACCCCTAGTTTCTGAAAGCCTATTGCCTGATCTCATGTCATATTATATTGTGTAGATGTGATGCTTATTTTTCCCCAACTTTTATTGTTTTGTTTGTGTTTATTCTTTGCGTCATGTCTTACTGCCCATAAACATATTTTTTTTCTAATTTCCATCTATGATTCCAATAATACAGCTTTTTCCTTGACATAGAGCTGACCTTATGTTAGTCAATCATACATTATTTGGTAGCAGATTTACTGTCAAACAGTGTGAATAGGGGTGCAGGGGTGAATCTGGACAAAACTTTAAAAGAGATTTTAACATTGAAATAATATAGTTTGTTGCCAGAAAGGACTAATGTCTTTACTGTATTATAATCAATGATTAAACGCCCTTGTTGGTAACAAACTATATAATTTCAATGTTATAGTCCATTTTAAAGTTTCGTCCCTATTCATCCCAAGGTAGGTACTTAACGGAGACAATCAGACTTTCAGAAATGGAAGGGAAGTGTATTTGATAACATTTAACATTAGTTTGTGGCAAACTAGGTACACAGCACAGCTTAACAATCAATATCTTAATATAGGTTCATTACAAAGTTACACATACAATTCAGAGTTAAACATTGAAACTTGACCATGGAACAATAATGTAATTGTTTGCAGGCAATGAAGACATTTGTGAAACAACTGCTGCTACAGTAAGACATTACTATAGTTGAATGTTTTACAGCAGACTATTCTATTCTTACCAAGTTTTAAAGCAAGTATTATAGCATCCTCAATACCACACGTTTCTCACAGATTAAAATTTTGTTTCTACAATAACCTGAACACACAAACTCAACAACAGGGAAGAGTGCTTCCTAAATTAACCATCAAAAATACAGTAAAGCTGCAATGTTCCATAGTCAAGTTTATGGGCTTTATATTCCTATAATATATTGTAACAACAATGACAAAAAACATCTATTTCTTAACGACAACATTAACCTAAAGTGTACTTCACTCATCATCACCTTCACTATCCACTGTAGCTTTTCCCAACCGTGTGTTTAAACACAGCAGACTTAGTAAAAACTAAACATGTCGGATCATGTAGGTACTTCTTCGTTTGTTGATTCAAACTCCAACTTGACATCATCATTGAGCCCGTCGACATCAACCTCGTTTTCCGAAGCATTCAGCATGTTCAACGTTACCTGCCGGACAGGAACACTGGCATCCTCAAAAGCTTTTTTCTTCAAAGTAGTGCGTATCTGGCTGACAGTTCGGCCTTTGATATGCTGGCTCAAATTGTTCAAGTCCACGGCAAAGCGATGTACGCAGACTCGTAACATCTCGATCTCGTCGTCTGTCCACTTTCCACCAGGCTGGGAGTCGCCCATAGGGTGTAATAGCTTCGTCATTTCAGCTAGTTTGTTGAATGCGGTCCCAGCTTCGCGAAATATTTCGCTGACCTTTGCAGCGGAATTATTCATTGTTGGGTGTGAAAATGATATCACTCCCAATGAGAATTAATAAATGATCAGCAATACTACTGGTATACCGTACGGAATTACAGTAAATTATATTATTTTCGTACATTCAACGGCCACAAACAACCTCTAAATATTTTTATCATTGAGATAGGAAAAACATGGAGAGGCCGCGTTATTCTATACATACATGTGCTTATACAAATATGAGTAAAATATGATTCAGAATACGAAATATCGTTTTGTCTCATTCTTTCTAATAAGGTAATCGTATTTGATAAAAGAGACAACAATATTTTAAGTTGTTGCTTATTTTGGCAACATATTGACGTGACGTAGTACAGTTGTAGGTAAGGTGCCGTATCAGCCATCTTTTGCGACAAGTTTCGTGGTAGTTTTGCTGTCAAATGGTTGTTTACTTTTTGTATTATTGAGATTTGCGAGAAAATTACAAGGATTTTACCTTTTAAAACTGCATGCAAATGTTGGAAAACAACAATTCAACATGTCTGTGTGTTGTATTGTGAAGTGTGGTGCAAGAAAGAATGAAAATCAACGTCTAATGTCTTTGCACAGGTTAGTAGCCGGTTTTCATGCAATAATACATTTAATAATACACATTCGATGATACAGTTGTAACGCGATCATGAATTTATGGCTAAAGTATTGATATTTGGGTTCATTTCCGTATAATAGACCTTTTTAGTATATTTTGTTAATTAATTTGTTTGTTTACAATAACATGTCAAATGGAATAGGGTTGTACCGTTGCCGTAATAGTTTTCTCCGCTGAAACGTCATCGGCATATTCTGCGATGTGAACATAAGTAATTCTGTGTCCTATTCGGTCCGAGTGATCTTGCCAGGTCCGGCCTCTGGTTCACATCACCGAAATTAAAATATTTTATTTCACATAAACCTACATGGACACTTAGGAAACGTCAGAAGCTAGGTGCACGGTTCCAATTGGTTGTTTCCTATGGGGAAGAACTGGCAAGAAACTCCACAATTTTTACAATGTATTCAAAATGTACCTGGTACTGATTTTAATAAATAAATAACTCGTTTTTTATTAAATTTATGGACTATCTGTTTTTCTCTTCTCGCCACTGCAGATTTATTACCGAAAAAACTCAGTGAAAGCTGAAGTGACGGTAACAGAGAGTTGTTACATTTGGTACTTACGCTATCAGATGCATTTATAAGTAGGTATCTTATTATATTGCCATTTGTCTTCACAACTTGTTTGTCTTAAGCATAACTATAATATTTTTCTCTGAAAATCCTAACTCTAATAATAGATTTTCTTTTTTGACTTGTATGTACCTATCGATAGATAGTTCAGTAATTAACCATGAGTCTTTCGTTTTACGCATCACAAAAGATTATAAATAAAGTATTTTCGTACACTTTATTTTTATGCAAAACTGTAAAGTATATTTATCGAAAATAAAGTATGATACGTTATTATAAAGTATGGTTGGCAACCGTAATTACGACGGACTTTAATTTAGTAAGTTATTATCCAAACGTGATAACTAGTAAGACTCATATTTTTAGTATCGATACTCGATAATAGTAACACCTATGTTCCTTGATTGGTACAACCCTAGCAGTGGCAGCCATTTTATGCGACAAAACGAGTTGTAGGTATGCACCCTTTTTTTGTAGGTATTTCCAGTCCATACTTTTTATATGTCAATGATTTTTATCAACAGACATTTTGTTTTATCTGTCAATGTCATGTCAAAGACGTCAATCAAACGATGGCCGCGTTCCATGTTCGTGACTCGTTCAGAAATTATTTTATACTATATAATTTTTTTCAATATTTTATTCGACGGTTTTTTTTGTAAATATTTCAAACTATTACTTCGCCCGCGTCTTCGTTCGCGTGGTGTTCGTATTTTCCCCTATGAACGTCAACAAGACGGGTTGATTTTTGAAAAAACGATTTTTATTTCCATTCCATTTTTTAAATTATTTTTTAACTGAAGCAAGCATTAAAATATTCCCCTAAAATCTTGATTATCCCTCGTCACTCAAAACACTTATAAGTCTCTATTTTCTTTCAAAAGTACCGAGTTTCGAGAATCGGATCGTGCGCTAAGATTATTCCAAACAAACTTTAATAACCCCTTAGATCTCTTTCTCTCTGGTGAAGGCTCATATTATAATTTAACCCTTTTTGTTACAGTACAACGAAGACGGTCTTCTGTTGATCAACTCATCCTGGACATTGGATAGAGGACTTACTGAGAACAATATCACTGGCACGGTCAAACTCCTTACGCCTTTCCAAGTTAGTATCAATAAGATTGCGTTGATTATAACATCACGCCTGTATTTACAAAAGGGACAGTCAGAGATTTATTTTTATTTTTTATTATTGGTTCACAAATCGGGCAATCAAAGAAATTTAAGATAGGTGCAATAGAGGAGCTATGCAAAGAAATGTCTTAGAAAAACTGTGATCCCATGTCTCAGTGCCACCATCTGCCAAAGTATAGCAAAATTAGAGCGGCAATTTATTCAATTAGATTCAGCTATCGCCCGGTAGATGGCCAGTGTGGCTAGTGTTGCCAGATATGATTCTCAATCGATGGATTGAAAATCGGATCGGTGGTGCCTAAAAAATCTAATATAAATCAAATCAGTTAGATAAATATCGAAAACTAAACAAATTAGGCAAAAATTGACTCAGGCAGAAAAAATATTCTAAGTACGATTTTATTCGCTACTATTCAACCTCCGTGTCACCGTCTATGACAAGGTATCAGTTTCAGTGTGTGTTTTTAAGTAAGTAGTTATTTACATTTTAAAACAAAATAATTTTAAATGTGCCTGCTTTGCCGCCGAATTATTATGCTTTTGTGTTTTATATTGCTTTTTCTGTAAAGTAGACCTTTTTTGCAATTGTCGGTTGCGTTTCGTTTTTTGCAAAATTATTTTTTTACACTTTTGTTTGCAAATATTTGTAAATCTTATATCGATATACGTATATCCGAGGCGAGGTCCAAAGTCCGTAGATCTATGGATAAATCCGTAGGTCTGGCAATGCGGGGTGACACTAAGTACAAACTATAAAACCTGTGGTAGGGGTTTTACCATATAGATTTAAAGGTATCGATAATATTGAAAAAAGTTAGTAAGAAAATTTTTTCGCATTTGAATAGATTGAAATAAGTGCCAAAAAGTTAGGAAAGCAATAAAATTATTAGTACAGACGCCAGCACATTAAGCTACCCGAAACTGTCAAATTTTCCCAATCAACTTTGAACCTTATGCTTTAGCCATAAAGTTGAAAATCAATTAAATAAATTTGACAGCTTGTAGTAGCTTGATGTGCTGGCATAGATTTGAATAAAGAATTTTATAAATAAATCATTTGTAAACATTGATACATAGTTTCAATGTTTACAAATGATTTATTTATAAAATTCTTTTTTCATACAAATTACTAAATTATCGTTATTATGGTCTGTGCTGTGTGGTATGGTTAATTCTTCAAAAGACCATTTCAGTATGGTCTTGACATGATCTGATCAAGATTATATCTCTTGAGTTTGGTTTGACTTTTCTTCTCTGATTAGTCAGATAGGAAACGCCGACCTCATCTAGTTTTTAAAATATGATTGACGTATAAAAGTGTCTGTACAGACACCAGCACATCAAGCTTAGTTTTTAATTGTTCTAATAATTATTACCCTCTTTTATAAAATCAATTAAACATGGATCGATTTTAAACTGAATGTTACTTGAATGAATCGATTATTTTATCACACCACTATATTAATTTCGTTAGAAAGTGGTAACACTTAAGCTGTCATTTTACCCACTATAGTAAAGCTACTCAGCAATAGATGGCGTTTAATACAAAATAAACAAATTTTCTAGATCTATTTATGAAAATTATTTAATTCTAATTACTGAGTAAATATAGATAATACATACGAAAATAAACCAAAGTTAGGTCCAGTTGTTTTACCTTAACGAGTCTTGCAGTAACGTAATGCGCAACTTATATTTCCATATAATTTTTTTTTTTGTTGGACACGAATGCGTCAATGCGACTTGACGCGCAGGCGTACCATACTAGACTGAGAGACTTGTTACTCCTAGGTAACAAGTATCGGAACACTGTTTTGTTCGCAATGTCCCGTTTATTGTAAATACTTTAATGTCTTTGCGGGCAATACAATATATCTTACTATACAAATTGTAGATATGTCTAAGAAATTCAACGTTTGCCGGTAAATTCAAGCCATGAGCTGCTGAAATCAATACCTGTGTATATGTTTTGTTGGAGATCCTAAATAAATAAATACCACGAGGGGAGGATATGAAGCCTCGTCTTCATGAAAATGTCGTTTCGTGGCAGACTTTAAGAGAAATCTAATAAAATAAATCCTCCCGACCGAATATTGGTTGCTACGCAGCCTACACAGGAGATATTATAGTGCACAAGTGTGTGCGCAGACACATGTCCACTGCACTCTCCGTTCCTTTACTCTCATAGTTCGATGGGCCGGAAATCTGACACGACCGGGGAGAGATCAGGCGCAGGACCGACCAGGTTTTACGTACGTGCTATCCGAGGCACGGGTGCTTCTTCCAAATCGGAGCTGCTTCTGAGAAATTCCTAATGGAAAAACCCAATAACGCTTTGCCCGACCCGGGAATCGAACCCAGGACTCCACGCTCAGCAGTCGCGACTACGATGCTACCGGGGCAGAGAAATATTAATAAGTAAATGTAACCAATCGTGTTTTTCCAGGGTTACAGAAAAGGTTTCCTCCGCACTCAATTCGTGTTGGGTCACAAACGAGACATCAATGGAATCACCTACCTCGATCTTGAAGAGAAAGTGCTCAAGATTTATGTTAATGGTAACTTATCCTTTATTTATTTTGTTTTAGGGCTGATCTCACCAAAGTCAGATATCTTTTATCTGTGGAATAAAATTGACGTCTGACAGTTTTTGTATGAAAAATCTGTCAAAAATTCAAAATTTATTCTCAATATAAAACTTATTCTAGGTATAAAGACTTGGTGGAATTCATAGAAATTTTAATTATACCAGAGCGGGGTAATTGCGTAACCCACTAACAGTAGGCATGGCTTTCATTTTGACAGTTCAACAACATTCATTGCGTTATTTACGTTGTTGAGCAGACAAATTGTTGAACTTAATAAGCAATGGATTAGCAATATCCTTCAAAATTATTCAGATTGAGATCGATAGCGTGTTACGCAACCAGGGCGCAGTTTACTACCCAAACTGACTCACACGTTGGAAAACATTGACTTCATGAACACTATTATTATTATTATGAGCCTGTTGTGTCCCACTGCAGGGCAAAGGCCTCCCTTCCATCTTTTCATTTTTTCCTGTCTCTTGCTATATCTAGCCAATCCTTTAGATAGGCGTCCAATTCGTCACGCCATGAACACTATTACATTAATAATTTTGTTGGAACTCGAATCCTGCCTGATTCGAGTTCAAGTTAAAGCAAAAATCACTTGGCAAGATTATGGATTACGCTGGTAGCTGATACTTGGATGTCAAAGGGGCCATACAAAGATCTAGAGCTTACGTTTAAAAAGCCCGATATCGCTGCCGTTTAAGGGGCAATAGAGAACCCGCTTTATTGCGTCCTCGGATTTATGGGCCAGCGGGTTAATTGTGTAACACATTAACAGTAGCAAAGGATTTCATTTTGACAATTCAATGACATACATTGCGTCATATACGTTATAGAGCAGTCAAATTTTTCGAACATATGAAGCAATGGATTAGCAATAACTTTCAAAATGATTCTGATTGTGATCGATAGTGTGACGCATGTGCAGGGTGCATCCCTTTTCATGATGATGATTTAGTTGCAGTATGTTTTCCTTTCTCTCAGGTCACATGCGTCGTATAACCAACTGTATGTTGATCGTGAACGTGACAAGTCCTATGGTGGAGTTCCCGCAGATGACGGCGCGGTTCGGCTTTGTTGAAGCTGACCGACATATGGTCGCTATGGTGGTGACTACTAACTCTACTACTGGTATGTCTTTTTTATACTTCTGCTGCTCAATATAAGCTTTTAAGGCTGGGAGTATTATCATGTTAAGTCCATTTCTGAACATAAGCCTCTCTTAACTCGATCCTCGGCTATAACTCTCATCCAGCTGCTACCAGCCGTCCTGCGAAGATCGTCGCTCTACTTAGCCTGAGGTGTTCTACCTTATAATTTAGTCTTAGCTTAGACTATTATGAACAAGGGCACTATACCCGACATACAACAATAATACTTCTATTGTGTCTCGTTTACCGCGCCGGAACCTGTTAAAATGTATAAATATAATGTACAGACGCCAGCACATCAAGCTACCCGAAACTGTCAAATTTTCCCAATCAACTTTGAACCTTATGCTGTAGCGATAAAGTTGAAAATCTATTAAAGAAATTTGACAGATTGTAGTAGCTTGATGTACAAAAAGGAAATCCATCTGATCGACGTTTTAACTCACGAAAACTACTCTAGCAACACGACATTATTTTTTTTTTATCGAAACCTACTCTAACCTTCAGAATATAGAAGTACGTACAGTCAACAAAAGAGATAAGTATGCAGGGTCGTCGGGCATAGTTGAAGTTTAGTAAGAAACCGATGGATGCTCTCGAATAAAATTTAATTTTATTAATATAAAACAAATAGCACATTATCAAATTAAAGTTAAGTCGACAACATCCATCGGGTTCTTACTAAACTTCAACTATATCCGACGATCCTGGATACTTATCTCTTTTGTTTACATCAATTTATATCGCCTCATGCGACGGTTCGTTGACCTGCCTAAAATAGGGTTCATTTACTTACCAGAAGTCGATAACTGATCTGTATCTTGGAAAAATGACGAATATAATAACAATTATAACAATATTTTTGCTTTTCTCCTCCAGGTATCGAAGTGCTCCTCAAATTGATGTCGTTACAAGACTTCCATGTTTTCGGCCATGTTGCGCTACCAATACAGTACCTGAACAGAGCTATGATTATCGCTAAACGGGCTCCAGAAGAGGTAACAAACATGTATTATTTATACAACGTGTAACATAATTAACGCAAGACCTCGTACACCCCAATTAAAGTATTGTGTTAAAAGCATAATACAATGACCAGGACTTATTTTTTTAAAGCTAACTATTATTATAAAAAAAATAGTGTTGATCCCAGCATTACTTTATGCATTTAAAATTGAGTCTTATTGAAATAAGATTTAATTTTCTTTAGCTCAATCGGTGGTCGGTATGGCAAAACACATAATAAAAATAAAAAAACTATATCAAAATTTACTGAAATCGATTCAGTAGTCAATTAAGAACAAACTAATTTCAGGACTTGCGTTTATTCTGTCGCACCTTTCTTTATTTTATTTTTTTCATACTCATATACGGATGACTTATTACAAAGAAGATTTATCTTTACACCCAGGTTTAAACCACCGAACAGTTTTTGAATTATAAACTTTGTTCCGACAACGTTAAAGTTCTAAATACAATAACTGATTTTAAACCCGAGTCAATTCGTATTTAGAACTTTATGTTAGTCGGAATAAAGTTTGAAAAACAAAAACTGGTTGAAAGGTATTAGCTTGGACCACTGTTAGAACTCGTTTTGTAATGAGACCCCTAACCTCGGATAGATTACTGTTACGAGCTTCGGGTTCGTGACAATAAAAACTGCCGATTTAATAACCAAAAATTACACTTTAATCAACAACACTAATAACAACTCAAACACATTAATTATATAAAACACAATTGCACTACTGCCATGATCGCTTTAAGCCGCACTTGAAGATCGCTTCGGATGTATTCGCTTGTTTCGCTTATCGCACACTGTGTCAACATTACTATCTCAACACAAAAAGGCCCTTTAAATTAACGTAAACCGTGCAAAAACTAACTCTTAATAACTGATGTTTAATAAATAAAACACAAAAAAATCTTCTATACTCGACCAAACTCGTATACATTTTATAAACCTGCCAAACTGCGTAAGTTTGTTGGACGGTTTATAATTATGATTACAATTCATTCTAACTAAAGGGCTTGACTAAAAACTTGAAAAAAATGTCTTCTCATCCGCAGTTGGACTTCAGGGTAGGCTGGGGTAAAATGGACTTCGGTTTCACCGGCATCTGGCACTGGCGATCACCTATCAACTTTGTGTACTTATACAAGTTATACACACCTCTCGAAGGATTTGAGGAGAATGGGCTCGTTTTGAAGAACATATACGGAGATGGACTTGATACTGAAGTGTCTATACGACTGTCTACGCATAAGGTAGGAGAATATCAATATATTTATGCCAATTTAAACTTTAACCACATAAAAAGTAAGTTGATTTTAGAATGACCTAAGGCCTGCTTACACCAGAAATCAATAAATGCATTTAACGCCAAACGTATTTAAAACATCGTTCTATTTCTGTTAATCGCATTAAGTGATTTGTATTTTTGTCAAAGTCTTAAACGATTAAATATTACAATTCAATTGTACTGTAAAGGGGATTGTAGATTTTTATATGGTGCCTGGCATACCTACAGTGTCCGCCATTTTGATTTTTTATTCAAAATGGCGACCACGCATGAAACCTATATAAATTAATAGCTGACATCAATGCAAACAGAAAACATACTAGGACCAAAACCAGTAAAGCTTCACGTTTCTGTGATATTAACGTTCAAAGTTGATCACGTGATATCCATATTTTTAGGGTTCCGTAGCCAAATGGCAAAAACGGAAACCTTATGGATTCGTCATGTCTGTCTGTCTGTCCGTCCGTATGTCACAGCCACTTTTTTCCGAAACTATAAGAACTATACTGTTGAAACTAGATAAGTAGACGTATTCTGTGAACCGCATTAAGATTTTCACACAAAAATAGAAAAAAAACCAATAAATTTTGGGGGTTCCCCATACTTAGAACTGAAATTCAAATTTTTTTTTCATCAAACCCATACGTCCCCCACACGTATGGGTTTGATGAAAAAAAAATTTGAATTTCAATCTATGGATAGGTCTTCAAAAATGATATTGAGGTTTCTAGTATATTTTTTTTCTAAACTGAATAGGTTGCGCGAGAGACACTTCCAAAGTGGTTAAATGTGTAACTTCTAAAATAAGAGACTGATAAAACTAAAAAAATATATGATGTACCATGTAAACTTCCGCCGAAAATTGGTTTGAATGAGATCTAGTAAGTAGTTTCTTTTTAATACGTCATAAATCGTATACCGCAATTTACCTTTTATTCAATCAACTCAAATATAATTTTTTTTTTAAATACATTTAATTTCATAAACGCATAAACCCGAATGTTACGGAACCCGCAGTGTGCGAGTCCGACTCGCTCTTGCCCGGTTTTTTTTAACTTACTGACATCTTGTTGCATAGATGTTTGAAACTAACATTCAGAGTGATTATTTCAAACATCTATGCGACAAGATAAGAAGTTCCTATTATGTTTTCTGATGGCATTGATGTCAGCTGTCGATTTATATAGGTTTCATGCGTATCCGCCATTTTGAAAAAAAAATGGCGGACAATAGGTATGCCACGGACCTTCAAAGCCCTTTAACTTTTTGAAATGGAATGCGCTAATTTTAAAGAGGTGTAAAATTCTACTTTTAAAAACTGTGATGTTTAATTACTCTAACACGAATTTCTGGATCTTGAATTGAAGTCTTTATTCACAGGAAAATAATGATGTCAGAAATAGTAATATGTACATATATTTCTTTTCCCCAGTTCGGCGTAGCAATACTCCTAAAGGACAACGGCAAGGGTCTCCTCGACGTTCTACAAGAGAGATTCCAACACGATGCAAATATGGGCACAGACATGTTCATAGAGAACTTCGACACGAGGGCGCGAGTTGTGCTGGACACACTGTACTACCCTACTATCACGTTCAATGCTCATCTTATGAAGGTCAGTGCTCATCATAGACTAGGTCGAGTCTCTGGCTCAGACATGGTCATAGAAGAAATAATATTAATGATGGATGGTAATTTATTTATTTTGTTACAGTTCGTCGGTCCAGATGAAGAGGATATAATGGAAGTCAACGCAACGCTACATTTACCGAACAAACCACCTATTGTGTTGACTGATGTCTTTATATTAGAGGTACAAACCTAAAACACTTATTCAAACTTCAACCAGTAGTTTAAAATATGGTGACCATCTTTACTTACCAAGACACCTTCGTGCCTCTCAAAACACGTTAATGGTATCAAATCGGAAAGGGATCGGCACCGTATCGCCTTTCGCCTCGCCATCAAACAGGCGTCAACCTAACGTAAGCACCTAACCAGAGTGGATGAAGAGACGTAACCTCGGGTACGGAGAGACGTAAGCGCGGGGACGACGAGCCGTAACGCACCGCATCGCGGTTCGTGAGCTTGTCCCGAGGCGAGGCGATTACGTTACGATTCCGATTAGTGTGCGTTGCCGTTATAGGGAGTTTCATACAAAGAATACTGAACGGCTCGGGTTGATACGGTGACAATCCCTTTCCGGTTTGATACGTGTGCTATGACCTTTAGCCGTTCGTCTCTGCTGTTGCATTCGTCGAACTTTGACAATCGTTACGGATCGTCGTCAGAAGCGCGAAAGTCTGAAAACCAGTCTTACCAAGGCGTCTTACCCAGTATCTGGGTTCTGTCAGTCAAATTAGCAGTCACTTCATGTAAAACACTGGTATTCAGCTGCATCCATTAGAATAGAAGTCGACCCTAACATATTTGGGAAAAGGCTAAGCAGATGACTTTTGCCACAATTTAAAGATTTTTTTGCGGTTTTTTTTTTCACAAAAAGAACTGTTTTAATTACTGCCAACTAGCAAGTGCTACAAAACTTCTATCTTTCAACGCAAAATCTCTACTCGACTTCGGTAGAAAGAGACACAGATGTTTCATCGTAGTTCAAAAATTACTGGACAGGTCCACTCAATCTGTGTGGTTCTTTCCTTAAAATACCATTTTATACCCAAATATACATGATCTTCACATGATCTGACGAAGATTATGTCTGGAAGAAGAGATTATGTCTGAAGATTATGTTTGTTTCGGCCTTCCTTCTCAGAGAAGTCTAATTGGACTTGAAGGATTGATCAAATTTTTCATAAAGTATACACGTAATGATAAATTGGTAGAAACAGATCATCCTAACTAATATTATAAATGCAAAAGTAAGTTTGTTTGTAACCTTTTCACGACTAAACCACTGAACCGATCATCCTAAAATTTTGCTTATATGTACGCTGTCAGGTGTACAGAAACGGACATAGGGTACCTTTCATCTCGAAAAGAAGTGCTGTTCCCGAGGAAAATATCAATAACGTTATTATGATAATAGATGGCACCACGCGTTTTTCGAATCAAAAACAGGCCAACGTCTGTCGGGCCAGCTAGTTTAAAATAAATACATCTTGCATTATTTTCTGCCTTAAAATTATTTAACTCCTTTCACAGGAATACACAGTGATGCGGAACACCCTGAACCTAGTGACTCCGTTCCAAGCGGTGAAGGAACTAAAGTCGGTGTACACTGTCGACATTTTGCTCGGTGAGAAGATCAACGTCACGTGTCTTGTGCTGTTGTATAACGGGACTTATTGGCATGAGGTGAGATATTCCCTTAGAAATTGATAACTAATGAAGAACACGGTTAAGAACAATGGAATTTCCAAAAATTATTTGGTGATGCTGATTCTACTAGTTCACTATTTAACAGCATTAAGGAAGCTGAGGCCACACTTCCACTATTTTGACGATCAAATCATTTCGATTCAAATAATTAATATAAACCAAAATGTGGCTTTTCATCATTCTTTAGAAACGTGCCATAACTCGTTGACCCTTTTGAAACACGTTATTCATCAGAAAAACTGTTTGATATAAAAAAATGAAAATAATTATGAATGTTAATTACGTTTTAAGAACTCTAGTTAAATTTCTAACGTCAAATGTAAAATCCTCGATAAAGAAGCTCACCCTATAAACATAATCTATTATTTAAATGCGCAATCCATTTTGTTATTAACTCCGTGTCAAAGTTTTCTATCGTTCCCACTATCAACAAAATCTTCTTTCCCAGATGACTATCAGTCGAAATAATCTGTGCTTATTTAATTCCCAGATCTCCTACAAAATATTCTACGAGTACGAATGCGGTGAAGACGACACGTACCAATCGTACGTCGCGTCCGTTGGCATAGCAACGCCTCTAACAGTACTACCAGGGTTAGAAGCAAGAGTTGCTGCCAGACTAGAAGATGCGCTGTGGAAGATGACTGCCGATATCGCCATGCCTTCGTTTACTATCACTGCACTTGCTAGTTTGGAGGTAGGTCACGTAGGACATAACATCACGCCTGTAAGTCTCGCAGATGTAGGCAGAGATGTTTAGTACCTAGGAACACATGTCGCCTCGCCATTTGGGTAAGGAAAACACTAGTGACTTACACTAAATTCTGGAAATAGTTTGGATGCCATACAAAAGTATGCAAATAGCTTCAAGCCATTTTGGCTTAACAACTTCTGATGGATGAATACAATGGCATGCTTTAGTGCATGCTACTGCCACGTTCCTGTTGGTAAGACCCAAAAACACTTATATAGATACAGGTAGTCCCTGGAAGTATGGATCAAATATAGGGGCGTGGTCAAGGTCATTTCCAAACTTTTTAACCCTGAGAAGTTCGGTGAATTTTTTTATGGTTCAAAAGTTATGATATGACCAATTTTTGTTTTTTTCAATCACTTCGCATAGTACTCAAAGAAAAAAATCTTTAAAAAGCAGTAAATATAACAATTAATACCTTATAACAATGATATTAAAATACGAAGGTATGTGACATCTACCAACCCGCACTGGGCCTGTGTCGTGGATTACGGCCCACTCCCCCTCACCGAGAGGAAGCCTGTGTCCCGGCAGTGTGAACATTATAGGCTGATTATAATTCTGCTTAATGCTAACAATGATATAAGAGTAACATGGCGCGCGCTCATGAGTTGTTTTATCTGTAATAAATATCAGTGGCGAAGGTTCCATACAACTCGAATCCTACCAGCTTCCCTTTGAAAAATAGCGCAGTCAGTATTCTATAGACAAATGAATAAATAATAAAAAATAAAAACATTTATTTCAGGCAAGTTTTATACACATACACCCATAGTATTATAAAATTAAATATGAAAAAGATATTAAATGATTAAATTAAATTAAATTATATTGAATTATATTATTGTTATACATTCAGATAGATTATAGTTTTAATAACAAAAAAAAAAATATAATCATATTAAAGATATCTTCTCCGGCTTATCCCTTACAAAAATTGACCTTTCGCTACTGCTAAATACTGTACAACTTTAAGTATATCTAACTTTTATTTTCTCCTAACAGTTAGACGACCCATTCGTGGAAACATCAGGCAGTCTAAACTTAACGTCAGCATACTTAGAAGACTACTTCATCAAGATGCAGTTCAAGAAGGACTTTTCAGATGTTGAGAACGTTGTGGGAGGCGGTATTCAGATACAACAGGGCGAGCAGAATAATTATGTGAGTATGAAGTTAATACACTAATTCTACAAAAGAAGTAAGGATAGTAAATATTGCACAACTTTTAGAAATTCAGTAAATAGTAAATATTGCACAACTTCCAGAAAAGCAGTAAATAGTAAATATTGCACAACTTCCAGAAAAGCAGTAAATAGCAAATATTGCACAACTTCTAGAAATGCAGTAAATAGTAAATACTGCATTGCTACTAAAGAATATTATCCTAAACGTAATAATTAAAAATTTATATGTGTAAAAGCAGTAGAAAACGTTGGAAATCAGGGACTCACCTTCTGACAAAAAATTCGAACTATTGACTTCTTAAATGCCCATTTTTTTGCTTCAAACGCAGAATTGTTTATTTGTATCTGAAACCCTGCAGGAAACAAACCTCAGCAATATTCTTCCCATTACAGCTGTTCGCCGATGTAGTATGGCGGCCGGCCCCACACAGACACATCCGCTTCAAATCCCGCGGCGCGTTAGTCCCCGTACTGCTACCCGCAGAACTAAGTCTGCTATACAGCGAGGACATCTCGCGGACTTTGTCCGTGGACTTCAATAGTGAAAACTATTACTACTCGCTGAAGGCAGACCAGAGTCAGACATCTGCTAGTGCCGCCCTTAGCACTCCGCATGAAGGATTCAGGTAAGATTAACACATAGCTGTAGCTGTTCTTACTTGCATTATTTATCTCTTGACTAGCTGCGCGACTTCGGCTGGAATCAAGGATGAAGTAGCCTACGTCCTTTCCACGTCCCAGGCTACCGATCTGTCAAATTTCATAACGATCGGTTCAGAGGTTTAGGCATGAAAATATAACAAAGAGACGAGAGTTAATTTGTTGGTATACATTTTTGTATCTCGGCACTGATCTGTCGGTTTTTTAAGGCAACACAACTCAAAGCCAAGTGCTACCTGAGAGTACTAATCTAAGTAATAGTTGATGATATGGCATGGTGATTATTAAAAGCCTCCTTACTCTCTAGGGAGTTATTGTTGATAATATTAGTTTAATGTCTCTGTTTGTCTCTGCATCACCCAAAGGTTGACTGGTAGAAAATGCCTATGGCATTAAGTCCGCCTCTGTACATTTATGTGCTTGAAGTAATACATAATTTACATTTATGATCAAAGAAAGGGAACGATTTATATACCAGTCCCAAGTTAGTATACTGCAACTCGGGATATACATATTCGAAATGGCACGTTTAAACGAAGTCGTTAAGGAGGATCATACGATCTGCTCTGGGACATTTTCCCGCTAGATGGCGCTGAAGTCAACATTTTTAGTATATTTTGTTTTATGTATAATTGGCACGCACGGTTCCTACTCTATAAATACGGCGTTAAAATGTGTTATTCATTTTCAGTATTTTAATGTTCACATTTATTTCAGGGCCATCAAAATCATAGGCGAATTTGAAGAGGACGACATTCGAGGATCATTTGTTACTGACACTGCAGAATACAGTATCAATGGAAAAGTTCTCAACAGAAAACCGCTTGAAGTAAGTTTAAATATTCATTTTATAATTTATCACAAAAAAATAAAGCAATTCAATAATATGGTAACTTTCTTCTCTTTTGACTTTTTATGTTAGAAGAAGTTCTCACGATCAAAGATTAACCTGTATCGCGTATTTTCAACAAAACAACGTACTCTGTTATCAATAGCTCTAATAACACCCTCTTTCAAAATTCTAATCATAATATTCTTTACAGATGGCGCTTACCCTGATCCCTCGAGGCCAAGGCGAGAACATAGACATCCGCATCAAATACGAGAACACTCCTACTGTGTATACGTTGTCTGCCAACTTTGTTGGCCCAGTGGCCGCCACGCTACACGCTAAGACAGTGATGGAAGCTAACTTTACCGATATTAACGTCAAAGTAAGTGGTTTTAAGTTCCGTAGTTTCAAGAGAAACAAGCATCAGCATTTATCTTTTTCTAAACATTTAATTGAATATATATATTTCTTTTTTGTTAGCCTATACTGTCCCACTGTTGGGCAAAGGCCTTCTCCAAACCCTTCCATATTTATTTAAAATAAATAATAATAATAAACGTCACCGAGGCAGGCCTAAAAACCCTGCCGTGGCAATTTGGACTTGTTTCTAACCGATTGGGCGGACAAGGCACAGCACAAAGAAAAGTGGAAAAATATGGGGAGACATTTGCCCAGCATTGGGACAATATAGATTAAAGAAAAAATAATCTTTAACTGTTTACTTACTTTAAACTGAATGTATCCGACCACAGAAAACTCATAGAACAGTGATGCACTGATGTCGATAAGTGGCCGCTGCACGAGATTTTATACTCGCAATACTGGGTCTCGTGTCGTCTCACTCTTACTTTTTATGACCTCGCCTGCCAGGAACTTTAGCATTTAGTAATATTTAGGGGCATTTGCGAACTGTTAACGTTCATATAATAAACTTCAATACGTTTGTTCACAGTTGGACATCCCTACATCTAAATACAAGGACATTTACTTCAAGTCGCGAGTGGACAACTACCCGGGACTTAGGAAGGTGCTCAGTGTGCAGGCGGCCACGCCGCTGCAGAGGATACGATATGTTAAGGGAGATACTGATTTTCTGTAAGTGTTTAGTCATAACTACATCTAAATACAAGGACATTTACTTCTAAGTCGGCAGTGGACTTGCCTGTATTGGTAAAAAATTCAGCGTTAGGGTCAAAGAGAGACTCATCTTCAAAATTCTAACTTTTTAATATCATTTATAGATTTGGTCCCAAGACTGGTTACCTGTTATGCAACTACGAATTACCTGACATGCAAGGTGAAGGTGATCTCAAATGGAGCTTCTTACTTGGCGATCTGTTTATAAGGGTGAGTTAACAGATACTATACTAAAAACAATGATATTATAAAGGAAATATACGCTACGTTCATACTGAGCGACGTTCTGTATTGTTGCGTTGTTATTACAAAGTACTTACTGCGGTAGATAATACGGAACGTATGACACAGAAAAAGATAGCTATCTGTAGTGTGTTGCTCGCTGCTATTCGCGGACTAAATGAAACTACAACAATTGTCTGAATTTGTCTGCAACAATTTGCGCGCGATTGTCTGAATTTGTCTGCAACAATTTGCGCGTGATTGTCTGAATTTGTCTGCAACAATTTGCGCGCGCTAGTGCCATATCTACCTCTAATATAATATCATTGACTAAAAAGGTATATCCTGTGTAAGGCTTTTCTCAGAGACCCAGAAACGGACTAACCAGAGTAAAAATAATTTGGAGAAGGTGCCAGAAATAAAATAAGAAATAAAATGTAGTGCGATGCATAAGCTGATGAATCTACATAATAATTATGTACAGACGCCAGCACATCAAGCTATACTACAATCTGTCAAATATCTTTAATAGATTTTTAACTTTACCGCTATTAGCATTAGGTTCACAGTTGATTGGGAAAATTTGACAGTTTCAGGTAGCTTGATGTGCTGGCGTCTGTACTTAATAAAAATCTTAAATTCAATGGCAGACAACGCACAGCCTAAAGCGCTAGGTCTAGAAGCACGAAATTTTGCACAAAAGTTCCTTTTGAGGGTTCCGTACCCAAAGGGTAAAAACGGGACCCTATTACTAAGACTTCGCTGTCTGTCCGTCCGTCCGTCTGTCTGTCACCAGGCTGTATCTCAAGAACCGCGATAGCTAGACAGTTGAAATTTTCGCAAATTATGTATTTCTGTTGCCGCTATAACAACAAAAAATACTAAAAACAAAATAAAATAAATATTTAAGGGGGGCTCCCATACAACAAACGTCGTGTCTTTTTCGGCGTTTTTTTCCTTGTGGTACGGAAACCTTCGTGTGCGAGTCCGACTCGCACTTGGCCAGTTTTATTGTGTAAGTGAGTACTAACGAATGATTTTTGTAAATTCATTCGCTAAAGGGGTTTAACAGGGGGATGAAAGTTTGTATGGAAGGTTGTCACTTTGCCTATGGGAAACCCCATTTTGCACACGGCTTGTAGATTCATAATTATCTTGCGCTTATTATCGATAGAAGCAATGCACTTCACTACGTGCTTCATAAGACCCATGGGAAAAGGAAGCGGTCAATAGTCTTTTTGCCAGCAAAACCAAGATACCCTGCCTACAAAGAGGCCAAAATGGTATCCTAAGATCCATAGAAAACTCACCTTGGTTTGCTAGGAACGACGAAATCCACAGCTATCTGCAAATGCCATCAGTAAACTATGATGACTACGATGATACTATGACGTCGAGCGGTACAAGGGATAACACTAGGCATACCTAACCTTGTATCCAAACCCACTAGTTACGGAACTGTTTAACCCGACAGCGATGGTAATAAAAAGGCTGAAGAGGAACCATCTTCTTCAAGTGGGAGGCGCAGCACTGGCTGCTCCACCACAACGCCATTGTCATGGAGCGAATTTGCTTATGGTGCGACTGATTGCAAATGGAATGAAAAAGAAGGAAAAAATTATCTTTCCCCCTCCCACATTTTTTTGCACAATTTCACCGATTTTTTTACCGGCGAAAAATTTATACTCCCTTCCCTTCTCAAATCAAGGCAAGAACTAAACCTATCTTCATTCTTTTCCCCCACAGGCTCTAGGCCACCAACACGTGAAAGACATAGAAAAGAGCGTAGACCTGGACATCTACTTCGGCAACAGCACCACTCCTGACATGATGCAGAAGACTGACGCAGGGTTCAAGATGGATCTCGACCATGTTTGGGTGTAAGTAATACCTACAAATTACTCTATAGAACATCAAAAGTATTTCAAGCAACAAGTAGTTAAACGACCATGTTATACGTACAAGCAGTCGAAAAACTTACTTTGCTGACTAGCAAACTCATTTAACACGGTATAAACCCCTCCGGCCATTTTCACAACTGCGAATCAAGAATAATAATTCTTAATTTCACAACTGCGATTTGCAACTAGTTGCGAATCAAGAATAAAAATTCTTAAGAGCGTTTACGCCGTATGGCATTTCATACAAATTTTCAAGCCCTTGTTTTTCGAAATTAATGAACCGATTTTAATGAAACTTCTTATGCACAGGCAGGTTACAAAGGTCTAAATAGTTAGTAGAGAACATTTTCGAAAAATAGTGTTACAGCCAAATTAGACCGATTTTAAACTTTCCATTGTATGAAATGCCGTTCGGCGTAAACACTCTTAATTCGCAACTGGTTGCGAATTGCAGTTGTGAAAACGGCCGGAGGGGTATAAACCATTTTCGTAAGGCTCGTCATGACATTAGAAAACAAAGGAAAACTATCTTACGTCTTTGATAAAGAATATTCTAATCGCCAGATAACTTTTATTCGAGGAACAAAATTGACGTGTGACAGTTTTTGTATGAAATAACTGTCAAAATTTCAAAATTATTCCTCGAATAAAGTTATCAGATGATTGAAAAATTTGCCCTGAAGCATTTTTCATCGAACTTGCTCTCTGCATAATTTATGCCATTTCAGTAATTTCGATTGGGATAACACTTGTTTTCTTTCTGATTTATTAATCCCTTAGCAACTGATTCTCCCATTTATTTATATCGTTAGCCTAATGTCAACCGTGCATGCAATAGTTCCTATAGTTTAGTTTCAAATGCATTCTGACTTAGTGGTGAGCAGTATACAGACAATTCTAATTTTTCACCTCTTTATTAGTGGTTGTAATGGCAATCATATCACTTGGTTTTACTAGGTTTTTTATATTTTATTTTTTATTTATCCTTTTGATAGATTCTTATTTTGTAAATGTGAGGACTTTGTAGGCCTTGTAGACTTTAGATCTGTAGACCATTTTTTATTTTATCAAGTACCTGGTACTTGTTGCCATGCCTACGCTGTCCTCCCACACCTACTGTAATTTGAAAACATTGTAAAAGCCAATTATTTTTAAAAAGAGTAACCGTAGAGTTTCTTGCCGGTTCTTCTCCATAGCAAACGACTAATTGGAACCGCGCACCTAGCTTCTGACGTTTCATAAGTGCCCATGTAGGTTTATGTGAAATAAAATATATACCGCAGCCACTATTAAGCTAAATAACTTTACTTAGTCCTAATTTGTTTCCCCCACAGAATCGGTGGCAACACCAGCTTCGGCATAATAATGAACAAACGTGTCCATCTGATCATAAACGCGAACCTCCCCAAACCGAACGTAGACGTGCACACGCTGTTAATTGACGCCGATATGGGCATGGACAACAAACCGCTCAAGACTTTAGAAGCAGAGTACAGGACTGACGTCACGAAGATCGTTACTGGTGTTAAAGGAAATGTGAGTTGTTTTATAATTACTTCTAGAAACGAGGGATTTCCACAGGGACCGTGCATTTTCCAGGATAAAAAGAAGTCTGTGTCACTCTCCAGACCATAAACTATCCGTTTCTGCGTGACGGAAAGACAAACAAACAGACTCTCGTATTTAGCTGCGCCCCGCGGTTCCATCCGCGTAAGTCTAGATTCCATGGGAATATAAGAAAAAGTATCCCATGTCCTAATCCAGGTCATGGTCTGTCCATGTGCATTTCATCCAAAGTCGTTCAGCCGTTTTAGCGTGAAAGCGTAACAAACAAACATACAAAAAATCAAATCTTTTTTCTTTATAATATTAGTTTAGACTAGCGACCCGCTCCTGCTTCTCATGAAAACCGACTATAATTTATAATACGTATAGACTCGCGACTCGTCCATACTTCTCATGGGTGCAATTTACTGATGTGGCGCCATGCTGATTTCTGTGAAACATCGGGGTTTCTGTGCTATATCTAAGTTAAATATAAATAAATATTATACACAAACTTTCCGGAATAAATGACAATGACAGTGATCTTTGTCACGTCATTTATTCCGGAAAGTTTTCATTTAAAGTCGCCGTTAAGGGCCCGTCTCCACGAGTGAGAGAATTACGGCGATATTATCGTCGTGTCACGTATTTCTATACACTCTCTTAGAACGTCTCTCTCCACACAGCGATATCATCGCGGCGAAAATTTGATGGCACGGCGAGACTATCGCCGCGATTCTCTCGCTTGTGGAGACGGCCCCTTAGTCCCACACTCTCTTGAGTATGAGACTTAAGGGCGACTTTGAACTAAGATGCGTTAAAGAATCAGACGTTACAAATTCCTATCCAAAACCTTCCAATTACAGATGCTACATCTAGCCGAAAGCTTCGACACGAACTCCACAATAACCTGGACATCGGCCACAGGCTACAAACACATCGAGAACATCGTGAAGTACAAGTGGGACATCAACGGCTCCAACCACATTGATTACACGTTATCTTCACCCATGTTTGATGAGGTGCCCACGCTGAAGGTCAAGGGGTCCTACCAAAAGGATTTGGTGCATAAATTCCATATTGTTAAGTAAGTATTTGAACTTGTTTCTTTTTAGAACCTGAAGGCTTCTAGTTCGCGTAGGCTTGACGCCCGCAGTCATGCTTAAGCGTAGGCGGTTTACGAGCATTAATAATTACACAAGACGACTCGTTGACATGTAAATTAACGCTTTTATATTGATATGCACACGAATCACAGAGAGAGGAGTTTGTGGCTTAGTAACAACAGCCGCATGGATCTATGAGCAGCAGTTGATCCGTGGATGGGTGACCATCTTCACATACCAAGAGCCCTTCGTGTCGCAATAAATAGAAAATCAATTGTGTCTCTCGCTTGAGAGGTCATGCCGTTGGCCCCGGCTGTCATTCATAGACCTTTGGCAGTCGTTACGGGTAGTCAGAAGCCCGAAAGTCTTACAACCAGTCTTACCAAGGCGCATCGTATTACCTAGTAACTGGGTTTACGATGTAATGACTAATGATCTAACTAAATAATATGTTTATTTCTAGGGGCGACATGCATCACCCAGGCAACAGTCAGATCGGAGAGATAGACCTGCGATACGGCGGCGTCAAACATACAGACGGACACTTCAACGTTACCACACCTTTCAAGAGGTTGCCTTGGTTAAAGTCTATATTCGATGTAAGTCAACTGTGGTGCTTGTGTTTATTTTACGTACGTCACGTAGATCACTATGCAACGCGGAAATTGAAGCGCAAGGCAGTAACGCTCAGTTATTTCAACTAAACCATCTCTACTCCTAGAAAAGGCATTGTAGACTTCATTCTCAGATTTTGGGAAAAAAAAGCCGGCCAAGTGCGTGTCGGGCCACGCACAGTGTAGGGTTCCGTAGTAGCCCGTTATCACAATATAGTACGATTCTGTTGTTCTTTATTCTGAATAGGTAAAAAAAAAAATATATTTTGGTTTTCAATGCAAGTCTTTACCTTTATCTTTATTATAAACAAGCAACTACTTCATCTTAGTCACTTTAAAGGATTAATGCTAAGGATTTTGTATTTGGTACAAAATTATCCAACACCCAAGTTCAACGACTATTACTGCTAAACTAATAAAGTTATCTTAACCGCTATACTTTTCCTTTAAAGTTCATGAAATGCACTATCATCGAGAATTTTTCCAGATTTTTCAAGCCAGTAGTTTAGCTTTTAGAGGGGGAGGGACGCCCTACTGGAACAAAAATTTGCACTTTAAACTTTAATATTTCGTAAATGGAGCATTAAATCGAAAAATAATTTTAGCAACCCCTAAGCCATTTTAGAAGACCTATTCAACGATACCCCACACGATGAGGTAGATGATGAAAAAAATATTTATCCCCACTTCACATGTAGGGGAGCTACCCTAAAAAAAAATATTTTCCAAAATTTTATTTTACCACTTTGTCGGCTCCTACAAAATTTCAGCTTTCTAGTGCTAACGGTCACAGAGATTAAGCGAGGACGGACAGACAGACAGACGGACGGACAGACAGACATGGCGAAACTATAAGGGTTCCTAGTTGACTACGGAACCCTAAAAAGGACTAGAAAAATGGCAATATCAACTTCTTTTTTACGACTGTCGGTCTCATTTCTTATAAGAATCAAGAAACATCACTGGATCAGTTAGTACCCGATACAGTACTGAGACGTTTCAGAAATCTTAAAGAAAAAATGGGGTGTGGCTGTGTCATGGACGTGTGTTGTACGTGAATACGTTTACGTAAAGGGTTTGATCCGCTCATTCAGGCCGCATTCATTATTTTACGTTCCCGGCACTGCTTGACTCGGTCATATGGTGTTTTATTGGTACCATTCGATTGCTCTTGAGAAGCCCTTTCCAACCGTATTCGTGTCTGTATTTGTATATGGCTTTTTGACGCGTATGGGCCCACATTATATATTTTTGATATTATTTTTAACACATTATATTCACTGCCATTATTTTACACTAATGTTTTGTGTAAAATCGATAGATTTGATGAGAGCTGACGATTGAAACTTAAACGAACGTCGTAGCTTTTCCAACTCAAAAGTTATACTAAGTGAAAATCTCGATACGCAGCAAAATTACCTCAAAATGTCGGCGCTTCCCCCTCCACCGCGCGCGATGCGTCACCGTCCTCACTTGGCGTAATGAATTCTTTGATCCTTTAGCTATCCCATAGTGTATTTGAATTTAGGATGAAGATGATAGATATGAAGCTGCACCACCGAACTGTATCCCTCGATTTTGTTATCATTGGTTTTTTTTTATTTGCCTCCCACTATGGAAGCAAGTTTAAAGACGTATTGCCCTCAAAAACTTTTTCCAAAGCTGTGGTTAGCCCATTTATATTGACCGTATTCCAGAACCAACTCTTAATAATGATCAATCCTCAACAGATAAACAACGTCGAAGAACATTCAGAAAACAAAGTAGACATATTCTGGCCAAACAAAACAGCTTCTATAAACACGACCCATCGCTACCACAAACAAGACAAAGGCTTCAATCAAAACGGCTTCATTTCACTTTCCGTTCCATTGAGCCGTCAACATGTCGTCAACACAGAATACTACTACATTCAAGGAGACAAAACCAGCAATGGTAACGCAACAATTGATTTCGATCGGGAGAGATTCGTCAAAGGATCTTTCAACCAGATTTTGAGTAAGAGCGCTAGGAATTTGGACCTTGCTACTATGGATATAGAGGTGGAGAATGTACATACGCCTGTTGGGATTAAGTATATTCATGAGTATGATGAGACTGGAAATACTGTAAGTATTGTTTTATTTGTTTTCAACGTTTTATTCTGAAAAACCAGCACGAAAAATCATCTAACGTTAATGAATTATTTTATAATCCGCGTGTCACTGAAAATCTATTCAAGTTTTGTCAGCCAATTAAAACATGACACACACACAATATACGACATGCCATCAATTTCTTGATCAGGCTTTCAGAAACCAGTAGTTTGTTTTCTAACAATAAGAGTTTTTGTTACTTATCTTGATTGTTTATTTGCGATACCATCCGTTCAATTTGTTTACTTGGCGCATGATACAATAAAGTTCCATAATAAACGTTTTAATTCTTGCTTTTCTTAGCACTATAAATGGCTCTTGATATTTAGACACGTAAAAACTCATTTATATTAAAAACACACTAAAATAATAGTCTCAACTCCATTATTAAAAAAAAAACAGTGGCACTCCGGGAGTGCAAAAGAAGTGAAAACAAAACACAAACAGAATACTTTGCCATCACTCACTGACATATCGCATTTGAAACCGAGTACATCCCGAGGACAGCCGAACACATCCGCATGTAGCGCGGTGTCGGTAACAGTGTCGTGAGTTCAATGGTTTTTTCCCATCTCAAAAAATGCCCATCGCGCCTAACGAAGTTTTCACTTCAAAAATGCTCACTTAGATCGCTCTAACCTTGGAATAATTACATTAAGAGCAAACTAGTCGCGAGCTGAACTCACTGGTGGTCATGGCCAAAAATCACGTTGTCTTATCTGGCTTCGTGCCCGACTGAGCTAGTATCAGTGATGAGCAGTTAGACGCTAGTCTACATGAAAAAAGTCTAGTTCTCACCCACAGAAATACCATTCCGAACTGATAGGCGCGGAAAAAAAAATTAAAAGTGCTTCGGAAAAAAGTGTTTTATGAAAAAAAATAATGCGTAAATCAATTAAAAATAAAGTTTATTGAACTCATCGATAACTGAGCTTTGTCGGTACGGACTTGGTTTTGAAGATTTTACAGTTTTTATATTACTTATTTACACCCAAAGTTACGTTAAAAATAGCAAGAAAAACGAATCTTTGTTGGCTCATAACTTTTTAATGGCTTTTTATTTTACTATTCTGTTTCCGTACAGACAACATTAATAATAAGACAAAACGATATCATGCTTAACTTTGGATGCACAATGTCAAACAGTGGAGTAATACACTCCCGAAATTTGTATGGAAAAAATATCGACTAGAGTCACCTTAAGGGCTGATTTTCCAATCACCAGATAACTTTTATTGGAAGAATAAAATTGACGTTTGACAGTTTTTGTATGGAATAACTGTCAAAAATCCAAAATTATTCCTCGAATAAAGTTATTAGATGATTGAAAAATTAGCCCTAAGTGTAATTATTACATACATACTCCACATTTCAGGACGTAAAACAAGCGACAGTGTTCCACCTCCACAACGCCACGAAATTCAACGTAACTGGCAAGCTGGATGTCTACACATACGACATCGGCAAAGATCTGAAGCTAACCGCCATTCACGGCAACAGAACTTGGACGTTCGACAATAAGTACGAGGCGGTCGATAAAGAGTTGAAGCAGGGAACCAACATCAAGTGGGCGGAGGATGTGTGGTTCAACTACAATTTACACGTCACTAATATGACTACGGTGAGTTTTTTACTTCACATATTAGACCCAATAAACACTTCTCTGTAAGTACATCCACAAAGACAATCCCGCACACCCCCAAAAGCACCCCAAATACACCTCCAAAATCACCCCCACTCACCAACAAATACACCTGTAGCGGTATCTACAACGCCACATGCGAACAGCGCGTCATACTGACGTCACGCAAATCCTACATCGCGCAAGCAGAGTTCACCGCGCAACTAGCATACATACAACGGCCCGACATGAATCATCGGGCAGTTGCCCGCCAGACACAACACCCGTCTCGTCGGAGGATCCTCCCTTTTCTATAGAGTATGAGTGAACTTTACACCCTGTTCCTCATACCTCTATACACCCTTCACAACCCAAAAAACCGACGGAAAAACTTGAACGTTTCAACTGTTTCTGTGAGTTTGTTTTTAAGGCATTACAACTCCTATACCTTAGAACCAATTATGATTGGGTTTGTTTTATCGTAGTCTCATCTTAAATTAAAAAATCTGCAATAGAAGTTAATTGCTGCGTACACATGTTTAGTACTTTCGAGTATAATAGGACTTGCTACATTATTATCGTCGATTCTACCTTTTCATCACTATTTCCACAGGCCGACACCGAATCCCAGCAGCTAGTAATGAACGTATGGTGGCCGCTCCGTTCCTTCAATCTAGTCGCGCTATACAACCTACAAGACACGTTACTCGACGGCACAGCTAAACTACACTGGAACGTAAAGGAGGAGAACAAGACTGCTGAGCTTAGAGGACGCTGGGAGAACCCGCCAGTCGCTGAAGGGAACATGCATCACGTGGATTTGTCGTTGGCGCATCCGTCGTTTAGGAAGGTAAGGGTTGATCATAAAAGTTGTAAGTGTTACAAATATCTCTTTACTATACTTCATAAAAGATAGCTTGATCTCTGCGACAGCTGTCAGTAAAATCACGCCTATGAAGTCCTGAATTTCATAATAGTACAGACAGTAGCTGTCAATGTCATACTTTATGAGCATGCCGACCTAATTAGTGATGGGCGATTAATCATCGTGACCATAGACTATACAACTATCGATATTTTAAATAAAACTTAATTTAAAATTAATTTATCTTTTAATTTTATTGTATATTTTAATATCATAACATTATTTACATTTGTACATACTTGTACTACTCATCTAACATTCCGTCCGTCAACGTCCCTTCCTTGTGTTTCGGGAGAAGACACGCCGCGTTTGGCTCAACTCAAGTAACAACTCAACGTTTGTAATTAAATTAAACCCAATTATATGTTACATTAGCATCGATAATAGTAAGAAACGTCGATAATTTCTATCGACAATTTTTTATATCCTGACAACCCTAGGAATGTCAGTTTGACATATGTCGCAGAGATCAAGCTATCTTTTATGTAGTATAGTTTGTTGTCAAGGTCGTTGGGTCAATTGTGTTGATGATTGGTTAGTTTAATCTTTTCAACCAATCACAATAAAGCTCTTAAATATCAATAACTAGCTGCGCCCTGCGGTTTCACCCGCATAAGTTTCGATCCCGTGGGAATATTGGGATAAAAAGTAGCATATACGTTAATCCAAGGTGCCAGCTACCTCCATAACAAATTTTATCAAAATTGGTCCAGCCGCTTGAGCGTGAAGGATTAACAAACATATAAACACACACGCGGGTGAAACCGCGGGGCGCAGCTATTAATCTATAATACTCGCACTATTTATAACAAAACAGTTATTCTAAAACCCCTCTCTTTCTCTTACAGGACGTAACCCTAAAAGGCCAGTACATATCAACGCCTTCAGTGATGTCAAACGTATCTGTAGAGCTACAATACTCAGATTACGAAAACGAATACTTGAAACTGAAGTCAATTCTAACTGACAACTCAAACGGACCCGTCAGAGATTACAAATTCGCCCTGACCTGTAAACATCCGTCTACGAATTTGGACCTGGACATGAAATCTGACATAAATATACGTAGCCATTGGTATTACTTTAATAACTTCTATAGGTTCCAGAAGTCGCTTTTCTATCAAAAACTGAGGCATAATCAGTTTTTAATTGATTCGGCGAATAGTGCTATTCATTGGGAGGTGAGTACCAATATATTTTTAATTTTTATTTATTTTTAGCAACATAAATAAATAAAATAAAATAAGTTTATTAACACAAAAACCTGAATATACATTGCTCATACAATACTCATAGGATTATTAAACTTTGGGATACAAAGGTTGCATGAATAGTGAACACCCTGCCTCCTCAACTAGGGGGGGGGGCCTAAATGAGATAAAACACGTCTCATTAGACTAGTGGTCGCTGACGAGACTTGGTTCGATCTCAGTATCGGTGTTTTTTTACATTGACTCTCAGTAGCAGCTTGGAGTCTGGGGTTGTGTTAATGACAATAGGCCGAATCCTTATTACAAGATACTTATAACTAGCGAAATTTTGGTGTAGTATTCACATAAATCTGGGCCGGAAAATATCAGGGGGCCTAAAAAGGCCACTTTGGCAGAATCATAAAGAACAGTTAACCGTTAAGTAAATCGTATCAAATCCCATTGGTGAAGCATTTTTCAGATTTATTTTTTTTCTCTGCTAAAATACCAATCAATCCGATCCAAATCCAATCCCAGTCTCTTTGATTATACCTTTACCTACGTAGTGCAGCGAAAAAAAGGAAAACACGGACTGTCTTCGCCATATTACGATTCATAATGTTATCCTTTTATGATTCTCCAAAATGACCATTTTAGGCCCCCAGTACTACTACCTGGTTCCTAGCTGGGATGATCAAACAAGTGGAAAATAAGCTAATGTTAGAACTTGTATCAGAAACAGCAGAATCTGAATACTATTCAAAGTTTTTAAAGGCTTTAAACTATTCTAACTGGATCGATCGTCCAAATTTTCAAAATGTTACTGAACAATGGAAGAATGTCGACAAGACATGATAGAATTAATAATAATAATAATAATAATAAGATTTATTGTTCAAATAGGACTAGATGACATGCTAAGATAATATAATATAAAGCACAAGCACAAAGTTTCTTAACCTTTAAGTATGGATGTGGAGTCTCACAGGCTACTCGATATTGTCGTTTTCTTAGTTTCACCTACTTTCCCCCACTCCTCGCGATTGAGCGGCTCAGTAGCTTTTGTTTTAGATGTAAAACTACCAACGAAGGAGGAGGTTGCGACTTCCGATGAATATCACGTAAGTAATGACCATCAAAATATTGACCGGAGCCTGTCAGGCTACACGTCCATTGTTGCCCTATGATATATTTTATAAGGGCGATTATGTTTGTTTCCGATTTTGTTGTACAAAATCTCAAAAAACAATAAAGCCGGTAGTTCTAAATCAAAACGACCATCTACGAGTTCTGTTCAGGGCCCTGCGAGAAAAACTTTGCGTGCAGCAGATCCATCTTTCGAACAAAAGTGAGTGAGTTGTTCTTAGCTTCGGATCAGTCTGACAATGAAGAGAATATTGAAGATTTTTTTATATTGGAGTTCGAACTGATACAAAATCATGAAAGTGACAATTATAAAGATCAGGACCAGGACCAGGACCTAGGAGAAGAGTCAGGTAGTGATAGTTCGGACTATATTCCACTATCGGAGTTATCGAAAAGTAACTATTAGTTGTTAGTTGTCAAAATGTTTGATATTTGTTACCTGAAGTAGGTGTTTCGTGTTTTTGGTTTCTTATATATTATATTTTGAGAAAAAAGACTCATTTTGTTAAAGGAATAAGTTTGGCTGTTTTTAATACCTAAAAATGTAACCTAAGTAGATTTAGACTGAAAAGTGCCATAATTTTTGATTTTTCAAATTTCTATAATTTTTGATATAAAAGTTGATTATATAAGCCCGTTATTTTGTTACTAAATTCCATAACTTTAATATTCAAACAGTTTTAAAGCGATCTTATATCAAATTCCCCAAAAAAAATGTGTGTGCATATAGGAGCCTGTGAGACTCCACATCCACAGTAGTGTTAAGAAAAAATGACGTCCATACTTAAAGGTTAATCTAGTTAGTGGGTGCCGTACTGCTCTCCTAGATAGGTTACAGAATAACCTGTGTTTAGGAGAAACAGTTCCGATCCCCGTCATAAATGGTTGACTTATAAGCACGTGTTTAATATACTATATTATAAATCATTACAGAAAGCTACTAATGATATTATATTATTAAAATTAGGTTATTAACCAAAACAAGAATAACTAGAATTTAAAAAATAGCAATTTCTGAAAACACGAATTTATAAATGAGAGTTCAGAAAAAAAAAAAGAGTATAAATAAAAAATTGTTCAGTAATTTGGTGTGGTGTGTATACTGTTAGTGTGGTGAGTGTTTTGCTAATTTATGTAGTGTGTGATGCATGTATGTGTTTGAGTAATCACTTTTTTAGGAATTCTTCCGTTTCGTCATAGGTAAGGTTTAAAAGGAAGGTGCGAACAGTCTTTTTGCAGTTAAAGTTTGTTAAGCCATAAATCGGAATTTTCGCGTTAATTTTATTGTAGAGTGATGGGCCAAGATAGAGAGCAAACTTTTTTATAAAAGCTGTGCGTGTAGGTGGAATTGTGCAGATTAGGTCTTTGCGGCGCTTGGAGATTTTTTTGAATGGTGTTCGACGATGTTGCAGAAGGATTATATGTAAAATATATTGTTGCCTTACATTAAGTACGCTACAAGATTGATATAGTTCGATAGTTGGGGAGAGTATCGGTCTGAACGTAGCCACTTTTAAAATAGCTCTGTGTGCGACCTCCAGAGGCTTAAGTATAGTTTTAGCAGCACCACCCCAGCATGATATACAAGAGATTAGGATGGACTGACAAAGAGCAAAGTAAACGTTTCGGATGATAAACGGGTTGGCTACATGGCGCAGGGTTTTAAAAATGTAAATTAACTTTCGTATGCGACCAGTGAGGGTGTTAATATGGGATTTGAAGTTAAGGTTTTTGTCCAGAACTATACCAAGATATCTCACCTGCTCTACTGGGGTTAAGGTGGGACATTGACAATTAAGTTGATTTTGAGTGGGACAAGAATGAGCTTTTATAGAGATTGGGATTTTAGGCTGGGAAGTATTGGTCATTGAAAAGGTGATGAAGTTAGTTTTGTTGGCATTGAGAGTAAGGGTATGAGAGGAAAGCCACTTCAAGGCGGAATTAAAGCCGTCTTGTGCAGTAACTTGGAGATCCGACCAAGAATTTGCGGTGAAAGTGATGGCAGTATCGTCTGCAAAAGAAACTATTGTGGCATTTGGAATTGGAAGATTGCAAAGGTCGTTGATGAACACAAGAAAGAGTGTGGGTCCCAAAATGCTACCCTGTGGTACACCATACTGAATGGGTAGCTCTTCACTCTTGTAATCATCTATAGTGACAAATTGTGTGCGGTCAGTAAGATAACTCTTGAAGAGATCAAGTGAAGACCCTCTGACACCTAAACTTTCAAGCTTGAGTAGAAGAGTGGAGACGGGAACGGTGTCAAATGCTTTTGCAAGATCTAAGAATATAGTGAGAACCTTCTTGTTAGTATTTAAGTTCTGTACTATATTACCAATTAACATATGGACTGCTTCACAAGTGGATTTGTTCCTGCGAAAGCCAAACTGCTGGGGAGATAACAGTTTGAAATGCTCGAGGTATAGGACTAATCGCTTGTTTAAGAGGCGTTCAAGTACCTTCGACAGTGCACTAAGAACAGCTATTGGGCGATAGTTGTTTGGTAATGTTCCGTCACCACCCTTGAAGATAGGATGAATAATTGCTCTTTTAAAAGAAGATGGGAAAATAGCTGAATGAAAGCAAAGGTTGAAAATGTGGCATAGTATAGGTGCAAGGGTCCGTGCGTATCTTCTTAGGAAGGTTTGGGATATGCCATCCCAACCAGTAGCAGCATTAACCCTTAGCTGGTTAATGGTACTTATAACTTCGTCAGGATCTGTCTGTTCTAAAACGAACGATTTATTGAACTTTGTAGTTTGAGGGGGAGTTGAGTGGATTTGTGTGGTCTTTATATTTTCTGCAAGTTTTTTCCCTATGTTGACAAAGAATTCGTTTACATCATTGCAAGACTGTCTGGGCGAGTGAGAGTGAGTTAACAGTTGGTTGGAGGAGTTCCTCTTTTTCTGTGAATTGGTGATGGTTTTTATAGAGTCCCATAGTTTTTTAGGGTTGTGGACTGCCTTATTTAGTTCTTCGGAATCAAATTTTCTTTTTATTTTTTTCAAAAGTGTTGTACAAAAATTTCTGTATCGCTTATATGTGATAAGTAGAGTTTGATTGTCTGGTGACTGCTTAACTTTTTTGTGAAGAGAATCACGGTTCCGGATACAACGCAGCAACCCTGGAGTAATCCACGGTTTCAATATCCTTTTACTTGAAGGAACTTTGACAAATGTCGTGCATTCATTTAAGGCATTTTTCGTTATTTGTGTAAGTTTGTCTATAGCGTTGTCTGGGTCAGAGATAAGAAAAAGGGGGGTAAAGTCAAGGTTTTTCATAGTTTTATCAAGTGCATTATAGTCTACCTTAGATATCATTTTTGAGGGGGTTGATTCGGATTTTTTGTTTTGCGTATTTACACACAAAAGGGAAGAACAATGATCTGTTACCGTTGTATCGTAAACTAGAGTAAGAATTGTATCTGTGGATCGAATCATAATGTGATCTAGGCAGTTTTTGCCTCTCGTTGGATGTGTATGGGCTGGTAGAAATCCGTGATACGCCAGGGTGTTGAGATATTCGTGGGCTCGTGAATCTTGGGTTTCAGGTTTGATATCCAAGTTAATGTCTCCAGTTATGATAACCGATTTGTAAGTGGTGAGAGATGGAATAATGTTATGGAGTGCAGTAAAGAATGAACAAATGTTGTCGTTTGAGGGGGAGCGGTAAATACAAAGTATAGCCACTTCTGAATTTATCTTCACAAGTAAGCACGAGGCTGATTCAAGAAAGTCGGGCTCTTCACAAGTGGTTATCATATCTGACTTAGCATAGACAACTACCCCGTCGCTCTGATTAAGGTGTTTGGTTGTTTTGTATGTGGTATAATTATGTAGAGTGGGAATGCACGAGTTACTTGAGCATGGTAGCCAGCATTCTGTTAGGACCAGAAGATCACAGTCAATATTCATACGATGAATTAGGGTTTGCAGGTTTAAGTAATTACAGTTAATTGATCGGATATTTTGCGTTAAAGTAGTAAGCCAGACACTTTCGTTCTTAACGTATGATTTCGTTGCTTCGGGGGTACAAATGTGAGTTTCAGATACAGAAAATTGGTCAAGATCAGACATTACATCATATATCGAATTAGACATAGTTGTATGAAAATAAGGGTATTAGAGTATAATATATAAGGTTATAGGATTGAGGCAGTGAGAACATAGGGACGGTTAATATGAGTGAATGTGAGCATTGTGTAGTGTTATAGTGTTTAAACTTTTGCTAGGAAAAAGTTTTACTAAATGAGAATTGTATAAAGGGTTTCTGGTGGAGTTTGGTGTGCAGTAGTTTACAAAAACTAGCCTAATTAATATGGCAGATAAAGTAATAACAAAATTAAAAGTAGTTGCAGAAATAACCGTTAACAGAAAAATTACATTTCTCAAAGGATGACCTAGTCATACATTGTCAGGTGCAGTCGGTTCAGACATCTTTTGGATTTGTAATTCACTTTTAATAACAATAGAGGGACTGTCAAGATTCTTCTTCATCAGAATGCGCCCGTCCGCGGTCCAGCAAAACATGTATTGGTTCATCTTGGCATAGTTACGAGCCAGGTAAAAGATTCGTTTTGAGTTGGGAGTTAATTGTTCCGCAGCGTAAGTTGGCGTTTTTGGAGCTTCTATACCCAGATGCGTTGAGTTCAACTTGTTGTTTGGATTTATTTTGTTGTAGTCCTTAACAGCTGACAAAAAGTTGGTTTTAGTCAGCGTGTTCGTAAATTCGACTGTTAGGGTAGAATTTAGAGTTTCTTTTTTTGAAGGCTGTCGTGATACATCGCGTATGTCGGACACTTGTAATTTCATTTCGAGTTGTTTTGAAAGTTCCAGTAAGGCGTCATAAAGCATCTTTTTAGTTTCTTTCGCTCTCTTGGGTACGTTGCGAAGCTCGATGCAAGTTTTTACAAGGGCACGATCGAAGGACTCCGCCTTTTCTTCCAGTGCAGTTAATTTAGTTACTATGGAGTTACGTTCTATTTCCAGGCTTGCAATCTTTACCTCAAGTGAGGTTAACTGTTCAGAAAAAGAGTTCACAGCTTTTTCCATTTCCGTAAAAGTCTCCTCTATCTTAGTGTTTGAGGTTTTTATTTCGATTATATAGCTTTCTAGTTTGTCCAAACGGGTATTTTGTGAGGTAGTCATGTTTTGTATCATATCTCTTATTTCGTTCTTGAAGTCGGTCAAATAGTCGCTAGTAATGTCGTCACCTGAGGGACATCGGCGCTTATTTGTTCTTTGGGTAATATTAGTTGTAGCATTGGTTGACAACTCATCTTTAGCGAACAATTTGGTGATGTCCGACTCGGAACGTGAAGGAATATTATGATTTGGTGGGGTTCTAGGTGTCGACATCTTTTGCATCTACTTGGTAATAACAGTGTTAATAATTTTTAAAAACACAAAAAGTGCGGCGCCTCGTCGGGATCGAACCTCAGACCTGGGGCGTTTACTGCAATTATGACCAGAGCTCTTCGCCAACACGCCAAGTAAACTGTTAACTAGTACTGCAAAATAGCTAATAGCTTTCAACTCTTATGATAAAAAAGAGAAAGGACGTTGAGTGACGACATTCAGGGTCATTGTGTATGTCACTGCTCGATTGCCACATTCACTTTAACGTTATTTTAAAACTCGAAGCACCAAAGCAGACTTGTCTACAAACAGTTTATTGTTTATGCGTGAATTTTACGTTGTATTATAGTGATTTATGCAAATGTAACCGAAAACTTATAAGGTAATTTCGTTGGAATTTAGTAAAATGATTTAAAATCACAGAGGGCACACGAGACACGTCCTATCGCTAGCGCGCGGGGCGGGGACTCCATGCACCACACATACTGCTTCTTCTTCACCTAACTAACAGTCAATTTCATTTCCAGCGCGCAAACGAAACCTACTTCTACAAAGTAAACGGTACCTGGGACCTAGTCTATCCAGAATATACAATAAAGACATCCGTGAGCCGACCGACGGGTAACGATACTGGAACCGCGACGCTTTACATGAAGAACAAATCGTTTGTGGCTCACTACAATAGTACTGATGGTAAGTCAGAAATAGATGAGAAGTTACCTTCTTCTCCCTTGTCTGGACCCTATTACTAAGACTCCACAGTCCGTCTGTCTGTCTGTCACCAGGCTGTATCTCATGAACCGTGATAGCTATAGACAGTTGAAATTTTCACAGATGATGTATTTCTGTTGCCGCTATAACAACAAACACTAAAAACAGAATAAAATAAATATTTAAGGGGCTCCCATACATCATACCTGTTTTGGCCTTGTGGTAAGGAACCCTTCGTGTGCGAGTCCGACTCGCACTTGACTAGTTTTTTTTTAAGAAATAAATACTAGTAGAAGAATCCAATATAAATATTTCAACAGCTAATGCGCCCTTGTAATATAATCATTTTTAATTAATAATGAATGGATAAACGGAATGAATAAATTAAATCCTTTTGCTACTACAAAAGGATATTGCAATAGCAAAAGGATTTCATTTATTCGTTCTGTTACATAATGATCTTTTAACGCATACACTATCAGGAAAAAATTTTGATGGTTAAAAACCTCCACCAGTGTCAGGCACAGACCTGACTTGACAGAACGGGTTCAGTTAATAAATAACAAAAACATGTTTTTTTAATTAAAAACTTGTCTATGGGCGTTGAGCATTTTATGAGATGGGAAAAACCATTGAACTCGCGCCACTGTTACCGTAAGCGACACCGCGCGTGTTTTGTTTATAAGACGATTAAAAAAATACCCGCTTCGGGTGTGTTCGGCTGTCCTCGGGATGTACTCGGTTTTAATGTATATCCAATATGACAGTGAGTGATGGCAAAGTATTCTGTTTGTGTGTTGTTTTCACTTCTGTCTGTCTGGCACTTCCGGAGTGTCACCGTTTTTTTTTATAGGGAAGCACATAGGGAGAAGCACATAGGGAGAACCCTATTTGCTAACCTGCCTAGGTTCTAGCTGCGAAAACCTGATTCCTAGTTGATTTTCTGACACCTTCTTTTCTCTTCCAGATGTCTCATACCACATGATAGGCCAAATCGTCGACACCCGCTACGCTAAATTCGACTCCTGGCGAAACTTCGACGATGTTACTACCATCGACCTTGCTTCATACATCCGCCTGAACCACTCCCGACTCCTAACCAGCGCAGTCAAATGGCGCCCAGAGATCTTCAGCGAAGTAAAGTCCACAGCTGTATACACATTAAAGCTTTTATACAGCCAAATCAATGACACCCTCGTCATCATAAAAGAAACGCCAATGGAAGCTCATTTAGCTCTCAAGAACATCTGGTCTGACGCCAAACCGCGAATTCGCGACTTTTTGGACGATCTCAACGATTTGCACGTCATTAAGGACGATTTGGACGAGTTCGAACTGTTCTTGAACCAGTCGTACAGTCATAATGACTTTTACGTCAAAGATATTGTCGAATTCACTTACTACGTATTAGATGAAATGGCTATAAGGAATCATTTGGAAAGTTTGCCTGGTATTGTCAATGATATGTGGGGAATGATGGGTAATACGAGTCAATCGATCAAGCAGAGTCTAACCTACATAGTCGATTCGATCAAAAAGGCGTATGCAAACTTTTTGGAATCCGTAAACAGAGTACTCGAAGCAGATTTCATGGAATTAGTGTCTGACCGACTGGAAGCGATGATTCTTCAGTATGATACCTTTATAAGAGATTTACATATGAAATTCTTGGAGTATTGGGAAGAGACTTGGGTGAATGCGACGAATCGACTTGCGAAATACTGGCACGAAGTCTTGAAGTCGATTGAGCCGCTGTTCTTCAAAGTGTTGCATTATACTGAGTCGTTTGTGTTCACTGTGTGGAAGAGTGTCATGGATTTCTTCTACAATAGGACACAAGAGTTGACGGATTCGCCTTATTTCAACTATGTGTCGACGTTTGGACATGAAATGGATCGGTAAGTTTGATTATTTTATGCATAATTATATTAATTCTTAAATTATAATAAAACAATAAGTCAGTAGTTTTGACTTATGTTTTTCTTCGTAAGAATACCTGCTGTAGTGACTTGAAATAATGAACTCAAAAAAATTAAAAAAAAAATATTGATCAGTCTTGTCGTTTAGGTATCGTGTTTTGCAGTAACTGAGCTGTAGCGGATAGCTTGGCAGTCGCTCCATGTAAAATACTGGTATTCAACGTCATCCGGTTACACTGGAAGCCAACCCCAACATAGTTGGAAAAAGGCTAGGCATGTGATGATGATTTGATAATGATACCCGTCAAGTCTGTGTAGTTTCATCAGTTAGTTTAATTTAGCCCTATCCTTTAAGGCTAGCAACTTCGTAAACTGTAATGCTGTTCTGTAATCATCTCACCGTGAAAACTTAGATGAAGTGAGATTTTTTTGCTAGGAATTGACACTATTGACAACTCACTCCGCGCTCACTTCACCTAAGTTTTCACGGTGAGATTTTTACAGAATCGACCGGCGGGTCTTATCCTAACTTATATACCTTTTTTCCCCAGAATTTACAAAGACCTAATGAACAACGATCTAGTAACGAACATAAAGAAGTACAGCAAGAAACTATTCAACGTAGTCTGGACCAAGATAGAGAAGTACATTCCGTTTAAAGACGAGTTCGCGCAACTGTACGCAGAGTTCAGAAACGCTTGGCAGAACTTCTTGAAGACTAAGCAAGTGGTCTATGTTAGGGAGAAGGTAAGAGTTAAATTTTACCTTATTGACCAAGGTGAAAGTCTTCTATGTTTATTTGTTTAGTTTTAAACTGTATTTAATTGTAATAAGGTTGAAACTTGAGTGTATATGTCAATTGTACGCAGAGTTCAGAAACGCTTAGCAAAACTTTAAGACTAATAAAATGACCTTATTTCTCGTATTTTACGATTCAATTTTTACTGGCACTATGTTGAACTTTATTAGCAAGGGTGAGAATCCAAAAAGATGAAAAACTTTGGTTTCTGTCGTTAATATGATCAATATCTTGGAAATGTTTTTCGATCTTTATCGTGGCGATAACTTTCAAATTGACTGTCACAAACGCAAAACACAAACGATTGATCGATTGATTTTGTGACGCAAACTATTCAAAAGATTTTACTAATCATTTATAACTTATCAACTTATACCATTTTTTTTTTAACTTGCCTTTAAGTCCAAGGAGGTATTCTTCATAAGAAAGAAGTTGACACCTCATTATGACCATAAATTTCAATGCTTTAAGGCCGAAAGTTAAATAAATCTCTATAGCACTAAGACATATATATTTATTTATTTTTATTAAAAAAAAAATCATTTTAGTACATGCAGGACTTACAGCTAATAAAAACAAACACAAAAGGAAATCACAATCACCCGAAAGCCAATTACAAATCCTCACGTATAAACTTATAATAATATGCTACTGACAAATCAATAAATCGTGTTGTTATCCCAGAACTAGTATCTTATGCTCTTTCTCTTTCTCAGTATCAAGAAGCATACATCCGTCTAAAGTGGTGGTACGACTACTTCTTGATCGGCGAGGCGCTGCAAACGGTCGGAGAGATTCTGTACGCCAAGCTGACTGATATGAGCAAGACTGCGCTACAGTATGAAGAATTGTAAGTTGTTTTATTTATCTAGGCCTTAGAAGTTAATGCATTCGATGAATTATCCTACTATCACACTAGTATTTTATAAAGGCGAAAGTTTGTTACTTCTTCACGCTCAAACGGCTAAACCAATTTGAATAAAATTTGGTATGTAGGTATTGACCCTGTACGGGCAGTTTGTCCGTACACGGAGATGTGGTATGTAGACTGTTGGTGGATACGAATCACACGGGATGTATACAGGAAATAAAATCACTGTTTTGTGTCCGTTATTGATTGCTCGATTTATTAAGAAAAACATTAAAATATATAATGCATAAAGTAGGTTACTTGTAGTGGGTGCAATAGCTTATTCAGCGAATGTAAATAAGTAATCGGCGAATAAGCAAATGCTTGTTAAGGTAAATACTAAAACAATACATTTCATGTGGCGATGCTCGTACATCCTGCCAACTCTAAAAAACGACAAATTACAAGTAAAACGTGGTGTAGAAAGTAAGTAAAAATATGTAAAGCAAGTTAGAACATTCTGAGTTCGCCTCTGGATGGCATCGGTGATGTTTCGCTGTCCATCTTGTTGCTGTTAGGAAGATGTTCGATGACCTCTTCTGTTGTCTGTCCATCTGTCTTTGTTTGTCTATCCTTCGGGAGACGCCGTTGAGTATGAGCTGGTACCATGTCAATCTCTTCCTTGTGAGCTTGCGCTGATACTCTGCTTACTTGAGGTACCCGGAGGCAGCGTGTTTTTATTTTAAAGGATACCCATGTACCGAATATTATTGCACAGGTTATTATGAACCCGTACAGGACGTAGTGATGTTGCTCGGCATCCGCTGATTTAACCATTTGGATGTCTTGTTGTTCTTTAACCAGTTCAATTTTTCTCTTAAGACCTTTTAATTGTTCTTCATGGGTTTCTATTTCCATGTTTGTTATGTTAGTAATTTGACTGTTGCTTGTTAATAGTTCATTTAGGTTTATCTCTGGTATGTAGATCTCTTGCTCATTTCCTAATTCCATTGTGCTTTGCATATTGTAGTGCGAATGAATCAGGTGGTTATCGCCGCGCATCATGCATCCTGTCGCTAAGGTGATCGTGCCCGTATTACGTAGTGTCTGTGACGTAATTCCAGCTGGACAGAAAATGCGCATAGTGCATTCCTCGCAACACGTAAATAACCAAGCCCCCTTGCTGTGTAGCTTTTTCCATTCATTTCTGCAACTTGATACCTCAGTGCGGCAATTTGATACTCCTCGATTGTTTATTATGTCTGCTTCGCACATGCTTGTGGCTGTTTTGATACCATATATAGGTAAGTCGAAGTTGCATAACAGCAGCTGATTTGTGTTTACTTGTGTGCATGATGACAGATGTTGTTGATTCAGGGTTATCATCATGTCCATTTTCAAGTTCACGGCTATGTATTTTGTTGTTGGTATTATGTTAATCATAGAGTCTCCCTTTATGTTGCGGATTGGGATGACTTCGGTTAGTTCATATTGTTCGTCTGTTACTAATGGGATTTTTACTTCGAAAATAATAAAATCTTCTGTTAATCTTCCTTGCACACTTGCTAGCTTATACATTTCCCGAATACACTTGAACTTGTTTTGGCAGGGTAGGGATAATCCTTTTGGTACTTGTCCTGATATGATGTTCAACTGTTTTTCGAATGCATCGAGTTTCAATAAGTGAGTGTCGACTTTGCCGTGGCGAAGATCTGTAACTAGGTCGATCAACATATCTTGTATTCTCCGCAAGTTTGCTACCATCATGTTTGCGGCAAGTGCAGTAGCAGTGAGGAAAGTTGATTGGTCTTGTTCTGTTCTAAGCTGTTGCATCGAGTCTCTGAGACTTTTGTTGATGACGACGAACTGTCGGTTCATTACTTGTTCGTTCCTTTTCAAGAGATTGTATTCACCTTCGATAATTGAAGTATGTTGTTTATACAGGTTGAACAAGTGGTCTTCGTTGTTGTGCAGTAGTTTGATGTCGTTATTATATTTATCGGCAAATTTGTCATCAAGTACGCCGAAGAGGGAGTTAGCAATGTTCCCGATCCCGTTTATGAGACCTCGCTTACTGCGTCTTCCGTGTTCAGATTGTAGTACTTCGTTGTAGTGTTTGAGCTCGTTTAACTCGTGCTCGAATTGTGTGGATATAGTAAGGTACGCCACGTTTCGTTGACAGAGTCCGTGTAGTTGCTGGACGTATTGTTCAACGGCGGAAATACTTTTCCAGTAAGTCGACATGTTATAGTAAACCACCAGTCTCCATTCGTCTTGTATTAGCTGTAAGTCTGCTGCTTTGTCAAAGTATACAAGACGGGTTGGGTCGAGAGTTGTCACGTTGACGAGCTGTTGCATGGACGGTGTCCCACATGTAACTATGAGTACTAGTAACGTACTTAGGCACGTGCTGAGAACACTCTTCCGTTCCAGTCTAGGTCTCAACCGCCGTTGTCGTGGTGGTGTTGAAGAAGTTGCTTCTGGTTGTTTCTGGTCCGTGGCCTGTGTTGGTTTGCTTTCGGTGTTATGCTCTGTTTCAATGGGCAACCGGGACAATTTTGTTATGGGCCTCTTCATTAGGTTGGACTTAGTCTTGAGCGTGACGACTCTTACTAAGTTGTCAGGTCCAGGATGCGTCTCTACGACACGTCCTAGTAACCATTTGGCCGGGGCCACATGTTCTTCCTTTATAAGGACGATGTCATCCACTGCTATGTTGTCTGTTGGGGCTTGCCATTTTCCTCGTAATTGTAATGTTTGAAGGTAATCTTTGGACCATTTCTTCCAAAATTCCTTGTACATATTTTCTGTCAAGCGCCATCGTAAAGTTAAGCTGCTGTTATCACCTTCTGATGTCATCGGAGGTGCCAGTACCGGTCCGCCGACTAAAAAGTGGCCTGGTGTTAAGTAATCGATGTCGTCGAGCTCATTTGTTAAAGCCACAAGTGGTCTCGAGTTGAGGCAGGCTTCAATTTGTACCAGCAAAGTAGTAAACTCTTCGTACGTAAGTTTTTGTTCACCAAGAACGCGTTTTAGGTGATGTTTCATACTCTTGACTGCTGCTTCCCACAATCCTCCCGCTGTTGGCCATGATGGGGCATTAAAATGCCATTCGATGCCACTCTCGGAAGTGTTGTTAATAAGGTCGTCGTTGACTATAAGCTGCATTGCATCTCGGCGTTCTTTTGCTAGTGTTCTGGCTGCTCCGACAAAGTTCGTCCCGTTGTCGCTGTAGACATGTTTTGGCGTACCTCGCCGTGCGCATAGCCGCTTCAATGCTGCTAGGAAGGTGATAGTGCTGAGATCTGACACCAGTTCAAGGTGGACAGCCTTTGTGCTTAGACAAATGAAGATCGCGATGTATGCTTTGACTGTTTTAATGCCGCGACCTTTGTTAGCCTTTATTTCAACGTGTCCCGTAAAATCCACGCCTGTGTGTGTGAATGGCCGTGAAGGTGTAACTCGAGGCGTTGGTAAGTCGGCCATTTGCTGATTGCTGCGTTGCGTTTTGTAGCGATGACAGGTGACGCATTTGTTGAGTTGCTTTTTGATTGTTTTCATGCCGCCAAGTATCCAATATTTGTTACGAAGGTGACCCAAAGTAAGCCTGGCCCCACCATGGAGGGTGTTCTTGTGGGCTTGGTCGATCAAAAGTTCTGATAACTTGTGGTTGTTAGGTAAAATTATCGGATGTTTTTGGGAGCTGTTTAACTTGGCATGTTCAAGTCTTCCTCCCACTCGAAGAATGCCTTGAACGTCCAGTGTTGGGCTCAAACTCAAAAGTTTGCTTGTGGCCCGTACCTTGTTATGTTTGCGTAGGTGAGCTATATCATCGCCAAAGCTATTTTTCTGTGCCGTTTTCACGAGTAGGTTCTGAGTCAACACTATGTCTTCTGTTGATAAGTGTGACATTCGTTTGGCTCTTGTTGCGTCGCGTGAATTGTTTATGAATCGTAAGATCCAACTTATGACTCGAGTTGCATAAGTCATCGAACTGTATTTTTTCAGTAGATCTTCGATCAGTGGCGTGTTTATAGTTTGTGTTGCGCAGGTTTGACCTCGTTTCTTTTGCTCCTCGTTGGTTGTGAAGGTATCTTGTTTGGGTATGTAGTTGTTTTGAAGCCATGAAGGGCCATTCCACCACAGTTCATGACTTATTAGGTCAGACGGTGAAATTCCTCTGCTTGCACAGTCCGCTGGATTCTCTTCGGACTTGACATGCTTCCAAGAGTTAGATGGTGATATTTGTGTTATTTGTGTAACTCTGTTGGCTACGAAACTCTTCCAGCGACTCACGTCACCCTGTATCCAGCCAAGCACCACCATGGAGTCTGTCCAACAATGTATGGTGACCATTCGCGTGTCGATCGAGTCTTTGACCTTTTTGATTAGTCGAGCTAGTAGTCCTGCACCACATAACTCCAATCGAGGTAGAGAAATAGGGTTTTTCTGTGGGGCTAATTTTGTTTTAGCGGCTACTAATCTGATCAACTGTCGGCCTTCTTTATCCGTGGACTTGCAGTATATGACGCAACCGTAGGCTTTTTCAGACGCATCACAGAAGCCATGAAGTTCGAAGGGTTGTTGGGTATTACCAAACCAGCGTGGTATGGTTATGTTGTGAATGTGTACGAGCTGATGGCGGAATTGCTCCCATTCTTGTTGTATGTTTGGTGGGAGATGATCATCCCAGCTCGTTGTTGTAGCCCAAGCTTGTTGAAAAATCAGCTTGGCCTTTACTATCACCGGTGATAGCCACCCAAGTGGGTCGTACAGTTTGGATATATCCGATAGCAGCGTGCGTTTTGTGTTGACGTCACGTTTGTTGCCGAGTGCTGTTTGTTTGTATGTAAACTGATCCGTGTGCGGGTTCCAAGTGATACCTAGCGTTTTATTTGTTTCGGCGTCCTTGAAATCAAACATTTTTTGGTTTATCAATTCATCAGGCAAGCCTTCGAGTAAGCATGTCTTGTTGCTTGCCCACTTTCGTAAGTTGAATCCACCGCCCTTCAGCATTGTTATAAGTTCCCCTTGAGCTTTCTGTGCTGTTGTTAGGTCGTGACATCCGCCTAGTAAGTCGTCCATGTACAGTTGATTGGAGAGAATAGCCGCCGCCAATGGGTACAGCGCGCCGTCATCCTTGATCAATTGTTTTATGGTTCGCATTGCCAGATATGGTGCGGATTTGGTGCCATATGTCACTGTAGTCAATTGTAACTCTTGTAATGGCTCTGTAACTGAATCCCTCCACACTATTTTCTGCAAGTGTTGGTCTTTGTCTTGAATACGTATTTGTCGGTAGAATTTCTCAATATCAGCTGTGTACACGTATTCAAACGCCCTCCATCGTAAAATCATAGCTTGTAAGTCTTGTTGCAGGTTCGGCCCGCATTCCATCAATTGGTTTAGACTGTGACCTGTGCTAGTGGTGGCTGATGCATTGAAAACCACTCGGAGTTTTGTTGTTGTTGAGTCAGGTCTCATGACTCCGTGATGGGGAAGGAAACAGCTCGGTGTGTCCGGCGCTATGCATTTTTTCATATGCTCTAGGGTTATGTATTCTTCGATAAAAGCCTTGTAACTTGAAGCGAGGGTTTCATCTCGTGCTAAGCGTTTTTCCAGCTGTTTGAATTGCGCGACTGCTTGAGGCTTCGACCGTCCCAAGTTTTGTTCGAAGTTGGTCTTCATGGGGATCCTAACTTCATATCGCCCATCTTCTAGCCTTTTTGTTGTGTCAGTATAAAGCCTCTCGCAGTACTCCTCCTCGACGCTCGTGGACTTATCGTCTGATGTTATCTCTTCAATTTCCCAAAAGCGAGAGATATCGTTAGTGTTCACCACGACATGACAGTTAAACGTATTCGTATTTCCTACTAATACCCAGCCGAGCTTTGTTTGTTGTGCTATAGGTGCGTATATGTTTCCTCGAATGATGCTGCTCATGACTATGTCGCCATATACTCCAGCATCAAGTAAAATATCAATCGGCCTTGATAAGTTGAAATGTGGGTCGGCCAGATTAATATTTTCTATGTGAGGCCAATCTTGTTTCTCGAAGGAGTAATTCGGTAGATTGTTGAGTAGTTTTGGCATCACTAGTGCCGGTGTTGAAAACTGATAGTCTCCATAGAGGGATTCACAGTCCAGCTGAACGGTTCCGTTGCTCTGGCTGGCAGAGGCTCCTATTCCCGACACCGTTGAGTTGTGGTTTCGCCGCGGAAGGCCAAGTCGTTGCACAGCAGATTCCGTTATGAGGTTCAGTTGGGAGCCTTGGTCTAGAAGACATCTTAGTACGGTGTAAGTTCCATCTGCGGCCTTTACTTTGAGCTGTACTGTTGCTAGTAGAACTTCGTTAAAATTCCCTGTTACGTGATTAGCTTTTCGCTGCGAATCGTTGTTAGTTGCATTGTAGGTCAGTTGACTTGACGACTGTGTCGCTGACGTAGTATCACGTGTTACGTCATGTAGTGTGGTGTGGTGTGTGCCGTTGCATACTTTGCATCTTTTATGCGAATTGCATTTCTTTCCGTTGTGCGAGTACATGCAGTTCTTGCAGATGTCCAATTGCTCAATTGTCCTCATTTTCTTGTCTGGCGTCATTTCTTGAAACTCTTTACAGTAGAGCAAGATGTGGCTTGTTTTACAAACAGGACAATTTCTGTCGGAGCTTGTATGGTTTGCCTTGGGGTAGCGTCTGTATCTGTTGAACGCATCCCTTTGTCCTGCTGTCTTCGCGCTCTCTTTGTTCGGAGAGGCATCAGTGGCGTCTGTTTGTTTGTTTGGTTTGCTTGTTTTCTTCACCACTGATTCCAGCGCCGTAAACTTGCCTTCGATGAACTCTGTGAAGTCGGGAAGCCCTCTTGGATTCTTCCTTGCCTCCATGTAGTCAGAGTAGGTCTGAGTGTCCAGTTTTCCTGTCAGGATGTGCACCAGAATTGGGTCCCATGTTGTCGTGTCTATGCCCAAGTTACGCAACGCGTGCACGGCCTCGAGACTAGTATCGTGTAGGCGCTTCAACTCGTAAGCATTTTGGTGTTGTATCATATGTTGACTCATCAAGGCTTGCATTTGCTTAGTGAAGAGCAGCTGCAAGTTGTTGTACCTATGGTGGAGGATTTCCCAGCAGGAGTCGTAGTTATTTTCGGAGATGGCTAGATGCTGCACGAGACGCTCCGCCTCCCCTTTTAGTTTTCCTTTCAGGTGTTGCATCTTCTGCCCCTTAGAGAAGGAAGGATTGTTGTGAATTGCCGCCATGTATAGATCGAGGAATGTGGGCCACTGTGTGTAGTTACCGGAGAATACGGGTATTTCGATCCTTGGCGCACTGTCGCGTTGTTGAACAGCGAGGCTGAGTTTGCGGTTAAGATCCCGCTTCGTGGACTCGTACGTTTCCTCGTACTTCGAGAACTCAAGCTCGTAATTTACGTCGCTGCCGACGAGGATGTTGTCAAGCTGCCAGTGCACTTCGTCGATCACCTTCCATCGAGATTCGAGGATCCTGAGCTTATCTTGTATGTCCCATTTCTCGATGGTGTCTGCCGTGCATAAGTTGCGGGTGAAACGGGAGAAGGCTCTGAAGTTGGTAGCTTGCTGAGCTTTGAGCTCGTCTGATCTCGAAAGGACTCCAGTGCTCTTGCTATCCTCACCTTGGTTGCTCGCGGGTTCCGCAGTGTAGGTAGGCCATGTCTGCAGCTTATGTCGTATGCTTGCGTATTCCGCCTTGACCCTTTCGTACGCGTTTGTAGTGTAATATCCGTCGGTCAGGTCGGTGGCGCTCTGTAGTACGCCATGGTTCATCTCAAACTCATTCCAGTGAGCCTGAAGGTTATCCAGTCTCACCTTGATATAAGTTGCGTTCTTGCGGTCGGAGCCATCCTTTCCGAAGTTGACACCAATCTTCCGGATGCCGTCTGCGATGATCTCCTGCCGCTTGAGAAGTTCTTGTTGTTTAGCGTCCATAGTTGTATGTGGTTTGTTGATGGAAACTAACCCTGTTTACTTCACTGTTGAGTTGTTGTTAAGATGTATGTGCTAATAGCTTCCGACTCACCAAATGTTGATGTTCCCTGTAGCGATCTCAGCGTCCGAAGGAATCTCTACGTACGATATTGTGCGCCTGTAAATAGAAACACTTCGTACCTGTGAGGCTTGCAGGACTGTTTGTTCCAGGAATGGTGATCCGGCTCGAAGGACCAAAATGTACGGGCAGTTTGTCCGTACACGGAGATGTAGTATGTAGACTGTTGGTGGATACGAATCACACGGGATGTATACAGGAAATAAAATCACTGTTTTGTGTCCGTTATTGATTGCTCGATTTATTAAGAAAAACATTAAAATATATAATGCATAAAGTAGGTTACTTGTAGTGGGTGCAATAGCTTATTCAGCGAATGTAAATAAGTAATCGGCGAATAAGCAAATGCTTGTTAAGGTAAATACTAAAACAATACATTTCATGTGGCGATGCTCGTACAGACCCTGGATTAACATGTAGGATTAACATATAGGCTTTTTATCCCGATATTCCCACGGGATCGAAACTTATGCGGGTGAAACCGCGGGGCGCAGCTAGTAATATTATAAACGCGAAAGTTTATGAGGATTGATGGATGGATGTTTGTTTGTTACTCTTTCACGCAAAAACTACTGAACAGATTTTAATGAAACTTTGCAGTTTTATAGCTTACACATCAGAATAACACATAGGATGCTTTTTATCCCGATATTCTCACGGGATCGATACTTATGCGGGTGAAACCGCCGGGCACTGCTAGTAATTGTATAAATATGAAATATATGACTAGCTGAGTGATCTTGGCCTGCCGATGGTTATGTATTCGTTCAGACTAACTTGTATCATTAATGCGTAGTTTTTAGAACTTAACAAAATGATGATAAGGGATATTGTTAACTAGTCTATTTGATAAAATGTTTTCAAAAGGTAGGCTAGGTATGTCTGTCTGTGGTGAGGTATGTGGCTAGGTTATGGCTATGTGGTGTCTATGCCTTGAGTACCAGAGTGCCTCTGGCATTTAAGGCAAAAATGAAGATGATGAAGAAACAAAAATGAAATGAAATGAAGATGAGACATGTAATGAAGTTACGTCTGGCGCAGATTATAAAATTGGTTTATTTTATTATTTGCTAATATTTTACATAATTATTTATTTCTGTTTCTGTAACTGCCCATTGACATCACAGCGGGCCCTATCAGAATACCAGCGCTGTGACATTTATTATTTAAATGCCGCAGCATCATGCTGAGATAGGTGCCTTTTGGCCTCGTATAGGACTTTCTGTTTCATTTTCCTTTTGTTACTTTTTTTTAATATAACTTGGATTTTTATTTTATTTTACTGTGTTTAGTTTAGTTTGTGATCTTCCTGCACGAATCGCAATAAATACTTTTTCGTTCTTTCTGTGCCTTTGACCTTTTAAAAACATTGATTTTAGTGAAAAATCAAAGACAATCACAATCTGCTTACAATTCAAAGAAGCGACCGTTTTGTATAGCAGCCTGGATATTACGTAGACAACTGCAGTTTTAAGGACTAACTACTGACGGATATTATGATTATCGTATTCGTACACCCACAGCCAATAGTATTGACCTAAGACCTGGATAACATCAAACACTCCATTATTTTCCAGACATCGCACACCAAAAACAAACTTCATATTCGACCCCCGAGTGGGCGCAATACTCCTCGAACAGAAGCTCCCGATGTCTTGGCACGCCTTCAACCGCACCCCAGACTTCACTGAAATCTCTGAATACCGCGCCGTTAAAGACTTCATGGATGAATGGCTGACGACTAACAAGAGTATCTGGTCGTTCTACTATGATATCAGACCTTATATGGACTTTGATAACTTGATGCCTCCTTTCGCTGGTGAGTTTTTTGGTCTAATTTTGCTTTTGAATTGTCTCGTTGGCGCTGTAAGCGTAAATGATGTGTTATGGTTACTCACTATGGAGGTCCTGGGTTCGATTTTCGACAGTTGAAACTCAGAAAAACTTTTAGGGTTCCGTACCCAAAGAGTAAAAACGTGACCTTATTACTAAGACTCCAATCCACTGTCCGTCTGTCTGTCTGTCTGTCACCAGGCTGTATCTCGTGAACCGCGATAGCTAGACAATTGAAATGTTCACACATGATGTATTTTTGTTGCCGCTATAACAACAAATAATAAAAATAAAATAAAGTTAAAATTTAAAGGGGTATAAAAGAAACGTTTTTTTTTTTTTCGGCGTTTTATGCCTTGTGGTACCCTTCGTGTGCGAGTCCAACTCGCACTTTTTGTGTTGGCATAAACAGACAAGTCATAAAAATAATTCAAATAAGAGATAAATTATATTACAGAAAAAGCGAGTAATTATAATACAATTATGTTAGATTGTAAGCTTCCTATATCAGGAAGCTATAAAAACTTTTTTTTAACGATTATTATTTCAATTGTCAGTAACTTGTTTCATCTTTTCTACAGGAACCCCATACCTTTCTATCAATCATCGTCTTCCCGCTCTTGTCCCATGTTACCTACTTGGGGTCGGCGCAGTACGATTTTTTTTTCTTTCTGTCCAGTTGAAATCATTTGAACCATTATGCAGTAGATTTGTAATTTCACTACAAAAATTAACTTAGAGGGGCCCGTGGCTAAATAATAACAGCCGCACATGTCGATCGATCAGGTTAAGCTACGCTTGCCGCGATTGGTCTGTGGATGGGTGACCATCTTTACATACGGAGACCCTTCCGTGGCTCGGAAAGCACTTTAAGCCGTTGGTCGCGGCTCTCATTCGTGGATCTTTGACAGTCGTTATGGGTAGTCAGAAGCCCGAAAGTCTGACAACCAGTCTTACCAAGGGGTATCGTATTAAACAGTAACTGGGTTGTGGAGGTCAGATAGGCAGTCGCTCCATGTAAAATACTGATATTCAGCTGCATCCGGTGGAAGCCGACCCCAACATAGTTGGGAAAAGGCTAGGCAGATGATGATGATGATGACTACAAAAATTAACTTAAAACTTTTCTCTTTCTTAGGCATGGCAATGATGACCGGCCAAGGCACTCTAGTGACATTCGACAAACGCGTCTTCACGATATCAGAAGCTGGCACGTTCCTCCTAAGCAAGGACTATAGACAAGACAACTTCACCGTTCTCATGGAGAGCAACGACCAGGGGAGGTACAACCTCATCGTGCTGACTAGGAGGACTCTTTTGCACATTGATTTGTATAGAGAGGTAAGCATAATAAACAAACATTTATAGCTAGGTGTTGCCTACTGTTTCTTATCCTAGAATTACATTTCACTTGCATAGATCCATACTTAATATTATAAATTCGAAAGTAACTCTGTCTGTATGTTACCTTTTCACGCCTAAACCACTGAACGGATTTCGATAAAATTTGGCAGAGAGATAGATTGCATCCCGGGGAAGGACATAGTTTTTATCCCGATATGCCCACGGGATCGACACTTATGCGGGTGAAACCGCGGGGCACTGCTAGTATAATATGTTTCCCTATGTCCTTTTTGAGGTCGTGTTTTAATTTTGTTTAAATTTGTCTAAAAGTTTTAACGTGAAAATCTGACACACAAACAGTCAAAAAACAAATACTTTTCCTGATACAAGAACTAAACAATCTGCATTCGCGACGTATTTGCCAAAAATGTAAACAAATATGAGTTTATGGAAAAATAAATTTTAATTCCTGCATTATAAAGTTCAGTTTACGCTACAACTTCAAACATTTTTATAACTTTTTAATAGTGCTAATCACTCTGGAAATTTGGAATTTTTTTTTTTTGGAAATTTGTTTAACTTGAAATAACATCAATTTGAAACATATATTTGAAAGACTTTACATAATTATGTTAACACGTCCCGATGAAGATATGATGAAGCAGAATCATAATTATGGAACTTGAAGAAAAATAAATGATTTCGGTTTTGGTCGATTTGACTCGAGGCTTTTCCACAGCCTCTAAAAACTGGCACAGAAATATGAATCTTATTGTTAGTTCAGTAAGTTTCATTTTCAATTGAATCCTTACCTCTCGCTATTGTGCCCTTACCCTCCCATTATTTTCTACTTGTTGTCTACAAATAGAACTGCCAACATGCTATTTTACTTTTTTTACCTAAGTTTTTACTTTATACTAATTGATAATTTATTACTTTACCAGCTTCTGCCCGCGATTTCGTTCGTGTGAGTTTTCTTGTTCCCTCAACCCATCCCTTCCCATTGCATCACCTGTCCTATCACTTCGTTTTCGCGTAGCGTTTTTGCTCAACTCCTAAGGGTCATAGTGTGATGTTAAATAGCCTAAAGCCTTCCTCAAGAATTGGGCTATCAAATACAAAAAGATTTTTTCATATCCGACTGGTAGTTCCAGAGATTATCCCCTACATACAAACTTACAAACAAACAAATACCTTTTTGTAATATTAGTATAGATTTATTATTTTTTTGAGGGGCCCGTGGCTAAATAATAACAGCCGCACAGATCGATCGATCAGGTTAAGCTACGCTTGCCGCGGTTGGTCTGTGGATGGGTGACCATCTTTACATACCGTGACTCCTCCGTGCCTTGGAAAGCACGTAAAGCCGTTGGTCCCGGCTGTCATTCGTGATCTTTGACAGTCGTTAGTCAGAAGCCCGAAAGTCTGACAACCAGTCCTATCAAGGGGTATCGTATTACCCAGTAATTGGGTTGTGGAGGTCAGATAGGCAGTCGCTCCATGAAAAATACTGGTATTCAGCTGTATCTGGTTAGACTGGAAGCCGACCCCAACATGTTTGGGAAAAGGCTAGGCAGATGATGATTTATTATTTTTTTAGGTTCAACCTAGTTCAGGCAAATTAGCAACTGTGATCTATTCTAATTGTTAAGGTATTTATTGTAAATATTTCCCTTTTATAAAAAAACGATTTTATTATTTACGTCACAGGAAGTTTCAATCGGGCATACAGTACTAACCCTGCCCGCGGTGGTAGACGGTCTCGTGGTGGACAGACAGACGGACACGCTGTCTGTACAAGGACACAACGGATTGGAGATACAGTGCAACTTGCTCTTCCATACTTGTAAACTACACGTTTCAGGTACGTAAACAACTTTGTGTAGTAAACTTGTATTACATTTTACGTCTATAGTCAATGATATTTTAGTAAACAGATATGTTATAAGCGCGCAAATCGTGAAGACTAGAAAACGTCCTAATTGGGACGTATTGCCTTTAGTCTGTGTCACGCACGTCTACGAGTGAGACGGTGCGCGCAGCTACGTAATTACCATCCAAAATGCCATTTTGTGTATTTAGAAAGTGTACCAATTATGATACCAAAGTTAATAAAACACAAGGAATCTCATACCACACGAAAGTACACATTATACTTCGATTTATTATTATATTTCAATTATTTTACTAATATTCTGATATTTGGAGGTTAGGAAAAAGAAAGAGATGGAAAATACATTTTTTGTCGTAAGAACGACAAGGATGCGAGCACTCCGGACATAGAATAAAAGTACAGATGCGAATATTAGGCAGTAAAGTCATCTTTACAGCAGAGTTCTAGTTTCCCTTTTAATAACTTTTCTTTATAATTTTGTTTGATATATTTAATTATAAATTAAACATGTCATAATATGTAGGAAAAGAAAATATTAATAGCTTATCGTTACCAGTCACAGATAGTGTTAAAATAAACCTACCATTGAGATTAAAATTAAATCTTTTCGAAGGTGTATGATTATTTTTACCCGACTGCGGCGAAGCCCAAAAGGAGGGTTATGTGTTTGTTACAATTGTATTTCTTTCTTTTTAAAACGTGTTTTATTTTTCACCTACCTACCTTTTAATAGTGTTTATTCGTTGCATAGGCACAAATCCCGACTACAAATTCTGTACACGCGGTTTGTACTTTCTGCCTAGTTAATTTGTTAGTCTATGATGCCAACGTGCGGTGATTGGTAGCCCGAATAATGTTTGTTTACATTCACGCGCAATTGACAACATCTAGCTGTCACTTTTTTTCTTATTGGTTTTATCAAGCTATCCTTTTTAGGGTTCCGTAGCCAAATGGCAAAAACGGAACCCTTATAGATTCGTCATGTCTGTCTGTCTGTCTGTCCGTCTGTCTGTCTGTCTGTCCGTCCGTATGTCACAGCCACTTTTCTCCGAAACTATAAGAACTATACTGTTGAAACTTGGTAAGTAGATGTATTCTGTGAACCGCATTAAGATTTTCACACAAAAATAGAAAAAAAAACAATAAATTTTAGGGTTCCCCATACTTAGAACCGAAACTGAAATTTTTTTTTTTCATCAAACCCATACGTGTGGGGTATCTATGGATAGGTCTTCAAAAATGATATTGAGGTTTCTAATATCATTTTTTTCTAAACCAAATAGTTTGCGCGAGAGACACTTCCAAAGTGGTAAAATGTGTGTCCCCCCCCCTGTAACTTCTAAAATAAGAGAATGATAAAACTAAAAAAAATATATGATGTACATTACCATGTAAACTACCACCGAAAATTGGTTTGGACGAGATCTAGTAAGTAGTTTTTTTTTAATACGTCATAAATCGTAAACCGCAATTTAAAATTCATTCAATCAACTTAAAAATAAAAAATTTAATTAATTTCATAAACATAAACCTTATGCATAAACCCGGATGTTACGGAACCCTCGGTGCGCGAGTCCGACTCGCTCTTGCCCGGTTTTTATCCTTTTTACTTGTAGTGAAATGTAAAATGAATGAAAAGTGTGTATGTGTGCTGCCTCTCGGCGCGGAACACTTTTTTCTGTTGTTTTGTAAGTGTATAACATATCTGTTTATTAGAATATCATTGTCTATAGTTTAATCATCACACTAATATTATATAGGCGAAAGTTTGTGAGTGTGTGTGTGGGGGTGGGGGTGGTGTTGATAAAATGTTGTATGGAGGTAGCTGACATCCTGGATTAACATAAAGGCTACTTTTTATCCCGATATTCCCACGGGATCGAAACTTATGCGGGTGAAACCGCGGGACACAGCTAGTTTGACATAAATCTTTAAATAAAAATCTTTATGTTAATGAACTTAAGGTTTTATATTGCTTGATGGCTTTAAATTCTGTACTTATAAATAAATATAAATAATTGTGAAGTGATAAAGGTAAATGCAGGATATTTTATTCATGGTATCCCTTAAAATTTCCAAACATACAAAAGTATTCCTGGGAACATTCCAATTTTGTCTCTGTCGTCCTATCTAAGGTTTCATATTAGTTTATCATGATAACGTTTGTCCTGGCTGTCATTTGTAGTTCTTTTAACAGACGGGTAGTCAGAACCCCGAAAGTCTGACAACCAGTCTTACCAAGGGCTATTATATTACCCAGTAACTGGGTTGTAGATCTCAGATAGGCAGTCGCTCCATGTAAAATACTGGTATTCAGCTGCATCCGGTTAGACTAAAACCGACCCCAACATTTGTAAGGAAGGCTAGGCAGATGTTGAAGCTTCAGAAATGCAACGAAAGATTTTATGATTAAGACCAGTTCAATAATATTGACAAGAATGCCAGTACTTTTATTTCATCTCAATCCAATGTATACAAGTCAAATCTGTTAATTTCCACATTGCTTTAACCCTCTATTTTTTCCCAAACAGGCTGGTACTACGCAACCCTAGGAGGCCTCCTCGGAACCTACAACAACGAACAATACGATGATCTCCTCTTGCCCAACAACACATTCACGACTTCAATCCCAACGCTGGGCCACAGTTGGAACATAGTGCCCAGTGCCAACCCTACTAACATTGAGAACAAAGATCTAAAGAATGATACGCAGTGCGAGAAGTTCTTCCAGAATAAGGTGTCGCCGCTACATCCGTGTTTCTCTGTTGTAAGTATTTCGATCGAGTAGATCGCTTTTAGCGATAAAACCGCCCATTGTGTTACCCTTTGTGCAGTTTCTATATTTATGTCTGTAATTTATATGGTGTACATAATAAAGAGTATTTTATTCTATTTATATCAAACCTTCATTTTTAAATCACTGTTTCTATAAAAGTATTTAGCTATTTGAAAAAACGAAATATTTCAAATAGTGAGTTAGAATTTTTATATTGGAATTTTTATCTGAATTTGACGTAAAAATCTGTTGAATAAATACTAGGGCCAAACCCAGAAAACCTTCAAATATAACTGTTTGTTTTCACTGCCATAAAAATATCTACGTTCGTTGAAATAAAATCAGAAATAAATAACCTTAACTGCGTGCCTCTATCTCTGTAGGTACTCTACCAGATACTGTTTAAAAGTATATTTATTACGACTTTATTTCAACGGTCGAAATATTGATATTTCCGACCTTTTTTTTTTTGGGTCGGAAATCATCAAATGACCCCTCCCGCTCTGGGCGGAGCGGAAGGGAGTGTCAGATTCTTACTGACTAAAACCCACCCGTGTTCCTTCCTTAGCCCTTTATGTTCCGGGCTAACGGTAACCCTTTCGGAAAATCCCGCTGACCCGGCAGGCTTCGGCCCTCACGGGCCCCTTTACATGATGCTGACATCTCTATGAGGCGATTGGCCGACCCTTACAGTCTCTCTCTGACATTCTCAATTCTTTAATAAAACTATTTCGTCCGTAGATACCGTCCCTACCGTTCTACGCGGAATGCATGTCAGGCGGAGCAGCGTGTGCTTTAGCGAGTGCTTACAAAGAACTGTGTCTACACGAACACGTCCCCACGCACATGCCTGACCACTGTCATCAGTAAGTATACAGGGATTTTTTATAGTTTTCACGAGTGACGTTTTTAAAAAGTCTGTAGCGGTATCTGTAACGCCACATGCGAACAACACGTCATACTGACGTCACGCAAAATCCTGCATCGCGCAAGCAGAGTTTACCGCGCAACTAGCATAGATACAACGGCCCAACATGAATCATCGGGCAGTTGCCCGCCAGACACAACACCCGTCTGGTCGGAGGATCCTATTTCCTATTTCTATAGAGTATGAGTGAACTTTACATCCTGTTCCTCATACCTCTATAAGTCCGAATATGCTTTCGGCAGTCAGCCTGCTAGCAGACTGTCTTATAGTTTCACCAAAATGGGTAATACTGATGAATTTATTTAAAAAGGTCGTAGGTCGAGAAAATAATTTAAAAAAAATACTCCACCTAAAAAATCATGAGTCATTTGGCTTCTTCAGTTTTCAAATTTCTCCAAATTGTAGTGTCGCAAAAGCTAGAAAAAGGTTTTTAAACATTGTGTTTTCATGATATAACCAAAAAAGTGTAACATGTAAAAGTCACATTGATATACTTGCAATGATGTAAATGACAAACACAGGTCCACTTGCACCACACATCACTAATTGGATTTAGCGCTAAAATGAATTTATAACATTATTTTTTTTATTTCTGTCACTCCTTTGAAGATTACAGCCGGTCGATTCTGTAAAAACATCACGTGATAACTTAAGTGAAGTGAGCTTAAAGTGAGCTGTCATTCCACCTGATGCTAGAGATTGACACTATTGACAGCTCACTCCACGCTCACTTCACCTAAGTTTTCACGGTGAGATTTTTCCAGAATAGCACTGCAGGTACAGAATAAGGTTTTAGTGATTTGTGGCGCAACTAGTGGTCCTAAGTATTTTTTTTCAATTGTAGACGCAACACCAAATATATCCTTTACTAGCTTTTACCCGCAACTTTGTCCGCGTGAAATTTCTTTTCCCCGAGCCACCGCGTCGCATCGCATCGCCTACACGCGCTAATACTTCGTTTTCGCTTTTTTTTCTTTTTGCTCGACTTTTAAGGATCATAGCGTGATATTTAATACCCTATAAGCCAGGGGTGGCCAACTTAGTTAGACCCAAGATCTACTGTTCACTGACGACACCCTGTACGATCTACCAATTACATACTTCTTGAAATCTTATATGAAACAGCATAATTCAGTACACAATTATGTAGTATTTTTTATTTTATTGAGGCTTTGACTGCCACCGCGGTCACCGGTGACCGCGAACAATAGATTTTCTATTGTGTCTGTTGTCTGGCAGTCAACGTGAGGGAAAATATAAAACCGAAAATTATTCTTAGTAACTACTTATTTATATTAATGTGAGCATTGCGTTTGAGCATGTTTCGCTAGATTAGCAAAATCAGGTTTCTAGATGGAAATATTTTTTGCCTTGCCACGATCGAATGGACTATTAAGTCGCGATCGACCTGTTGGCCACCCCGGCTGTAATAAGCCTTTCTCAAGAATTGGGCTTACAAATGCAAAAAAAAAATTCAAATCCGACCCTAGTTCCAAAGATTTGCTCGTTCAAACAAACTCTTCAGCTTTATTATTAGCATAGATTTTAATCCTTTCCTAACACTAAATAATTATTTCTTCCACAGATGCACAACCCCTCAAGGTGACATAATAGAAGAAGGGTCATTCCACATCCTCCAATACATCCCGAACTCGACCGACGTGGTGTTCATAGTGGAGGCGCTGCATTGCAACAAGAACCTGCGCAAGAGCAAGAATATGGACCTCTTTGTTGAAGCCTTCGATATCAAGATGCAGGCTAACGGGCTGTCCGATAATAGGTGAAACTTGTTTAGAGATTGTTGAGGTTTAACGATGTCTTATAGGATGAGCAGCACGCAGCAGTATCCTTCGTTTGCTTATGTATACAGTCAACAAAAGAGATAAGTATGCAGGATGGTCGGATATAGTTGAAGTTTAGTAAGAAACCGATGGATGTTCTCGAATAGAATTTTATTAATAGAAAACAAACAGCTCATTTTATCAAATTAAATTTCAGTCGACAACCCCATTGGTTTCTTACTAAACTTCAACTATATCCGATGATCCTGCATACTTATCTCTTTTATATTTGTTGACTCTACATAATGTATAGCCAAAATCAAATCAAGAAGTTTTTTAATTATCAAGTAACACATTAAAGACATGTGAGCAAGATCAAGCATTCACTTCCACAATTTCAAATTAGTTCTCTAAAAGATTTATAAAACTTAAAAAAATAGGTTGACACATAAACGTTTGGGAGCTAGCAACAATGGTCAAATGTGACTTTTTTTTTTCTCGCTTTTGTCATATTCATAGGTAACCAATGATCGGATAATCGGGCGCTTATATACCTAAACTTCTTCCCACGAAAGAATAATATGGACATTCCTTTCTGAATAAATAAGTAATCCCGGATTCCCGGGATTGAACAATTTTGTAAAACCAACTATAACAAACTTAATGAAATTATAGCAGTGGTTATTTTGATTTAGTATCTTTATTTTATTCAAAACAAATGGAATATCAATAAAAAATGATAATGTGCACAATGTGGTCAAGTAGTGGAAATTGATTTATCTATCTAACAGATTAGTGATCGAATCGACTAATTTATGATATTTTATACGAACAGAAGACTAAAAACTATTTATATTTTTGACTGCCAAAAAGTTCAGTTGTATTTTTTAATTATTGATATTTCCTAGCAAGCATCACAAAACCATTACGGCCTTATTACAAAACAAGATTTATCTTTAGACCCAGGTTTAAACCATCCAGCTATTTTAAATTTCGAACTATAATCCGACGAAGCTAAAGTTCTTATTACAAAAACTGACGTTAAACCCGAGTCTAGGTTGTCAATTTTGCATTAAGAACTTTACAGTTGTCGGAATAAAGTTCAAAATTTAAAAATGGCTCGATGGTTTAAACCTGGGTCTAAAGATAAACCTTGTTTTATAATAAGGCCGTTAGAGTCTACAAAAGACTAGGTGACTTTCTGAAAGGCATGTCCGTATTATTCTTTCGTGGGAATAAAAGTGAAGTTTAGGTATATTAGCGCTCGATTATCCGATCACTGTTCATAACCTTTAGGAATTTAGAGAAATACTAAAAAAGTTATTACTTCATTAAAGGTTGACATAGAGAGAATGGTCAATCAAGATTGATAATGAATCAAATCACGCAACAGATAAGGTTTTCTAACGCTATATTATTTGTTATGTGCAGATACGCCATCGTAGGCTTCGGCGGTCGCGGCGTGTACCGCCGCCCGCGCTCGCTCTACGTCAACAACAAGGTGTTCACCAATTCTATAGAGATATCACAACATTTGGACAACTTTATTATCGGTGAGTACGATCTTTCTAGCAACTATAAATTGTTGGGTGATCGCTTATAACTAGAGATCGGAAAGTAGGTATTTACCTAACCTATTCCTCAAATACCCAAGCTAGAATAATATGGAGACACCTTCTTGAACAAACCTACCAACAACATCCAGGGATTACGAAATTAGTTTGGACTGGAGTTTTTTTTTTGTTATAAAACTTGGATTCCGTAATTATTATATGAAATCCAACAATTTATTCAGAACAACAATTTACTCTTTACCTGCGACTGTGTTTCCGAGCGCATATAACCCGAATCTCTTCAAAGTAAGAGTGAACAGGCTTCTTCTGGGTAAGCTCACTCCATCGTCGACTTTGTCTCTGTGACTTCTGACCTAGTCTAGAGTCAAGAGCAAACCCATTTCAAATTTAAAAAAAATAAAAAATATCCCAATTTTTCAGGAAAAATTAAGTTTAAACATCATCCACATTTCGGATCTAGACTTAAAATGGCTACACTATTCCATACTCTTTTGCAGGTTCTGTATCGGTACTTGGCGTATATATCTTGACATTACCTCCACCTAACAAGTACCGGTACCAAATTTAGGTACCCCGCGCGTACCACAAATCTCATAGTTGTACGAGGAACCTCGTACGGTTGACAACCTTGAAGTTATTTTTCTAATGGCCATTAACTGTCCTTTTTACTTACTATGTCTATTTTCTCACTCTTACTTACGTAAATATTTGTTTGGTACCGGTTTTGGTAACGGTGCAGTACCGATACTGATTAGAAATACCAATACCATGAGTACACTGCGTCTGGTACCAATATCACACAAAGACCAATGGTACCGGTTCCCAAAAATACCGGTTTTTCAAGACCTGCTCGCGGGAGGGGGGAGTTGTAGAGCTGCTTCTTTCCAGCTTAAACACTTGGAAGCGACGCATGTCGGGTTTGACGCGGTTTTCCGATGTTTTATTTAATAACTCTTATAATTTCCTTTCTCTAGACAAATCTGACATCGTCCGAGGTAACCGCACAACTCGCACAGACATGTTCGCAGCGCTGAGCTTCGCAACACGTCTGCCATTCCGCGCGGCCGTGCCACGGACGTTCATACTCATGCCCTGTTCCAAGTGTGACTCCGCCTTTATGAGGGTAAGTTGACGAAGAATAAGGTGGGATTAAGTGATATGTGAGACAATTAAAAAAAAAGGATTTGATTTAAGTATAGATGATGATGATGGTAGCATTATCATCATCATCATCTGCCTAGCCTTTTCCCAACTATGTTGGGGTCGGCTTCCCGTCTAACCGGATGCAGTTGAAGACCATCTCAGACATCGATCTACATGGTCTTCATATAACCTGACCAAGATTATGTCTGGACTGTAAAAGAGACTGGTGACCTCTGACTTTGTTTCGGCCTTTCTTCTCAGAGTAGTCAGATAGGAAACGCCGATCTCATCTAGTTTAAAAAAAAAAAACATGATTGACGTGTAAAAGTGTTTTTACAAACCTAGCTTCATCGGATTTTTATGTATTTTCAACTAACGGGCATATCTCCTTCTTTCATATATCTATGTGTGTGACAGTCTCTCTCTTAATGTGAAGTGTCATATTAACGCCCGAGTATTATATATATGAATAATAATATATTTATCCAGTTGGACTACTCGACGATCTACCACAACCTGATGGAGAGTTCAGTGACGCTGCACATTCTGATGGACGATGACTTCATGCTGTCCAAGAAACGGGCTGCTAAGTACTTGTTCGGTGAGTAAATATTACATAAGATGTGGCCAAATAAAAAGCAATCATAGCCCAACGCCAAAGGTGCCATAATGGCATGAACCCACTCCTATTTAATATTTAAATTTTATAGCCTTTTTGGCCACCTCCGAACAGGTTCCCCTTAATTTATCTGGTATATGCCCTTTGACTATTTCCCCTCCTTATTATATACTTTTACAATTATTATTATTATTTTAAGAATTTTAGCTCTTTACATTATATAAATATAATGAAATAGACGTATTTTTATCTTGTGAACAAAGTAAATAATAGTGTCTGGTAGATAGGTAATTTTACAAAGTTATGTTGTATTGCTTTTGTTAGCCTGGCCAATAACTTGTACCAAATAACTTTTTGGTAAAAGTAGTAAATAGTTATTTGGTTCAAACAATATTTGACACATGACATGTTGGTTGTTGGCAAAAGGCCCAACTGCACTCCCTATTATCTGGGACCTAAACATAATGTCGTTATACTACAGTTACGCTTTTGTCTAGCCCTTCGGGGAATGCAGTCGTGATGTTATGTGATGTTAATGTTATGATATTTGACAGTTTCTCGCCAATGGTTACCTTGAAATACTCTTTGATACTATTTTTATATTTTCTTCTTTACCCAGGCGTCGACAACACACTTGCCTACACAAATAAGGACTACGAGCGACTAGTGGGCGACGCAGCACTCAGGAAACAAGTAAAACTGCCTAAAGAGAAGCTCGGACTTTGTACCTCTCTCGCTATGGAAACCAACGGTACAGTAAACAGATCAACTTTTTACGTAAAAAAAAACTTCAATACCTACTCGACCCAAATGTATGGGACGACTGATTATTTTTTTCGTGATTACGATGTTGGTCCCATGGAAGAACTTATGTACTCGCCCTCGACGTAGAAAAGGCCTTTGACAATGTCGACCTCAATGCACTGAGGGATATCCTATTACAACGAACCAACAAATCGCTGACCAACAAGATAATTAAGGTATGCTTGAATGGACGAACATGCATCAAATGGTGTGACACCATTTGGAGTCAAACAAGGTTGCCCTCTGTCCCCTCGCCTGTTTACACTGGTCATCGACGAAGTCATTAGAACCCTCGACGAGGAAACCCAATTAATAAAACTCGACCAGGATCGTGAAATCTCACTGCCCCTAGTACTATCATTTGCGGATGACCTTATCTTCATTTCAGATGACCTAGAAAGGTTAGAAGGTGTCCTATACCATATTAAACCCCTACTAGATAGTGTAGGCCTCCAAATAAATGAAACAAAAACAAAAATACTAATTAGGGACCCCATAGCTACACAGATAACGGCACACGTGACCCTTAATGGAATAAGTATACCGACAAGTGATGAAATTAAATACCTAGGTACATACTCGTACATTACACCTACATTAAACAGAAAAAGTACTATAAAAAACGTTGCGAACAGGCCATGAAAAACGCCAAATCGTTAATACCATTCATAGATAACTCAAATATGGACTGGAAATTAGCCAGACTCATGTACCGAATGGTGATCGTACCGTGCATGATACATGGTCTGAAAGTATCGGCACTTACCAAAGCTAACAGGTCAAGACTCAGAAGATATGAGCGAGTTATCATGAGAGACTTGATTAACCACTCTAGGAATAAACCAAGACAAAAGAAAATGCATGAAATCTTAGACGGAAAAACAGTAACCAAACGCATCAAGAACCACAGGATGTGCTAACATGTCTACAGGCGCCGCAAACCACACCTACTGCATGCAGCAATGCACTACAAGGCCAAATCCAAGAAGGTCGGCCGACCTATTTACACATGGAACGACAAATTAAAACAGGACATGAAGTACTTCGACAAGGGAATCAATTTTTGGATGGATACAGCGGAGGATAGAAGTAAGATCAAGATCGCTGCTAGTGAGATTTACAAAAAACTGGAAACGGATAGTAGCGAAACTTCCGACGAAGTCATTGAAAACAGCAACATCTAACACAACACAGCAGAGCAATGACAGACAAAAGAACCGAGAAAGCAGAAGCCCGCCAAAAGACGCACCGAGGAAGCTAGACCTGAACCAACCTGACGGCAAGGTCGATATAAGATGCCCATCCACAGATAATAATTACCCATCTCTCCACTAGTCCAATGCTTACTCTAGGATGCATATCCGGTAGGCTCTTAAATCCTTACCTGTCCTACGGGCACGTCTTCCCTACCATTACCGCGCCCCCGGTCTATTCCTTGATATGCAGTGGTCGCTGTAGCACCATGAACATGAGGCTACAGGAGCTAGTGCGAATCTTGGGGTTCATTCGATTAATCGAGTTTGGTTTAACCACGCTGGGATCGGTGCAATTCATTCATTCATTCATTCATTACGATGTTGGTCCCATGGAGAAATTTGATCAGTATGATGGTGTGTACCACACCCCTAATTTTGACTACACGTTTTTAATACACCCTGTATAAATTAAACTCTGTCAAAATAACATATTATTAAAGAGGTCTAGACAACATTCTGCTTAAAGAAACCTCACTATATTTAACGAATATTTTGCCTATTAAACTGCCTTTTCTAATTCTAAACAAATCTTCCCTGCAGGTACAATATTCGCGGGCGCCAAGCTGCAGGGCGACCGCCCCACCGCGCGGCGCTTCTCTACGGTGCTGGGCGCGCGCGCCGCCGGAGCTACCGCCCGCTGCGCCGCGCCGCCGCGCTGCGAGTGCAGCGAGGCGCGCCTCACGTGCAGGCCTTGCGCCGACACACAGAGACTGGTGAGTAACTACCTTCTGCACGGTGCTGGGCGCGCCGCCGCGCTGCGAGTGCAGCGAGGCGCGCCTCACGTGCAGGCCTTGCGCCGACACACAGAGACTGGTGAGTAACTACCTTCTGCACGGTGCTGGGCGCGCCGCCGCGCTGCGAGTGCAGCGAGGCGCGCCTCACGTGCAGGCCTTGCGCCGACACACAGAGACTGGTGAGTAACTACCTTCTGCACGGTGCTGGGCGCGCCGCCGCGCTGCGAGTGCAGCGAGGCGCGCCTCACGTGCAGGCCTTGCGCTGACACACAGAGACTGGTGAGTAACTACCTTCTGCACGGTGCTGGGCGCGCCGCCGCGCTGCGAGTGCAGCGAGGCGCGCCTCACGTGCAGGCCTTGCGCTGGCACACAGAGACTGGTGAGTAACTACCTTCTGCACGGTGCTGGGCGCGCCGCCGCGCTGCGAGTGCAGCGAGGCGCGCCTCACGTGCAGGCCTTGCGCTGGCACACAGAGACTGGTGAGTAACTACCTTCTGCACGGTGCTGGGCGCGCCGCCGCGCTGCGAGTGCAGCGAGGCGCGCCTCACGTGCAGGCCTTGCGCTGACACACAGAGACTGGTGATCTCAAGAACTACTAATACTATCAACATGAAATTTGGGATAGTTTTAGATGACGTTTGCCCAACTAATTTGCAAATAAGAAAAAATATATGTATATTTTTTACAACAGGAACTGAAAGGTGGTCTGAAAAATTCGAAGTGGGGCTACTAGGGCATGTGGGGTATCATATGAAAGAGCGCAGTTTACACATTCTCAACCATTTTTTTTAGGCTGCGTAGTTATCGACTTTTGATGAAAAGGTAAAAAAAAATACCGTTCCCGCCCTTAGCTCCGAAGTTTGCAAAGAGAAAAATCTGAAATTATTCTATGTGATAGACGTTTATGTAAAGATTACAGGAAAAATAAAACTAAGTCTCTAAATAGCACACTTTTTCAGAAATCATCAACAAAAGTTACATTAGTTCTACTATCGGAGATGGCGCTGACATAAAACTGCAATAATTTAAAAAAAAAATGATTTTTATAACAGACAGTACCCAAACAAATACAACCCATACTATTGTAAACTAGAGACATTAATTTGTCTATTCCACCCTATTATATATTATATTATATTATATTTCGGTATAGTTTCATACAATGGTGCACAATGGTCTTTCTCAATACTATTTTTGTCCACAGTTGGAGCTCTCATTCTTCAACTCCGATGACATCGACGAACTGATCGATATGGCGATGGAGCCTCCTACGTTACCCTCGTTCAGATAATGAGAACCGTTCTTAGAATAATAGATTTAGTCATACCTTTAATATAAAAGCTAGACTATCGGCCATTATAGAATGAAGTGAGATGTGTTTGATAAAATGTCTTCCAAAAAAATACAAGAAATATTTCGAAGTGTCTACCTAAGTGCATAGGTTCTCAACGCGGCGATAAATTGAAGCCTTAAAGGGGCAGTAGAAGACCCAGAATAAATCATATATCTTAACTTACGACTAATTATAATATTACACGTTTAAATATAATCGTGGCAATAGCTGTTTCAGATTACCGACAGATGGTAAGTAAAAAATATATTCTCAAAGTGTAAGGGAAAATAAGGTTGAGAACCTATGACCTAGTGTAACGTCTTGGTATAAGATCTGTATAAATTAAGATCGATTTTGAATAATCACCAAAATGAGTATGTTAAATTTTCGTAAGTTTCCAAATGAAGTGATATAAACGTTTATTTAAGAAAACAGTTCAAATAGTAGTTTAATATATTTTAAGGATACAATAAAAGTGAAGTACATAAAATAATTATGTTTTAAGAAATACAACTTATTTGAAACCTTATTTACTTAATAGTACTGTTTATTTTATAATGCAGTGACGATGTAGACATGTAGTATGTTTGCTGTGTACATATTTAATTATTTGTAAGTATGACATTCGATAGAATATAGGACTGCAATAAAATATTTTTGTAAGTGGATTCTTGTTTCAATATTTAATTTACTGCTTCGATCCTTTTCTAGTTTTCATACAAGTCGACCGACCAAGTACATATTCAGCTTATAATGTTCCCTCTGCTGGGATACAGGCCTCCGCACTGTAAAAGGGAAAAATCTAGTACGGGTTGGCAGTTGTCACATTTCTTCGAATTTTTGGTTCTAGGATATGCCGGTTTCCACACGATGTTTTCTTTCACCACTTAGAAAAATGGTGATGAATTAATTTACACAAAGTAAAGCCCCTGTCTGGTCAACTACGATCTACAACTTGTAAGTCTCGGCAGTTATCACTGGCTGGGCCAACACTGCTACTGCCGAGGATAGTAAAACGGTGTAAAATTAAAAATGCGAGTTTTTAAAAGGACTTTATTAACAACTACGTAAGTCTTAAAATCTTGGAACAAAATAACGTTATCACAACTCTCTACACTATAACCTAACAGAGTTACAAATAGTTAGACCTTAAATAAGAAGTGGGGACACAATAGGACTATATATTGGAACATTAAGAGTCAAAACCAGGACTTATCGATTTCCGATTGGCAAATAAAAAAAAAAGCTTAAAGTTGTGCTTACAATGGTTTCAACTACTGGGTCGGCCATGCATTATAGTATGATTTTTCTGCATAGATATTTGAGCAATTTATAAGCTCCATTAACAATATTTAAAATACCCTAACATGTTTTTACTTCACCAGAAACTGATCAAAAGGCTGGCAAGCCCATCTTACTCCGTAATAGACAAAATTTGACATAGACAATAAAACATTATTCATCATAATTAACACACTTTAGGCTCGGCGCAAACGATCCACCGACAGCAGTCACTGGTGTCTGTCGCCTCTTGTTGTGGTTTTGAGTACTGCTGTAGAGGGTGCCGAGTCTTAGATGCAAACAAATTTGGCAGATTACTTATACAACTTATATGCTATAACAAGACCACCAACAACCGCAACAGCTGCAGAAAATTTATACAACAGATTAAACAGGACCTTATTCTGTCCACCAACAGAATTTACAATCAAGTTGTTCATTATAAAGACATTGTTGCTCTCTTCAATAAATGCTACTTTCTCTTCCTCGGTCATTTTTTCTGCGATCTCATTCATAGCTTGTCTGTAATCTTTCTTTAGTTGAGCGATGTCAGTTCCAGTGAAGTCTGTCACTTTGTCTGTGTATGTCTCGGACTTGGCTTTTTCTGAAATCAAATTGATAAAATTAATTAAGAATCACCAAAGTTCAATGTTTTTGACTCCTGAAGGGCTGGGAGCCCAGAGGGTTTTTGGGCAATCATATGCAGGGCGAAAGTTTATAGCTCAGTAGAAGAGAGATGAAGAGAGGACACTGAACATGTGTGGAAATGAATAATAAAGTGGCAATACACTAGATGTGAGGAATGATAGAGGATGGGTATGACATCACTGCGCAAAAGGGATGGAGGGGCAGACAAGATGAACGACAGTCGACAGATATAAAAGACGTAATGTGTACGAGAAAAAATTTAATGTAAAAGTAGTTAAAGAACCAGCTTGCTTTTCATTTACTACAATCCCAACATTTGGGGGCTCATCTGGGATCTAGAAGTGAAGAAAAGCAATAATAATTTTCATTTACAAGGATCCCTACCCTACACATATATTTGATAAGTTTCAGATACGAACCCTGTGACCAGAGGTCTACTTTCAGATTCCAAAATGGAAAAAAAATAACGTGATCGGCTTGGAGAGGGCTGACGCATAGTGACATAAATAGGCTAATCCGATAAAGAAATCGTGGGTTTTCCTTTAATCTGACGACTTTGAAAAATCTGATTTAGACAATTTTTTAGGATAAAACAAAAATCACCATCACCAAACATCCTCCGTTTCTTAGCCAGGATCTGTCCACCGCTCAGCAGTCCCAAGTACAAATGATAGGCATATGCCATCAGTAGTCTAGGATTCGACCTCTCAAGCTCTTGCAGGTGCTCTATGTAGTTCTCTAAAGGCATGGCCTTAGGTATTTTCGACCAGTCCACACCAAGGTAGTGTGTTAGGTCCTCTTCAAATGCCTTCTTTCTGTAATTTTAGAAAGGGTTTTTAGTTTGACTTTATATGAAGCAATTTAATTGGCTGTTGATTGCAATAAGTTTAATTAATAAAAATTATTGGAATCAATTCAGTTACTTATTCTGAACAAACTGTACAGGTTTCGCATATACTAAAAATAATGTTTTATAAATGTAAATCAATGTTTGTATGTTTATCCTCTGTGCGTTCCGAAACCATTGGTCAGATTGTGATGAAACTTTGGTAGGGTGTTCTGGGGACGCCTGTGAAGGTTCCTAATTATTAAAAAATGGGAAAAAATGACAAAACAAAATCTAAATCAGTACGAAGTTCGCCGGGTCAGCTAGTACTTAATATATGTTATGTTTAAACAGTGTTTAAAATATGCAATTTTATATATTGCTTCTATTATATTGTATTATTTGGACAATCTTGCCTTATTGGGTCGGTAACAGCATCAATTTATACAGGATGGCAGGTACATTGTTGTGCAAACAGTTTACATGAATTCGCCACATGATTCTAAACGCCTTTTACCCTTAGGATCGGCGAACGTAGACCTACGCGAGACACAATGGTTTTTTAATTGTGTCTGTAATTACGACATACAAGGGGTTAAGTGCAGAAATTATTCATAGGTTATCAAAAAAAAGCAGCTGTTTCATAGAGAAGTGCAATACCTACACGGTCAAAAATGTATGGACTATCTAACTATTTTTTAACAACCAATGAAAAATTTCAAGACCCTGTAGAAAAATATGTTACATATTTGTGTACTTAGAACGGTACAAACCTGTAGAGAGCTTTATTGAAAAACAGTTTGTCGAAGTCTTCCATCTTTAGCCTTTCCTTAGCATCTTCCAGGTATCCGAAGATGTGGTAGAATATGAACAGACCACCTCCCCATACCTCTTCATCTCTTAATGCTGAAACATTTATAAAATAAGGCAAAACTATAGATATACTTATTGCCATCCTTGCTTAGAAATCTATCTGAGAAAAAAAATTGCAAAGAGAAAGGAGTTTCATAACCAAAATATAGCCTTTGGTATGTATGTATTATGTCTATAGTGTAACCTTTAGGTGCACCAAATTCTATCATTTTCTCCGCCTATAGGCTTCCAACTCCAATAAAAGATGAGCAAAGAAATTGCTTGGCAAATAGACATCATGTTGTTCAATTGTAAGTTAGCAGTTTATCATCGGAACCAACGCGTGTAAATATATTTTAGTTAGGCCATTGTTTTGCCGGTAGAAAAGCGACAACTGCGCATGCAGCAGAACAATGACTTTACAAAAATATGACAAAGAAAAAAATGGGAGGTACTTTTCGAAATTGTATTTTATTTTGGCATTTATTTTCTTTTACGGTTAATGGATTTGATCATTCCAGTAGAAATAGTCGTAGCACTTACAGAGAGCGAACTTCGCGTTGACTAGGGCATCACTGATGTTGTGTATTTTCCTCGTAGCTTTTCGCATGCGGGTTGTAAATAATTCTGCATTTTCCGTCATTTTTCACTCTATTCGATAAAATCTCTCTTTATTCACTCAAAACTAGCCGCACTCGCGAAATTTTGAATCTGAATAACCCTAGGACATTCCGACATACCTATGAAAAAAACAAGATGAAGATAATCTTTTCTAGAAGATAGACTTTTGGTTTTGAACAACTGTTAACCCTTTCTCTGCAGGAGTGCAGGCAGTTTCGTGTTCAGATTTTCAGGTGGTCTTTATACACTTGTATTGTACCACCAGGTACTGACAGGTAGTCAAAGTCGGAATGTCAATGTCAAACATTTGTTGTTGACGTTGTTGTTTCCATTCGTTTCATTGAGATAGGAAAAACATGGAGAGGCCGCGTTATTCTATACATACATTTGCTTATACAAATATGAGTGAAGTATGATTCAGAATACGAAATATCGTTTTGTCTCGTTCTTTCTAATAAGATAATCGTATTTGATAAAAGAGACAACAATATTTTAAGTTGTTGCTCATTTTGGCAACATTTTGACGTGACGTAGTACAATTGTAGGTAAGGTGCCGTATCAGCCATCTTTTGCGACAAGTTTCGTGGTAGTTTTGCTGTCAAATGGTTGTTTACTTTTTGTATTATTGAGATTTGCGAGAAATATACAAGGATTTTACCTTTTAAAACTGCATGCAAATGTTGGAAAACAACAATTCAACATGTCTGTGTGTTGTATTGTGAAGTGTGGTGCAAGAAAGAATGAAAATCAACCTCTAATGTCTTTGCAGAGGTTAATAGCCGGTTTTCATGCAAAAATACATTTAATAATACACATTCGATGATACAGTTGTGACGCGATCATGAATTTATGGCTAAAGTATTGATATTTGGGTTCATTTCCGTATAATAGACCTTTTTAGTATATTTTGTTAATTCATTTGTTTGTTTACAATAATATGTCAAATGGAATAGGGTTGTACCGTTGCCGTAATAGTTTTCTCCGCTGAAACGTCATCGACATATTCTGCGATGTGAACATAAATAATTCTGTGTCTTATTCGGTCCGAGTGACCTTGCCAGGTCCGTCCTCTGGTTCACAGCACCGAAATTAAAATATTTTATTTCACATAAACCTACATGGCCACTTAGGAAACGTCAGTAGCTAGGTCATCATCATCATTTCAGCCGAAAGACGTCCACTGCTGGACATAGGCCTCGCCCAAAGGGGGGGGGAGGGGGTTGCCATAATCGCCACGCTTGGCAGGCGGTTTGGTGATTGCAGTATAGTTTGGTGGTGAAATGCATAGAGAACGCTGCTGGCCATTCTCTACCGGAGAATCGACCCTTAGTCGCCTTTTACGACACCCACGGGAAGTATGGGGTAGTGCTATTCTTTAAGTCCGGCACCACACAGACTGTGGAGTTTCTTGCCAGTGCAGTAGCTAGGTGCACGGTTCCAATTGGTTGCTTCCTATGGGGAAGAACTGGCAAGAAACTCCACAATTTTTACAATGTTTTCTAATTTGTTAAGTACCTGGTACTGATTTTAATAAATAAATAACTCGTTTTTTATTAAATTTATGGACTATCTGTTTCTCTCTTCTCGCCACTGCAGATTTATTACCGAAAAAACTCAGTGAAAGCTGAAGTGACGGTAACAGAGAGTTTTTACATTTGGTACTTACGCTATCAGATGCATTTATAAGTAGGTATCTTATTATATTGCCATTTGTCTTCACAACTGGTTTGTACATAATACACATTGTTTGTATGTACATAATACAGGTTTGTACATAACTATAATATTTTCTCTGAAAATTCTAACTCTAATAAAAGATTTTCTTTTTTGACATGTATACCTACCGATAAATAGTTCAGTAATTAACCATGAGTCTTTCGTTTCACGCATCACAAAAGATTATAAATAAAGTATTTTTGCACACTTTATTTTTATGCAAAACTATAAAGTTACCGAAAATAAAGTAACAAACGTTATTATAAAGTATGGTTGGCAACCGTAATTACAACTGACTTTAATTTAGTAAGTTATTATGATCCAAACGTAATAACTAGTAAGACTCATATTTAGTATCGATACTCGATAATAGTAACACCTGTGTTCCTTGATTGACACAACCCTAGCAGTGGCAGCCATTTTATGCGACAAAACGAGTTGTAGGTATGCACCCTTTTTTTTCAGTCTGTGTGGTGCCGGACTTAAAGAATACCACCACCCCTTACTTCCCGTGGGTGTCGTAAAAGGCGACTAAGGATCGTACCGGAGAATGGGCAGCAGCGTTCTCTATGTATTCCACCATCATACCATACTGCGATCGCCAACCCGCCTGCCAAGCGTGGCGATTATGGCAAACCCTCCCAAAATTGGGGGAGGCCTATGTCCAGCAGTGGACGTCTATCGGCTGAAACGACGACGACGACCCTTTTTTTGTAGGTATTTCCAGTCCATACTTTTTTATGTCAATGATTCGTTTCGACTAATAGGTAGAACTAGAACTAGAAAGTAGGCTGTCTGTATTGACAGTGTTGATAGTTTCTTGTTATTCTTGATTATGTTGAGTCCTCAGTAGTCAAGAACGATTAATTATGTTCTGTGAAAGTGTAATAAGTGTATTATGATAAAAGGTTTCTTCCGTTTGGCTGAATTAAAGTTAGGTAATTAGAAAAGAAGGGACTTTTTCTTGTTAGACCACACTCTTTGTTATGTAAATTAATACGATTTCCAAAATTTATAATGGACGGGCTTAAGGTGAATGTTGCGATGGGCCGTCCATACATTTTTCTTGGGGATTGTACGCTAAACACAGACACACTTTGTTGAAAACGAATCATTTTATCACTTTTCTATAATGAAATGTCCCCGCGATCGACCTTTTTAGGAAATAACTTACATTATTTACTGAGGAAAACGATCGCGAAATCCAGACGAAATTTGACAGTTGCGCCACTAGTGTGCGTGAGTTTTGACAAGCAAACTCAATCGTCATGATTGCGATAGTTTAGAGATGAGAACTCTAGATGGCGTAAACGCGTTATTATAATTCTGTTAAATCAATATCATACGTAATAAGTGATTGATTTATTTCCTTTCCTACCTTTCATAAACAGATTCACAAAAAAAAACGTTATAATCAATAACCTGACCTGACGACCTTACCAACGTAAACAACTTTATTACATAATATTGTTTTGTGGCAACATAAATATCATTATTCGTAGATAGGATTTATTAGAATGGGTAGTTGAGACCGCGAAATACAAATTTTCTTACGTTTTTTGCCACTAATTGGTGGTAGAAATCTAACTTAGAAAGATGTATTAATGATTCTAATGATTATAATTCTGTAGATATGTACCTGTTATTGTCGCGAATCATATTTTGATCAAGATACAACCTGACACTGACCTGCAAATTGCAAAAAACGTAAGGAAATTTGAATTTCGCGGTCTATGACTATCCATTCATCTTATGCGACGCGCGACGTTGCCGTCCCACCCGAGTTGTGTTCGCAACCTTGAACAACATTGAAAGAATTCCGAAGAAAACGGGCGCCACCATGTTGCCACTCTTACGCCGTAGCGACGTGCATGATATAAATAAAATTTTGGGGCTTGCTTGTATGCAATAGTATTGCACACGGATTTTCTTGCGTGTTATTTTATTTTGTATGCTTTGCATTTTCATTGATTCAAATTGCAATATTTCTAGTATTGCAATTATTTGTAGGTATAGTAACTAATAATTATTCAATTTTAAAAGTAAGTAGGTAAGTAAGTACCTATCTTTCGGCGGTTTTAGAAACACCAAGTTGGCCCGTGATTTTAGACGCTGAAATCCCGTCACAATACTAATTAGGTACTTACATGTCTCAATTACATAAGTACAAAGTCAGTGGTTATGTGTTTTTACCTACTTATATTTTTTGGTCAACAATACATTAAATAAGTAAGTAGGTACATAATATTATAATTCGGTAACCCAACGAGTTTGCAAACATTTGCAAAATCGAATGTACCTGTAAAATAGAATACCTTTTACGCATATTGTCAGTTTCAGACAAACAAACATTATTTTTAGTTTGATAGTTATGTCGCATCTAGCGGGGCGGCGGCGGTCTAAGTACTTGCGCCGGCGGACGTGCGTTTAGAACACATTATATTGTAATCTTTGGTTCAGAACTTTGACTTTTGAAATCATTGGTTCAGAAACAAACAAATGATTGAGTTACTTACATCAAACGTGATTTATTATTGTATTTAAACATCTAATATGTTTTTTTTTCTTATTCATCGACTAATATTCTACCAGGAATTTATATAAAGATAAGTAAAATTTTACTTTTAAGTTTCTATTTTCTGTACCTAATGATTTCGGAACGTAACCTTGTCATAAATCGTATCTTATTCAATATCATCTGTACGCTGTACCTGTAATAATAATAATCTAATAGTAGGTAGCAATTCTTTTCTAGTAGAAAGAATGCTTGAATACAAATCAAATCAAATAATTTATTTGTATAATACACGTGAAAAAGGTGTTACAGGTATAAAATACGACTTGGAAATTCTGAGATCTCATTGTACGGTTGTGAAATTCGATAGTATTAAATTTTATTCAAATACTGAGTTTATAGAAGTATTGTACTATTTTTTTGTTTTTCTATTTCAGATTTCTCTAATCCTGAAACTGATTAATTTCAATGGATAGGAGTATATTATGTGTTCTGTGATTTCAATTGACTGTGGAAACTGTTCCAAAGAAATGTTTATCTGCGATATCTGGGTATCGCATTGTGGACCTGAAGAATGTAATTGAATGGGCATTCCAATTGGAAAGACCGAAATATGTGTGAATCTTCACAAATTGAATTTGTTAGTGAGATGAGAAGTGAATTAATTTTCAAGTGCACTATGTCTGGTAATTGCGTGGAAGCACTACGGAGAGCAGTAATAAAATAAATACTGCATTTTTGTGGGCAACTGCGACTGCTGGTAGCTATTACACTCAATCAGCTCACATTACAAGTCTCATGAATATTCCAATAATGTCGCCAAATAAATGACTAAATTTCGTCGTGTTGAAAAAAAATTAGGCAGTGTGTGGTTTGAACATTTGTCAGAGGAAATTAAAACTGCTGGTGAACAAGAAAGGTCAGTTGCTATTCAAAAAGGTCATGTATCTTCAGACGGTGTTCCATATGTTACTGTATGTAGTTGGACGATGGCTGAAAAGGTCATATGGCTACAACTTTGATTCATGTTCTGGTATGGTAAGTTAATGTATTACCAAACACAAATACATAAACATATACCTTCTTCTCATGGGGGTAGGCAGAAACTACAGAACGCCACCTGCTAAGATACCTTACATACCTACTCCGTTACTAAACACATATTTGGTTCTGTATGAACTTTTTACTATGTGCAATATTTACAAGTGTTGCTTTTCCTTTTCAGGCCTGCATTGTTGGTAAAGAAACTAAGAAATGTCTATTTCTTGGTGTTCAAAACAAATATTGTTATACGTGTCAATATTATGAAAAAAGGAGACATGGACATAAAAGCACATAATTGTTGCAAAAATTATACTGGACCGCCTACAGCAATGGTGTCACTAATTATTGTGGAAGGCTTTCAAAAGAGAGAAGAAATGCATCAACTTCCCTATTTGAGTTTTATTGGATACGGAGACTCCTCTGTTTGCAAACTTGAAAGAGAAAGTGTCATATAGGAACTTTGGTCTGAGATGGAAACATAATCAAAAAAAATGAACGCAAGAATCATGTAATCAAAAACTATACGAGGGCACAGGTCGAGGGTCGAGGGCGAGGGGGAACTATACAAGGTAAATAAATAAATCAAATTTGTATTGACATCTCAAGACCAGTGAAGCATATTCTGTATTCATATTTGTACTTTTTTTAGATGTTAGCCAACACTAAGCTCCCACTTTACGGGCGAAATATTTTGAAGCCAAACGTGATGAAGGTTACACTAGTGGCATGGAAAATTATAATGTGTATCAGTGAGAGTAGCAGATTTGCGAAATAGCCCGCTTTTGTATTCGGAATACATGAAAACTGCAAGCATTATTACTGCAATGTCAATAAAACAGCTGCAAATGGAAATATAATAAGTCAGAAATTGTCAGTACCAGTAAGAAATGCTTTGATTATCATGGTACAGTATTGTTTCTTTGTATGTTACATAACCATCTATTATATTTCATTGATATTTTCTAGTAAAAACATATTCTATTTTCAGGATGATCGCTTGCTACTGGACACAAATGGTATGGAACTGTATGGAAAAAGCAGACCACACCCAGGGACACATTAAAAAAAATACATAAATCGAAAGGGACAAAGTTGTATAGCTGCCAGAAATCATATTGAGACATGGTCAAAAAAATGCTAAATGTGTAGATTTGAATGGTATGTATACACGGCTAGATATCAAGTTATACATTTCCAGTATAAGCTGACCTCCCATTATATGGAAATCTTATACAATGCGAGATCAGCTTATACTGGAAATGTATAGCTGGTTAATTATGTAGCCGTGTGTACCAGTATATACTGGCACACAAGGCAATTTTTTTAACTTTATAAATTGTATCAATTTCAATGTCTAAAATATATTATTATGTTATCCTAGTGAAAAATCGTCCATCAACATCAGTTGGAAATTCGAGCAAATAGTAAAGTTTAATTTTAATTTTAAAGCAGCTTTGGAGATTGATGGTAAATGACATTTTGAAATGAATAGGAAATAATATTTGTCCAAAGTAACATAATTATATACTAAGTAAAGTTATTTTTCTTTGCAGCAGCCTTGTAGCAGTGGACAAAAAGACTCACGGCACTTGGTGAAATCATCAAGTCAAACGATTTTTGTTATATTGTATTTTTGTAGTAGTTTGTTTAGAATCGACACTATAATATATTACTTTTTATTTGTATTTTACTATAAAATCAAGAGGCTTATTTTTGTAGTAGTTTGTTTATAATCAACATTATCATTGTATATTACTTTTTATTTGTATTTACTATAAAATGAAAAGGTGAAATAATACTTTATTATGTAAGATAACCACCTGGTGAACTCAATAAGCTGGTCTTTAAATTTTTATTTTTCTAAAAACTGATAAGAGGGCTTTGACATTATAAAATATTTTTTCACCTACCTGGGTAGATGTAATCGCATACTAAATTGTATTTTTTTGATTTGTTGTTATCTTTTGTTTTTTTCTTGTGTATGTTATGTGTAATATCTGTAATTATTGTAATAATTGATTATGCTATAAATTTAATCATGTATCAGGCTTCATTTGTGTCACTTCAAATACTTTTATTTGATAATTAATTACGGTGTAAGGTATTCTAATAAAACTATCTTTATAAACTGTGTAGACTGAAGTTTTTGTAACTGAACAGACAGCTGTGCTGCTGGGAGTTTGTTGCGCCACTTCTTTCCAGGTAAAGCTCTAGGAAGTGGTGAAGAGCGGGCGTTTTGGGGGACTGTCTTATTGTAATTTTGACATTCGAAAAGTGCTGATTCTCAGCCTAGTTTGATTATTAAATGATTTTATATAAATGCTTGACTTTTATTATCCTATCATCATACTCATGCGTTTTCCCCATGGGGGTAGGTAGAAACTACAGAACGCCACCTGCTACGATACCTTACATACTCCCTTTGTCTCGTTTACGTTCATAAATCTTGTCACACACGCACGCTGGTTGCGAGTACTACGCACAGGTACAGTATTCTCAAGAAACGCATTTCATTTTTCATATAAATATCGTAGCAGGCGGCGCATTTTTTAAATACACGCCATCTAGTGGTCTATTCTTATAAACGTATGGAAGTACTCGCTTACGTCTGTGTGTGTAAACGACCTGTATTCAATGGCAGATTTTATCTAACAGTTATGTGTCGAATTGGGTGGATTTTGAGGCAATGTTATGACCAAATTCAATAAAGTGTAATGTCCGATAACCGCGTCCACTACTTTTACGACTTAATAATGTGCCAATTACACATAAAACAAAATAAACTAAAAATGTTGACTTCAGCGCCATCTAGCGGGAAAATGTCCCAGAGCAGATCGTATGATGCTCCTGAGCGTTTACTGCTAGACACCGATTTGTGTGTGTAGGTACTGAATCCTTGATTTGATCACTTGTTACTAACTGCATTTGGTCAGCGGGTCGTCTGGGCGTCGCGCATCGTCGTGGGCATAGAGCATGTACAATGCGTTTCAAATAAGAATAGGATCGACTTAGCGCCATGTTGTGACGTCATAGCTGTCAAATCGAATAAATTGGGTAGGGTGAGCAAAACAAGATATTTTTTTAATAGGTAACATTAATTATTTACGAAAACATTTTTGAAGTGAAACTTCTTTACGCACGCTTGACTTGGGGAGTAAGCTGGCGAACGCGTGACGTAAGCGTTACGAAAAGTGTGATCGGGCAAGGCGAACGGAAGTTAATTGGGGGATATAAGCAAGAGACAGCAGTGCGCGCGCACATTTTCTTTCTCTCTTCCTCTCATAGCCAAATACGTTCCGTATATCTAAAAACTTTTTTTTTTTATCTAAGTTTCACTTCAGTCGTGTGGTCATAAGCACACTCGTTTTTTTTTTTCACTTCCGCTCATGTCTGCATCACTGTTTGAGTGGTCATCGTCAACAAATAAGAACAATAACAAATTTAACAGGAAACAACCACGTAACATACAGAATTAACGAAAGAAACAGTAACACTCCACAAGCACTTAGTCTCACGAAGATGAACACCAACCACCACAGAGCATGTAACACCCAACAACGACAAGATGGCAGCTGGCATCTTCTTTACTTTCTGGTGAATTGTTGTCAACAATGAAAATAAGAAAGAAAGTAGCATAATTAAAAAAAAAACTACTTAATTATGACTAATTTTTTGATGTTTTTTTCATTTTGATTTATCTAAGACTCGGTTAAACAAAAAAAAAGTTATTAATACGCAAATAAGTTTTCTTTGCAAACCGTACTTTTCAATCAACATTTGACAGATAGAGGTCATTGACGTTCCTATTCTTATTTGAATCGCATTGTAAAACAGTCGTGGGCGGGATGTCGCGGTCGTGACAAGACAAGTTGACGGTTGACCTGACCCATAGCAGAATAGAGGGTTAACCAATCAGCTGTTTTGCGGTTTGCAATTTATTTGACAGCTGTTGACACTTTGAAAATGCTTCGCGTTTTATTGCCGTAGGAGCAAGTCAAAGAGCAAGTCTTTCAAATCATATTTTCAAACATTCGCAACATAGATAAAAGTAATGACAATGAGGCATTAATCAACAAGATCTTGCAGTATTTTTTGCAAATAAAACAAAAGCGTTGCTGTATAGTCTGCTAAATCAAATCTTGAGAAAATATTTTTATGCTGTGGTCGTGTTTTTATGAGGAAGGTATCACCAATTAAATTAATTAATCATTACTTCGCAGTTCGCCGGCTCCGTCTGTGTTTCTACATACTTGACTACATACAACTACAAAAACGCTGATTGATTTCCTGTTTTGTTAAATTGTCAATAATGGGTGACTCTGCTAAAATAAAGGTAAATACAATGAACACATTGTAGTCTTAGAAAAACCTATTTATCTAAAGTAAACACAGAACTGCTTCGTGCAATAAATATAGTATAATTATTAAAGCCGACTGTGAATTATTTAATCATTTAAGTCAATATTTTAAAATTAAAAGTATGTTAACGAGTTTGTTTATAAATTGATAAACTAATCAGTTTGACTTTGACATTTCCCGAATTGTTATCTAACCTCACTAAATTGTTCGATCTAAATTACGAAATCGCGATGGCTTATGACTTAAAACAAGAAGAAGACGTAAAAGATTACATAGAAAACCTCGGTATCGAGTACCGTTTTGGTTGCTACAAGGAGCAAAAGCCGGAAGTATGCCATCTTTTGGGTGATTACTTGGAATCAATAAAGAAGAATTTTGATAAAGCAGCAAGGGTGTTCAAAAGCAACTGTTTGGATTATAAATTTGGGAAATCGTGTCTGAAGATTGGGAACTATACATTAGTGGGCCGCGGACAGGAGAAGGGCAATGCCGCGGAAGCGCTAACCTACTTTGAGAAAGGGTGTGAGTACAATGAGCCCGGGGCCTGCTTGCATGCCGGTATGCTGCTCACGGCCACCGGTTCCGGCGTTAATGTGAAGCGAGATGTTCCTAAAGGTAAGATACTGATTAATATACAATTTATATTACCTGCAGTGAAAGAAATTCAATAGTATACCACCAAAACTTCAAATGATACAAAGTTTTTCTTGCTATACAACAGTAACTTACATTACACATGAGAGCAGTGGTGGCCCAGAGGTAATGGCCTCGACTTACGAGTTGTAGGTCGTGGGTTTGAAACCAGACAGGCGCTTTACTTTGTGTAAATTATTTCATCACTACTGCTCTCAAAACGGTGAAGGAAAACATCGTGAGGAAACCGGTATGTCCTAAACCAAAAATTCGAAGACATGTGACATCTACCAACCCGCACTAGGCCCGCGTGGTAAATTACGGCCCAGTCACAAACAGAGGCCTGTGTCCCAGCAGTGGTAACATTATAGGCTATTATAATATTATGCTAATTTATTAGTTGATAGATCCATTGATAAACTTTGTTCTTGGTACTCAGTTTCCTTAATATGATTCTAAGTGCATCAAAACTTTAATGCAACAATCATTTTTCCAGGTTACAACTACCTCAAGAAAAGCTGTGACCAAAACGATCCGATGGCATGTCACTATCTCTCCGGAATGTACCTGACTGGTGTACCTAAGAATGTAACAGAATTCAACCCACACAGGCCTGACAAAAACGCAAACATTGAATACCTAATTAAATCTGACAAAACCCAAGCATTTAAGTTTGCAAAGAAAGCATGTGAACTCGGTAACATGTACGCTTGCGCAAATGTCAGTATGATGTACAAAAGAGGTGATGGTGTTGAAAAAAGTCTTGAAGACTCAAAGAAATTCTTTGAAATCGCACAAGCGTTACAGAAGGCTAATGAGACTACGAAAGAGATTAAGTTCCAACAAGGTTTAGATGGAAAATAGTATTAAATTGAAATCTGAAACTGCATTTATGGTTAAAGTTGTATAGTGTTTACGTCTGTAGATAAATTCAATGTACAAAACAAATAAATTATTGTTACATAAAACTTGTTTTCATTCATTTAGTTTAGTAATAGCTGCCCCCTGATATATTGTTATACTCATTTTTGCTCTTGCCATGTTGTTTCACATTCTAATATGTTGTTGGCATCAATCAAAGTGCAGAAAATTATATCACTCACTGTTATGAAATACTGTGAATGTTGCTGATGGGCAGTGTAAGTTTCCCAAGGATAAATTGTGGGCCCAAATGTGAACCCTGGGGAACCCCTAAAAGTATTGTACCCTATTCACCTCTCTATCTTAATTTCTAAGTTTCACAAGTTGGAACCACTCATAAAGGACTGTTCAAACAGCGACGAACCCCACGTGGGGCCCAAGTATGCGCAATTGTTTGAATGATTAGAACGTTGCACTACTATTTGCGCCAGTTTGTACACCTCCATAAAAATTTACCCAGTTCACACAATCAGCGCGAGTGAATTTCGTCCTGCATTCCGCGCGGGATTCGTCTCAGTTTGGCCAGAGCTTTCGGCACCTGCCCCACCGCCGACAACGAAGAGACTAGCTCTTAGAGTTGGGGAAAAGTGTATCTTTTTTGGGATTGGAACATTTGCATCTCGATCACTGAAATGATCCGAAACACTGATATGTTTCATTTGGATCATCGGTTCAAAAGATATAAAATACAGAATCAAAATCTGTGAGAGTATGAATGATACACACCTCAATTGGTATCTCTTTCTGACTTGTATAGATTGTAATTATGTCGCCCGCTCACTCGCGACTCGCGAGTCTATAGTTAAGTAACTCAGTGTATCTCAGTCTCCCTCTCTCGCTCGCACACTGCGAAGTCGCTTCGAGAGTAACGCGTCGCGTGGAAATGAGCACAGAGCAAAGTAATGATTCAGATCCAAATGATGCATTTGAAACGTTGTTACTGAACCAATCTTTTGAATCACTTCAATGATCCGGATCAGTGAGTCGGTTCCGTAAAGAGTTACACACCTCTACAGCTCTATCGACTATATTCTCGCTCAAGAAACATACTATTGATGTGGGTCCCATGTCAGCAGAAGAGATACATATTACGAGTTGATCGGTGACTGCCACTGCCGACGAGAACTCTCCATTAGTTACCAAAGCTATCAAAGTAAAAACGACAACTTCTACAGGCCGACCGCTTAACTGAGACGTTGCCTGATGTAGCAGCGCGGTGCGGGAGGGGTGTGGTGACGTGATGCGAGCTCAGTAATTCATCAACTTGTGACAACTATCACCCCTCCCGCACCGCGCAGCTACCTCAGGCTACGTCTCAGTTGGTAGCTCTACTTGCTTTTCGTTATCGTCGGCGGTGGGACATCACGAGCGACAGCGTCAACGGCAGAGGCATCTGCAGCCGTCGACAAAGTGCTCCTGTATTTGAGCACCATACTCAAATACACGAGCGGCACGTTGGCGACGGCTAAGTTGCCTCTGCCGTTGATGTGTGCCGCTCGTGTTATCATCAGTCTAAAGTAGTCCACTGCTGGACATATGCCTTTTCTATTGCACGTCAATCAACTCGATTTTCAGCAACTGTCATCCAGCTGCTACCAGCCATCCTGCGAAGATCATCGCAACACCTAGCCTGAGGGCGTCCTACTTTACGGTTGCCGATTCATTACCTTTGTCACTCGTGTGACTGTGTATGCACACTAATCCCAATATTTTCTTGTAAGTAAAGAGTTTTTGATACAATCTTAACTTCGCATACAGGTCGGTATCATCGGTGGTTCAGGATTCGGCGACCCCACTCTATTCGAGAACCAGGTTGAGAAGGAAGTCAGCACTCCGTTCGGGAAGCCGTCCGATGTGTTGATTGAAGGAAAAATCAAAGGAGTCCCCTGTGTGTTGCTGGCGAGGCATGGGAGGAAGCACCAGTTTCAGCCAAGGTAATGACTGACGATTAAAATAATACCAGCCAGCATTATCCCACTGCAGGGCAAAGACCTCTTCTATTCTTCTAAAAGGTTAAAAAACAATTTAATCTGCATTCATAGATTTATAAATAATTACATGCTTGAACCGGGAATCGATCCCGCTACACGAGAAAAAAAATACCCTAAAGCTTTATCATACCGATCGAAAGGCTTCATCATAAAGATTATTTTTTGCTAAATAACATAGTGTCAGAAACAAAAGGAAGACCATGAATTTTAACATTTTTAATACAAAATTAATCAATTTATCAAATGCTCCAAATGAGTCCCATACTGTTGAATACGTACAAAGTTGCACTCTTTTGATTATTTCACTCCCTGTCGATTTTTTGATCTTGTTGTGGTGGATATTTAGAATAATATGTCTAAGTTCTGTTTGTAGTTTTGTAGCTCGTGGACATTTTCATATTGGTTCTTGTAAACTAAATTTTTTACATAACCCTATAAAAAAAATCTAACGGGGATAATTACCTAGATTTGTTACAAACAACCCTGAAATCACGAAAAAAAATAGTGAAAGTTATTCATTTTCATGGGTCTGTAAAAATTTGGATGGTGATAAAAAATCTTTCTGTAGGTGTATCGGGTTTCCTCACGATGTTTACCTTCACTGATGTCAGTTAAAAGCTTAAAGTACCTACATAATATTAATTAAAAAGTCACATTGGTACTTGCCCGGACTTGAACCTAGAAAATCCTGCATGAGAGGCGAGGGCTTATCCGAGGATATCCATCATGTCATTTAGGTACTAATAATAATAATTGAGTACATTAACCTGCATGATCGTCACATGATCTCATGACCCTTAAAATGTATTTATATGGACTTATTAAAAGAGACTTTTTCAGTTTGTTTAGATGTTTCTTCTCAGCTCGCTTTCGCACGTCTAGGAAACACCGACCGACCGCGACCTCATCTAGTTTTAATTAAAAAAAATGACATGTAAAAGTCTTAGAAAACAAGATCTTGTTTAATTAAGATAAACCATTGTTTATCTGATTTTACTGGAGATACGCAAACAGCCAGGTTTATGACATAGATACCTAGTAGGTACCTACAATTCAAACAAACATATTCTTGTAATTATCTGATAAGCAAACTGAAGAAAGTTAGTTGTTTGCGAAATGTCCACGCATTTCGTTCCACACGATACAACACGGTCGGATACGATTCTCGAAAGAACACAATAGAATAGAACACTGGACTGACACTGGACTGGACTCTTTATTATACAATGTGTTGATTTGCATCTTCGTCAAAGTTCAGGAGGTTGTCATAAAATACATAAATAATCAATTGAAGTACGTTATGGGGCAATAACTAGTAAGCGCTGCTTTTTTTTTGTTGTTGAAATTTAACAGTATTTCAGAATTACACCCTTAATTCAATACAAATAAAACAGAATCACCCGACTACGCACACAGCGACAATGCATGCAGCTGTTTTTTCCCGAAATGGTAGCGCCGCCGCGTAGCAATGACCCGACCGGTAGCAATAATTTTACCTAATTTTATTTCGAAAATCACCTACATTATTGTCATAAATTTCGCTTGATAATTAACTCATTTTTGAGCATCATTGGAATACGGAAATCTTACTAATGACAGTAATACTAGTGCGCCAAAGAAAAGTTCACTGACCTGTTATCAGATGATTAAATGATTTTGTTTTTATTTGTGGATTAAATTGGTTGATTTGAAACTTTCCTTCCTACATAACGGGCTTAGGGCCGGCAATAATACCTACCTTAGTTAGTGTACCGATCTACTAAGTCTAAAAATGATGTTTTCTACGTTTGATGAAATGGAAAGACGTGCTAGTTAAGTATAAGTACGTGGTATACTTACTTTCAACTCTTAGGTAAACACTCGTCCATCCACAGGATGTTGGCGTCTTGGTGTTCCAGGAACCAGCGACCAAAATGTAACCCGCACAGCATTATCACCTGGGTGAATGTCTTGTGCCCGATCGGGATACATTTCACACTGTCGGCGCCGGCGCCGCGGGTCGCGGCGCCGGCGGGGAAAAGGGGCGTGGCTAGGAGCGGCGCGGGAGAGTGTGATTGGAGGATGGGATTGATTACCTACGAATTTATCGAATGAGAGTTGCATGAATGGTTTGCATTTGTGTGTGTGTGAAGCGCGGTTATAGGGCTAGTAACAGACGGGCCGCGTTTAAATACGGCTGGTTCACACTTACGGATTTCCTTAAATAAGAAAATAAAATAAAAAAATACCTACTCATTTTATTGTTGATTTGGGTCGAGAATCATTAGCATAATTACGTCCTTGAATTTGACTAGGATGCAAATCAACACATTGTATACATAATATGTAGAACTAAAGAGTGTATATTATATATTATCGTACCGTATCTTATCGTACTAGTATTTCTGAGATCAACTTTATTTGCACAGGGACACAGTAGATATTGGCCATAGATTGAAAACAAGGATTTGAATATACTGAAATGTTTTTCTTTCAGCGATGTGAACTACCGCGCCAACATCTGGGCGCTGAAGCAGGCGGGATGTACGCACATTCTGGCGACCACCGCCACTGGGTCGCTGGTGGAGGAATACAAGCCCGGCGACCTTGTTATATTGAATGATTTTATTGACAGGTAAGCTACCTTATAAGATCCTTTTCCATTCTTTTGTCTACAAACTACTTAGTTAGATAGGTATTGGCGCCGAATCCCGTGTTCACAAGCTAAACTAAATTTAAGTTCAGTAAGTACATCTTTTTCTTTCAATTTCATTGAGAAAAGGACAGAAGATAAATATTAGTTTAGTCCTATCAAATTTGACAGCGCCTAACGTAAATTGACGTATTTTTAGTAGCCATGTTTTTAATCACGTCTAAACTTGCTACGGAGTACGTTATCTTAATTTTACAGGACTAAACTAATATTTATCTTCTGTCCTTTTCTTAATGAAATAGAAAAAAAAAGATGCATGAACTTAAATTTAGTTTAGTTTGTGAACAACATCGGCGTCAATGTTCATATATATAATTTACTAGCTTCTGCCCGCGACTTCGTCCGCGTGAAATTTCACCCTCCCCCCATTCACCCTCTTAGGGGTGGAATTTCGAAAAACCCTTTCTTAGTGGATATCTACTCATCACAAAGAACACACCCTCCAAATTTCATGTCTCTAGGACCGGTGGATTAGGCTGTGCGTTGATATATCAGTCAGATAGCGACTTTAAATTTTATTTATATAGATCAGTCCCTACTTTCACCACAACGGGGGTGACTTGGGTGAAGTTCAGCGCAAATCAAAGAGCCTCAAGTAGAAGTTTTTTTACGAGATTCAAAAATAAACCTTGTGACCATTGTCTTTAAGTACAAACGAGTGAGCGAGCTTGAAGACACAACCCCATTTCAGATCTGGATCGTGTTTTTATAATTTTGCACCTTACAGCAGACTTTTTAAGATTTGTTATTCAATGTCATTAGAAAATGGTCTACTGTCCACTCACTTACCTTAGAGTTAGGGCACATTTGGTTTTTTGATCCACTTCTAATTTTAGTTCTGCCCCACCACAGCTTGCATCTACATAGTAATCTACCTTTACTATGTAGATGCAAGATGTGGTGGGGCCGAACTAAAATTAGAAGTGGATCAAATTTATTTTTGAGCGGTCAATATGTTTGGTTTCAGTTAAAGCTGTAATATTTATCAAAACCACTGTTCTATCTTTCCAGAACGTGGGGTCGCAAATGCACCTTTTTCGACCGGACAGAAGGCGGTCCAAAGGGCGTGTGCCACTTACCAATGAAGCCGGCATTCTCCGAGAGAGCCCGAAACGCTATGATTACTGCCGCCAGAAACAAGGGGTATAGTCACCATGAAACTGGCACGGCGGTTGCTATACAAGGTCCTAGGTAGGTGCTAATGTATATGTTGTAGTTATACGACAACTAGCTAAATATTTCTGACTGACCGATAAGCGACTCCATGACTATTCAAAAGTGCCTTTAAATGGTTTAATTGAAATTGATGCCGACCTCGTAATTGTTTGCCATTTTTGACAACAAATCCTATTTAATTGAAACTTTAATAAGGTTGCAACATTTTTTTAGGGTCTGCACACACATGAGCAGACTAAACTATCTAAATGTCACATAGACCTTGTCGTTTTATGACGTGCAAGCGACATTCAACCTTAAGATGGTAAAGTAATTACGAGGAGGTATATACATACTTTGAAAAGGAACTCGTTTGGGGCAGTATATTATACCCCTAGAAATACGTACTACGTACAATCGCAACTATTATTGCTGTTAGTAATAATAGTGTGAAACGGAAATAACAGATTTTGTTATTGTTATTTTCCGGTCATTTACTTGAATAAATGTAGTTTCTATTTCTATAAACCATCACCTAAAAATTAAATATTAAAACATTTTCAGATTTTCGAGCAGAGCTGAGAGTTTGATGCATCGTCAATGGGGCGGCCATCTTGTAAACATGACGACAGTCCCAGAGGTAATTTAAATTCGCGGAAATGTTAATATGAAAGTAAATCCAGGACTATCGATAGAGTAACACTGAGACTCTGAACTCTTTAGTTAGTCAAAAATACATCACTAGTATTGAAAGCCACTATCCATAAATAAAATTTAATCGATAACAGTACTGCGCTTCACAACATGAACAAGGCCTGTAGTGGAACTCTCGCTATCTTATTTTATAGCGACCTAAGCAGCGATTCTTTGGGCCATTATTTATGCTATTTTAAACTTGTTTTTATCCTTACAGGTGGTTCTAGCAAAAGAAGCAGGCTTGAGTTACGCAGCCGTCGCTATAGTAACAGATTACGACTGTTGGAGGGAGCACGAGACATCTGTGAGTATCTCCTATCTCTTTCTCTCATAAATAGTATAAGAATCCTTCAGTTACCTACCACATTTGGGAGTCGAATTGCAGGTTATACTTTTCTGTATGATTAGAATACATATTTGATTTTCAGCATGATTGAGAGCAGTGGTAACCCAGAGGTAACGACGACCCCGACTTACAAGATGTAGGTCGTAGGTCCGAACCCTGACAGGCGCTTTAATTTGGGTAAATTATTTCATCACCACTGCTCTCAAAACGGTGAAGGAAAACAACATAACCTAAACCGGCATAACCTAGAAACCAAAAATTTGACGACATGATTGTGACATCTACCTACCCACACTGAGCCCACGTGGTTGATTACAGCACTCTCCCTCTCGAAGAGAAGAGGCCTGTTTCCCAGCAGTGGGAACATTATAAACTGTTTATCAAGCTTCACCTAAGTCAGTCTGAGCGACTCCTATGGCAATCCAAACTTGCGTGTATATGGTTTGAGTTCGAGACAATACTACAACAACAACAAGAGTGTCCATGGAGTTTCTTGCCCGTTCTTCTCCATAGGTACCTACGCTTTGGATTGGGCAACTAGCTTCATCTTTCTGACTGACCGACCCCTTGATAATTCAAAAGTGCCTGTAATTGGTTTAATTCAAATAAATGCTTTGACGATTTGAAAGGGTTACGTCTTCATTATTTCAGAGCCTAATTCCTAAATACATTGCTCATATGTTTGCAAAATTAATCTGCTCGACAACGTAATGAATGTTGTCAATATAAAAGGTATTGATGTAAGCGTGTTACGAAGTATTAGTCATTGAATATTATTTACTTACAGGTCTCAGTAACTGAAGTATTAGCGACGATGGCTAAGAGCGTAAAGAAAGCATCTGACGTCATCATAGACGCCATACAAGTGCTGGCCGCTGAAACAGACCTCGACTATTTGAGTGCGCATAAAGTAAGTCATTTGTGGGAAGTTATATTTGAATAATCTTAGATCTTAGTCGGCAACAAAAGTCTCACACTGTAACTTTTAAATATCATCGAAATCGATATTAAATGATTAACGAATTGCTTTCGCGCATTCCATGTAAAATCTATGAATCAATAGTCTTTTAATCCTAACTCTATCCCGATTTTATTCTATACTATAAAGATTTAATAAAAAGTAAGTTTTATTCGACTTTTGTCGCCGACTGGACCATATTATAGTCAAAATTGATTCGCTCCAGTCACGTGTTTCATCCCTCCTCATCACCAAGCCAACATGAAAATTATAAAATAAGATGACAAATTATATTATTTTATTACAGGAGCTAGTGTCTTCCTCTGTCATGCTGAAACAATAAGCTACGCTACCAATAGAAAATAAGAATAACCAATACATTCTGTAAGATTAAACATTCGCATTTGTTATTTACATGTCTACTTTTATATTTATTTGTTTATAAATAATCAATATTTTATCCAAAACAAGTTTTTTTTTATATTCCTAACATCAAGTTGCGCGCATATTCTTGTGGATTCGCGCGTATTTGCGTGTTTTTTAGTTTAGAAGTTAAGGACGTGCAGCAGTTGACTGTGGACCCGACTGACGACGGTTTGGTTCGCGTAGTAGGTGCTTGAACCATGTCCGTGACTACTCCTGCCCCACCAACGCCAATCGCTTCCATATTTGGTAAATAATTAGTACTCAATTGGTACTAATTAGTACTCGAACAACAAAATTGGTACCTTAGCAGTTTTCGAGAAAATCGACTTTGAAGGTGGTCCATGAGCGCCGAAAAAGGGGGCACGCTACAGCTATTCTAAGTATACAAATAATTAGTACCCTTATATGTGATTTATTTCGTAAAAAAAAACAGAACTGTAACATTTGCGAACCCTCGCGAACGCGCGCGCGCTAATAAGCCCTAGTCGCACGTAAACGAGCGTATTCCGTAGAATGAGCGCGTCTTTTTTATATAAGATAAAATCCATTAATTAAGGTAAGGCTGAATGTGTGTGATTGTGCTATTATTTTTTACTTGACTCTGCTAACTATGAAATGTAACAACAACTTAGCGAATTTGATTATTTTTCCATCTGAACACTTATAGTTGCATACACACAAGCGACACGCGTCAACGGCAGATGCAACTGCAGCCGTCGACGTACATATTTGGCGACTGGTTCTAATTGGCGACAAAATATTGGAGAAAACGGATCTTCGCTAGGTGCCCTAGTTTTTGAGATATAAATGTGGTCCTTCTGGGGAGACCCAAGATCGGCCACCTATAAACCCTTATATCTTTTGAACCAGTGACCGACAAATTCTGATATTTGACGACAAATTTCGACAATTTTTTTGTGTTATCAAAATAAAAATCCCTGATGGTGGCCCTACTGGATTCAGTGACACTTGCTGGAAGACTCTGGCTTAGGAAGGCTAGAGACAGAGAAGAGTGGCGCGCATTGCAGGATACCTGCACACAGCGAAAGGCTGAAGAAGTTAGACCACCACTGATTACCCTTGTATTAATTTTCTGACCAGACTCTTCGGTATAAGGAATTATAATACCAGCCTATTATTTTCCCACTGGCGGGCAAATGGCCTCTACTCATAGAAATAAGGCACGAGGATTGATCACCACGCTTGCTCAAAACGAATGGTGATTTCAGACATAAATAAAAGAGATGACACAGTCACTGGACCATCACGACAACAAGGGATTATATTTAAATAAAAAGCCATTTTATCCTTAGCAATATCCATGTATTTGTAGCCTAGTTAAAAACACATCATATAAAATGATTGAATCACTTATAATCTAGACATTTCACACACTTACCGTTTAACCCCACTGAGTGCTAGCATCTTGGACATTGCTGGACAAAATTTTAGATATAATAATATAAATATAATATTTGCGACTAAATAAAAGTATATACTTAAACCTAAAAACTAAACTAAGAAAATAAACGTGGATTTTACAATATTCGGTTACATTTATTCTGTGGGATGCTAAAGTCAATATTTGAGCGACTTCTATACAAAATAAATAAAAATAAAACGTGTATTTCTAAGTCTTAATCCTGGGCTACAATTGGCAGTTTTCAACGACAATATTATTAAGAACGTGTTTTCTAAAGAAGCTTGAGCTCGACCAAGATTTCTCATTGAATATGTCAGTCGCGATAAAGCATCATTGATTTTAGTTCATATAAAATAGTCGGTAAACATTTTGAACAATACTGGCGCAGAGTTTCCACGTAAGTTTCTAGGACACTTATGGAAAAGCGTTTCTACGACCCATAACTTCCTCAAATGACACCATACTATCGTCTTTAGCACATGCTCAAGTTATTTTCGGGCTATTGTAACATCGCAAGTTATAGCTCTACAAGGATCTTTTGGCGCGTGGCCAAAATCGGTACTAACGCAGCCATCTTGTTTTTTCCATTCATTTCTCAAAATATTTTTTCTTTCAACTACGTAGTAATGTTATCATTAATCACTACAAAACCGATCACAAAGAAAGGACGTATTTTTTGCTTAGAACCAAAACAGTGCAGAAATGTTATAAGAAATCTCATTGTTGCACAGTTTTTCATTAATGCAGTTTTTTTATTTATTTAGATATAAATTTACCACAGAGGTTTAATGTCTCCCATTAAGTTATAATAAAATGTATGCATTAGATCAAAAATATACTGGCTGAAAATAAAAATCGGCTGAATAAAACCGATGTGGTGAAAAAATACCACAAATGGCGTGCATTTTGTACCATTGTAAAACTTTGATACTTCATATTTAGCAAGAAAAGTTTAAAAAAATGGAAATAGACAGCAATAGCGATATGAATTCAACTCCAGAAAGTATAAAAACAACTGCAAATGAAATTGTTAATAACCTTTTGCCGCAAAAGTCGCGGGATAAGTATTTAAAAGCTTATGAAAACTTTAGTTTTTATTTTGTAGTTTTTTTATCACGGTAGGTGGATTGGTAGTTGAAAGAAAAGTAGATTACGCACCTTGCTAAAGTGAGTGATTAATGCACTCGTGTTAATTAAGTACATAACTCTCCTGCATTAATAACTCACTTTGCGTTCGATGCAACAATCTACTATTATTGCACGAATGTTTACCATCAGCGCCACCCTGTTAACATCATTCGAACGCCAAAAGATACTTGTAAGAGTATAGTGTGTGTGTGGGGGTGTGTTAGGGTGTGTATTTGAGTGTGTGTCCTTGTAGTAATATTAACGTCAACTCGAAAGTTAATCGGTTGAAGGACACTGAACGAGACACAATAGAAGTTTTATTGGTCTTACGTCTGTGGGCGTTTAGTGTCCCGCAACGTGTTAATAGATTATGATTCCACCCGTTTTAACTTTTCAATAATTATCCTTACCTCCTCTTAAATGACTTTAAATTCGCTTAGGGGCTGTCTCCACGAGCGAGAGACTCGCGGCGATATTATCGTCGTGCCACGTATTTCTATACACTCTCTTAGAACGTGTCTCCACACGGCGATATCATCGCGGCGAAAATTTGATGGCACGGCGAGACTATCGCCGCGATTTTTTCTCGCTCGTGGAGACGGCCCCTTAGACGTAAACGCCTTGTAAAAAACCATGATCACATTCGCAACGTTTTGCCCAGCAATGTCTCCTATTGAGATCTCGTGTAGTATTAGCACAAAAAACTGTAGTCATTGATATAACCTAATCTAAGCCATTTACGTATTTAAAAACTTGTGCATCTCTTTGTAAGACGTTGAAAAATTATCCTTAGACACTAGTTAAACCTATTTATTCTAGATTTTTCTTAGAAATGCATTCTTTGCGGTGTGATTCTCAAAAGAATGTATGAAATCTAGCGTTTGCTTTCCTTATACCGAACTTTTTTGAGTTAATTAAGCATTTTGACCGCCACGGACATTTTTTGACGTACTTTCCATAGCACGATTTTTATAAATTATTTTATAATCAAATATCAACTGTAATGTTTACTTTTTTACGGATGAAAATTTTATTTACATAGTCGCTTAAATTTGTACGACTGTAGAAAGGCTTTTATTTAAATCAACTATGTTTATCTAAGTAACTTCATATATCTCATTCTCGTTCATATATCTGCTAAACCGCTCATCAAAATTCGATAAAGCAAGAGTTAACTCCTGAGTTTGTTTCGCAATTTCTTCTCAGGGGTAGTAAAATATGAAATGTCGACTCCATCTAAGTAATTAATTTTTGTATGACGTGTAAAGATGATTCCGAAATCTTATTTACAGAATAAACAATTTCATTTTATTAAATTAATCTTAAAAAAGTCCTTCAATACAACGCTATTTTGCAGTGCATGGCGGTCAAAAAAGTGAACACATAATTATGTTTAAACAATAATATTAAATTTAGAACTATTTCATCCAATTCTAGCTTCAATGAGCGCTTCAATGCTCTGGCTGTCAAAATATTATATTAATCACTCCGTTGCCAAAATATCTTGTAACGTATTTATTTTAATATACGTTTTACGTTGCATTATTGTTACGATAATCACTGCTTCCGTCAATCGTCTTAACTGTCACTTGAAATTCATGATATTCTCCTCACAGCTGAAAAAGAAATGAAATGGATTTATTATATTTTTTGTTCTATGTGAATCGAGAAAATAATAGAAGTATAGTGTATACTAGAAAGAACTTTTTTTTTTGATGATTATTTGGCACAGTAAATGCAAAGTACACATTTGAACTAATTAAAACTGCCGCCAAACTTGTTTCAAAAATAAAAGAATTACAAGAGGACACTTTGTCCTTTTGCCTCCATAACAAACTGCAATAACCAGTTAGTCAAATATTATGAAAGCGTTTTTGTTTATTGAAGTTTACCTTGGAAGGCCCTAGTTTGCCCAGGACGACATGATTCGAGAAAAATATTAGCGCAAAAATAATTACCTACCTAATCCTGCAACTGAACATTTTACGATAAAAGACAACCCTTGCCCCGTCGTCTTTCATCGTGCAAATCATCGTGTAAAGCATCGTGAAACGTGTAGTTCAAAAAGAGTTAATAGATTTCACACCAGCAAAAATAATTTAGTCATTCTTGAATATTTTCGAATTTTGTATATTTAAAAGCTGTGTATTTTACAATTACCTTAGTTTTTCGTCCAAGGGTTCCTAGGATGTTGTCCGGGTATCATATCCAGCAGATACTGTCTCTGCGCCTCAGCCACGCGCTGCATCTCGGCCGCCATGGCCGCGCCGCCGCCCGAGTTGGAGCCGCCCTTACCGGCTGCAGGCAAACATAGCATGAGCAGAATTGATGCTCACAATAGGGGCTGGTGGGGTGGTGTCGCCGTTTATGGGAATAACGAGGTTTATATGCATGATAAAATACGTTTTTGACATTTTCGTCGAATTAGGTACTTTAGTTTGGTTTGCTGCTTCTTGAAAGAAACTTACTATTTAACATCGCGAGTGATGAATGTCTGACTCATTTATGATTAGGCTATTTTATGTATCATATGATAAGCAAAATTATGAATGAAAATACATTTAAAATTAAACCTGTTCAGTGTGATAGCCATTAACAAAAAAAAAATAACTTGTTCAGGGTGGTGCCTTTAGAAAAATAAAATTGAGTGTTACAAGAAAAAATAATTTGAGGACAAGTTGAAAAGTTTTAATAATAAATAAAGCAACTTAGATATAATCGGGATCTTAACTTTTTCTATTGATATTTATAATCGGGATCTTCAAATTTTTTTAGGTGATATATTGAAAAAAATGTGTTTTTTTTATTTTGTGACTAGTTAAGTATGTGGAATAGGGATTTACCATTTTGGTATAATATGTTTTTTGACTCTGGTCTAGTATCGTGCAAAAGGATTACACGATTCAATTATTTTTTCTTTATACAAAAAAATTACAAATTTATATTTATTTTTTTACTTTTTTCGACATCACGGCGTAACGCATAATAAGAGTTATTCAATGGAATTTACTTTAAAACAGAGAATTATCACATCAAAGTTTACTCAAAGTAGTTTTAAATTTAATTCATTTATTTTGTTAAAAAAGGAGTAAATTCGTTTTGGCACATACGTCGTTTTATTCCGAGCGCACGCACATTATAGCCATCTCTCTTCTTTTGCGTTTCAAAAGTAATTGCATCACTTTCGCTCGCTTAGTAGATCAGCAGTCAGAGATAGCGCCTTAAGAGCGTTTACGCCGTACGGCATTTCATACAAACTTTTAAGCTCTTGTTTTTCGAAATTAATGAACCGATTGTAATGAAACTTCATAGGCATAAGCAGGATACAAAGGTCTTCTTTTTTTAAATAAGACGTTTCGAAAATGTTCTCTACTAACTTTTTAGACCTTTGTATCCTGCTTATGCGTATGAAGTTTCATTAAAATCGATTCATTCATTTCGAAAAACAAGGGCTTAAAAGTTTGTATGAAATGCCGTACGCCGTAAACGCTCTTAAGCTACGCTACTTAGTACCTGAATTTACGGATGTCTTTGTTGACTTAACCTACCGCCAAAACTTGTTTAGCTGTTGTAATTCGTAATCAGAAAAGTTAACATAAGATTACTTTATCGGTGACAATATTAAGCTTCCAACTAACCAAGGGTTTTCAAATTGCAAAACTATTGCAAAGGAGAAACCCAAACTCCATAGAAACTTGGGCCTGGCGTTACAGGGCTGGAATTTGGCCCTACATTAGAGCATTTAGGAAAGTTTCACGAGCCCAATTTTCACGTCTCCCAGCAATGGCCAAATTGGTAAAATCAGACAACAATGTTCACTTTTTAGGTTATTTTTAGTACCTAGTTAAACAATGATATTTTCGACTTTATTATCCTTACATAGTATAAAACAAAGTCGCCGAAATCTCTGTACGCGCCATAACTTCCGAATGACTGCACCCAAATTGGATAATTATTTTTTTGTTGTGTTCGGTGTTGCCAGGACAAGGTTTGTATGAAAGAAAATTTCGGAAATACGAAAAAAAACAATGCACTCTTGCGAACCTGGGGCGGGCCGCTAGTAAGAGATAAAATGTTAATATTTGTTCGACACGGAAAACCGCGGTTTCCTGCGCGTCGCCAGATTTGAACCAAGCCTAAAAAGGTAAAGTTGCAAGTAAAAGTGTCGGTGCAATACGTACAACGCTTACCTAGCGCGGAGGCCTGCGCCATGGCCAGCTGGTACGTGTAGATGAGCGGAGAGAACTGCATCATGGCCGCCGCCGCCGCCGCGGGGGACATGCCCGACGTGCCGCCCGCGCCCGACAGGCCTGCAACACACACCCGGTTACGGTTTAGCCACGCTCATGTGCTACACATATGGAGGTTCTTGTAAACTCAAACGGAACTACTACCTCGTAAAAGTTGGTGTTGCAGTGCCTGCATAGCGGCCGCGCTGTGTTGTTCAAACGCCATCTGAGCCGCCGCCGCCGCTGCCAGTTGCTGTGCAAAATAAAACAATCTTTTCAACCACTTAATCAACTCTACGCGTTACGTAGTCTAAGACCTACTTACACCACGAATCAATATACAACGTTATTTTTAGTATATGCGAAACCTGAATAATGAATATAGTTTGTTCAGAATAAGTAACTGAATCGATTCCAATAATTTTTACCCCATGTTATATTTTGTCCTAAAAATATTTAAAAAAGGTTAAAAGTTGGACACCGAGCGACACTAAGTAGGTTATTCAATCTCCGCGTCCAACGGTTAGGTACCTAGATACTATTATCAATGAGCGCAAGACGGCGGGGCCCGAGCGGCGCGGATGAACATGTTTTTGTACGGACAAACAGGTAACTTTTTCATGCATGATACAGTTTTGAAATTTTGTACATAGATTCTTTACATAAAAATACTAGACACGTGTTTCGGGTTTCGCATATACTAAAAATTATGTTGTATACTCGCACTGAACGAATTTAAAACATCGTTTTATTTCCGTCAATCATTTGAAGTTGACAGAAACAAACTGACGTTCTAAATACGTTTAGCGGTAAACGTATTTAGTCATTTGTGGTGCAGGCGCGCCAAGTTGCCTTTTGGTTCACAGTTTTCCTTTAAACTTGATAATTATCAAATTATAGTAAAATGTGCTGTTACAAAATCACAATAGTAAATAAGTGACTTATGTGAATAGACTTAAAGTTTAAATTACAATGACGATTGGACAGGGATTTTAGTAAAATTATTAGGGAGAAATTGTTACCTGATGTTGCTTAGTGCTACTACTGTTTTGACTAGTGCTGCTTGATGATGACCCTGTAAACAAAATTATAATAAGATAAAACATAATAATACTGAACTTAATGCCATTAAATGGATGCTCATTGAGAAATGAAGTAGTCACAATTCTGGCGGGTCAGCGGGATTGTCCGAAAGGATTATCGCTGGCCCGGAACATAAAGGGCTAAGGAAGGAACACGGGTGGGTTTTATTCAGTAAGACTCTGAAACTCCCTTCCGCTCCACCCAGAGCGGGAGGGTCATTTGATTTCCCATCCGCAAAAAAAAGTAGTCACAATTATGTGTATATAATATATGGTTCTAAACCTGCCATGAAATTTTTAGTCATTTATAAAAAAATTTGGTGTTCCATACACATATACCGGGTTATTGGAAAAATACCAACAACCTCTTAAAAGGTGATTGTACTCACCATTATAAACAACTTTTACTATGGGAACAAACCTGAAATTGCGAAAAAAAATCAGCTGTTCTCTACATTTATGTTCGTATAACTCGTCAACATACATTTAAGGAACAGCTGATTTTTTTTGACAAATAATTCCTACACTAAGGGTTCTAGAATGATTTACTGAATTAATTGTTATAATTAAAAGGGTTATTTAGATAATAATAGTTAGAGGATAGCTTAATTTAAAGATGTGTTGTGTACCTTTTCCCTTCTTGGCAGGCACTTCACTGGTTTCTCTGGAGCGGTCGGAATGGTGACTACGAAGCGACTCCGATGATGCCAAGGTTCTGTAGCAAAAACACAATAATATTTTTAGAATATTTGTATAATGCTGGCAATTTGTTAAAAGTTTTATAAACCTTCATTTCATTGTTTGAGTTGCTCAGTTGGAATGGGCAACTAGCGGACTAACTGACAGACTATTTAATTTTGACAATTCAAAAGTGCCTGTACAAGGTTTAATTGAAATAAATGCTTTGTGTTTGAGTTTTGAGTCAGCATAACGTTAGCGTAAATGGCATAACTCATGCTATTTAATACGGGGTATAAAAAATCACCGTCTTTTTGATAACTGATGAAACATCCGTTTTCGTCATTGATTTCCCTTCATTACTATGGCTCAGCCCTGGCAAATGAAGTGGCAAATAGCGAGCGAACTTAATTATTAAACACTCGCCATTCACCTTTAGAGCAGTTTCGCACTACATACGATTCTCATCCGAGAAATGCCGGTCTTATGGGACCGTAATCCTATTTGTAGGTGGGGTTGCGCACTAGATCTGAACTCTATCTGTCCGAATTTAGAACATTCCCAATTCGGATTGAAGTCGGATCTTTAAATCGGATACGGATTGGATGTAGTGCGAAACCGCACTTACAGTTATGAATAAGTGAAATATTATATCGTACTAGCCGTGTACACATACAACATAATCAGCCTATAACGTACCCACTGCTGGGACACAGGCCTCCTCTCGGTGAGAGGGAGTGGGCCGTAATCCGCCACGCAGGCCCAGTGCGGATTGGCAGATGTCACATGTCTTCGAATTTTTGGTTCTAGAACATGCCGGTTTCCTCACGATGTTTTCCTTCACCGTTTTGAGAGCAGTGCTGATGAAATAATTTACACAAAGTAAAGCGCCTAGGCGTGTGAGCTCGAACCTACGACCTACAACTCGTAAGTCGCGGCCGTTACCACTTGGCCACCAATGGTCTCAAGCCGTGTGCCCAATGGGATTTCTCATCGGCAAAAATCCACCCAAACTTTCATCCCGCTTTCGCTATAGAAGGAACTCTTGTGCAAAATTTCATGCTTCTAGAGCCAGTGGTTTAGTCTGTGCGTTGTCTGTCAACGAATTGAAGATTTTTTTATAAGTAAATAGTTACCGTGGCGCAGGCGGCGGCGCGGGCGTCTTGCTGGGCGCGGGAGATGACGTGGAGCCGCCGCGAGACGCACTGCGCGACACCGACATCTGTACACACACATACATACATTTATATTATGTACTGCGTACATTGAGCCTCGCTTACACGATGTGAGTTTGTAGACTTGAGACTATATCTTATATCGAAGGAGATTTAAAAAGTTGACTCGGGTAAACAGATATTACATTCGCATCAGGAAAAGTGAGAAACGCGCCTCGCTTTTTAAAATTGACAACAGAAGAAAAAAAAGACTTGTTGCGAGTGGTCACAATTCGGCAAAATCGCTTGGTGGCTTGGCCTCGTATGAGATATCGTTTTCGAATATTTGTTTCTCGGCTTGTAAATACATGACTTCGACAACACACCTGGCGATTCTAGCAGCTCTACGGCCGACAAACTCTCCTCGAGTAAACGAGGTTTTATTCTACAGTACACGACATACAAAACATTAGACATACAGGCCACAACACTACATTATTAAATACAATGCTCTTACCACCATGATGTAGCAGCAATAGAAACAAACTTACATCTTTTCACATTATAAGAAGATTTATTTGAAGTTCATCTTAGGGCAAAAATGATGTCACTGACTCTGGCAGGGCCACCATCAGGGATTTTAATTTTGATAACACAAAAAATTTGTCGCTAATTAGTCGAAATTTGTCGCCTAATATCAGAATTTGTCGGTCACTGGTTCAAAAGATATAAGGGTTTATAAGTGGTCGATCTGGAGAGAGTCTCCCCAGCAGGGCCACATTATATCTCAAAAACTACGGCACCTAGCGAAGATCTGTTTTCTCCCATATTTTGTCGCCAATTAGTCGGAATCAGTCGCCAAGTCACAGATTTAATCGGGTCTTAGTTTAGGAGATATAATGAGTACAATTAGTAAGGTATAGTCCAAGAGCTAGATCGAAGAGGTCACAAAAATTTCCAAGAAAAAATATTTCCACCTATAAACGAGGCGACGCTCGATCTCTTGCTCCTGTTGCAGTGCGCGCACGAACGCTACGCTACGCTACGCTACGCTACGCTACGATAGTTACCTGCAGCGGGCGGTGCTAGTGCGCGTGCGCGGGCGGCGGCGCCTGGTGCGGCGCGGGCGCGGGGTGCGCGTGCGCATGCGCGGGCTGCGCGGGCGGCGGCGACGCGGGCGGCGCGGCCAGGCGACGCTCGATCTCTTGCTCCTGTTGCAGTGCGCGCACGAACGCTACGCTACGCTACGCTACGATAGTTACCTGCAGCGGGCGGTGCTGGTGCGCGTGCGCGGGCGGCGGCGCCTGGTGCGGCGCGGGCGCGGGGTGCGCGTGCGCATGCGCGGGCTGCGCGGGCGGCGGCGACGCGGGCGGCGCGGCCAGGCGACGCTCGATCTCTTGCTCCTGTTGCAGTGCGCGCACGAACGCTACGCTACGCTACGCTACGATAGTTACCTGCAGCGGGCGGTGCTGGTGCGCGTGCGCGGGCGGCGGCGCCTGGTGCGGCGCGGGCGCGGGGTGCGCGTGCGCATGCGCGGGCTGCGCGGGCGGCGGCGACGCGGGCGGCGCGGCCAGGCGACGCTCGATCTCTTGCTCCTGTTGCAGTGCGCGCACGAACGCTACGCTACGCTACGCTACGATAGTTACCTGCAGCGGGCGGTGCTGGTGCGCGTGCGCGGGCGGCGGCGCCTGGTGCGGCGCGGGCGCGGGGTGCGCGTGCGCATGCGCGGGCTGCGCGGGCGGCGGCGACGCGGGCGGCGCGGCCAGGCGACGCTCGATCTCTTGCTCCTGTTGCAGTGCGCGCACGAACGCTACGCTACGCTACGCTACGATAGTTACCTGCAGCGGGCGGTGCTGGTGCGCGTGCGCGGGCGGCGGCGCCTGGTGCGGCGCGGGCGCGGGGTGCGCGTGCGCATGCGCGGGCTGCGCGGGCGGCGGCGACGCGGGCGGCGCGGCCAGGCGACGCTCGATCTCTTGCTCCTGTTGCAGTGCGCGCACGAACGCTACGCTACGCTACGCTACGATAGTTACCTGCAGCGGGCGGTGCTGGTGCGCGTGCGCGGGCGGCGGCGCCTGGTGCGGCGCGGGCGCGGGGTGCGCGTGCGCATGCGCGGGCTGCGCGGGCGGCGGCGACGCGGGCGGCGCGGCCAGGCGACGCTCGATCTCTTGCTCCTGTTGCAGTGCGCGCACGAACGCTACGCTACGCTACGCTACGATAGTTACCTGCAGCGGGCGGTGCTGGTGCGCGTGCGCGGGCGGCGGCGCCTGGTGCGGCGCGGGCGCGGGGTGCGCGTGCGCATGCGCGGGCTGCGCGGGCGGCGGCGACGCGGGCGGCGCGGCCAGGCGACGCTCGATCTCTTGCTCCTGTTGCAGTGCGCGCACGAACGCTACGCTACGCTACGCTACGATAGTTACCTGCAGCGGGCGGTGCTGGTGCGCGTGCGCGGGCGGCGGCGCCTGGTGCGGCGCGGGCGCGGGGTGCGCGTGCGCATGCGCGGGCTGCGCGGGCGGCGGCGACGCGGGCGGCGCGGCCAGGCGACGCTCGATCTCTTGCTCCTGTTGCAGTGCGCGCACGAACGCTACGCTACGCTACGCTACGATAGTTACCTGCAGCGGGCGGTGCTGGTGCGCGTGCGCGGGCGGCGGCGCCTGGTGCGGCGCGGGCGCGGGGTGCGCGTGCGCATGCGCGGGCTGCGCGGGCGGCGGCGACGCGGGCGGCGCGGCCAGGCGACGCTCGATCTCTTGCTCCTGTTGCAGTGCGCGCACGAACGCTACGCTACGCTACGCTACGATAGTTACCTGCAGCGGGCGGTGCTGGTGCGCGTGCGCGGGCGGCGGCGCCTGGTGCGGCGCGGGCGCGGGGTGCGCGTGCGCATGCGCGGGCTGCGCGGGCGGCGGCGACGCGGGCGGCGCGGCCAGGCGACGCTCGATCTCTTGCTCCTGTTGCAGTGCGCGCACGAACGCTACGCTACGCTACGCTACGATAGTTACCTGCAGCGGGCGGTGCTGGTGCGCGTGCGCGGGCGGCGGCGCCTGGTGCGGCGCGGGCGCGGGGTGCGCGTGCGCATGCGCGGGCTGCGCGGGCGGCGGCGACGCGGGCGGCGCGGCCAGGCGACGCTCGATCTCTTGCTCCTGTTGCAGTGCGCGCACGAACGCTACGCTACGCTACGCTACGATAGTTACCTGCAGCGGGCGGTGCTGGTGCGCGTGCGCGGGCGGCGGCGCCTGGTGCGGCGCGGGCGCGGGGTGCGCGTGCGCATGCGCGGGCTGCGCGGGCGGCGGCGACGCGGGCGGCGCGGCCAGGCGACGCTCGATCTCTTGCTCCTGTTGCAGTGCGCGCACGAACGCAGTCTTCAGGCGGGCCGTGTGCTCCGCCTAACGAGCACAGGTAATCATACCATCCAGGTATAAGCCCTATTCAGGCTATGGTTCCACCGGATGAGGGGTTTAAGGCTGGCTTTTTACGGCGCGTGATATTACAAGTCGCACCACCCAGTCCTCCAGTCTACGCGTCATGTCGAGTGTCGAGGGAGGTGTCCCTTGAGGGTCAGCGCGACAGAGGAGCAAAATGCTCACACGTCACAGGGAATCACCTCTTGCACGCTATTTTGAACTCTATTGTGAATTATAAATTCATCAATGAAAACCTGTTTAAGCATTTTGGTGCTCGCTCACCCTGAGTCTGTATCTAGTGTTACTTGCTCGTATCAAGAGCCGTGTGAAGCGAAGCTAACAGACTTTCGAACAGAGGCGATTCAGACTTAAGTTCGACGACTATCGTTACGTGAAAATTGATGCTTATGAAATGATTTGATGGATTTTTGCAGCTTTCTCACTAAAAACTAAATCTCCAGGCTCATAGCGGAAACAGTTGTTTTTTTAAATGGCTCAGTCTAGACAAAACTCAGTCGCCTCGGCCCAAAACCTAGTTACCTCAAGCAAATTCTCATTCATCCGGTCGAACTATAGACAACGCCACTTCTTATAGGACCTAGCCACATTTCACTATATTTTCGACACTGTTATAAATTATAATCTAAGTGTCGAATGCTTCATAAAAATGGCGCAATTACACTTATTGCGGATTTGCACAATAGGGTATTTGAGTATTATCAAACATAAAAATGAATTAAATCTAACTTTAATGATGGTACAGAAAAAACACAATTATTCAAAACATTTATAAAATAGTTTACACAATTTAGAATAAAATGTAAGCTGAATGCCGCGAAGTTACTATAGCGTTCTGGTGTTGCGACGCCAGATCGCAATAGTGCTGTCTCTGTCTAGCATAGACTTTGAAACGCTAAGAGCATTTTTTGAGATATTAAACAATTTAATTTTACTGTGACTTTTTTTTCTGTTTCGGGAAATTAAAAAAAAAAGCACCTGTCAAATACCTCATTACGCTATGTCGTTCACCCGCATTCGGATGTCTATGGAATCCGAATGCGTGCATATTGCATATGGCACCCGAATTCGGGTAAACGGCCAAATGTAATTGCGCCATAAGGCTGATAGTGTTCTAGAACCTATAAGAATGTCACGTATTTAGTAGGGGACTGGAAAAAATCATCAAATATTTTACCCGTCACCCTTTTATTTAGTATTCTATTCCTCCACCACATTTGAAGTAGCAACTGTGAACGTTTTTTTCAGTCTTTGTCCACCTTTAGGCAATTATGAACTCTACTTTGTGCTGGATTTCGCAAGTGAATAGGGAAGCGTACGCGAAACGAGGTGCATAGATGGCGCCATCAGCACAAGCAGTAAATAGAACATCAAATGGATTGTGGATTAAAATATTTAGATTTTTTTTAGTTACTTGTATGGTAAAATCGTACGGCCATTCATAAATTGCAGATTTAGAAATCTGTTCAGAGAATGTTTACTAGTTTTTTAATCACAAGGAAATAAATGGTATGTTTTGTTTTCCACATTGTTTTTTGTTTGTTTGCTGTTTGTGCTGCTAGCGTCACTAGCAGCACAAACAGCTGTTTTGTTTTCCACATTGTTTTTTGTTTGTTTGCTGTTTGTGCTGCTAGCGTCACTAGCAGCACAAACAGCTGTTTTGTTTTCCACATTGTTTTTTGTTTGTTTGCTGTTTGTGCTGCTAGCGCCACTAGGCAGTTTTTTCCCATTTTGCTGGGCTGGGGTTTATTTCTTGTTTCTAATATTTGTACATATTTCGATCGAAACCATGTGCTGTGTGTGAATCTACAAAATATTGCGATTGTCGAGATCGAAACCGACAGCAGAATGCAGTTATTTCCTACTTCATCGGAATGCTATGGGGCAAAGCAGTAAGGTTGTTCTGTCAGTAAAATGTACAAAGTTCTATGTTAGGTACAGTGCTACAAGGATCTTTTGGCGCTCGAATGACGTTGACAGAGTGGCGATGTTGGTTAACATTTATGTGCAATTGTTTTGTGAATGTATTTAAAAAAACAGGATGGCGGCGTTAGTTCAGACTTTGGTCACGCGCCACATTAATCTTATACAATACCATGTTTTATAATTTTGTTGATGTAAACGCGGGACCTTAATAATCTCACCTAAGAACTGAAGGCTTTTTTAGTGGTATGAGGTTTAATGTCTTTTTATTTACATATGGCATCTTTTCAGCCAACCAAGGAGGCTATTCAACCAGACATACAATACTATTGGGATTTTCAGGCGCCAGAATGAAATTAACAGGGGGCGTTGTTGGTAAACATTATTTTGTGTAATCGAGTTGTGAAATGTCACTTGAAATGTATAAAAAAAAACTATTTTCTACCTATCCCTATGGGTGAGGTGAGTTTACTTGTATGTATTAATAATATTAAAATGGCGGCATTAGTTCTGATATCAGCCACACGTCAAAATAACCTTGTAGCGCTGTAGGTGACGACTGCAACCTTTAACAACCCTCTTAGCCCAACATCGTGTAACACGAACCTTGAGCGCCCGCTTGACGTTCCCGGACACGCACAGCTCGCACAGCCTGCGCGCGCTGGGCGGCGGCGGCGCGGGCGCGAACGTGGCGTCGTGGCGCCTTGCGCCCGCGCCCGCGCCGCGCTCCCAGCGCCACACGGGCGTGAAGTCGCAGCCGCACTGCGCGCACAGCGCCGGCACGGACGAGCGCGGCATGCTGCGGGGGCAGGGCCAACACTTTGTATACACGATTACTGACATCTCATAGTATCCAAAGCCAAGCAATAAATCAGTCCCACGACTGACGACTTTACTTGCTCTTCGAAAACCTCTCCCAGGACCTCATAACTCACAGTCATATTATTATAAGATAGCGGCTTTAGCCTAGTCTAGACCAACAGGAAGGTCTAGATCGAAAGAAATAGGACAACTTTTCAACTCATCGCTTCATTCAGCTTGCTATTTTACAAATAAACCAGGCTGTACCAACACACTGTGAATTTATGTGTAAGCGCAGGAACTTTCAGTACCATCCAAAACATATAACAACAATATTGTGTTGGCCCTACTTATCTTCACGCACACACAACAGAATTTAAGTTATAAACAACTCTTCTTACCGATCTTCAGCGGTGAGATAGTCCACGACGTGTTCCAGACCCACCAAATAGACGAAATCGGTGTTGCTGGGCGAAGGAATGAAGTTCATTTCAGGTGGGGGCGGTTTGGGTGGGGGGATCTGAGAACAAAAATAATTATGTATAGAGTAAATCGCAATTTCATACGTATTCGGGTCGTGCGAAAATTCACGATCTCGAACCTAAAAATACTATGAGCTTGAGTTAGTTGCATCTTTAGTATCATGCGATTTCTTTCATTAATCCAAACCGCTTCCCTATTCTGTTTATCACTCTTCATAATACAGGATAGCAGGAACATCAACACGCAAACTGTTACCATGAATTCAGAATAATGTACTGAATCCGTGGTAACACATCATATGCAAGTTGCTTTACCGGTGACACGCATGCGACCGACACGCATGCGGCCGACACGCATGCGGCCGACACGCATGCGGGCGACACGCATGCGGGCTCTGCAAATCTACATGACACAAAAACCGCCCTAAGTCCTGCGTAAACGCGTGTCGAATCATTTCTTACTCGCTGAGATACAAAAAAATGGAAGGAACAATAATTTCGACCAAAGTCGTAGTATTTCGTATAACCAGCGCCCTTAAAGAAACGAATTATATCATGCCCTTTCACTCGCACACACTCTCTGTCTTGAATGTACAGACGCCAGCACAACAAATTACTACAATCTGTCAAATTTCTTTAATAGATTTTCAACTTTATCGCTAAAGTATAAGGTTCAAAGTTGATTGGGAAAATTTGACAGTTTCGGGTAGCTTGATGTGTAGGCGTCTGTACAACTGCGGCGGCATGAATAGCGTGACCATATTTATTTTTGAAGTGAAAACTTCTTTAGGCGCGTTGGGCATTTTTTGACATGGATAAAACCATTTAACTCGCGACACTGTTACCGCAACCGATACCGCGCTACATTCGGATGTGTTCGGCTGTCCTCGGGATGTACAGGTCGCGTCAAATAACTTGGCCGCTCTGAAGTAGGCAACAAATCACTGCGCAGTAGTTAATCCTATGAATAAATAAAAAAACCGGGCAAGAGCGAGTCGGACTCGCTCACCGAGGGTTCCGTAACATCCGGGTTTATGCATAAGGTTTATGTTTATGAAATTAAATGTTTATTTTTATTTTTGAGTTGATTAAATGAATGGTAAATTGCGGTTTACGATTTATGACGTATTAAAAAAAACTACTTACTAGATCTCGTTCAAACCAATTTTCGGTGGTAGTTTACATGGTAACGTACATCATATATTTTTTTTAGTTTTATCATTCTCTTATTTTAGAAGTTACAGGGGGGGGGACACACATTTTACCACTTTGGAAGTGTCTCTCGCGCAAACTATTCAGTTTAGAAAAAAATGATATTAGAAACCTCAATATCATTTTTGAAGACCTACCCATAGATACCCCACACGTATGGGTTTGATGAAAAAAAAAAATTGAGTTTCGGTTCTAAGTATGGGGAACCCTAAAATTTATTGTTTTTTTTTCTATTTTTGTGTGAAAATCTTAATGCGGTTCACAGAATACATCTACTTACCAAGTTTCAACAGTATAGTTCTTATAGTTTCGGAGAAAAGTGGCTGTGACATACGGACGGACAGACAGACAGACAGACAGACGGACAGACAGATAGACAGACAGACATGATGAATCTATAAGGGTTCCGTTTTTGCCATTTGGCTACGGAACCCTAAAAAGCAGCGCGCATGGCGCGGATTGGCGCGGCTAGCAATGAGCCTAACTTCAGAGCGGCAAAGTTATTTGACGCGAACTGTACTCGGTTTTAACTTTTAATGTATATCCGATATGTCAGTGAGTGATGGCAAAGTATTGTGTTTGTGTTTTGTTTATAAGACGATTTAAAAAATACACACGAATTGTTCAAGTTTTCACTTCTGTCGCCACTCCCGGAGTGCCACTGTTTTTTTTAATAATAATAATGATTTATTTTCTCGATTTTATTTTTTAATGGAACGAGTTATACGATACATAGTATGGTTTTCGTAGGATAATGACTCCATACCTGCAGTAAGGTCTTCTCGAGTTGTTTCCGTAGCGCCAGTTTAGCGGCGGCCTGGCGCTGGGCGGGGGTTTGCGTGTCCTCAGAACTGCGGGAACTGGCCTGTAACAGGAATATGAGGTTGGTACTATGGGTTTTTAGGTTTTGTTCTCTTGGATATAAGAACTGAACCGGGTAGTTTTATTTCCGCATTAATGTAACTGGTAGGTCTAGCATGACTGGTATAAAGTCTATGATAATAGATTTTTATAGAAATAAAAATAAAGCTATTATAATAAATTGAATAGCTGGGAATACAATCCAGTATATTTTTGGGTAGTACGTTTAACTTGAAAAAGCAATGGTTCTCGGCCATTTGGAGCTCAATTTCATTAATAACAACATTCATAAATACAAAATCGGTGCCAAACTAGAAGGTTTGAGCGTAGTGTAAACTGAAATTTTGTGAAAATCGCTTCTGCGTAAATTGCCTATTCGAACAGTAATACGCCATTCTTCCCAAAGACGACAAGCTTGCTGTAAACTACACAAAATTTACCAAAAATTGAGCCCCAATATAGAAATAAAGAAAAAACTATATAGATTGAACTATAAATTAGTGAAATGACATCACATTTCCATACTCACTGCATCGCTGGTACTACTGGTCACCGACGAATTGTCCTGGGGTTGCTTGTAATGTACAATGTATTATAAGAACTACTGTTACTAATCAAGATCGCCTATTTTGCCTAAACTTCTATGCTATTCAAAATTTATTATTTTTCATCTGATTACGGCCCAGCAAGGAAGTCTTTGTTTTTAAAAACCTGAGCAGTTCCATACCAAACCTCAGTCATTACTCCATTTGTAATAATTTACGATCAAGTCTCGTGTGGCGTCATCTACATCGCCACATGTGAACTACGCAACACACTGTCGTCACGCAAAATCCTGCATCGCGCAAGCAGCATTTACCACGCGACTAGCTTGTATACCATTTCCCAACATCAATCGTCGGGCAGTAGTCCACCAGACACAACACCCGTCTGGTCAGAAGATCCTCCCTTTTCTATAGAAGTTGAGTGAACATTACACCCTGTTCCTCATAACTATATACCTCATTTCTCTTTTACAATGAAGTTTATAAACGCTCCAAGATACTTTTTCTAATATAATTTCTTCTGAAACTAACCTTGCGCCATAGAATGATCTCAATATACCTACGTCTTTACTCCACAAAGCACTTTTCTTGAGCAAAAGTCTTGCAATTATGTCTATATCTGACCCTACTTCTTTCTAACTTAGATAAATAATGATTGTAATGATTACCTTATTGGAGGATGCATGTTGGTTGGCCGGCGGCGGTGCCGGTGTGATTGTCACTGAGGGAGTTATGCTAGCCCCGCCGCTTGTTGATGACTGCAACAAAAGTAACGTGTTGATTTGGACCATTTTGAGAAGTGAAAAGAGGCTAGCTATCCGTAGGTTTCAGTAGGCAACTAAGGATAATTCATTAAAATAAGTGATGTCACTCGGAAAGCTGCCACGCTTAAATGGAATTTGGCTGGACACACCTGCCGCAAGTCAGGTGTGTCCATGCGCATGCCGCATGTCTCCTCGGAAAGCACGTTAAGCCGTTGGTCCCGGCTGTCGTTCGTGGATCTTTGACAGTCGTTACGGGTAGTCGGAAGCTCGAAACTAACAACCAGTCTTACCAAGGGGTATCGTATTACCCAGTAACTGGGTTGTGGAGGTCAGATAGGCAGTCGCTCCATGTAAAAAGCTGGTTTTCAGCTGCATCCGGTTAGTCTGGAAGCCGACCCCAACGTAGTTGGGAAAAGGCTAGGCAGATGATGACACCTGCCGCATGTCAGACGATCAGATTAGATGCGGAAGGCGGTGGACAGGGAGTTGCGGCGCAGCCTGGTAGAGGCAGTCCAGCAGTGGACTGCGATAGACTCGAGTTGATTGATTGATTGTTGAGATGTGTATGAACTGGAGGTCTTGTCATATAATGGCCGTGTTGTTATTGTACCTGTGAGCGATACGGTCCGGGAGTAAGCGTTGCTCCGCCAGGTAAGCTTGAAGTGCGACGTGACGAGCTTGAAGAGTTGGATGGTGCCGTAGGGGTACTGCTGTTGGTGCGCTGAAATAAAATAATAGTATTCATTTGAGAATCATCTCTGCGATATCGATCGTTTTGCGAAGCGTTCCTTGATTGCATTCCTTTGGTGTATCGGAGTGTTAGAGTAGATAAAACTATTCAGTATTCATTACCCGTTAGGACTTTTCAAATAGTAGTCTGACAACTGCTGTAATTTTATAGGTGAACGTCCACTGATCCGCACCGGCCGGAACGCACGCACGGTACGATTATGTACGATATGATTGACGTGTAAAAGTGTTTGTACAATCCTACTTACAGAAAATAAATCATTCATCATTTATTTATCATTTACGCAACGGATTTTGGTTTGTTTGTATATTGCTCGCAACCCCGTCCAGGTGAAATTTATAGTTTTAATATTAATAAACTACATCTTAGGACACTCGGCAATACTGTAGCTTCCCGGTAATAAAAGAATTTTCGGAATCGGATCAGCCGATTACCCGAAGATTACCCCCTTCATACATACTCAGAAATGTTCTCTTTATAATAATAATAATATATAATCCTTTATTTAATAAAAAACGTTCATAAAAGATGTACATTTAGCCAAGAGTAGAAAATTTTCCATACAATTATAGTGCCTAAAATAAACTAAAACTATTTTTTTTTTATTACAGGCGCAAGTAGCGATGGTTCGGAATTTAAGTGGTAGCGACCCTTCCGAACTAGGTTTATTCAAACCTGTGTTTCAGGCCATCCCTTAACATTTCAATTAAATTGGGGCGTTAATTTTTAAATAAAACTGTCATAAAAATAATTAACGATTCTGATTATAATCACACAAATATTATAAAGGCGACAGTTTGTGAGTGTGTGTGTGTTTATATGTTTGTTACTCCTTCACGCTCAAACGGCTGGACCAATTTTGATAAAATTTTGTATGGAGGTAGCCGACAGCATGGATAGTGTAACGAGTCTTTTAAGCCTGTTACATGATAGCGCGTTCTTTGCTTTAATTTGTAGGCAACAGGGTGGTGTTGCCATGTAAAAATTCATTTTTTTGAATCGGAATCGTGTAGTGGTCACACTGATTTTTTTTTTGATGCTGTCAGTTGATTTTGACAGGTCACTTTCCGACCCAAGCTTTGCATAGAATGGAGTAATTTGAGAGCTCCGGAATTAAATCTGGAAGTTGATACTTCCAATGGACGACATCAAGTCCTAATTATGTGGTAGCTGATTTGCCCTTGTCGGCATCATAATGGGATTGCCCATATTTTTTAAAAGGTTGGTAAAATTCTTCGTGGTTTCATACCTATTCACGTGTCGCGTGGCTATTTGGATGGCAGACGTTAATAGTTTCCGATATTTGTTTCAGGATCTTTTAAACCTTATATATTTTGGATTAATTCATCTACTGATGTAAAAGCTTTTTTTGGAAATGAAACGGTGAGTCAAATTGTGTTTGGTCGTAGCCATTTCGATCGCCATTTTTATCCACGCTGGACATCAGCTAACAATTATTCATGTTTGATTTCAGCCGCGAGGCGTTTCTTCAGTTTCTTGTTTCTTCAGTTTCTTATTTCTTTCAAGACTTAAATTTTTAACGCTAGTCCCTACCGACATATTTCATGGACCGCCTGACGTCCCCGCGAAGATCAAAATCACCATGGTTTGCCCATTCGGTGGTTAGTTTATTCGACGGAATGTGGTATGGTTTATAATACTTAACTTAAATTGACAAAAGTGCAATAATGACAGGACAAAAATTAATTTCTATTCCACCTTAGTTTTACACCAACTGTTAATATTAGAAAGGAATTTTCTTGTATATTGAGACCAGCAGCCTTCGGGTAATAAAATCGTTCAATAACTTTTGTGTCGATTTTTATTGATACTCCCCGCTTGAAGATTAAAAGTTTCCAGTTCCCGCAGGTTAGTCTATCCTTGGCATAGTTTGGTGTGAACTCCTGGCGCCCGAATTTTCACTTCTACTTATTGTTTATTTATTTGGAGTACAACACACACATTTAATAATCACATTTCATAATATACATTTATAATATAACATCCATTCATTCTTAAATTATTTTTTTTATTATTACAATAGGCTACTTTTTATCCCGATATTCCCACGGGATTGACATTTACGCGGGTGAAATCCCGGGGCGCAGCTAGTATTAGTATAAATGTCTTGAGCAAGCGTGGTGATCCATGCTTATGCCTTCACTGTATGAGAAGAGGTCTTTCCCTGCAGTGCGACAACAATAGGCTTGTATTATTCCTATAGATACAGTTTATAACAACTCACCTTGCTCTGTTGATGCGCGGGTGGCGGAGCGGGTGTGACAGTAACGCCGGGCGGAACCACGCACCCGCTACCGGCTAATGCTGTACCCGTTGTCGAGTCCTGACACACATATGTACACAGATTAAAAACAGAGTACGTAGATTATAACAGTCCTATAATACAAAATGTTTAAAAAAAACCGTCTAGAAATCGGCAATAATGCAAAACGGCTCAATAATCAACTATCAGCCATGTTTTTTGACATGCCATTTTGATGATCTTTTAGAAATGTAAGTTGCATGTTGCGACTTCGGAAACGTTTACATTCTGATCTGTCTCAATCTGTCAAAAATACCTCTAATTTCCCTACATTTTTGACATTTGTTTGTCCCCGAGATAATATTGTGGCTAGATTTTGAACGTTTTAACTTACGAGAATTCTGATGTTTAAGAGAGCAGGTTCTGTTAATGCTTGGCATATTATTCTTATTCAATAACACAGGCAATGAATATTAAATGCACAAAATCAGTTGGACATCTTTAAAAGGCCGGCTTCATACTTTACATATTTTCTTAGGTTTTCAATGTCCCCACGATTCGATAGTGGAAATCTCACTGCAATCCTTCAATAATAGCCAGAGAGACCAAAATATTTTGTAGTTTACCTTAGCAGGCGGCAAGCCCGTAGCCTGCTGTGACTGCCGCAGTTTTCTCAGCAGCACAAGCCGTGTTTCTTCGGCGCGTAGTTTCTCTCTAAGTGTGCGCAGACGACGCTCCCGCTCCCAAATCTCAGCGCTTGATAGTTCCTGAACAGGAAATTTATAGTAAGTGCGCAGTGCTGCACACCTGGGGGCGTGTATAGGGTGGGCCCTATTTCAAGTTAAACAAATATCCACTTTATTTCAATGACAATTAAGTTGATTTCAGAGTGACTAGTACTATTGAAAAAGTTATAAAAATGTTTGAAGTTGAAGTTATAGTGTAGGAAACAGGAAAACAAATATGAATTATTTTCCCTTTAAATTATATTTGTTTACATTTTTGGCAAATAAATCGCGAACGCGGATTAAATGTTAGAGGTTTCGTATGAAGTAGACTGCCCTCTCAAAGCTAATGCTGTAATTTGAAAAACATAATACCCCCATGTGTATGCACCCAAAAGCATAATGTTTTGTGTGCGGTAAAGCGCGATTCCACCAGCGTACGGCACTGTGCGACACTGCACTGCACAGTGTACGGTACAAATGTTCCTTTTGGTGGACTCACTCAATTAAACATTTACAAATGTGCTGCACTGTAGGCCTATAAGTTACGTACAGCTTTGCTGGTGGAAACAGAGACTAACGGATCTGCAGCTCAAATACGTGCGCTGTTGGCATTCTGTTGAACAAATGTGCTGGGCACAATTTTGATGGAAACGCGCCTTTACACTGAGCGATACTGATTTTCCCACACCAAAAATTAAATTCATGTCCCAGTAATATTTTTTGCTCAATGTTACTTAGATAGAATGCATAGATAACGGCTACGTGATGGTTCTTTTTACACCCTGTCTAATTTGTTTGTGTGATTTTACTTATACTCACTCTGTGCCCGGCTATAGGCAGCGGCGGTTCATTCTCGTCCTCTTCCGAGTCCTCATCATCTCGCGGGTCTCGCGGCGACTCCGGAGCCGGCGCCGGCAGCGTGCTCGGCGTTATTGACACGTTCACACCGCCCGAGTTTAGTTTACTGCTTACATCTGTTAAGATATTTCATCAATTTTATTGTAGAAGTATACACACTGAGAAACTTCGAAGATAATTTGATGGAGACTTTCTGAAGATTAGTTAAGAGTGTCTAGAGGGATAGCTGTTCCCTAGCGGTAGCACACCCCTTCTTTTTCCAAAAACTGTCATTAAAAACCGGTGTCTATGAGATTGTTTTGTAGGTACGTCACTTTTTGGTCAATAAATCAAACCCTTTTTCTAATGAAACTTTCTAACCTTCACCAATCTTGGTTCACTGGAGTTATAAAAATTTATTTGCAGTTTTCCTGTTCGTAATACCATAGTAATTAATTGTTGAAAGCATTGACGAGCATATGACTAATATTTTACTAGTATCAAATAAAACACACCGTTCATTAGACTAAAGTATAAGCATGTTTTGTTTAGGAATCTGTTTGTTAATTGATAACATGTGTGATACTGTTTGATAAGCTTAACCACATATTTGTTTTGTAATGTGTCTTATTATAATATACTACTTAAACTAGGCAAGAGTCGTAAAAAAAACTGGGTCAATGGAATGTCTTCTTGCCCTTTATTAGCATTTTTGTAATTAGCCGTAATTCATTTTATGTGAGCAGCTAAAACCATGCATTGAATATTTAGAATCAAGGACAGAATTAGAGTGTAAATATGACATATTGATCTTTAGAAAGAGACTGTCACACGGGTATGAGTAACAGAGATGGCGAACTACAAAACCGAACTTTTCCTAAAACTCGACGTGCCTTAGTAACGGCCTATACAGAATGAAATTGAAAACTTGCGACAAATCGAAATAGGAGGTGCAGTAACTATTACATAATGATTATAAATAGTAAATACCCAAACCAAAATGCTTAAAAAAAAATCTTGTAATTATCGTCTTAAATAGTGCAAACTAAGTTATTGCCTTCAAGTAGACACGAATTATCGTCATTCCAGCAATTAATTATTTGATTAATTAATTAAATTTAAAATAAATTTATTTATTTATTAAATTATTTTTTTTTTTTTTAATTATCAAGATCTATAACAAAATTAAAATATCAATTTTAGCGCACGCCCGATCAGCAATCCATTCATCGCAGAGTTCTCTACATGAAGCAAGTTGGCAACGCGTTGAACTAGCGGTATTTACCCAATTTTGACCGTTCCTACGAAAAAAGGGCGCTCGACGACGTTGCAAAATCGCTCACCTACGCGCATTAAACTTATGTGCATTCCCTTCTTTAGTGACATGCTCTAAATTTACTTTATAACATGTTGAATTAGATATTTTAATTTGTCACATCTATTAAATTTCATCCGCCTAATGCTAGACTTGAGAAAACCTTTTCTTTTTTTACGTCACAGAAATGTTCTGCATTAAATCACGATAGTGACGATATCGATGCCACAGAGATAACAATATCGTGTTGAGTGGAAACTACTTATAAAGAATATGTTAATACTGCAGAAACCCGACAACACCCAAGCAGCTATACCTTAAAAAAAGTTATTTAAAAAATAAAAAAACCCGACTGCGAAACTGAAAAGCTACAAACAAGCCCATTTTAAATTAAATAAAAGTTGGAAGCAGGCGGGACCCATTTGAATTTGAAAATATAACAAAAATGGTATGGGTCCCGCCTGCTTCCAACTTTTATTTAATTTAAAATGGGCTTGTTTGTAGCTTTTCAGTTTCGCAGTCGGGTTTTTTTATATAACTTTTTTTATTTCCAGCTTTTTAGTTTACAAATGTGACAGATTTCTCAAACGATTTAGTTCTTGGTACGTGTTTTTTACGATTTGTCACTTCGAATTACTTTTAACCATATAAGTTATATATATTGTTGTAATCACCTTTTAAAACCCTTTATTTTGATACCCCACTCGACAGGTTTCGAGAAAAAAATTTTTTTTTTAAAGACATATTGCGCCAGAAATCGGCCATTTTAATTTTTTTCAATTTTGATATACCCAGTGTCACTCTCACAACTAAGACGAATCTAACGGTACCTCTCAAGCTGAAATCGATCAAGCCGTTTAGGCTACAGAGCGTGCCAAAGAAATATACATACATACATACATACATACATACACTCGAAAAACATAACCCTCCTTCTGACGCAGTCGGGTAAAAATGCCAGGAGCGTGCCCTCAGACATATTAGACTTCAGTAAGCCAAAATAAATGACAAGAAGAGAAGGTTTTAAACGACAAATATTATGTCATGATAATGGATTTATACGATTGAAAAAAATTATTGTCTAATCCTTTATCTATCATTGCGTAATTATTTTTCATAATCATAGTGTTGCCTAATTCGAGCTGGGCACGAGGGCAGGACATGCATTGAGAGACTGGGCCTGTTTCCGAGCAGTGGAAACATCATTATAGGCTGAATATGCCACGGCAACTGACTTAACACCCTCCGGCGCGGCAACGGCTGTAACCGTATTTTACAAGTTCATGGAATGACAGTACGGCGATAGCCGTATAATTTAATACTTTCTTTACATCAAACACGGCGACCGCAGTGTAAAATTGATTTGCTTATTTTAAAGACTTTATACTTAAAGCAATAACGCTGAGATCACGTTGACTTACTGTATAAAACAAGTGGTGTACGAGCTTCCAATGTGTGCCATACCCACACGTAAGCAGATTTCATCCACAACGCTCTACGGATATGGTTATAGCAGTCTACCGCAATAGGTAAACGATTTAATTTTCCGTGATATTTTTGGTACGGTTAATTGTGAGAGTATTGTGATTTTGTATGAAAAATTCTGCTGTCTTTCCCTAATAAAGGATCGCGCCGGAAAGTGTTAAGTCAGTTAGTTTTAAAACCATTAGTGGTTAACTGAGAGATTGTGGCGCTTGTGGCGGTGACGAAGGGCGGACGTTTTTGGGGACTGTCTTATGTGATTTCGAAGTACGAAAAGTGCTGATTCTCCGCCTAAATTGAATAAATGATTTTTGATTTTTTGATAGAAAAAGGTAAAGAAGAATATCGGTAGCACATACCGAGACGAACACACTTCGGAACAGCGCCTCCAGATAACTTCGCTTCATGTCGTTTCTGGTCGTGACGCATATTAAGAAGAAGTTCTTTAAAACCTGTCAGTTTTGGAAAGAGATTCATGCTTTTATAATCAAGAACTTAAAACCGAAGGACCATTGAAACCGTCTTCGTTTAGTATAATCATTAAAATAAGGGCCGGCGCAAATCAGGGAAAGAGCAATTGTTATTGCACTGCCAAACAAATATGAACAATAAGTGCTTTAAAATAATGACGAAAATAAATAATCTGACTCCCTCGCACCTCTGTCCGCCTTGATGCGGTCTTTGGCTAAGGGAAGTTTATTTATTTTCAAGTTTATTTGAACAAGCGCAAGGTCGATATACGTTTGGCAGTGATAACCGCGCTCCGCCAAGTCTGCGCGGGTCCTTATGCAGCAAAAAAGCAATCGAGCCACAGGCAGGTTTTTTTGTACCTTATCCGAAAGTTTATTCTAGCTATGCCTGTGAATGCTTGTACTTCAATTCATAATCTCAGATTATTTACATGCCACTTACTCAACTATCTACTGTAGATTTATGTATCCTAAGTTGATTTTTGAGTAACATTTTGTAACAAAAAGATTCTAAAACAAAGGTTGCAATGGAGTTTCAATTTTGCCATGAAATGGTGTTGGTTGTTCCAAAACTTGATAATTATCTTAGATTTTGAATTCAAGTAGAAAGCTGACTTACCGGTAAAAGGCGCAGGGGTCGGCATTGATGGCTTGCGGTGCGGCGGCGCGGCCGGCAGTAACACGATATCCGGACTCTCTGCATAGCTACGCTGTTCAGATCGAGGGCGAAGCACCCGCTTGCCACTGGAGCCCTACACATTACACATGTTACAGTTTGCAGTAAAAAAGACAACACGGAAGAAATAAACTGTACTATTTAATTGGATAATAGAAAAGGTGCATGAAATATTAATGAAACAAATAAATAAATAAACTATAGTATCTTTTGAGTAAGTAGATAAATAACTACAGCTGTTACTTCAATTAGAAAAGAAAATAAAAAATTTCAGCAATTTAAAAATCATAAATAGGTCTCATAAATGTCTTCAACTCAAAGATGATCATACTACATGTCCCGGAATTAACACACGTCACCAAACACCCCAATTAGAATATTATGTTATAATATAACACACACTGAATTTTTACTATTATGTTTATTTATTAAATTAGTTAATACCGATTGTGGGAGAAAAACGTGGCCACCTTACAAATCAACGTACGCACACAGCCGCACACGTATAAGGATTTAGCGTAGTAGGTACTTCGTCAATTTTGGTTTATTTTGACATTACAGCGGAAGTGTGACATTAATTTATGTAATTTAATTATTTTCGAGATAAAAAAATTACCTGTACTTATTAAATATGACAGATATTGATTCTAATTCGAACTACTTTCTTAACCGATTCACCGCTTGTGTCGCATTTGCCCCTACCGCTCATGTCGTATTTCTGCGACAGAGAACATGCATGATTTTTTAGTTCTATTCAACGATTGCTCCTTCTTATTTATTGTAGGTAATATTTATCGATTTGTAGCCGCGTGCGAGGCAATTACTATTTAGCCAAGGCAATTGATATTTAGCCAAGCGCTTAAAAGATGAGCATTAATTCAGTTACACATTGTATAAGGCCCCGAAAATGAGTAGAGGAATCCTCTTATGGCATAATCACCCAATATGTTGGCAAATAATGGTGACTATGGAAACTACCTTTCTATGTAACAAAACTGTGTGATGTAGTAAAGATATAAATAAACTAAGTTTTACTAATAATGTACCAAGCAATCTACTCACAATCCTGAGCTGTTGTACCTGAGTAACATTATTACAATTTGAGTTTACTCCTTAATGAGCAGCCACACCACACTAAGCAGCCAGGCTTTAAAGTGTGATCATCAGTGTCTATTCATCATCTGTCTAGCCTTTGGCTAACTATGGTCTCCAGTCTAAACGGATGCAGCTGAACACCATTATTTTACATTGAGGAATCATGATCATTAGTGTATTATTCAGCAAAATTATAACAGTTTCTAAATGTTTTTGAGATTATTTTTTTATAGAAAGAATGGCTTACATTGAGACCCTGCATCAAAGATAATGAACATTTGTCTATTTATTTGCCAAAAATGTAAACAAATATAAGTTTTTTTAAAAATAACTTTAAATCCTACATAGTAAAGTACAGTTTACGCTACAACTTCAAGTATTTTTATAACTTTTTCAATAGTGCTAGTAACTCCGAAATCAACTTAAATACCATTAAAATAAAGTTGATATTGGTTTAACTTGAAATAATATTAAATGGAAACATAAGTTTTTATAGACTTTAGTTACCATTATCCTGGAAGCATTTTTCATAGATTATAGTTAAACTTTATTAAAAGGCTTGAAAGATGATGATCACAATAGTTATCTGATAAATATAGTAACACAGTATTAACGTAGATTATTTGTCTTGATATAATGAGCCTGGCTGCATAGTATTTATTAATATTAACTGTCTTATAAAACAAACATCTTAAGTCACTATAATACTTTATTACACAGTAAAACAATGAATTTATTTTTAATGAGGTCATTCTCAAAGTTAATTAGGTATAGATCATGTGATTAAAGAATTAGTCACATCATTAACATCTATTTTAATTAGAATGCTTTGATTAGATTTATATAAAGATGATTTCATGGAAACTTAAGGTTTTATTAACATTGTAAGTTTTGGAGTTTTGTTACAAGTAACAAGTACTTACCCTGTCAATCTTTTTGTTGAAAGCAAAAAGAAAATAAAGATAAGTTAGTTCAATGTTTCATAGTATCAGATTATATTCTTATAAAATCAAGCTATTGTATGTACATTTTAAATTACGAGAATGAACAGTTTGTTTATTCAAGTAGGTAGGTAATTAAAGCATTATTTATTTTATAATCATTACTTCCTCATAATGAGAAATCTTTGGTCATTAATAATAATAAACTACAACGCTGTTAGCAACTCTTCCTCATGCAAAACATAACTAAAATTATCTATGATTTGACCTCCAGCGAAGATCTGTCTATGAGATATGATCAAAGGTATGTAATACATTAGTCAACAAGAGAAAGTGATGAAATGTGTAGCAGTGACAATTTTCTTTACTTTTTCTGTGATTGCTGGCTGGTTCTAATGATGTTAAATTAGATATTTATCATTTTACTCACATGTGGTGGAGGTTGTGCTGGCGTTATAGTAAGCCCACTGGCCGTCAAAGCCCTCAGCTCACTCAGCTCAGGTGGTAATGCCCTGCATTATAAAAAAAATTACATAATTCCACAATATTACAGAATGTAAACAAAAATACAACAATAAAATCACCTGACGCTCAGGTCGACCGCCGAATCGTCTACGTCCATTGTGGTTTAGTCACTTCTGTAACAATTACGTATCACAATTATACACAAATTATTTAGGACATCAATCAATAAAAACAATACATATTTTATACACTAACACACACAATCACAGTTTTGAATCGACAAAAGGTTGAATAATATGTTTGACAATTGATTATGAAGACATTACAATTAAATTGGTAATCATTTAGATCGATTTTTTGTCCAAATGTAATGCACACGCACGCATCACCGGGATGACAATTGACAAGACAACGGTCAATGGGCGCGAGTATCAAGATCCAGAATTGATTTTCATAAAATATACCTAATTCTTAACACTGGGCACTAGTCACATATCTTCTTTGTAAATAAATTGCTATTTGAATGTTATTCCGCGAGATAAACGAATTACAATTTCCACTCTTGCAGTCACAACAGAATTCCACTCGCAGCCATTGATGACAGATAATACAGAAAATTAATTAAAAACATAAATAATTACACCACAGATTCAGTAAAGTCGAGTGATCGATTGAGGCAAAATCATTACTTCAAAATAATTTTCAAAGTCTAACATGCCTCCTATTTCGTAACCCTTACTAAAAATAACCCAGTTTTCACAACAGATTTCCAGAGAGATGCAAGCATCTGGCTGGGTTCAGTCAGTCAGTCCCAAATTCCCAATACTATCTGTAAGATGTTCTATGGTGTTATTGTGTGTACACTTGAACGGCAGACTAACCAATACGACAATGCTGGGGAAGAGCTTGACTCCTATCACCACTGACCTCAGTGACCTCTTACAGCACCCAATGTCGTCTCTAGGCTAGTTTTAGGATGAAAATGCGAAATCTGAATAATAATCAAAAAACCCAAAAAGTTGCAAACTTATTTTTTAGAGAACAAAGAACCTAGGATGCTAGACCAAACGCTGCTGACATAAATCTTGATTATTTGAAAAGGCAAGCTACACACGCAGCGACTCGATGATGATTTCAAAATCTCAAGTCCACACAATCAGACAATTTTGACAGCAGATTTGTCGCTAATAATTTCAAAATCTGTGAGTGGATGTGAGATTTTAAAATCGCCAGCGAGACGCAGGTGACTAAAGTCACTGCGTTTGTACCACATACCTAACGACCGTAACGACAGCTGCTAAAATTTGCTTCGCTCGCTCTTGCATCCTTTGTCCTATCTATGTATATGTATAAACATCAAAACAAAATTTAAGCTATCCGGAATGCAAACATTTTCGAGTTCGCCTCGCTTGCTCTAGCATCCCTTATTCGTCTAATGCTCTACTTACCTTTTCTTTATAAATCAACAAAGTATCTCAGTGTTTTAATTTGTTATGCTTTTTCAGGCTAAATCTACTATAGGAGTGGGTTCAGCTGGGGGCTTAGCTGCTTTATAGGTCTACCAGAATCTCATGGCAAAAAAAAAAAACAAATAAACTTTGTGGTTTTCATACATTTGACAACATTGGCAATGTCAAATGTATGAAAACCACTGACCTCTATAATACAAGTACGCATAGAGGTCAGTGATGAAAACCCATTGACATAGAAAAGTATGGACTGGAAATACCTACAAAAAAGGGTGCATATCTACAACTCGTTTTGTCGCATAAAATCATTGAATGATTTATACGTCAGAGCATAAAACACTGACGTATAAATACGTCAGTGCATAAAATGGCTGCCATTGCTAGGGTTGTGTCAATCAAGGAACATAGGTGTTACTATTATCGAGTATCGATACTAAATATGAGTTTTACTAGTTATCACGTTTGGATCATAATAACTTACTTAATTAAAGTCCGTTGTAATTTTGCTTGCCAACTATACTTTATAATAACGTATCTTACTTTATTTCTAATCTTTTGTGATGGGTAAAACGAAAGACTCATGGTTAATTACTGAACTATTTATCGATAGGTAGGTACATACATACAAGTCAAAAAAGAAAATCTTTTATTAAAGTTAGAATTTTCAGAGAAAAATATTATAGCTAGACAAACCAGTTGTGAAGACAAATGGCAATATAATAAGATACGTAGGTATCTGGTACTTACGCTATCAGATGCATTTATAAGTAGTTATAAATGCATCTGATAGGGTAAGTACCAAATGTAAAAACAAAATATTTCTTATTTACTCTCTGTTACCGTCACTTCAGCTTTCACTGAGTTTTTTCGGTAATGAATCTGCAGTGGCGAGAAGAGAGAAACAGATAGTCCATAAATTTAATAAAAAACGGGTTACTTATGTATTAATAAAATCAGTACCAGGTACTTAACAAATGAGAAAACATTGTAAAAGCCAATTATTTTTAAAAGAAACAACCAATTGGAACCGTGCACCTAGCTTCTGACGTTTCCAAAGTAGCCATGTAGGTTTATGTGAAATAAAATATTTTAATTTCAGTGCTGTGAACCAAAGGCCGGACCTGGCAAGGTCACTCGGACCGAATAAGACACAGGATTATACTGCGCGCAACGAGTTATGAGCGCTGACCTTGAAGAAAACAAACGTCACAAACCCTTATGTCTTAGTAATAAGGGTTTGTTTCGCTTGTTTTTTTCAAGGTCAGCGCTCATAACTCGTTGCGTGACTTGTATTTATGTTCACATCGCAGAATATAGGTACCGATGACGTTTCAGCGGAGGAACTAGTTTACGGAAACTATTACGACAACGGTACAACCCTATTCCATTTGACATATTATTGTAAACAAACGAATGAATTAACAAAATATACTAAAAAGGTCTGTTATACGGAAATTAACCCAAATATCAATACTTTAGCCATAAATTCATGATCGCGTTACAACTGTATCATCGAATGTGTAAATGTAAATGTATTATTGCATGAAAACCGGCTATTAACCTGTGCAAAGACATTAGAGGTTGATTTTCATTCTTTCTTGCACCACACTTCACAATACAACACACAGACATGTTGAATTGTTGTTTTCCATGCATACATTTGCATGCAGTTTTAAAAGGTAAAATCCTTGTAATTTTCTCGCAAATCTCAATAATACAAAAAGTAAACAACCATTTGACAGCAAAACTACCACGAAACTTGTCGCAAAAGATGGCTGCTACGGCACCTTAACCTTACCTACAACTGTAATACGTCACCTCAAAATGCTGCCAAAATGAGCAACAACTTAAAATATTGTTGTCTCTTTTATCAAATACGATTATCTTATTAGAAAGAACGAGAGAAAACGATATTTCGTATTCTGAATCATATTTCACTCATAACGCGGCCTCTCCATGTTTTTCTTAGACAAAGAAAAGTATAGACGGCGGGTATCTCCATTTCATTTCCACAAGAAAGGGATAAAGTATTGAGTTATTATAAGTAACAGAAAAGGATAAAGCTATACTATTTCCGTCTCTCAGTGCGTGCCAGTTTTTTCAAGGCAGCTACTCATGTAGCCTATGTTAGCTAAGTTAGTTTTTTGTCTCACGTGTGGCCACGCTACCCGATGCTCTATAGCTTTCTTACTCTAAGATGTTTTTCCTATCTCAATGTGAAAACCACAAAGTTTTTTTTTTGCCATGATATTCTGGTAGACCTATCTTATAGTAGAGAAGTGGGTGGTAGAGGGAGACTGAGGTTAAAGTCGCTGCGTGTGTGTCTAGCATAAGGCCTTGAATTTACAACTTGTTACCTACATAAATGTCAATGTCAAATAGAATTTGATTTGACAGTCTGTCATTTCTGATTTTTGCAATTGCATGCCTCTGTGTTTACAAAATCATCGAGCACACGTGAATTGTTTCGGTATTGTGCGCTATCAACAAAATGCCAGGGCCAGATATGTTATCAAGTCAAGGGCTTCGCCTTGACGGCCGAAGACCTAACGAACTTCGTCGTATTCAGTGCAAACTCGGTGTTTTCACTCAGCCCGATGGAAGCGCCTATTTGGAACAAGGAAACACCAAAGTCTTAGCTGCTGTTTACGGCCCTCACCAGGCAAGTCCAAGTATTTTTACTAAATTCTTTTATCGTCGAATACCAGTCTAAATAGGCACTTAAATTCCAGAAAGTTTATTTGTTTACGAAATGCTCTTCAGACATAGCTTGCCGGTCTTTAAAACAGCAGAAATACGTGTTCAAAATCCTATTCATACTACCGAAGTTGACCCCGCATACCTTAAGCATCTAAATACAATTTTACTTATTGTTTTGGTCTATTAGCTCAATTAAAAAAGTTTGCTAATAGGCTTTAAAACTGCTTATACATAAGAGGCAAGATTCACTATACAAGCTGGATCTATAAAGGCAATTATTATAAAGTATCTGTGTAAATAATCCACTGTTTAATCTCTTTGCAGACACAAAATCACCAATACACTATAGTTTTATTTTAACAGCTATAGATGTCTATGGTCTAGGCAGGTGTTAAGAATGATAATTTGTTTCAGGCCTCAAAATCAAAATGCTTACAAGACAGTGTTGTAGTCAACTGCCAGTACAGTATGGCCACATTCTCCACAGGTAATCTTGCTCTCACCTTATTTCACATCACCTCTACAACAAGCTTGTTGTTAAGAAATAACTTATTTAACACTTTGTACCACTCGTTTTCGCTTCATACAACATTCCACATAACTATAATAGAAAGAAGTTTGAATGCAGATTTAGAACTTTATGTCAAGCAAGGGTAATAACTGTTTCAGTCATGAAGGTCAATGGAATAAAATCCATTTAAATGAACAAGTATCAAAAACCACTGAATAGAATAACTACAGACCGAAGACACGACAGAAGTTGTCTTAAATCCACATAACAATGATCAGAATAATGATATTCTATGTTTAGTAATTATACTAAGCATAGAATGCACTATGACATACCCTTTGACTCATCCATTGTCTGAAATCAATAGTTTTCCAAAAAATGGCATCTCTTTTGATGTTTTGAATTATTACATTACATCATGATAAAATTGTAACTGTCATCATAGAACATTTTTTTTGACTCTGCTCCATAATATTCTTTAATTCCAATTTTTCTTAGATGACTATGTTCTGTACAAACTGGGTATTTTTTGCATTACTTCAACAAAGCATGGACATGCTTCAACCCTGCTAGAGGAGGCACTTTGATTCAAACCAAGTATGACACTATTTACTCGCCTTGCTTTAAATGACTGATGTTTCTATAAGTAATTTCTGTCATAGTGCCATAAGCTTTGAATGGCAAAGATGGTATAAATGGTGCGCTTAACGCACATTCGGCACCACGAATTTTATAATTACTGCCGTCTGTAGTCGCAGCGGGAGCGGCGATTCTGTGCTCTGTGGAAATAATGCACAAAATACCTGGTTTGTATAGAAGCTGACAGAAACATTAATGTCACAAACTAAAGGCTTTTGTATGTTGTTTTAGGTGAAAGGAAAAACCGTCCGCGCGGCGATCGCAAGTCACAAGAGATGTCCATGCACTTAAGACAGGCACTCATGGCGGCTATCAAAACAGAGCTGTATCCTCGCTCACAGATTGACATCTATGTTGAAGTATTACAAGTGAGAACTGCTTTGTTAGATAATAATATCAGTCTATAAGTAATTTCCCATTGCAAGGGCCTAAGAGGACTATACATAGAATAAACAAGTATTGCTTGGTTTTGGACGACTTAGCAGGGTCAAGTGCTGATTGGTATAACTCTATTGTGTATATTGGTATTTAAATAAGTTATGGCATTGGCCCACTCCCCTCACAGAGAGGAGGCTTGAAGCCCAGAAGCAGTGGAAACATTGGTTAGTGGGTTATCTTAGGGGTGGAGTTTAGACATGTGGCAATTATCAGGATCAATACAGCCTTTATCTCTACTCTATACTTCTGCTATGAGAACTGTTACTTTTTGCTTTCATCATGTGCACTTTACGTTGCAAGCTTGATTCATGGCTGATGCCCATAATATGCTCTGCTGTATTTTCATTTTAAAATTCCACCGCAAACCTTCAACAATTTCTTCTCTATTACCAGGCAGACGGCGGCGCGTACTGTACAAGCGTGAACGCAGCGACTCTCGCACTGATCGACGCCGGCATTCCGATCAAGGCGTACGTGATTGCTTGTAGCGCGTCCTTGGCGTGGAAGGACGGTGAACCGGAGCCTTTAGTGGATGTAAGCCATGTTGAAGAAGCGGCTGGAGGGGTCGTGTTGACTGTCGCTAGTTTACCAAGTACTGGTGAGTTGAGAAAGTATGGTGTTATAGGTAATTGGTAGAACGGGCTGATTTCCGCAACTCCACGTCATTTGCGTATTTTGCGTACGAGTGGGAAAATCGATTATTCGATCCACCCCAGCTCCTCAAGGAAGGCTAGCAACGCCTTGATGTTACTGACCGTCTCACGTAGGGTACTTGGGTTACCGAAATCTTTGCCCTGTATGTGGCGACCACCGGGGAGTTTAGAAGCACATGTGCCGCTGTCTCGTCATCCCCCATGCAGGCCCTGCACAGCGGACTGTCTGTTACTCCTATGACAAAGAGGTGTTTATTAAATGACCCGTGGCCAGTTAAAGCTGCCGTAATTATACGCAGCTTTTGTTTAGTTAGATGGAGAACCCGTTTCGGGAGGTGGGCATCCAATGTGGGAAGTGCTTCCCTAGCCTGCAATATGGTGTTTGGGCCTGGCGGACTCAATAGAATAAGCTAAGAATAAAAACGGAAAAACCGAGCAAGTTACGTGAATAGAGGTGCATTAAGTTCCACAAAATAGCCATGTTAAATGGCCAGCTTAGGTCCTCGAGCCAGCCTGAACTGTTAATTACATACATTAACTCGCCTTGTTCCAATGGGGGTCGGCAATATATGCAATTCTTGCATATTCCCTCGTTAACGTTGATCATTCACGTACGCCGGTTCAGAGTACGCACCTGGCCATTCTCAGGTCTGAATTCCTCTTACGCTGATGTCGGTTGCGTACGTCAGCGAGAAATCACACTAATATTATAAAGGCGAAAGTTTGTGAGTGTGAGTGTTTATATGTTTGTTACTTCTTCACGCTCAAACGGCTGGACCAATTTTGATAAAATTTGGTATGGAGGTAGCTGACACCCCGGATTAACATATAGGCAACTTTTTATCCCGATATTCCCACGGGATCGAAACTTATGCGGGTGAAACGGGCACACCTCAGCAATAACACGTTCTTGTTCTGTATCGATATTCATAGCAACTGTCGCGCACGCGTGGCATTCAGCTGATCGCCGTCGGTAACAGACTGAGCGCTCGCACAATTCCATGCTCGTCGGTCGACTGACTGATTTGACGAACGCGGCGCTGACGAGCGAGACCGACATAGCGAGAACATGACCAATAAGGTCACATTGTCCTTTTAAGGTACTGACACACATGCTCATTACTAGCATGCTCAAACCAATCGGAGCACGCGAAACTCACGTGACTTTGATTTTCGCGTGCTCCGATTGGTTTGAGCATGCTAGTAATGAGCATTTGTGTGTCGAACTGTGTAACCTTTTGAATGTCTTAAGTTACACAGTTCGACATAAGCAATTGTCTTTGTATTGTCTCTAATTACGGCATTCGATGAGATAAGGAACTGTTATTTGTCAAATTGTCACCTATAAATGGACCTATCGGAACATTGAGCATTTGTGACTAATAAGAGGGAGAAAAATAAATTGAGATCTAGATAAGAACTGCATTTCACTCAAATTGTTTATTTTTGTTACAGGAGCTATTGGATTGATAGAAATGTCACACAGACTACACATGGATTACTTTGATACAGTTTTGAGTCGAGCTATGCAGGGATGCAAGGATATTGAAGTAAGTTAACAATGACTAGCTAACATCCCCACTGTCTAAGTATACTCAATACACACGTGGAAAGATCACCCTATGCAGATTCAGATGAGGGACAAACCTTTGGCGCGGATTAAATTGTATATTATATGTAGATACAGTTATGAAGCTGCACCCAGGCTTTGTGGTTCTATCTCAATACCCACCATTCTGACGTCAATATATTTTCAGGTAATTCTGGACAAAGCAGTGAGAGAGCATTTAGCTGAAGCCTGGTCAAAGTCAACAGATGATGTGGTTACTATTTAAAATAAATATAATTGTTTTCACTTTTGTGTTCAATTGTTTCTTCTACATAATATGGATAGCTTGGAAGCCAAGTGATCCGACATTTGGCCAAAATTGAGTTATGTGCGTTTTGGCATTGGTTTCTTACCCCTTCGTATGCCGTGATCCAGAACGTGGATCCACGCGAGACACAATGGCTTTTTAATTGTTTTTGTAGTTACGGCATTCAAATGGTTAAATAAAAGCCAAAATGAAAAGCACAGAATTCAATTTTGAGCAAAATGTTAGTAGGATCACTTGGCATCCAAGTTGTTCCAAACTATCCATATTAAGTTTCCCGGCACATAGTGTTCTTGCTTACAACCAAAACATACAAAATAAAACAACCAAAATAGACTTACATATTTATTAGAGATCTGAACAAAATAAGAAATTAAATTATATGTACAGTCTATGTTAAAACTAACTAAATTAGAGGTAAGTTAATAGGTACACACTTTTTCCATTACTTTGCTTATTGTATGGTGAACAAAAAAAAACTTATTTATCGAAACGTTCTATGGCAAACGAAAAAGTGACGTAATTGAGTCAGCAAAAAATTGTTACAGCAATAGCCAGCATAACTAACGCAAAACGAAAGAAACAAAAAAATTTTTTTTTTTTACATATCGGATGTATATATCAGTCCATCCGTTCCTGTGATTGCACACACGAAATAAATAAAATGTATCTTTAAATAAATAAAACAAGTACTATATTGTACTCAATAAGTCCGCATTGTACAAATTCCACAATATTGCACTCGCTAGGACTAATCAAAATAAATATTGCTTCGTACGAAGCCTTTGTTAAAACCGCTAATTTATTATTATTTTAAAAATGTATAAAAGTTTTTTTTTTCGTCTTTACCGCGTAACATAATTGCAACTTTTTAAAATAACTCGACCGTATAAAATATGCATATATGACATTGCGAACAACAATGTACAAGTAAGGCCAAAATATTATTATGGGATATAATTTATATCTTATTACACTGAGTTGCTAAGGCACTCATCTACATTACCATCTACATATAGAAAAAAAAATCTTTATGCGTAAGCAAAAGGGAAAAAAGTGGGCGCATGAAAAAAAATGTCCATTGCGTTACATGCAAAACAAATATCTCTCAATTCCAAAGGAGACTTAAAACTAATTGTTTAATACGAATAAATGTTTTGTCACATCTCTATGGCTCCGATGTTATAAGCTTTCGAATTAGCGACGAAATGGTTCCAAAAAACCAACGCAGTAAAAGGATCGTTACGAATATACTCTATACCCCGTCGATTCCAAGTGAACAAATTGATGAAGACGTAGTACTATTTTCCTTTAAAACATTTGGTTGTAAATAAACGTGATGCATTTTACCTTTAGTGACCATAAATTGACAAAAAATTGCACTTACAAAATTGCACATTCCTTAGCAGCAAAGATGCGTCGTTTGACTTACATCTGCAAATTGCCTTAAAATATATTTTTTTAAATTGCAAATAATCATTTGCACAGATTAGGGAACTCTTATCTCTAGAAATTAGTTTTGACTGTGCCATAATGTGACGCACGACCGTACATATAATTGGTCTGAAGCTGTTTTCCTAAGCAAATGTCTATGAAGAAAGGCAACTGTATGCGTCCTCAGAAAACCAATTCTAATGTTCTGTTCTCTAATCCGTGATAAATAAATAAAGGGCCTAACACCAAAGCTGATGTCATACAAGCGAATACTTGGAAGGAAGTATTTCTGCATAAACACTTGACAAGTCGAGTGCCTACTACTGCAAATTCCTTATTATTAATTGCGTTATAAGATATTTTGCAAAGTGCATGATAAAATGCTCTGAGAACTTTTACTATGCAAAGAGATGTATTTATGCTGTTGCGAGGGGTACTCGAGCGTAAATATGTCTAGAAGTTAAGAATGTGTCACATTCAGTGACAACGACGCCCGATGGTTCTACAACTTTGTACTTAATGACTCTGATTACAAAGCCTATTATTATTCAAAGACTCTGGTGATAGGCCTTTTTAACAAATTTTGATAAGAATAGACGTCCTCTTGGCGTCGCTAACCCGAGAGCTGCTTAGTATACTTAACGACAGCTATGGTAGAAAATACTAAGCTTTAATATAAGTGTAAATTGTGAAGTTGAACGCATATTTAGTTGGCAGCCACTGGTTCGGGCGCCGCCGGTACTACTTTTTGACTAGAATCACCCACCGCCACCGCCACCGCCGCCGCATCTGTGGAATGAAAAATATAAATAGTATGATTACTGGATCACTATCAGTTAAAAGTCATCATTACCGTATTTTTTTTTTTTGAGTATTGAAAATCATCAAATCGACGGCGAAGTGCCAAGTTTTCAGTTTGCGTAAATTTTTGACTTTGTCAGTTAGGAGGTATTGGCACTTCGCCGTCGAAATGACCCCTCCCGCTCTGGGTGGAGCGGAAGGGAGTGTCAGACTCTTACTGACTAAAACCCACCCGTGTTCCTTCTTCCTTAGCCCTTTATGTTCCGGGCCAGCGGTAACCCTTTCGGACAATCCCGTATCCCAATTTATTTGGGGTCGGCGGAACATGTCTGTTTCTAGGACTATAACCGGCGAGATACTATGCCTCTGTAATACAGGCGTGGTTTTATGTTTTAGATCTTTTTTTTTTAATGGCAACTGAGCCGATGTCGACTATTTTGCCAGCGTCATGTGGCAACGCAGCAAGATGAGCCGCAGCCATCGAACTTTGCACTCCATGTGTTAGACGTTAAAAATACATTCAGTTTGACAGATCACCCTAAAAGTGAATATGAATAGTGCCAGTGATATTATGGTGTGGTGTGATTTTGGCAGATTAGGTAACAACGGCCCACAATGGTAGTAGACAGCCGTGTGTGGGAAAGGGAAGCCTTTGCCCAGTAGTGGAACATTATGGGCTAAATAGATAATCTGCCTAAACTTCTCACAAATATTTTTGGGGTCGGCTTCCAGTTTTCCAGTTTAGTGGAGGAACTCCACATCCTAGTTACTGGGCATTGGGCAACACTTTCGGGCTTCAGAGGTCCCATAACGACTGTCAATGATCCACAAATGACAGCCAAGCCCACAGTTTATTGTGCTCTCCGAGGCACGGAAGGGTCTCAGTATTTATACATGGTCACCCAATCACGGACCGTCTGCGGCATATCCTGATCGATCGCCCCATGTGGCTGTTAGCTAATTAGCCATGAGTCCCGATAGATAGGTAATAACTCTGTTACTGACCACTGCTAGTCTTGTTGGGTGAGTTGTGTGGCGAGCTGTTCTGGGACTCGCTGGTGCTGCCCTCAGCCTCACCAGTCTCGCCAGCTGACGATGCAGCCTGGAATACATACAGTACAGTTTATAAATCAAATGAAGACAGAATATTACAACAGTTACAGTGTCAGAAGTATGACAATACTACTAATATTGTAATCAAGAGCATTACCTAGAAAAAGTTTATTACACGATCATCAAAATAGACAGACCCAACTAGGGTTGCCGATAACCTCAAATGAACCGGAGTTGCAGACATAGCTTGCAGAGTAAGCACGCTGAAGTGGCAGTGGGCTGGCCATGTTATTTATATTCTCAGTAAGTGGCTCTTTGTCTTTTTCGAGAATAAAATATTTAAACACCTAAACCAACGTGCGATTAAAAAAGGCCCATGTCCAGCGGTGAATTGCTATAGCCTGTGGGGTACTTTCGTAACATAGTAACAGTTGCAATGGCTTTTATTTTGACAGTTCAACAACATTAATTGGGTTATTTACGTTGGTGATCAGACATAGTTTTCCAGCATATAAAGCAAATGGTCTAGCGATATCCTTCAAAATCATTCAGATTTTTATTGAGTTTGTTATGCAATTAGGGTGCTGAAGATGTCAATTATATTTCTACTTAACAACCCTCCGTGTGCTGACACTGATGTAAATAAAAATAGCTTGTTACAAACTTGCAACCTGCCCCTACTTTGCACAGTTTTTACGGCTTGACAAAATGAGAGATTCCTCAATTATAATTATGTAAGTTTCATGATTATAGTGTGCACATAAACCTTCCGGAATAAATACTATACACGATGCTGAAATCCGCATCAAAATCAGTTGCGTTGTTTATATGAACAAAGCGGTGTATGTATAGGTATAAATAACTTACCCTATTCTTATTCCTTGGAATTCTTGGTTTTGGTCCCTTCGGCTCCTTGGTGGGGTCGAAGTGGCAGTCAAATATCTCAATCAGTTCTTTTATATCTTCCTCCTTAGCGGACACGGTCAGCGATGACATTTGGTTCTCCAAGCCTAAAGAAATAAATAATTTGAGTAAATTAATAGAATCCATCAAGAGTCCTTAAAAATTTGTGTCAGATTGTCAGCTAGTGTATAAACAAAATTAATTGCGCAAAAATGATGATTTTCAAAGTTAGTGAAATGACCCTTCTTCAACCAGCCGTTTCACGAAATATTCAGGCATGGGGGGCATCTAGTCAGATTGGAAGCCGAAACACTAGTCAGGCTAGTCAGATAACTTACCAACAAGCTTCTGTTCCATCCAAGCCTCCCTCAGCTGGTCGTACAGTAGCCCGGCGTCGGCCAACAGGCGCCGCAGCTGTGTGACGCGTTTGCGCTCAGGCCGCGCAGAGCGAAGCAGTGGAGCGAATACTGGACGGAACGTGTTCTGTCTGAGATTGAGAAGAAATAAGTTGGGTCAGGTATTCTATTCACATGTGGAACTCAGCAGGCGACGGGTGCGGGGGCACCCTCGCCTGTATTGCACAGGCTTCCACCAGTGCCGGACGGGAATAGCCAGGTGTTCCCGGCCATTTCCGTAGCCCCCCAGCCGGGGGGACATGCGCCAGGCTGTATCTCAAGAACCTCGACAGCTAGACTGTTGAAATTTTCACAAAGTATGTATTTCTGTTGCCGCTGTAACAGCAAATACTAAAAACAAAATAAAATAAATATTTAAGGGGGGCTCCCATACAACAAACGCGATTTTTTTGCCCTTTTTTGCTCCATATCAAAAATGGCAACAGTTAGGCACTTGAAATATTCACAAAATACTCAGTTGTATTTTAACTTTAATAATAAAATTAAAATAAAATAAATATTTAAGGGGGGCTCCCATTCAACAAACATTTTTTTTTCGGCGTTTTTGCCTTGTGGTACGGAACCCTTCGTGTGCGAGTCCGACTCGTACTTGCCAGTTTTTTCTAATATTTTTTCAATAGGGCGCGAAAACAGCTCACAGTGTCATGGCGTCGGATCTGACGTAACGCCTAGGTAAACATCAAATGTTGTCAGTATACTATCTATAGTATACTCTGTGAACCACAGTGATGTTTACATAGGCGTGGCGTCATGCGCTGTGATTGGTGTTTCAGTCAAAATGGCCGACTGCAGTATATTAATCTTTTATTTTAGTGAAAATCCGATTAATCTCAAGTTTTTAAATTAAACTAAGTCACTGTTTTAAATCCTTTTAATATGTATTTTCCCCTAACATCATTAAATTTTTGATTATTTGATACTGTCGTCACGCCTATTATAATAACATAAGATGCCCCATTTGCATTGGGAAAGAAATTAAACACCAAGATCGTTTTCTGCAACATTAAGATACCATAATCAGCCTATAATGTTCCCACTGCTGGGACACAGGCCTCCTCTCTATGAGGGGCTGGGGCATATCCACCAGGCAATCCCTGTGCGGATTGGCGGATGTCACATGTCTTTTTGGTTCTAGGAAATGACGGTTTCCTCACGATGTTTTTTCCTTCACACGATTTTGAGAGCAGTGGTTACACAATGTGCCTGCTTGGGCTCGAACCCACGACCTATAACTCATAAATCGCGGCCACTGGGCCACCATTGCTCGCAAAAATACACAACACAAACAACAAAACAAACAATACATCAACAATGAAAGCAATGTTGTGTAACTTTGTTTCCTAGCGAACTTGGTACCAGGAGCATAAAACATTTTTCTGAAACTGTGTTGTGCAACTTTGTTTCCAATGATTTTTTTAACCGACTTCTAAAAAAGGAGGAGGTTTCTCAATTCGACCGTATATATGTTTTTTTTTTTTTTTTATGTGTGTTCGCGGATATCTTCGTCGTTTATGAACCGATTTTGATTATTCTTTTTTTGTTGGAAAGGAGATATGCCAAGGGTGGTCCCATGATAAGGAAACCAGGATCTGATGATGGCATCCCAGTGAAATCGAGGGGAACATTCGAAAATCGTAGGAGCGACTAGTGCGTTTGTTATGTTTTTCATTAAGTATTTTAAAGCACTACAATTTAATGAAGGTCTGGAGTCGATCTGATGATGGAGCCGAAAGACAGTCGAGGGGACTCCTCAACGATTTACAGCAGTTACCTTGTGTTTGGGCTTGATTAATTTGTATTGATGTGAACTTTACACCTAGATAGGTTGTCACTGTCATTAAGGGTCTGATGATGAAGACGAAGGACAGTTAAGGGAACTACTCAACAGTTTACAGTAGCTACCATGTGTATGTTCACCGATTACTCGAAGACGGCTGGACCGATTCCAAAAGTTCTTTTTTTATTTGAAAGGGTATACTCTCGAGGTGGTCTCATCATCATCAAGTTGGAATCTCATGAGAGGATCCCATGGAAATCGAGGAAAACCCTCAAATTTTATAGGCAAAGCTATAGCGATTTGGGTATTTTTTAAAGTAACTTGAGCATTTGCTCTCGGAAATCATCATTTGGTAAAGTGGAGTTGATAATGAAGACCACAGATGGCCATCGGAACAACTCAATGACAAATATTTCACGGGTTGCGATTCGATTACTTTAATATGGTTGCTAAGCAATTTATGCTCGTCACAATGGGTATGATGAGTGATTGTTGAGGAGTTCTCCTGGTTCTTACCGGGAGAACTCCTCAACAATTAACGTCCCAGGATCGGGAAAAGCAATATTTTGTAAAAGGTGATGAACAGTTGGCATTAGGCTATTGTAACTTAGATAAATTACAAAGTGACCCACTAAAAAGTGAAAAATAAAAACATTTTTACAAAAAAAAAACAACCGACTTCCAAAAAACAACACTACAAATTGAAAAATAACTTTAATTTCGGAAGTCGGTGTCAATAAACGAAAATGCGGAACCAAAGACACCGACTTCCGAAATTAAAGTTATTTTTCAATTTGTAGTGTTTTTTTTGGAAGTCGGTTGTTTTTTTTTTGTAAAAATGTTTTTATTTATAGCTTTATTTTATTTTGTTCGGGAAACTTACAGCTAACTTAAACAGTGTTATTGCCGAACACTTAATTATGTTACTTCCTTAATTTGTGCATTTGTTGTTGGCAACAGGTTTAAAAAAAAAATGTAGTCTTAGTTATTTATGTAAGGACCGCCTTTAGCGATAAAAGCCTCCTTTGTTTGTTACTATTGTCCTGTCTCTAGCAACTCTACTCCATAACTTCCTTGCCGTTTCAGTGATATCATCAGTCCATCTCTTGTGTGGCCTGAATTTTCCAAATACAGGTCTTAAACCAATAATTATGTAAGCTCACCTCTCCAGCAGTTTCTTAAGACTAGCGAGCGCCTCGAGCTCGGTGTGCACGGGGCGGGCCCACGCGCGCGCTGTCTCCACCATGTCCTTGCTGGCGGAGGCACCTTCGCCGCCCGCTCCTACTTCTTGCTGTTCGCCTGTTAACCGAGAAGGGAAGGTTATTCATTTTGTTAAACAAAAAGAATGTTAAAATAAATAAATAAATGTTGGTCAAAAATTTCATCACAAAGTTATAAGCTTGTTAAGTTACCTGTTTGTCCATACAAAAACATGCTCACCCGCGCCGTCTTGCGCTCATTGATAATAGTACCTAGGTACCTAACCGTTCGGCGCGGAGATTTGATAACCTACTTAGTGTCGCTCGGTGTTCAACTTTTAACCTTTTTTAAATATTTTTGGGACAAAATATAACATGGGGTAAAAATTATTGGATCGATTCAGTTACTTATTCTGAACAAACTATATTCAAGTTTCGCATAATATACTAAAAATAACGTTGTATAAGTCGCATCTTCCTCCCCCCAGCCACAACAGAACACAGAACGCAAGGTTTTAGTGTAATAAACTCGTTTCCGACCAAAAAATTACTGGCAACATCGAAGCCAAGTAGAAGTGTCAAAATGCTACTAGCGACCTCCTCCGGCTTCGTAGGGTGGTGCAATTTACATGTGAAGACGGTATTCTGTTCATGACAAACACTTTCGTGCACAAGTTCTGAACTAACCTAACCTAACTAAAAGTACTAGGTTTGCATGAATTCAAGATAGTATTTCAATAGTATTATTAAGTACTTTTATATATGTATATATATTTATATAGGTAGTATTTATAAGTATGTCTATCTGGAATAATTTGCCTTACAAATGGTGGAAAAAAATAATGGTGATAACCGTCCACACATACAAAAACTCACAAAATTCGCTCTCCTGTCTTCATTATATTAGTATAGGAGGTAGAGTTTGTCGAGGAAATATCATGAAGCCAAGACAGAACCAGGCAAATTGTGCTGCAATGTTAGCACTAGAAATAAGTCGTCTGTAGGCGAGATATTGCGTTGACATATTTTTGTTCCTAGTGAGAACAAACTTTTGAGATAAGGCCCATTCACACCATTAGACCTCACAGGCGACGCGAGATATTACATGAGTCATAAATCAGAACTCAATGAAAAAAGGATAGCGACCACAGATATAGATATACCTAGATAACGCAAGTATCACGAACTGTATGAAAACCAAGCGTGCCATATTTTTGACTACCTACTATGACGTCACAAGCTCGCGCTCTCGCTCTCGCTCACATTTACCCAGCCAGCAGTACAAAGGACTGAGCGCGAAACGGGCGGCTTACGATTTGTAATCATAAGTTGGTGCAATTTTTGGCACGCGAAGTAGTTACTCTTGCGTTATCTAGGTATATCTATATCTGTGATAGCAACACATATTGCATGCTTCTATATAATGCAATTAAGGAAAACTAATAAATAACAATAGGCTGTGGTAATAAGTCAGTATCGAAACGTACAAATGATGTAAGGATGGAATCACAAAATATGTACAAGGTCAAAATAAGCATTCTAATTCTTACCCTGTGCGAGATGCTCAACAATCCTGTAGGCAGCGGTGGCCCGTTCGAGCGCGCTGTCCACAGACAGTGAGTCTGCGTCGAGCAACACTCGCGCTAGCACACGCAGGGACACAGACTTTACTGTGGCCTTGCATTTGTCTGCAGCGAGGGCATAACTGTCCGCAAATCCGGCTACTATTGACTTGAAGCGGTCGAGAAGCTTGTACCTATTAAAAAGGATAGAATTTATCAGCATAAGTTTGTTTTATCGTTTCGACACGAATTACTTATGAAAACTCTTGTCTTGGTAAAAATATTAGACCAGAAAAACAAGTTTATATTGAGAAGACGACAAGCGATGTACTGTGCGAAAAAAGAAGTTTATATTTTAATTATAGCAATGAATATGAAAAATGTTTTCATAATATTTCTCAGATAATCTCAGTGAAAATCTCCTTTGACAGGATCTTTCGGTGAAAAGTATCTTATTTTATTTTCCTGGGTTAAGTATTAGATCGTCAAAGTCAAATCATACATATTTCAAATAGGCACATTTTTTTATAAATAGAATTGATTCTAGTCGCCCATTCCAAAAGGTAGTTTTCGTATGGAGAAGAATGGGCAAGAAACTCCAACGTTACTCTTTTAAAATGTTTTACAAGGTCTTGTATACATAATATAATTATATGTGAAGATGATGCACCTAGAATAAAATTAGTCTACCACAATTGGTAAAAAGAATTAAAAATGAAGCAATGACAGGTAAATCAATTATGTGATAGATACATGGTGCTCACATATTTACAAATATTGTAAAAGTAGATGATTTTCCTAGAATTTTAACAAGTGTGTACCCACTGTAGTCACAGATTGTAAAATCAATGTCATAAAATAAAAAAAATATATAAATTAAATTAGGAACCAGTTTGATTTTGTCTAGACTCTAGATTGTCCTATGGAGCAGGACCAGCATGTTTTCAAGCATTCTTATCTTGGATTATAATCCTCTAATTTGTAATATCCTTGTTTACAAAGTGTACTTTTAATATGAGTTTTAAATTTTCTTTCATTTAATTGCAATATGTCACAAGGTATTTTGTTGTAGCATTTAACACAGTACCCCATAAAAGATGTATGTACTTTAGATAATCTGAAAAAAGGTTGATCTAATTTATCTTTATTTCTAGTATTAAAATTATGACTATCATTTATTTTATTTAAAAGATGTTGAATTTTTCTGACATACATAATATTTTCATAAACGAATTGGCAAGGTACTGTCATGATATTAACCTTTTTAAATAGTTCCCTAAGAGATTTGCGGCGACGTAGATTGTAAATGGCGTCAGCAAGAGCATAGCGAGACTGACTAAGTAACGCACGATACTCCGCCATCTGAATTCGTAGAAGATTTCAGTTTGTAGTACGTAGACAAGCGATTAAGAACGAGAATCCTTCCAATACTTTAACTTTTGTCACTATTGAACGACTTGATAATGGACAATTTTAACATCATCCCCTGTATTTATTCCAATTTAAGTATTTAAATTTAAGTATTCGATTTCCATACATTTCTATGAACTGACATAAGTGTTACCTACGTTCTTTCAGAGTTTATGCAAATACCAATAATCATATGCTTTGAATTGAGCACCTGTTCCCCTGTTTTCATGGTAAATGCAAAAGTGAAAAATACTTTATAGTGTAAAAAATACAATTTCATAGTCATTTTATTTTATTAACCCCCGACGCAAAAACGACGGGGTGTTATAAGTTTGACGTGTCTGTGTGTGTGTGTGTGTGTGTGTGTGTCTGTCTGTGGCATCGTAGCTCCCGAACGGATGAATCGATTTTGATTTTGTTTTTTTTGTTTGAAAGGTGAATTAGTCGGGAGTGTTCTTAGCTATGTTTGATGAAAATCAGTCCAAGATGGCCGCCGCCACAAAATGGCGGACTACATATTTTTTCACAACTCCCTTAATATGGGTATCAAATAAAAGGGCTTGAATAGTAGAATACTATACACTATGATAAATTTCAAATCCAAGATGGCCGCCACCACAAAATGTCGATTTACATTTTTTTTCACAACTCCCTCAATATGGGTATCAAATGAAAGGGCTTGACTAGTAGAATACTATACGCTATTACAAATTTCAAATCCACGAAGGCCGCCACCACAAAATGGCGAATTATATTTTTTCTTCACAACTCCTTCAATATAGGTAGGTATCAAATGCAAGTGCTTGACAAGTAGAATAATGTGTACTATATTGAAAGGGAATGAAGAATATTAACTAACGAAATGAAAACTAAAAACTTGAAAATATTTTTTTGTCTGATTAATGCTCTAGAATGATGAGGAAAGTGGAGTGATGACTCGTACCTACGACCACTAAGTTTGACTATTTTTATTACGAATGGAATTATCATACTTAAAAAGCGTAGGTATTTCTACATCAGATAGTGTCGCAGTCCCATTTTATAAACTAGTTCTGAAATACCTAAGATATCTAATAGCTATGAAATACTTGTACGAAAGTTGAATAACTAAAGGAAGAACTAGAAAAGGATATACTTAATAAAACAAAAAAATCTGTTTAGTCTTAAAAATTATTCTTCAACTATACATTAATAATTATTTTTTAACGGATAAAAAAACTGATAAAACACCAAATTACCTGAATCTTAAAACGCAAGAAAATAATAGAATTGAAATACAAAAATTAAGGAGTCCCTACAAAAAGCATGAAATAAAAAATTAAATAAAAAATTTAAAAAACCCCCGACACAAAAAAATACCTAATAAAATTAAATGTAAGTAATTGGAAAAGGATCAAATAATTAAAAAACCCCCAACTTAAAGAATCTAGGTAACGAGACTAAAACAGATAAATTCATATGGAAGTCGGGGGGACCGTTCTGTGGAACACCTTCTATTCTAAGAGGTCCCCCGACTGCCATATGAATTTATCTGTTTTAGTCTCGTTACCTAGATTCTTTAAGTTGGGGGTTTTTTAATTATTTGATCCTTTTCCAATTACTTACATTTAATTTTATTAGGTATTTTTTTGTGTCGGGGGTTTTTTAAATTTTTAATTTAATTTTTTTTTGAATAACACCACATGATTCAATAAAATTACGTTTTAATTAATCATATTTCGATACAATAACATGACGTAGGTAATGAAAAAAATGTAGTCAGCTCCTGGTCTATGTAGAAAAAATTATTTAAAAAAAAACTTTGTATTAAAGATCCCTGATGCTTACCCTACAGAGTAAATTGTTTTGTATAGAGATTGACTATGCTCTTTTGACGATTGAATAAACTATAAGTGACAGCCCCTCGTGTTTAGGGCTCGAGTTGGCTTTCTTATTTGTTTTTTCTATGCTTATGCGCTCGCACATAAAGAAACAGGTAAAACATATAACAGTTTCCTTCCGAAGATCAACCTGCAGAGATCTGTACCGGGAGTTGTGCCCGATAACCAGCTTCTTTATGTGAGCACCCTAAGGTTAGAGACAATTTTTGTTATCCTGCGATCTGGCGGTTTTTAATGCAAACACAAGTTGGTTTAGAGATGCTGAATGCGTTGTGTACTGTCCCTTTACTTTCCGAATTAATGAACGCCATCTGTCATCGCCATCAAAACGGCATTTAATGGTGCCCTCTATCAACACAGGTGACTTATGAACGACGTGTAACGTGTAAGTACGTGCAAAGTGGAGCGTAGTTTGAATATCGAACTCTTTACGCATGCTGATTGCTGCTCCAAAGATGTCGTTACAGGCGATTAGTTTTGCTGAGATGATGGAATATTGTAATACTGTTGTTAAGTTATACGTTTTGTCAGTAAATTATTTTTTATTATTGATTTACTTAGATTTATTGGGGGCGAACTCGTAAACTATCAAATAATCTAAAGTTCTCGCGACGCTTCTACGAAGTTCGGCGTGCTTAATCCTGCAGAACTTTTAAAATTACCACAACATAACAGGCGGGTAGTAGGCAGAGTAAATAAAATATTTATAATGTTACACTAAGTAGCAACATATCATCTGCCGAAATAATGCGACGGAAAGATGCGTGTTTACACCTGCCATGATTTTCAAATTACCCGAGTATGGATACATCAGGCCGGAAATTATTGCAATCATTTTCTTTGAAAACGCATGCTGAGTTTCCTTCGCGTAATTTTCCGCAGTGATGCACTACGCTTGGGACGAAATATTCTAGAATCAAGAAGATCACTTACCTAGTGAGGGCTTCAAGCAGCATGGTGGGGCTAAGACGACGGGGCTCATGGTAGATGAGGATCACGCTGCCATCGCCTTTCTCTTTCTCCAGCCAGTCCAGGAAGTCCGACAGGGCCGATATCTCTGACTTTGTTTTCAATATCTGTAGGGAAAAGTAGAGGTTCAAGAAGATGTCAAGTTTGCGGACCGGACATGTCGACTCAGGTTTCTTCAACAGACCATCTCGGACACAATCTGCATGGTCCTCATGAGGCGTGAACAACATTATCTATGTCTGGACTCTAAAAGAGACTGTGACCTTTGAGTGTCACTGACTTTGGCAGGGCCACCATCAGGGATTTCAATTTTGATAACACAAAAAATTGGTCTTCGAGCTAGATCGAAGAGTTTTTTCGTGTACTTTTCGATCTAGCTCTTGGACTATACCTTACTAATTGAACTCATTATATCTCCTAAACCAAGACCCGATTAAATCCTTGACTTGGCGACTCAGAATCAGTTTAGTTGGAATCAGTTTTCGAGATATAAATGTGGAAAAAGATTGGTTGAAAATAAATGAAAAACAAAATCCTTTTTTTTATTTGGATTTGGAACAAGTCTCATAGACATCAAGATTACTTTGTACTGTGAATAAGCATTTAGATACGTAACGTAAACTAGCTACGCCCCCTTCCCTTGGGGAATTTCATTGATATGCACGCCATCTAGCTTCGGTTATTCACTTGGCTGTGTGCATCGCACGCACTTTGACAAAGAGTAGCGCTGCGTCCTTTGAAATATTTAAGATTACAATATGTATTTTCTATATGCCTAAATACGTTGTGGATACCTGTCTTTCTCCGTAAAATGCTACATTATCGGCTGTCAATCTTAAACCTCTTACTGACATGGGTCAGTAAGAGGTTTAAGATTGACAGCCACTCACACAAAGATAGTTTATAAGAGCCTATGTGTAGCGATATAGTTTAGTGTGAACAATCAATGAATACCTTGTATGTCTAGAGTAGTTGGCAGTTCGAATATAGAGATTGAACGGTCCGGTAGTGCTTTATTTTCACCCTTAAACTACCCCTTCTGCTAACATTACATGTAGTGAAAGGAATAACCAATCAACAAGTTGCGAGTCTAGTTAACTACCAAAGATGCGCCAGACGTCCTAATCCTACTTATATTATAAACGTGAAAGTTGTGAAGATGTTTGGATGTTTATTACTCAATCACGCGTAAACCGTTGAACAGATTTTGATGAAAATTGGCACATAGATAGATCATTTCCTGGATTAACACATAGGACACTTTTTATACCGCTATCCCCACGGAATCGAAACTTACGCGGGTGAAACCGCGGGGCGCTGCTTGTGTAATATATTTTTGTTCTAAAATGATAACAACATCTTACCTTATGAGTATTAGTGTCTTTGAGCATACGGTAGCGTCCCACAGTGACCACGCGGACGTTATGACGGCGGCGCGCGCCCGGGTTGAGGTCGCCGTAGGGCATAATGTACTGAGAGTACGACTGCTTCGGAGTGTATGCGGCTATCTGGCATATCTGAAACAATAGAAACATGTTTGTTATAAAAAAAGCTCGAAATTGCAGCATGGTTTCTGTCTTTAGAAAGAATTATACACCTTAATATTATAAATGCAAAAGTAACTCTGTAAGTTGCGAAAGTAAGTCAGCTTTTTCATGTCTTAGCGGATTTTGACGAAATTTGGCCCACAGGTGGACCATGAGCTGGGCACCTAGCCTAGGTCATGGTATATTTTTTTTTATCTCTAGAGTAGGTTCCTCTGGGATAATTTCCCAACTCAACGCGAGCGAAGTCGCGGGCAAAAGCTATTTTGATACACAAATGTGTTGTTTGAAACATGTTGCTAATTTTATTGCTACATTGCATAATGTGTGGAAAACATGTTTGCAACGACAAAATGTAAGTACACAAAACCATGTAGTTGTCTTTTGTTTACTGTAAGCATAAAGCTTTCGACAGTCGTTTAGGAGCATAAAACTTCTGAACTAGGTACCCGATGGATGGACCTATGCGTATAAAACATTTTATATTTATTAATTGCCTTCACAGGAAGCCGAGGCAAATCGCTAGTTCTTAAATTAAATATGTAAACAGAGGCCTCTACTTTGCCTTACGAGCGCAAGAGGCTAGTGTTATAGCACGAACATTAAATAACTCAAGACATCGCCGTTCCAGTGTTGCCATCTACACATTTTGTATGGCAGTTGCAAAGAGCGACGTGTGAGAGTATTTCCAACTAGACAGGTACACTCCCAGACCCCTAAATCGAGCCACCGTGCATTACCATACAAAGTATTAAGACGATAAGGTACAAGTTGGTGGTATTCAGATTATTTTCGTTCAAATATATCAATAGGATTAGGACCATAGGGTTTGAGGTTGAAAGAAAACCCAAGAAATATCTTAAATTAATATCTAAAATGAACAAAGCACCTACATTATTTAGAAAACCTTAAAATCACGTTTTTTCCGAGCTGAAAAAAAAACATCCTATTTTTAACACCATTCGATAAGTCAATAAGTAATGAGGAAAAAATCTGCCTGAAAACAGTGCCTAAAATACCGTATAATATGGCCTTTTTAGCGCCTGTAACCGTAACAGCGTTGCAAGATAACATAAAAAGGAAATAAATTTTCAAAAAGTGGAATTTACACCCAACTAAGAGTTTGGTAGAAAAATTGGGTAAAAATGCATAAAGCCAGTGGTGTGGTTAGAACTGGTTCCCACAGGCTACCTACATGCCCTGTGAAAGCCGTTCTGCCACGCTGACTTTCGATAAATAGCCGAAAATTATGCGTCCGCAATCGTGTTTGATAGATGCGATATGGCGCGAAAACGTCTGAACGGATTTGTATGGCACACTGCTAGTTTATAACCTGGATTAACACATAGGGTACTTTTAATCCCGGAAGTATGGTACCGTGGGATATTTTCCGACATACATGCGGGAAAGGGCTGTACCTACTACAAAAAAAACCGGGCAAGAGCGAGTCGGACTCGCGCACCGAGGCTTCCGTATCATCCGGGTCTATTCATAAGGTTTATGTTTATGAAATTAAATGTTTTTTTATTTTTGAGTTGATTGAATGAATGGTATATTGTGGTTTACGATTTATGACGTATTAAAAAAAAACTACTTACTAGATTTCGTTCAAACCAATTTTCGGTGGTAGTTTACATGGTAATGTACATCATATATTTTTTTTAGTTTTATCATTCTCTTATTTTAGAAGTTACAGGGGGGGGGACACACATTTTACCACTTTGGAAGTGTCTCTCGCGCAAACTATTCAGTTAAGAAAAAAATGATATTAGAAACCTCAATATCATTTTTGAAGACCTACCCATAGATACCCCACACGTATGGGTTTGATGAAAAAAAAATATTTGAGTTTCGGTTCTATGTATGGGGAACCCTAAAATTTATTGTTTTTTTTTCTATTTTTGTGTGAAAATCTTAATGCGGTTCACAGAATACATCTACTTACCAAGTTTCAACAGTGTAGTTCTTATAGTTTCGGAGAAAAGTGGCTGTGACATACGGACGGACAGACAGACAGACGGACGGACAGACAGACAGACAGACATTATGAATCTATAAGGGTTCCGTTTTTGCCATTTGGCTACGGAACCCTAAAAAAGAAGAAAAAAACTTTTTATCCCTTACCTCATCAATGAGCCTCCTGCCAGTGGTATCCATGTCCCACCCGACGAGAGCGTACTTGCCGGGCGGCAAACCGGCCGGCTTCTCGGCCAGCGCTGGCGGCAACTCAGTGGTTGCCTCCATCTCGCCGCCATTCGCCTTTGCTTCGGACACCATTGCCATGTAAAACTACGGCGGGCTGGTGACAAGAGAATATGTTTACGTTAAAAAAGCGACAAATTGGCATTAACAGGCACTTGTGAATTGTCAAAGGAGTTGGTCAGTCAGAAAGTTGAAGCTACTGCCCATTTCAAAGCGTAGTAGGTTTCTATGGAGAAGAACGGGTTCAGATTACTTCAGATGCGCCAAAATTATAAGCACGAACAGACGAGACGGTTCAAAATTAAACTGATATCTCAAAGGCGCAAGGTTTATTTCAGAATGAACACACTGCCGTTCTTCTATCAATTAAGAACTTAATTTTCTTAGTAAGTTGTTTTGATAGTTTTAAACAGTGTTCGTTCCTAATTTGACTCATAACTGTACCCTGATATTGTGGGTTCAAACTCAGTGCAAACTGCCAATGAAGTAGATAACTCTAGTCCTAAGAAACCGGATAAGCTGATCTAATACCAGTTGATACTAAACAAATCCCAAACAAAATTACCATGGCAGGCGAAAAGTATGCACAACTAAAAAAAATATAAGTATACAATAAAAAATTGACCGCCACGATCAAATTCCAGGTAAACAAATATTCACAAAGGATGTGTGAAAGTGAATGATGCGATTAAATTGCAAGGGGTGAGATCCTGTTTTGATTTGATTGATCCTTGACCGCGCGTCAGCGGAAATTCCTGTTCGCGGATTAATTAATTTGATGCAATAGGAGATCCCATTGTAAAGTTACCCTAAACAACTTGACTACAAACAAAAATATTATTAATAAGTATCAAATTCGAATATGTGGGAAACCCGTTTATAAACGCTTCATCGAATTTAATTTGGTTAATTACTGAAAATTCTCTAATTAAGTAGGTAATAATGTGGTAATCAGAATTACTTAATATATTTCCGTGCGAAATGCAGGCTGCAACCCCGTCGGACTGATGACGTGGTAGCCCGCCCTTACGGCGCCACTAAGGGGGGTACTGGACACCCCTACACCACCCTACAACCTCCCAGTATCGATTAGGTACATCAAAACGCGAGTAAGTCATTCTAAACTAAAGAGCGTCTGCAGTTCGCGCTAGCTAGTGTGGCAAAGTTGGCACACCGGTACTTATTTCCATGTAAAGAATAACCCAATAACCATCTTTGCTAAGTCCCATCCTATTTTAGAGAGCGTCAGCACACCGTGCCCATTCGCGCGGTTTTGCCTGCGCGAGGTGATAGGCCGTATTTATGTTTTAGGACCCTACGACCGATCACCGCTTCCCACACCATCTTTCGCCATCTTAACCTCCCAAAATTGAGCGCGAAACTTGAAATAAGAGTTGACTACTACTACTAGCGCGTGAATGGTAAAACTTTCGACTTAGCAGCATCAGATCTAAACTTACGCGTAATGAAAGCGAAAGGTGCCAAGTTTCACCATAAGTGGCGCTAAGAGCACTAAAAGTAATACATACATTGTTTTATCATAATATTTTAACAAAAGAGACTAATTTGTATTTTCAATGTTCTAGAATTTCACCACATTTAATTACATTGTCATTGTTTACTGCTGGCGCTGATGGCACCATTTACGCACCCCTTTTCCCGTAAAACTGTTCCATTCTAAGGCACGTCTGTACACCATGCCGGTTCGCGCGGCTATGCCGGCGCGAGGTGATATGCTGAATTTATAATGTGTTCCCCACTCCGTCGTGTAAGGGCCCTCCAAGCCCCCCCTGTCTACGGAGGCCCTTCGACCTGCCACCACCCCAACCACCCACTCACTATCGAGTGCATCAGGAGCTGGGGTTTTACGACGCACCTATATACTTGTATGCATATCTATTTACATTTATTCTTGTTCGCAGTCATTCCACGCAAGCAACAATTCATTTTATCTCTGATTTGCTAAATGGAGAGGCGGTTTGTTACCTTCGCCCATATCTTGTTGATAAGAATATCTAGTATTTAGTTTTGCGGATAATTATATACATATTAAAGGGTAGTGTCCTGCAGGGTTCGAAAACATAATTATCAATGATAATTATCATGATAATTATCATGATAATTATCATGATAATTATCGTGATAATAACATATGGATAATTATCGATTGATAATAACAAAAAATGCACGCGTGAAAGTGAACTGTATCCGAATGAACATTTCTGCACTTGCGTGTATCGGAACGCCAATGGAAATAGAATCATCATCGGACGAAGAAGATATACCTTTGGCTTTACTTCATTCAATTTAATTTAATTATAATGTCGAATCTGACGGACACTGATTTTTACTCAATCTGCCTATAATCTAATTAATGGTACTTTGTTTTGGATATTAAATGAATATTATAATTTTTTTCTGTGAGAATTGCCTAAATTATAATGTATTTGTTATGAAACAATACAACAAATGAATTTCTAACACAGGTGATAATTATCCGATAATTATCGGATAATTATCAAAAAGCTTAATTATCTTGATAATTTCGAACCCTGGTGTCCTGACCACATCATCACCCATCCCAAAACGCTTAGGGTAGAAATTCGAAATTTAGGAAAGTAGGTTACTTTTATGACGTCCACTAAGAAACGATTTTAAGAAAGAGTACCCCAAGGGGGAATTCTTTTGTATGAAAAATTGCATTGTATTGTTTAGTTTTGATAAGACCTATCAAAACTCGCCGCCGCCGCCGCGGCGTCCCTGTGCAAGGGTTCTCACAAATCCATGGGCAACCAACACAGCGGCACCGCGGTGGCGGCGGCGCCGCCGCTGCCACGGCATAATGTGTAAAGGGCCTTAGAAGCTTGGCTTATACATGTATAAGCCAAGCTTCTAAGGCCCTTTACACATTATGCCGTGGAGATCTGATAACTTTTTGACACTGCGTGTGAGCTATATGGTCTCGTCTTGGCAACATTTTACATGAAAATGTTTTTGGTGGGATTTCACTTCTTTTTGTAAGTTGCTTATGACAATAAACCTATAGGTATATAATACATTATTTTTTTCCAAGTTTTAGAATTTTTTGTTGTTTGTGTACTAGTACTTACTAGCTTTACATACCAAATTTCAGCTTTCTAGAACTTCAGGAAGTGCCCCAAGGATTTTCATGATCATAAGTGAGGAGGGGCCCGTGGCTAAATAATAACAGCTGCACAGATCGGTTAAGCTACGCTTGCCGCTGTTGGTCTGTGGGTGGGTGACCATCTTTACATACCGTGACCCCTCCCTGCCTCGCAAAGCCGACGTCCCGGCTGTCATTCGTGAATCTTTGACAGTCGGATCTTTGACAGTCGTTAGTAGTTACGAAAGTCTGACAGCCAGTAGTCTTATCAAGGGGTCTCATATTACCCAGTAATTGGGTTGTGGAGGTCAGATAGGCAGTCGCTCCATGTAAACTACTGGTATTCAGCTGCATCCGGTTAGACTGGAAGCCGATACCATCATGGTTGGGAAAATGCTAGGCAGATGATGATAATCACTGAGTCGGTGACGAAATCGTGGTTTTTTAGATATCAATAAAATCTAAAGTACTTACAAGAGTTATACTATTGAAAATGTTTAATAAGACCACTATTGATATTATATCCCGATAATTTTGTTTTGTTTATCTGGTATAATCGAAACCCAAGTTATGAGGGTTCAAAAAACGACTAAGCGCTTCGAGAAAAGGTAGGTAGCGCCCTTGCGCTTCGCTTGGCTCGTCTTGGCGGGGGCACTCCCGTGCCCCCAGATTTGATGAAGTTGACCGGTTATACTGCCTTTATTACGGTTTAATTACAACTGGATCGATGATTTTATCATGGGACGAACACAATGAATCTTCGTTAAGAGTTGCTATGTTATAATAATCAGCCTATAATGTTCCCACTGCTGGGACACAGGCCTCCTCTCGGTGAGAGGGAGTGGGCTGTAATCCACCACGCGGGCCCAGTGCGGGTTGGTGGATGTCACGTCTTCAAATTTTTGTTCTAGGACATGCCGGTTTCCTCACGATGTTTTCCTTGACCGTTTTGAGAGCAGTGGTGATGAAATAATTTACACAAAGTAAAGCGCCTGTCTGGGTTCGAACCTACGACCTACAAACTCGTAAGTCGCGGCTGATACCACTGTGCCACCACTGCTCTATGTTATAGCTCGATGTTATTTAATAATTTAATCGTTTTAAGTTTTTTAATTAATGGGGAATAAGTGTCAAAATGAGAGCTAATGCTACTGATAGTGTATTACGCAATTACCCCTCCCCCTACTTAAACAGCTTTCTATCATCAGGCACTCTTAGCAGTACTACCCTCTGTATGTAGTAAGTGTAACCCACCAAAAACATTTTCATTTAAAATGACGCCAAGACGGGACCATATATGGCTCGCATTGTCAAAAAGTTATCAGATCTCATGTAGAGCCAAGCTTCTAACTCTACAGACCCTAACTTCACAAACTCTACACCTTAGTCAAAATGGCTTGGCCATTTCGCTACCACCATGGCCGTAAGATGAAAAATTTATTCACTGTTCATAACTTTTCTGTTATACAATAGTTCTTATTGTAACGAAACGGCCAAGAAGCCTCATATTTTGACTAAAGTGTAGTTTGTGAAGTTAGGGCTTGTAGAATTAAAAGCTTGGCTCTACATGAGAACTGATAACTTTTTGACAGTGCGAGCCTTGTGGTCTCGTCTTGGCAACATTTTACATGAAAATGTTTTTGGTGGGATACACTTTGTTTCCTTCAACCTTGACATTGGCAGAATCATCGATAAAACGATGGGAGCCATTACTATAAAATTGGAATTGGCTCTCATTTTGACAATTCAACGACATTAATTAATTTTGACAGTTGCAACAACATTCATTGCATTATGAATTTACATTCTTGAGCCGACTAACTTTTCGAAAGTCTAGTATTCTGATTATGTGATTACTATCCACATACCCTACTAATAAACGTTGTATAGCGTCTATACAGGGTGAATTTTCCAAGTGGGCGTGGATGGCCAAATCCGAAACTATGAGGAATAGCGAAAAGTACTCAAAGGAGTCGCGGGCTCGATTTTGATAAAAACTAAAACTGCGTCATTGGATTTTTGAAAAATCAATATTCCTAGCCAGGAATTGAACCCGTTGATTTGAAAAAAAAAACACTGTTATTACACCTTTCGATAGAGTCGCTGATTAGGATAGAATTCTGGGAAGTAATGACATACGGGAAACTTAAGGAAAGTGTAGGATTTTAATAAACTGCTTCTTATTTTAAAATAAGTAAATAATATGTAAAGACTATCTGTGTTTACATAGTATTTATTGATGCAGTGTCATTTATTCTTAAAGAATTTGTTATATTTAAGTATCCAGTTTAGTAGTAAATTATTTAATAAAAACCTAACTAGGTAACCAGTAGCAACATTAATTAAAGCCTGGATCCGCTTCTGATAGTAAGTTAGCCATACTCCCACTGATAAAAATAACTTAAAAAATACCAATGCTGTGAAAAAACCCAGACTCATAAAAACATTTAAATGAAACAAAAAATATTTTTAGCTATTTACCTTGCTATATGAAACAAAATGCATTCAGACTGCAAGTCATAATTATGCAAAGAATTGCACGTGCATTATTACTGAAAAAACTTGTCACAAAACTACCATTGCAGTTAGTGATCTGACTGCATACTATCATCTCATCATCTGCCTAGCCTTTTCCCAACTATTTTGGATTCGGCTTCCAGTCTAACCCAATAACAGCTGAATACCAGTATTATACATGGTATGGTGGCAGCTGCCTATGTGACCTTCACAACCCAGTTACTGAGTAATACTACATACGCACAATTACCTGAAGGACTAAGTGCGGAAAACCCTCAAACAGAATACTGCATACTATTTTGTCTCTAATCAGTGCCGGTTTTAGCACTACCAGCACCCTGGGCGAGATTTCTATGGCTGCGCTCCCTATTTGCAATTTACTTTTATAGCCTCTCTATCGGCAAACTCTTTTATTAAGGCTGCAACGTCGATGATTTCCACCACTTCATTTTCGATTGACAAAGTTGCTAAGTTTGTCAATCTAGATTGAGATATTGCTGATCGCAGATAGGTTTTATCAGCTTAAGCTTAGAAAAACTCCTTTCCCCACTAGTTACAGGTATTGTGATCAATATTCGCAATGCTATCCATACATTTTGATACAGCTCTTGTAAGTTGCGATCTTTGATACATTTTAAAATAAAATAGATAGTAAAAAAGATGCTGTGTTATACTTTGTCTCAATATTACATAGTACACATTGAATCATACACTATTAATAAAAGATTATAACTTCGAGTTTGCATACAAAATAAATACATGCTGAAATGGATGACACATCAAGAAGTTTAGAAACATTTTTATATTTAAATAGATGCAGGTTTTTTGTGTGTTATTTGATGCATTGACTTTGAGATAAGTGATTCATATATAACAAGAAATCTGCAGCTATATTGAAAAATAGGCTACTGTGACTTGTTGCTTGGCTTGTATCGGAACGTGTTTGGCTTGTATCATAACGTGTCTGACCGTTGTATCACCTGTTGTTAAACAATGATGTTATAGACAACAAATAACAAGTAAAACATGAATACAAATATAATTTAAGGTGTATTTAGTGTTCAAATAGATAAAATATATAGGTACATGGTAAAAGTTTTGTATTAGTCATTGTAATCTCAATATTATGTTATGACAAAGTATCTTGTAGGTTTTTTGTTTTAAATAATCATAAATAAACTGATAACAAAGCTGTGAAAAATCTTCGGCGGCATTTAATATTATCTATTTTGCCAACCTACCTACTGATAATTTGTATATTATGTTTGAATATGTGGGTATTTATATAGAGATGTCTATTTAATTAGGGATAAGCTGTAATTAGAGTAAAAATAAGATGATATGGGATGTGGATGATGGTAGAGTAAAAACACAGGAAAAGTATGCTCTATGCACACATTTGAGGGTTATAGGTAAGTATTAGAAAACTATTGGCGTCAAGGAAATAAGATAATCTCAATGAAAAATGAACGTGTGACGATGGAATCTAAAACATTGTCAGTCATTGTTTTAAACAACGGCAAGTATTGCAACCTAAGCCACAAAACCGGCGCCCAAAAATAATCTATCATGACTGAAAACAAAATAATTACGCCGAACACAGCCTACCACTCCCACAACAAAAAAAATAAAAAATATACACCCAAATGTTCACTAACCCTTAGAAACAATTTTCTAATCCTAGATTAGGCTTAAATTAAACATAAAATAAAGGGAATTTAAAATATAGGACACGTGGCGGTCTTTTTCTACAGACATTTTGCCCCACCCCAGCACGTCAAAATAATTTCAATGTGATACTCACAACTTAAATGCAGTGATGATTGGATGAGTTCAAACAATATCTGTTTACAGGAGATCTTTTGTGATGTCCCGCTAACGCTGCAAAGTAAAATAATTTGGTAAAAATATCACAAAATCTAAGCACGTGTGCGGCAAATGGCAAACCGCAATAGTAAGTGATGTGAATGAAAGTATTTATGTCTATCGATAAGAGTGCGATTGAATCGATTGCAGTTTGTTTTTGTATGACATTTGTTGTTATTTTTTAGCTTCTAAACAGTAATCTTTTACTGTTACTAAATATGTAACTCGTAAACCAATGTAAAATGTCAAACTGCTAAATTTTGCTACCAAGATAAACAGGAATGACGTAGAAATAAAATAAGATTTAGAATATACAAATGCGGCGTTTGTATTTTAGTATTAAAATTCTCAGTATTTATTATAGCAAAATGTAAACTGAAAATAAATTTGTCTTACAATGTAACATATTTGAATCGATTTTATTTTACGACAATTTATTCAACCAGAGAACAACACTAGGAAGCCTCCTCTATAGTTACTTTACTCTTTGGGAAGCCTCTAAAAATCGGGAAAAAACTCAGAAAAATATTGACACGTTCGAAAATTAACAACAAGAAGGTTACAATACAAATAATTAGTAGAAGAATGATTTTTTTAGATTATTTAGGAAAAACTGGTTGTGATAAAATAAATAACTAAAGCCGGCCATTGACGATCAGTCCAAACATAAAACTGCGGCATAAAACTAGGGCGTCACTCCAAAATTTGACCGTCAATGGCGAATCATCACTCCAGAGTTTTAACTGACGACGCGCCACGGAAATTTTCTGTGACTACCATAAATCCAAGCGGCGCGTCGCGTCAAACTGACCGTCAATGCGCGATCGTCATTCCAAGGCTTCAGTTCGCTCGAATCGCTCGCTGCGATCGCGGTGACTGAGCGTGTTGTGCATTTAGCACTCTCTAATCTGTGGCATCTAGAGTATATTTATTAGTCTATGGCATCTAGTTTTAATTTAAAATGGCGGCGTCTGTATCAACTGGACGTGCAGACCGTGCCGTAATGATAGAATTTATAGAAAAGTACCAAAATTCAGAATGTTTATGGAGAGTGAACGATAAAAATTATAAAAATAAACAGCAACGCCAGAAAGCTTTAGAGGAATTGCTTTCCATTTTAAAAAAAAATGATAGTGGTGCTAATTTGGACTCCGTTACCAAAAAAATCAATTCTATGAGGAGTGCATTTAATAAAGAACACAACAAGGTATGTAGATAACTTTATTTACTTTATTTACGGACTTTATCGTCAGGAACAGGTGTTTGTTTATTTCTTTATGTTTTTAATTACTTGTCTGTTGTAGGTGAAAGCAGCGAGTCGATCCGGCATAGGGGCCGATGAAGAGTATAATCCAAAATTGTGGTACTACAACTTATTTTTATTTCTTAACGAAAAAGACACACAAGTCGAGAAACCTAGCGACATAAATGACATATTAAACGAAGAAAATGAAAACAATGATCAGGTAAAAATCAACTTTATTATTCCCAGTGTTATGAAACTAAAGTACTTTTATTTGTCCCAATACATATGTTTTATATAGTGTCATACATTTTTAAATGAGTGCTCTCTCATTTTGCCAACTAACAGCACCTTCACCATTAAAATATTGTACAAATTCTTCTCTTATCAACTTTGCATCATTACTAACATTGCCATTTATTACATTTAATGGAATTGCACCTTGCAGTGGTACATCATCTTCATCAAATTCAGAATCCAGATAATTAGTAGTTGATTTTCTCAAAAAATTGTGTAATATGCAGCATGTAAGGACGATAAGTTTTATTCTTTGCAAATTTAAATTAATAGCAGTATGGAAAATTCTGAATCGATTAGACATTATTCCAAAAACATTTTCAATTACTCTTCTTGCTCGTGACAATCTATAATTATATATTTTTCTCTGTGTATTTAGTGAATTTTTACCAAAAGGCTTCATAAAGTCAGTTCTTAATGCAAATGCTTCGTCACCAATAAAAACAAACGGCAAAGGGTTGGAACTATTTTGGGGCTTTGTTCTGTTATTAGGAATATTTAGTTCATTATTATTTAATTTCTCATAAAAACGTGTTTGCCTTATAACCCCACCATCAGATATTCGGCCATTAACACCAGCTTCGCACCATATAATTTCATAGTTTGCATTAGCACAGGCCATGAGGACAATGCTAAAGAATTTTTTGTAATTGTAAAAGGTGGAACCAGATCCAGGCGGCGGTACAATTCGGATGTGTTTGCCATCGATTGAGCCTAGGCAATTGGGAAACTGCCATCTTTCCTCAAACTCTCTCGCAATAGCTAGCCATTCAGCTTCGGTTTCAGGCATCTGTAACAAAACCATGTATATTTTTCAGGATATGGACATTAATATAGACCAGGCTTCGCAGCTGTCGGCGGCGCGGTCTGAGCCACCACCGCGGTCTGAGCCACCACAGCGGTCGGACAGTAGCAATCCAAGGAAAAAAGTTTGTGAGGTGCTAAATAAAATTTCTAAGAATTTGGACAAGTCAACAGTCAAAACAAAACCCACTTTTAGTGCATTTGGAGAACATGTTGCGGAGAAGTTGAGAAATATGTCAAGCGATTCTGCGAAGTACTGTCAAAAAATTATTAATGATGCTATATTTTATGCTGAATTTGACAAACTTAATGATACATCTAGGATTGTAACAGACCATATATATGACAGATCACAGTCACGATCCCAAACATCTTCTCCCTATTACAGATCTTACCGTCCACCATCCTACACACAAACTCCTTCTCCGTACCACTCATCGAACGAACAGACAGACAGACCTTACCATCCACCATCCTCCACACAAACTCCTTCTCCGTACCACTCATCGAACGAACAGACAGACAGACCTTACCGTCCGCCATCCTCCACACAAACTCCTTCTCCGTACCACTCATCGAACGAACAGACAGACAGACCTTACCATCCACCATCCTCCACACAAACTCCTTCTCCGTACCACTCATCGAACGAACAGACAGACAGACCTTACCATCCACCATCCTCCACACAAACTCCTTCTCCGTACCACTCATCGAACGAACAGACAGACAGACCTTACCGTCCGCCATCCTCCACACAAACTCCTTCTCCGTACCACTCATCGAACGAACAGACAGACAGACCTTACCATCCACCATCCTCCACACAAACTCCTTCTCCGTACCACTCATCGAACGAACAGACAGACAGACCTTACCGTCCGCCATCCTCCACACAAACTCCTTCTCCGTACCACTCATCGAACGAACAGACAGACAGACCTTACCGTCCATCATCCTCCGCACAAACTCCTTCTCCGTACCACTCATCGAACGAACAGACAGGCAGACCTTACCGTCCATCACCCTCCGCACAAACTCCTCTGTACCACTCACCGAATGAACAGACAGACAGACCTAATCGTTCACCATCTTCCACACAAACTCATCCTCCTTACCTCGCACCCCACAAACAGATGGGCAGACCTTACCGTCCACCATCCTCCACACAAACTCAACCTTCCTTCCGCTCACCTAATGAACAGACGGACATACCTTACCTACCTGTATCATCACAACCCATCCTGACAGAGTTACACTCTGAGCCTCTGGAGCAACCACTTCAACAGTCATCATCAGCATCAGAAACGATTATTTTTAATAATGCAAGTGAAATTGTAGAATATTTAGATCAGCATAATGACTCAATATCGTCACCAATGGTTGCAGAAGGTGATTTCAATTCGATGAAAAATTATTTGATTTTTAAGCCGGTGATAAGTAAACGCTTGTGAAAAATTATTGTTTTAATGTTAAAATACTTTGTAAATGTTTAATATGCAGGTATGTGTGTATTAGGCTAAGATAGTATTAATTAAAGATTCAAATTACCAGTTATTGGAAATTTTATTTTTGACACCCACCCTGTTATCAGTCATGCACGTCATAAGATAAGAATACTTGGTGTGCATGATCGATTGATCATAATATATTATTAAAATATTACAGATGAAATGCAACTAATCAATCGTTCATGCACACCATTGATTCTATGGTGTGCGCTAAGAGTATATTATAATATTACTAATATAATATATTATACTATTATTATTATTACTAATATACTAATATATTTAATAGAATATTTTGTACCTTCATGTAATCCTTTAATACAGTGAGTATTGCTTTGCATGTCTCTGGAATGATAACTCCCAGACGCTGTGGAGATATTGCAGTTGGAAATTTTAATTCTTCATAACTCATTCCCGAAGCTAAGAAACGAAGAGTGGCAGTCAATCTCTCATGAGGGCTAATAGCTTCTCTCATATTAGTATCCTGTTTAGCAATATATGGAGTTACAAGTTTCAAAAGCTTGAAATATGTAGTTTCGTCCATCCTTAAATAGTTTCTCCAGTCACTTGGTTCTAGTGATAACTCATTCAACACATTGACGTGAGTGAATTGATTCCTTTTTCTAAGCCATTCTTTCATCCATTGCTTTCTTTCACGTTTCTCGGTGAGTATATGGCAACAAATAGTAGCCACAGTTAGAATTAATGTTTCTTCTTCAGAATCAGAATTCATTTTTTTTCGACACAAATAAAAGGTAGTGCACTTTTCGTCAGCTTTGCCCGACGGCCGATCGAAAAATGAAAAGCCGGAGTGACGCCAGTGAATGGGCAAATCTAAAACCATCTAAAACCATTTGGAGTGACGCCCTAGTTTTATGCCGCAGTTTTATGTTTGGACTGATCGTCAATGGCCGGCTTATGTTATGAACAAAAGTATTGATTTCTCGGCTTTCATTTGGCATAGTGCGTTGTTCAGACTTTCGATAGAGAGTAGTATAATCCTTTGTTCAGACAGAGGCGCCGATGGTGGCGGGCACAGTGACGTTTTTAATGTAAACCGCGTTTGGTTAGCTCCAAACCTGCTACATTACAACTCTATGCCTCTGCGCTCGCAGATGGTTTTGTTGTCTGAACATTCCCATAGGCGTATAGCGTCAATATCCTCGAGAATTCTACCAAGTACAATATTGACAGTCTAAGATGCCCTGAAACTTACGGTAAAAAGTGAGGATTTTTTTTCTGGAACAGATTTCTGTTTGGCTTTAATTTATCCATTGTCTCAGGAGAGATTTAGAATTATTTTACCATTTATATGTAAGATTTTTGTCCACTATTAATAGATAAGTAATCATAAAGCGTTGTTCAGACTAATGTCATGCGCGCGGCTGGCGATGGTGGGCGGTGGTAATGGGCTTGAAAACTGAAAGCTTGTCATAGGTATTGTTATTCCAGAAACCGCCATTGTTGTATATGTTTTACTGTTGTGTCTAACAAAAAATAATGAAAACTAGATAAAAATGTATGCGACTTGGAGTAAAAGACGAGCTAAGGGAAATAGAATCATCTACTACTAGTAAAAAAATAGGTTTAGTGAAAAGGTAAATAAAATATGAACTAATAAGTTCTTTTTTAGGGTTCCGTACCCAAAGGGTAAAAACGGGACCCTATTACTAAGACTTCGCTGTCTGTCCGTCTGTCCGTCTGTCTGTCTGTCACCAGGCTGTATCTCAAGAACCGCGATAGCTAGACAGTTGAAATTTTCCCAGATGATGTATTTCTGTTGCCGCTATAACAACAAATACTAAAAACAAAATAAAATAAATATTTAATTTTTTTGCTCTTTTTTGCTCGATATCAAAAATGGCAACAGGTAGGCACTTGAAATATTCACAAAATACTCAATTGTATTTTAACTTTAATAATAAATAATAAAATTAAAATAAAATAAATATTTAAGGGGGGCTACCATACAACAAACATGTTTTTTTCGGCGTTTTTGCCTTGTGGTACGGAACCCTTCGTGTGCGAGTCCGACTCGCACTTGGCCAGTTTTTTGGTAGTACTGGAGGCTTATGACAGAAATAACCTGATGGCCAATTTCCGTAATTAAGTTCAAATTTTACACTTTCGAGATCTAAATTTAAAAAAAAGCATCGATCGAAGCGGAGTGGCGCGGTGTTCCGACGTGCACCCGCTTGACAATTTGTATTGTGGCGCGAAATTTAAATGTACTCTAGCTTATTACTTTGCGTATTATTAGATTCAATTATTTTTGTGATTTCAAAAGTAAACTAAATGGAATGTATTATGTAGGCAATAATAAGTTTGTCTAGGTTTTGGTTGTAGATTATTTATTTGATTGCTTTTGTGTCTAAAGCTTATAATTTCGAATAGGTCCCAAACATCTTGGGGTGGGCATCAGACCATTCTGGGGTGGGCACGGCTGACCCAGCCCAGCATCGCCACTGGTGAGCCTGTGTGACGTTAAGTCTCATCTACTTTATGATTTTTAATATTTTGTAATTTTTTGATTTTATAAATTGATAAAGTCTAAGCATATAGAACATACTAAATCCATAGTGCGCATGGTGTCATCCTTGGTTTCGTACTACTTAGTCTGTGGTTTCATCACTGTCATCATCATCAGCGTCTGTCATGTCAATTGTCAATGTCAAATTGCCCAAGTGTCAATGTAATTTCATTTCCTTCAGCCACCAGCACCACTGACCACTTGCTATTACTGACTGTGCTAATGGGAACCGTTTTCTAGTTAATATTTACGATTTACTGTATAAAATGACGGACAATATCGAGTACTATCGAAATCAAATCGCTATAGCAAGAACAGAAATCAAGAACTTACGGTAAGGCAGTAATATTCATTGGTAATATCAAGAATCAACTTTGTAATTATGTAAAAGCTTTATTTTATTCTAGGCAACAAGTATCATCACTGAAACAGGAGCATACAAAGGAAATAAGATACATAAAAAGCCATCTGAATGTGCTTCGGTGCGCGAATTGTGGAGATATAGGTAATGCACTCAAAATATCTTCTTCATTAGTTCCGACACTAACACAGTTCAATTTTACGCCTGCATGCATTTATAGAACGAAATTATTTCTTGGAATGTAATGGATTCTAGTCTAACTGATTAATTGACTTTTCACTGTAGCTATGTTAGTTTTGCTCTAGTCTTTCCCCATAATTTTGACAGTGATCTATTAGTGTTTCTATACACCACTTTACCATAATAGCTTGTTGTGACTAAATAAATAATTTTTAAATGTTTTATTCATCAGTCTTCCCACACAATAGCTTCTTTAAATTTGCATTAAAGGATCTCAAGGTTACAATATGGCTTCTTAAATAGAGACCTGGGGGCCTAAAAAGGCCACTTTCGAGAATCATAAAAGGAATTATAAAATGGCGAAGACAGTCCGTGTTTTTCTTTTTTTCGCTGCACTACGTAGGTACAATCAAAGAGATTGGGATTGGATTTGGATTGGATTGATTGGTATTTTAGCACAGACAAAAAAAAATAACTGAAAAATGCTTCACCAATGGGATTTGATTCGATTAACTTAACAGTTAACTGTCCATTCTGTTATCCTTTTATGATTCTGCCAAAGTTGCCTTTTTAGGCCCCCAGGTTATTATACTCTATTATATAAAAAAAAAAATAAAGCTGGCATCTTGCTGTGGTGCTGTCACTTCATGATGCTGGCAGAATAGTCAATATCAGTGCGTTTGTAAAAAAAAAAAAAAAATAATTGGCAAAATTTTTGATTATCAAATTATGTTAGGGTGGTGTCCCACTGAAAAAAACACACAAGTATTAATCTGACAAATGCTGTATGTACCAGCAATTGTTCATAAGAAACTACACTCAGAACAACTATAATATAATAGTGGAAAACATAACCTGTAAACGGCTTGTAGTAGGCAATTGTTCGACAAGTTCAGTGTGTTCATTGTCTAACTAGATGATATGGGATAATATAATTTGCAGATACTCAAAGAGTGGACTAAAGATTTATTCCAGTCTTCTGAATACTTTACGGAAAAGTGTATCTTATTGACAGCAAAACAAGTTTAATATTGGATTGTATCCTGTTTGTCTCATCATACTGTTATATTTTTCATCTTTCTCTACCCAAATTCAAATTTTATATAAGAAATATTTTGGCATCGAAATTTAAATAATATTATTGTTGTATGTTAAATTCTGTATTCTGTAATTCTGGTATCTAAATTCTGTAAAATTTTAAAGGTGTGAACTTCTGGTTGTTGTTACACTTAGGTACATATAATGTAGTTGTATAGTAATCTGTGGAAACTGTTCCTGGATTGTGTTGAACTATTTGTATACATATATTTGTTATTCCCTAATAAAATTAAAATTTACTTTCAATCTTTCAGCAACAACAGTATCATCAAACCACAATGGTGTAGAAATACTCCCAGATGCGGAAGCTCTCCCGTACAAACCTATTGGAGTCATTGAGACTGCATTTCATAATAAAAGGGGGGTTCCACGCCAACCTACGGTGATGGCGAACGCAAAGGGGACTGTAATCATTAATAACTGCGTGTTCAATAATCCGGACCATGCATTGATTGGGTTGGAGGAGTTTTCGCATATATGGTCAGTATTGCAGTTTTTTTAAATAATTGTAGCCTTTTAGGTAATACGGGCTAGTGTCCGCAACTCCATGTCAATGCGAGTATTTTGCATACAGGTGGGAAAATAGATTATTCGATCAGCCCTAGCTCCTAATGGAAGGCCAGCAACATCTTGGTGTTACTGACCATCTCACGGACAGCACCTGGGTTCCCAAAGTATTTATTGTAGAATTTTACATTAATTGTACTTTAAATCTGGTATGTTAGAAAGCTCTTACAGCTGGGTTCTTTGCATAGAAAATCTAGTTTGGTGTACTTACAACCTAGGGGTATTTTATTATTTAAGACACCGGTTTCAGTGTTTACTTTGTCTAATACTTATTACTTAGATGTGTAGTTCCGTAACTATGGAACTCTTCAATCCTCAGCTACTCTCACCCACCCAGTAATAAATTGAATGAATGAATGAATGAATTGCACCGATCCCAGCGTGGTTAAACCAGACTCGATTAATCGAATGAACCCCAAGATTCGCACTAGCTCCTGTAGCCTCATGTACATGGTGCTACAGCGACCATTGCATATCAAGGAATAGACCGGGGGGCGCGGTAATGGTAGGGAAGACGTGCCCGTAGGATAGGTAAGGATTTAAGAGCCTACCGGATATGCATCCTAGAGTAAGCATTGGACTAGTGGAGAGATGGGTAATTATTATCTATGGATGGGCATCTTTTATTGACCTTGCCGCCAGGTTGGTTCAGGTCGAGCTTCATCGGTGCGTCATTTGGCGTGCTTCTACTGCTTTCTCGGTTCTTTTGTATGTAATTGCTTGTTTTGTTGTGTCAGATGTTGCTGTTTTCAATGTCTTTGACGGAAGTTTCGCTACTATCCGTTTCCGGTTTTTGTAAGTTTCACTAGCAGCGATCTTGATCTTACTTCTATCTTCAGCTGTCGTCATCATCATCTGCCTAGCCTTTTTCCAGCTGTATCCGTCCAAAAATTGATTCCCTTGTCGAAGTACCTCATGTCCTGTTTTAGATTGTCGTTCCATGTGTGTCGGCCTTCTTGGATTTGGCCTTGTACTGCATTGCTGCATGCAGTAGGTGTGGTTGCGGCGCCTGTAGACATGAGCGAAGTAGCACATCCTGTGGTTCTTGATGGGTTTGGATACTGTTTTTCCGTCTAAGATTTCATACATTTTCTTATGTCTTGGTTTATTCCTAGAGTGGTTAATCAAGTTTCTAATTTCTTCTAACTAAAAAAAAATATTTTACCTGCACGCCGTTCATCGTCTAAGACCCTTTTAAGCGTAAATATATGGTCGTCTGTTGATCTATTGTTTAAAAAGGTTGGTTGGTATTTGTCCAAGTCCGTTATTACCTCGTCTATTTTTTAAGTGCGTAGTATGCGTAAATTCTGACCCGTGTTGCAAACCGATATGTGGCGATATTCATTCGCATCTTTAGGGTTATTGTTGTTTTTTTTTTTTTTGGAATTAGTACTTGTACGGTCTCCAGCCACGTGTCGGGTGCTTCGTTCTGTGTCCAAGCTTTGTTCATGTGTTTGGTGACGGTTTCTTGTAGTATTTTTGGAATTGTTTTGTAAAGCTCGATTACCACTTGGTCAGTTCCGGGAGCTGACCCGTTTCGCATTTTATTAATGATTTCCATTACGTCATCCGCGATGGGTCCATCACACTGTACTTTGGTTATCGGATTGTTTGTATTAAGTGTTGGTATAGGATGGCCCTCGGATTTTTTAAATGTTTGCTCCCATTTGGTTATCGGTATCTAAGTAGATCTTTTTCGGCGTTTTTTTTGAAGTTTGTTTCTACTGTAAAAAGGTATAGCATCTGCGTGCATTTTGCAGGGTGGTTTTTCCCCCATTCATTGAGGCAGGCCCTACATGCTTTTTGCTCTTCCTGATCTTTAACCTTTTGAAGTGTTGCCTGACACTCTTTAACTAGGTTGTACCTATTTGGATTATCTAGTTGCCTATTCTGTAGGAGTTTAGCTTTTTGTAGTTTAGCAGGAGCTAATCGATGATCTCTGGAGAGAACTGGCTGCAAAATCAGAGTTTTCTGGGCAGCCGCTTTTAATACCTCCATTATGGTATTCCAGAACATTTCGATGTTTTGTCCGTTGAGTAGATTCCTACATATCTTTTAGTTTTTGATATGTAGTCTTGGTATTTTGTATTTTGTATTCGTGAATTTACTATTGAGGGTGACATAATGGCTCTGTTTGTAATTGAAACCCTTGTTTCGGTTTGTTATTAGCAGATCCCAGATTATTTTATGGTCGGATGTGCCCCTAGCTGCCCATTCGCCTGTAATAAGTTCGATGAGTTTTTCTGTTGGATGTGGCGATAATGTGATCCAATTGGAGTGCCGTTTGACCATGTTGTCCTGCATGATGATCTCTCTTTTGTCTGTTCTATTTGCAGTTTTTCTCTGTTGGTTGTAGAGCTCCTGAGTTTTTACCTGTTTCTTGTATGCAGGCTTCATGAATGCCCCTAATTGAGAGTTCCGCGTCTTAGTTAATTGGTTAATTAAAGGCTTATTATGTTGTGTTGTTTTGACGTTGTTTGATTTTTCATTAGATCTATCGGGCTGCTGTTGTAATGGTCGTCGTCGGTCATGGCCCAGCTATCATAGTGCTGGTCCTTGTAGAGGATGTGCATGTTGCTGGGTACTGGTTCGCCGGTAGGTGAATACACTAGTGTGTGTTTTGTATCCGTGTGCACGTGCAAATTTACAAGATAGAACTCGGACGCGGCGATTAATATATCCTCTCCTCCTCAGAACGTCTTGTTATGCTGCGTGATTGTTTATTTGTTATCCTTTGTTCCTGGGAGAGATTGCTGTTAGGGAGAAATTCTTGTATATTATTTAAGAGCGATATTATGAAGAAGCAAGGTCGGACAGACACGTGGTCGAACGTCAAACCCATTACATTATTTATTTGATGGGCTATAGCTGTAGTTCGAACTAGACAATTGCCGTCTTTTGTCATACGCAAAATTATGCCCATTTTTAAAGAGAAAGTTTTTTGTTTTTATGGTATTGCAAGACCTTCTCAGCAAACATGTGCGTGGGTTTGTTTTTGAGAAACAATAAAGCTGACAGGGGACGCCTCAAATTTATGAGCTTTGCTATTTTTGTTTCTTAACTTAACCTTTTTTAACTTCGAGTCCAATTTTTCGCACATGTTCGAATTCAGCTACACAGATTGTGATCAGACATATTGACATACATAGTGTCAGATATACAGTCGTGGGCGCAGAATTGGGATACTTACGGGTAAACGAGAGAAACAGCTCCTTTATGTACAAGACCCGACTTACAGGCTATGAAATAAGTTGCTTGTTCAAGGCAGTTTTGGTAATTTAGTACAATGTTAAATGAAGAAAATCGTGGAGTACGAATTCTAGAGCGATACCGTATTTTAGGCTAGAGTAATAGAGTATCTTAGTTTTATCCCTCGCTCCTAGATATAATATGAAAACATTTCCCTAAAGCCTATTTATAGCTTACAATGATGTCAAATTCACGCGTGGCTTTAAAAATCCAAATTAAGAAAACAAAGCGCAGCCGGAAACAGCCTCTAATGGAGATCCCTGAAATATACGGAAAGATCTCACCAAATCCTCGGTTGGGAGGCCTAGGCATCAGGCCCTTATATCAGGAACACACGTATGCCACTCGTTCCAGTATGCACCCACACTATCCGCACACGATACACCGTTTCGAATTTCAAATTTGAGTTTCAAGCTGAGAGTCACGCCAGTTTGGTTAGAGCCACGTGGCACGCACGTTGCATCAAGTATAAACAAAGGCCGGACCCGACACGTCCGTCCCCTTCGGCGGTCACTATCCGACTTTCCTCTCACCCACCCAGTAATAAATTGTGTAAAAAATCCAGTTATCTAATAGCTTTCTTTAAAATACTTTCAGGATATTATTCCATTTCCATATGACAGAGAGCACGAATTCTCCAGCGAAAGTGGCGCCCCCACGGCTCCGTGGCGAGAGGCGAGGCGTGTTCTCAACTAGGTCGCCTCACCGACCTTGCCCTATCGGACTGTCTCTTGTCAAGATAGAGAGTATTGAAGGTATTTTTATTTTATTTATTCAAAATCTGTATTAACATTAACTTATATACAGAGTCATATTAAATTAGCTAGCGAAACTCCGCAGACGTGATTAGTATAGATATCTAAAAAGGATACAATAAAAAAAAAAATTGATGATTTTTTTAGATCAACGAGCGCTGGTGGTTTTATTTCATGAAGTATGCGTTGAGAAAATCTGAAAAGTTTTTTTTTGTGCCGAGCACGTCAGTGAAGGTTACAGAAAGAAAACTGTTTTTTTTTTAAACTGATATTTAAAGTGACTACAGTACTTGCAGTTGATGACCCAAAAAAAACCCATAAAATTAATTTATTTTTATCTGCGGAGTTTCGCTAGCTAATTCAATTTGCCCTATAAAGTCTGCGAAGCTGCATAACAGTTTGTCGGCAGCTGTTCTATTATTAGACATATTTAGAAAATGAAAGGGCTTGTGTAAATAACTTAAACATCATCATCATCTGCCTAGCCTTTTCCCAACTATGTTGGGGTCGGCTTCCAGTCTAACCGGATGCAGCTGAATACCAGTATTTTACATGGAGCGACTGCCTATCTGACCTCCACAACCCAGTTACTGGGTAATACGATACCCCTTGGTAAGACTGGTTGTCAGACTTTCGGGCTTCTGACTACCCGTAACGACTGTCAAAGATCCACAAATGACAGCCGGGACCAACGGTTTGACGTGCTTTCCGAGGCACGGAGGGGTCTCGGTATGTAAAGATGGTCACCCATCCACAGACCAACCGCGGCAAGCGTAGCTTAACCTGATCGATCGACCTGTGCGGCTGTTATTATTTAGCCACGGGCCCCTCAAATAACTTAAACATGCTAAGTAAATAAATAAACTGTAATAAATATACAGTTCAGATAAAAAAATCGCACATCAACGTGAGGTTTGTTACAAACGTATCTGTGGACATATTGAGAGAACTTTGTAGAACTCTTAAGTTGGTCCTTAGATGTAACTTGTCACGGTTTTTCATGGTTTCTCGTTCCGGCCTCCTCGCACTTACTGCGCTTTTGGACTGCGCGGTAGACAAGTAGTAGTCTTTCAAGTCTTTTGTTTGAAATTTTTGTAAGGTACACACAGCAAAATAATTTGGTGTCTATGAAATACTGGCAATGTCTGTTATTGGTTGCTTTTTATGCATCTCAGTAAAATTATACATTTCTTTCACTAGCTGTTCTATGTTAGAGGGTTTGGTTTCCGCAATTAGTCCTTCGGGTGGTTACTCCAACCAGCCCACCTCCCCCCAGAAGGTGATTACATCTCCTGGTCTGTTAAGAACATTTCTGTCCTAATCGCTAGTTGCATGCTTACTTAGTTTGTGCAGTCATACTATAGTTGTCGCGTTTTAGCAGGGCAATTGCGGTCATTGACCCACCTACATTTTCTAGCATTTTTTGTCAAAAACTGAAATAAAGTCCATTAAGGGGGAAGCGCGAAATTCAAATTTTCTTACGATTTTTGCGATTCGCAGCTCAGTGTCTGGGTCTACGTTGATTAAAATATGATTCGCGACTGTTACAATTATGTATATACAGAATTATAATCATTAGAATCAGTAATACAATTTGTTAAGTTAGTATAATCCTAAATGTCTAGATTTCATGAAATAGTGATTCTATAGGATTACTACTTGGTCTTTGAGAGTTGTGTTGATGACTTTAATGATTATCATAATTCTGTGACACAGGCCTCCTCTCAGCTGGAGGGAGTGGGCCGTAATCCACCACCCAGGCCAGTGCGGGTTACTGGATGTCACAAGTCTTCGAATTTTTAGTTGTAGGACATGCCGGTTTCCTTACGATGTTTTCTTTCACCGTTTTGAGAGCATTGAGAGCAGTGGTGATGAAATAACATATATATAACAATAACACGAAGTAAAGCGCCTGTCTGGGTTTGAACCTACGACCTATAACTCGTAAGTTTTGTCCGTGACCACTGGGCCACCACTGCTCTCAGGGAAAGGGCAAAGACCGCTATTACCATGCTAAAACGCGTCAACTATAGAAACATGACAAATAAATGTGTCTAATGCATTCTAAGACCAGGCAGAAACGACATAAAGTATTTTAATTTGGTGGTCTTTTCAGGTAACAAAATACACTTCTTGGGTGTGGACATGGTGAATGGAACCCCTGTATTGGATGTAAAGCCGTACATACCACAGTATGACTACCCAGCGCCAGCTTTCGTAGAGAACATGTCTGCACTTGTGCGGCCACCCACAGAAGGCATCAGTGATGTTACGGCAACGCTTGCTAGTCTGCCTATTGATGACGAGGCTTTTAATGCAAGGAGGTTGGTTGTGGAACTTTTTAAAGATGTAATGTCTATAGTCATATAATACTATGGGTATATAAGTAAACAAAGATCTTATGGCGCGTGCCCTGAATTAGAACCAACGCCGCCATCCTTTTTTGTCAACACATTTCACAATAAAAAAAATGCGCCCATGTCAATGTCAATCAGGCGCCGAGAGTTCCTTATAGTATTCTACAGTACGCGGTAACCCGTTTTTATTGAATTTTTATGTAGAGGACACGAGCCGCCGCGCACCGGAGCGTGGCGCGTGGCGCGTGGTAGTTTGAGATCCGCCCAATTAGCTATGATACATCCGCGTTTCAGCCTTATAGAAGACAGTCTATTTCTAAAGCTCAGCTCGATGTGCCATATTAACGCCTGAATACTGTATTTTGTTATCTTGCTTACAAAATGCGACTTGCTTCGTTCTACATTTTGACATACAACATAATTAAGAAAAATATTCAAGTCACTTTATAGGCAACAACAACAACAACATCAACAACAACGTCAACATCTCCATCATACAGGGTGGCAGGTACATCGACGCGCAACCTGTTACCATGGATGCAATACATGATTTTGAAACTACGTTAATATTTTAAGTCGATAATTAAAAAAAAAAAATACTGTTCTATACATTTTGACCGCTTAGGTCAAATTGCACTTTTCCATGAAAAAGCAGATTTTTTTTGATAACCGACCAAAAGTTTCTACGCTAGAGGGTCTAGAATCATGTGCTGTATTCATGTATAATACTAACTTTATTCTGTTTTACTTTGGCATGTCAGCAGTTTCAGAAAAAACATTCAATTTTCAAATGTACCATCAGTAAGTTCATCATTTTCATGATTCATTATGTAGATAGATCTAAAATTCTGTATACTTCACATTTGTTCTATTGAAAAACCCACGGAGTTAACTCTTGACGATGTACTGTTCCAAAAAAAACGTTCACATCGCGACATATCACGCTATACAATTCAAGTTTTAGCTGATCTCCATAGTTGTAGGCTTTTCGTACAATAAAAGTCAGCGTGTACTGGAAATCTATAGTTTGATAAGTCGCCGTACGGACCTGTGCTGTGGATGCCAATTGGTACTGCCATTTACAATGCTATAATTTGGTTATTTGAATACTTTAACCCGAAATTTTTGATGATAAATCACTTTATTTGACATTTTATTTGTATATACATTGCCTCACACTAGGAATTTCTCCTGTATTGTGGGTGCGTTTACAAACATTTAAACTCACATACACAAACAGCCAGACCCAGAACAACTACTTGTAGGTCATACAAATATTTGTTCCGTGCAGGAATCGAACCCGCGACACTCAGCGCAGCAGTCAATCGCTTAACCACTGCGCCAACCATGCCGTCAAATTGAGGTTAACTTTATAAACAACTAGCTGCGCCTCGAGGTTACACCCGCATAAGTGTTGATCCCGTGGGAATATCGAGATAAAAAGTAGCCTGCATGTTATTCCAGGGTGTCAGCAACCTCCATACAACATTTTATCAAAATTGGTCTAGCCGTTTGAGCGTGAAGAAGTAACAAACACACAAACTCACATACTCACAAATTTTCGCCTTTATAATATTAGTGTGATTTACGTCGATGATTTTTCAATTAAAATCGAATAATGTCATTTAAACAATAGTTGTAAGATAAAGTGGTGAGATATAAATTTGAAACCTTTCAAGTACAGAATGTGTTACCTTACCACTTCCCTTTAGAAACACAGTTTACACTTTCATCAAATATTTTTTGAACTTACACACAGTAGTACTGAGTTGTCGTTAGTTGCCTGTATACTAAACTCCTTTGCCGACTGTACTTGTGACTTGTAGTCAGCATTAAAATATTCTTACTTTTATACTTTCCAGTGCCAGTCCACGGTTAACAAACCCAGTCGGAATAGACACAACCAGCCCATCACCCCGTTCACCTTTCGAAGGAGAACCGTCCCCGGAGCAGCCGAGCGATGTCAATACTCCGATATCGCCATCGTCCGAATCGCCATCAAGCGCCGACCTAGTTGACGGAAATTACCGAACACCCGCGAATCAAAGGCCTGACACTGAAAGAGGGGCGCCTGACGGACAAGAAAGATATACTCCCCCACAATCGGCTCATATAACGAATATAACTCATGATGGTATAAGAGTGGCTCCATGGATTTCAAATCCACCGTCACAGACTTATGACGTCAGATTTACTGACGACGCTCTTGCCCGGCTAAATGAATTGATTGGCGACAGAGCACAAGCGTTCAAATCTAATATAGAATGCTTGCTTTCAGAAGACCCAAGATCGCAATATGTGAGGAATAGGTACCCAGATCATGAGTACAGTTGCTTACTAGAAGATTTATCAATCAGTTGCATTTTCGATGCCAGGTCATCAGTTTGCACGATTATAGCTATAAGAAATGCTGAAGATTTACAAACATAATCAAAATAATGATATTACCTTAATATATAATTTATTGAAGCACTTAAAATAAGTCATCAGCACGTTTTGTTATAAATTTTATTATTGTGAATGAAAATATTATAAATCAATTGAACATAGCAAAAATAAACTTTTTCATTTTATATAACATTATAAAATATAATTATACATCTTAAAATAATAATATGGATACACTTCTTTTTCATTTAAATAAAAAAAAATAAGCAATACCTAAATTAGGTAAAAAATGCACTGCTTATTTGGTAAAAATTACATTGCTTATTTTTTTACGATTTACAAACATTTTATAAATATTATATTACACTGAAAGACGGTAACAGAAATAAGACCCCTATAAGTAAACATGGCGAAAATAAATAATCGACTAATTCGGTAGGTTTTTTCATTTAGCCCTTAATTTCTTTCAAAAAGTACGTATGCATTGGAATGTTTAGGATGGTTTATTCTGACGTACACAGTATTTATAAACAAATCATGATAATATTAATTACTATAACAGTCTCAAAAATTACATTAAATACAAAAGTTCATAATTATGCTATAAATTATAATCATACTATCAAAAATACTGTAAATAATAATTTCCAACGACAGCCTTAAATATCACATTTTAATCTTTCTTATAAAACAGAATGTTTTTACCAGAGCCGAAACCGCCAATAGACTTCAAAATATTAAGTTCTATAAATCTCATTTTCATGCCACGCATGGAAATCTTCTTCACAGTTTCGTCGTGTTCCCAGTTCATTTTGTCAGACATTGAGCTCCAAACTTTGCCGTCGATAGAAAATCTATATTGGAACTGTAAAATTGTTCCATTACCCGCATCTTCACGTGGCGTGTATTCTAATCGATCAATTTCAAAGACACCGTCTAAATCGAACATTAACGAGATAACTTTTCCTTTCTGAGGGTCAGCTTGATTTGGTTTTCCCCAATGCGTGTGCCACAGTGACGCTGTATTTCCATCAGTCAGTTTACACACTTCTTGACAAGGCTGGCACGGTATATTACAAGTAACTTTGACATTTTTTACTGCATTCTTTTGAGGATTATCTTTCGTAGATATCACTATGTAGTAGCTCCACTTTGAAACTCCTATCGAACTCGCGGATCGAACCCTGAATTTATGTTCAGAATTAAATGGGTATCCTTCAAACGTGAATTTAGTATCTGTAATGTTAGTGAATACTGTTCCATCTCTGTCTATTTCGTAGTAAACATCTTTTACTGGCTTCCAGCGTAAAGTGATAGATGTAGCAGTTACCTCTTCATCTAAAGCTGTAAAGCCAGATGGCACATGTAATGCTGTACTCACAGTTGTGTTACTTCCAAACACTATGTCCTTATTCTGAAAGCCTTTGAGTTTTATATGAACATCGTTCGTAGTAACATCTGTTTTTTGTACTTTGAGTAGTAAAAACTTTTGTTTCAGTTCGTCACCACCGTAATTACTGAGGTATGGGTTTATCAATAGGTCTTCCTTGAAGAAATATGCGTCGTCTGCTCTATTGAATTCGTCTTCAGTATTTACTCTTGTCATTTCGACAGATTCGTTATTAATAGCAACTTTTACTTGTTCCACAGTTTTGGAGGCCATTACCCTTACAAGAGTAACTCTCTGTTTCACAATATTTTGATATTTTCCAATCGTCTTCGGAATATGAATGAGCAAATCACCTTTCTCGTTCGATGGAGGACCAGTAACGTGTATGTTCGTTTTGGCATAATGGCCGTCTAAATAATCAGATGTAATACCATCATCTTCATAAACTTCTAGATGGGTTTCGCCATTAGGATAAATGTTGTACACCCTCAAATCTCTCATTATTATATTAGGGTTGTTGTTTTGATTAGCCATAGGGATAATAGCTCCGTCTTTTATAAAGATTGGAATCCTCCACAGCGGTGTTTTTATATGGTTCCAGATTTTACCCCCTTGATATTTTTCTCCTGTCAAAAAATCAATCCACACCTGATCTTCATTCGGTAGGTAAACACCATTACGTACCCAATCATCATCAGCTTCTTTTTCTTGGTATACGGGTGCAACTAATAAGTAAGGCCCCCACATAAACTGGTATTGTGAATCCTTTGTCTGTGCGCAGATCTCTTTAGGAAATTCTAGGAACATTGCTCTAACCATCGGCAGTCCGTGTATCGATTCATGCGCTAGCGTATAGTTGTAAGGCATTAGCATAGATTTTAATTTCAAGTACGCTCTGTTAATACATTTCCCTTCTTCATCAAAACTGAAAGGAGTTTTTGGTATTTTACCCCAACCGTCCATGTTTAGCTGAAGTGGTGTGAAAGCCTTCCATTGATAGTCTCTTATGTTTACTGATCTGCTGAAACCTCCGTAAATGCCATCCATATCGGAACCAACGATCGGTATTCCGGAGAGGCCAGCACCAATATACGTCGGTATATGGAAGCGTATGTATTCCCACTGCCCCCCAGTTTGGTCTCCGGTCCAAACAGCCGCGTGTCTTTGCGTCCCGGCCCAGCCATCGACCGTAATGATCATTGTTCGAGCCTTACCTTGAGATCCCTTGGCAAAGATGTTAGCTGCCTTTTCGACGGCACTCAGCCCAAAGGAATACCCGGCTCCAATCCAGGCAACATCACACTTGAGAGCGACTACCCCAGCTACACCGACTTCTTTGTTTAAATCACGTTCTCCTTTCTTTGGATTTTTCGGATTTACAGGTTCTAAATTAGACTCAGTCCAAAGCGCAACTTCAACTCCTTTTCCTTTTGCATAATCGGCGAACTGTTTCAAATTCTCGATGTCGCCTTCTAAAGAGTCAGTTTGCCCATAGCCGCATCCATAACCATCGTTTGGAATGAACCAACCCAACGGCATATCGTGTCTTTGGTATCTACCAATCATGGCTCTTGCTGAAAATTGATAATTATTTTTTTCGCCATTTAAAGATTCCAATATACCATCTTTACCATTCAAGTCTTTAGGTTGATAGCACTTGTAATAGAAGCCGTCTTCATATAAAATCGCGCCTTGTGTATCTGGTCCTACTTTGACCCAATAATCGCGATTAAATGCATTTAGATGTGCCTCGTAGAACGCGTATTCGGGCATAAAAATAGGTTGACCCGTCAATTCGTAATAGTCATTCAAGATGTCTTTTGGATTGGCGTTTATAAAGAAGAATGCATCGAAGTCCTCTTCATGATGAGTAGTTTGGACTATATCGGACTGTTTTGAACCAAAATCGTAGGCGCCTGGTTGCCAAGTATTTCTCAAAATTCCGTAGCCGCTTGTCGACCAATAGAAAGGATTAGGCGATGTCACTCCTCCGTCTACCCAATTATTTGAATTGACAATATCTATTTTTTCTCCTTTGTGGGTGAATCTTCCGTTCTGCATTCCTCCTCCGAAGAAATACTCGTCCTCGCGTTGATGCAATGTCTGCGTCACTTGTTTGTGACCGTAGGACAATGGCAACGTTTCTTTCAAAACCTCTTTGTTAGTTCTAATGTCGCGTACCTCCATAGTCCCTAGTTTTTTATCAAACCGTATTGTAATTTTATTTGTGTAAACATTGTAGCATTGTTCTGTAGTTTCCAGAACAGAATACTCAAACGATTTCGAATCGTAATCTGTGATTTTTTTTATGTTTATTTTAGCGTCGTCCTTAGGGTTGTTAGGTACTGGGTAGTCCAGAAATCTGTTGGTTGGTGACATGTAATATTTGAATACATGGCTGCTTAATATATAAAGTCTAGCCAATTCGCCAGTATTGTATTCTATTACGAAGTATGTTTTGTGTTTAACAATCGCCGCTATTCCTCCTAGAGCTCCCATTTTTACGTGTTGATACGGATTCGTTTTAAACAGGCATAGTCGTAGTACTTACCTGAAATATAAAATAACATTTCATTACTCAAACGTGAAGTAACTGCGGTTAGTGCAGTATTATCTAGAAAACATGTTAAATGAGATGAGAAAATATAAAAATAGCGCACCTCTATAAAATTACAATCAGTCACGCTTATCTATGTAAGTACCTAATTATAAGAGCAGCAGAATCGGAATAACTGTTGGTGCAGGAAACAATAAATGTTAGTAACAGGATCTACAATATTTACAACGATAAGGTAAGGTTAGGCTGCTGTCTGCCCGGCTTACCTATTCCCGGTGCGCGGCGGCGGCGGCTCCAAATTAAAAAACTGGCAACTGGTCGGACTCGCACTCGAAGGGTTCCGTACCACAAGGCAAAAACGCCGAAAAAACACGTTTGTTGTATGGGAGCCCCTCTTAAATATTCATTGTATTTTGTTTTTAGTTTGTTGTTTTTATTTGTTGTTATAGCGGCAACAGAAATACATAATTTGTGAAAATTTCAACTGTAGCTACCGCGGTTCTTGAGATACAGCCTGGTGACAGACAGACGGACGGACCACAGCGAAGTCTTAGTAATAGGGTCCCGTTTTTACCCTTGGGTACGGAACCCTAAAAAAGCAATGGAACTATTTTAGTAGGTACCTACCTATATATGTATATTATTTTTAACTAATAAAACTATGGAGCTCTTGGAAATCAATTGGAGTGAAATTGTTTGGAGAACAATAGATTTGGAGCTCCTGGGAATAAACCGTCTGCCCACCCTAGATAATAATGTACAGCTACCTAATCAGTGCGAGGAGTAGAGTCGATACATAAATTGGTGGATTATCCCGACTCCTGACGTATGTATACTCTAAAACTAACTTCTATACGCACACTTCCCTAAACTAAAATATAACATAGGTACTTATGTACTTAAATAACTCGATTATCAATAAAAAAAAAAAAATTACTTACGTGGACGAAACAACACCCAACAACACCGGCGCAAAGATAATGAGTAGTAGCTACGTCCTTAGTTCGTGACTATTTATATAGTTATTAAGTACTAGTACGACCTCGTCAGACACAAAAGAATATTATTAACATTTAAAACAAATAGAGCAACAATAAATTATTTGAGAAAACATTTAGGTTACAAAGTACGCTGATAATAACAATAACAGTAAATGTAGGTGGAATTAGAGATGGGTTTCTACCCGGTAAATACCGGGTAAATACCCAAAATACCCAAATGCAGGGTTTTTACCCGGGTAAATACCCAAATGGTGGGTATTTACTTTTCCATTATTGTTTTAAGTCTTTTATACATTTTAAGCAATAAAAAATGTTTATCAAATGTGTTTTATGCATGAAATGTAAATGGTGTCAGCAAAGAATAGTTTTCTACTAACAAATCATATAAAAATTGTACGTCTGTATTTTTTACATATTATATTAGGTGGTTTATATTACATTTGATTATAGTAGTTTTAAATTAAAGACTATTTGAATATCACAGCATATCGTAACAAATATTTATTGATAAAATACATTAAATAAACGTGAATCATCAAACTCTTGAGTATGTAAGATGAAGAACTAAAATCTGGCAAACTCGCGTATATGCTCAGAACTAGTGACGATGAAGATACTTTGTTATTAACTAAAAATCTACTACATTAGCGTATAAGATTGAAATTAATTGCTGGCGTGGTGCAGCTCGCGGCGTTTCAACCTTACGTTAAAGTTTCTAAAGTTGACTTTTAATTGATAAAATAAGTCCGTCAGTAGGCGCATTTAGCTGGCCAGCGGTCCCTCAATCCTTACAAATATGCACATCAACCCTTCCCGCTTCTTCGCCTTCTCTCCGCGTATACGTATTATGCTTACTACTTCCACTTGTTTTTGAATTACTAAAGAGTGCGCACGTAGAAGTGATATCTCATACTGTTTCATTTTGGATCAGGATACAAAATTTTGCTGGTGCTAACGACTAAAACTGGTTTTGGGAATATTTCTAAAATCAAAGGTAAGATTTTTACCATAGTATAATTTATATTGTATTCATATATGTATATTTAATTGAATGCAATACAATTTACGTTAAACCTTAGAAAATATACTAAACTACAGTAGATATACCAAAGAAAGTTATTTAATTTTTAAAAAGTTCACATGAAACGCTTATCTACTGGTATTTTAACAAACTTTCTTTATTGTAAATCGAATTTAAGTATTCTCGAGATATGTTTTGGTGGCTAAAAATCACCTAAATGGATAATATTGTTTTGATACCAATACTAAAATAATAAAATCTGTTATTAATTACTAAATTGTTTAAATGGCATTGTGTAAGTTAAACCTAAAACATTTTATAAAAAAAAGGATATAAATCATTTTCTAGTCTTAGTCTAAATTTAACATCTCTGGCAGTAAAAAGTGCGTGCCATTATTATCTGTTAAAAATATTTCAACTTCAGCGTTCAGTTATTTCTATACTTTCATGAGTTTTTGACTAACTAGCTTTTTCCCGCAGTTTTGCTCATGTTTATGTAATATTTACATCCTTCGGGTACCGTACTTATTTATAGATTAAAGATGCCTTATTTCCTTTTTTATATCCCTGAATATATAATGAAAGGACATTATATAAAGAGGAAAATCAGCCAAGTTCAGTACATTTTGACCAGTTAGGCGAACACAAATGTACTGACCAGCAGATTTTTTTTCGCGATTTCAGGTTTGGTCCCATAGTAAAAGTTGTTTGTTTTCATGACTACAATCACGTGTTTAAGTGTCGTTCACTAATTACCAGTCACCCTATATATGTCATTTACTATATAGAAACTTCATCAAATCAGTTAAAGAAATTTTACATTTATGCTAAAATTACAGTTATTATCAGTTAATAAAGCAATTTAATCAGGCTTTGAGACGAAGAACATATGAAAGTAGCCGAACTTATAACATGGATGTGTTAAAAAAAACGGGCTAAAATTCACCTAAACTTTATTAAATAAAACGTTCCATAAAGTGTTTATAGTTTATACCCATGCTTTTGGGTATTTACCGGGTAAAAACCCTGTTTATACCCAAATTGGGTATTTACCCGGTAAATACCCGATGGGTATTTACCCACCGCCCATCTCTAGGTGGAATCAATACATCTATTTGTATAGGTATGTGTAGAAATCACAACTTACCCTGCATTATATTACCTAGTCTGTGATCACAACAAATTTTTTAACCTAGATTTACCTTTTATTAAATTGTAGTCTGTGCCTAATAACCTTTTTGACAATATGTCAGAGTATAATTTTAAATGGAATTATATTCTTCTTGGTTTATGTAGATCGCAGAGGACAGAAAAACAAAATAATAGTCTTTGCACTGAGTGAATTTTGAATAAAATAAGATTTGTAAAAATTGAAATGGAGAATGAAATATGATCAATTTAAATTATTATAAAAAAAATACTAATCGGTATACCTATCCGAGTCTAAAAATAAATTAATCGACTAACTTACTAAATAGAAACTCTATGACGCTGACGTTTCGTTTTGGCGTGTTTGACATATCAAAAAACTTTTGTTTGGTTGTTTCACGGTCGGACTCAGCGAAAAATTTGATTACTCATTAGAAACGAGAACCAGCAAAACTTTTACTAAATTCACTTGAAACTAAAAGAGAACTATCCAAGGTACACAAAAATTGATATATTTACTCAATGCAGTTAGTTAAACTGTACGAAATTTATCAAAATGCTTTGTCATGGTTCATAACCTATCCCGGCGAGTGAAATTATTTTCTTTTTTCAGATGTTTCTGACACGTTCTGAGTATGACCGAGGTGTGAACACATTCAGCCCTGAAGGAAGGCTGTTCCAAGTGGAATATGCGATTGAAGCGATCAAACTCGGTTCGACGGCGATCGGCATCTGCACTTCTGAGGGAGTAGTATTGGCTGTAGAAAAGAGGATTACTTCGCCGCTCATGGAGCCTACTACAATTGAAAAGATTGTGGAGGTCGATAGACACATCGCTTGTGCTGTCTCTGGATTGATGGCTGATTCTAGGTAAGGTAACTTTAAGTATTAGTAACTTGGGTACATTGAGGTACTTATACAGTTGGGTTGGGTGGAACCAAACAATTACAATACTCACTTTTATTGTGTTGCCTGCTCTAAACACATCATTCTTGTAATATGAGATGCAAGAATTGTATTTGTTTCTCAAAATACTCTGGCAATAAGGGGTTCTAAAAATGGATGTAAATATTTCGCACATAATGCCTAATCATTGTCTTATACTAGGCACACAGAATAGCAGAAACTGGCTACTAAGCCCACAAGATTGGGACCTTAAAGATAAGGGATTATCTTACATGCATTCTAAAGATTGTATTTTCTAAGTAGGTATAATATATTTAACCCAAAGAATGATGGGCATTTTTCTATGGAGCCTGGCTTGATGACCATCAGTTAGAGAGTAACAACTGTCAAAGTTCCACTTATTTATGCTTAACATGCTTTCCGAGGCACAAAGGGGTCTTGGTATGTAAAAATGGTCACCCATCAAGAGACCAACTGCGGCAAGCGCAGCTTAACCTGATCGATCGACCCGTACGGCTGTTATTACTTAGCCATAAGCCCCCTCAATGTTATAAGTCAATAACTAATATTATTGAGAGGTGCAGTGAACATTAGCATCATAAACTAATATGTTTACGTGGTACTTGCAGGTCTGATATCTCTTAAATCCGGTATTTCACAGCCTTCTGCTCATAATGAAAATTTTTGCTTATGAAATAAACATTTGATGTATATGTGGTTTTTATTGGACATACTGGCCAAAACGCCCATCATTCTTACATATCTTGTGTACAAAACTATTGAAATCATCTCCAAAATGAGTTGTGCCAACCCTAAATAAATTGGGATAAGGACATATTCTGTCCTTGTCCCAATTTTTACATCCTTCCTTCTTCGACTTTTCAAATATGTGACAGTCTTCTCCTTCCTATAGAACCCTGGTGGAGCGTGCTCGCGTAGAATGCCAGAACCACTGGTTTGTGTACAATGAGCGTATGAGTGTTGAGTCCTGTGCTCAGGCCGTATCCAACTTGGCTATCCAGTTTGGAGACAGTGATGATGACAGTGGTACTGCCATGTCCAGGCCATTTGGTGTTGCTGTTATGTTTGCAGGTAATCATTTAATTATAAATATTATGAACTTTTTTAAAGGTTCATGCTCAGATATAGATACACAACTACTTCGCGTGCCAAAAATCGCACCAGCTTACGTTCAAATATCGTAAGCCACCACTCTCGCACTCAGTCCGGTGTACTGTTGGCGGGATAAGCGTGAGCGAGACCGTGAGCTTGTGACGTCATAGTAGGTAGTCAAAAAATGGCATGCTTGGTTTTTAGGGTTCCGTACCCAAAGGGTAAAAACGGAACCCTATTACTAAGACTTCACTGTCTGTCCGTCTGGCCGTCTGTCTGTCTGTCTGTCTGTCACCAGGCTGTATCTGAAGAACCGCGATAGCTAGACAGTTGATATTTTCACAAATTATGTATTTCTGTTGCCGCTATAACAACAAATACTAAAAACAAAATAAATATTTAAGGGGGGCTCCCATACAACAAACGCGATTTTTTTGCCCTTTTTTGCTCGATATGAAAAATGGCAACAGGTAGGCACTTGAAATATTTACATAAAATACTCAGTTGTATTTTAACTTTAATAATAAAATTAAAATAAAATAAATATTTAAGGGGGGGGGGGGGGGCTCCCATACAACAAATTTTTTGGCGTTTTTGCCTTGTGGTACCAGAACCACTTCGTGCGCGAGTCCGACTCGCACTTGGCCAGTTTTTTTATATAGTTTGTGATACTTGCGTTATCTAGGTCTATTTATATCTGTGGGTTCATGCTAGATTTTAGAATTACAAACATGACAAAATAATATGTCATACTTGGTTAAACAGTAGAAAAAATTGTGCCACTGTAAGGTCCTTGGAAATGTCTGATGAAAAAGGTTGAAGTATGAATATAGATCAGAATAATCTATACTAATACTAAAGTTTAGGAGTTAATTTTTTTGTTTGAACATGTTCTCTGGAACTACCAGTTGCATTTGAAAAATTCTTTTTGCATTTGTAAAATTCTATTTGCATTTGTCAGCCTAATTCTTAAGGAAGGCTATATAGGCTATTTGACGTCACGGTAGGACTCTTAGGAGTCGGGAGGACTGTGAAAATGAACTAATAGCACGGACAGGCGCTGTGATGTAACGGGGTGGGTCGGGGGAAAAATACATTTTACTCGGCCGATGTCGCGGGCAGAAGCTAGTAATAATGAATAAATAGTGATAAATAACGAAGCTTGGCTACATCCAAAAAGAAAGTCAGAAATTAAGAGAACTACATATTATAAAGACAAATTGATTTCTTATATTATAATTGTATTTTATCTTACTGTTTCAAGGTATTGATGAGAAAGGTCCCCAGCTGTTCCACATGGATCCCAGTGGCACATTCGTGCAGTATGATGCTAAGGCCATTGGCTCTGGCAGTGAAGGGGCTCAGCAGAGCTTGAAGGTCAGTTTTATCAAGAATCGCGGAACATACATGGGGTATTTTCGGATACCCCTGGGCATGAGAATATAATTTTTATTTTATGACGTCATTATTTGGACCAGCCTGTATTTTTACCTAGTACTTAAGCTTATGTTTCACAGTTCTCAAACCATTAATGGTTTGTTACTATATTTATTTTGGTCAACTCCTAGCCACAGTTGTAACCTCGGGTCGGGGTACCCTAGCTTACTTACTGGGGCCAATTCGGCTCGAGCCTGGTTGGTCACAGTTTCAACCTATCCTAAGGAGGGCGGATAACGCCCTCTTCCAGCCCCCATAAACTAGTCGTGAGGGACGGCAGACTTGGGGAAGTCTGACGCCCATCCCCCCCCCCCCCCCACCTAGCAGGACATGAGCCGGCGGCGCGTAGTATTCCACGCGCGTCCCTATAGGACGTCGCGGTGGGAGTTTCATACCTCACTCTCCCCGTGAACTTGAGGTGGCCCGCTAAGGCGGGCGGGCATCAGCGGGGTCGTGGAAGGCGTACAAGTTCCCAAGATCCCTGGTCCAAGTCTGGGAAGGGAACACCGGGATGGTTTTTTAGTCATTAAGAGTCTGACAGACCCCGCCGCCCGCACCAGGGCGGCGGACATCCATGAGGATTTTTCACCCCGGATACAAAAAAAAGGGTACTGGGGTACTATGTAGGCTTAGTTACTGCGACCGACCGTGAGAAACGGCCTCCTGGCCATGTCTTGAAATTGGACTGCAAAGGTATCTGCATCCTTGTCAATTCAATGGCCTCGCGTGTTTTATAAATTAACTGCCTGAATGTGAACTAAACCCTCTTTCCACCCAACAGGAAGTGTACCACAAATCCATGACTCTAAAGGAAGCTATCAAGTCTGCGCTAACAATCCTGAAGCAAGTGATGGAGGAGAAGCTTTCAGAGAATAACGTGGAGGTGGTAACCATGACTCCTGACTCCATGTTCCATATGTTCACCCGGGAACAGCTTGCTGAGGTCATTAAAGATATACCTTGAGTTGAAGTAGTAGTAAGCAGTTTGGTGGTGTAACTATATTATTTTATACAAAGAATCTATAAATAATTGGAACATTTTTCTCGGAATAATGTAGTTACGACCACTGAACGCGTAAAACTGTCGCATGGATGTAAATTAAAGTAATATTTGAAGTAAATTGTATCTATTTTTGAAAGTAATGTAGCCTATTGTATTGTATGTAAAACATAATTATACTTAATTAATTATGAGTTTAGAACCCAAAATCAAAGATCTACCATGATAACGAAATTAATTAAAAAATTACATCGCGTAATTTTAAAAGTAATTTCTGATATTTCTTTGGCATGTAATGTAATAAATCTACAATTGTGTCGAATTTTAATGGTGGTTCTTCTTAATTCGAATATGTAACTATGTAGCCTAAAGTTGATGTTGTCATTACAAAATAATTTTAGTTACAGAATCAAAAATTACCGAATTTGCCAGTCCTATATGACTTATCCTATAGTTTGAATATCACAACTCGGGACTCTTGACGAGACTCGTATATTGGTTCTCGCAATGGCAGGTTATGGCATGTATTTGTAATTTTTAGTTTACTGGTATTGAAATGTATTTTAAAATAATGTAACAATAAATAATTTATTTCAAATATAACTGTGGTGCCGGAAGAATTTATGAATCTTACAGTAAGTAAATAAAAACATCATCGATTTTTAATGTCTATATTTTATTTAGTATTATCCTCGTCATGAGTCTACCTTTTTGTTTTAGTTAGTTCTTAGAGAGTATTTTTTTAGAGTTTTGGTTCAATTTTTGTTTCAGTTGTTTTAATTCAATTTTAATTTTCGTAGTTTTCACTTGTTTATTTACTGTATCTTTTTTATTATTTTCTTGGAGTTTACAGCATCAAATGACGTGAATTTGTTATCAAGTTGGTCTATTGTTGAACTTATGGCCATTCCTTTGAAAACTTTTACTTTTCCTCTGTCTGTTATACCGGCCCGAGAGTTTCAAATGTATAAAAAAATCATGAAACTGTTAGAGGTAGGGAGGGGAGGGTTATCAGGCCGGACAAGTCTGATTCAGCTGTTTCACCCCGAAGTACACCAAGTAAACCCACATTTCCGCACACAGCCAGTTATGTTAAGTCCCATGTAATATAGGGGGCGAGCCTATTGCCATAAACCGGGCACAATTCCGAACTCCGAGCTGCTATAAAATTCCAGATGGAAAAACCCAATAACACTTTGCCCGACCCGGGAATCAAACTCAGGACCTCATGCGCAACAGTAGCGCTCTTGCGACCACGACACCTGTTATGTACAGACGCCAGCACATCAAACTACCCGAAACTGTCAAATTTTCCCAATCAACTTTGAACCTTATGGTTTAGCGATAAAGTTGAAAATCTATTAAAGAAATTTGACAGATTGTAGAAGCTTGATGTGCTGGCGTCTGTACAATATTAATAATTCCTATTGGTTTGCTATTAACATGTTATTAAAACACAGTTGATATCGGCGATCCCGGAGCTTCAATGGACCGACTCTTCAAGCTCACGCAACACCATTCAAGATCTGTCCAAACTAAGGCTTGGAAGACAAACCGTGTAAAGGCATTTGTGTGAAACTGAAGGGCTTGTTCTAGTAATATATTAATTTTTCGACTTTAACTTCTGTTTTACTATAGTTAGTTAGTTTGGGAACTTAGTCCGAAAAATTGCCAAAAACGGTAGAGGTAAATTTCTCTCAGTACGGATTGCCTATAGAGCCGAACATTTCTGTAGAGATGGGTAAAGCTGTGTGGACGCGACTACGACCATTACACGTAACGCTCGCACTGATCCATCAGCTGCCGGTTTCGAACTCTAACACAAAGGCACTCGCAGTCGAACAGGATTTGCGTTGAGTATACAAACTCAACGCGAATTCTGTTCGACTGCGAGTGCCTTTACACACGCCCTTTTTTTTTTTTTTGGGTGAGAAATCATCAAAATGACCCCTCCCGCTCTGAGCGGAGCGGAGGGAGTGTCAGACTCTTACTGACTAAAATCCACCCGTGTTCCTTCCTTGGCCCTTTATGTTCCGGGGTAGCGGTAACCCTTTCGGACAATCCCGCACACGCCTGGATTCGGCTTTTGGGCGATCACTGACCCATTCAACAGTGCCAGTGCTGTCCTTCTGGCCATGTCCCAATTGCTGAAGTGTTGTAAGTGCCCGTTCACTTCCATCTTTGAAGACCTAAAGAATACCACAGATGCCGCAATCAACGTGGCCAGCTACTATCTACTGGGCTCAAACAATATAGAGAAGTCAAATCAAAGTAACGGAACTTTTACGTCTTTTACGTGTCGAATTGATAACCTCCCTTTTTTGAAGTCGGGTAAAATTAAACTAGAGAAAATTTCTTACAATTTATGTACGAAACATCTGCCGGCAGAACTCTATCGGCCTTATTATAAAACAAGGTTTATCTTTAGACCCAGGTTTAAACCATCGAGCCATTTTTAAATTTTGAACACTATTCTGACAACTGTAAAGTTCTTAATGCAAAATTGACAACTTAGACTCGGGTTTAACGTCAGTTTTTGTAATAAGAACTTTAGCTTCGTCGGATTATAGTTCGAAATTTAAAAATAGCTGGATGGTTTAAACCTCGGTCTAAAGATAAATCTTGTTTTGTAATAAGGCCGTTTATGTACAAGAATTTAATCTAGTCATCAGCCGTCGTTTTACTGTGTCGTTTGTGTTTATAGTGCAGTGGTTTTCAGCGCTTTTTTTACGGGTTCGTACCCAAAGGGTAAAAACGGGACCCTATTACTAAAACTCCACTGTCTGTCTGTCTGTCACCAGGCTGTATCTCATGAACCGTGATAGCTAGACAGTCGAAATTTTCACAGATGATGAATTTCTGTTGCCGCTATAACAACAAATACTAAAAACAGAATAAAATAAATATTTAAGGGGGGCTCCCTGCGCCTGTTTGAGAGGATATAAGACAACACGTAGACGGGCGCTAATTTGTATGAAAATTAATAGTTTATTCACACGGACCACATTTGGCCGTCATAATCGACCCAGTGGGGGATACCGACCACATTATCAAGGACACGTTGCAGCCACAACGCAACCACCAGCGAGACCACACACTAGCGGCCGGCCACATCGCAAACAACGATCTGTCTGTCTGCAAACATTAGCCACGACGTAACCACGTCGCAATGAGGGATTTTCTTTTTATTATTTTTTAACTCTTCCCTAGTCGCTGGATAGATGGCGCTGAACTTGGTAAGTTACTGCAAGGAACGGAACGTCACATCATTTTTTTATTATTTCACTTGGATGTAATTTTGAGATCGTAAAACGAAACCAAACGAAAGTGTCACTCATCGAGCGTATGTGACGTGACGCAATGTTTTTTTTTCCAAGCGTTTTGGCTTTGGTACCTAGTAACGTAGTCAGTTCAACGCCATCTTCAGGGTTCTTGGAAACTTATGTTTTTTTTTAATACTCAAAAGAAAAACCTGGTAGGTTACCTACCTGTCCGCCAATTTGTTTTTTTCTTCTAAATGGTGGCCACAGACTAAGAAGAGAAGTTACCTTATGGTGGCCACGCGTGAAACCTATATGACCGTGTTATCGGGCCCTAAAGATAGATGTAAACGCAAAAGTATTTTTGTTTATTTAATAAGACCAACATTTTTACTAACAAATAAACCTACATATAAATGGTTTTCAAAAAAACATTATCACAAATAGGTAAATGCACATTTATGTAAATTATGAAAAAAAAAATGTTAACAAAACTGTTACGCCTAAATCTAATTATATATTTTTAAATAACTACCATTTGATATGGCTGAGTTTATAATATTCGAAATTCTTAAGTATGTTTGACTATATTTTGTTCAACTTTATGACTCATAAACGGCTACACATTATTATCATGAAAGTAGGTATGGTTATTAGAAGGATATAGACACAAACTCTACTATTTTATAGAAATTCCATTCGACAGTAAATTACAATGAAATCTAGATTACTTTTAAGATAAAATCACATTCATAAATAAGTCATTCCCAGATTATTATTCTTAATTTCATATCCCTGTAAGTAAGTTAGGGTATACCCAAAGTTATTGACGCGGCTCGTGCCTGTCACCTACAATATTATTATCTCTGGTATTTAACACCAGGATATTCCGAGTTAACCCCAAAGTTTGTCCAAATAAGGTTCCAATTCCAATGGACTGGTGTTAGGACCGAACCTTTCAACGGGCACTCCATTCCTGTCTATAATAAACTTGGAAAAGTTCCATTTAATAAAATCGCCCAGTATTCCTCCCTGAGACATCTTTAAAAATTTCCATAGAGGATGAGCATTGTCTCCGTTTACTTCTATTTTCTCGAAAAGGTCGAATTTAACTTTTCTTTCTTGGGTGAATTGGAGGATTTCTTTCGGAGTCCCTGGTTCTTGTCCTCCGAATTGATTGCATGGGAACGCGAGTATACGAAGACCTTTTTCGTTGTACTTTTCGTATAGTTCGTTTAGCTGTGTGTAATGTGTGCTGGTATAGCCACATTGGGAAGCGACGTTCACTATTATAAGTACGTTTCCTTTATATTTTTCGAGTTTGACTTCGCGACCTTTAATATCGTTGACAGTGAACTCGTAGACTGTTTTTGCTGTCTCATAGTTTATTTTTGGTTCGGCTGCTGGTTTGCTTGTTGGTTTTGCTGCTGTTTTGGCTGCTGGTTCGGCTGCTAATTTGGCTGCTGGTTCGGCTGCTAATTTGGCTGCTGGTTCGGCTGCTAATTTGGCTGCTGGTTTGCTTGCTGCTTCGTCCTTACTGTAAAGATAAGTTACCTTTATTAAAACACTAGCTGACCCGGCAAACGTTGTTTGGCCATATAAATTATTTCTAGATTCCCGGAGCTACTTCGTTCGCGTGGTGTCCTATCCCTTACCCTACTCCTTCCCTACTCCTACACTACTCCTACCCTACTCCTATACCGATAAGTAAAAAAAAAGATAAAAAAGTCCTATGTCCTTCTCCTGGTTCTCAGCTACCTCCCCACCAATTTTCAGCCAAATCGGTTCAGCCGTTCTTGAGTTATAAATAGTGTAACAACACGTTATTTTATATAATTATATAGATGAACCTTTTTTCTATTTATTGACAAACATTGTTTTGACCTGATAGTATATGGTTACTGCCAGTGGCGTATTTTAAGATTTAGCGCTCCGCGCCAATAAGGTTTGCGCCCGACATCATCATCATCATCTGCCTAGCCTTTTCGTCGGCAAGGTTTGCCGCACGACAATAAAAAAAAAACAGGAATAGTCTTTGGTAATGGTAGTGATGTAACGGTAATTTTACAAAAATTCAATAATATGCGAGATCGAGCGAAGCGAGCTCGAATTTTTTATCGTTTCACCATTCATGCGGGTACAGAAGTTCCTTTTTCAACTTATGCATAAAAGCTTTAGAATAAAGAAAATTTTGTATGCAAGATCGAGCGAAGCGAGCTCGAAAATTTTGGCACCCCGCCTCGGATAAGTTACATTTTCTTTTTGCAAATCATACTGATGATCGACTTATGGATAATAGCTTCAGAATAATTAAGAAAGTTAAGGATACAAGAGCGAGCGAAGCGAGCAACCCATCTCAGATAGGTTACTTTTTTTTACGATTTCTACAAATATACATGTTATGGGGCGTTAGGTTACAAGATGGTAGTGCTTGTATCAAGAAAATAAGGCAGGCTGCAACTAATCTATGTTGGTACGTTGCCACTAAGCATTTTCTTGCGACAGTATTCGTTCGTTCGCTCGCAGAGCGTTTTTACGAATGAGAGAATGTGCAAGTAATTCAAAACTTTTTCATTATTTTAATAGACATTAAGTAGGAGTCAAGAAACGAATTCCAATTTTTTTTTCTCACTAATCTAAGTAACAAAAGAGCTTTCTGCTTGAATAAAAGCACAAACGCTCATTACCGAGTAGCCAGTATGTTCGTATCGCCATGCGAACCAACTCTTCCGAATGATAGCGATGTCGACACACCTGCATGAAACACAGGAGTGTACTGCAAGAGACAAAACATGTAAACTTACTGCTCCTTCTGCTTCTCCTCATGAAACTTCCTAAACATGTCAACAGCATCAAAGATATCGTCAGCCAACACATCGGGAAGTTCCATGGCAGCGAAATGGCCGCCATCTTCTACCACAGAGCTGTGTAGGTAGTTCTTGTATTTCAACTTTAGTACACTGTCTGGTTGGAAGGTTAGCTCGTGTTTGAACTTTATGCCCCATGTTGGTACTTCTGTTGGTATCCTGTAGAAGAGAGGTGGTTATTAGTGTGTTTTAGACTACATTTTTAAGAGGGGGTTGATAATATTATAAGTAAGATAAGATATGATGCACATAAGAACTGCAAACCCCCCCCAAAATTGGGGGAGGCCTATGTCCAGCAGTGGACGTCTATCGGCTGAAACGACGACATAAGAACTTCTAGAAATAACGGCGGGTTTCTCCTCGTGTGGTTTTTTCTCCATAGAAATCTACTAAGCTTTGGAATGGTCTTTTTTGGGTTTTGAAGCCTCCTTGAGAATACAAAACTGCCCGACAATGTTGTCATTGAAATAAATGCTTGTAGTTTTCGTTTGTGCGTTGTGAATCACAGTTAATCTCAACTTACTTATATCATAACACATTTACACATACATACCTACAAACAAACTTTTTAACATTATTCTTTTTTTTTTCCTTCTTATGTACACTAACGAATAGGCTATTTTAACCTTTTTTTGTTTAACTTATATGTGTTACAAAATGGCAATAAACTTGGCTGTCAATTTTAGAGTGACATTCCTATAAATGCTTTTAGACTAGAAATAGAACCCATGGCTGAGCGCTGACCCCCAAAATACAGGTCCAGGCCTAGTTTGGGGGTTAGGATCAGTTTTGTGGCAAAACATTCGTGTTTATTTTATGATGACTGGTTTGTAACATAGTGCCAAATTTTTTTTTTTTTAATCATTATATTTACCCTTGCCCTATAAATCAGAACACAGCAACTCTGCTTGGCGGCAGAAACACTTGGCTATGCACTGCTGTGCAGTGTTTTCCCCCACATTTTTTTTTAATATTCCAAAAAAAAAACAACCAGAAAGGTGGAAAGCTATGGAGACTTTTGCCCAGCAGTTGGATAATACAGGTGTAAAACAAACCGCAAAGAATACTTACCGATCAGTCAACATAAGCTGCTTATAGCCCTCAACATAATGCCTCATGCTGCTAGTAATAGTGTTAGTGGCCCAGTATATCATAACGTTGTCCAGTAAGTGGGTTAAAGAGAACTTCTGCAGTAAAGCACCGTCGCTAACCCTTCTGTTCTCAAGGTTGGTCCAAGTTGAGAATTTCTCGAGAATGTATGCTGCTAAACCGGCCGGAGAATCTGAGAGGGCGACGCCTGTACATACAAAAATTTAATAAGTCAAAAGATAACTTTATAGCACTGTGCAACCTAAACCCGCACTTAAGTCACGCTTTTCTGTGACTTACGTAGGCCACTTTTACACAGAAAAGCGTGACTTAAGTGCGGGTTTAGGTCACACGGGCTATAAAATAGTATACGATACGTGTGATTTAAGTCACACTATTGCACGACTGTCGTCCATTATTGCACCTGCTAAACGCAGTGCATTAATAGAATGTAATATTTATTGTCCTAACAAAATATAATCTTATTTTGAAAAAGTGGTACGAAGTATTCTGGCTGACTTTGGACTCATAAGCATTCTTGCAGGTGTTAAAGTATTCATAACTAGCGATGCAACAATGTACTAATGTGGCGATATGTCCAAACATCGAGATTTTTGTGCTATATCTTTGAATAAAATTCTTTTGTTTGTTTAAAGTGTCTAATAATCGTCACACAGTGGGTGCCTGAAGACGGGCGTCGTCACCGAAGCAGGCCTAAGAAATGCTGGTGTGACGATTTGGACTCATTCCTGACCGATTGGCCCGAGAAGGCAAAACATACGGAAAATTGGAAAAGCATGGTGGTGAGCTTTGCCCAGCAGTGGGACAACATAGGTTAACAAAAAAAGTGTCCAATGCCTATACCCATAGTACGTCAGTTTCATCGTGTGTCGCAACTTTGCAGAAAATTCGAAATGGCGATGGGGGTATTCCAACATAATAAAAAAAAACATTGCTTTAAAAGTAGCTCTTACCAACAGTATCCGGTTTGGTGGCCTGAATATGGAAATAGCCGGACTCTTCCGCAATCTTTCCTATATGCTTTGATAGCGGGTACATGCGCTCTTTCAGATCAGGCTCCACTATGAAATTCGGCCAGATTGCTCCTAGAAACAATTGGAAATGTATTCTACGGGATACTAGGTATTTTGATCAAACTAGGGTTTCATATGTTTTGGCGAATAAAATAAGAAAAGTAACAAGCGTAATTATCGAAGATAACACACAAACTACATATTCTCTGATCTCCACTCCATTTGCTACTTTGGAAACTATGCTTTGCTACTTTTTACTATGGAAATATTTTATTGCAACAGTAATTTCGCTTCCCATCAGGCGTGATCGATGACAACAACAGGCCCATTCAGCAATAAAAAAATAAGGATGAATAGTGTCAGGGATGACAGTTTGGGATGTAATGAAGGAAAAGGGAGTGAATGATAACGTGACGACTGTAGGGAGACAAACAGCAATTTTAAACCATATAATATGTGATGGATGACAACAACAGGCCTATTCAGTAATAAAAAAATAAGGATGAATAGTGTCAGGGATGACAGTTTGGGATGTATTGAAGGAAAAGGGAGTGAATGATAACGTGACGACTGTAGGGAGAAAGGGAGACAAACAAGCAATTTTAAACCATATAATATTTTAAATCCAAATATTCCCAAAGAAATAAAAACTCACCCAACATCGTATAAATAGAAACCCAAGTATTGATCGCAACCATTGGCATATTAGTGTGATATCCTAGTATTTTATCAGGGAATACAGTCGCCATGACAGATCCGATCGCGGAGCCATAGTCACCTCCTTGCACATAGTACTTGTCATGACCGATGCGTTGCATGAGGTTGCGGAATATCACTGATACTTCTATTGGGCCCATACCGGCGCGAACTGGGGCCTGAAATGGTGAAATAGAAGGGGTCCAGAATCATGTGCTGAATTCAGGGTCCATGCCACCCTGTATTGATAATTTGACTGCCGAAATCTTCAATTGCACTTAAATAATGCTTAACATAATTATGTAGTTTCATAAGCCAATTCCTTTGATTTTTGGCAAACTACATAAGAATATACGCATAGCTTTGTGAAGACAAGGCAGCCATGTTGGCAATGTTGGTAGGTAGTCTAAATAGTAGACTACCTACCAACACTGACATACCGACTAACGAAATCCACTTAATAAAAATCCTAAATTCATTCACTCACTTACAGACAACGCACAGCCTAAACATGAAATTTTACATAAGGGTTCCATTTATAACGACAGTGAGCAAGGCAGGTGTTTTGAAAATTCATCCCAAGGGGTACCTAAGTGAAGGGATGAAAGCTTGTACGGAATTTTGTTATTTTTACTGATGGGATAACGCATGTTTAGAATAAAATCCTTACCTGAGAAAACCCAAAGCCTGGTATGCTGGGAGCAATGACTTCGAAGACAAAGTCCTGGTTGGGCCGAAGTGTCGTCAGTTTTGGTATTAGCTCGTAGAACTCACGGATAGATCCCGGCCAGCCGTGGATAAGCAGTAGCGGTACCACCTAGGAAATAAAATTGCATCATAAATGTAGATAGCTGATAAAGCCAAGCGCTCATGTCTGCGCTAGCCTTCAATCTGACGAGGCGCACAATATCAACATTGCTCTTCTCAAAATAAAGTCGAAAATAAATAACCCGAGTTGTTCACCTGTCCGGTTTGATATGTTGTCAGCGTAATGGAAATTTGTTTATTTTTAACTTTATTTCAACTATCGCAAGGTTAATATTTTTTTGGCATAGGAGTATGTTGTGAGCTGCATTTCGCTTAATGTGCACCGGCTCTAAGGGCTATTAGACTAGACTCAGAGTTACTTCGAAGGTTGGACAGAGAAAGTCTTCAGATTATGCAAACTGAAGTGACAATGGCCCAGCCATATTACCAATTCAATACCATCTAATAATAAATTAGTTTGTGTGCACATGCATGATTTTAAGTGTAGAATGCCCTCAAGCCCTCAAGTTAGGTGGAGGAGTGATGTTCTTCACTTTTTCTAGGATTAATAGTGAACTTACGGTAACATTTGGCTCCACTTTTGGCTTCACATGCATATAATGTACATCCAATCCTTGTATATTAGTCACATACTGCTCATATTTGTTCAAGAACTGTTCTCGGTCTTTAAAGTTGTAGTTATTCTGCCAGAAATCCAACACTTGGGTGAGGAAGTGTGTGTTGAAGCCGTATGTGAAGCCAGCATTCTCTAGCGGAGGTGTGAACGAACGTCGGTGCAGCAGACGTTCCTTGAGATCGTTGACTATCTGGAAGATTTTTTTTTTTAAAATATATATTGCCCCACACTAGGAATTTCTCCTGTATTGTGGGTGCGTTTACAAACATTTAAAACTCACATACACAAACAGCCAGACCCGGAACTAAATTACTTTTAGGTCATACAAATATTTGTTGCGTGCGGGGATCGAACCCGCGACACGCAGCACAGCAGTCAATCGCTTAACCACTGCGCCAACCGTGCCGTCAACCCAATTAGAATGAACATACTAGGAAATTAATAGGGAATTTGCAAACATACAGGCATATTTAGCACTCAGGCCTATTAGTACACATTCTACTTGTGTTACACATTCTATTTAGGGCACATCCTGAGCAATCAATAATTATTTTTATGAGATTGAACGAATATTAATTCTCTTTATTGATTGTCCTTTGTGAGGTAGCCAGGTATCAACCCCTCTGCATTGCTATCATATTGGCATGTCAGTTTAGGTAAACAGAAGCAGCAGTACAACATTAAGGCTGGTTTTATCGTCACGCGTTTCGGCAGCGCCGTTGGAGCGCGCACGTTCGAAGATATATGGCGTAGTAGTTGGGTTTCAAAGTCACGCGCTTGAGCAGCGCCGTTCAATAAACGCGCGATGTCCGCCGGCGCTGCCAAAGCGCGCGCCGCTCATTCGCTTATACGGCCAGTATGCGTTTTAAGCCTCCTCTACACGTCGTCAGGCTCATCAGCAGATGGCCATCAGTCTGCCAATGCCTCCGCCAACGTGAAGACGGGGTAATTTGCTAGTCTGTGGTAGGTATTTGACGTCGGCAGAGGCTAAATACCTACCACGGGCTAGCAAATTACCCCGTCTACACGTCGGCGGAGGCATTGGCAGATGGCCATCTGCTGATGAATCTGACGACGTGTAGAGGAGGCTTTAGTGTGACGCCGATGAAACGCGCCGTATTGTATTAACCTGCATAATGCACACGACTGGCCCACAGCAGCGGAACGCGCGGTACTAATCTCGTTTTACGGTGCACCGCTGTTCAAGCGGGATAACAGCGCGCTGCTCAGCGGCGCGTCTAGCGGCGTGACGATAAAACCAGCCTATGGGCCTGTGCACACCACGTTACGTCGATACGCAAGCGAGTCAGACGCGGCCTGTAGACCTTCTGTAGGATAAAAGCGCGTCGTCGACGCACGTTTCTAAAACGCGGGTTAACGGCGCGTTTAAAAGACGCGGTGTGCACAGGCCCTAAAACATTAGCATTGGTAGGGTTTATCTGTAGGATTGTCATATAAATATGTTTGTTAATGATTGATTCTGATTGTTCGAAAATTGTTTTTGATCGGTGAGATAGATTACATCATGCGCATTGTTTTAATATATAATAACTAGCAATTTGAGAATTACCAAAAATAATATTGTTAGGTACTTACTGATTAAATTCTCTATATATTTTTTTTATTCGAAAATTATAGTGAAAATAAGTTTCCGACTAATACTGACATGTTCAAAATATTTGTCTTGATTAACAAAATATATTATTCAATGCCCGTTCTTTTAATAAGTGCTACATTACAGTGACAGAAAATTACTACTAAATTATCTATCAATTTAAAAAATAATAAGTTTTGTATCCGTGTATTAGGGGGCGAGCCTATTGCTATCAAATAGGCACAAATCACACAAACTACATACATACAAACAAACAAAAACATACAAACAACACAAACAAAAAAAAAACAGGTTATTGTTATAACACTTACTTATAAGATATATTTGTTACTAATATCTTTTAAGTATTTTTGTTTTTATCAGTATGGATCTTTTGTTGTCTGTTAAATAAATAATAATTATTATTAAATCTCTATTTCAGACTACTACTGAGAAATTATAGATAATCCAATAACATGTTGCCCGACCTAGGAATCGAACCTAGAACCTCATGCTCAGTAATAGTAAGTTAACTCATCATCTGCTTAGCCTTTTCTTAACTATGTTGGGGTCGGCTTCCAGTCTAACCGGATGCAGCTGGATACCAGTATTTTACATGGAGCAACTGTCTTTCTGAACTCCACAACCCTTGCTGGGTAATACGATACCCCTTGGTAAGACTGGTTGTCAGACTTTCGGGCTTCTGACTACCTGTAACTACTGTCAAAGATCCACGAATGCCAGCCGGGACCAAAGGCTTAACATGCTTTCCGAGGCACGGAGGGGTCTCGGTATGTAAAGTTGGTCACCCATCCACAGACCAACCGCGGCAAGCGTAGCTTAATCTGATCGATCGACCTGTGCGGCTGTTATTATTTAGCCACGGACCCCTTCCTGTGTGGAAGTTAACTAATGAACTTAAAATCTAAATATACTTACAACATCAGAGAATTCAATAGTAAACGGTCTTATGGATGTGTCACGTTGCATATCAATGGGATACGCTCCCCAGTGTTGCTCCAGGTCTACATCTGGTACATCAGGAGGGGCCGTCCACATTCCCAACAAATAGTATGTTACCACTGACAGTAGTAGTATTAGGACGGAAAATATTAAGATTTTTCTTTGCCACTGTAAAGAAATATTTTAGAGATTATTTACTTTTCTTTAAAAAGGATTTGTAAATATTTACAGAACTAAGTATAAAAATAATTTTAAATATTAAAAAATATGTTCAATCCTGAACACTCAGGTTTGGAGAGCAGCCAAGCTGTCAGTGGATTTACCTACACCCTCATTTCAGCAGTTAGCTGTAATTCCTGTCCTATGGGGGTGAGCGTACTACCGTCAACCAGGCACAAGTCAAGATTAGACAACCATCTGACTCAAGACTGGCACTTGGGCATATTCTAAACAAAAAAAAAACAGTGACACTCCGGGAGTGCCGAGAGAAGCGAAAACAAAACAAAAACAGAATACTTTGCCATAAATCACTGACATAATGGATATACATTAAAACCGAGTACATCCCGAGGACAGCCAAACACATTTGAAGTGGGTATTTTTTTATCGTCTTATAGACAAAACACGCGCGCTGTCGCATACGGTAACAGTGGAGCGAGTTCAATGGTTTTTTCCCATCTCAAAAAATGCGCTTAAAGAAATTTTCACTTCATAAAAATATTAAGTACTTTTGTCGATCTGGGGTCTGGGGACCTAATGCTCAACAGTCGTGCATTGCGACGACTAGCCCGACGGCGACGAAGCAGTAAATGGGAAACTTACAATAAAATAAGGTAACAACAACGGATTCTCACCGGGTAGCGTCCTTCATTTCTCAAATCATATGCCATTTTATCAATTTTCGTTAGTGGCTTTCTTGAACTCATGGTGTGGCCGTTAAGTTTCTAAAAAAAAATGTGAATAAAATTACAAATTAAGCCGGTGACCTCCTGACCGGTAATGTTTAGAATCTAAACAATTTATTATTAGGATTTAATTTTACACTTTTGTACTCGTTTGTAGACAACTCACTTTGAAAGCAATTTAATTATCTTCACGTTTAGAGTATCAATTAGATGGCTTTTGTTTATACTTCCATTTCAATTTCCAAAATTAAATGATGAATTTTGGCTATTCTATTAGTTCAGTCGGTCAATTGACAGCATTGATTTTCTGAATTTTGACAGTGACAGCTGACAGCCATAAGACATTTAATTGAACTCCGTTCCATGGTTGCAAAATTCCTTGTTATCTAAGAATACTAATCCTACGGCTAAAACAATATTAAATAAAAAATTCTTACGCTGTTTAGGAACATGAAAATGAACACGTTAAACGCTGAGCTAAATTTTTTTGTATTTATAGAACAAGGCTCTTGCAAACAGGCGCGACGCGCGAATCGCGCGCGCCTCAAAGGCGCCGCTCGTTGCGCGACTTGCGGTGCCTTTGTGTCGCGCGCGATTTTATCGTGTGTCGCGCCTGTTTGAAGGAGCTTTAAAGTAAGCTGAAGCAGCCATGAGTTGCCCACCTCTGTAAGCCGAAAAAACCATTGGGATAGATTTTTTCCGCCCCAGCCCTTGCTCGAGCGAGCCCGCTCCACTGAGCCTGTACCTATAAATTCTTCCCAAATTAATCACGATTAGATCCAGCCTGTCCTTTGCTGCTCTCCTCCAGCAACGCCCTAAGCCGAGGTCCGTACCCCACAGGGGGTGCCCTTAGCGTGTACAAGCACTTAGTTTATAAGTTTTATGCCCTGACTGGAGACCTTAATTTATTAAGGCGCCCTGATAGCTTGGATAGCCTGGTTAAGCAGCCGACAACGTCCTCCTAGGTTGACCTGCGAGATGCACAATAAAAAATGGGGTAGATTTTTATTCGTGATTGGAAAAGGTAGATTAGCAAGCTTTATAGGCTTAGGGCTAATTTTACCAAAGTCAGATATATCTTATAAGCGCGGAATAAAATTAACGTCTGACAGTTCCAGTATGGAAAAACTGTCAAAAATTCAAAATATATTCTCAGGATAATGACTTATTCTGCAAGCAAAGTGGAGCGACAATTTTCGCAGGGTGGCTGGCAGCTGGTCATCCAGCTGCCAGCCACCCTGTACCTACCTTCATGTAAGTAAATGCCGAAATTCCTTAATATCTATGTACCACAATTTCGAATAGGCATTAGATCGAGAGTCCGTTTCACCGAAAAGCCATTGCAACGATAGTCCTATCCATCGAATATCTATTGGCTCGACGTGGCAGTAAGTCGAAAGTTATATTCGATTGAACTAGATAGAGGTTCATTCTATGAGTTATTACCAGCGGTGTTTTAATTTGGTTCCTTGCGTAAGAAAAATAATGGTTGTATCTAATCATTTAAAAATCATTTCCACTTCTGATTGTTAAAAATATATATTACATATTATGTTGATTAAACCCTGCTGGTTTGTTTTTATCCCATTTTACATTCCTTCTTTTACTCTTCTTGAATATTTTATGTAAAATAGCTTTCGACTTACTAGCAGGTCGAGCCAATAGACATTCGATGGATAGGACTATAGGTGCACTGGCTTTTCGGTGAAACGGACGGTCGATTCAATGGCTATTCGAAACTGTGGTACTATGGAATTTCGGCAATTCGGACGTTCGATCTGATGACTTCGGGGAATTAGCCATCGGGCATATGATATTCGAAATCAAGCAGTAAACCCTTCAAAAATTGCCCTTGCCTAGCTGGGTTTACCTATGGCAGTCGTCAACGTCGTGAACGTCGTCAACTATTTTTATGGGAACATCCTTCCCACTCCTGGGACAAAAGCTCGACTCTCGGTGAAAGGCAGGGATCTAAAGCTTGATGTGCCTTATTTAAGCTCGTATACTCTTAGTAGATACATAGATTACGCCACATATGGTACTAAATCTTCAACAATATTGATTACAACACTACTAACTTATCGAGTGTGTATTGAGTAACTCAATCACTTGGTTACTTGGCTATGTAAAAGTGATCTCGTTTCGACCCTTTCACACATTTTATTCTTATCTCACTCGAATCTCGACTCGAATTACGATATTTATTATGTATAAAGTAAAGTCTATTTAAATCGTTGTTTGCAATTGAAATTGATATTCTTTCCATAAAATCAAATATTAACTTAAATAGTATCTACTTAGTAGTTTTAGAATGACTTGTATCTAGGTAGGTACTATTAAAAAAGTCACAGAACCTTTCTATAATGCAAATTCTGTGGCGAATAGGTAAGTACTAGTAGGTCTGATGCTGGATCAGATCGACTGGTGATCGACTCGAGTCAAAGAGAATTAATTTAATGTCTTTGACTCGAGTAGCAACTGTGTTAGAGGTGGAGGTTAAGAAAGCAAACTACCAAGTTCATTTTATTCTATAGATCGCAAGCGATATCTACTGGGGGTGGTTCCTGACTTTAATTCTTTCAATGCAATGTGTTAATTTATTGGTGTTTTCCTCAATATTAAATTTTCAGTAGTATTCCAAAGTCTGAAGCTTATCTGGGGGCACGGGAGTGCCCCCACCAAGTCGAGCAAAAAGGGGCACGGCCGTCCTTCCATCCTTTTCTCGAAGCAGTTCGGGCCATTTTTGACACCCTATAACTTTGTTGTGGATAAAACTAGAGACCTGAATTTTCAGTAATCAAGCAGGCATTGTATAAACACTCTATATTTCAAATTTCATTCAATTTGAACCAGTAGTTTAAGAATTATAACTAGTCAAAATTTCTTAATTTTGTCACTCACTCACTGACAGACTGTCTGACCGATCATCAAAACTCTAAGGCACTTCTAGCAGACGTAGAAGCTTCAAATTTAGGATACAATTAGTGTTTAGTATGTATAAATCAAGGAAAAACTAAAATATTTTGCAATTTCGTCCCACTTTTCTAGATACACCAACTGCATAAATAACTTTGTAATCCTATATAAATATATAGTATTACAAAGTTACATTTGCAGTTAATGAATCAGTGTACCTGTTTATCACTGCATAGTATAAAACAAAGTAGCTTCGCGCTGTCTGTCTGTTCGCATGTAAGCTTAGATCTTTAAAATTGCGCAAGGGATTTTGATGCGATTTTATATGTATAATGCATAATATAGTAGAGAAACACTGATAATTTTAGAGGTTTCTAATGTGATGTCGTAAATAAACACATGTTTTGCGCTTATATTGCAAAAGCTAGGTGAACCCTACGAGATAGATCAAAATAATGTACTACAGTATTGTACACCTTAAAAAGGTCTACAAAAAAGTCCCCGATGGTATATGTCTATCTCTTAGGGATAACCCACAATAAACATTTTTTATCCTTTACTTTTTACGAGAAAAATGGCTTCTTTACGAATCGATTTTAAGCAATACAGCATTAATCCTTATCCAATTAAGTACCTTAAATACATTGTGCATTTAATATAGATCAGGCCCTTATAGCATGTAATTTCGAAGATATTACAGATTTCATATGTAGGGACATAGCGGTAGCGCTGGTGAGTTTACTTTAGGCAACCACAGGATAGTCCGGTTAAGTAGTCACGACCTCTCATCGTTTGGGGTGGGGTGTCCATCGAGCACAGCAACTCCCCTAAATATCTTGGTGTTACCCTGGACAGGTCTTTAACATATAGCAAAAACTGCAAGAATATCAAGCGGACTACTGGACTGGCACTATCTTTTTCTGCGGGAGAATTCGCGTGCCCCATGTGGAGCTGTTCTGCTCATGCAAAGCTGGTGAATACAGCTTTGAATGAAACGTGCTGCTAGCTAAAACCAACCCCGGTACAAATGCTGTATCCACTAGCAGGAATAGCGCCACCAGTGCCTCGCAGAGCGGTGGCAAGCTCCAGCGAAAGAGCCAAAATGGTCTCCGACACACAAAACCCTTTGCACGACAACATCCTTGTGCCACAAAGGCTGAAAAGTCGAAACAGTTTTGTTAAAGTGTGTCGTTCCACTCACTGGCGAACCATCACAAGAGAGACTGAAGTTGTGGCGAGACAGTGCTTCCTTACCCAAACCGTTCTTCTCACCCGCTGACCTCCCACCTGGACATGAGTTTCCTTTGGGTAACCTGGAAGTCTTTAAACAGACTCCGCACCCAGGTTGGCCGAAGCTAGGAAAACCTGTTCAGGTGGAGATTCATAGACGACTCCGCCTTGAAGTGTAAATGTCTACAGCACTTTATGATTAGCAGCGATCGCACGCGTTTATCTCTCTCGCTCTCTAGCGAGGAAAATAACAATTATCCATACTAATATTATAAATTCGAAAGTAACTCTGTCTGTCTGTCTGTATGTTACCTTTTCACGCCTAAGCCATTGAACGGATTTTGATAAAATTTGGCAGAGAGATAGATTGCATCCCGGGAAAGGACTTGGGATAGTTTTTATCAACATATCTCGCGGCGAAGCCGCGAGCGGAAGCTATAGTGTATAATTGAATGTACCTAGATGTTCAAAGGTAACTTGTAAAATGGTCAACGCATTAGGTTAAAAAAAAAGTTAAAAGGGTACCGGAAAGGAAGAAAAGTAGGACAATCTACAAAAAGAAGTGAGATGCCATCAAAAACAAAACTTGTAAAAAAAACCAAGTCTCGCAACTCAGTTCTTCTACCATAAAAAGTTGTGAGATCCATGTAATACCAAGTCGGTTAATTTATTCAGTCCCCACTTAAGGGACCTTCTGTCTTAAGTTATTACGTTATTAGCTAACCTAACGACATCTTGTAGTGACCATGTCAATATTAAAAATCTTTTATGTTTAAAATACATAGATTGACTTGGCAATCGCACTGTGAGATACATTGTGTTTTCATGCGATAGCCAAGTCAATCTATTTATTTTAAACATAAAAGTTTTTATGTTTAAAATAAATAGATTGATGTCGAAAGATGTCGTTAGGTTAGCTAATTACGTAATAACTTAAGACAGAAGGTCCCTTAAGTAGGGACTGAACAAATTAACCAACTTGGTATTACACGGATCTCACAACTTTTTATGGTAGAAGAACTGAGTTGCGAGACTTGTTTTTTTTTACAAGTTTTGTTTTTGATGGCATTTACAATTTTAGCCTAAGTCTATATTACTTACCCCACCAGATAGATACCTAAATTATAATTATATGCATTGGAAATAAGTATTTGAAAGTAACCATTCTCATAGGAAGAGAAAGGGTGATCGATTCTAAAACTGGTTCCGACCTAGATACCTATCTACAGCTGACTTAATTTACATAGGTCTACGAACTACATGCTACAAATTCAAATCGTAATCAACGAAAAAGTTCTCAAACCGTTAATTACTGTAGCAAGGCTATGGGCCATGCATTAAAAAAACCATTCAATACAGCCAGCATTTAAACAAAATAACAAACGCGCCTTCCAAATTCAAATGCACAAGCATAACGCGATAAAATAATCAAAATGGCACCCAGGTACACATTATTATGGGAAATAATGAAGAAATTATTGACGTGTGAAACGAATATGCGAAATAAATCCGAATGAATGGGAGCTGTCACAATAGGGGCCGCAAGGCTCGCTTTTAATTGAACTTGCGGGGCCAATATGGTAGGTGGATTTTTTATTTTTTCATTCAACCGCTGCTAGATACAGTATCGTAGGGCTGTCGCATGTTGATTACTTTGTTTGCAATGTTTTAATTAATTTTATGACTAAAAGTAGGTTACATAATATCAACTTTCCCGAATATGATTTGGTCTGGGCTGTTCAACAAAGAAGGTAGGTAAATGCAGAACAATGATGAAATTACCAGACTTCAGGCAAATCTACCAAGCATACACTTCCACTCTGTGGGAAACAGAAAAATAAAATTGAAGAAAACTGGTGAGTTGAGCTTCATTAGGGGAACCTAACCGAGAGTTTTCAATCATAAACGACAGTTCGATAGGGTACTGCATAGAAGTAGGCAATTGGTAAATGAGATGATCAAATACCTACTAACTACAGTACCTACATACAAGAATTGGAAAATCTTTCAAATTAATATTATTGGCAATTAAATTCAAATACTTATTATTGTGGCAGCCCTGTTGAACACCCACCACGCTTCCATAGCGCTATCACGGCTCTCAGCCCTGTCACCATTTTCCCATTTTTCCCGCACTCCTCTACTAACATCACAAACAGACTATTTGCATTCACATTCATACAAAAACCAACTCTATGGCCCACAAAATGGACTAACTGATGTAAAAATTGTTTGAAGATGAAATGGGAGTTACGTTGTTTATAGCCAGTCATAGCTTAGCGATGCGGTTTTTCGAATGAAAACCTCTTTTGGGGGAATTAACAAGTGAATTTAATATCGGTTTTCAGCGATGTATTAATAATTCATTGAAATGTTACCGGTTCAGTTGACGATAGTTGTGGTTGCTGTGTAAATGAGATAATAATGAAGATCATTATTTATTTGTTGTGTGTTTACAATGGGTGTAATGAAGGTGCGTTTTTGTAGGCCTATTCAATTTCATCATCATTAAGGGGCTTACAGGACCTAAACACAAAAAACGCAAGTTTTAGAAACAATAAAAGTATATGATCGACTACAGTAAACAAAATCAGAAAAATATATGATATTCTTTAGGATTTATGCTAGGTACATAGTGTCAAATAGTCTGTTGAAAATATAATACAACTAATTTGATACGATAGAAAAAAAAACACGAAGATACCTCTAAAAACTTTCTTTTTACAATAAATACTATACTAATATAGGTACGTACAGATTAGTTTTGTCAGATTATTCTACAAGAAACATACTAGCACTAGTGTTTTAATTTTTTTGTCCAAACAATAGATTTTTTTGAAATAGATAGGTAATTGCTTCATATTTTGCAATAAATTACCGGCGATGTGTCATCGCGTTTCTCTTTCTTTTCTATGCATTCCGACAAAGACCGCGCTTTAAGTCATGTAGTCGCCTTGTAATTGATTTTCGGAGTTGGACGTGTCATTTTTTTTATTTTCGTCTAGTGCCTCAATTTTCCTTACTTGATTAGCGTCATAATTATCAATCAATCAGATTAATCATAAAGCTCTATCTCTATCATTCCTAGTGGAAGTGACTGCGAATTGTATCTACCTATATACTTAGGTATTGAAATACCCCCAACTAGCAAAAAGTGGTTTTTATACTGTCCTAGAACCATCATCTATCGAGGACTATATGAGACTTATATCCACATATAAGTCGCGAAAAGGGCCCACTTTATAAGTCTACTTTTGCTTATAACGTATTTATATTAGACCGCTGAAATGCCATAAATACGCCTATATTGCTCCTGTAATTGAATTACGTCAATGCAAATACTCCTGTTAATCTTAATATAAGTAAGTTATAGTAAAAAATTCGATTAATACGCGCCTAGAAATGCTTCCCTAAGCTCATATATTGTGAACAGTCGAAGTGAGTGTATTGGACATTATTGTGCTCTGTAAAAATATATTTTTAACATCTTGAGGGTAAGTATTTATATGAATCAGAATTTATTAATGTCAACCATAGTAGAAAAACAAAATGTTATTGTTGTCAAATTGTTAGTCTTATAGCTTATTCGTAGGGGAACATGAATTTTCTGTGAAATCTATCATGGTTTTGATAACAATTTTAAAGCGCCTCTTGAAATTTGCTTATTTACATTTTAGTATTAATTAATATTAAATTAATATTATGAAGGCAGCCGACATTTTCTTAGTAAGCATTTCCAAGTGTAACATAGTGCTAAAATAAGTATTTTTAGCATTTCCAAGTGTGACATAGTACCAATATAAGTATATTGGTTCTATATTGGGTTATCTCAAAACCGAAGAAGATTCGCCATTGTTACCGATTACTGTACGGGTCGTTACAAGCAAAAGTGGCTTCTTAAGAGTTTTAACCAGGATTGATTGAGATTACTTAGACAATAACACTACTGTGGAATGCCTATATAAATATGTCTAGGTTTAAAACGGCATACGATAAATCTAAAAAAATAAATATAGAGAACATTTTATCCTACCGAGTGCTGTTATAATCTTGGCGATTTATTATTTTTAAAACGTGGATATGAAATTCATTTAACACTTACTTCTAAGCTTTTGTTAAACCAAACCAGATACATAAATGACTTACAGTAATTTAACTTTAATTTACTTATATTGGCCACAAAATATTAGCTTATATGAGGCTATAAGGAAAAATAACAAGAGTAATTGCTCCTCAGTGCATGTCTTCCTGGTACATGCTCCTACAGGAGTATTAAGATTTAAATGGCCCGCAGATGTTATCTTATAGGCGCATTTAAGTCTGACTTACCGGAGTAATTACTCTTGAGTGTAATTACTCTTATTTCATGCTTTTATAGGAGTCTTGATCCTGTATTTGTCAGGAAATATGATCCTATATACGGATATAAGTACAAATTATAGGATACAACGTACTTGAGTAAAAACAGCATGTAGTTATGCTGTTAAAAGCGTAGTAGCAACCACCAAAACCATCATCGGAGTTTTATAAGTCCACGTAGCATTATAAAATCGCATTCCAGGATTATTTTGCTAGGCCTACACTTCACAGTCGCACCATTGTCAGAACTACCTTAAAAATGTATTTGTCCATTGGCAACTAGTCATCATTGCATTAGGCGAATTTGCTACACCCTGAATGTTCGTCGTGGAAAACGTTTTTCTGCGCGATTAGCAATAGGTACCTACAGACATACCTACTTACAGAACACACAGAACTCCGGGGTAATTGCGTAACGTATCGCCGTTTCAGCCGATAGACGTCCACTGCTGGACATAGGCCTTCCCCAATTTTGGGGGGGGTTTGCCATAATCCCCACGCTTGGCAGGCGGGTTGGCGATCGCTGTATGGTATTGTTGCGCGCCACAATTAATGCCTGGTACATGGTGACAGTAGTTACCACTAGCGCCATCTAGTATCGAGTAGCGGAACTAGTAGTCAAGACCCTTCTCGAAATTTCGATGCGAGAACTTTCTAGAACATTCCCGAACTTTCGACATCTGGTCGATCGGGGCCTGTATGTACTCGAACATTCTAGATGTTTCTACAATGGAAGGTTCTAGAACTATCTTCGGCGCTATATAAGGCCGAGACGCGCCACGACCGACACAGTTTGGATAAAGCGATCGAAGTGAAAGCATCGAAGCGATATTCAAGTGCGGCTTAAGGCGATCAGTAGTGCAATTGTGTTTTGTAATTAGTGTGTGAGTTGTAATTAGTGTTGATTATTAGTGTCATTTTTTTGGTTATTAAATCGGCAGTTTTTATTGTCACGAACCCGAAGCTCGTAACAATTGGTGTCAGAAAAGGGGATTAAAAATCATGCCGGTTTTACCCAAAGACGACACGGAGGGTATCCGTACCCGGAGTCAACGCCAGCAGGAGACGGACCAGAGGCGATTTGGTGGAGCTACGCCACAGAGGTCGGAGGGCCAGCTACCGACCATGGAGGCCGGCCCGTCCGCAGCAGCTCCAGCATCAGCAGCACCAGATTTGGCTGCTCTGATGTTGATGCTGCAGGAGCAGGCTCGCCGGTTGGAGGAACAGCTCCAGCGGGACAAGGAGGAACAGGCTCGCCGACAGGAGGAACAGGCTCGTCGGTTGGAGGAACAGCTCCAGCGGGACAAGGAGGAACAGGCCCGTCGACAGGAGGAACAGGCCCACCGACAGGAGGAACAGGCTCGTCGGTTGGAAGAACAGCTCCAGCGGGACAAAGAAGAACAGACCCGTCGATTGGAAGAACAGCTCAAACAGGATAAGGAGGAGCAGGCGCGCCGTCAGGAAGAGCAGATTTTCCTCATAAAGGACCTTCACGCAACCCTCGGGAAGGACATGAAGGAGGTGAAAGAGAAGGTTACCCAGCATGACAACCGTCTGTCAGAAGCTGAAATTCAGATCAGTAAGTTTAATGACGTCATTGCTGATGTGAAGCAGGAGTTGGGTAACCTTAAACTTGAGGATAGAATCGCAGCTCCCGTAGCTACAACACCTTCGCTACGTGGATTCAAAGTGCCACCGTTCGACGGAACTTCTTCCTGGTCGGCCTACAAAATCCAATTTGAGGCTGTCATGAAGGCTAACGGGTGGAATAAAAGCCAGGCCATGACTGCTCTCACCCTAGGCCTGCGCGACCAGGCCTTAACTGTCCTGGAAGCTCTCGGTAAGGAAGTGACTTACGAGCAGCTCCTCGAGGCATTGGAAGCTCGGTATGGCGACGCTCACCTGGAACACGTGTTTCGTGCGCAGCTCAAGGATCGCGTGCAACGCAGTAACGAAAACCTGCAGCAGTGGGCCCTTGAAGTGGAGAAGCTGGTTCGTAAAGCTTACCAGTCCGTACCTGCGCTTATTGATGGAAACCTGGTGCAGGCATTCATCGACGGCATCCGCGACCTTGAAGTGAGAGCTGCTGTAAGGCTCGGTCACCACGGGACGCTTAAGGACGCCTTGGCCCATGCACTGGAGGTGGAAGCTGTGCGGCAGGATCATCGTTCCCATCGCGTCAGGGAGGTTACAGCGGCTACAGTTCGCGACCGCAATAGAGGATACAGCCCTAGGTGCTACGGCTGTGGGGAAAAGGGCCACCTTCGATCCAGTTGTCCTAAGCGAACTGCAGAAAGAGAAGACGGCCGATCTGCAGAGGGCAGTGGGAAACGAGTAATAGCCAGGACTGCGGGGCGGGTGCTGGCTGATGTTCAAAGAGCCCCAAGGGTTTCGATCACACAAACCCATGACGGGAACAGCCTAGTCATCAAGGGCGAGGTCAACGGAACGCCGTGTAAGCTGACCATAGACACTGGAGCTTCTCGCACGGTTGTCAGTTCCCAACTTACAAGTCGGTCCCTTGGGGACTCCGCATACAACCGGGAACGCATTAATTTGGTAACAGCCACCGGTCAGCGCATACCCGTCCATGGAGAGAAGAAAATAGAATTGACGCTAGGCAACAGAATCTACCTGCATAATGTCATCGTGGCTGATATAATGGACGATTGCATCCTGGGCCTTGACTTTATGAGGAAGAATTGTTGCCAGATTGACGTTAAGCAAGGTGTTTTGAAATGTGGACAAGAGGAACTTTTCGTGGAAGGGGCGTTACCTGGGAATGTGTACAGCCTTAAGAAGATTGTTCTTCCGCCGAGATCGGAAACGATTGTGCCGGTTAGTCTTCCTCGGAATCCTGGGCAAACTCATCGTTGTGTACTCGTGGAAAGGGTAGACAATGACCTTCCATGGAAAGTGGCACGGACTTTGGTCAGAGCCACTGACATCTCAGGGGTACGTGTGCTGAACCTTTGTGATCAGGAACAGGTAATAGAAAAAGGCACACTTGTTGGTACTTGCGAGGAAGTGGATTGGTTGCGTCGATGCCAACATCTATCGACTGGGGCCCTCAGCAAGGATGCACAAACAAAAGTGACCACACTTTTAGAAGACTGCCACAGCGTTTTGTCCCAAAATGAAATGGTCAAGGCGAAGAAGATGTTATTCAAGTTCGCCGATGTTTTCTCGTCAAACGAGGCTGACATCGGGAAGACTGGCTTAGTTCAACACAAAATAAACACAGGAGAAGAATTGCCTATCCGTCAGCGGCCAAGGAGATTGCCGGTAGCACGTGAAAAAGAAGTGGAAACCATGATTGAGGGAATGGTGAAGGATGGTGTTATTGAACCTTCATCTAGTCCATGGTGTTCACCTGTAGTGCTGGTAAGAAAGAAGGACGGCAGCATGCGGTTTTGTGTTGACTATCGTCGTCTGAACGACGTTACAAAGAAGGACAGCTATCCTTTGCCAAGAATTGATGACACGCTGGACATGCTTACTGGAGTAAAGTGGTTTAGCACACTAGACCTGAAAAGTGGCTACTGGCAAGTTGAAATTGATCCTAAGGACAAGGAGAAAACTGCATTCTCGACAGGAAAGGGTCTGTGGCAATTTAAAGTTATGCCGTTTGGATTGTGCAATGCTCCGGCAACATTTGAGAGGTTGATGGAACTTGTACTTACCGGACTAATTGGCGATGCCTGCCTGGTCTACTTGGATGACATCATCATCGTAGGCCGCACGTTTGAAGAACATCTTCAAAACCTGGAACGCGTACTCATGAAGATCCAGAGTGCCAACCTCAAGTTAAGTCCGAAAAAGTGTTCACTATTCAAACGACAAGTTAGCTTTTTGGGATATGTAGTGTCTGAAGAAGGTATCCGCACGGATCCAGAGAAAATCGCCGCTGTCAAGGATTGGCCAATTCCAAAAGACAAGACGCAGGTCAGAGCATTTCTGGGTTTGTGCTCCTATTATCGGCGATTTGTCAAGAACTTTGCAGATATAGCCAAACCCCTGCATAAGTTAACCGAGGAGAAGCGACATTTCTGCTGGGATGAAAGTTGCGACATCGCATTCCAGGAGCTAAAGGACCGTCTGTGTAAAACACCTATTTTGGGGTACCCTGATGCGGGCAAGGAATTTATAGTTGACACAGACGCAAGTGACATAGGACTTGGCGGTGTGTTGTCTCAGCGGAACGGCGATCAAGAGGTTGTGGTAGCATACTTCAGCAAGTCACTGTCGAAACCTGAAAGGAACTATTGTGTTACGAGACGAGAACTGCTTGCTGTGGTAAAGTCATTGCAGCACTTTAGCAAATATCTTCTGGGGCGGAAATTCCACCTACGAACTGACCATGCTGCACTGAAATGGCTATTGCAGTTCAAAAATCCAGAAGGACAAGTTGCGAGATGGATTGAACTACTGCAGGAATACGACTTCGAGGTCGAACATCGCAGCGGGAAATCTCATGGCAACGCAGATGCATTGTCAAGAAGACCTTGTCCTGAAAACTGCAAACATTGTACTAGGCAAGAAAGTAAAGAAGTCGTACCTGTGAGGATGCTCAAGACAGACCTCAGTAACGAGTGGAAGGAAAGCCTACAACGTGCACAGCAGGAAGATTCGGACATCAAGCCGATTCTGGAGTGGATGAAGGCCAGAGCTCCTAAGCCCAGGTGGAGCGACGTCTCAGCAATGAGTTCGATTACAAAAAGCTATTGGGCCCAATGGGACAGTTTGGTGATTCAGGATGGAGTCCTGTGCCGTAAATGGGAAAACGCTCGGGGAAACAGCTGTCATTTGCAAATGGTTGTCCCTAAAGCTCAAGTACCGGATGTTCTACAGCTGTACCATAATGGTTGTTCAGGAGGTCATCTGGGAGTAAAACGGACTCTACTGAAGATACGAGAACGGTTTTACTGGGTCCACTGTCGGGACGATGTCGAGGACTGGTGTCGCAAATGTACAAGTTGTGCAGCTGTAAAGGGACCTCAGACTCGTAGTAGAGGTGCATTGAAATTGTACAATGTTGGTGCACCATGGGAGAGGATAGCCCTTGACGTTGCGGGACCGTTTCCGGTAAGTGAAAGTGGTAACAAGTTTTTCATGGTTGTGATGGATTACTTCACTAAGTGGCCGGAAGTCTTCGCCATTCCAAACCAAGAAGCTTCAACAGTTGCAGATAAACTGGTTCATGAAGTCTTCTGCCGTTTTGGAGTACCCTTGGAGATTCACAGCGATCAGGGAAGGAATTTTGAGTCCCAAATATTCCAGGAAACTTGTCGAGTTATGGGTACTCATAAAACAAGAACAACTTCTTACCACCCACAATCGGATGGAATGGTGGAACGATTTAATCAGACACTGGAGAGGTACCTAGCCAAAGTTGTGGAAAATCGGCAACGAGATTGGGACAAGCACATACAACCGTTTTTGTTGTCATATCGAAGCGCTGTTCACGAAAGTACATCAGTGACACCAGCTTTCGCAAACTTTGGAAGAGAATTACGGCTGCCTGCAGACCTGATCACCGGAATACCACCTGATGCCCCACGCAGTATAACCGATTATGCGAGTGACTTGCGGAACAAAATGAATGACATTTATGAGCACGTCAGACAATCGGGCCAGCAAATGTCTGAAAAGATGAAAACCCGTTATGACCGTAAAATGAACAATAAAGGGTTCGACGAAGGTTCACTAGTGTGGTTGCATAATCCAGTCCGCAGCAAAGGGAAATCTCCTAAGCTTCAAGCTAAATGGGACGGACCGTACCGGATTGTGACAAAGATCAATGACGTAACCTACCGGATACAGAAAGGTGCAAGAGGTACTCCTAAGATCGTCCACGTGGATCGACTGGCGCGTTATTATGGGGCCGATAATGCTCGGGACGAGCATGTCTTAGGAGGGGGCAGTGTTGCGTGCCACAATTAATGCCTGGTACATGGTGACAGTAGTTACCACTAGCGCCATCTAGTATCGAGTAGCGGAACTAGTAGTCAAGACCCTTCTCGAAATTTCGATGCGAGAACTTTCTAGAACATTCCCGAACTTTCGACATCTGGTCGATCGGGGCCTGTATGTACTCGAACATTCTAGATGTTTCTACAATGGAAGGTTCTAGAACTATCTTCGGCGCTATATAAGGCCGAGACGCGCCACGACCGACACAGTTTGGATAAAGCGATCGAAGTGAAAGCATCGAAGCGATATTCAAGTGCGGCTTAAGGCGATCAGTAGTGCAATTGTGTTTTGTAATTAGTGTGTGAGTTCAGTGAGTTGTAATTAGTGTTGATTATTAGTGTCATTTTTTTGGTTATTAAATCGGCAGTTTTTATTGTCACGAACCCGAAGCTCGTAACAGTATGATGGTGGAATAAATAGAGAACGCTGCTGCCTATTCTCCGGTAAGACCCTTAGTCGCCTTTTACGACACCCACGGGAAGTAAGGGGTGGTGCAATTCTTTAAGTCCGGCACCACACAGACACGTATACTTTTACGTAAACTTTTTACGTACACTAACAGTAGGAATGGCTTTCATTTTGACAGTTCAACAACATTCATTGCGTTATTTGAGTTGTTGAGCAGAAGCGGCCCTAGGGCGGTGCGAGCGGTGCGCCGGCATGGGAGAGGCGCTGAAATCAACTGAAATGCGACCACCAGTGGTGGATTTCGGTTAATTTCAGCGCCTCGACGATCAGGTTTATAGTAAGTTACTATCATCAATGACTGGTGCCTGGTGGACAGTCCACCAGGCATGTCATCCAAGCAAAAGCAAGCAAGTAACTGCAAAATCGGAGACGCTACACTCGAAGTCGTGGACGAGTACGTTTACCTAGGACAAACTGTCAAGTTAGGTAGGTCTAACTTCGAGAAAGAGGTCAATCGACGACTCGGCTGGGCAGCGTTCGGGAAGCTACGCAATATCTTCTCGTCCCACATACCGCAGTGTCTCAAGACGAAAGTCTTTGACCAGTGTGTGTTGCCAGTGATGACTTATGGAACGGAAACGTGGTCGCTCACAATGGGCCTTATAAGAAGGCTAAAAGTCACCCAAAGGGCAATGGAGAGGGCTATGCTTGGAGTTTCCCTACGTGATCGAATCAGGAATGAGGAGATCCGCAGGAGAACCAAGGTAACCGACATAGCCCGAAGAATTGCCAAACTTAAGTGGCAGTGGGCAGGGCACATTGCTCGCAGAACAGATGGCCGATGGGGCCGAAAGGTTGGAGGAGGCCGGTTGGAGTGAAGGCCGCAGGAACCCGTTGGATGCGGGAAGCACAGGACCGGTCGAAGTGGCGGTGCTTGGGGGAGACCTATGTCCAGCAGTGGACTGGCTGGCAACAGTGGAGTGACTGGCTTTCGGCTGAAATGATGATGATGATGATGAACTGCATATATATGCATATATCATAGGAACATGGTACATAGAGAGGCGCTAAACTTAACGAGTTTTTGCACCAACTAAAAAAAAATCTAGGGCCGCCGCTGTTGTTGAGCAGACAAATTTTTCGAACATAATATAAAGCAATGGATTAGCAATATCCTTCAAAATGACTCAGATTGTGATTGAGAGTGTGTTACGCAATAAAGTGGCGATTGAAGAGGCGGTGCTTGGGGCCTATGTCCAGCAGTGGACATAGGCCCCAAGCACCAGCAATGGATTTCGGCTGAAATGATGATGATGATAGTTACCTACCTAGCTAGTTCTGTTAAAAAAAAAAATAGTTACCCTGTAAAAGTATGGTAGTCACTCAAACTATATCTCTTTCTATTTCTACACAGTTGTCCCATGGGCAGTGTGAAAAGGTGACAGGCCCAGTTATCGGCCGGTCGCACTGCCCACGTCTTATTTTTATGCTTTGTACCATGAAATTATTGTTCTGTACTTTTAAATGCGCCACATAAAACTCTGCTTAAAGGAATATATTATGGTAAAGATTTCCCTATTTTTTCAGAAGGACTTTAAACTAATGTAGGTATCCTGAAAAATCATAATTCATTTAGCCTGATGACCATCACAAAGCTATCCAGGAAATCTTCTAGGCTACCTGATGATTATACAATAAAAGTAAGCCGATTGAGAGTCATTCTAATCTAGAGTCTCAATGATGGTCACCCATCATGCCATAAAATTTAACCCCTTAGTAACTCCCTAGTCCCTAGTTTATGCCAAATATTCTATATCTTATCTATGTATAAATACTGTACTCCTTAATGAAAACCGATCCACTATTCCTCCTCACAATACCCTCAAACGTGACGCCTTCAAACGTACCTTAAACGTTCACAAACTTATCGTTACGTAACAGCGTACCCTTGATTATGTCCCACAAACTTGCTCTTACACCCCATAATTTGATAATAATCCTTATTTTGTTAGGGCTAAGGTTGGGTTTCAAAGGGCTGGGGTTGAAAATGTAGTATATGTATGGAAGCAAGATGTATAAGGGGAGGTTTTAAGTGGGGTGCGATAAAGTCACAGGTCGAGCTTAGCGGTTACTAGAGTCGCGCTTGACGGTACGCTTCAGAGGGATGGGGATTTAGACGTTATTGGCTCACAGGGTAGGGATGGCACGGAAGAGAGTTGGAAGAAATTCTAAAAGAATTTTCATTTATTCTGGATATTAGTGGCTCGATTGATTAGAAATGGGGGAAAGAGTGAGACATCGCTACAGTACTTATCATATTTAATGCCTTTCAAGTTAATTTGTATGATTCTATCTACTGCATGATTTCTTTGTTAGTATATCTCATATTTTTACACATTTTTATGAGACTAAAATTATGTAAAACGAATTCTTACCATAGAAAAGGACACTAGGTACTAAGGGACTTTGGCTTTTTGTGGGGCTTTGTTTTCAACGCCTTTTTCAAAAGGACAGTACTGTATGGTACTGCCCTTTTGAAAAAGGCTTTCCTTACAATTATTTCACGGAACTTCCAGATTAGATTCCCTTATTGAATTGATGATTGAATTAATTTACTACTAATTTAGGCTTCACCTCACGTCCTCAGAGAAAAGAGCGTATAAACAAGATCGCGAACTTTCTTCGACTTATCCTCACCGATCTACTATAAAACTACCACATTACGCATTTAAGTAACTTAAGATTCTCCGTCCATAATATCGAAGATGATATCCACGTAACACTAGATACGTAAGACTGTATTACTGTGTATTTAAACCTAGGACTATTTGTTGATCGCGGCTCTGCCTGCGTAAAAAAAGCTTCTTGGATTCTGTGACGTTTTGCGGCAGTGTGAAGGAATACATCATCTAGGTAACTGATTCTTCTGGGTCCTTCACAGTGGGTCTGGTGTTTGATGTCGGAGACGATAAGTTGTGCCACAGTAGTAGCTACTTAGGTACCTTGCTTATGTGATCCAGAATCTGACGATGTCATTCACAAATTAATGTAGAGTCCGTTTCACGAAAGACTTCTCGCAGACGCGGCGCTATAGGCATTCGACGGAGACATACTCGTAAATCATTATTTATCTCAACATATTACAACAGGCGCTGATCAATAAAATGCACAATCTGAAATAGAGAAAGGTGTTTGAGGTAGGAGGGTTGTTGTAGGAATGTTACTATGTAATAAAAAATAGTTCAACTTATTTCCGCGGAATTCTTTCGTGAGACGGACTCTAGTGATGTCACCAAAGGTGTTGCTAAGGTGCAATGCAGATGTCATTAAAAATTTATAAGGTATATACCTAATACCCGTCCTTCGAAATTACTTCTAAATTCATTCAGCTATTACAGAGAGACTGAATACCAAACAAACATACATTCAAATCCAAATTCCTACATTACTAGAAACATGGCTATTTTATGTGATACTTAAAATAAAACCATCACGTTTGCATTGCGGTGTTCTGTTCACGTAACTTAATGACTGTCGTGCTATCTATGGGAATTTACATGGCTTTGTACCTAAAGTACTCTAATGTTTACATCGTCATTCTTCATAGGTAATTAAATAGGCGTAGGAAAATATGCCTGTACCTAATTATGGTAGAAGCTCTCAAGGTAATGTAATTAAGAGACGCAATTTTGCTTACGTAGATTTTGAATATACTGTGAAAATTAGACTCGATAAGGTTTGTAATATTCAAAAACTGGCCAAATGCAAGTCGGACTCGCACACGAAGGGTTCCGGACCACAAGGCAAAAACGCCGAAAAGAACACGTTTGTTGTATGGGTGGCCCCTTAAATATTCATTTTATTTTGTTTTTAGTATTTGTTAGCGGCAACAGAAATACATAATTTGTGAAAATTTCAACTGTCTAACTATCACGGTTCTTGAGATACAGTCTGGTGACAGACAGACGACGAACGGACAGACAGCGAAGTCTTAGTAATAGGATCCCGTTTTTACCCTTTGGGTTCGGAACCCTAAAAACGATCAGCACCCTAATTGCGTAACACACTATCAATTGGAATCTGAATGATTTTGAAGCAAATTGCTAATCCATTGCTTCATAAGTTCGAAAAATGTATCTAAATAACGCAATGAACGTTGTTGAACTGTCAAATTGAAACCGATTTCACTTGATAATGTGTTACGTAGGTAATTGCCCCGCTGATTTTGCGTCAGCTACTTCAGCTAGTGTGATGTCTTCGGCCTTTCTTGTAAGAAAGGCCGAAAGGTACAGACGCCAGCACATCAAGCTACCACAATCTGTCAGATTTCTTTAATAGATTTTCAACTTTATCGCCAAAGCATAAGGTTCAAAGTTGATTGAGAAAATTTGACAGTTTCGGGTAGCTTGATGTGCTGGCGTCTGTACGTAATTCCCTATATCTACAGAAAGTTTGAGTGGAAAGTTAGGATAGACGTTTTCTTGAGTGGAGACCGCAAATCAACAAACGTAAGGCCTACCTTATGTTTGTCGATTTGCGGTCTCCTTAGGCTATGTGTGTAGCAGCTGGACGAGAGTTGCCGAATAACGAGCGGGCCAGCATAGGCCTCTCCTATTGCGTGCAATAGGAGAGCCCTATGTCCAGCAATGGACTGCTATAGGCTGATGATGATGATGACAGAAAGTTTTGTATCCCTAGATATCTTTGATGCTCTAGAGATGAGATGAGATTAGTTTACGATGTTACAATTTAGGCACGAAAACAGTTCAAGCTGATGTTGTGTTGATTATAAATATAATAATATTTTAATAACAATCTAAAAATAATATTACAAGCGCAGTGAAAGGTCTGAGCCTTTGAGCACAATAATTAGTTCCTAAAACTTTCACAGATAGATCAGAATTACAAACAATGTTTAATTAAGGAAATTACATCCAACTGATGTCATAACTTTATTGTAGCTGCATTTCTGCTTTACATTCTTCCCTACTACAGTAAATTACTGTCAAAAAAAAAAAATTAAAATGGGGCAAACATACTGACATGTAGGTACCCCCAGTGATCGGAATAGGTAGAGCTATTTAGGTTCATTGACCTCAAACATTGATGTTAATATGGATATTCCACGGGATTCCGACTGATACTACGCGATTTTTACGGGATTTTATTGTCGCTAGAGTGACGCACCTGTTTTTGTCTCTTTCTGCGCCACTAGAATTCAGTTCTTTACCAACAGTAACTTCGAAACTAAACTTAAGAGCGTTTACGTCGTACGGCTTTTCATACAAACTTTCAAGCCCTTATTTTTCGAAATGAATGAACCGATTTTAATGAAACTTCATACGCATAAGCAGGATACGAAGGTCTAAAAAGTTAGTAGAAAACATTTTCGAAAAATAGTGTTACAGCCAAATTAGACCGATTTAAAATCGGTCTAATTTGGCTGTAAAAAATCGAAAATTTAAAATCGGTCTAATTTGGCTGTAACACTATTTTTCGAAAATGTTTTCTACTAACTTTTTAGACCTTCGTATCCTGCTTATGCGTATGAAGTTTCATTAAAATCTGTTCATTCATTGCGAAAAATAAGAGCTTGAAAGTTTGTATGAAATGCCGTACGGCGTAAACGCTCTTAACTTCGTAACTAAAAGGGAATATCCATATCATTCTAACCTATGGCAAGTACATAAAACAGCTCTACCTATTCCGATCTATGCTAATTACACATACTATTTGAAGAATATTGCTGAGGAATTGCTTTTATGTCCGTAAAATTTGTCTGCTCAACAGCCTAAACAACGCAATGAATGTTGTTGAACTGTCAAAGTGAAGGTGTGATTGCAGGTTGAGGCCTTTCACGAGTCATGTCTGTGCCTTCGACTTTAAAACACACGTTGACCCATTCTTGCTTTGCATCTTTCCTGGCTTATAATCTCTTTTCCTAAGGCTCGATTTAGTGCTCGACTTTAGTGCGCGCTGATTATCGGTCGTGACTGAGCGTTTAGTGCTTAGCTAACGGCAAACTGAGTACTCACAAGAGAGGTTACAAGAGATAGTGCGTACGCGCGTACGGTCAGTCGCTCGGTGAAGGGGCTTACAGGACCTAAACCGCAAGTTTTACCTATAATGATCGACTACAGTAAACAAAATCAGGAAAATATATGATATTCTTCAGGATATACCTATGCTAGGTAGATAGTGCGTTGAAAACATAATACAACTAATTTGGTACGATAGAAAAAAAATCATGAAGATACCTCTAAAAACTTTCTTTTTACAATAAAGACCATACTAATATAGGTACTTATAATCTTTATGATTTTTGTGAGATTATTCTACTAGCAACATACTAAAACTAGTGTTTTAATTTTTTTAGTCCAAACAATAGATTTTTTGTAAATAATTACCAGCGTTGTGTCATCACGCTTCTCTTTCTTTTCTATGCAGTCCGACAAAGACCGCGCTTTAGGTCATGTAGTCGGCGACTATGCTAATACTAGTCGCATAGACTGACGTACGCCCGACAGACGAGTTCGACCGATACGACGGTCGTCGTCAGCGCGACGCGATCACGCGACGTAGCTGTACGCGCGTGGCGATTCATCAGCGCTGTGGTTGTTCATAGGTTTTCATTGATATAGCTAGTATAGCTACGTTCGATCGATGTCAGCGCTGACCGTCCAGCCTAAACCCTCAGTTTATTTGGAACCAATGCACCATCGTCTTCTTCCATACTTCTATAAATCTTCAAAAAAAAAATCCAAACCGTCGCAAGTCGCAGCCCTGTTTCATCTCGTTACGTAGCAGGCCTCTCCACGGAGTAATCAGATAAGAGACGGGCGCTCAAGTTTAATTGAATTTCCTCGCAAAGTTTACGCTGCCACCCCTGGCCGGCGAGCGCCCTGATTGGAGCGGCGCGCGGCGTCGACCCGCTCAAAGACATTGTTCCCGAGCGCACAGCTAGGGCTGTGCTGTGTATAAACGATGTACATGAATGGTTGGCCTGTCTATTGTTTGGTTATGTAAAACTATGGCTATGTTAAGAGCTTGTGGTTGGGTTTTAGTAACAATAGTTTTTATTAATATAAGATTTTATTATGGACAGATATTGGACATTGGATAGAGGGGCCCGTGGCTAAATAATAAAAACCGCACAGGTCCATCGATCAGGTTAAGCTACGCTTGCCACGGTTGGTCTGTGGATGGGTGACCACCTTTACATACCGTGACCCCTCCGTGCCTCGGAAAGCACGTTATGCCGTTGGTCCCGGCTGTCATTCGTGGACCTTTGACAGTCGTTACGAGTCGAGAAGTCCGAAAGTCTGAGACAACCAGTCTTACCAAGGGGTATCGTATTACCCAGTAACTGGGTTGTGGAGGTCAGATAGGCAGTCGCTCCATGTAAAGTACTGGTATTCAGCTGCATCCGGTTAGAATGGAAGCCGACCTCAACATAGTTGGGAAAAGGCTAGGCAGATGATGATGAGGATATTGGATAAAAATTAAATACTCGTATGAACGACGTTTCTTTGAGTTTTTTCAGCGGGCTAATTGTGTGACACACTATCAGTAGCAATGGCTTTCATTTTGACAGGTCAGCATTCATTGCGTTATTTACGTTGTTAAGCAGATACATTTTTCGAACATATGAACCAACGGATTAGCAATATCCGTCAAAAGTATTCAAAGATTGAGATTGATAGTGTGTTAGGTACGCAATTAGGATGCTGGTTGTCATGTCTTGTTACTTAGTTCGGATAGAGCTTTGACCATGCGCTTCAAAAGTGGCATTATACGAATGAGAATTGGACATCCTCCCTCAATCCATCCAAAGCAAAGCACGCACCATGAAATTTTCCTGTATTCCCGTTGTCCCCGTACCCTGTCCCCGTTAAAAGGGACAAAGGGAATTTAATAAAATAATTAAATTTAGGAAATGGGCGAGGCCTTTGCCCAGCAGTGGGAAAGAACAGGCTAACCAAAAAAATAATTAAATTTACTTCCCGTTGTCCCCGTACGCTGTCCCCGTTAAAGGGGACAAAGAGAATATAATAAAATAATTAAAATTACTTATCGTTGCGGATAATAATCCCCAATCTGTGAACAATGACAATATACTTATAATGGTCCACGCAATGCGGTAAATAACTAATCGCTTGAAAAATTATATACCGTACCTATAGTGTTCTCAATTTTATTTCGCATAAACATAATGCGATAAAAAAAATCGCATCGCAGTGTGCGCTTAGCGTTACAGTTACGATAAAATGCATGACTAGTTTCCGAAGAAAGTGATTATTTTGCTATCCTACATACCTACTTACAATACGTTAATTTAGGTCCTATGAAGACACAGGTAATTAATTAATTATACTGTTTCCAGTTAAAATATTTTCTGTAATAAAATAAAAAGACATGCTCCAATTCAACTATGGGGCCTGCAAAATATGTATTTTATTAATCATAATTATTTTAAGCAAACCGTCTTTGGACACTAATCATCACGCGTAACGAAGAATGCATTGCGTAATAACAAAATTAAATTTGCCATTGGTAACCAATTCTTCGTTGAAATATGAACTTTATTGAAGAAGCTATAAGGGGTAATACATGTGTTCGGTGATAGAAAAACAATGGCCCAAGGTTGGTTATGATGCCATCCCGAGTTGGTTCCACTTTTGCTAAGAACTGGGCCGACGGAAGTGGGCATTAGCAGTAATGTAACGCGCCGCGTATGGTAAGATAATAAAACTATTTCAAATGGGCCTCTTTGGTAATTGGAAAGGGAAATGAAATGACATTGTTTCTAGAGTATTGTGACTGTCACGCGTTTGTGAGTGCGTAAAGAAGTTGTTTTGAGTTCTTGAATTAAGAACGAAACATGTTTTTTATTTACAGAGCTTATTTATGGATTTTTTAAGGACCAAAGGGCCATCACCAATTTTTTTTATAAATGTAGGACCAACGAAAGTCTTTATCTATGAATAAGTTTAAAAGTTAAATGAGAAAATCTAGTCTTAACAAATGTGCTGACTACTCTAGGATAAAGTGTGCTTAAAATGTTTCTTGAATTTTCATTTTTTTAACAAATTCGTATCCACTATGTAAAATAAGCATATATTTATGTAGATACCTAGTGGTAAAGCCATTGCCACCACCGCGCCGTTTCATTTAATCCTTCGGAATGGTGCCAATACAATCAGTCAATCGAACCAACAAAAACTCCGGCTCCATGCGTATTTCCGCAAATTCTTCGCACAAAGTAAGTCAACCAACTTAACATTTAAACGGTCCGTCCCAATAGTTCCAATTGCAATGTTAATCACACCGGGATCAATTAAACACGTAACATGTAATAACATGTACGCGCCAATGAGTTTCGTAACCCAATTATTTAAATATTGTTAAGTGGGATCCAGTGAAAGCTGAGCGGTTGATCGCTTGAATATAGCACCATGATTTTATTGACACATTTATTTTTTTAGTCTTGCTGTTAGGGTGCCTCATTCAAGTCAGCCTATCGCAGTCCACTGCTGGACATAGGCCTCTCCCAGACTGCGCCACAACACCCTGTCCTCCGCCTTCCGCATCCAGTCTGTCCCAGCCACCTTTTTGAGTTTCGGTCCATCTAGTTGGGGGGCGTCTTGTTTTTTTTTATATTTGGGAAATCCCCCTTCCCGCTCTGGGTGGAGCGGAAGGGAGTGTCAGACTCTTAGTGACTAAAACCCACCCATGTTCCTTCCTTAGCTCTTTATGTTTTGGGCCAGCGGTAACCCTTTCGGACAATCCCGCTGAGGGGGGTCGTCCTGCACTACGCTTGCCGATACGCGGCTAGCGTAGTAGGGTGCCTAATAGCACGATATCTTAGGTAAGGCACAAAACGATAACATGACTACATTACCTGAATTGTAGTTCAGAGTCTTGGAGTTTTGCATAAACACTAATGAAAACTATTTAAAGGGTGCAAGCTTTCTTCAATAAGCCCATTGCACATTGCTTGCTTGTTTTCTGTGTGTATGGTTTTAATTCTATGGTTCGCCTGTAACACTCGATGGTCTGATAGAAATGAACCGTTGAATTAACAAGGTCGTTGCTGAGCAGCAGAAAAAATACGGAAATAATCATTATTCATTAATTCATCGTCGTAGCATCATTCGTCGCTTAGCTCTATAAAGAGTTCGTACCTTAGCTATTAAGAAAAGCACAAGTGTGGATAATAAATGCCTGTAGTGCATTCTGATAGCGCACTCTTACGCGTACCTAACCACTCGGAATTTGTACTACAATTGATGATAGTGATCATTATTATAACTAGACTGAAAATAATTACCTAGGTTAGATTCTTTTAACGGTCGCTTGCGTGCCTTAAATGATAGGAAAGACGAATTTCTTTAATATATTTTCAACTTTATGGCTAAAGCATAAGGTTCAAAGTTGATTGGGAAATTTTGACAGTTTCGGGTAGCTTGATGTGCTGGCGTCTGTACCAAAAGACCAAATACGCCTCACCATCATCATTTCAGCCAGGAATTACCCACTGTTGGGTATAGACCTCCTCTTTCTTCAGCCATACTTTGTTCTGTGCGTCTCTCATCCAGGTATTTCCTTCGACTTTGACGATAGGTACCGTCAACCCAACGCGCTTTTGAATTGACCCTGATTTCCATGACCTAAAGCGCGGTCTTTGTCGGACTGCATAGAAAAGAAAGAGAAGCGCGATGACACAACGCTAGTAATTTATTACAAAATATGAAGCAATTATCTATTTGCAAAAAATCTATTGTTTGGACTAAAAAATTAAAACACTAGTTCTTTAGTAGGGATGCTTGTAGAATAATCTGACAAAAATCATAATGATTGTATGTATATTAGTATGGTTTTTATTGCAACAAGAAAGTTTTTAGAGGTATCTTCATGATTTTTTTCTATCGTGACAAATTAGTTGTATTAGTAGTTTTCAACACACTATCTACCTAGCATGTATCCTGAAGAATATCACATATTTTTCTGATTTGGCTTACTGTAGTCGATCATATACTTTTATTGATTCTAAAACTTGCGCTTTTTGCGTTTAGGTCCTGTAAGTCCTTAACCTTGGCCACCATTCGCCTACCTATACAAATATTGAGTTTTCATGTTCTTCAGTATGATTGCTGCAGATGGATATTAGGTAAAAAGCAACGCGCTTTTGGACGGCCCTGATTTCTTTGGCTTAACCTTGGCCACCATTCGCCTACCTTAACAAATTTTGAGTCTTCATGTTCTTCAGTATAATTTCCGCAGATCGATATGTAAAAATGTATAGAAGCCTAAGAGGCTTTCATTTAAATTTTATTAGAATTATAGAACCAACGTTCTACATACATAAGTGTTATTAAATCGAACGGCGAATTTAGAGCGCGAATAAAAACACCTTTGTCTTGGAAACTTTCGATTTGGTGATAATTATTTTATAATTGTTGCAATAGGCTGTAAACATATTGCAAGAGGTTTTATAGTCTCGAGATTTATCTCGAGACTTAAGCCTTCAAAATTTCGCTTGTTAAAAATCTTGATTTTAATCAAGATTTTTTACAAGCGACATTTTGAAGGCTTTTGCCCGTTTTTACTAACACTAATCGAAACATAAGAGAGAAGACAGAGAGTAACAGAGTAAGAGAGAGACAGAGAGAGTTAAGAGTATTCTATTCTTATAAAATAAATGTAATTCTTGAATATTATTGTCTGTTGAAATTTCAAGTCTCGGGGTTGACCTTAGGGTTGAAAATTCAACAGAGTGCTTTCGTTTAGGTATTACATTTAAAAGTCGCTCAGTGTTAGTGACAGTGGTTAGTTTGAAGCAATTTCGACTTATACTGATTGAGGCCTGTGGCAAATTCATCTGTAGCTCTACCATGAGTTTGCACAGTCGAAACTCGCTAGCGTCTACGTAAATAAAATGTATGAAATATTGTACAGCGCCCCTAGCGGTCACCGAAAGAATTAAAATTTGTACCATGAGTACTATAGATTTCGATAGGTAAGAAACCTAACGTAATCTATTCGATAGTCACTAACGTTTTTCAGCTGTCGCCATACGAAACGGCACCATGAGTTAATAATTTGACAGACGCTATCGAAAAATACGCTTACGATAGTAGTTACGTCACTCACTAGCATTTTGACGCGTGAAACATATGTTTACATTGAAATTATATACGTTTTTGAGTCAAAATAATGTCTGGAAGAGCTTATTTAGCATGGAATATGTTGGCGGCCGCTGAATTTGAAGACCAACGACGTAAAGAACGTGAATTTCAAGCCAAAATTACAAGAAAATGAAATTCTAGCTTACCAATGGGCGGGACATTTCGCAGCTACCTAGGAGGCTTTCTGTGATGAATAATAACTTAAATTTAAATAAAAGACATTTTACTTATACAACCTTTTCATTTATTTTATTATTATATGGGAAACATACAGCATATTTAACAAAATAAGGAACACAAAAATTGACATAAAAACACATACTTATTACCTACTAACTACACATTTTTTTCTTTAAACATTGGACACTATGATTTCCCCTGTATCGTGGGTGCCTTTACAAACACAAATATCACATGCACAAACATCCAGACCCGGAACAATTAGGTATCTTGCTTTGGAAGATTGGATCACACAACTTTTTGCTCCATGCGACAAATGAACCGGCGATTCTTAGCGCAGAAGCGACAGGCAGTTTCTAAAAATTGTGCCATACTGGTCCTCATTGTATTATTGTCATTTTGTAAACTTATTTAACTGAATTTTATTAAATATGCCGTGAACACAATGTTAACAAATACAAAATTACAAATTGAAAACGACACTCGATGACACAACAGTGACATATAAGGAATAAAAATTCAACAACCACTAAATACCTTAAGAAGTTCACTAACCGCCAACCATTCTATTTAGTCGGATTATTGCCTATCATAACATTTTAAGCATAGGCGATAGCACTATATTTTGAGCATAATATATGCCGTTCTCTCTCCTTATTACTGAGAAAGAAAGAAATAAACTTAAGGAAGTGACGTTACATACGACACGATCTATCGAGTTTACCTTAGCGCCTGCGTAAAACTCCGTAAAACTCATGGTGCAAGCATTATCCAAATCTATTCGATCCACGTTAATACGCTAGCGAGCTTGACGCTAGCGAGTAAGTTTTCGATAACAACTCATGGTAGAGGTACTGATGGGGTCCTCCTCGATGAAAAGAAGCTCAACCACCGTTATAGTTATTCAGCACAGTCTCATGCAGTTGGTGACAGTGTTGCTGAGAGTTACAGCAGCACTGTCACCACATGCATGAGACTGCTTGAGAATTGTTCTTATTTTGACCATTTAGTTGCAGTCGGGTTTTTGTTTTTATATTTTTTGCGAATGCTCCCTGAATCGATTACTTATTGCACTGAGTGATAGTATTGGTGATGATGAAAGATTGTTCATTAATTAGAGCTTTCATGTTTTCAGGACCGCTATTTACAAAACCCACCTTTTACTGGGAAGAGGCTTGCTTTTGTATCCATCATCATCTAGCCTTTTCCCAACTATGTTGGGGTCAGCTTCCAGTCTAACCGGATGCAGCTGAGTACCAGTATTTTACATGGAGCGATTTCCTATTTGACCTCCACAACCCAGTTACTGGGTAATACGAAACCCCTTGGTAAGACTGGTTGTCAGACTTTCGGGCTTCTGACGACCCGTAACGACTCTCAAAGATCTACGAATGACAGTTGGAACCAACGGCTTAACGTGCTTTCCGCAGCACGTCGGGGTCTTGGTATGTAAAGATGGTCACCCATCCACGAACCAACCGCGGCAAGAGTAGCTTAACCTGATCGATTGGCCCGTGCGGCTGTTATTACAGAAGCCACAAGTCCCTACGCTTGCTTTTGTATCCCACATTTGATAATTGCATAACACCTCTTTCAAATTAAAACATAAACAATGATAAGGTGATATAAAACGAAGAAGAAGATCGCATCTATCAGTGTTAGTTCCGGCCTTCTCCGGCTGCCGGAATCGACGCGTGCGCACTTTCTACGCGCCTATAATTAAATGCAGTAAGCACCACTCTTGTAGGTGGTACTTTATTAGTACCTATTATTATCTATTACATAAATAATATCTAGTATTTTAGTTCAGTAGTGAAAGTGCTTGAGGTGCCAGTGATATAAACATTTGGACCACGAGAGGGGGTTCTCTAATAGGTCAAACGAGGTTTTTATGGCATGATCTAATGTAGAGTAGTCGAGTAGAAAGAACAAGAAATGTACCTACTAATTCGGTTATTTTAGCCAGAAAGACAGGCATGACTCGGTAAAAGTCTATGCTGTACCAAAGCCAACCAAAGAATGCCAAGAGGAAAAACAGCAGTACAGTTCAAGACCACTTATCATCTTTATTTTCTTCCTTCGTACCTGAAGGAACTATTAAGCTTAGCATAACATAACATAATCAGCCTATAACGTGCCCACTGCTGGGACGTAGGCCTCTTCTACGACAGTAATACCTAGCCAGTCATCAAGCCGGTCGATTCTGTAAAAATCTCACCGTGAAAACTTAGGTGAAGTGAGTTTGTTTTTGCTAGGAATTGACACTACTGACAGCTCACTCTACGCTCACTTCACCTAAGTTTTCACGGTGAAATTTTTACAGAATAGCACCGAAGGGAGGGTAGGTGGGCTGGCTGCCCCTGCGCCGGAGATAAATCACCACTTGTGAATTTAACTACAATAATATAAGTGCTTGGGACATTATCGTAATGATTATTATTTAAATGGCTTACGGATATGATCTTGAGTGGATGGAAACAAAAGACGAAGGACGTTCTGCTGTAGAGTTATTTAGGTCACCAAGGTCTTTGACCCATCAGTCCCTAATAGTATTCTGCTGAACATACGCCTGAGCTTACTAAACAGTGAAAAGTGAGATACAGGGTGACAGGAACATCAGCGCTGCGCGCAAACTGATGCCATGAATTCAGCACATTATTCTAGAATCCCTAGCGTAGACATTTTTCGTCGGTTATAAAAAAAAAAAAACAGTGGCACTCCGGGAGTGCCGACAGAAGTGAAAACAAAACATACACAGAATACTTTGCCATCACTCACTGACACATCGGATATACATTAAAATCGAGCACATCCCGAGGAAAGCCGAACACATCCGAAGCGGGTATTTTTTGAATCGTCTTATAAATAAACAAAACACGCGCAGTGTCGCTTACGGTAAGGTTCAATGGTTTTTTCCCATTTCGAATAATGCCCAACGCTCCTAAAGAAGTTTTCACTTCAAAAACAGCTGTTTCATAGAAAAGTGCAATACCTATGCGGTCAAAATTGTAGGGCAGAGATTTTTTTTTAATAAGTGATGAAAAATTTCAGCGCAGGGGGTTGCAGAATCATGTACTGACTGAATTCATGGTAACAGGTTGTGCGTCGATGCCACCCTGAAAATTGCCTGTAAATAGGTAGTACAGTCGGGTTCGCGGGATTGTCCGAAAGGGTTACCGCTGGCCCGGAACATAAAGGGCTAAGGGTGGGTTTTAGTCAGTAAGACCTCCCTTCCGCTCCGCTCAGAGCGGGAGGGGTCATTTGATGATTTCCCACCCAAATAAAAGGTAGAACACTGATCCCTTCGTCCTGTTCAAACCGACACACAGCAATACTGCTTAGCGGCAGACTTGGTACGGCGGTAGTCTTCTCGGACAAGCCTTTTTATATCTAGTTCATAACCATAAGTCTAAATAATTATTAGGTAACACAAACTTCTGGAGACAACAATTTCTGGAGGAAAGTGGGCCGGTTGGAATAAACGCATTTTTCTTTGTTCTTCCTTTCTTTCTCCGACGGCCGCCATGGCCCACGCACAATGGTCCTCCTAAAGGACTAAGTATTGTACTTACGGAAACCAAACCTAAGTGAGAGGGTTTGGTTCCCGAACTTAGTCCTTAATGTGGGCACATAGAATTATTAGGTGCAATCACATAATTACTTCTCTTCTACAGGATGTTCCGTTAATTAATGGGTAACCTAGATTAAGGGATCATAGTACCTACACATCATTATGAACAACTATTACTAAGTATGGGACCAAACCTGAAATCGCGAAAAAAGAATCAGCTTTTCCTACATTTTGATTAGTTATGCGAATATAAATGTAGGGAACAGCTGATTAATTACGGGACACCCTGTGTCGTTTCTTCTTTCTTTTTGTAAAACTGTTATCTACTTAACTCTACTTAACTGCACCGTTTTTTAGTGCACGCACAATACAGCTACCGTATTAGGCATTCAGATTACAGGCAGCCGATAATTTAGGTTTATGTACCTAAGACCATGTTACGGATAACAACATGTATTCTGCAGTTCTAGAACTACAGAATGATTTTTACAGAATGACACAGAATGATAGTTTTGTAAAATGTTATCTATAAGTACCTAGTTTCAGTGCTTCTCCAGCTTTCAGGATGTATAAAGTTGCAGTTACATGTAGCCATGTTATTCCCACGAAATGAAAGGTTTATTTCTGTAAGTAGATCTTTTAGGGCACTTTTACACGTCAATATTTTGTTGGTCAATATTATATTAAAACTAGATGGCGTCGGCATTTCCTAGCAGCTAGTTAGTTAGCTCCTAGCTGACTGATCCTTGAGAAGAAATGACGAAAATGGTCTCTTTTAAAGTACAGACGCCAGATCAAGCTACTACAATCTGTAAAATTTCTTTAATAGATTTTCAACTTTATCGCTTAAGCATAAGGTTCAAAGTTGATTGGGAAAATTTGACAGTTTCGGGTAGCTTGATGTGCTGGGGTCTGTACAAACATTATTATAGTAGGCTTGTATGTGAGTCTAACAATGCAGGGCCATCTCTGGAAGGGCCTTTTGAAGAAAAAGATGGCAATCACAAGGCTTAGATTAACCGTCACATAGCATCCCAGACTGTACCTAATGGGCGTGGTAAATAACAACCCACTTTCTCTCTGAGAGAAACTACCCACCGCGTCAGCGGGATTGTCCGGGTCAGCGGGATTGCCCGGGTCAGCGGGATTGTCCGAAAGGGTACCCGCTGGCCCGGAACATAAAGGGCTAAGGAAGGAACACGGGTGGGTTTTAGTCAGTAAGTGTCTGTCACTCCCTTCCGCTCCACCCAGAGCGGGAGGAGTCATTTGATGATTTCCCAACCGAAAAAAAAAAGCCTGAGTCCCAACTTTGATTTTAGGTAGGTCAGTATATTTATTCTCTCAGTCAACAAAAAGGTAGTGCGGATGGCTGAACTTGCGGATGATTCGTCGCCTTACAATTTTAAAAGGTTAACGTTTCATCTGCGGAAGATATGCAACTGTCAGTTGTTTATAAGGTAGAGTGACTGTTGTTCTGTTTGTAACTGTCATTTGTTTCACTTTTAGAAATAACTAATTCCAAGCTAGCCATTACATAAGCTATAGTCCTACAACCAATCTACCTACCTGAAAGATATAGAAGTGTATAAAATCAATGATGAATGTTTACAAGCCGGCGAGTGCATAATGCATAAACTTGTGTTGTTATTATACGTTACGTTATAGATATCTGCTGCTCGTAACTATTACGGAGCAGCACCATCTGTGTAGTTACTTAATCTGTTATATTTCACGACGCGAGACGATAGTAAACGTTTGTCTTATTCCTTATTGTAGGAGTTGATTGGCAGCTCTTACTTTTGCAGTGCATGTCTTAATTGAGCTCCTTTAGTTCTGAGTTGAGCTGCACGAGCACTGACTGGACAGTCCATTCAATCTGTGTGGTTGTTACCTTAAAAAACTATTTGGCGTAATGTAAACAAACAAATAAATCAAATAATTATTGGAAAAAATCAAAGTCATTTAAAGTTACAAAACAAGCTGTGTAATGTACCCTGCGGGCTAATTACGTAACACACTATCAGTAGGAATGGGTTTCATTTTGACAGTTCAACAACATACATTAATGTGTTGTTTACGTTGTTCGGTAGACACATTTTTCGAATATAACGGCACAAGGCCATCATTAGTCAATTCCAGGTCCATTACGGCTGCCGAGCTATCGTGGGTAGGCTGGGTGGCGATAGGTGGGTGGGCGAGGAGAATCAAAACCACGTATTGAGGAAGATCAACGCAACGATTATTATTCTACCAAAATATTAACAGAATCGTAATTCACACTTCCCAACTAATTGAAATACACCGACGCTCCACCGAACACGTTTTGCTTGAGCACGATGTAAACGGATCCTGCCTCGTCTAAAGCCTCTGTAGTCAGATTCATCAGCAGATGGCCATCTGCTGATGAATCTGACGACGTGTAGAGGAGGCTTAACAGCTGCCTGCAAAAGAGCCCAGAGTTGCGTCAGAGTGAAGAAACGTCCACCCGCGCTTGTCAAAATGTCCACTGCCATTCTTGACGTTTCTTGACACTCTCAAAACGTCGAATATGAAGAAATGGATTAGCAATATCCTTCAAAATGATTGAGATTTACGGCAATTAGTGTGCTGCTCCGTCCACGTTTTTTTTTTTGCGGATGGGAAATCATCAAATGACTCCTCCCGCTCAGGGTGGAGCGGAAGGGAGTGTCAGACTCTTACTGTCTAAAACCCACCCGTGTTCCTTCCCTAGCCCTTTATGTTCCGGGCCAGCGGTAACCCTTTCGGACAATCCCGCTGACCCGGCAGGTTTCGGCCCTAAGGGGGCCCCTCCTCGATGCTGACATCTTTTTGAGGCGCGCGTGGAACACGTACGCGCCGTCCGGCACGGGCCTGGTCCTGATCGGACGGTGAGCTACCCTGGTCTGTCCACTTGAAGAAACAGTGAGTGGATAACATCACGCCTGCATTCCTCGAAGGTTTAGGCACATTTCCCATGTAATAGGAGGCGAGTCTATTGCCATCAACCGAGCACTTATAACAAAGAAAGAAAAGCAAAGCAAAACAAAGCAAATAAAATATAAAAGAATTATAAAATTCTATCGATTCGTATTCTAATAAAAAATATCAACCATTTGTGCAAAGGTGGGTCAGCTAATTGCTATAACTGACTGTACCACATTTACTTTCATCTTACGTCATTTCATTTGTATATGTCTCAACAACGGACATAGCGGCTTTATAATAACCTAATTAGTGCTTATAACATGGTCATATCAGGTACCAAGACAAAATCTCAAAGAGATAAAAGACCTGAATAACATTTTATGCATAACAACAGTCATATAAAACAACTAATTAATGAGAATATGAACTGAAACACTTTCTTGACGGACATAAGATTAAATTGGACTGTGTAAAAAGTGGGACTATATTAAAATTGTTGATGTATAGTGCCAGCAAAAATATCTGTGAGTAACATGCCAATACATTTATGGGAAAAGATTTGAGGACTGGTCAAAATGTGGGACCAGGTGCTCATATTAAAGTTGGTAAGGTATATTTTGTCAACAAATATTTCTGTAAGTAACAAATGCATTTATGGGAACAAAGTTAAGGTCGTTAGCAGTTACTCACATTGAAACGTCTTTTAAGGGATGATATCTCTTAGGCTAGTCAACTAATGGTTGGATATCATATGCTCAACTGCGGTCTTTCCTGTGGTGCCTTAATAGATTAAGACCAGCAGGACTGAGATAGTCATCTGCAAGGTGGAACAAATTGTAAGACTAGCAGGAAAACTGCACTTCTACAAACATGAAGCGTCAAGAGCAAACTTAGGAGGAACTCCTTTCCGAAATGTCTGAAACTTCCTGCAACAGGTAGCAATAGCCTGGTAGTCTCCTGCCGATCTTTTCTGTTAAAATCTCACCATGATAATTTAGGTGAAGTGAGCTTGTTCTTCCGCGTACCGGAAGACGTAGCGTTGGAAGGCCTTCCACCAGGTTGTCCGACGACCTTGTGAAGGCCGCAGGAACCCGTTGGATGCGAGAAGCGCAGAACAGGTCGAAGTGGAGGTGCTTGAGGGAGGCCTATGTCCAGGAGTGGACATCTTTCGGCTGAAATGATGAGCTTAAAGAGAGCTGTAAGCAATAGTGGCAATCCCTAGAATCACGTGAAATGACGGCTCATTTCACGTAAGTTTTCACTATGTTATTTTTACAGAATAGACGGCCAAGTCTCGAATGAATATTAACTACTTACTGGTGGAGGTTACTGTAACAGTAACCTTGTCTAGTTTGCCTTGCCAAGCGAGCACAACGTCTTCGCTTACCATTAGGCTCATCTGATGGATGACTAGATCAATATGTATAATACCAATGGAATTTATCATGTTGATATAAAAGTACCACAAAAAATCCATAATCACCTTAACTGAGAATAATTAATTTAAAATATTATGTTAATTGAGTACTTACGTTGTAAGTTAATGTGAATACTTCATTAAAAGGTTACACTCTTAAGTAGACTTAATCAGTTTTCTTTATGCTTTCTTATGTCATCGGAATCGTTAATAAAAAGACGTAGTAGTTTAACAAATATACCTAGTGGGTTTTAACTTTTTAACTTCCTGTATACTGTGAATTATGATGTAAATCTAGTTCTAGGTCCCAAGATTTTGTAATATCTTTATTTAAAACAGTGTCCTTGAAGTTTCTCGCCCGTTCTCCTCCATAGAGATCTACGTTTTGTAATGGGCAACTAGCTTCAACTTTCTGTCAAAGGCGGTTTTCACACTGCCCCGCATCATGCTGCATATTGCGTGTCGACGCACCTACGCGCGTTCCTACGGGAGTGCAGATCTGCATCATCGTGCGGGTTTTTTGCGCACTCACGCGCGTAGGTGCGTTTTGTAGATTCACGCACGGCGGCTCTCATTTATTCGCCGTTCTCTGTCACACACGTCACGCCCATTCAAAATCACGCGCGGCACTGCGGGATTCGGTGTGCCATACCTTGCGTCTCGCCCCGCACCTACGCGCGGGGGTGCATGTTTCTCCGCGTGTATGCGCGTGATCCGCATGAACGCGCGTGGTTGCGTTTTCAGTGTGTTGGACTGTGCGTGTTTTCTATACACACGGAGATACTTACAAGTAACGTTAAAACACGCAGTCACGCAACATGCAGCGTGGTGCGTGGCAGTGTGATAATCGCCTAACTGGCCGACTCTTTGACAATTCAAAAGTACCTGTTAATGGTTTAATTGAAATAAATGCTTCGAGTTTGAGTTTGGGAATAGGATGCTCCAAATTTTCTCTTGACGATAGGATTTTCCCATTCGTGCGTTTGAACCATTCGTTGATCATTGAACCGTATCTAATGCAGTAAGTAGTTTCTGTCAATAATAATTAAGGTTACAGAAGGTAACTCAAGTGAAATGGTTTGTGGGTAATATAATAAAATCTCGTTATTTCATAGATGAAGAAATAAAATCGTCGGTGTTGCTAAAGATTTTAGAGCAATAAGAATTCAGACGATTTATGTTTAAACCTTGGATATCGATATTAAAAAGCACGTCCACTGTCTGTTACAACATGCTATACCTGCATAATTATAATACTTTCGCACACCGAGGAGCTTAAGTTCTAAGTAGGTTACAGTCTTGTCACTTGTACTGATTGCGCTACTTATGATAATTATTATAGTCCAAAATGTAATGACTGGATATAAAAAGACGGAAGCATCTAGCAAAACTATTCATTATACATTATTATTTAACCGTCATAGTTGCTTCAACGCAAATTAACTCGCAGGTAGCGACGTCACTACTAGTAAAGAAGAAAAGATTTTGCTATAGTCATCTTCACTTTCAAGTAGAGCTTGGTTTTGATAAAAAACGTCTTTATTCTCTTTCAGATTGTTGTAAGTTCATACTGATCGTTGGTTCTCAATTTCCAATTTTCAATAAACTTTGTACACCTACTAAAGGTGGGATTGGCTGATAGATTTTATAGGCAAGTTGTTGGGGACTTCAGGAATAATATAAAAGAAGACAGAATCATCCCTATCATTTATGCTGTCAATGATACCAAGTCTTAACACTTAACTAAGTAAATTGGATACCAAAGTCCAATTAGACAGAAGATAAATTAAAACGCATTTATAACAGAGTATTGCATTAAATGATTGGTTTCAAACTGGTGAATGAAAGGCGTTGTCAGACCTTGCAATTAAGTAGTTGCACAAGATGAACTTGCCCGACTAGCTTGGCGATTAGAAACATCTACACATATCTACTAATGTCATGTAGGTATTTATATAACTGATCAACGCAGCGAACAGAGTATTAATTTGTTTGATCGAGATGATTGATATCTTGACGTAAATTGGGCACTTACCAAATAAATAAGGGTTCCAAAGTAAAGTATGGAGTTTCGTAATGTTATTAATTTATTATAAGATAGTTAGACTTCATAAAACATGAAAGTTGTGGGCGCTGTTCTAATTCGTCAAGTTCGTTTGTCAAATGCAGATTACGGGGGTTTCACAGGGGTCGGTTTTAGGACTCCTCTTGTGAAACCTTGCATACGACTCGGTCCTACGTATCGACCTCCCCGTCTGCGTTAAAGTTGTTTGTTCCGCAGACGACACTCTTGTTGGCCGGCCTGCCCAGCGTGGGGTAGCAAGAGTCGTGACATCAACTCGCGTGGTGGGCCCACAGTTAGCACCCCAAAACCTGAGGCAATACGACGCTATAAAATGCCGAGAACCAGAGACTCCGGATGGGCCGATACATATGCATGCTGGACGATTGATGGGGCTTCGAAGAGCACTTTGTGCGCCTACTCCCACGGATGACGATGATGATACACTTTTGCTATAATTATGTATTTGTGTTACTTAGCTTAGATCAGAGATTAAAATCTTCTCTAAGACCTGGCAGGTTTGCTTATAACATCGATAAGGCTGCCTACTGCATACCTACGCAAACGCCCCTAATTCCGCAATATCGTTTCAATCTCTATCATTACATACGAAAGAAATATAATTTAAAAATACCTATACCAAGTTCTACTTACCAATGGTATGGTTATGATATATGTGCGAGTTATATAAATCACAGTTATATAAAAGTAATTAGGAGTGGGTTGCTATAAGAAAAAGATAAAAACTATGCAGTATGTAATGATAATCATGTTACGAAAGGGATTGCAATTAATGTGGGCACAGGTAGTGTTATTGTTTTTTTTGTGGCTCTAGTAACCTACAGTATATAAATGAGGTTTCTAATGTATGTATGCTTGATGAGTTGTTAGGTGAAGATTGTAGAGAATATGATAGGCATATATTTAGAAATAGACGAATGAGTTAACTGTGTGAGTATAGGTACAAAATATAATGATGAAGACTAATTAAATGCAAAATTAGAAGCTAAGCAACACAGACAGAGCTGCTGAAGAGGCTCATAAAAACATTTGAATATTTAAGTTTTTCATGCGAATGACGATAAGCTGTAAGATCAACTATGATTCCCAAAGGACCCATGGCCGCAATTCGCAAACAGCACGGGGCACACCAGTCTTGGAGTGGAGACGGGGAAACAGTAAAAGACTGAGACGCTCTTTTACGTAGACTAAATGCTGCGGTGGATCGCGAAACTTGACAAAGCCCTAAGACGGCGTACGCTGAGTTATATGATGATGAATGAATTGCATCGCTATGCACAGCTACTTAAAATTCATTTCTTCTTGTAACACTTTTCACATTCCATAATACTTATAATTGCCTTAATGGGTACTGTACTTATAAACATGCGTTAACCTGTAAACAAGTTCGGTCACTTTTTAATAAGTACTTCCTCCTTGCTAAAGAAACGATAACAGCAAACAATTAAAATTAATTAAAAATGGAACTCTAGATTATGATCAGAAATGCAAAATGAATGAAATTAATATTGAAGCTGTAGTATGTCTGTCTGTACGTTTTGTTATACCATTGTTTTCTAAAGACTTTTAAATTAGATTGTTTAAATGCATATATCTTGATAACACGAACATGAAGTTATTATATTTGATGCATCTTCTTTGTTTTCGCTAACAAAACATTTAAGAACTGTTTTGCTTGCAACTGTTATTACTATTTCACAGAGGGTCTCTCAGTTTTCGATAGACCTAGAAAATATAAGTGGCATTGAAATCTTATCTACGTTTGGATCTTTTTCAACTCTTTTTTTACAATTTGTTCTAGGTTTGTTATGCAAAAAGAACTGGGTCGTGTGCAATTACAACATGCAGAGCTTTTATAACTGTTACTACACATATCTGATACATATTACTGACAGATTCAATGACCGTACCAACAGTGCAGTTATTCAAGCTGTCTTAGATAGCGACAGTCTGTTGTAAAAAGCTACAGTAGCTGTATATTTTATTTACGAAAATTTTTGTAGTAACTTATTTCTGATGGCGTGTGATTTGGGATGGCGACATATGTATATAGTAGTCTTCCTCTGCGGACGAATTCTTTCGTAAGAAGCTCTTCTTATCATGAATGGTTACAAATATAAACTCGGAGCATTTATTACAATCACACAAATCACAGGCACTTTTGAATTATCAAGGAGGCAGTCAGTCAGAAAAATTAAGCTTGTTGCCCATTCTAGCGTAGTAGGTTCATAAAGAGAAGGACGGGCAAGAAACTCCATGGATACTCTTTAAAATCAAAATATTGTCATTGTATTCTTCAGATCATCCTATATTATGTGCCATTCTATCTAGCGGTTGATAGACACTACAAACTACAACTAAAAGATCCTTGCTCATAATAACAACTCACGACCAAAGTCGCGAGTACACTCAAGTACAGTATTATCACCTCTAAAGTTACGTCTTAAAGTGAATGGTTCCTTTGAATATTTCGCAATGGGAACTTGACTTAAAGTCTGCCATCGATTGTACAAAAAACTGGTTCAAATGAACCTACTTACTGATGACGTCTACGCTACACCACATTGATTGACATTTAGCGGATGAAAGTAATCAAAATATTTATATTTTTTTAGCTGTATTGTGGGTAGGTCCTTTTGTTCTCCATCTACAAGTTGAACCGATGACCTGGTAAAGGTCGCGAGAATCCACTAGATGTGGACAGCGGAAGACCAATTACTGCTGTTGCTATGCTTTAGGGAGATCCAGCAGTGTTCGTCTTTCGGTTGAAAAGACGATGATGACATCATTTTAATCAGATGCAGGAATTTTAGATAGCATGTTTAATAATTTATTTATTGTAATCATATTTTTATTGTCTGGTCCTTTTGCCAAATGTCAGGGATTTTTATTCTTAAAAGGAGTGCCATCGATAGATTATAATCTAATTTGACCTAGACTTACATACTGGTATTTTAGGTCCGTGACATTTTGACCTAACATTAATTTTATGGTAATAATGATGTGAAATTTATTTATATGGGTATAACATGCATTCAGGGGCATTATCGTCTCCTTCGATATAGCGATTGCCACCTGGCCTGCGATTAGTGAAAAGTAAATATGAAATCTGGAGCATCATGTTATTTAGTTTTATACGAAGTTATAAGACGTATTAACAAAAAAACTTCTATGCCACATCATGTCTTGGATATACAATGTTTACGACAGTTTTTTGTCTACCAAAACTTTTGCATTTACATAATTTTCTTTTCTTCTATATCCTTTCTTAGTCGCGTTCTTCTGCTCTAATCTAATCTAACTAGTCCACATCGTCCCACTGCAAAAAGGCCCTCCTCTACCTTTTCCATACAATTCTGTCTTTGGCTAGTGCTAGCCAGAAATCTATAACCTTCTATATTCTTAATATAATTCTTCTATAATCTTCTACTTAATATTCTAAAATACAGATGACTATTCTCTAGGCCGTTTAATAGCTTCTTTTAAGACATTCCCTCCACCCCGCTCTCCGCTTCATCGTTTCACAGTAACCTTACCTTAACAATTACATAAACAACATCGTATATATCAATTATGCTACAGGTGAAGCTGCTACCATAAAACAAGTATAGAATATGGAGCGGAGCCGTGACACCGTGGGATCAATAAAATTGATGTCACTCATCTTCGTTTGATGATGTATACAATTGCGTTAGTAATCTTATCTATGTTAGATGTGTTTCGGTGATTGTAAAATGTTGTAGGTACTTATTTTTCTTGTTCATCTATTTTTTTATTGATTAATTGATAATGATTTTATTTCTGAAAGTAGGTTTGTACAAACAGTTTTACACGTCAATCATATTTCAAAATGTGGTTTCAAGATGTGGTCGGCATTACCTATCAGACTACTCTGAGAAGAAAGGTCCAAACAAACTCAGAGGTCACAATCTCTTTAATAAAAGAGTTTGTGACTAAGATTAGTCAAGATTGGTCTTGGTCAGACTATGTGAAGACTATGTAGATTGGTGTCTGAAATGGTGAAATGTCGTTTCATATCTATTTCTAGAACAACTTTCAACAGGATTGACATAGGCTTTTTGGTAGCTTAAATATCAGTCCCAAAAAATTTAGGCTTTTCCATCAACGTTATAAAATGTCACTTTGTCAAGACTTTCTGGTAATTCATGAATTATGCTGTCGTTTCGTTTATTTTGAGAAATTCTGGTGTATACTTAATACCTGACGGCTTTCCTCTAACCACCGAACTGTGGGGTGCGGAAATCACTCTGGATTTCAACACTTCTCTTCCACATCAAAGGAACGAGCTTCGATCACCACATTTGAAATATAACTATAAATTACTTTCTTTCTTTGTCAATCTTCAGTTAGCATTAGCTTAGATTTTTCAAAAATTGTTTACCTAATTTTTACCACTGCAAGTTCGGTTATTTCCATTTAGACAGTTTTCGTACCTATTGAGTTCATTTATCCCATGGTGTCTTACCTCGTTTATTATATCTAAATCGAGTCTACTATACCACCGCGAAGTATAAACTTATCGAACAATTTATCGTCGACAGTTCTCAGATAATCCGCTTATTTACGCAAATCTCTTCTGAGTTGACAATTTATTTTACAAGAGGGAAAGAGTATTGTTTTACTGCCTACATACATTACATAAATATATCGTATTACATTAGGTCATCGCCTATGTATTTACCAGTGTAACTCGTTTACTGCAATAGAGGTTTCAAGTTGAGCTAATGAAAGTAAAATCTCATTGGTACCTACTCTCAGTTCATAATTAAGTTGCCACAGATTTATTACAAGATGGCGTCTTTTTCTACCACTGCGGTATTATGATTAGTGGAGATAATAGGGTGTAATACATCCACCAAAAGAATTAGGATCATGATTTAAAAACCAAATAGGACATTAAGGATCTGGGGAAACCCAGGCCAAGGTTTCTTGCAAGCAGAAGAAAGCACATGACATTTTGATTATAAGTGTGTGGACTTGGTGGGGAGGTTTTTGCCCAGCATAGATAGCAAGGGGTAGAGAAAAAAATATGTTTATAAACCATCTAGTTTTTAAACATTTTTTTTCTCTATCCCTTGCGCCCTTGAGTATACCCGCTAAAATTAACTAATTTGGGGGATCTCCCCCAAATCAGTTTATTTTGGCGGTTAAACTTGGGACTCCCATAAATTCTTTAACAATACTAAAATTATCTATAAAAACATATAATAATAAGACTGCAGCTTTCTACATAAATATAACATTACAAATAAACAAAATCACTGCTTTCATGCAGTTTTACGACTGTCATAACCAACACCATACTTAGACTTGAAACTCTACTAGTTTCTCCGACGTGGGAAGTTCGATGACATTGCGAACATTTTTCCACAACCAATTAGGATTTCCCGTTAGGCACGGAACTCGGAAGTCCTTTAAGACCACCATTGAAACGCCATGACACAAAAACAAGTGATGATTGAAGCAATTTCATAAACTAAAGTTAGACTTTTGACAGTTGCGTTGATGTGTGTGAAATGAGGAAAAAATTAATTTAGTTTCCAAAACTATTTAAATGAAATGTATCATCCACAGCTTAGTAAAGTCCCATACAATCACCTTTCAGTAAAATGCTGTGTTGGTTTAGAAAAATTGCGACACTAACTGTCTCCTGTCAGTCTGTGTTGCAACTTGTGTAGTCTAGATGCAACTTTATACTGTAACTGGTGGGTAAACAGGCTTCTGTCATCATTTAGTCGTAGTTAGTTAAGTACTATCAACTTGCCTCTCAACTGCCGTGGGCGTTATGTATGCGTGCATCCTCTTGCGTTACGTTTTCTGCATTATGAGTGCCATAGACAGATTTCTCAATTTAAAACATTTACGATTATTGTGACAGACTCAAAATGGGGGGGGGGGGGGGGGTTGGTTCCTTGCAAGATTGGTGACCAAGTCGTGATATTTTTCACAATTTAAAAAGTTTATTTTCATAGCAAGCGATTAGGCCCCACTTTGAGTTGCTTAAGAGGTTGCATTCTTTATCTAATTCAAGATCATCCTTTTTTCGTTAATAACTAGGTAGTTAGAAGTCTTTTCTTTTGTCGCTTTAACTATTTCCTTTACTTTGACGATGTTTTTGAAAAGATTGATTTTGAAAATATAGGTACGCGATAATGTAGGTAGGTGCTTTATTCAAATATCCAAATGTATATGTCTAAGATTTACTTACTACTTACTCATGCGATTGCAAAACGATCGATAAGTCGGCTTGATTAATTATTGAACAGCTGCTGTATGACCTCTATAATTTCAGTTTACATTTACTCTTCAATCTTAAATAAACTGGATTTTAAGTAGGACTAGAGTCATTTAAACCAACAAGTAACAATAAAGTGTCTTCGAAACCTGCCTGCGTCTATTACGCAACATCAGATTCAAAATTCAAATTCAGAACATCAGTTCTCCCATCATGGTCACCCATATTTTTTAAAATCTATATTTATGACAGTGTTGCCTCATACTACTCACACTTGATATTTTATTCTTTTTAAAATGTAACTGGCCATTTTCAAGGATCTTGCTCGCACTTAAACGGACGCGTGTAAAAATAATTTCATTATTATATTCTCCGATTGATTTCGTAATTCACAGTCGTAGGATGCAACGGAACGTTCATTCCTGAGGAGTTAGTCATAGTTTAAGTGAAATCGGTGCATATACATATAATATCAAAGGATTTGTCAGAATCTGAAGAAGAATTTGCAATTATCAATTAATGTAATGCAAAGAATTTGCAATTATCAATTAATGTAATGCAATCTGCTGCTTTATGTGAAGTTTATACTCTTCTAAAACGTGTAGCCTGATTTGAGTTTTGAATTCTCCCACTGCATACCCCTGCAGGGCAGTGCTGGGGGCCTAAAAAGGCCACTTTGGCAGATCATAAAAGGATTACAGAATGGACAGTTAACTGTTAAGTTAATCGTATCAAATCACATTGGTGAAGCATTTTTCAGTTATTTTTTGTCAGTGCTAAAATACCAATCAATCCAATCCAAATCCAATCCCAATCTCTTTGATTGTACCTACGTAGTGCAGCGAAAAAAAAGAAAAACACGGACTGTCTTCGCCATTTTATAATTCCTTTTATGATTCTCCAAAGTGGCCTTTTTAGGCCCCCTGGTTGCCAAGACCTCAATTAAAGAACATTGCTCGCTACTGTTCCTCATTGCATGTTTCCGATTTCCAACCATTAAGTTCAGGGTTTCACACGAAGGTTATCTTTTCCATAAGGCAGTGGTGTTTAGATTAAAGGCCTACGTAGACTGGGACGGCATAGCAAGGGGTGTTGCCGTCAGTCAGCGCACACTAATCGCTTAGATATCGCGGCATTCTACCGGCTTCCCCGCTTCTCTACCCCCGCCGCCTCACCGCGCGGTATGTCACAACGAGCGCCGGAGTCCTTGGCATGCCGTTGCCTACCGCAGGACGCCACGGCATACCGCCGCGGGAGCCCGTGGCGCGTCTTTCAATGCCGTGCAACGAAATCCCTTTCGATGCCACGGCATCATTTTAAAGCATAGCAATTTCAAAATCAAAATGTTTTATTTCACATAAACCTACATGGGCACTTATGAAACGTCAGAAGCTAGGTGCACGGTTCCAATTGGTCGTTTCCTATGGAGAAGAACCGGCAAGAAACTCCATGGTTACTCTTTTTAAAAATAATTGGCTTTTACAATGTTTCCAGATTACAGTAGGTATGGGAGGACAGCGCAGGCCTGTCAACAAGTACCAAGTACTTGATAAAATAGAAAATGGTCTACAGATCTAAAGTCTATAAGGCCTACAAAGTCCTCACATTTACAAAATAAGAATCTATCAAAAGGATAAATAATAAAAAAAGAAAAATAATAATAAAAACCTACTAAAACCAAGTGTTATGATTCCCATTAAAACCACTAATAAAGAGGTGAACATTTTCAATTATCTGTATATAAAGAAAGAGGTGAACATTTTCAATTATCTGTATACAAATAATAAAGAAATTATGTCAAAAAGTATATAATGTCAAATAATAAAGAAATTATGTCAAAAAGTAAGTAAAAAAAAAATTAATAAAAATTAAACATCGTAATTTGAGAGCAGTTAATAGACATTTACATAGTTATGCCGTTAATGAGAAGCCAGGGAAGCCACATGTGCAGAAGGAATCATTGCCAGACTACCTTGTCTTCAACGTAGACTTTAATCTTATAATATGCTTTTTTGATAAGGACAGGTTTGATGAGGGTTTTGAACTTTCCATCGCTAAGTTCTGTAACCGGCTTTGGCAACTTGTTATAAACACGGATGCTGTTTACAAGACATGACTTGCTAGTTTGAGTTAATCTAAATTTAGGTAACACAATTTAATTTTTACTACGTGTATTTATATTATGGAAATCGCTTCTTATTTTGAAGAGTCCTAAGTTTTTGCGAACATACAAAATACTTTCTAAAATATAAAGAAATTGAATTTGAATTTGTTTCTAAGAGACTCGCGAGGACCCATTTTATAGATTGCGCGGATTGCCCTCTTCTGTAAAATGAAAATTGAATCTACGTCAGCTGCCAATTCCCACAGCAGAACACCATAAGACATAATACTGTGGAAATAAGCAAAGTATACTAACCTAGCTGTGGCTATATCTGTCAACTGCCTTATTTTTCTTACTGCATATGCAGCTGAACTTAATCTACTTGAGAGAGCTCTAATGTGTGCGCCCCATTGTAATTTTGAATCTAAAGTAATTCCTAGAAATACAGTTTCCGTAACAGCATCTAGTCTTTTGCCATCAAGTTCTAAATTCAGACCCACTTGAGGTACATTTGGTAATGAAAACTTAAGACATTTAGTTTTGTTCGCATTAAGTAAAAGATTATTAGCTGCAAACCACTTCGAGAGAACAGCCAGACTATCGTTAACATGTAAGACATCCGTGTCTTTTCTATCTATTTTAAAAATAAGGGAAGTGTCATCAGCGAATAAAATGATATCCGACAAGTTAGCCATCATGTAAGGAAGGTCATTAATATAAACTAGAAATAGGAAAGGGCCAAGAATTGAGCCTTGAGGCACGCCCATCTTAACTAGAGACCCCGAAGACGTCGCCCCGTTAACGTTTACTTTTTGCTGGCGCTTTGACAGATAGGAAAGAACAAGATCAGCAGCTTGTCCACGAATTCCGTAGTGGTATAATTTACAGATCAGTGTATTATGGTCAACGCAGTCAAACGCTTTTGAGAGGTCACAGAAAATGCCAATTGCATCCTGGGACTTTTCCCAGGATTCCAAAATGTGACTGATGAGTTTTACTCCCGCGTCTCTCGTCGTCCTACCTTTCGTGAAACCAAACTGGCGACTATGTAAAATCCCATTTGAATTAAAATGTGACAACATCTGGTCCAGCATGATTTTTTCATAATTTTGCTCAATGCTGGTAGCACAGATATAGGTCTATAATTGGAGGGATCAAACTTACTACCTGATTTTAATATCGGTACTACTTTACTATGTTTCATTAAGTCAGGAAACGTACCGTTGTCTAAACATTGATTAAATATGCCTGTTAGGGCAGGGGCAATTGTGTCAATAATATCTCCAAGAACCTTAACAGAAATCCCCCATAAGTCTTCAGTGTTTTTTATGTTAAGACTTTTAAATGCTTTTTTAATTGTGTCAACAGAAATGGGCTTGAATTCAAAGCTTGGAATTTCCCTATTAAAATTTTCCTTAAGAAGGGCTTCAGCTGATATAGGTGATGAGGGGAGAGACTTTGTAACCTCTATTGGGATATTGGTAAAGAAATTTTCTAGTGTCTCAGCAACTTTTAACTTATCTGAAATTGTTTCATTATCAATTTTTAGGGACAACTCATTCTGATCTCGCTGTTTTGTGTTTCCAGTTTCTTTGTTTATTACCTGCCACACAGCTTTTATTTTATTTTTAGACATACTAATTTTGTTACTAATTAATTTAGATTTAGCCTCAGCGCAGACTCTTTTGAATATTTTAGAATAGTTCCTTACATAATTATGAAGGGCTTGATCAGAAGTTAATGATTTCTCACGATACAGATTATATAAAATATTTCTGCTTTTTCTAATGCCAGCAGTGGCCTATTCACTAAATTTTGGTTTAGTATTTATAGTAACTTTTTTTACAGGACATGCTTTATTGAATTTTTGACATACTGTAGAAAATAATGTACCATAGTTTATGTTGGGGTCATGTGAATCAAAACTAGCTGTGGAAAGATTGCTAAGAACATTATTATTAAACATTTTCAATTTATTTTTAGTTAGAGGTCTTAATTGAATGGATTTATCTATGTGTAATCTTTTACCTAAGTCAAATGATACAAGTTGACCAGTATGGTCAGAGCTGACGCCAGTAATTAAGGACGAGTCTTTTATTTTACAGTTAGTAAATACATTGTCGATGCATGAAGCTGAAGTTGCTGTTATTCTAGTCGCTTCATTAAATATACATTTTAAATTAAATGATTTAAACAATGATATTAGCTTACATTTTTCTGGTGAATTAACTAATAGATCAATATTTAGGTCACCACAAAATAAAAACTTTACTATCTTTAAAAAGTTTACTAAGTATTTCTTCCATTATGATCAAAAATGATGACAAATTTGAGGCTGGTGGTCTATAAACACATAAGAAAGTATGGCCTTCAACTTCTGCACATGCTACCTCACATAAGCGATCAACAGAGCAAGCAGTGATATCCTTTCTTTCTTTATACCTAAAAGAACTATTACATAATATCAAAGTACCACCCCCTATTGAGGACCTGTTGTGCGCACTGGCAACTGAAAAATTATTGACATTAAACAACATTCTATCCGGTTTTAACCAGGTTTCACAAAAACATAAGATATCCATATGATATTTATCTATTAACATTTCCACGTCTAGGATTTCTGTCGTATTTCTATATCGATACGTTTGAATGTCCATTAGTAAAAAATTAAATCCCTTGCCATGTCTTCCGGTCTGCGTAGGCCTTAATTTTGAAAGTTATATTACGACAGAATATACATACAGTTAAAAAACAATAAAAACTTCAATTTCAATGTCTTTTAGAACTGTTGTCATGTCATTATTTCATCCCACAAGCTGGTTCTTTTTCAGTGGGAAGCTTTCTTCGAGATAACCTCTTTATATTATGTTATATTAATTAAAGACAATAAAATGATGTAAGTAAAACTGCTAAATGGAATAATGATGTACGCCAAGTGTCAAGGCTGTTGCGGTCGTTACTTCAGTGAAGAGATAGGAGAATGTTTACAATCTCTCTAATAGGTAGGTACAGATGCACCGAATTTAGTTGTAAGGAGGTCAATATTGTATGGAATTGACTTTGTTAATAATTAAAATATCTAAATATTTTTTTCAAGCACTGTAGTCCATATTATTACAATAGATAAGATACAATTACAGCATTAATTAACAGTATATAATTTGCATTACGAATATGTAAGTACATTAGATTAATGAAAATAGTTTCATTTGAGTATGGGACTATACTATGAAAATGGTTTCATTTGAGTATGGGACTATAACCAAGAATAGTTTGCTAAGGTGGGCACAATCAATTAATTCCTCAGAAATCTGTGGATAATTTGCTCTAATCTTGGGATGGGCTAGGCCTTTCTTGCTCATATGTTGTGGCCAGTATCATCTTGACGTATTCACGTATTGATATAATAGATGGATTCAAACCGACCCTAAGGTCCATTTGCATCAGACATCACAAAATGCATTCAACGCTGAACGAGTTAAAAAAAACGTTATATTTCTGTCAATCGTTTGAAGATGTCACAGACAAAATTATGTTTCAAATGCGTTAAATGCATTTAGTGACTTGTGGTGCAAGACACTGAGGATGTGTGCAAGACAAGTAGGCTTAAAAATACTTTAATGTTTATCGAATTTAATGAGTTAGGTTGGTAGCCCTTTTAACAACCACGTGTCGGTGGAGGTCGCGACACGTCGCGAGAATCCGCTGTTTGTGAGAATCAAAGCTGGTCTATTCTGTAAAATTTTAATGTGAAAACCTAAGCGAAGTGAGCTGGAAGTCAGCTGTCACCGCACGTGATGGTATGTATTGATACTACGATGACACAAATCGCTTTAGCTAAGTTTTCACGGTGAGATTTTTACAGAACAGATCGGCAGGAATGGATTGCTGGACATCGATCGGACACCGATCCTGCGAAACCGACCTTGGAACCGAAGCCGATAGACGTCCACGTCTTTCGATTAAATGATGATGATGATGAAAAGAGAAAATCAATAGAACAATTGATTGAGAACGTTACTCAATGTAAGATTGTATCATAAGTGATTATCGGATGCATATATCATGCATACCTAATTAATATTTTTTTTACAAAATGTTCTCTACTGTACGTAACTTATTACGGTTGGTATCTAACCACTTCTGCATACCCTGTCATTATTATTGGCAGAACTAGGATTCATGAATTAAAAAATATAATCAAGTAACTATTGTCGATTTTAATTGATCAACTTATCAAACGTCAATTAGGTATATCGATTTCGTAATCGACTAATGGTAACAAAACGTTTAGTTGATTTATAAAACGTAACCGATTATTAGATTCATTAACAAGTTTTTAACTCAGTTTTTATCCAAAATAATACCTACTTGTAATAAAATGGTATTGCGTCTATTAAGTATGCATGAATTTTAATGTTCTTTTCATATTTCAAATTGACCTGCTTTTTTAAATTCTTTAAACACGTGGAAACATAAAATTGCATTTTTTTTTTAAATTTCAAATAGTTACACATGACAGCGCAAGCAATTGAATGTGTTTCAAGATTACAAAATTGTCACAGCACCAGAAAATATTTCATATTCACATAATTTTTACGTGAAACTACGAATGTGTTACGTCAGAGTACCTAATGATACATAGAGCATTAAAGTTTTGTTGGTTTGCCTGTACTGTTAACATCACACGCATTAGAATTCACCTGATTTCTGAAAGCTAGCAAGCTAGGATGTCTCGTAAACTAGATCCTTGGGTAGGTAACCTGTTACGATACCCATTGCAAAACGTCTCTGGGGAGTTTCTTGCCCGTTCTTCTCTATAGGAACCTACTACGCTTAGGAATGGGCATCTAGTTTCATCTTTCTGACTGACCGACCCATTGTCAATAGTGCCTGTAGTTAGTTTCATTTAAATAAATGCTTTAAGTTTTTTTGGTGGATTGAAGTAGTCTCGTCTTTGCTGAGAACCACAACCGCGCTTAGGAGGTGATTAAAGTCCGTCATTTTTTCTAGCCTGCGAAGTTCAAAGTAAAATCCTTGTGACGGCTTGGAAGCTTGCGAATTTGAATGTTTGTTACTCAACTTAACATTAAATACACTTTTCAGAATATACCTAATCATCATCTGCCTAGCCTCTTCTTAACTATGTTGTGGTCGGCTTCCAGTCTAACCGGATGCAGCTGAATACCAGTATTTTACATGGAGCGACTGCCTATCTGATCTCCACAACCCTGTTACTGGATAATACGATACCCCTTGGTAAGACTGGTTGTCAGACTTTTGGGCTTCTGACTACCCATAATGACTGTCAAAGTTCCACGAATGACAGCCGGGACCAACGGCTTATCGCGCTTTCCGAGGCACGGAACTTTTCAAAATATAATCATATATTTTCGGAAAATAAAGGTGTTACCAGATGTAAAATTCGTCAGTTTAGGGCATGCAAATAAATTTTACATGAATATCTATATAATAGGTGATTATTTTAGCATAATATACAAATACATATGTTCTAATAATCCGAATACATGTAGTTCACCTAAGATGCGAGTGAAACCACGGACAATAGCAAGCGACATAATAATTTGATCCAATTTACAAGCAAAGTCAACTACAAAACCAACTACAAAATGAAACTCAACGTAGGCATTACATGTAATTCAATAGTATGATACTAACACAACACAATGTTGGGACGTAATTTGCCAATAAGTGCAATTTTTCGCAATCTCCCACAAATGTAAGATTAACGTAAGATGTGAGCACAGAGCATTTTGTTACTGTACGATCATAATTGGTAATCTCACAGTATAATAATTTTACATTTTGATATTACAAATGCTGTGGGTGTGTTTTAAACATGGGACTTTTTTGAACTTTGATAACCAAAATGGTAATTAATTATTTTTAATAATGCTTAACTATTTTAGTTCAATGTAGTTTGGTAATGTGAACTGGCTTTATTTATCTCAATTGTTAGCTGGTATTAAGGTTATGCAAATCAAGCATATAGTTTACTCTGCCAGGGACAACCTCGTCCTTATTGCGCAACATTTTGAAGGACATTGCTTCATACGTTGGAAAAATTTGTCTTCTCAACAACGTAAATAACGCAATGAATGTTGTTGAGCTGTCAAAATTAAAGCCAAATGAAAATGAAAATCGATCTTAAAGTCAGAAAACGTAACACACAGCGAAATTAAGGCCGAGAGCTATACACGTTAGGTACTTAGCACGAATGAATTTATGATCAGTTTTGGTTCAAAATGGCTTTGGTTGCACTATCAACGAACTCGTCTAATTAATCACAGTTTAACATAACGATCTTTTAGTCGATTTAGGGCTGATTTTTCCAACGCCAGATAACTTTTATTCAAGGAATAAAATTGACGTTTGACAGTTTTTGTATGAAATAACTGTCAACATTTCAAAATTATTCCTCGAATAAAGTTATCTGGCGTTGGAAAAATCAGCCCTTATAAGATTAGCTATTTGATTAGATAAAATGCAATAAATAAAAATGCATATATATTTAAAATGCAAATACCTGCTTAGTGTGTCTAAGCACCTGAACGTCATGGGTTTAATGTAGTTGTGCCACAGAAGTAATGTTTACATATTTTTGGGGAGGTGGAAAGCAGAAAAATGTGGCCACATTAAAAAGCTGGCCACCGAATTTATGGTTATAGGTCCCCATCGCCTATGGACATCTGCAAACCAGGGGGGTAATTGTATAGTCCTCGCGCGCCTGTATGAGTGGCGCGCGGAGGCACTACGCCGGGGGGAGGATCCGCTTCCGCGGCAAATCGCTGCGGAGCGGACGGATCACCGGCGCGATCTCATGGCGGCATGGAAAGAGCGACTGTCGCAACCCAGCGCAGGGCACGCCGCGATAGCGGCGATAAGACCCCTCTTTGAGGAGTGGCTAGAGAGGCGCCACGGCGCCCTCACCTACCGCCTGACGCAGGTCCTCACCGGACACGGATGTTTCGGGAGGTTCCTGCACATCATCAGGCGGGAGGAAACGCCCGGGTGTCACCATTGCCAGGATCGCCCAGAGGACACGGTGGAGCACACGGTGGGGGTCTGCCCCGCTTGGGCGGAGCACCGCCGTGTCCTCGTAGAGGCGATTGGCAGCGACGGCGACCTCTCGCGTCCGGCCCTGGTGCAAGCCATGGTCCGGGGCGAGAGGGAGTGGGAGGCAGTCACCTCCTTCTGCGAAGCAGTCATGCTAGCGAAGGAGGTGGCGGAACGGCTCAGGGAGAGAGCCTCCCGTCCCAGCCGCCGCGGGAGACGCTCCGGGCGTCGGGAGCCGCGTGACGACTCCCGGCCACCGTAGGCGCGGGCCTGCGGGCGGAGAGTAATGGGTAGCTCACCGCCCGATCAGGACCAGGCCCGTGCCGGACGGCGCGTACGTGTTCCACGCGCGCCTCAAAGAGATGTCAGCATCGGGGAGGGGCCCCTTAGGGCCGAAGCCTGCCGGGTCAGCGGGATTGTCCGAAAGGGTTACCGCTGGCCCGGAACATAAAGGGCTAAGGAATGAACACGGGTGGGTTTTAGTCAGTAAGAGTCTGACACTCCCTTCCGCTCCACCCAGAGCGGGAGGAGTCATTTGATGATTTCCCATCCACAAAAAAAAAAAAAAAAAAAAAGGGGGGGGTAATTGTGTAATACACTATCAGTAGCAATGGCTTTCATTTTGACAGTTTAACAGCATTCATTGCGTTATTTCCGTTGTTGAGCAGACAAATTCGAATATAATATATGAAGCAATGGATTAGCAATATCTTTCAAAGTAAAAAAGATAGTGTGTTACGTAATTAGGGTGCAACATTGCAAGTGCGTTGCCAATTTGCTATTCCAGAGACAAAGCACGTACCTGTATTTACACCGACACCCACTTTCCAGAACATAGCAACGCTGCTCGGTAGCAGAAGTGTACGGTGTAAATGTAGTCATTGCACATCCTGTAGTCAGTAGTACACATGTAACATTTGCACTGCGAAAGTCGCCTTTACTGCTACGACATAAAAGCCTTGTCAATGTCAAATTGTGTGACTGTACTTCCCCGGGCGAGCTCATTCACAAGAAGCTGTACTACTACTAAACTAGAAACAAATAATTTTAAAACGGTCGATGAGAATGATGAGTCATCACTTTAGGCCAATGCGTGGCGCTAACGTAAAGCATAATTGCAATCAATTAAGTAACCCGACTGTGATCTAAAACAAAGGAAATGTTCTGGAGTAGCGACCGCGTACTGGCAAAAGTAGCGTTGGAAGGCCTCCCACAAGGTGGACCGACGACCTTGTGAGGGCCACAGGAATCCACTGGAACGGAACCAGTTGAAGTGAAGGTGCTTGGGGGAGGCCTATGATCAGCAGTGGACGTCTTTCGGCTGAAATGATGACTGTGATCTATTATGAGTTTGGGTCTTTCTCAAGTTGGGCTGTCATATCCTACACTCTCTCTATTCAATCTAACGAAACTGACTTTATAATGTAGTATGCAGACAAAGTCACAACCTTTGTTTCCATGGGATAACATGGAAATGTCCCACGCATGGCTGTGATAATTTTCGGAGCTTATATTTTAATATCCGGATTCCAGCAATACTGTTTACGGCAGTATTAGGCATAATAGCAGAACTTCTAGGTAATTAGGTACTTGCTTTTTCTCAAGAGACGCTTTTACTTTTGAATACTCTTTGTTGTCATCATCGCCACCATCTTCATCTTCCTGCCCTTGCCCTATTTACGCGGGATGACAATTACTTCCATTTTAGGTTTAACAGGATGACATGACTTCGAACCCAGACAGGCACCTTTTTTAGGGTTCCTTAGTTCTGACAAGGAACCCTTATAGTTTCATCATGGCCGTCTGTCTGTCTGTCTGTCTGAGGTTTTGCTAAGAGACCGTCAGTACTAGAAAACTGAAATTTTGTAGGAGCGTGTATATCAATTACGCCGACAAAGTGGTATAATATGATATTGTGGAAAATATTTTTTTTAGGGTAGTTCCCTTACATGTGAAGTGGGGATGAATTATTTTTTCGTCGTCTACCCCATCGTGTGGAGTATCGTTGAATAGGTCTTCTAAAATGACTTCGGGGTTGCTAAAATAATTTTTCGATTTAATGCTCCATTTACGAAATATTAAACTTTAAAGTGCAAATTTTTGTTCTAGTAGGGCGTCCTCCCCCTCTAAAAGCTAAACTGCTGGCTTGAAAAATCTAGAATTATTCACGATGATAGTGCATTTCCTGAACTTTAAAGGAAAATTATCGCGGTTAAGATAACTTTATTAGTTTAGCAGTAATAGTCGTTGAACTTGGGTGTTGGATAATTTCGTACCAACTACAAAATCCTTAGCATTAATCCTTTAAAGTGACTAAGATGAAATAGTTACTTGTTTATAACGGGTAAAGACTTGCATTGAAAAACAAAATATAACATAACGGAACCCTACACTGTGCGTGGCCCGACACGCACTTGGCCGGTTTATTTGTGTATTTAATTTCATCACCACTGCTCTCAAAACCAAAAATTCGAAGACGTGGGACATCCACCAACCCGCATTGGGGCCGCGTGGTGGATTATGGCCCACTCCCTCTCGCATAGAGGAGGCCTGTGTCCCAGCAATGGGAACAATGACACTGATTATGCATGTTTCCTTAACTCATCTTTTCTTTTGTTTGCATTTATTTATCACCTACGTTGAGTGCTCCGATTATAACCATCTCAATGTGTTTTGTATACAATTTACACATAGTAAACAGATTTAATGCACAATTTAAATTCTCGCGAAATCTAATCGCGGGCATTACTCTAATCGTGTTGCTTAAAAAGCAGTAAACGAAATAATTTAGTTAAATGGTTTCACTGTGTGTTTAATTTAAAATTAAACTTATTTTGATTACCGTAAGATGTTTCTAGCTCTATGTAACAACAAAGAAGAGTTTCTAGTAGTTTTTCGGAAAAAACAGGCACCTGTGAACTATTGTGTTTTCATGAAAGTCGTGAATGATTTCATGGGGATGGCATTACCTTGGAAACATTATTTTGTCCATCACTGAAATGTTCTTCAAGGATAAGATAGTCAAAATCAATCAATCCAAAGCTCTGTTCTATCTTAATTCACTGCTTGACACATCTCATCAGATTCTTCGACTTCCACATCCAATATGTCTCCGGCCCGCCCCCCTGTTTACGATGGTCATCTAACTCGGGAGCATATAGTACATTTGCATTTGATTTGCGATCACTACTCAAGAATTTGTCTGTTCCAATGACCATTGGTCCTTCGTGTTTCAACTAAGTGTTTTTGAGCCGTTTAAAAAAAAATCTGGAATGGGCTTTTACGGGTTAATTAGTGTGTTGACATTGCCTTTTAGATTTTCCATTCATTTTTATCCTATCCTAGGGAAAAGGCTAGACAGATTGATTGAGTGACATATCACTCAATCAATCTGTCTAGCCTTTTCCCTATGTCTGGGTTGGCTTCTAGTCTAACCGGATGCAGCTGGATACCAGTATTTTACATGGAGCGACTGCTTATCCGACCTCCACCAACTGTCTAACAAGCTTGCCGAGACGCGGAGGGGTCTCGATATGTAATGGATGGTCACCCATCCACGAACCGATCGCGGCAAGCGTAGCTTAACCTCCGACCGGCCCGTGCGGCTGTTTTTTTCCTACTGTAACTATTAAGTTGAATAAGTAGGTTAGTAGCAAAATAATTTGCTGAAGAATTTAACAATATTATAAGTAACTGTTGAAATAACTGGCGAAACTTTAGCTTCCCATTACAGTTAAGTACATTAATTCTAATATTACTGTAAATACCAAAAATGTTATTAATGGCTGCCTGACAGATGAAACGACCGGTCCTAGTTGTACGGCACACTTTTGAATATCCTTGGATATACTACTTGAATTGACTATATTGATATTTTCAGCTTTCATAATATCTTACTTGAAGGCTATAGTATTATGTTTATCATGTAAGTTAAACGAAGTGGAACATCTCACATCGAATTTGTAAAATATGCAAATCTTAATGTACAAATCTTTCTTTTATTATTTCAAACCAGTTTTTATCATTTAGTTCAATGTTAAATAAAACATTTAACAGAAAATAATCGACTTATTAGAATCGATTGTCTATGATCTCGATTATATTTTTAACAGAATATCCGACTGCTCTAGTTTGGAACTTTGAATGTAAGATTATAAGTGCAAGTTACAATTTTATTAATACATGTCATTATCGGGCCCAAGCGTTCACCCTTCTTCGGCAGTATCTTAGCCGTTCCAAAAGTGGGAGGGACGCTATATAACAAGATGGTAACATGGTCGCAACACACAACCAGTCTTCGGCGAACGAGCGAAGACACACGGCAACATGAAGTTATTGGTGAGTTGATACAAAATAGTGCAGTGCAAGTGTTTGTGCCAAAAGTGAAATAAAAAAACATTTTAGAATTCGAGTTTTGAAAATAGAAAGTTTATAGGACAAGTGCGGTTTTTTGAGTTTTTTTTATCGCGGTCTTTTGTTTTTCATTTTGCGTAATAATGCTTAGGGGTGGTAATCGACTAACGCGTTATTTTTTCTACATAAACCATGAATCTGTCACTTGAATACCACAGGGTTCTTATTTAAATAATCCTAATATTTTTTTACTTATTTAAAATTGATAATCTTCAGTTAAATATGCAAACATTTAAGACTTTTACAGGAATAATAGCTATAAAAGCTTGCGGTTCTCACAACTTATTAACAATAGCTTAGCGGTTACAGCAGTTAACCCGTGATTGCCGGTTAGAAAACCTGATACAACAACAATGGACGTCAATTTATATAAAAACGTTTTCATTGAGTAAACGAGCAATTAGTACAGAAAGCTTGTATATTTTATCGAAGCTATATCATTCACATTTTCTCACGGAATAATTCAATATAAAAACCATTGCTTTTTCTAGACAAGTTCAATCATTAAGAAAGTATTAAATGCAAACTGAATAATAGGCAAAAAAAAGTTACAAAGAAAAAAATAAACAAAATCCAAACAAAACCAAAATCTATCTAAAATACAAAGAGAAAGCATTAAAAATAAAAGTAAAACAATGCACAATTCACTTGCCAAAGGTTAGCTCGTGTTTAAGAAAGAATATTTAAATCCCACCACTATAGGTACCTACTAGAAATAAGAAGGAAACCTTAGTAGCACTATAAAAAAATATGAGAATCCCACCACTTGCACTAAGAAATAAATCTAAACACTCAGTTCATTGTACTTCCCCATGTAATAACGAACAAGAACATAATACTATACCACTCTATAATACTATACTTTACTGTCATATAACAGTTTTCTTCCTCAAAGAACCGGCTCTGCTATAATTTTCATTTCACTTTCCTGCTAAAACTAGAAAGTATCGAAAATTGTACGCTCCGAGATACGGTCTTTAGATACAAATTACTTACTACATGCATAATCATTATAGCTTAAGTGCGGATATTAGGACCAATTATGGTTTTAACATGGAAAGAAATCTGTACTTATGTCAGGAACATGTCACTAATTCGTTCAGTAAATCACGTATAGATTATTTTTTGTTCCGTACCTACCTGAAACATCCCTAGTCATCACATAATCGGCCTATAATGTAATGTTCCCATTGGTAAGACACAGGCCTCCTCTCTTCGACATGAAGTTATCATCATCATGTCCTAAAATATGCAGCATAGTTAAGTATCTAAATACTTTTAAACAAAACACGGTGCTAGATATGTTCACTAATTTCAGGAAAAGAATAATCATCTGGGCTAGTGGTAGGGTAGTCGAAACTAAAGCCCAGTGTATGAGTTCGACGCTCTTTAGTAAAGCCAAAACGATATAAACTTCCACCAACTGCAGAAAAGGTTTTAAAATTTGACATAATGTCATGGCTTTAGAGAGGCGCGTGACCAAATCTACTACAACTTGTCGGTTATTATCAATTTCTTAATCCTTATTCGTCGTGTTTCTCGTTGCAGTTCTAGCACAGACATGCAAATTGTATTAATATTATAATTTTCTAAATAATTTCAGCTTGTTAACTGTTTTGAAAGTAGGACATCGTCGAGAGGTATAGTTTTCGGTATTGGATTGAGGCAGTAATTGAAAAGTGTTTAGTTTTTTTTAAGGTGGCATACTCTAATTACAACTTTTACAATTAAAATCCTGATTTGCGGTATAAAAAATAAGAGAAAAAAAGTAAAATAATGATTTTAGAGAGTAAAAGTAGACCAATATTATTTGGTGCTCTCCTGAAACTAGAGGAGTCCCATTCAGTCAGGAAACATTAAACCTCGTTATTCCAATGACGTTGCAAAAACCATTTGTCATGTTTGAAGAATATCACAGTAGATAAATCAATTGTTTTATTGCAACTACAATATCGAAAGACTGTGTATATATTTTGATTGGGAATAATGAAAGCTCTGCGCACGAGTGTAAGAAATTGAATATAGATCAAATGTCAACATCGATTCACGTTTATTACTTTTACAGTCGTAAAATGAGTAAAAAGCTACTAATAACACTTAATACATGTCTAAAGATAATTCAGACAGATAATTAACATATTTGTTTTCAAATGAATATCATTAATCAATTTTAGTCACGAAATTATAATTCCACATTCTATCAAAGTCTATTTTGTATGCAGATGAAATATTATGCTTAAGTTAAACATCTTTGGAACACATCAGATTTAGTCCTACTAAAGCGAAAACGCAGTACTTTTGATCACATACAAAAAGCTGTGTTAGCTTGTAAAACTTAACAATTAAGATACAAAGAAAACGATGAAGGTGTCCCTAAAAACTTAAAGATTTATTTTGCAGTCTATTAATCCTAGAAGCCACGAAAGTACCTGGCAGACGAGAGTTTGCTAAATACCATAATTAGTCATTGCCTATTCAACTGGACCAAGCCAAGCCTACAAGCAGTTGCACCACGAAACTCAATAGCCATCCTTCCGCATTGAATACCTCTTCAGGTCATCGGTCCATTGCTGTATTGTGCACTAGAGCTGAAATTAATGCAATGAGATGCGTCGATGACAGTAGTACATAACACAGATAATCGGCTAGTTAGGTACTGACGCAAAAGTCACGCATCGTGAACAACGTATTATGACACATGCGGATGCATCCGATTCATAATCGCTCAGCTTAATTAGGAACGCAACTATAATCGAGTAAATTCGATGGCATAATGTAATATTTGCGGATTCATTCGTGTAAATAATCGTTATATCATCGGAATTTTATAGTATCGTGCAGGTGTTAATTTTGATGAATGACTCTAAGATTTGAATTGTAGTATATTAATATTGCTGTTGATTTTTTAACTAGTGAAATTTAATTGCAATGCTAAGCAAGATAAAGATTTATGCGAATTTAAAAGTTGTAAAAAATCTTACCCGAAACTAAAGATTTCTTTATAGAACGAAATTATTCGAGAAACGATTTAGACACGGAATAATTAAGACACAATTTCGGATTCTCTACTTTCAAATAGGACCGTGAAATTTTACTATCGTGTTTTGTTTACATGGCCGCACATAATTTGTATGGATGATTGTACGACGCAGCTGTTTTTACTGTTTCGCGGCAAATCTCACGCATACGTGACTTCTGATCACAAACAGGTTTAGCGAGAGCATTGACACTGGATATCCGATCCGTATGAGCCACGGATACGGTACTAGTGATACTCGCTGCGATTTCGCTTGGAAAGTTAAGTTTGTAGGAAGTAATTGGAGCGGAAGTGCGAGTTAATTATTTATTTACTTGAGGCTGCAACAAGTTTATTTATCTAACTTGTGCATAAACTCAGGTGGAGTAAAGAATAGTTAATGATATAGGTAACTTGCTTGCCAGAGTAAGTAAATAAATAAATTATTAACTCTTAGTCACACCACAAGATAACCTGATATATCGGCTTATCCAAAAGAAGCTAAAGAAGAAGAATAAAGAAGTTATTTGTTCTAATTTCGACACAGTTTATCCAAGACGACAACGACTAAAAATTAGTTCGGTAATTCAATTTTCATCTTAATCTTGTCAAAGGACTACAACAAAATTCTAATATTACAACCCAAAGGCATAAGCTCACTCAAACCACGATTCTTTCTACCAAAACTACAACTCATGGTAGTAGCATGTCACGTGCAAATCCCCCATACAACTTTCACTGGAGGTGTGTGTTGTAATTAATATAGAGCGGTGCACAACAAGAACGTATTTGCCTTGATGATATTTAGCCATTGTTGCTGTAATGGCGGGTTAACTGGGTCAAATGCTCGTTAGACAATCAAAATGTTGAGTAAGTAAACTAATTACTAGCTGTCAGGCTGAAGATTTATCTTGAAATATAGAATATACTCGTAGATGTGGAGGGATGAGAATTTCTGTAGTTCGAGAATGATAAGGTGGAAAATAGGGACTTGGCAAGTAATAATACATTATTTAGAAAGACAGCCAAAATAAGAATAAAACTTATAGATCACATGTTAAGGATTAAAGGTTAGGCAAAAGAAGATATATAGAAAAACATAATATAACACAACACAGTAAAAAAATAATTGAAGAGCGAAAGTTTTATATTACAAGTAAAATGCAACATTACATCAGTAATATCTGAACAATGTGGGGTTGTTAGTAGCAATAGATAAATTGAGCGTAAGGCATATAAAATAGATAAAACTGCAATTAAATATGTAAATAGAGGAAATTAAGCAACTCTACCATTAAACGTAAATGATCCGTAATCTTTCGTTGCGCCACCAATTCACTTGTATGACAAGTGGCGCCACCTACCTGCTTTCGATTATTCATAACAACATAATTGTTTCCTGCTCTCAACGTTATAGCAATTTAAACATGCATTTCTACTACGTAATGTTAAAACAGCCTACTAATAATGAATTCAAGACTCACTCGTTTTTCTTTTCATAATAAGTTACTATCGGAGGGGCCCGTGGCTAAATAATAACAGCCGCACAGTTCGATCGATCAGGTTAAGCTACGCTTGCTGCGGTTGGTCTGTGGATGGGTGACCATCTTTACATACCGAGACCCCTCCGTGCCTCGGAAAGCACGTTAAGCCGTTGGTCCCGGCTGTCATTCGTGGATCTTTGACAGTCGTTACGGGTAGTCAGAAGCCCGAAAGTCTGACAACCAGTCTTACCAAGGGTATCGTATTACCCAGTAACTGGGTTGTGGAGGTCAGATAGGCAGTCGCTCCATGTAAAATACTGGTATTCAGCTGCATCCGGTTAGACTGGAAGCCGACCCCAACATAGTTGGGAAAAGGCTAGGCAGATGATGATGATGGAATAAGTTACTATCCATCTCTATTACGGTAATTGGTTTGTATAAAATGCAAATAGTAATGAAGTCATAAAATATATGAGTAAGTTTACTTTTAGCTTCATTTCTAAGTCCTCGTCATTTCTGCGATGTCTCAAAGTAATATTAAATAAAGGATTGCCTTTGTATAATTAACGCATTCTTATCTTTGTTGACTTAGGTCAGTTCGGTAGCTTCTGATTACGACTTAATATTTTGTGGAACGTTAATGCCTTGAATATCTGGGTCAAAATGTGAAAAACAAAAACACTCTAAACCAGTTTAATTTTGAAGGTCGTTTGAAAGTTTTGCTGTTGATAATTTTACGTTGTTTTTATCGTGGTTAATTTCGAAACATTTTGTATCAACTATCTCCCCTGATCTTCTCATGATTTAGATATTCAACAAAAGATAAAACTTAATCAATGATCTTTATATTTTCATTAAAGAATATGAAACTGAATCACTGCTCCTATTATAACAAAAGTTATGATATTAAAGTCAGAGAGATATACAGATAGTGCCAGTCAAACAAAACACAATCGACCTACAGTTTTACTGATTATATCTCCTAATTGTTGAGCATTGCACAACTTGCTACAGTTTCTTACTATTATGAAGGCAACGCATTGGCCATATCTCTAGGCCGTTAATTATTTATATATAATTATAAACATGTAGAAAGTTTAGCAAAAATGTTTGTACACATAATTAAAACGTCCATAAGCGTTTGGAAACTAAATGGCTCTCTGCCCTAAATACGCTATAGGAATAATAACTGTCTGCAGTAGATTGTTACTTTATTATCGTACTAGCTTCCGCCCGCGACTCCGTCCGCGCGGATGTCGGTCTTCGCGTGGATGGTTTATTTCTCCATTTTGAGTACCTAACTCTGACAATGACATCTTATAAATATCTATTGGACCCAAATACGGCTAAGCCTATAATAATTAAGGAGATCCCTCTATTGAGCTACTGCTGTTGAGCTCGCGTTCTGTAGTAAGTATTTTTTTCATAGTAATTCCGACCTTGATAAGTAGCATGTAGCAGTAAATTACTGACAGTGACGAAAAGTTTGCAATAATAAAAAAGTGATCGTGACAATGCGACAGAAAGTTAATTGAGAGCTTCAGCATACACAACATTGTTAGTGAGCTCGTCCGGAATATGAACATGAAGATTTCTTGGACTGCTCACACGGGAAAGAGCTACGTAAAGTTGCCCGTGTGAAAAACAACTCGCGGTAAGATCTACGCCAGCAACTCCTAGGGTCTGACCTTGAGCCTTATTTATTGTCATGGCGTAACACAAAGCTACAGGAAACTGTATTCTCTTAAATTGAAATGGAAAATTATCCACTACGGGTAATGCAACGTGTGTTCGCGGTTCTACAGAACAACGTCTATGAATAAAACCGAAAAAAAAATTTTTTTTTTCGACGTATTTTTCCAGGATAAAAAGTATCCTATTTTATGCCCAGGATAATAAGGTATAATTATACCAAGTTTCATCGAAATCGAACCGTTAGTTTTCACGTGATGCCTGCATATACAGACAGACAGACAGACAGACAGACAGACAGACAGACAAAAATTTTTTTAATCACATATTTGGGTTTGGTATCGATCCAGCAACACCCCCCGCTATTTATTTTTTCAATATTTTCAATGTACAGAATTGACCCTTCTACAGATTTATTATATGTATAGATGAATCATTTAAAAATGGTATTTTGTCTTAAATAGTTTCCTTAACTGTCGATAGAACATAAGCATATATTTCATTGTTTCCGAGTTGTATAAATCGAAACTATTTCACTCTTGCTTCGGTAACATCAATAAAAGGTAAAATTCATTGAACACGTTTCTAATTAACATGATTTATATCAGGCGTAATAAAACAATTCGTGCCTAATTGATGCGAAGACAGAGACCCGAGGAAATGAAACAAACTATCAAACTTTTTATTAACTTAGTTTAACAATACAGCTGTTGGGAATCACGAATCGAGATTATATCGAGAGAAAGTGTGAATTTTGTATTCTACGTCGACATGAGTTTAACTGGTTCGATGCAACTTTTACTTTGTTGCGTATTCGAGGGTTGCAGCTTAGGATTTTAATCCACTTATATCATTGTTATTTAACGTTTAAGGAAGTTCCACGTCATTCCTTATTGTTACGTAGTCGACTTGGTATTTATTTTGAATTGTATGTAAATTCTGCTGCATAATCACTTTTGGCACACAAACTTGAACACAATTTCAATAACCCACATTGATGGTAAACTTAACAATTACTTAACTCTTCTTTCCTTGTCTCCAGGTTGTATTGGTCGCATCGCTGGCCGTGGTGGCCTTTGCCAGTGAGGAGAAAGGCGCACCGAAACAGGCGGCAGCATCCGAAGACAAGAAACAAGAGAAGAGAGGCATCTATGACATTGGACATTACGGAGGCGGCGGCGGTGGTGGCGATGAAGGTGGATACGGAGGACACAGCTTCGGACACGGTGGTGGAGAGAGCATAAGCCTTGGCCACGGTGGTGGTGAAAGCTTCGGCCACGGAGGTGGTCAGAGCTTCGGCCATGGAGGTGGCCAGAGCTTCGGTGGCGGCGAAAGCTACGGCCATGGTGGTGGCGATAGCTACGGACATGGCGGCGGTGACTTTGGAGGTTCAAGCGGCGGATGGAAACCCATCGCCTCAGAAGGACACGGCCACCAGCACCAACACCACGAACACGTTAAGACCATCGAAGTCATCAAGAAGGTCCCTGTCCCATACACCGTTGAGAAGCACGTTCCTTACACCGTAGAGAGGAAAGTACCTTATGAGGTCAAGGTCCATGTGCCCCAGCCCTACACCGTTGAAAAGAAAGTTCCCGTGACCGTTAAGGAGTACGTCAAATACCCCGTGTACGTCCCTGAACCCTACACTGTGGAGAAGAAAGTACCTTATGAAGTCAAGGTGCACGTCGACAAACCTTACGAAGTGAAAGTCAAAGTACCCACCCCTTACACCGTTGAAAAGAAGGTGCCTTATGAAGTCAAGGTTCACGTGCCCCAGCCCTACACTGTTGAGAAGAAGTACCCCGTCCCCGTGAAATACGAAGTCAAAGTGCCCCAGCCGTACGAAGTCATCAAGAAGGTGCCTTATGAAGTGAAAGTTCCCGTCGACAAACCCTACAATGTCTACGTGCCCAAACCTTACCCAGTCACAGTTGAGAAGCCTTATCCCGTCACTGTTCACAAGCCTGTACCCTACGAAGTCAAGGTCCCCGTTGACAAGCCCTACAAGGTAGAAGTTGAGAAGCCCTACCCAGTGCACATCAAGGTCCCAGTGCCCAAGCCTTATGACGTGTACAAGAAGGTCCCCTACACCGTTGAGAAGAAGGTTCCTTATGAAGTGAAAGTTCCCATAGACAAGCCTTACCCCGTCTACAAGGACGTGCACTTCCCATTGGTGAAGGAGGTGCCTTACCCCGTGAAGGTCCATGTTCCTTTCTACATCAAGAAGGAGGAGGAACACCACGAGCACCATGAACATCATCAACCACAACAATACCACGGTTGGCATTGAGTGACGTTAGGCTAGGTCTCACCTTGTACCTTGTAGGTTAAGTTCAGAAATGTGATCAATTAGTATTTTTAGTGTATATATATTTTTGCTAAATTTTATGAATGTTGGTGCTGTTCGCTCACAGTGTTAATCTGATGATGCGACAGTAGTTGCGACGCGATGAATTGCTGAACGAATTTACGAATTTTGCTCTAACTTAAACAGTCGAGTCACATCGATTTCTTTATTGTTACCATTTTGAACGAGAACTGACCAAAAAATTTAAAAAAAGAAAAAATATTTCGTAGTTTTGCAGTTGACAAATATTAGGATGACCGCATAGCATTTTATTTGATGCGCGGTTCAGATGTAGATAATTACCTGTTATTAATTGTTTAGCTTTTATATGCTTTGTTATAATGTAACTTGACAAAGTACATGTACTTTGAGTTGAGGCTGATTTAATAAAAATGTGTGGAATGTTTATATTTTTTTTACTTTAACAGCTCTGCATTATTTAATGCAATTTCCAAAACTAACCCTACTAATGATTCACTATCGGATGGACCTAAGATAATATTGTTAGAATCACGACTTTTGGCAAGAGCATAAGAGTCAGCATAAGTCATATAAAGAATAATTCAAATGAACATTTACACACTGGACATGTATATGTTATGTTTGAAACAGGAAAACCACTAGATTACTGAATTGAAAGAGAAAAAATATACAAAACTACATACACACACAGATTTCACTCTTACGAAACAACTATCAGAAAAACAATAACATCATTAGCTAACTATATTATATTTTACAACTCACTATATCTTGGAACGATATAATTAATCAAATTAGAACTAGAACAATACTCATTCAAAGAAATTGTTACGAATCCAATTGTTTCTCATATTGTATTTCCAAATAATAACACTTTTTACATTAAAGAAAATTAGATGAAAGTGGTCTACGAAACAATATCAATGATTTCAAAACCAAATGACATAAAATCAATGATATGTGATTGTGAACTGAACATACTAGAAATTGACCAAGGTCAGTAATTGAGAGTGATATCGTAATCATCATATTAGATAGAAACAAATCTAGATACAGCTATACAGAAACACTCAAGAGTGGTTTCAGCCCAACAGTCACATAAAATCTTAACCAGATTGATGGTTTTATCAAACCCTGACTTATATGCCTAAGTAATCTTTTAAGAAATGGAAGTTTCCACGGTAGAACATAAAAACGACCTCAGAAGATAATTCAGACGAAGCAGGTATTTGGAAAGACCCAAAGTCTATATCCAAGATCTTCTAAGATTAGATTGTCTAGTATATTACAACTTGCAGTTTACAGCTAATTGTAAACCTGATATTTTGATTACAACATCACATACATACGTGGGTATCCACGTATATTATCCGGCTAAACTTTCTCGTTTAACAAAAGACTCTGAGTCTGCAATAGTTTACTGCAATGACTGGTCTAGGGATAATTTCATCACCGACGAGCTTAGAAATGTAATTGACAATTTGCGATGTATGAGTTAAGTTGTATCCAGCTACAATCATTTACGTACATATCTTAGTGGTGACTAATTGTAAGTCTTGCGACAAAGGTATGTCAACATTGAGATAGCTGAAAACGTTTCGATTTGCCTTATACCGAGGGCTTCATTGAGATAACAATACCGTAATTTGCAGGGATCTAACCGAATTGATCTCGATTGAAAAAGCTAAAGAAGATTTTACATGGCCTAAACGGTGTTAAAGATGGTTAATTTTGCCGAAGCTGCTAACCAATGTTTCTTTGATGGTACAAATACAGAATTTACTTATAATTGAACATTAACAAAATTATAAGTACCCCAACGGATTTAGCTCTCTTTATAGCCAACCAAAAACTCCAATCAAAAACAATAATTTTACTTATAGTTATTTTATTCGCAATAAAAATTCTGTTGAACATGGACAGGATTGCGAAGAGCCTTGCGAAGTACTTTTATGGTAATTGGTGCATTACGAGATCTGATATGGATTTCTGCACCGATGCTTCGATGGACGTAACGTTAGACTAAGCGAAGTAAAGTGAAGATTACTGGAACAATTAGGTTAATAGATGAAGATTAGTGTTGCTGGTAGATTGATTGAATGCTTCGATTAATGTGTGGGTTCTAGGCTTTCTGTTTGTTCAATCAAATGTCGCGGTGGGTAAAGTTGCGTCATTGGCTTTGGTTCGTTCATTTAAATCTAGATCCGTACTAGTAGTTGATCTATCTAGTCGTGAGGCATTCCACGCTTTGTGCACCGGGTAGCACCGGGTAGACTTCATTCAAGGAAATTCAGTGATATTTTATATTTGAATTATCTTGTGTATTAAAATTGCCCCAATTGTTTGCTAGAGTGAGTAAGTGAACAAATTCCAGGGGGCCTAAAAAGGCCACTTTGGCAGAATCATAAAAGGATAACATAATGGACAGTTAACCGTTAAGTTAATCGTATTAAATCCCATTGGCGAAGCATTTTTCAGTTATTTTATTTGTCTGTGCTAAAATACCAATCAATCCGATCCAAATCCAATCCCAATCGCTTTGATTATATCTACGTAGTGCAGCGAAAAAAAGAAAAACAAGGACTGTCTTCGCCATATTACGATACATAATGTTACCCTTTTATGATTCTACAAAGTGGCCTTTTTAGGCCGCCTGTTATAAGACATGGTTAACACCTGTTTTCTTCTGGACCTCTTATAATCTTTTAGGACAGAGACAATCAAGAATGACAGATTACTCAGTGTATAATATAATTAGATACACACTTACAAAACTGTATATTTCTTCATTATCCAGCGGTATCTTCAAAGTTATCACTTCGCTAACCTTTTCAGTTTCATCGATTTTCTCAGTCATTTATAACTAATACATCTTTATTTAAGTCAATATTACCTACATAGTCCGAAGGCTTGCAGCCAGCAACCAGTCCGTCTCCTTTCACGCATAGCTCTGGGCTTATATGACTTAGCTTTACAAACTATAATTAGCTTTGAACAGTTCTAGAGTCTTCATACGTAGTACATTATATGTATACACGATGGTTTTGAATTTCGTTGATATTGTGTCGAGAACGTAGATCAGCTTGCGTGCTTTTATTGTTTCTATCGATATGCTTATTTAACGGTTTGAACGGTTTCGTATACGGATATTAACATTCTCTGAATTTACAGACGTATAACGCAGTGTAATGCCATCCGATGATTTAGTTGACCGGTTAGGTTTAAGAAATGTTTTGAAGAGAGGTTTTGTAACTTATTCGCTAACTCTTTCACATTGAGATTTCACGGTAGGTACTGTTCTTGCCCTCAAATTACGGCAATTAACCTGCCCTGTTACTTGATATTTTATTCTTTGGTCACTATTCAAGAGGTGTGTTACGCATTGGCGGTTCCAAACTTGGGTTTAGAGGTAATCGAGTCAGAATGAAAGATGTCGGGTAACCCGTGAGCTATATAGCTTAAGCAGTGTTCGTGTTCACATCCTGGGACCATCCCATGATATACCTAGTACACATTTCGTACTGTTTGAAGTTTTAGGTTAAAATGTGGCTGTTGCACCAACGTATATCAATATTGAATTCCATTGCATCGTGTAAGCAATGTTGAACGTTAAAACATACTCCACAATATTGACTAATGCAAGCGAACGAATTGCGACAGTCTTGCTCAATTCATTTATTGTATAGTAAAAGGTTGTAATGATAATGGCGCCTCGGTTTATTAAGTTTTAATATGTGATTGTGAAAATTGATTTTACTGGTGATTGCGTTTGCGTTGACGATGGCAATAAATGGAGACATGCATATCAATAAATCAAATTACAGTGCAGAGACAAATCACGTAGCAGTTATGACCATCATAGCAGACACAATGCTTTTAGCAACGGCGGTTGGTGGCTTTACGAAGTGGCTTGATCTTCTTTCTTATATCTATGGGCTCGATGCTCAATTGTTTTGCCGCAAAGAGTCGTCAATACGTAATGCAGCAGTGATGCAGTCTGCAATGACCGATGTGATGCTAAAAATATCGTGTCTGCTATGGCTCTTAGTTTTAGTAGTAGTCGATTAGAAAGCAATGAAATGAATATCTGAAAATATATTCAAATCTTCATAATTATATTTAAAACTATATCTAAATTAGAATTAATTAGAATTTAGATATAATTATATTCATAATTATATCTTAATTCTTGTTACTAACAACCTTGCCCTGCCTATGGACTCTTTTGTCTGAAATAAATGATTTTTTAACTATTTTTTTTTACGTGTGTATGTAGCTGTTGAAAATGTAAAATGTTGTAATAAGATTTACTGAGCACCACGAACAAATTACTTTCAGTTATAAATGTTATATTCGACTCATCATCTTTATTATTTTATCTTTAGTTTTAGTGACCATTAACAACTATTTACGTTTATATTCATCGATATTTGCACTTTGCTGATTCCATAAATTCTTGTAGTTTTACCTAATCCATAAGAACTCTAGAGTTGTCAGTTTCTGGGATGATAATTAAAAAACTATTGGGTAGTATCCGTGGGTTGGATGAGTCTAGTCCATAGACTAGACTCGTCCAACCCGTGGAGTATAATTAAAGTACCTGCCTATATCTTTTAACGCGCTTACTTCAACATTGTTCTAAGATCGAAGATAAGAGTTACATACTATCCACCCTACTTGTTCTGCATTGCAAAACTTAGCACAATAAATATGTTTATTACTTGCATTATAGGTAAGTATTATTACGACTAGAAAGCTGATTGATGATTATTAGATAATGGAACTGGTGTTATTAGTGTGTGCCTCTTTTCATGAATACGTTTAAGAATCTTACGGTTACTTATTATGTTCTATCAAGTAAATGAAGTGTTGATTTAGTATCTACATAATTTATTGATTATTTTATGGGGCAAGATGGACAGATTATTCTAATTGTGCTTCATTTATTGTTGTAATTTTTATGGTGAAATCAATAAAAGTATCTTTCCACCTATCTATTATTTGTAAAAAGAAATGTTTTGCCTAGGCATAGTTAAGACTAAGTCGTTGAAACGTTGTACGAAAATATTTCATTCAGCAATAACATTAATTACAATAATACACATCGAATTTGGATCGGGAGGTAGAAGTATGTAGAGGTTGGACTGGAAGCTGACCCCAAAATAAGTCCCCACCTATGTTGGGGTCGACTTCGAGTCTTCGGGCTTTTCCCAAAGGCCAGGCAAATAATGATGAGATAGAAGTACATACTGACAGAGTGAGTGAGTGTAGGGCTTGAAACAGATTAAGATAGGATCAAAGCCAAAGGACAGAAGGCATAAAGGGCGCATAGGTGTTACGTAACTAAGTAGTTAGGGAACAACTAAAGAAGAATAGAACTTATTAATAATAACTCATAAATTCAGGTAAGGTGCAACCAAGAACACATTTCGAGATTCGTCTTCACAATGCAACAGTTTCACCAGACGATGAATCTCAAATTCTGACAGTCTATCGAGGCCGCGTACCCGAATGGTCGCCAATGAACACTTGATCGATTTGCTATTAGGAAACAATATTACACATTGTACGGTGACTTGCAATACACTTAAAAGTTCACGCTTACTAGCTTAATAGCTGCGGTTTCTTGGCACGAAGGTAGGTACTTTGTTGATGACATTTGAAAGTTCTTCTCCTGTCTCATCACGGCATAAACTATCTCACAGTCAACAGTTCAGAGGGGCAGTTCTCGTCATTTGAAGAACATTCACAGGCTGATCTCAGTCTGAATCAGTCGAAAATACCAGTCATTTCCATGTTTGACTACATGTTTGACAACATGTTTGACAACATGTTTGACAAGTTTTTGACATTGATTGTCACTGAGATGAGATCGTGATTAGATTTTGAATGTTTTTATTTACGGGAATTGACTTTATTTAAAATATTGGAATCGTCGACACGACGAAGCAGAAGAAGGCACGAACTTTAGGGGCTTACATGACCTAAAGCGCGGTCACTGTCGGACTGCATAGAAAAGAAAGAAAAGCGCTGTGACACGACGCTGGTAATTTATTGCAGAACTAGCTGTGCCCCGCGGTTTCAACCGCGTAAATGTAGCCTATATGTTAATCCAGGGTGTCCGCTACCTCCATACAAAATTTTATCAAAATTGGTCCAGCCGTTTGAGCATGAAGAGGTAACAAACACATAAACACACACACACACACACTCACAAACTTTCGCCTTTATAATATTAGTGTGTTAGGAAGCAATTATTTAATTATAAAAAATTAATTGTTTGGACTAAAAAATTAAAACACTAGTGTTTTAGTATGTTGCTGGTAGAATAATCTGACAAAAGAATGATTGTTTATGTATATTAGTATGTTTTTTATTGTAAAAACAAAGTTTTTAGAGGTATCTTTATGATTTTTTTTTATCGTATCTAATTAGTTGTAAGCCCCTTAAGTTTTTGTAAAAATAGAAGCTAGTCAGCAAAGCAGCATCTGGAAGACTGCCCAGGATACGACGGATGATAATGAAGATGATGAATTCGATATACTTGCAGTTCCTCCCAGACAATTTCACGAGAGGAGCCCGAATCATCACCATGGTCACCCCCAGTTAGATGAAAAGGGCAATTGGGATAGACTACTTGCGGAAGGCGGGGCGGGGCACGTAACCTCGTCTATATCCAGTATTGAACCGCACTAGGCTGAGTTGACTTATATGTTGAAATACCTATGTCATCAACATCATCATCATCATCAGCCTACAATAGTCCACAGCTGGACATAGGACATTCTCGGCAATTCTCACCCAGTTGCTACCAGCTACCCTGCGAAGATCGTCGCTTTACCCTACCTAGAGGGAGGGCGTCCTACCTTACATTTGCCTATTCGCGGTCTCCACTCAAGAACACGTCTTCCCCAACGTTCATCGGTTGTATGTTGTATGTCGACAGCTTTTGTTCTCTGCCGGATCACCTCATTCCGGATCTATCCCTCAGATAAACTCCTATGTGTCGCCCATATATTTAGTAGCTACAGCGTTTCCTAATTTTAGCTTTCACATTGGTCTGTGTTGGTGTTTTTAAAAGAAAGCCAGCTCATATTTAGGATTATTTAATAGACAATTCTTATTAACGCTTTGCAATAAATAAATATACTTCGACATTAATCGTCTTTAATTCCAATTACATTACATATTTTATCAATGCAATAATCATTAGAGTTTTCCCCAATTAAAGAAAGCTGCAAAGGTCAACAATTTTCTTTTCTCTTTAGGTAATAATCATTAGTATTCAATAGTTGTCTTTATTGCATTTTCTTACATTACATGGTTCAGATGCAAAGAAGTTACAGAATGGAGAGTCTTTTCGGTGACTTATTTTCAACCGCGTAAATTACGCAAAATAACAAAACCGTGTTATTTTGCGTAATTTGTAACGCAGTTTTGTTATTTGGGATATCGTGTTACCCAGTAACTGTGTGCAGCTCAGAGAGTCAGTCGCTTCATATAAAATACTGGTATTATCCTGATAGTTACACCGCATTATATTGTAGTCTTTGCCTGATAAACTGGAACTGGTAGCCATCCCCAACAAAGTTGATAGCAGATGATGATCATGATGACAGTGACACACTTCTGGCCTTACCATAGACAATGATTTTAAACTTTTACGGAATACAAAATGTAGTGAAAACGTGAGTAGGCATACAAAATATGATAATTTTACAATTAAAGTGCAAATTTATTTGACTTCTTTATTCTTTATTCGTATTAAAAATAATTGAGTATGTGTTTAAGAGGTGAAAACGGTAATTGTAGACAAGTTAATTGTTGTTTTGACTTATAAAATGTTTTTAGTTGTTATTTAACTCTAATATTTCATGCTGAAGCGTGCTGTTGAAGTCATTTGCTGGCGAATAGGAAATCATACTGCCTTTATACTTAATGTAGCAGTATATAATATACCTACCTAATAAGCAGTGGTAACAGCCCCGACTTACGTGTCGTAGGTTTGAACCCAGGCAGGCACATTACTTTGTGTGATTTATTTATGCCCAGTGCCCAGTTGCTGGATGACATGTGTCATCCAGCAACTGGGCACTGGGCCCGCGTAATGGATTCTGGCCCCTCCCTCTCACAGAGAGGAGGCCTGTGTCCCAGCAGTGGGAATATTGTAGGTTGGTTATCCAGGATAGTCTTTACCAGAAGTAGTTATCGTATTAGTGGTTCAGCAGCTTTAATATCATTATGATTGTGCCGGGACATGCAGTTCGTCGTGGACGTGGTACGACGAGGCTCATTATCTTTTATCAGAAGACAGCTGCCATGCAACCATCGATGCGAGGCTCTTGTTACAATTTAAAATTTGTAGCCTCTTACGGCAAACTAACATAAGCCCAGATGCCAGGGAGTTTGGTACCGAAATATAAGGAAACAACAATCTATCTCAAACACCGTATATTTATAAAAATAAATCTGCTTAATATAACAACACTCGGTAGCCGATATGGGTCTAGGTACCGCAATAAAATGTGGTCCAAACGGAACCTTAAGAACCCATTTACCTTATTAGATAATACATATAAATTAGGTACCTACCTAATTTCGAGTATAGTAACCTGAAGCTCACTCACACTCACTCACTCACTCTCTATCTCGTCGTCTCTCGTCTTGAATCACTCTAGCAGAGTATAGCTTCAAGCATAGTAAGGTTACTATACTTGAAGCTATGCTCTGCTAGAGTGATTGTCACCAGCCAGTGTCACTCTTATCCGACCTTTTCGGTAATTTCGCCGTCATATTTATAATTGAATTTTTTTGAACCCATTTTTCTTCCCAATTCAAGACGAGGCTCACAGCCGCCATCTCTCGCCTCGAACCGGCACGATCTCATAAGCTATGTGATGGCTCATGCCGTAGCGAAGCCAGTCAGCAAGGTGGTACTGGTTGTGAGGGGTCTGCCCTGTGTTTGTCGAACAGCATTCAAGTATCGCCTCTCGTAGAGGTCAAAACTTTGAAGGCCAAAACAAATACATGTGACATCCCAACCCACAATGGGTTCAGTTATTGGATTACGTCCCACTCCCCTCTCACAGAGAGGAGGCCCGAGTTTCAGCAGTGGGAACATTTTATGCTGATTATGTTAGTCCGTGGAAGTTATTTTAATACAGCCCAGTAATTTAAGAGCATTTACGCCGTACGGCATTTCATACAAACTTTCAAGGCCTTATTTTTCGAAATGAATGAACCGATTTTAATGAAACTTCATACGCATAAGCAGGATACAAAGGCTTAAAAAGTTAGTAGAGAACATTTTTGAAAAATAGTATTACAGCCAAATTAGACCGATTTTAAATTTTCCATAGAAGCAGAGATCTCCAGTTATATTTTTTTAAATAAGATATTTCGAAAATGTTCTCTACTAATTTTTTAGACTTTTGCATCCTGCTTATGCGTATGAAATTTCACTAAAATCGGTTCATTAATTTCGAAAAATAAGGGCTTGAAAGTTTGTATGAAATGCCGTACGACGTAAACGCTCTTAAAAGCTGCCATAAAAATGCTCAATTTTTGAAATCTGTATTGAATGTTATACTTATTTCTCAACAGTAAAGTGCAGTGTCGAAACTGTTTCAAGGTCACCGTGTGGTAAACGCACAGAGTGTATGTTATCTTTGCGCACTAGTTATGTGTGTAATTAAACCATTTGTAACTGTGGTGGTGGAACAAATATAATAATATATTTTGCTGGTGGTAGAGGTTCTTGAAAATACTCGTTCCTGGGACCTATGTATGTGTTTAAAAGGGGTACATTTAAAGAGCCTCGACGAATAACGAAACATATCCTGGACAATCAGCCCAATTGCCAAAAACGCTGGCTGGTTTTCTTGTCTTCCAGCAAACTCCTAGTTTCAGGTGTCTATGGCTAACAAACTTTCAATCCGGTGCACCGTCAGTATGTTAAAAAGCCTCTCATGCGCAAATGAGAATTGTTCTTCTGAAATGCATCCGGAATATATCTTTAGTTTATTGACTCCTAGATAGTTGCTACTCTGCAGACCGACATTTTGATCCGTTTCATCGTAGAGAAACAGTAGCTCTGTCACATGAGTACACAACCGTTTGTCTACTCATGTGGCTCTGTTCTAAATATGAAACAAAAGAAAATTTTATTACTCACCACGTAAACAATAAACAATATTACTTATTCTATTTTATTGTACAGTCAACGTGAACATTAAACTAGTTTACTGTACAGTGAGGAACAGAATAATGTGTGGAAGAATTCGTAATCATTTAAATGGAAAATCGCAATTTGTAGGTATAACTTCTGATTTTCACTACGTAGTAGGTACGTAGTTTAGATACCTTCATACTTGTTAGTCTTCTAAACTAAGTGTGAGATTTAAATAACGGGTGATTATGAAAAACATCATAAATAACCCCACAAACAAGACTCAGTTTCAAACATAAAAACAAGTTAACGACCCCCAGCATTGCAATAAGATAATAAATACTAGGAAGTAAGTTAACGCCAACGACTTACCTGAGGCGATGTGCAGTAACATGGACAACGCGGACATTCAATGAGGCCCACTCGTTAACGTAAACTATAGATACTATTAGATACCTGCTTCATCTTGCGTCGGTACGAGTTATGCGATAAAAGCTCATGCTGTGACAAAAGATGTAGCTCATGTTGTGGTGAAAAAACTTGCTGGTCAGCGAGGTTGAATGTCTAGTGCACAGGATGTGCTCAAGTAAACTAGATAGTCACTTGCTTCAATCACTCAAGTAACTCAAGAGAGTTACTTGAGTGATTAAAGCAAATGACTATCTATTTTAATAGCTTGAATGTTGAAATAAGTGAGCAGTTGGGGTTTCATGAAATATAAGATTCATTGGCAACATACAAAGTGGAGAGCAGTGGTGGCCCAGTAGCAACGGCACCGACTTACGAGTTTTAGGTTGTCGGTTCGAACCCAGACAGGCGCTTTACTTTGTGGAAACAACTTCATCACCATTGCTCTCAAAACGGTGAAGGAAAACATCGTGAGGAAACCGGCATGGCCTAGAACCAAAAATTCGAAGACATGTGACATTTAGGTACCAACCCGCACTGGGCCCGCGTGGTGGATTAAAGCCCACTCCCTCTCACCGAGAGCCAGCATTGGGAAAATTATAGGCATGATATGCTTGAGTGATTGAAGCAAATGACTTTGTTTACTTACTTTAATAGATTGAATGTTGAAATTAGTGCCCTCGGGAAGAGAGTAGCTGGGGTTTCATAAATATAGGTATGATTAATTTGCTATATACAAAATTATCGTTATATCTGTGTCAAGAGAGCAGATGCTTCTTCTCATACCTACAAAGAAGGAGTATGTATGGATCACTTTCACTTTCACCTTTAGGTTTGGTGCAGCCGTGATCTTCGGAAGATAGCTGGCACCCAATGGATGTCATTCATCAGACTGGCGGAGGTTTGGCCACATTACCGTGTATTTATACCTACAGACTTGTATTCAGCAGTGGAGTGCTCTAGCCTTATAATAAACTGACCGTGTTAGGCATGTCCAAATATTTACCACTGGTTTGACAAATCTTCACACTACATAGTAAAATCGCAAGCAACATCCACTTCCAGGTGTTACGCGAACATTGTGTAAGTTTAACAAACCGCTGCTAAACAGTGTGTGATTGAGTACGTTAGGCATTATGCTCATAATCAAGTCAGCTGATTAATTTTATAATTTACTGGCACCTTCCGTTTTGTTTGCTCATTACCTTACCTACTTGAAATGGATAGTTCTTACTCTTTTTCTGGACGCTACAGAGCGTGAATTTGAGGTTATGTATTGGTAGGTATCAGCCGATTTATTCTGTAAAAATCTCACAGTAAAAGCTTAGGTGAAGTTGGCTGTCAATAGTGTCAGTCCCTAGCATCAGGTCGAATGACAGCTCACTTTAAACTCGCTTCACATAAGTATTCATTGTGACATTTTACAGAATATATCGACAGATATAACTTGCAGGAAAAAAATATTCTGTAAAAATCTCACAGTGAAAGCTTAGGTGAAGTTAGCTCTCAATAGTGCCAGTCGCTAGTGTCAGGTCGAATGACAGCTCACTTCAAGCTCTCTTCACATAAGTATTCATTGTGACATTTTACAGAATATATTGACAGATATAACTTTGCAGAAAAAAAAATATTCTGTAAAAATCTCACAGTGAAAGCTTAGGTGAAGTTAGCTGTCAATAGTGTCAGTCGCTACCGTCAGGTCGAATGACAGCTCACTTCAAGCTCTCTTCACATAAGTATTCATTGTGACATTTTACAGAATATATCGACAGATATAACTTGCAGGAAAAAAATATTCTGTAAAAATCTCACAGTGAAAGCTTAGGTGAAGTTAGCTGTCAATAGTGTCAGTCGCTAGCGTCAGGTCGAATGACAGCTCACTTCAAGCTCGCTTCACATAAGTATTCATTGTGACATTTTTACAGAATAGATCGAAAGATATAACTTTGCAGGAAATAAAATATTCTGTAAAAATCTCACAGTGAAAGCTTAGGTGAAGTTAGCTGTCAATAGTGTCAGTCGCTACCGTCAGGTCGCATGACAGCTCACTTCAAGCTCGCTTCACATAAGTATTCATTGTGACATTTTTACAGAATAGATCGAAAGATATAACTTTGCAGGAAAAAAAATATTCTGTAAAAATCTCACAGTGAAAGCTTAGGTGAAGTTAGCTGTCAATAGTGTCAGTCGCTAGCGTCAGGTCGAATGATAGCTCACTTCAAACTAGCTTCACATAAGTATTCATTGTGACAGAATAGATCGACAGATATAACTTTGCAAGAAAAAAAAAATTGGCTTTCCGGAAGTGCCGACAGAAGTGAAAAACAAAACACAAACAGAATACTTTGCCATCACTCACTGACATATCGAAACCGTGTACATCCCGAGGACAGCCGAACACATCCGAACGTAGCGCGGTGTCGGTTACGGTAACAGTGTCGCCAGTTAATTTTTTTTTATCCCATCTCAAAAAATGCCCAAAGTGCCTAAAGAAGTTTTCACTTCAATAATAATAATACCGGTGGGCTACTATTTTTTATATTTTTAAATGTTTTTATGTTTTTATATTCTAATATTTAAAAATATAATTTATATGTGTATAAAATGAAATAAAGGGAATAATAATACCTTTATTTTCAGGCTACTTTGGCCCATAGATAAATACCTTACAGACTAACATATATATTATAATGACAATAACAATGATGCGACCGCCAGTTCGATCGAAAACTCTGACGGTCTATATCTAGTCTTATATCTCCTTTATTGGGAATCTTGAGTTAACCTTTCTATCTTGGGTAAGAGAGAAGGCCTAAGTTCCTGCGATGGGAATGCTGTACTTATAGGCTGAAAGTTTATAGTGGATAAGACAGAGATTAAAACAGAAGAAGAACTAGCAGGGGATCGAGGTGGAGGAGGGGTTCAGGGGACCAGACCGGAATAACTCGATTATTCTGTACAGCCGGAAAACCATATTACGTAATTATTTTCAGCTAATTACATTTACTTATAGATTGGATGCGGAAGGCGGACAGGATGTTGTGGCGCAACCTGAAAGAGGCCTATGTCCAGCAGTGGACTGCGAAAGGCTGAGTTGATTGATTGAATTACATTTAGATTTTGTACTTTGCGTTTTTACGTTTAAGTAAAAGCAATTCAGTCTTTCGTAGAATACCTACAACTCGTTTGCATTGCTATCCATAATATGCGGAACTTGCTTAAGACTAATATAGAGATACAAGCATGGCCTGCAAATAGAGTTACCTACATATTGCGTAACTACCTTACTTTTAAGTTTTGTTTCGAAATCTAAATAAAACAAAAGACACACGTCTCCTTTGAAATTAAGGTTAACCAAGATGAGTACGACGTTAAAACCAACCTTCTCGTAATGAAATAAGGTTTATTTTTGCGTGACATGTATCTCATTTTTTTTTCCATGGTATTGGAAATTCGACTTTAGCTTTAACTTGTTAAAGTTTGGTTTAGATTGTAACAGTTGATTGGAAGAATTGTAACGAGACCACACGTGAAAAAAAGTTTAAATCACTGGAAAAAGACAAATTGATAGGAAAGAAAGTAAAAGTAGGTAACATGTATATATTTTATTATGTGTTCGCCATGTTTTCGACGGTTTATGTAATGGTTAAGTAGCTAAGTATCTACTTAGTTATTCTAAGATCTTCGCACCGGCACTGGTCTTGCGTGACAGAACTTCTAATGGTTTGCTCGAGAAATGAGGTAAACTTTTGGTTGAATAATAAATATCTGTGCCTATTCTAAACCTATTGGCACGTAGGGTTCATAGCATAATCAGCCTATAATGTTGCCCACTGTTGGGACAAAGGCCTCCTCTCTTCGAGAGGGTTCGTAGGGTTCATTAATGTTCAATTAATACTATTTTCAACGCAAAGATGGTGAAATTCTCATCATTATTAGGATTGCAAAATTTTTACATTCATCTTCTTAGCGTATTGCTGGCAAATAAGATTTTTTTTGTGAAAATTCAAATTTAATGTTAAAATTTAGCCGAATTTCGTTCGCTGACGTAGTCATAAGATTCTCAAGAGATTGATTTTATTCTTTCTTAATACACTACGTATACTATTCTACCTGTTTCCTAGATTTAAGTCATCATCATCTGCCTAGCCTTTCCCCAACGATGTTGAGGTCGGCTTCCACTAACCGTATGCAGCTGAGTAGCAATATTTTACATGGAGCGACTGCCTATCTGACCTCCACAACCCAGTTACTGGGTAATACGAAACCCCTTGGTTAGACTGGTTATCAGACTTTCCGGCTTCTGACGACCCGTAACGACTGTCGAAGATCCACGAATGACAGCCGGGACCAACGGTTTAATGTGCTTTCCGAGGCATGAAGGGGTCTTGGTATGTAAATGTGGTCACCCATCCACGGACGAACCGCGGCAAGCGTAGCTCAACCTGATCGATCGACCCGTGCAGCTGTTGTTACTTAGCCACAAGCCCCTTATTTCCTAGATTTAAGTAATTTATGAAACAACAAGCCATGTTGCCCGCTAGGATTCCCCATCAAACTTCCATACCAACTTTCGGCCCTTATTTTACCCCTTTAAAAAAAAAAATAGTCTTACTTTCGTTATAATATTTGCAACTTTTTGATACTGGATCTATGCCCAGTTGATGGCAATGTGGCTCGCCCCCTATCACATGGGACTTAAACATAACTTGCGTAATGTAAGTGTACCTCTAGGTGCACCACTACCTAACCCTTCGACATAGACGGCGTGATGTTAATTGTTATGTTATGTTTCATGCCATTTCATGTGTTTAGATCCAGTGGTTTAGGCTGTGAGTTGTCTGTCTTTCTGTACTGAATGAATAGATTTAAGATTTTTATACGTAAGTACACTGAAAAAAATATTTTTTTACTACACCACATTAAAGCGATTTCATTCAGACTTACCTACTGACTTTATGCAGTATGAAGAAATGTTTGTAAAACAGTAAAAGACAAAACAGTAACTTTTAATGATTGAACATACTATTTACTGAAAAAAAGAAAAAAAAAAAGTAAACCACTATTACTGTAACTTAAGTCAACGGTTTGAACGATATCACCAAATGAATAAAACAGTTAATTTCACCACCAGTCAGTTTCAGTTAATTTCAGTCACCTTTTAGCTACTTACAACGTTAAAGTCTACTGTTATGACGGTAACATTTTGCCTCAAGCTTTAACTGTTTTCGGATCAGTAAAAAAATACTGTTTTGAACGTTCGGCTCATGGTTATAAACAGTTCCATGTTTAAAGCAGTTCAGATTAATGATTTTCCATTTTTATTTACTGCTTATTTCTTTCAGTGTAGGCAAAAAGGCTACCAAGCTGGAATAGGACTGGGCGGGTCACGTCAACAGCATGCACAGTGACCGCTGGGCAACAGTCTCCACAAGGTGGTGCCCAGGCCGAAGTGGTTCTAGAAAAGGATGCCTGGAAGGATTTGGGGAGGCCTTTACTTAGCAGTAGGAAACACATGCCTACTTAAAAAATATATAATATAAGGTAGAAGAAGATCTGTGGTGATAGTTTGCTAGCCAGCCCCACTACCACAACTTTGCTGACTAGCATAATTTCTCTACGGGGCTGGGACCGCGCTATGAGCAATTTCCGCATTGCTCAAGCTTAACTTAAATCGTAATTAACTTTAATACTTAACTTTAATCCATACGTATAACGTAATTTATATTATATTTTATACAGGGTTATTGGTAAAAAATTATCAACCTCTTAAGAGGACATTGTACTCATCATTATGAACAACTTTTACTATGGGACCAAACCTGAAATCGCGAAAAAAAATCAGCTGTTCCCTACATTTATGTTCGTATAACTCGTGAAAATGTAGGGAACAGCAGATTTTTTTTTTGTGATTTCAGGTTTGGTCCCATAGTAAAAGTTGTTCATAATGACGAGTACAATGACCTCTTAAGAGGATGTTAATGTTTTACCAATAACCATGTATAATAAATTATAAATTACGAATGTAACTCTGTGTGTATGTCTGTCACATCTTCACGCACAACGCCTGAACAGATTTCGACGAAATTAAGTAGACCATGACCTGTGTTAGGAAATAGGATTTATGATCCCGGCAGTACGTTCCCGTGTGATAATTACAGACCAATACGCGCTCAAAGCCACGGGCAAAAGCTAGAATTTATCATAAATATCTAATGGGTTGTTGTTTGTTTGCCAGTACCTTATGATTTAATAATACATGTTAACTAAGCCGATAGTACCTAGGTACGTCTGCATCAAACAGTGTCAAATATGGAGACAGATATAAAATATGTACACGGTACAAATCTAAAGCCGTGTGCCTGATGGGATTTCCAGGCGGCAGAGAGGACGCACTGCCATACGAATGAATGAATGAAATGCACCGATCCCAACGTGATTTGACCTGACTCGATTAATTGAATGAACCACAAAATTCGCATTAGCCGCTTAGCCTCATGTTTCGTGGTGCTACAGCGACCATTGCATATCAAGGAGTAGACCGGGGGACGCGGTAATGGTAGGGAAGACGTGCCCGTAGGATAGGATTTAAGAGTCATACCGGATATGCATCCTAGAGTAAGCATTGGACTAGTGCAGAGATGGGTGATAACACTGGTTAACAATTTTTAAGGTTTTGTTAATCCATGAAATGAGTTGTGCTAATTGCGAAAGAATACCTCTAAACATACATTTTGATGTAAGTTTAAGACTAAGAACTCACGGAGCGATTTTCGCCCGCGTCCGCTGCGGTTGCGGGCCCGCAGCTTCTGTAGAATGCAAATATTTATATAAAAAATTAAAGCACATTTCACGACGCGTTTTACGCCCGCGGTGTACGCGGTTGTATGCGGCTCCCGCTGTACCGGCGGGCAACTAGTAGAATCGCGCGGGCCGCGGTTACCCGCAGCCTCGGCGGCTGGCGCCCGCGCGCTTTGCGATCGGTTGGCGGGCGACCGCGGGGGCCGGCGGGCGGCGCGGCGGGAGGTACAGAGATCCGGCCATTTTGCATCAGTGACTTGTTATTACACGTGGCATCGTGACGTTGTCAACAAACAATAAGTATAATATTCTAATAAAATGGATATTGAAATAGATCTCTTAATTACCTTAGTACAAGAAAGGCCAGTTCTATGGGACAAGAGTTTGGAAGAATACAAATACAGTCGTTATCCGCCCGTCTTGCAATCTTGCGATCATCGCCCGCCACGTTTGCGGGCGATGATCGCAACCGCGGCGGCCGCGTAACCGCGCGAATAACCGGTCTCGTGAGTTTTGAAATAAAACCGCAGATCCACGACCGCGGCGGTTGCGGGCGAAAATCGCTCCGTGAGTTCTTAGCCTTAAGGTCAAGTTAGCACGCGTTTTTTGTGGAATCAAATAAAAATCTTTTGACTTAAGATAACATTATATTCATAAATCACATATTATAAAATTAAAAAATGAGTTAACATATTGCTTTTCCGTTTATAAATAATATCTACAGCCTCTCTCTTCAACGTCCAGCAGTAGTCTGCTAACATAGCAGGACTCCATTTGTCCTGGTATCGCTGTTCCATGCCTGAAATATCCTGGTGAAAACGTTCACCATGTTCGTCGCTAACATCTCCCATATTTTCAAGACAAAAATCAAAATGTGAGTCGAGAGTATGTATTTTGGTGGATAAAAAACATTTTCAGTTCCTGGTGTAAAAGCTTTTCGTAACGGCCACACTTTTTTTATGTAATGGTTTTTCCTGTCGCGACTGTCCCAAAGACACAAGAAACAGCAATACTTTGTGTAACCCTGTTGCATGCCTAAAATGATTGCAATCACTTTAAAGTCTGCACATATTTTCCAAGAATATCTTTCATATTTTATCATTTGTAATAGATGTTTAGTATTTTCATAGGTTTCTTTTAAAGATACAGCATAACCGACAGGAATAGAAGGATACGTGTTACCGTTGTGCAATAATACAGCTTTTAAACTGGTTTTAGACGAGTCATACACTAATTGTATTTTCACTGTGTTTGATAGCGAATGCCAGCGCAATTTTAACGTTCTTTATGATGTATTAAATCTAGTAAAGTAAAGCCGTGCTATAATAACGAACAAGTCGAAACTTGCGAGAGTGCGGCGAACGCAATACAAGATTAAACTTGCATAGCTCGATAACTCGAGCTAAGACACTTGTAATATTATAATTGATAATTAGTATTTACCAAGTACTGCCTATTTTTGTATTTCATCATTCATGGGCAAAACCATTGTTAACCAGTGTAATTATCTACGGGTGGGCAAAGATGTCGCACTTCTATACAAACTTTTATCCCCTATTGAACCCTTTAGGGGGTGAATTTTCAAGAAATCCTTACTACTATACTTTCGCTAGAAAATCTGGTGCAAAAAAAGTTAAAGCTTGCAAACCCAGATGTGCGTTGTCTGTCAGAGAATGAATGAATGAATGAATTTAAGAGTTTTATTATGTAGGATTAGCACAAATTATCAAGGATAAGCAGTCCAATTCAGTTTCCCCTTTCTTCTCCTAAAGTTATTTGTCCGAAAATAACACGTTTGCTGTAAACTTCAGTAATCATAATGTTCAAAAATCCGAAATTTTGTTTTACTATAATAATTGAATCTCCTAATTTTGCATTAAATAAAGTCATATGTCCTAAGTATTGTATTACAAAATGTGTAGGTATTAGTAATTATAAGGTTATAATGCCTAGTTTTAATTTGTAGACAAATTCTAAGCTAATTTCATATTAGCTGCGATTGACTTCAAAAAATTACGTTTTGTGTATTCCGATTGTTCCTTTAAGATGTTATCAAGTCTTGTTGTTTGTCAATTACTTTTTTCTTTTGGTATTAAAACCATTATTAGGATAAATAAACATTATGTAATTTGAATTTATGATTTGTAACTTTTATTGAAAACGGTTTTAGGTCTTTTGTATATTATTGATTGTAATATTTATGACAAACAAATTTAGGGCATATTGTATTTGGGGATTTCAATTTTATGGCATTCGATATTATGTGACATTAACTTCGGGCAAGCTATCATTCGGACAAATGATGATTACTTAGGACAAAAAAAAATGTCACTTTAGATTATGGATAAAAAAGTTAGGTAACAAAATAGAGAACCCTATAAATGATAAAATGATAAATGATTTATTTTCTGTAAGTAGGTTTTTACAAACACTTTTACACGTCAATCATATTTTTTAAACTAAATGAGGTCAGCGTTTCTTATCTGACTACTCTGAGAAGAAAGGCCGAAACAAACTCAAAGGTCACAGTCTCTTTTAAAGTCCAGACAAAATCTTGGTCACATCGTGTGAAGACCATGTAGATTGGTGTAGTAGTAGAAATGGCAGCTCCACTAAGAAGTTGAGGAGCTCAACGATTCGACGAACAATACCAAAGAAAGGACATTTGGGTTGGCCGCGTAAATTACTCAAACTGCCAGATCATGATTAAAACTAAGATGGAAAACAGAAAAAAAAATGACCCACATAGTCCTCACATTCACAATAATTAAATGAAAAATAAAAAAATACTTTACGAAGTAAATATTCATGTCATTGTCTAAATTATATTTATCAATGTCAAATAAAAAATCCGGACATAATCTTTGAGGACCATGTAGATTAGTGTCTGAAATGATGTTTTGAGAAAAGAACCACACAGATTGAGTGGACCTGTCCAGTCAATGCACGCATTCGTCAGTAACCGTGCAGAACAACTCGGAACTTAAGGAGCTCAACGATTCGACGAACAATACCAAAATACCAATATATAAGATCAACTTATTTTAACAATATAAAAGCGAAATCTTCCTTCCTTAAAATGTATTAAACTTTTATTTAGATACTTACACAATCTAACGAAAATCAACAATACAATAAATATTTCAACCCTTATCTACCATATTTAATCAGACAGATTATCCAGGGGTTGAAACGTCAAACGAGGTATTTAAAAGCGGAAAGGGGATGTAAAAATAAAAGGTTTACGACCTCTTTAGCTTCACCTGGTCGAAAACAAGATTGAGTTATTTCTGAACGATTATTTGGATTAGTAATTTGGTGAATGATTGGTTAATTTGTAATTTTCAACCCTTTTTAGCGGGACAATCAATTGAAGGATATCAGCTGCTTAGGCTCCCACAATTAGTAAGGGTTAACTAAATAACTAAGGGAAGTAGTTTAGTGTGTGATTAGGTTCATTATGAAACCAGGGTCTTTAAGAGGTGCTTGTAGCTAAGTAATAACAGATGCACGGGTCGATCTAAGCTACGCTTGCCGCGGTTGGTCCGTAGATGGGTGACCATCTTCACATACCAAGACCCACCTTGCCTCAGAAAGCAAGTTAAGCCGTTGTTCCCGGCTGTCATTCGTGGATCCTCGACAGTCGTTACGCGTCGTCAGTAGCCCGAAAGTCTGACAACCAGTCTTACCAAGGGGTATCGTATTAACTAGTAACTGGGTTGTGGAGGTCAGATAGGCAGTCCCTCCATGTAAAATACTGGTATTCAGCTGCATCTGGTTAGACTGGATACCGACCCCAACGTAGTTGGGAAAAGGCTAGGCAGATGATGGGACTTTAAAATGCGGTGAGAGGAATAGGAACTCCTTAACCTTATCTGGGGGCACGGCAGTGCTCCCGCCAAGTCGAGCAAAAAGCGGCACAGCCTTACCATCTTTTTCTCGAAGCAGTTCAGGTCATTTTCGACCCCCTATAACTTCGTTGTGGATAAAACTAGAAGCCTGAATTTTCAGTAACCAAGCAGGCATTGTATAAACACGGTATATTACAAATTTTATTCAATTTGAACCAGTAGTTTAAGAATTATAACTAGTCAAAGTTTCTTAATAAGAAAAGAAGAACTGAGTTGCAGACTTGGCTTTTTTTACAAGTTATGTTTTTGATGGCATCCTATTTAAACTACGATAGATTGTGCTTGACTAATGTTTAAGTCCTGAGTGATAAGTGATAATGAACCAGCCATATAAGTTCGGACGACCGCTGGCTGTTGTAGCATAAGTTTTTGTGTAGGTAAAGCAAGGGAATTGTAGGACTTAGCTATTTGGATCGACCTTCAAAAGATGGCTGAGAAGGACTGGGGGCAGAAGGCGGAGAACTGGATATTGTTGCGTGTCTTGGGAGAAGCTGATAACCAGCAGTAGGAGCATTATAGACTAATTGTGTATGTATTTATGTAGTTATGTAGGCCGTTAACCACTTTCCATAGGCCGTAGATATTTGCCAATAACATAGAAGAATGTTTACTAAACATCTAATTGCGCCTCATCACCCAAATACTTACGCGCGATAATTGCACGATTATCGCCGAATCATCGCGATTGCAAGTTAAGTAACGACCGCGTTGTGACGTGCAGTGCCACCTACGGCCGCATAAAGAACTAATGTTGATGTTGTTGATAAACAACACCTGTTGGGGTTCACATGGGGGTTCGGAATAGTTAGAAGTGGCAAACTGGCTTTATCGTCACTTCGAAAGCTTGAATATTTACAGAGACGGTTTGAATTATTTACTCATACACACTGTAATGGCTGGATAGGTTTAAATTGAATTTATCCCAGATTGGCGTTAAGAGCAGCAGTTTCCCTTGGAGAGAAGTTTCAAAAATATAATAAAAATAATGGGGATATCTTGCGTTGGAGCTATTTAAATCTATGAACATTCATCGTTCCATTCTTCCTTTTAAAGTTGTTGCATTCTTTACATAGAAGTCTACAAAGAAGGCTGGTTAAACTCGCCTGCCGTCATGACCTGTGGCAAACTAGAGTACTGGCGCCGATTCCCTTGTTCACAAACTAAACTAAATTTAAGTTCAGTGCATCTTTTTCTTTCTATGTCATTAAGTAAAGGACAGAAGATAAATATTAGTTTAGTCCTGTCAAATTAAGATACTTCATGGCGCCGATTCTGTTGTTCACAAACTAAACAAAATTTAAGTTCATGCATCTTTTTCTTTCTGTGTGATTCGCATGTGACTAAAAGAGTAATGAATATACGTGTTGATGGATGGAGAGGGAGAGGAAGGCCGAAGAAAAGATGGATGGATTGTGTGGGGAATGATATGAAAGAGAAGGGAGTGAATGATAGCGTGACGGCTGACAGGGGAGAATGGAAGAAGAAAACGTGTTGCGCCGACCCCAAGTAACATGGGATAAGGGCAGGAAGATGATGATGCATCTTTTTCTTTCTATTTCATTAAGAAAAGGACAGAAGATAACTATTAGTTTAGTCCTGTCAAATTAGTCAGCGCCTGACGAAAAATTGACGTATTTTTAATAGCCAATTTTTTAATCTCGTCTAAACATGCGATGGGCGCCGATTCTGTTGTTCACAAACTAAACTAAATTTAAGTTCATGCATCTTTTTCTTTCTATTTCATTAAGAAAAGGACAGAAGATAAATATTAGTTTAGTCCTGTCAAATTAGACAGCGCCTAACGTAAATTGACGTTTAGTTTGTGAACAAGGGAATCGGCGCCACTATCTACTTTTTATTTAAGGGTAATAATCGAATAGCAATCAATAATGCGCACACAAACGTTTGCTTGTAACTTTTTATACAGATCGTTTTTTTGTAGATAAATCAGTCGTTACTATTCCCTTTCTAACTCTACAACAATCATGAATGTTTCACATGACCACATTTCTGTATATCCAACAGAATTAGACGGAATTGTATCGAGATCTTATCAAAACCCACAGCTCAAAGAATTCCCGACTCATATTAATTCATTACTCTGTCCCTATTAGTTTATATTGCTCATAAACAATGCATAAAAACTTTCAATTATGCTGTAAATCATTTGTAAATTAGTTTCGATGTGTTTTTGGCGTGTTGTTTTTGAGGTATTCGTAATTTGGTAAACGAGAAACTGGCAACAAGCGCCTGGTGCAATTATAGCTGCAATACTTTTGTTGCCTTTTGTTGCTTTTATTAATTCTGTAGGAGGTGATATGGTGTTGTTTTCTTTCAAGCGGATTTTATTGTGCCAATTAGCGTGTATTACAATGGTTATAGGTGACTATAATTTCATGGCTTTGACTATAAACAAACACTTATGAAACTTTCGGGTGAGAAACTTAAAAATCTAACTTTCATGTTCTGTGTTATCTGTATATTTAAAATAAAGTGTTTAGGTACTTTAACTACTATTACCAAACACGTTTATAGGTGCCCATCACAACATACTTGCTCGCTCTCACACCATAACAAGTTAACTGAGGCCATATAAAAAAGTATAAAAATGTCACCCTTTTACTTCTAATTAGCGATCAATAAACGTCCTAACTGGCCACATTTTTACTTCATTCACGCTTGAACTGTCCAGTTAAAGACGTCGATAAAATCTGGTTGGTTCATCGTCAGTAGGTATTTTGAGAATGTTTCGGTCCCATAACTTTGTGATGGTCGATTTAGTATTTTTTAACCGACTTCTAAAAAAGGAGGAGGTTCTCAATTCGGATGTTTGTATTTTTTTTTTTTTTTATGTTTGTTCGCTCATAACTCCGTCGCTTGCCAACAGATTTGAAAAATTCTTTTTTTGTTGGAAAGGGAATGCTTCCCAAATGGTCCCATGAAAATTTTATCGAAAACGGACCAGCGGTTTTTGAAAAATCAACAGATACCTAAAAATTTATCTACATTAACGATCTTTTCATATTTCATAACTCCGTCATTTACGAACCGATTTTGAAAGAAAATACTTTTTTGAGCATTTGCTCTCGGAAATCATCATTTGGTAAAGTGGAGCTGATGATAAAGACCACAGATGGCTTTCGGAACTACTCAATGACAAATATTTCACGGGTTGCGATTCGATTACTTTAATATGGTTGCTAAGCAATTTATGCTCGTTACAATGCATATGGTGAAATGGAGCTCATGGTGACTTCTCAAACAGCTCCAGTTCTCCTGGCTCTTATTAGGGAAACTCCTCAACAATTAACGTCCCTGCATCGGGTAAAGCAATATTTTGTAAAAGGTGATGAGCAGTTGACATTAGGCTATTGTAACTTAGATAAATTACAAACTGACCCACTAAAAAGTGAAAAATAAAAACTTTTTTACAAAAAAAAAACAACCGACTTCCGGAAACCACTATAAAGTGAAAAATAACTTTAATTTCGGAAGTCGGTGGCAAAAAACTGAAAAACAAATCCAAAGACACCGACTTCCGAAATTAAAGTTATTTTTCACTTTATAGTGGTTTCCGGAAGTCGGTTGTTTTTTTTTTGTAAAAAAGTTTTTATTTAGCTACTGTTTTGATTATTATCACCTGATTTTGTGAGTGGGAATAACTTGAGGTCTGATTTGAATATTGTGGATCGCGTTTGGGTTTTTAAAATTTATGGTGTTTAATGGATGCTACATTTCAATGATTGCGCAATATATTAAGTTGTTTTTTTAGCTTTATACGAGGCTCAAACTAAATGATCACCTGACAAATGCTTGAACTAAATGAGTAATCGTATTCCTTGATCTTCAAGAATACGATTACTCATTCAAGTTATAGGGGACTAAAAGTTTTTTACCTTATGGTCCCCTCCCTGAGATATACAAGAAATGCTGAGATTAGTTACTTAAAGGTTTTATAATGGGATGTGTTGATTAAAATTATCTTTCTGGACAATCAGAATTTCGCAACTTTTAACTGTTTCTCACTTGGATCACAAACACAAACATTACACTCAAGCCATCTGAAATATCTGGCAAACTAGGTATAGGTAGATTGACTATACTGAGCTACGATGGGAATGTTGAAATAAGTATTGAACAGTATCAATAAATTCATCAGCACTTCTAACTCCCAAGAGACCACAAAAAAAAAACATTCGCGACGCAACCTTTTGTTTTCTTTATCAATTTTGTATTTTTTGCAAATTAAATGGTGCGTAAATTTTTATGGTCACATAACCTGTCATCGGTACCTTTAAATTTAAACATGTTGATATAGAATAGATAACTTTTGGCGACATCTTTTTTTTCCTGGGACACTGTCGCGGCTGTTGTGCCAGGCCGGCCCTTTGCTTCACCGGACGACACATTTTTTTCGAGTCGGAAATGTTAGATGTTATTAATCTCTTAGATTATGAGACAATTCTTTGGTTGATCAGTTTTTCTATTAAATTGGCTCAGTTTGCCTTTATCTTTAGCCGATAATTTAGTTTTTTGTAGGTATCAAATTTTATCGTCCTTATTTTCTATATTCTATTATCTGATTGATCTTTGATATTCTAGAATAAAATAATAGATGAAAGCTATTAAAAGTTCTTAAAAAAGTAAAAGTCTTCATTAGTAGGTACCCAAATTTTATGTGATGCAATTGTTGCATGTGAAACTTATTGCAAATAATGTTTTGCAAGGCGTTATTTGTTATCACAAGCATTTTTAGTATTGTTCTTTCGAAGTTTTCCTTGAATTCCTATGGTAATTTATATTATCTCTTTACAAAAAGTATGTTGTTAAGTATCAACAATTCATTATTTATTTATGAAATATTTACGTAAACGCCATATAATTTGCGCCTACAGTGAATTCAAAGTGAATTATCTCATTTAAAGTATTACATGCTAACATACTTATAGGTAACTATAAACCAGACACAATAAAACATTCAAACAGAACAACTCTATAGAGAACACACTAAGCAGCCAATAGAGTCATCAAAATTAACATAACAAAAGATCGATGATTGTCCCTACTGTTACCGTTTATACCCCGCTGTGCACCTCTAGTTATCAACCACCCTAGTAGCTAGGGTCGACCAGTATAACGTGACATTTCGTAGTGGCGCTGCACGTCAAGACAAACGTCAACCAAACGTCAAAGTGCAGTACATTTTTTATATTAGTTCCATAATTCGCCACATGTCAAGTTGTATTCTTTTTTATATTATGGCAGATACTTGCCGTTTTATAGTTTGGGTCAGACGATAAAAAAATATATTAGTAAGGTGATCATGGGTGATGTTGCTGATTGCTTTGGTGTTTGAGTGCCGAAGGTTATTTAGATATGTTATCTAGATTGGCTGATGGTGGTGGGTGGCGAGCTGGCGAGAGAACCCCGGTTGAGAAAAGGCAGGGCATGGATCTTGGCATTGTTGGCAAAGAATTGCGGCAGGTGAATAATCGAATAGTGTAGGTACATATTTGTAGATTGGATTATGCTCACCGACCTAAGCATAATTATGAAAACGGGATACATCCCTAAAGATTTACCTAGTTAAAAGACGCTGAGATGTGTTTTATTTTTACATTGGTAACTCGCTTTTAGTTTGAGCGCCTGCGCGTAAATCATTGACAAGATTGGCACCTAAGCAATTTGAAGACTGATGTAATGACGAACGAAAACAATGAAAAAGGTCATATCCTGACAGTGATGGTGGAATAGAAATGAAAGGAAAAATAGTATGGCAATTCAACCGGTTCTAAACACCTTAAAAACGACCTTACCTTTAAAAACTTTGTCCACTTAGTAACAATACCTCATCATCATCATCTGCCTAGGCTTTTCCCAACTATGTTGGGGTCGGCTTCTAGTCTAACTGGATGCAGCTGAATACCAGTATTTTACATGGAGCGACTGCCTATCTGACTTCCACAACCCAGTTACTGGGTATTACAATACCCCTTGGTAATGGTTGGACTGGTTGTCAGACTTTCGGGATTCTGACTACCCGTAACGACTGTCAAAGATCCACGAGTGACAGCCGGGACCAACGGCTTAACGTGCTTTCCGAGGCACGGAGGGGTCACGGTATGTAAAAAGGTCACCCATCCACATACCAACCGCGGCAAGCGTAGCTTAACCTGATCGATCGACCTGTGCGGCTGTTATTATTTTGCCACGGGCCCCTACGGGCGGGGTAGTGACAATACCTATTAGCCTATTTTAGTTACTATTAGTAATGTTTTTTTTTATTCTTGTCATCATCTGCCTTGCCTTTTCCCAACTAAGTTGGGGTTGGCTTTCAGTCTACATGCAGTCGGATGCAGCTGAATACCAGTATTTTACATGGAGTTACTGGGTAACACGATATTGTTTTTATTATTCTACAAAACGGGCACCATCCGTTCTATGACTTCAGAAAATACATTTATGAAAGCTTCCATCATCACTTATCATAATACTTCTGGTCATGAACAGGCATCGTCCGTTGTACTAGCTGACCCGGCGAACCTCGTACTGCCTCAGAATCAGAAAAGCCGTTCTATAAAAAATGTATGAGACACTGAAATAATTATCTTCATTATTATTTTTTTCGGTAATTTTTCTCATGTTATAATAGTCATTCTGCTGTTCGGGGCGGAGACAAATCCAACAAATCAAAGATCATAAAAATCGGTCCAGTCGTTCTTGAGTTATAAATGGTGTAAATAAAGCGACTTTGTTTTATTTATATAGAAGATTTGTTATTTTTTGTTTTATTTTATTATTGGGTAGTGCTACAAAATTCCATTAAGATTTTACTGTATCCTTTAAATAATATTCTTATTCTTAAATATTATAAAATATCAATATTCCAAGCGAAAATAAAATGACAAATTAAATACAATCTTCAACTGTTTGAGAAGTTAACAAAAAAGGAACTCGGCCTCTCACCAGGGGCGCTACTGCTAAGATAACGACCAAATAATTTAGTTACACTCATCTAAACGTCTCAGTTTAGTGAGGCTTTTGTTTTTCTTAGATTTATGACACTTCTAAATTATGTCGAACGGCAAAACAATGAACGGGAATGCGGAAAGAAACAGTGTGTTCTTTTTTTGGTTTTTGAATTGAGAACGTTGTAGGATAGGCACGTGTCATAAAATTATCGAAGGTTAGGTTAGTTTAGGCCAATTCTCGTTATTAAAACGTTCAAAATCTAGTCGCAGTGTCATCTCGGCGACAAACAAATGTCAAAAACTTGTCAAAAATGTAAGAGACTGAGATCAGACTGTGAACGTTTTTAAAATACTAACAGTCTTATTCATAATAAGTTATAGAACATCTAAAGGCTTGCTAATGTCTCGTTGTCAAAAATTGTTATTCATAAACGCATTTTAGCACTAAAACATTCGATAAACCTACTATAAAGTTATGAAACCCAGACCCCTACTATAACAGTACTATAAGGAAAAAAAATGGCCGATTCTACACCAGCTGATAGAAAATGACGTTTGACCTACAAATGTAACATATGCAGTTGTATTTAATTTATGTTGCACTTCTGTTTAACCAATTTAGTTTATTATTATATACCTACAATGCAAAATAAAAGCGAGGAAAAATATAACGAAGCACATAAATGATTGCTACAAGAATTACTGTGGGACGCTGCTGCTTTTGGCTGTGGAAACAACGCTTTTCTATGTCTTTCACATGGCATACATGCAAACTAGGAAATGTGAAAACAACCATAGTGGCTAGAGCAGTACTTTACAATATTGCAGTTGACCATGGAGACATGCAGTTAGAGGGTAGCAATATCAATGAATATCATACAAAGTCAGCCCAAGAAGTTGCAAGGGGAAATGCAAATGCTATTTTACAAACTTTTCAGGAAACATTCCGCCGAGATAGCCTCACTTTACCAGGTTAGAGCTACATCTTCCCACTTGAATCCGGAGACGGTTCAGGGACTTCTGTGTGGATCACGGAAGCTTACACCCTGCAGGGGGATGCGGCAGTAGGGAGTGGTTGTGAAGCTATGTAGCAAACCATGCTTCTCCTCCTATTCTACCCTATGCGTCCCTAAACATGCAGTCAAAGTGACCTCTGCGCTGCCACTGACGACGTTGTGGAAGTAGCAAAGTTTTGGGCCAACAAGATCTGAAATACTGTCGTCCCCGCGACACGAAGAAGATAAAAAGGAGACATTTTAGCGAGTAGTGCATTAATAAAAAGCTTATATACAGTTATCAGTTTAATTAATTTATTTTTATAATACTCTAAACTTTAATTCGGCTTCTAGAACTTGTGCTAGCAGAGCAACATTTTCAAAATGTTTCTTTTCATTTGCCATCTATGCCACCTCTTCTGTAGGCCGTTTCAGTTTCTGCTATTTGTAGTAAAGCACCATCCTTCCTACTGTCCTGAAATACAAAATTAATTTTATAATTCTTTCGCTTCATCAAACGAAGTTCTTGACATTCTTATTCAGGAACTTTGTAACTTATAAGTAAATCGGATAAGGCACCTAATTCGTAAATCATGCCAAGCCGCCTTTTTCGCGTTGGTGTCAGTCAGTATAAGTGTTTTTATTTTCTATCTTCTTCTTAATGTGCCCAGAATTCGACTACTTGTTTGGCGCCATCACCAGCGTCCACCTTCATTTTCTATTATGGAAACCCTCTCCCTGACCAATTCTTCTAAAAGATCTAAGGAAAAGCAAAAGCAAGCATAAGTATAAGAAATTAAGAATGTTTACAAAACAAAACTTACTTTGAACATAACTGCTTTGAACACATTTTAGTTGTAGGTAACAGTACACACCTTATCGTCCTCCAACCAAAACGAGTATTCACTTCTTTGCCCTTTCTTGGAACTAGTCTACGGTCTTAATTCCATTTCTTTTAAATACAAAAATATATTCAAAGGTTTTCGCTCGCCTGACAATAAAATAACAATATCAAATTCATTGACTTATAAACCATGGTTACTATGGTAACGCGGCAAAACAGTCGAAACTGTAGACAATAAATTAGTTTTCCGTACGTCATAATGTCTATGGTCACAATTATTCGGTGCGTAGGCAGATATTCTCGTTTGACAACTCAATGTGTTGGCCAATTTGTTGGATGACTTCAATAAAATGGCAACATTTATATTTATATTGAAGTTATAGGACACTTTAGTTATAGAAGGTTTATGAAGCGTTTATGAATACAAAATTTTATGGAACGTTTTAAAGGCTTATCGAGCATTTTAACTAATGTACGTTTTAAACCTTCTATAAGCTTTTTTTATGAATAAGACCGTTAGTTTGTTTCGGCCTTTCTTCTCAGAGTAGTCTATAGGAAACGCTGACCTCATCTAGTTTAAAAAAATATGATTTACGTCTAAAAGTGTTAGTAAAAACCTACTTACAGAAATAAAATTATTTTTCATTTACGAGAATTGCCCCTCTGTCCTATGGTTTGGATAAGTTTAACTAGGAATACGGTAAAAGGTTACATGCTCTGTGGTGTGGTGGCACTGACCTCTATTATACACTTGTATTATAGTACACCGTCACCAGGCGCAGGCCTTTCCTATCCAGTCGTAAAAGGCGCCTGGTTAGCCTGCCATCCAGTGACGGCATAGCTTCTTTGGACTGCCTGCAGCCTGGTGACGACGTCCACCAGCTTTCTGCTTGTGTATGGGTGTGCTCCTGTAGCCACCTGCGTAGTTGGTTGAAAGGGATGGGCACGATGGGTTCCGGTCCACAAAGTGACATGCTGGAAGCCCTTCTGGCCAGCTCGTCAGCTGCGTCGTTGCCTAGCGATCCACTGTGTCCTTTTATCCATTGTAGTGTCACTGAATTGCGGTTCGATACAGTTACCCGCTCAAGCGCATTGTGACATTCTAGTATTAGGTTCGATGTGATGCATTTTTTATCTAAGGATTGGAGGACTGAGGCGCTGTCGGAGAGTATGCGAACATGGGTGTTCGTAGCTCTCCTGGCTGCTATGGCATAAGCCGCCTGCATTATGCCCACACACTCTGCTTGATAGACCGTGTTGAGCATTCCCAGCGGTTTGGATATTTTTATGTTAAGAACGTGTGAGAAGACTCCGACTCCAGTTCCGCAGTCAGATAGATTATAGTTTAAAGTTGATCCCATAGTACAAGTTGTTCTTACGAGTAGGTACTTTGACGGCCTGAAAGATAGCCAGTGAATAATTCATAGACAGCCTGTATACCTTAGGGATGGGCGCTTTAGATAGCAGAAGAAGAAAAAGTTGGCTTTTTGTCTCTGCGTCACCCAAGTTAAGCAAGATAATGTTTATGGCATTAAGTCTGCTTCATTACTTGTATACATTTGTTTGTACAAGTATTAAATAAATAATAATAAAAGGTTGTCGTTACTACTTCTATTATTTTATTTCATAATATTTAATCTACAATATAATCAGCTAGTTTACACGAACAAAAATAGCAGCTACATATGCTCGAACATCCCTATAGTAACCGTGACCCCAAATATTTACAATAAGGGTGTCCACAAACCACATTATCATTGAACTCCCAATTACGTGATTATTTATGTGTGACAACCCTGTTCACTTTCAACACTTGAAATGCGACTGGTCTTTTTGACCCCTCAACTTTGATGCCCAGTTCCCAGTTGCGATTTTTTTTAGGAACATTTGAAAGGGAGATAGGGGTCTTCTTTCACTGGTTGAGGTTATTCTGTGGTAACAGATGTGGTGACAAGTAGATGCACTGTTTTCTATTGTTGTTAATGTGTTTATCTGTTTACGAGTTTCGCAAATGTGCGGATAATGAGCTGACGGTGTGTTAGATGACCGTGATTTATTTTGTTACAGTTGTGGTAGACCATGTGTTAGTTTTGTGGTTAGAAATATTTATTCTATAAATCGAAGTGCTATCTGACAAAATTAACTCATATTTTTATGCTTAATTTTTAGAGGATAATACGCATAAGCAAGTATGCTACGCTGTGTTCAAATAAACTGGCAAAACTTTTGCTTTTGCTTCAGTTTATATTTTGTCCCTATTTACTTCCTGCTCGGTGGTTCAGTGCAGATGGATCAGTGATGGAAAGTAGATACGATTTATAAAAATTACCTTTAAAGTACCTTCTGAAAGCTTACTTCGCAAGCAGGAGTTTCCGTGAAAACATGCCAAAAATCCAAGGACTTTTCATAAATTGTATCTACTTTCCCAGATTAGCACTGAACCATCGAGCAGCAACTAAAATAACAATAAAAGATAAGGTCGCCCTAATCAAACAAAAGAATTAAGTACTGTTCCCAAAAAACTGGATTTCCCATCTGCCTAAACAAAAATTCTTCCGCTCAACCAAACCCTGACTGACAACGTCGTTCATAAACAGAAACGCAGCAGATTAGGGTTGAAATCCGCCACGCGACCAAATTAACTCAGTGTAATCCCTATCATGGATAGTTACCGTTATCTACGGACGCATTCGCTAACGAATGAACGTTTTTATAATAGTTTAATTCGGATTAGATAATGTCCCAGTCCGGGTCCCTTGGGTGGTCGGAACGACCCGCGCGGTGGCGGAGGGTTGCACCCCATTGCGCCGATGACAGGTTGAAGGGATGTTTTAGGGTCATCGCTGTCGAGTTTAGATTTAATGTTGGCGCAATGATAATATTTGTATAATTCTTTTATGAGTGGTAGATTGATTTTAAGGATTTGTTTAGGAGTACGGATTATTTTGCTGGTTCTCACGGCTATTTTCGCTGGTAGTCAAGAGAGAGTTAATTTAGCGCCGTTAAATTAGTTTTTTCAACGCTACCACACGGAAATTATACGGAGCTAATTTTCATGAATTTGGCAACGAGGTAAAAAACACCAATATTTTTTCGTACAAAATCTAAATACAGACATAATAAATGTTTATGTGTTCACATAATATTAGTGATAGAAAGAAAGAAAAAACGTTTATTTGCGGTAAACGGGGCACAGAGAAAGAACACAAAAAGAACATGTTGGGGGAAAATATGCGTCACATACACGCAAAACGGCCATCGCTCAGCATAATGCTACGACCCTATGCGAGACAGCCGGCGCTGACGTGATGACGTCAACCGGTGCAGTGTACAAAGAGATATACCTCAATAACACAATACCTACGAAATAAATACACAACAATACCTAGTTCTAAATCAAAATAGCCGTAGCCAGAACTGATGACCGTTGGCAGTGGCGTAACTAGGTATACCTAGGGTGGCATTGGGGCAAAATGCCACGGGCTCCCAGCCAGAGGGGCGACCGGCCCGAGAGGGCCATGAGCACAGGAGGATCCTAACATAAGGACAAAAGCAGTCAGTAGTTAAATTTTGTAGGGGAAAATATGAAATGTACGCAGAAGAAGTCGCGGAAGAAGTGCTAATAAAAAAAAAACTATAGCGTTGGTTGAGCTTCTTTACATTGAGGGAGGGCCCCATCCCTTGAATTTGCCACGGGCCCCAAACGGTATAGTTACGCCACTGACTGTTGGGGTAAACGTGTTCTTGATTGAAGACCGCGAATCGGCTAACGTAAAGTAGGACGCCCTTAGGCTAACTGGAGCGACGATCTTCGCAGAGTGGCTGATAGCAGCTGGATGAGAGTTGCCGAGAATCGAGCTAAGTGGCGTTCAATTGGAGAGGACTATGTCCAGCAGAGCAGTGTAGTGCGGAGAGCAGTGGTGGCCAAGTGGTAACGGCCGCGACTTACGAGTTATAGATCGTAGGTTCGAACCCAGAGCAGACGCTTTACTTTGTGTCAATTATTTCTTCACCACTGCTCTCAAAACGTGAAGGAAAAACATCGTGAGGAAACCGGCATGTCCTAGAACAAAACATTTGAAGACATGTGACATCTGCCAATCAGCACTGGGCCCGCGTGGTGGATTACGGCCCACTCCCTCTCACAAGAGGAGGCCTGTGTCCCGGCAGTGGTATAGGCTGATTATGACGTCCAGCAGCGAAATACCTAAAAATACCTTATTTCCACCATCACCCAAGTTTCAGAGGCCGAAACATCTGCCTGTTTGAAACACGGACATAATCAATGCATTTTAAAATCATAATAACACCCATTGATATTGGGATTTCATAATAATTCAAAGCCTGGGGAACATTCGCAATGACAGTCATTATCATTACCTTTACCAAATGTACCGAAGTTTTGACAACATTGTAAGTAAAAGTTTAGGACGAGTGTTTAAGTTATTGGTACTATTGGCGGCAATAAACATCAAGTTTATTATATTGTGTAAAATTACCGAAATGTTTTATTGAATAATTGTGGTTTTTGCGTCAGTATAACGGAAAGAGTACGGGAGTCTGGATCTTAAATAAACAATACCTAATATTGCAAGTATCATCATCCCCAAAAAGGGGGGGGGGGTTTGCCATAATCGCCACGCTTGGCAGGCGGGTTGGCGATCGCAGTATGGTACCACACAGACAAATATTGCAAGTATTTCATAATTTTAGCGGCTCGTTTATAGGGTTCCGTACCCAAAGGGTAAAAACGGGACCCTATCACTAAGGCTCCACTGTCCGTCTGTCACCAGCCTGTATCTCATGAACTGTGATAGCTAGACAGTAGAAATTTTCACAGATGAAGTATTTCTGTTGCCGCTATAACAACAAAAATACTAAAAACTGAATAAAATAAATATTTAAAGGGGCTCCCATACAACAAACGTCGGTTTTTCGCCTTTTTTTGCCTTGTGGTTCGGAACCCTTCGTGTGCGAGTCCGACTCGCACTTGGCCAGTTTTTTATTTTACAGACAGAACGTGTTTGTTATTGTTGTTGTCGTATATTGTTATTCAGAGCACTGAAGAAAAACAAATCCGAGTTTTTCCCGCGAGATCGAATTGAAGGTAAGGAAAATGGATGCCAATCACTATAATATTTACTGTTGAAATACACAGTTGATTATAACAATAATATGTACATTTATATGAAAAAATAAATAAAATAATCATAGGGCATCAAAAAATTCGTCCGCATCGCTGTCAACAGGAAGAGTGCCCAAAAGGCTAGCAGCATTGCCGCTTTGAATGGCAATGCTAATTCTAAATTATTAATTAATTATTATTTATTTATTTATTTATATATCTCAGAACCATGGGGTCCCGGTCCTTTGGAAGGCGTACGAGGGGCCGAAGCCAACTCGCAGAGGCCCCTTAGGAAATTTTAATGAAATGCGGCACCAACCGACGATTATCCCTGTATGCGCTATGCAAGTGTACCCAAGGATAACCCCCGGTTGGTGTAGGACTATTGCAGGATATGGAAATATAAAAAGTTGGACTATGGGTTTGGGTGGCTAGTAATAAGTGGCTAATTATTATTATTATTATTGTTATTATTTTAAATATTAGCATAGATGATGTAAATAAAGAACAGCTGATTATTTATTATTATAAATAATCAACTGTGTCTCCCCTATATCTTAGTTGTGAGAAATTAGAGTAGGTAATACATAATTATAATAGGTCATACATAACCTTACCTAGGTTATGACCTAATATTTAAAAAAGTTAATAGGTATCAGACAAGTATTAGTTGATAGATATCAACCTACACTTTACCCACATCAAAATCGGTAAATGTTTGGTACTTACCTACATTCCAACACCAAAACTAGGTAACTTTGTAAATGGCCAGTATCATCCCAAAAACTCTTCTTCCACCTAATCACTTTCCATCTAAACCACAACAGTATAACGAACTCGATATTTTTTCCACCCCACATGCCATTCTATTATCGTCAAATCAAAATATCATCTCAAAAGCATTCCATAACGCGAGCCACAATATTGTACATCATTAAAATTATTGCAACTCGATTTTTTGTATCGAATTCGCTCGATTCTTATCAGTTGCTTGATCGAAATTCATCTTTGAATCGATGTGCTGGCTCCTGTACTCATTCCTGTCCATCTTGGGAACTGGTAATGAACGATTAGGTACGTTATTACTACGCCGCTCTGTCATTATTTTACTGTCTTCGAAGGTTTTGGACATTTCGTGTGTTCAGATTTGTTCAATGTGTCTGATATGTGTGATTATGGCTGGTTTAAGTTTGTTTTTTGTATATTTATTGACTGGACATCACGTTGTATCGGTGCCTTTGAAACTGGCGCTAGTTTTAAAGACTCTTGCCCCCTTTATTAATAAACGCGGAGTAGTGACAACCAGTATAACCTTCAAAGTAACTATAGAGCGAGACGTTGTATCTATGCTTGTTGCGCGGTAAACTCTGCTTGCGAGATGCAGGATTTTTCGTGACGTCAGTATGACGCGTTGTTCGCAGTGGCGTTGTAGATACCGCTACGTAACCATACTATATATCGATGTTTAAGTTCGGCATATTTTTTACGCGATTAATATTAAGGTGGTTAGGGTTTAACGGCTCTATTATTCGGATTAATTTGGCGTGTGACTAGTAAATTGAATAAGTCCACTGTTAAAAACATTTTTTTGAGTTGGTTCGCGGTAATTTCTAGTGATTAGATAGGAAAAGAGGTGTAGATTTCTGTAGGTATAGTTCACTTTCATAAGTTAACATACCTACCCATCGAATTTGCCTAGAAATAACTCAAAATAACATAACATTGGCAAAAGATAACACTTATTTTTGTGAAGTAGGTCTGTGATTATTTTCTGTTAGTGTTAGCTACTTACAACCCCTATCCTGCCCTCTGTGTCCCAAAACATGCAGTCAAAGTGACCTCTGCGCTGCCACTGACAACGCCGTGGAAGTGGCAAAGTTTTGGGAAAAGAAGATTTAAAATACAGTCGTGCCAGCGACACGAAGAAGAAGAAGAAGAACAACCCGTATAATATCTAGTTAGTTTCCCAGTAATAAGATTCTACTTCTGAGCCTTCACTCTTGCTTTCAATCCCATTCAACTTGCAGCCTCCCGCGTTAAAGCCTTATAATTTACAAAGTAACCCAACCCTCTATTTACCGCGGTACCTGAATAAGAACAGGGCAGGACACTACTTCCACATAATTAGCACAAAATGGCAGTGTCGGTAAACGGTTGGTCAAAGGGACCGTAATGTGGCAGCCGCAGGGTTAGTGTGTTGATTAATGAGGAAACTATGGGTGTAAGGAGACAATGACGAGATTTGGGTGGTTTTCGGTGGTCGGCTGTCGATAGTGGAGAGGGCTTTGTCATTTCAAAAGTCGTTCTGTTTAGCCAATCAAAAACAAAAGAAAAAGCGGTTCAAACCGGTATGAGAAAGTTTATAGTGGATAAGACAAAGATTAAAACAGAAGACGATCCAGAAGGGGATCGAAGCGGGGGTTTCAGGGGATCAGAACGGAATAATTCAAAATAAAGTGGCAATACTCGTTTGTTTAGGAACGTTTGAATTCTAAGCCCTGTCTCGATCTGTCAAAAATACCTAAATTTTTTACATTACTTATGCGGGGATAAGATACTTTTTCTTTTGTTTTGGTTTAACATATTTTTTGTATGTATGTATGTATGTATTTATTCTTTTTTTTTTCTTATAAATATTTACTATTTGTTTTCTGCTATTGCACCTAGTAGTGTATTGTTTCTGCATCACCCTAAGGTAGACTGGTAGAAAATGCCCATGGCATTAAGTCCGCCTTTGTACAGTTTTTACCTGTGCATAAAGTTTTAATACATAAATAAATAAGATTGTGACTAGATATCGACGTTTTAAATTACGGGATTTTCCCTTATTAAGGCTGGTTCAGTAGTTCGTACCCCCGCAATGCTATTCTGTAAAAATTTCACCGTGAGAACTTAGGTGAAGTGAGCGTGGAGTGAGCTGTCAATAGTGTCAATTCCTAGCAAAAACAAACTCACTTCACCTAAGTTTTCACGGTGAGATTTTTACAGAATCGACCGGCTGGTACTAATTGTTTACAGCGGTGCTATTCTGTAAAAATATCACCGTGATAACTTAGGGGAGGTGAGTTTAGAGTGAGCTATCGTTCCGCCTGATGCTAGGGATTGACACTATTGTCAGCTCACTTCACCTTAAATTTCACGGTGAGATTTTTACAGAATAGCATTACAGCGGTGCTATCTCACCGTGAAAACTTAGGTGAAGTGAGCGCGGAGTGAGCTGTCAATAGTGTCAATTCCTAGCAAGAACAAACTCACTTCACCTAAGTTTCCACGGTGAGATTTTTACAAAATCGACCGGCAGAAGTGGATGCCATGTCGGATGCATTTGATTCCTTAGAAATTTTCCGAGGATACTAGTTTACTTGCTTTGTTACTTTTGTTTGGTCGAGCTAATTGATAGGAATTATGAAGAAGGCATTCAATAGATAGACGGTTAGTCAAGTACAGGAAATTCCTGAGAAAAGAATATTCATTATACAGGGTTATTGGTAAAACATTAACAACCTCTTAGGAGGTCATTGTACTCATCATTATGAACAACTTTTACTATGGGACCAAACCTGAAATCGCGAATTTTTTTTCTGTGATTTCAGGTTTAGTCTGGAGTTTAGTTTTAATTTAGTTTTCGTGGATCTTTGACAGTCGTTACGGGTAGTCAGAAGCCCGTCGAAGTGGAGGTCAGATAGGCAGTCGCTCCATACTGGTATTCAGCTGCATCCGGTTAGACTGGAAGCCGACCCCAACATGGTTGGGAAAAAGGCTAGGCAGAAGATTAATTATAAGTACAATGACCTCTTAAGAGGATGTTAATGTTTTGCTAATAACCCGATATACAGGGTTATTTAGTAAGACCGTCCGTCTGCTTTTCAAACTTATAGCGTTAAAGAAAAACCTTTTCAGGCTCTTTCAAAAATGCTTTCCATATTATAGCCGATAAAACAGAGCACAACCCGCTAGCGGCGACTGCGTCCGCATCTGGATGGAACCAATCCATAATGAATGACAAACGAAAACAAGACGATACCATAACTTCTGTTACCATAACAGACGATTAATTTAGAATCGCAGGCACGCCATATTTTGCCATGATAATATAACCCCACGGCACCAAAATGTATGGATCAACGGAACGTTCAAAATCAAAATAAGTATTTTATTTCACACTATCTTCCACTTGCGGCTTCGCCCGCGAGGTATGTCGATAAAAACTATCCTATGTCCTTTCCCGGGATGCAATCTATCTCTCTGCCAAACTTTATCGAAATCCGTTCTGTCTGTCTGTCTGTATGTTACATACAGACAGACAGAGTTACTTTCGAATTTATAATATTAGTATGGATAAACCTACATGTGCACTTATGAAACGTTAGAAGCTAGGTGCACGGGTGTAATTGGTCGTTTCCTATGGAGAAGAGCCGGCTAGAAATTTCACGGTTACTCTTTTAAAAATAACTGCTACAATAATTTTTTCAAATTACAGTGTTAATAGGTATGGGAGGACAGTGAAGGCCTGTCAACAAGTACCAGGTACTTCATAAAATAGAAAATGGTCTACAAATCTATTGTACAGACGCCAGCACACCAAGCTACCCGAACTGTCAAATTTTCCCAATCAACTTTAAACCTTATGCTTTAGCGATAAAGTTGAAAATCAAAAACAGATTACAATCTGTCAAAAGATTTTCAACTTTATCGCTGGCTAGCTAGCTTTGTAGCTTGATGTGCAGGCCTCTGTAATAGTCCTCCTTATCCTTATCGATTTCGATAACGGCGACCCTTAGAAACCAATTTCTTGCGTCTGCCCTTAGGCCCACTAGACCGAATTTAGAGATTTTCTTTAAAGAAAGAAACATATTTTATTTGATACACGCACAGGTTATGCAAACGATTAAAACCGGCCAAGTGCGTGTCGGGCCACGCACAGTGTAGGGTTCCGTAGTAGCCCGTTATCACAATATAGTACGATTCTGTTGTACTTTATTCTGAATATAAAAAAAAACATATTTTGTTTTTCAATGCAAGTCTTTACCCGTTATAAACAAGCAACTAGTTACTTCATCTTAGTCACTTTAAAGGATTAATGCTAAGGATTTTGTATTTGGTACAAAATTATCCAACACCCAAGTTCAACGACTATTACCGCTAAACTAATAAAGTTATCTTAACCGCTACAGTTTTCCTTTAAAGTTCATGAAATGCACTATCACCGTGAATTTTTCCAGATTTTTCAAGCCAGCAGTTTAGGTTTTAGAGGGGGGCAGACGCCCTACTGTAACAAAAATTTGCACTTTAACGTTTAATATTTCGTAAATGGAGCATTAAATTAAAAAATAATTTTATTAACCCCGAAGCAATTTTAGAAGACCTATTCAACGATACCCCACACGATGGGGTAGACGACTAAAAAAATATTCTTCCCCACTTCACATGCCCCTACATGTGAAGTTACTTACCCTAAAAAAAAATATTTTCCAAAATTTTATTTTACCACTTTGTCGGCGTAATCGATATACGCACTCCTACTAAATTACAGCTTTCTAGTACTAACGGTCTCTTAGCAAAACCTCGGACAGACAGACAGACAGACAGACAGACAGACAGACGGACATGACGAAACTATAAGGGTTCCTTGTAGGAACTACGGAACCCTAAAAAGGAGCATATAAAACTAACTAAATGACATTAAAAACAAAACAAGAATTAAACAACACACATAAAAAGACCTGTGCGAAGCCAAAAAGGCTCATAAGTTCATAACTCAACATAATGCAGCGATATTTGAAAAATAAATACCGCAGCATGCAGCACGTATGTATGTTGTCAGCATACATACGTGTAGGAGGGCTTAACACTCTATTTGCGTATTTGGAGCTTCTTGATAATAGCTTTGTGTCGCTTTTCTTCGAAAGATTTTGTATTACGTACATACATAACATAGGCTATGTATATGAATAATTAATTGAAGACAGCAACGTTGATTATACCTACTATTTCCTAGTTGTATCCGACATCAAATTCTGAGGACCACACAGGCGATAATCGAATGTCTCAATACTCTTTAGAATTACCACCTCCTGGAGCCAATAAATGAAGGAATTACTGGTTTGCATCAGCCACTTCAAAAGTCAAATTTTCATGCCATACGAAAAGAAACCTTAACCAAAGAGTCGAAGATGTAGTTCCGATTGTAACTTGAAAAGTTTTACGACCTTTTCTCGAGCTTTTGCCATTCTAAAATTAACTTAGTTACATCAAAATTAAAGTTGACAATTGAGTGTTTTGCAATAATGATAGATTTTTAATTTCATAATAGCTTTAGTACTGCGCGATTCGATCATTGGTTCTATGTTCGGAGATTGAACCTGATTCTTTAACTGAAGCTGTGTAAAGTAAGCTTTGAAAGTCGCCGACTCAGTTTATTTCTACTTATTCGTAAAGTACCAACTCAGACATCGACATAGGTTAGGATTGTAGATATATCTATGGCTTCGATACTGATACCTACGTAAAGAAAGAGCTAAATGACACCAAGTTAGCCTGTTTTTGGCATTGGAGAGTTATTATGATTCTATAATAAAACTGTTAGAATATATAGTGCTTTATATGCACTTGAGGACTATGATTGCAAGTGATTTGTAGATTATCTAATTCCCTTCTCATAGGACTTCAAATATAAGGCTTTAAAAATCTAGAGCAGTGGTGGCCCAGTGGTAACGGCCGCGACTTATGAGTTGTAGGCCGTGAGTTCGAATCCAAGTAGGCACTTTACTTTGTGTAAATTATTTCATCACCACTGCTCTCAAAACGGTGAAGGAAACATCTTGAGGAAACCGGCATATCCTAGAACCAAAATTTCGAAGACATCTGACTACCACCAACCCGCACTATGCCCGCGGAAACCGCCCACTCCCTCTCACCGAAAGGAAGCCTGTGTTCTAGCAGTGGGAACATTATAGGCTAATCCCTCAACTTACCTTCTGTCTATAAAAAAAATTACACTTCGTCATAATTTCTCTCCAGCATATGTGCTACCCGTCGACACCTCCAACGTATGTTATCGTAACTATCAAATTAACGACTAACGTTTTGATGTTTTTCAAAAATTAACGAAAAAAAAATAATCAATATATTTTTTTTATTAGATCAGAAAATATATTATAAAAAAAATTTATTAGATCATACGATAATTTATCTTATAAAGTAGTTGTAAATCTAAAAATGTAATTTTCGTTAATTTGCTAGTTACGATAACATACGTTGGAGGTGTCGCTATCTTTGCAATGAGACTATCATGCCATGAACAGTTTTGAATGCTATCAAAGCCATGAACAGTTTTGAATTTCACCGACATCATATTTGAACCAAGACCAATGCAGCAATGTAACTCGGTGCCATCATTTTCGTGGACGAACATTTTGATAAGGTGTTTCAAATATTAGATACTATCTACTTAAAGCTTCTAGGTACGTCCGACTTTTAATTAGCTGCAGGAAAATGACACTTCTTAATAACTCATTTCGGACTGAGTTTCGAGATATGCGTGTCAAATCAAATCAAATAATTTATTTGCATAATACATGCGAAAAAGGTGTTACAGGTATAAAAGGTATGTAATTGTATTATAACCTACTGAGGTGTGCAAATTAATATCGTCGTTTCAGCCGATAGACGTCCACTGCTGGACTTAGGCCTCCCCCAATTTTGGGAGGGTTTGCCATAATCGCCACGCTTGGCAGGCGGGTTGGCGATTTAATATATATTTTGCAAATTAATATATTAGGTACTAATAGAAACATTAAATCTAAAAAATATATTTTAAATTCAGTTACATTAAAAAATAGAAATGTTAAATTCAGTAAAATGTCACAAGTCAGATCAAAATCTCAATAAGTAATCATTATAATTATTTGTGGTGCCATTACATATAAAACCGACTCATCTTTCATTTAAATAATCATTAATTGAATAGTAACATTTTGTGACTAAGAATTCGTGCAAACATAATTTGAATTGGTTCATTTTGTGTAGGTCTGTGATGTCAAATAAGTTTCGTTTGCTATTCTGTACTAGGAAAACAAGATCCCACAAAAACATTTCATGTTAAATGTTGCCAAGACGAGACCATGTAGCTCGCACTGTCAAAAAGTAATCAGATCTCATGTAGAGCCAAGCTTCTAACTCTACACGCCCTAACTCTACAAGGCCTGACTTCGCAAACTCTACTCCTTAGTCAAAATATCTGGTTTGGCCGTTTCGTTACTACAAGAACCATTAACAGTATGAGAGTTTTTCACCTTACGCTCATGTGAATGTAGCGAAATGGCCAAGCCATATTATTTTGACTAAGGTGTAGAGTTTGCGAAGTCAGGCCTTGTAGAGTTAGGGCGTGTAGAGTTAGAAGCTTGGCTCTACATGAGATCTGATTACTTTTTGACAGTGCGAGCTACATGGTCTCGTCTTGGCAACATTTAACATGAAATGTTTTTGTGGGATTTCATTTCTTTTTGTAAGTTGCTTATGATATTTATACGAGTATTTTTGCTGTTGCTCATTTTTTTTTTTTTTGGGGTTTATTTATAACAATGACCCCCTATATAAATTTTCAGACCTCTAGCATCAAAATTTACGGTTTTTTTTTTTTGGGGGGGTAAAAGTTTCAAGTTTTAATATTTTTTTGTTGTTTGTGTACTATTACTAGCTTACATACCAAATTTCAGCTTTCTAGGACTTCAGGAAGTACCTTAAGAATTTTGATGATCATCAGTCAGTGAGTCAGTGACGAAATCGGGGTATTTTAGATATCAATAAAATCTAAAGTATAAGAGCTATGCAATTGAAACTTTATAGGTTTAATAAGTCAACCACTGGCATCATATTCCGAAAATTTTGTTTATCTGGTATAATCCAAACCCAAGTTAAGAGGGTTCAAAAATACGACGAAGTGCTTCGAGAAAAGGTAGGTAGTGCCCTTGCGCTTCGCTTGGCTGGTCTTGGCGGGGGCACTCCCGTGCCCCCAGATTTGGTTGATGGCCGCGAAAAAACAAAAATACACCAATTTCAGTCATTTAAGTAACACATAAGCTGTCATTTTACTGCAGCTAATTAAAAGTCCGACTATAGTCGGTCTATTATATAAAAATCTCACCGTGAGAACTTAGGTGAAGTGAGCTTTATGTGAGCTGTCAATAGCATCAATCCCCAGCATCGTGGATGACAGCTCATTTCACTTTATCACCTAAATTCTCGCGGTGAGATTTTTACAGAATAGACCGCCTGCAGGCAAGTACAGTGGAGCAATGATAAGTAAAAAAATATCATTGCAGTGGAGGGTAATGTGTTTGAAGACTTTCAGTTCAAGCCGTTATGTGAAGTACCTAATGAGGACCCAACAGATGTAGGTATGTCCTCTTACGATGACAATACAAATATTTTACTACAAAGATACTCTTGATATAGTCAAAACCACAAAAAGCACAACAGAAAACGTTAATAGTATACATAAACAAGTAATTTCTTTCCACACGTATCGCCAAAACAATCTATGTGTCATTGTTGAAGACTGGTTACCCAGTTATGATCCACCTTCACAGAAAGCTACGCTGATCAAAATCGACTTCAATAAGGGACTTTTTACTTGATACCCCGAGATGAGAGTTCATACATTTTTCATATCGTGTTGGTCACAAAACATAGGCTGCAAACATAACTCTCCCTCCCCTCAATGAATTCCAAACCTTATGGAATTGTCATAAGGTCTTCGATATCTGTGAATGTATGTTTGTTTGCCTGTTCGATCAACTCTCCCTCCTCTCAATCGATTCCAAACCTTTTGCGATTGTCATAAGGATTAATGCATCTGTGAATGTATGTTTGTTCATCTGTTCGATCACAATTAATGCGCAGAAACGTTCATCATTAGTGCGCACGGTAATATTCCACGCCGGTTCTTGTACGGACCGGTGCCGATCTTTACTAACGTACCCGTGTCCGTCAGTATGCGATATTTTGATTGGTATTTTGATGAGACTTGCAGTGTTTTATTGTGTTATGACTTCTTTATATTCCTCTTCATTTGGCATTTATTAAATGGCGGGAGTAATGAGGGTTTCTTTTGAGATGCTTTACATAGTGTTTATGAAATTGACGTTTTATTTATTATTATTATTATTATTAATATTTATTTAATCAGACTACAATGGTCTATAGTGTTAGTAACAAAAATAGCTTAGCCTATGTTAGTACTTAATAACTAAAACAGAACGGGTCCGGTTTGTAAGCGCCCACACTAGCGGGCTATCTGCCCGGGCGGCTATTGATTGCAGGATAGTGTTGGGACTGCCACGCAGCCTCCGTAGTAGCGAGGCGGATTTCTTACGCCACAGTGCATCAAATCCGTCAGTGCGTGCGTCTGCAAACATTGCCGAGGCACTACAAAAGCGCGGCAATCGCAACAATACCCTGAATGCGTTATTATATTGGATACGCAGAGCATTGTAAGCCTTTTGGGTATATGTGAACCACAGGGCTCCCGAGTACAGTGCTGTACAGTATGCCTTAAAAAGGGTTATTTTAATTGCGTCTGTACATCGAGAAAACCTGCGGGCCAGCATATTAGCCCTAACTGACAATGCTCTGCGCTCCCTCTCTAGATCCATATCATCTTTCAGGTCATCACTAACCAGGTGACCCAGGTATTTAAATTTATACACCCTGTTAATCGGGTGACCTTTCATTAGGAGAGGAGGAACCGTAGTGGGACACCTGGTGCCAGACCTGAAGACTATAAATTCTGTCTTACTGCTATTATAAACTAACCCATGAGTCGCAGCATACGACTCGCACACATTGAGTAGCTTACGGAGAGCGCCGATCGAGGGAGCCAGCAGCACCATGTCGTCCGCGTAGCTAATGTTGTTAAAACAAACTCCATCCACGTAGCAGCCGACACGTGTGCTGCTGAGTCGCTCAATCAGAGCATTAATATACAGACCGAAGAGCAAAGGCGAGGACAGGCCCCCCTGCCTCACCCCGCACTCCGGCCGGCATGGCTCTGACAGCTTTCCCGCCCACCGCACTTGAGTCTCTTGGTTCAGGTACCAGTGCTTGAGGAGTAATACAAACTCTGGCGGCAGCGCTGTTTCTTCTAGCTTTTGCCAGAGAAGATCGTACGGGACAAGGTCAAATGCCCTGGACAGGTCGAGGAAAACCGCATAAACAGGTGTATTTCTATCGGTGTAATACCTGACAGCGTGCTTCAAACTAACAATAGCAGTCTCCGTTGACAGCCCAGGCCGGAATCCAAACTGAGCATCACAGAGCCGCACATGTTCATTTAGATGTGAGTTAAGCACGCTGTCAAGGACCTTGGCTATGACGGTGGAGAGTGAAATAGGCCTGTAGTTTGACTTGTCCGATACGTCTCCCGTCTTACTTTTGACCACCGGCACCACCAGAGTTCGCACTAGATCAGGCGGAAGATGTGAATGACACAAACACAGATTAAATAAAAGTGCCAGCACCCGAGGTAAGTGGGAACCAGCATGCTGCAGGTGCTCAATGCTGAGTCCGTCATGACCAGGGGACTTGCCTCTTGTCATCTTCTTCAGTATGTGCCTAATCTGTTTTGTAAGAATTACAGTGGCCACCTCCACACCTTCAGGGCCAGCACTGAACACCCCGCATGGCGGCCCCAGTGTTGACTTAACAGAGAATTGGTTTTTGAACAATTCAGCTATGTCTCTAGGGCAGGAAACCCCGTCGACGCTCACAGGAACGCCAGGCTTAGGATTCAATTTATTAGTGGCTTTCCAGAAACCTTTAAAATTTGAATTAGCATGGTGTTTGGCTAATAAATCCATTTTAATTTGATCCTGGTGTTTTTGGCACCACTTAAGCTTTCCCTTGAAGATCTTCCGTGCCGTTATCATGGCGTCAAAGATGGGACCAGTGGATGGTTGACCGTACCAACACCATATATTGAACTCCAACCTGGCATTTCTGTGAGCCTCGCTCACATGCTTGTTCCACCCAGCCAGGGGTTTTCGCTTACAACGACTACTTTGATACGTGGCAGTAGCACACGAACATAAAATTTTCACAATATCACTGTATAAATTATTTATTATCTCCTTATGACAATGATCATTACAATATTTGCCACAGCAATTTTGTAAGTCTACTGGTAAGTCTATATGTTTTAATTGTGAATTACACATATTTTCATAGATGATACATTGGTCAGCATTCCTCTCTCCCCATTGTATTTTATTACAAGTAGTGTTTATCCCAATCGCTTTCTGCCTAACAACATCGAGATCACAAGTTATAACTAGCGGAAAATGGTCAGACCAATAAACGTCGTATTTCACAAACACATCTGTTATACAATGCCCAGCCGAGTCAGTCACAACACAGTGGTCAAGCCACCGCCTGCTACCGTGAGCTTCGCTAACAAATGTGAACGTTCCTGACGACAGTTGCAACCTGCTAGTATCTACACACGTCCAATCCTGCTCCATCGAGAAATCTATTAGTTCACGGTAAAAACGCTCACCTGGATGCGCGTTGTAGTCCCCAAGAATAAAAACAGACTCGACATCACTATCACTTATTATGGCACTGATACAACTTAGACAATCTGTGAACTCCGACACATTTTCTACGCAATCAGTTGGCATATAGACACTCACAACTAGCAATGGCCTTTCGTTTGTCGTAAGACGTATTGCCGCAATACGCGGGTTAGCACACGCAATCACTGAAACACACGGGAACACCGCCCTACGCCACAGTAGCGCAACTCCACCGAAGGGTCGACCTCTGATGATGCCGGCAGCCGTGTCCATAGCAGACGTTCCCGTGCTTCCGAAATCCTCGTGCACACTGGACAGGTACGGTAGCTCATCAGGCTGTAACCACGTCTCTTGCAACGCGATTATGTCCGCAAAACTGCAAAGCTGTTTTATACCCTCAATAGATCGCTTGATGTTCTTACAGTTGTATGTTATGAAATTAACCTTAGGCATTTTATTTGTTAAGAGGGTTTTCTGGATTCTTCCACGTCAACAGATTGAGGGTTTTTATACGGTCTGAACCGTCTGCACGTAATATCGGCCGGCCATGACTCGGCACTCAAAAACAAGTCTAGTTTAGTTTTCGGCACCATTATTTTAAATGCATTATATTCTTTTTCTGTCTTCATTTTGATTTTCTGTACCATGACTTTTTCTTTTATTAATGACAGTATGTACTGTGCGATATCATTTTCTGATGCATCTTTGTGAACATTAGAAAGAAACAGAGGTATCGTCACACTTGCGGACTTAAACTTATTCCCAGGCATACAGGGAGCCTTGCCTCTAACCAAATGAGACTCTGAACGTCTGTTTTTCAGTCTTTTCTCCTGCACTAAAATCCACTCGTTGCTTGGATGCTGCAATTTCCATTCACCATCGCGCGTTATTTCCGCTAATGATTTCGCTTTGTTTACATCCATCGTGACATTTAAACTACTAGTCGCCGGCGCCGAAGACGTACTTATGTCTTTAGAAAACTGGTTTGTCGACGTAGGCCTCACGTTGTGTGTCGACGAACAGCTGACCGCACCCGCGCCCCCACCACTTGCCTGTGCCCGGGGCTCGCAAGCAGTGACAGTAACAGCGGAGGCAGTGGTCGTGTTATCAGGTGCACCTGCACTGCGTACGGATGTTTTAGTACGATCACTCCCTGTGTTCATTATTCGAAGGGCTACCGGGGATCGCCAATTCACTTGATCAGTTATTGTTAGATCATTTTTCTCAGGTGAACTATTGCTGCTGTTACGGGTTGAAATATTTAACAAACCGATTGGACCACTGTCTCGGCCGCTATCCAGTAAGTACGCACCCCGTCTTATGTTTACGTTTGCGGTGCCAGTGCGTTCCACATCTACCAACGACGCAAATTTCATATCGTTTATCTCTGCTTTTACTGTGTTTAGTTGGACCACCGTAACACAAGATTCTTTTAAATACTTTACCTCCGATTTTAATACGACGATGTCCTTTAGTAAGGCCGTGACGTCAATGTGATCGAAGGATACTGGAGGTAATTTCTCTAATTGCCTTGCCACAAAAATAGGGGTTTTATCAGGATCTGTACTCTTAAATATGCAGATAATATCCTCCATCTCTTTTTGTTCACGGTTCTTGCGTCGCGAAATGTTGCGGGTACTCGTAGATATTGATTCAAACAACAAATCTTTCGCTACGGTAATTTCCGCGGACGTATATGAGCCTACACACAACCGGATTAAACTTTCTTCGTCCATTATGTCAATTTTGTTCTGCACAAAACATAATAACTCGTTTATAACGATGTTACACTTTATACACTTTATCTTTTCGGAAGACATTTTTTTCTGCACCCGACCGTTACCGAGATCGCGCGAAGACTCATTCTAATGTCTTGTATTCAACAGCGAAATGTTCACGTTTTTATTGATATTGGATTTTCAATGTTCATATTTTGTTTTTGTTTTCAGGTTTCATTCGTCACGAGAATATATGGCTATTGCAGTAGCTGACTCTTGACTAGAGACCATGAATAATCTATAGTAGTTCCAGATGCTTCATAGGTTTTGATATCACTGAATGTGGAAGGCGAGCACCTTGTTTTGACTTGGATGACTATCCGGTTGTTCATTGTGGTCTACTTTTTAGCGTGTCGATGGCTATTTGAATTGAGCTATCCTTCTATTACGAATGATTCATTTTCAGCTTGAGAATTTTATTTTGAATACCAAAGTTCATGTCGACGATAGAGATCTTTTTAAGCATACACTTGGCTTTGTTTTTGCTTAGTATCATTAATAGAGCAAAAGTATGGCTCCTTTAGACCAGTGGACATTCCCGCATTTTTAACCGACTTCAAAAAAAGGAGGAGGTTTCTCAATTCGACCGTATATATATTTTTTTTTTTTTTTATGTGTGTTCGCGGATAACTTCGTCGTTTATGAACCGATTTTGATTATTATTTTTTTGTTGGAAAGGATATATGCCAAGGGTGGTCCCATGATAAGGAAACCAGGATCTGATGATGGCATCCCAGTGAAATCGAGGGGAACTTTAGAAAATCGTAGGAGCGACTAGTTCGTTTGTTAATTTTTTCATTAAGTATTTTAAAGCACTACAATTTGATGAAAGCCTGGAGTCGATCTGATGATGGAGCCGAAAGACAATCGAGGGGACTCCTCAACTATTTACAGCAGTTACCTTGTGTTTGGGCTTGATTAATTTGTATTGATGTGAACTTTACACCTAGATGGGTTGCGACTGTCATTAGGGGTCTGATGATGAAGACGAAGGACAGTTAAGGGAATTCCTCAACAGTTTACAGTAGCTACCTTGTGTTTGTTCACCGATTACTCGAAGACGGCTGGACCGATTCCAAAAGTTCTTTTTTTATTTAAAGGGTATACTCTCGAGGTGGTCCCATTATCATCAAGTGGGAATCTGATGAGAGGATTCCATGGATATCGAGGGAAACCCTCAAATTTTATAGGCAAAGCTACAGCGATTTGGATATTTTTTAAAGTAACTTGAGCATTTGCTCTCGGAAATCATCACTTGGTAAAGTGGAGCTGATGATGAAGATCACAGATGGTCATCGGAACTACTCACTGACAAATATTTCACGGGTTGCGATTCAATTACTTTAATATGGTTGCTAAGCAATTTATGCTCGTCACAATGCGTATTGCGAGTGATTGTTGAGGATCTCCTGGTTCTTACCGGGAGAACTCCTCAACAATAAACGTCCCAGCATCGGGAAAAGCAAAATTTTGTAAAAGGTGATGAACAGTTGGCATAAGCCTATTGTAACTTAGATAAATTACAAACTGACCCACTAAAAAGTGAAAAATAAAAACATTTTTACAAAAAAAACAACCGACTTCCAAAAAAAACACTACAAATTGAAAAATAACTTTAATTTCGGAAGTCGGTGTCTTCGGTTCCACGTTTTCGTTTACTGACACCGACTTCCGAAATTAAAGTTATTTTTCAATTTGTAGTGTTTTTTTTGGAAGTCGGTTGTTTTTTTTGTAAAAATGTTTTTTCTCGCTCCGTATTTCGACTTCTTCTTTCCCCCTTACTTCCTTTTCGAGTAGTAAATAAACGTTGTCTACAAAAATACGTACATTTCCAAAATATCCTTCATTTTCCGAGTACGAGTTGTTTTTGCCTAGACCCCAGGTCATTCCCACACTCTCCTCGCCATGTTTGAGCCTTTGAGGCTAAACTGAAGACAATCGACGGTGACTTTTTCTAACACACCCAAGTAAGTAAAATACCTTGAGGAGTTGCGTTGGGAGAGGTACTATGCGTGTGGGAAATTGAAGTGATTCGAGATGAATGTGAGTTGAGAGAAGCTATGAGTCTTCAAAATGTCAAAGCTTATATTTTGATGTCATACGAGTATGTAAGGCGCTCCAAAATCATTTTAGATAGATCCGTGGGTTAGTTGAACGGTGACGAAAGTTTGTGGTTTGGAGACAGAAGAAGATCGTCCAGCAGAAGTAACTTCACCATCACCAGCTGTTGAAAACAAAAATAGTTACCTATTCACCAGATATGTAACTATTTTTGACTACTAAACCACTATTTATGAATGAAGTGCGATACCTATGTAGATTCACCGCACGTGAATCTCAGAGACAAAAGCGATTCATTCTCGTTATCACTCATGGTGACGAGAAAAGAAGACAAACTAAACATACCACAGTATCTAGTAACCTTAGTACCTCTCTTCCCGCGCGTCAGTCATTCCACCGAGCCCATCGCCAATCATATCTCGATATTTATGAGACCGAATTCGCAAGAAGCGAAAAAATCTCGACGACAATACAACCAATCTTTTTACAGCTTCTTCCCGTCTCGCATTTTTCTGGCAAAACTGATTGTTTACCGGAAAAAATTACGCCTGTTAGTCGAAACGTAGGGTATAAATAAAAGATGCGGCCAAAGAATTTTGATTCGGTGCTTTTTGTTTGGTGGATACCGATTGTGGAGCTAAACGGTAAAAAGTGAGCAGTGTTCGATTGAGAATGGAACGTGGTGTTAAGTGTGGATACAGATTTATATAACTCGGTTCACAGGCCGCTGCATTGAGATTCGCACGTCACGATTTTGAGAAGAATCTGATATGATAAAGTACAACAGTCGCACAGGTTGATCGATCAGGTTAAGCTACGCTTGCTGCGGTTGGTCTCTGCATGGGTGACCATCTTTACATACAAATACCCCTACGTGCCTCGGAAAGCATGTTAAGCCGTTGGTCCCGGCTGGCATTCGTGAATCTTTGACAGTCGTTACTGCTAGTCAGAAGCCCGAAAGACTGACAATCAGTCTTACCAAGTCTTGTTCGTATTATCCAATAACTGGGTTGTGGAGGTCACATAGCCAGCCGCTTCATGTAAAATACTGGTATTCAGCTGCATCCGGTTAGACTAAAAGCCGACCCTAACATACTTGGGAAAAGGCTAGGCAGATGATGATGACAGTTGGTTCACAGGCCACGGGATTGAGATGAGTCTGATATGACAAACTACAGTTTTCAAAGCAGATTTGTGCGTTTTGTGCTTTCTTCATGCATATATCCTCTGAAATTCGAAGACATGTGACATCTATGGGCTAACAGCCGGCACTCGGCCCGCGTGGTAGATTATAGCCCACTTCCTATCGAAGAGAGGAGTCCTGTGTCTCAATAGTGGGATCGTTATAGGCTATCATTAGCAAAAAATATTCTCGCATAAAAATAAAAAGCATGTTCAAATTAAAATTATCATTTGATATTATATGAGAGAAATTATCGGTTTCAAATTCAATCAAGTTGAATCTACGTGAAAAATACCCAATGAAAAAATCCAATATCACTTTGTCCGACGTGTGAGTCGAACCCAGGACCTCTTACTTGGCAGTAGCGCTTGCGACCACTAGACCAACGAGGACTATTGTGCTGCATTAAAATTCTGATCTCGGAAGTTATGTAACGTATCAATATTTTCATTTGAATATTATCAAAATATTACGTAACGCAACGTATGTTGCGTTTGAAGACGCTACGCTATTTCACCACAACAATTGTAATCTTCAATAAAAGATTTTAATTCCCATGACAAATCCGTACTATGTAAACGGCCTTGTCGAATGATAACTTATGAAATTTAAAGTGTTATAATAAGCGGTAAATTCATTTATACAGAGCTCTTTATAAGGCAGAATTAATAGCTACGGGCAATGATACAAAGTTGCTACGGTTAGAAAGAAATCGTACTTATTGCAAGGGTATATGCAGGCGTCTTATTCAAACATTGAATGTTCTGCTTCTAATAAGTGGCTATAAAGAACAGTTGCTGCAGTTTTGTCAGTTATTCTTAGTTATTCTTCATGGATGGTAGCTGGATATAGTGATCGGATTATTATTTCCAGCAAACAAATTGACACTGTTTACACACACTGACACACTGTTTTATAGTCACGAGCAGAAATATATTACCATGAACAACTCGGCAATAATATCTGATTTAATGATTCATCCATTAATATTTGTCGTCAAGATGACGTCAAATAATATATGTGGGTAAGGCATATAATTATACAAGTGGCAGCACAAATATGTGACTTCGAAGGAACACCCTAACTATGTGACGAGACAAGTGGCGCTAAAATATGGAATGCTGAATCCGCTTCAAAAGGATGTAGCTATGGATAATTTGGATAACGATCTCTCTGAAAAGGTACAATAGCTTGCGGTTCCAAAAGACAAAACATTTGCATATGACTTAAAAATTATGTATTTGTGTTAGCAAACACAAGAGAGTCAGGTGTGGTCGCGTGTCGGACGTTCAATATTCTCACACATGGTGCTGTCTCTAAACTTCTCGGTTGGACCGATTATCTAGATGTGAGAAGAGTGGCCACAACTTCGGGGTTTTGGAAACATGTTCTTGGATTCGATACAAGATTATCTTAATGACCGGACTAAGTTTTCCTTTTAGATTTCATTAGAAACAATAATACAATACAGTATAATATTGAATGCCCAAACGCTGGGAGACCAACATCTGCTTAAAAAATTGATCAACAAGAAAGTGATGACCGACTTTCATGGCCAGAATAGTAAGCATGAACAGTTTGATAAATTTTCACCGTACTAGTAATAATTAAGTGGTACTTACACCACATGGTGTGAAAATCTTAGCAGTGTGACAAACAAGAAAAAAAGTCTTATTAATCACAATGGTGTGACTACGAGAGACTACGAGATAGAGGTAGGACCTGATAGAAGTACGGGAGAAATTGGTAGAAAGAATGATGAAACAACTGATGGTCAACAGTTTCTCATTTTGGAACCTTAGAAGAAATTATATGTAGCTCACAATCCACCTTTATTAGTTTGAGAGGTACAAATTCCTCTGCTAAATATGAATCTTTTTTAAGTACTTATAATACAATACATAAATTTTTAATTACAGTCCCGCTACAAATATGGCTACAACAAAATGCAGTCCGGTTCTAATTTGGGACGGTGCAAAGTTGCGGTTTGGTCCCGTGAATCGGCACGCGTCTGCCACACGGTAGCAAATGCTGATTATGGATGCATGTAGAGTACTTGATTGTGAAGACTCCTCTTTTTTGTGTCTTAAGGTTGGCAACTGGGATCACGGTAATTTTGAGTTATGTTTTCAGAAACCTTTCCAAAGAGCGTTCTTAAAAGGACAATCTTGAGTGATAGTTGAAATTCTATCCCTGACGATTAGTGCTTGATCAAGTTGTTCACTTATATCTTTAATCTCTTGTATATTAAGCTGGAAGGCCAAGGTATATTTTGATTTATCCCCTGAGATTTAGCATTGCCATTCAACGTGGCAATAGGTACTGCCAGTCTTCTGGGCACGTTTCCGGGTGACAGCGATGCGGACGAGCTACGTGCTACGTGTCCTTTTGTTTTTGTATTTGTTGTATAGTTAACTAGTTAGTCATATAATTTGGTACCTAGTGTAAATAGTTATCTATACTCACAATAAAGAATCGTTTTAAGTCCCTGAGATTAAAATCAAAATAAGTTTTTACGCCCATTTTTTGGGTTACGTAGTCCTGACAAGTAACCCTCATAGTTTCGTCAAGTCCATCTGTCTGTCCGAGGTTTTGCTAAGAGACCGTTAGCACTAGAAAGCTGTAGGTAATTTTGTAGAAGTATGTATATCAATTACGCCGACAAAGTGGTAAAATTAAATTTTGGAAAATATTTTTTTTTAGGGTAGCTCCCCTACATGTGAAGTGGGGATGAATGTTTTTTTTCCTTTAACCTGAAATCGCGAAAAAAAAATCAGCTGTTCCCTACATTTATGTTCGTATAGGTAACTCGTCAAAATGTAGGGAACAGCTGATTTTTTTTTTCGCGATTGCAGGTTGGTCCCATAGTAAAAGTTGTTCATAGTGATGAGTACAATGACCTCTTAAGAGGTTGTTAATGTTTTACCAATAACCCCCCTGTATTGGGATAACGGGCTACTACGGAAGCCTACATTGTGCGTGGCCCGACACGCACTTGGCCGGTTTTGAGTTTGATTTGCCGTCTGCATATAAGTTTTTTTCTATCGATCAAAGATTCGGTAAAGAAAGATTTTTGGAAATTATCTTCGCAATTTGATAAAATTATTGACCTAAAAAATACCATCTGCTCTAACCAAATCTAATCCCAAAGTGTGAACAGATCAATAATAGCATCTATTATTTTAATTTTCGAACACCGATGTTCGAAATTCGAAGACAGAAGTCGACCAATCGCATGTGTGTAATGGGCGCGCGCCAGTCGCGTGCGCTCGCCTCAGCCGCAGGCGTCAAGTGTTGCCAACTTAAAAATTATCAACTAATCATACAGGGTGGTCAACCGGACCGATGTTTTTTTCCCGAAATTTAATTGCTTCTTTAGAATAATTTAGCCTTAAACGCTTGTTTCAGCTCCCTCCGAGATATTCCGAAATTATTTCCTGAGTTCTAATAATGTGGATGGTAATTTCGTTAACATTTTTTGGGTGCTGTTTCTTTAACAATTGCAGGTGCCAGTGACATCCGTCACGAAGTCACCAAACTGCTGGTTTCAATAATACATCGGGACAGGCAACCACAGATAGGTAATCTTACTTCACACCATTTATTTTATTATTTATTTATTTATTATAAGTTCACATCATGCAAAAAAATTACAAACTAACTTTCTAACTAACTTATATTATTTTATTAGAAAATTCAGTGAACTTCTTCCTATTTAATCCAAAATATAATTGGCGGCTATGTAAGCTTAAAAAACAATTAAGGTTTATAATGAATTCATTGATCAAAGATAGCACAAAACACTTCATTCACAAGCACAACCTAAAAATCTGCATCAACATAATCATAAAGACATCTAATAATCGCTTACAAAATAAAAATCGATTTAATGACATATGTAGGTAAACAGAGAACATGTATGATGCGCGTTAAACAAATCACCTCTCGTTGAATCGAATAATGATGCGATGCCGATGTCTCGAAAAATCGATTATGTCAAATTTTAATACGATTTTGTTTAAAATTATGATGCCTGCAGGTTATCGATGGCACGCAGTGTATAATATCGATGTAATATCAATGTGGTTGATGGTAGATTATTGCTACGTTTTAGTGGGAAATTGTCTGTTTGTTTTAGTTTGTTTCAAGTGTATTATTACTTTCTTTTGTTTTAGGGGAATACATGACCTAAACGAAAAAAACACAAGTTTTATAATGCCTAAAACTATATGATCGACTACAGTAATCAAAATCAGAAAAATACATGATATTCTTCAGGATTTAAGCTAGTTAGATAGTGTGTTGAAAACATAATACAACTAATTTGGATAGAAAATCATGAAGACACCTCTAAAAACTTTCTTTTTACGATAAAAACATACACACACATTCAGATTTTTTGTCAGATTAAAAAAGCAAGCTACTTACTAAAGCACTAGTGTTTTAATTTTTTTTATTCCAAACAATAGCTTTTTTGTAAATAGATAAATTGCTTCATATTTTGCAATAAATTACCAGCGATGTGTCATTGCGCTTCTCTTTCTTTTCTAGTACGAAGAAAGTCTTCGGTCCTTCAGTCAGACGGTGAACAATTTTTGGGTCTCAAATCTTGCTTACAACTTATTACAATCCAAATCAAACCTACAAACGGATTAAATGTGTACGTTGTTTTTGCTTTTTGCTACATACATTTATTCAGATTTTTTGTCAGATTAAAAAAGCAAGCAACTTACTAAAGCACTAGTGTTTTAATTTTTTTTAGTCCAAACAATAGATTTTTTGTAAATAGATAATTGCTTCATATTTTGCAATAAATTATCAGCGTTGTGTCATTGCGCTTCTCTTTCTTTTCTAGTACGAAGAAAGTCTTCGGTCCTTCAATCAGACGGTGAACAATTTTTGGGTCTCGAATCTTGCTTACAACTTATTACAATCCAAATCAAACCTACAAACGGATTAAATGTGTACGTTGTTTTTGCTTTTTGCTTTGGACAATATACAACATGTTTCTGAAATAAAGTCTGCACTTGGGCCCGGTTGATGGCAACCCATGTTTAAATCCCATATGATAAGGATATTATATGGGATTTAAACATAACTGGCGAAGTCTGAGTGTACAATAGGTACACCTCTGTCTAACCCTTCAGGGATAACAAGCGTGATGTTGTTATGTTAGAAGAAGCATCCACCAACCCGCTCATCTAAAAAACTCCAAACGTGACCGTTCTGTAATAGAGACTCATCGATCTCACAGTTAAACTACGTAAGCAGTTTTGTGGGGCAATGTACTCTAGCGCTAAGAAAAATGTAATTGAATAAAAAATTCATTCAATCATTCGTTCAAAAATCAGAACTAGTATACGCCGTTGAGATAGTCAAATCAAAATTACAGCGCCAAGTATCCTTTTCCAAACCTCATTCCCAGCTTCCACAGTACCACGGTCCAAACATGACTTATCTGTACATTTGATGTCGTACGTTCTTCTCATAAATATTCGCCTGTGTGACGTAACCGGTTGCTCGCAAGTTTTTGCTTAGATCTCAAGGTAAATATCGGGAACATTTTGTGGTCACGATCGAGGCATGATTGATTGATTACGTTTCGTGTTGAGCTGTTTCACTTTCCTTTGGTTATTGGCATTTTAGGATGTATGATTACGTATCGTACATCAGTAACTGTTGCTTTACTATGTTCGGTAACATTTTTACTATAGAAAGTAAAATAATTACGAAGTTTTTAGACTTTTATGGGTTGTTTAACTCTCTATCTTTTTACTCTCAGTTTCTGTGCTTTGGAGTCCACTTTTCTCGTCTTTTACTTCACTACCTGCTTTTCCCCTGTTTTCTTTGTATCAGATTTTTTTTGTTGTTGTTTTCTCTATTCGCAATCGCGCAAAAGCGAATTCATTCAAGAATTAAATGCCATTGTAGTGGAGCAGCCAGCGCTGCACATCCCACTTAAAGGTGGTTCCTCTTCAGCCTTTATATTTCCGCTGTTGGGTTTAAAAGTTCAGTAGCTAGTAGGTATTGACTAAAACTGTACTAAATAATTCGTCCCTTAATCAATTGGCTTAAAAAAATATCTACAGCCATCAAGAGATCGAAAACTATTTATTTATATCAGTAGGTACTATTTATGCATGTTTTGCTAACACTCCCTGACATTGTCACCCGCCCCCTGTCTCACGCGTCACAAACACAGACGGACGCAGCACGTGTGAAACTTGACGGATTTTCTGGTTCATAGCACTTGGCATTATCTGGTACTCAACTGTGCAATATGTATGACATGTTGTTTTTGTTTCGCTAGGGAGTGAGTGTAGTTTGAAGTATTTAAGCATTGCAAAAAAATTGAAATTTTCCCCTAAAAAAAAAAAAGAAAAAAAAAAATTTGTAAAGAGCGTTTTGTCATGCAGTTGCATTTGTAACTTGCAGCCTGCTTTAGGTGTTAGGTGTGACCTTCAATATAATAAATTCAGAGAGACATCATTTTTAGCCAATGAACAATCCCTGACTCCTATAATCCCTCTAATCAGGAGCCAACCAAAAGTTGACCCCCGATTCGTATACCTACATCAAAATATTGTTATTCGGTGAAAAATCAAATGTACCTTAGTCTCCTAAAAGATTATCGTCACATTACAAATCATGTACAAAAATAACATATCTAACTTCCCAGTCCTAACCCTCATTCCCACGTCACCGATCACAATCTCAGACCCTCCACTTTACTCCCCAGTGAATTGTATCGATATTGCTGACACCCACCCTTACGAGCTCTTCACTATAAGGCTTATACAAGTTAAGAGATTAGTTGGTGGTGTGGTGATGAAATTAATTAATAATACAGGGTGGTGAGTTGATTCCTCCCGCTATACTAAACAACTTTCGTCATGAAACTCATACCCGATTCGAAAAAAAAAAATCGGTGACTGAATCGCCTTCCCGTATATTTAAATCTAAGGGCTTTTTTTTTTTTTTTTTTTGGGTGGGAAATCATCAAATGACCCCTCCCGCTCTGGGCGGAGCGGAAGGGAGTGTCAGACTCTTACTGACTAAAACCCACCCGTGTTCCTTCAGTTGCCTGTGCCAGGGGCCACGGTATCTCTTTCGAACAACCCGCGACTCTGGCGGGCATCGGCCCTAGCGGACCCCGTCAGTTGGTGCTGACATCTCCTTGAGCCGCGCGTGGAACACAACGCGCCGTCGACCCGGGCCTGGTCCTTACCGGACGGCGAGCTGCCTATTGCTCGCCGTCCGCAAGCCCGCGCCTACGGTGGCCGGGAATCGGCTATCGATTCCCGACGCCCAGGGCGTCTCCTGCGGCGGCTAGGGGCGTGAGGGCGCAAGGATTGCCTCTCCCTCACGCGCTCCGCCTCCTCCTTCGCGAGCATCACTGCTTCGCAGAAGGAGGCGACAGCCTCCCATGCACTCTCGCTCCGTACCATGGCCCGGACTAGGGCCGGACGCGAGAGATCGCCGCCGCCGATCGCCTCCGTGAGGACACGGCGGTGCTCTGCCCAAGCTGGGCAGATCTCCACCGTATGCTCCACCGTGTCCTCCGGGCGATCCACACAATGGTGACACCCGGGCGTTTCCTCCCGTCCTATTCTGAACAGGAACCTCCCGAAGCAGCCGTGCCCGGTGAGGACCTGCGTTAGGCGGAAGGTGAGGACGCCGTGGCGCCTCCCTAGCCAAATCTAAGGGCTGGTTTTTCAATCATCTGATAACTTTATTCGTGGAATAATTTTGAAATTTTGTCTGTTGTTTCATACAAGAACTGTCAAACGTCAATTTTATTCCTCGAATAAAAGTATTCGGCGATGGAAAAACTAGCCCTAAGTGTGATAGATGTTGCTGATAATTAATGGAATTTAGAAGCCGTAGGAAATGTTGGTGTATTTGAGTGGAAAATTAGAGTGCGAGAAAAATTATATAGTAGGATATTATAGTTAGGCAGGCAACGACACCATTGAGGCGAAAGCTACAGGATAGCCCGCGAAATTAAAATTTTCTTTCCTGCAATCTGCAGTATAGTATGTCGATTAAAATATAATTCGCGACCGTAACAAATATGCATTTACAGTATTATAATCATTAAAATCATAAATACAATTAATTCAGCTGACCGATTACTCTCAATAATCTTCAGATTTTTTTTCTGTTAAATAATTCAATTATGTCGAACTTGAAAATTAAGTCTTATTATGCTGGTTAACTCCAATTACTAAAATAAAATTCGGCGATGGGTGACGTAAAGCAAATTCGTACGAAGGTGGTCCAATATCACAGGATAATAATAATGTAGGAGGGAATTTTCAAGATTGATTGAGTTGTCACTAATTTCAGTGTCGCTGCCGCTGAATGTGACATGTGTGTTGTTAAGTTGTTAATATTCCGGGTCCATCTTCTTGCCAGGTATAAAGAACGGGTTTTGCATGCATAATCACACTAATATTATAAAGGCGAAAGTTTGTTAGTGTGTGTGTGTGTTTATATATTCGTTACTTCTTCACGCTCAAACGGCTGCACCAATTTTGATAAAATTTTGTACGGAGGTAGCTGACACCCTGGATTAACATATAGGCTACTTTAAAGGATCGACACTTATGCGGGTGAAACCGCGGGGCGCAGCTAGAGCTAAATTAAATCGAAAAGAAGAGGGCAAATAGACTGATTGGAAGTGATTCATTGGTAAAGTTACTGACACCATTTGTTAGGGACACTGACGGTTTAAGTAGATATTGGAATAGCTGTTATGTTCTCCAAGGTACGAAGAGTTCCTGAATTCTATTAGGATGCTGTTCAAGACAGCAAATGCAAGGATCATGAACTATATAGAAAATTCGCCTAATCATAACAACTGCCCGACAAAATGTTTTTACAGCCGACAAACTGTTTTTTGTATAATATTTTGTGAAAAAACAAATTTAACGAAACAGATGTTTAATTAAAAATAAGATCAATCTACCCATGAACAACCTCAAGCTCCTCAGAAAAGACACATTCAAAAACCCTTAAACGATGATAAAAATAAAAAGACCACACACGGCAACGCCGTCATTATAAGCCGCTCGTATGTCACCAATATCACTGATATTCATGTTAATAGTGTCACAATTAACGTAAATCGTCGCCATGTGTCGCCCGCGCAGGTGCGACGCGTGCGCTCAGCGGGTGCAGGCGCGCGAGCTTTGGGCGCTTTCGGGTTCAATTGGGTATTGCAGTCCTATTAAAAATTAATATGAAATTAATCTGATTTTGAATAAAGTTATAGATAACACGAACTTGTTTTTTTTAAATAAGTACTTGTTTTTATGTTGTTGCTGTGGATTGTATATTTTCGACGTGTTTAGAAACGATTAAAATTAAGAAACACTTTAGGTGATGAACTGTGGGCCAAAATAACCACTACGTGGAGCCCTGACACAGCTAGGGGGCGTCGCGGCAGAAACGTAGTGGATGGTGGGATGAGCTGCAGAAAACAAAGGTCCACTTTAGCCCCGGATCGAAAGAGCTGAAAGGCATGGGGAGAGGCCTTTGTCCAGCAGTGGGATGATGCTGACTAACAGTAATAGTATTTGTGTGGTTACATATTTCAGAATTCTGCGTTTGCTGATTAAATGGGTGTCTTATTCTACGCCAGAAACGATGAAATACTCTGTTCATTGATTAAACTAAACCTCAAATGTATACAGAACCCGGTGACTGTTGGTCTTTGTGTTAAGCAGCAAGATATTTGCGCATGAGTTAGCAAACGAAATTATAGCAGTTAGGGGCTTACATCTATCTATGGGCTTACAGGACCTAAACACAATAAACGCAAGTTTTAGAAATAATAAAAGTATATGATCGACTACAGTGAACAAAATCAGAAAATATATGATATTCTTCAGGATATATGCCAGGTAGATAGTGTGTTGAAAACATAATACAACTAATTTGATACAATAGAAAAAAATCATTAAGATACCTCTAAAAACTTTCTTTTTACAGTAAAAACCATACATATACTTAATCATTCTGATTTTTTGTCAGATTATTTTACAAGCAACACACTAAAATACTAGTGTTTTAATTTTTTAGTCCAAATAACAGATTTTTCGTAATTAAATAATTACTTCATATTTTGCAATAAATTACCAGCGTTGTGCGCGCTTCTCGTTCTTTTCTATGCTTGCAATGATACAGTCGAACGTTTTGTTAAGTAACAGCTTTTTGTATATGTAGAGGTCGAAAGAAGACAAAGGGTGTCCTGTGGTCCTGATGGCATTAATTTCGCGCACAACTAGAAATTAAGTAAGTTTTGTACGATGGGAGAGATTGTGCGTAAGTATCTATTTGGTTTCCCACCAAAAACGTTAAAGTAATGTTTAAAGAATAATTTATTTTAAGAGGTAACTGTATATGATGACATCCTGCAAACTGTCGACTGGTGATGAGCAATAGGCATAGCGTTACTGATGGGAGGAAATTGATTTATCAGCCAACTATTTCTTTTTGGGAAGAGCCCAAGGCTTTGCAATATGCTGATAAGTTGGATGTTTAATGACAAATTGAATAAAGACTTTTCAGGGGCGTAGGTATTAAATTACAAGTAGCATAGAGATTAGTGACGCGTCCTATATGGTCGCGATTCTCAGCATTGTTTATTATTTAATGAAATAATTGATTTAAAAAAATATTTACGGTAGGTAAGAAATAATTAGATTCTTCCTGAACTTGGAATAGACCTGTATCTCAGATGTCTCACTCAAGTGCTTATACAAATAAATAATTTATCTACTTCTACTACATTGAGGGAACGATGAAGAAGAGTATTAGAGATCGCATTATTTACTGAAAGAAATAAGCAGTAAATAAAAATGAAAAAATTGCTTTAAACAGTTCCATTTGAGCCTAACTTTCAAAACAGTTTTTTTACTGATCCGAAAACAGTTAAAGCTTGAGCCAAAATGTTACCGTCATGACCATGTCATGACAGTATACTTTAACGTTTTAAGTCGGTAGCTAAAAGGTCACAAAATTAACAGTTTTATTAATTTGGTGATATCGTTCAAACCATGAATGAAATTTACCTACATACATTTCAGTACCTAATAGTGGTTTTCCTTTATTTTTGTTGTTATTTTCAAAAATAGTATGTTCAATCATTAAAACTTACTGTTTTGTCTTTTACTGTTTTACAAACACTTCTTCTTACTGTATAAAGTCAGTAAGCGCTTTAATGTGGTGTAGTAAGAAATTATTTTTTTAGTGTACCTACCTACCAGGTAACTTATAATCTACCATTACCCAAGAAAACTATGTACCGGGTACATATAATTATAAATCTTTTATGTGATATCAAAATCTCTCACTCCCATACAAAAAAAAAATCATACACATAAACCAACTCACTTTCAAACTTCCGTTCATTAATAAATGAGTGTGTGCGCGTGGCAATAAAACAACAAATATCTTCAGCAATTTGGCCGATTCGCCGAGTAATTGTGCCTTCACCCGGTCCCCAATAATAATTTGACGTAATACAGACTCGTAAATTCTTGCCAGGTTGGTGGTAAACTCGTTTTGTGCTCTGTGTACTGGTGGTACAAGAGAGCATGTTGTCTTAAGTTGTCGTACTTACTAGTGAGTGTGAAGAGAAGATACGATCGACTTAGTTCATAATTCGCAAATGGAGAAGCGTAGAGTTTTTGAAAAGAGCATTTCTAGGCATAAACTTTGTCTGAAACTATCAAACGCTATTGAGATGGTTAGAGGACTGAATGAGTCTTACTGAAGAGTTATTTGGGAAGTGTTAACTTCATTTAAATACAAATTCCTGTCAAAGGCCACACATAGATGGTAGTGTAAGATAAGTCTATAGGCTATCATGAAGAAATTTAACCCTGAAAAATATCATAATTTTTATTTGCTTTAAAAACTTAAAAAAAAATTGCCGCACATTGCCAATCAGACTGCTTGCTTGCTATCAAATTGCTGTACCATTATCATCGGTAACTACCTACATGGTTGCCTCCAAGCCATTCTTAAGATAAAAATGATCATTTAATTTCCAAGTCGCTCAAAATTGACAAAGAGTTCTTTGATTGTAAATAGTACCCCAATGTTATTTTGAAGCGATCAAATCATAGCCAAGACCACACGCCAATAGTATCTATTGAATTACTCATATTACCATTCACCTTTCATCGATGCATAATAATGCACTTAATATTAATTGAATTAAACATTCAAATAATTTTTTACTAATCCTATCGGCACCTGCTCCCAATTACTCGGTACTTCTACTAAGTTTAATTATATTTTATTACTTGTCTAGAAATGTTTACAAAATTAACAAATAAATAAATAATTTACACTGGACAGCAAATAAACCGGGCCACCCGCAACCTTGGAACTCTGATTCGATTTTCTCAAAAAGTATGTAACTTACAACTATCAAAGTTATACCTACTGATAGTGCATTGCATGTTGATTAAAATGACTATAAACTTATTCTAAAGTACTTCAACTCACATTGTCCTGCAAGCAACAAACACAATGCTAACGATTTGCTCTGTTTTGACTAGAGTTCGCGAGTAGCGTTATTTTTTTCTACAATGCGGGAAGTGGGATATTTCCGTCCCGTCAGAAGGAGACTTGCTGAACGGAACCTGACTCCAAAGAGAGCTGCAACAAGCCCAGCAATAACGGTAGCCCACCGTCGAGCACGACTTGAATTTGCTCGAGAGCATAGGGATTGGGCGTTAGAGCAGTGGAGTAATGTACTCTTCACTGATGAGACCAGGGAGAGTCTACATGAAAGTGATCGACGTCAAAGAGTATGTCGTCACCCTTGAGCACGTTATTCTCAATGTTGCATAGAGAAAGCTATTGCTTACGGAGGAGGATCTGTAATTGTCTGGGGCGGCATCCCATTAACCGCACATACAGCGTTAGTTTTCATCGGACCGACGGGCCGTACACGTGGATTGACTTCTCATCGCTACATTACTGAAATCCTCGCAGACCATGTGGTACCTTACGCAGGATATATCGGGCAGGATATGCAGTTGATGCATGATAATGCACTGCTTCATGTTGCTCAAGTGGTGACCCAGTATCTACGCGACGTCAGCATTCGTACGATGGACTGGCCAGCTCGAAGCCCGGACTTGAATACGATAGAACACTTATGGGATGAGCTGAAACGTCGGGTTCGAGCCCGAATACCTGCTCCAACAGGGCTTCCAGAGCTGCGAATCGCAATTGAAGAGGAGTGGAATGCAATTCCCTAAGATTTCATCGTCAGAATCGTAAGGTCGATGAATACGAGGATGCTGGCAGTTATCCGAGCAAGGGGAGGGAATACTGTATACTGACCAAAAACTTTTTTTTTATTTTTTCTTTTTTTCTGGCTTTAATTTTATTTTCATTTTATGATTAATAACGATTACCACGACTGGAAAACGACTCTTCTTTGTAAGATCTTTAATAAACACTTAATAAAATTGATTAATCCCAATGAATTTCCATTCATTTGAATCATCATGAAACGCACTTTCAGTATGTATAACTTTGATAGTTGTAAGTTTTACACTTTTTGAGAAAATCGAATCAGAGTTCCAAGGTAGCGGGTGGCCCGGTTTATTTGCTGTCCAGGTATAATACCATAGTTTGAGGCTAAAACAGTATCTAGTACGTGTTATATACTGAAAACATTACACTGTAAAATGATTTATACCCCAGAAGAAAATACCCATCCATATCATATTACGCAGTAACTGGGTTGTGGAGGTCAGATAGGCAGTCGCTCCATGTAAAATACTGATATTCAGCTGTATCTGGTATAGTTGGGAAAAGGCTAGGCAGATGATGAAGAAAATACCCATCCATAGTATGGCCCATCCCGTAATAATAATAAAAAATAAATCAAAGGACCAATTTTTTACCATACTCAAAAAATGGTCCTTTGGGTACAAGAAAGCTCAGTCAGTCGCTGATGGAATTCCGATATAACATTCCGATGATTTTAATTATTATAATTCTGTAAATACATCCTTGTTGCGGTCACGAATAATATTTTGTTCAACATACAGCCTGCAAATGCAAAAAACGTAAGAAAATCTTTAATTTCACGGGTTACTCCGGTGTTTCCACCTTTACAAGTCATTCATAAGAGTCATGTTCCCTATCGAACATTTTACCCAGCAAATACCTTGAAACTTGAAAACAAGTAATATTTCTTTCATGATTATAGAAAACAATTTCTTTCGACTACACGCGGTAATCACCTACATAACAGTGTAGGTATAGAAAAAACTTTTGCCTCAATATAATAAAATTTGCAATATCTATCAACATAATTAGATACGACAGGGATGTGTGAAGCAGAAAGTACACACGGCAGCACATCAAGATATCCGAAACTGTCAAATTTTCCCAATCTACTTTGAACCTTGTACCTTAGCGATAAAGTTGAAAATCTATTAAAGAAATTTGACAGATTGTAGTAGTTTGATCTGCTGGCATCTGTACATTGAGGTAATTTATTATCCAGCAGGTAGCATTAATCTTAATTCAATGAGGGCAGGGTTGCCTCATCTTAATTATGAAGAGAATGATGAACAAATACGCGCTGCATGTTTTGACATTTTAGGTGAAGATTTAATTTTGTATGTGTGTTTTGCAAGGCCCGGTGTTGTAGATGAAGCTTTAACTTAAATACGTGAGATATATGACAAGATGAAAAGTTCAGACGTTGAAATAATTATGGAAGATAGTTTATATAAAATACCACAATAATGACTGTTTAATTTAAATGAAACGAAATCTCGAATGGGCTACCGCAATGCAGAACGCCTCGCTTTGTAGAGCAACGATCGTACCTAATGAGAATGACTAATAAAGTCAGCGGCGTGCAATGGTATTTTGTATGAGCAGCTGGTCTCCCAAAGGCTAGTGATGATGACTAACATTTACGTAATAATAATATTATCAACCGATTTATTTTGTAAAAATCTCATCCATGAAAACTTAGGTGAAGTGAGAGTGAGCTGTCAATTGTGTCAATCCTAGCATCAGGTGGAATTACTGCTCACTTCACCTAAAATTTAGACACTGAGATTTTAACTGAATAGACTGGCTGATCGTCCGCGTGTAATCGAAGTAAGTCTTTTTAACTGACAGCCTGCCAACCCTAAAAGCAATGCAGGCGCGTGGCAGTCGCATGCGCCGCGCACCCAGTGTTATTACACACTCTGTTATTTTGTACACGACTGTCCTGTTGAGTGCACGTATTTGCATATGGGGGCTAGCTTCTACTTTACTGTAATTTAGCCACGATTTTTACATTAACGTTTTTAAGAAAAAATATTCCATCATTTAAGTAATAAGGGACGAGGCGAGTGGTTTATGTAATATTATATTGTTAAAGCTTCCAGGAGTGAAGATCTGGTGCAACCTGGGTATATATCATCGTGTAGTATAATCAGCCCATTACGTTCTCACTGTTGGGACTCAGGTCTCGTATCTATGAGGTGTCCTATCAGTGCGTGGTCGTGGATGTCACATGTCTTCGAGTTTTGGTTCTGAGACATGTCTCCTTACGATGTTTTCCTTCACTGTTTCGAGAGCAGTGGTGATGAAATAAGCCTGTCTGGGTCCAAACCCACGGCACATAACTCATGAACGTTTAAACTGAACCACCACTGCTCATCAACATCAGAGATCATCGTAAGCTCTTGTCAGAACGATAAAAAAGAAGTTTGGCATATTCAAAATGGAACTCTATAATACAAACATTTATTGAATTGCACAATTTGATAATTTGATATCTGTAGACAATTCTGACTGGTAGATATAGTAGATATATATTATAATGTCTACTTGTACAAAACAGATACATTAGACCATTTCTCTTCAATTGACATTAATTATGCGTACTTTAACATTACTTTCACGTTAAGACCAACAGCCCATACTTCTTATTCGTTCACACTTGACAGAACATTAATCTTGGTTCAACAAAGTGACCAATCGTCACAAACGCACCTTGACCAACCTAACCTCAAACATCTGCTCCTCACAATTTTAATTGGCTTTTTAAATCTAACCAATCATATACCAATAAAACAAATATGCTAAAGTCCCAACAGATCCCAAATGCCAAAGTTATAAGCTTGCAAACGCTAAAAACTTCAAATTAAAACGTCTTGAAGGCTAATTTGACAGGTGACCGTTGACAGATGATCGTGAGAGGTTTTTGCTTAGAGGCTGCGGAATTGATCGTGGATTCTTAATAAGGGCGCATGATTTGGAATGTAAAAAATCTGTTAAATTGGACATTTTCTTGTTATAGTTATGATTAAAGGGTTTAGGAAGGCGGTTCTGGATTTTGGGAGCCTTGTTAGTCAGATGGATTGGAGTGAGCTTCATTTGTCATTTGTTAATGGAACTGTTGTTTGCTTTAGGTTACGCAAGGAAATCGATACAGGCTTCTCGGTCTCTTCCTCTACGCACAAAGCTTCTTTTTTTTCGTAGATTTCACCTCCCGTACCTTTAACCGTTTCAAAGTTTCACGGTTCATGACAGAGCAAAGCAACGCCTGCTTCGTTAGGCGTTCACAACTTTCGTTTACTTATTAAATTAGCTCCCAAATGATTAAACATAAAACTGTTGCTACTGATGTTACTAAATATTTATATTAGACTTATACTGCCTTATTACAAAACAAGATTTATCTTTAAACCCAGGTTTAAACCATCCAGCCATTTTTAAATTTCGAACTATAATCTGACGAAGCTAAAGTTCCTATTACAAAAATTGACGTTAAACCCGAGTCTAAGTTGTCAATTTTGCATTAAGAAATTTACGTTTGTAGGAATAAAGTTCAAAATAGAGTAACTGGCTCGAAGGTTTAGGCTAGGTCTAAAATTATATCTCGTTTTGTAATAAGACGGACAGGGTTTTATTTATAAATTATGACGTTAAAATGATGTTTAAACGCCAAAAATGTATAGTTAACTAGTCGCTAATGACTACCTAACTTTAAAGCAACGTTTATGAATAAAGAGGATAGACTTTCTAATCTAATCTAACTAGCCTGTACTGTCCCACTGCAGGGCAAAGGCCTCCCTCTCCCTTTACATAGACTGGATAGACTTTACATACTTTAATTACAAAACAGCGTCATACATAAATACCGATGCTATAGCCACCTACAGACAACCCTCAAAAACAGTCAATAGCAAAATAACTGTCACTCCAAAAAAAAAAAATAAGAATGTGGTCCTTTCGCCCCCAAGCATTCCCAAATTAAAAAAAGAAACGTATTTAAGCCTGAAGAAATTCCAAAAAACATTGTAACACTATCAAAAGTCCGTAATTTATAATCAATTAGTAGGACTGGTATCAAGGTGCACACTGTGCAGTTGAGCGATCTTTTTGTCGTAGCACGTGGACAGTGGAAAAAAACTATGTTGTCGGCTAGAAAAAATAACGGTAGAAGAGTAATGGCGGCTTAATGGACGTGTTCTGGTAAATTGTAGAGGTTCTGCTCGTAATTAAATGTTTTTTTGTCTGATTATTGGAAATTTATTAAGTAGATGGTTTATTTAGTGGGAGTGTTTAATTTATTTATTGCCTTATTGGTTTTCAATCGTTAAGTATAGATTATATGTATGACAAACTAGAATTAAAATATTCATGGTGGAATTTTTAAGGTTTCATCCTCGTGTTTATTATTGGCAACATGTGATAGCTGTAAAATTACGTAAAATTCTGGTCCTTGTACCCGAAGAAACAAATACTCAAAGGACCATTTTTTTCCTGGATACTGTATGAAAATAATCTTACTAGACACAATGCAAACACGTGCCATTTAACTACATTGCCTACACAAACAACAACCAATGAAACAAATACAAGCAAACTATCAATAAAAAAGTAAACAGCAATCAATCAAAAGACTCACTGCAATAGAAGTACAAAGTTAATTAACCACCTTTTTCTATTCGACCGTAACGTATGTAAATAAAAACAAGTTCGGATGCCATCCCTACGTCACAACTTATCTATTTAGACACGCCTTTTTACACAACGCAGTGCGAGAAATATGTCTATCTCTTTTCAACGTTTTGAGTCCGGAGACTCGGTCCCTTTCTCGCGACCTAGTTGGAATGGAAATGAATAAGGTCGTAACTGGATAGTTTGTTTTGTGATTATATACTTTATGGTGATATGAATTGTTTTTACGAAGTAATGTATGTATTTTTATTTGTCGAGTAGGTGAATTGAATTGGTGTTTCAATTAATAAATACTGTTCCAATTTTTAGTAGCCGTTTTAGAGCTTTTAGGAAATTCGTGTTTTAAAATTAAATTAATCCACGAAACCGGACTACGCCTGTATTTCCAAAAGGGTAGGTGTAGGTATAGTTGTGGAGCCGAGTCTATAGGCTACTAATTGGGTGAAATCAAGACCCCAGGCTGCAAATCTGACTCGGGATCGACTTGTTACAAATCTATCTAAATAAAAGAAAGTCTTGTTAGTTACACTATTTATAACTCAAGAACGGCTGAACAGATTTGGCTTAAAATTGATGGGGAGGTAGCTTAGAACCAGGAGACGGACATAGGATACGTTTTATCCATTTTTTGTTTTAGATAGGAGTAGGTTAGGAGTACGGTAGGAGTAGGTTAGGAGTAGGGTAGGAGTAGGGTAGGAGTGGGGAAGGAGTAGGGTAGGAGTAGGGCAGGAGTAGTGTAGGAGTAGGTTAGGAGTAGGGAATGGGTAGGGTAGGGTAAGGGGTCTGAAACCACGCGAACGAAGTAGCGCCGGGCAACTAGAAATAATTTATATGACAAAACAACGTTTGCCGGATCAGCTAGTATACCTATATAACATCATTTAAACCCGTAAATCATACCATTTACTACAACATATAAAAATACATCTGCATTTAAAACAGAGACGTTAACGTCTGTAAATTTACAAATTATTATTTTACTAAATGAGTTCTTTCTTTAGAAATAACTCATTTAGTGTAATAATCTGTCAGTTTAAACATTTAATACGTCAATGCAAAAAGAAAGTTGTTAAAATGGCAGTTTTCTTGTTATTTCAGCATAATTGCTACTTGAAGACGGAAGGCAGATGCGTGTGACTATATTTCAAATTTTACGTTTTCTGTTGGTTTGAGCACGATGGATAGGGAGTTGGGGAAAAATTTGTCTGTTATTTTATGCTAATTGTTATTATAACGATATACAACGTTATTTTTAGTATTTGCGAAACCTGAATATAGTTTGTTCAGAATAAGAAACTGAATCGATTCCAATAATTTTTACCCCATATTATATTTTGTCCCAAAAATATTTAAAAAAGGTTAAAAATTGGTCACCGAGCGACACTAAGTAGGTTATCCAATCTCCGCGCCGAACGGCTAGGTACCTAGGTACTGTTATCAATGAGCGCAAGACGGCGCGGCGCGAGCGGCGCGGGTGATCATGTTTTTGTACGGACAAACAGGTAACTTAACAAGCTTATAACTTTGTGATTTTTCATGATACAGTTTTGAAATTTTGTACTTACATAGATTCTTTACATAAAAATACTAGATACGTGTTTCAGGTTTCGCATATATGAATGAATGAATGAATGAATTGCACCGATCCCAGCGTGGTTAAACCAGACTCGATTAATTGAATGAACCCTAAGATTTGCACTAGCTCCTGTAGCCTCATGTTCATGGTGCTACAGCGACCATTGCATATCAAGGAATAGACCGGGGGGCGCGGTAATGGTAGGGAAGACGTGCCCGTAGGATAGGTAAGGATTTAAGAGCCTACCGGATATGCATCCTAGAGTAAGAATAAAAAGGGAGGATCCTCCGACCAGACGGGTGTTCTGGCGGGCCGTGTTTCAGGTTTCGCATATAAGTACTAAAAATAATGTTATATAATTAATAATTGATTTATTTAAAATTGTTTATTATTATTGATGTATTTTTGTTGTAAAGTACTCTAACATAAACTATTCCCCGAAGGGTCAGACAGAGGTCTACCTATAGTACCTACAGTGTACACACACATTTCGCCTATTACCTATGTTTAAGTCATATGTCATAGGGAGCGAGCCTACTGGTATCAACCGGGCACAAATCTAGTCTCCGGGTTGCTACTACGAAAATCAAGGATGGAAAAACCCAATAATACTTACAAACCACTCGTCTATTGAGTCAACGTGGATTACTATTCTCAGTTCAGAATTATTATCAAAGAGTACCTATAACTTCTTTATCATTAAAAAACTTTTAATAGAATTAATAGAAATAATAGAATTAAGTTCCTTTTATTCTTTATTGTTCAATTGTTCATATTAAATTCTTAAGTCCAAACTTTTTGTAGCACCCAAGTGCAATGTCCAGTAATTCCCCTATAATTTGAGGGTGGCCACAACAACGCAGATTGTTTTCGAGATAGAGCGACGCACTCCGACAAACACTTTGGTGCACTAATTACTTACACCTGGAAAAGCATCTTAGTATTTTTATTATTACAGGCTTAATTTTTTGGTGGTTTTCTTACACGCATATGTCGTAATCTGTTGCATATGTCTTATTAAAGGCCTGAAACCACAGGGTTTCGTTTTATGACAGTTCGTGAATCAATTTGACCAAATTGCCAAAATAAAATACAATATTTTGGTACCCAATTCATTCTTAATTTAAGGGGCTCGTACCTAAATGACAATCAGGGTTATAAATCGATCTGTGATATTACAGAACCACTCAAGACTCAAGCTTTAGGTAATTAAAACTAGCTTAGAATCATTTGATTGGTTGAAACTAGTTTTAAGTAATGGTTTAGTCTTACTTAAAACTAGCTTAGAGCCATTTGATTGTTTGAAACTAGTTTTAAATAATGCTTTAGTCTACTTAAAACCAGCTTAGAGCCGTTTGATTGATTGAAACTAGTTTTAAATAATGCTTTAGTCTACTTAAAACTAGCTTAGAATCATTTGATTGGTTGAAACTAGTTTTAATGCTTGAGTCTTGAGTGAGGTTTACAGAACCTCTATATGGAATACGGGACTAAGAAACGCTGCGGTTAGCGGTCAGACCGTAATTGAATGACTATATTAACACAGAAACAGGAATTCTGGGCTTTTAAGAACTTGTGAAATTTGAGACCCGGTTATGAGATAAAAAAAAAGAGAGCATCATTAAAAGAAAACCATGACGCGAGGCAAAAATAGAAACACATAATTTCAAGAATTTTCCAAAATGAATAAAAAAAAAACAATAACACCATGTCATATGTCACGTCTCTTTACACCACTTTTCCTATTCATAGCTTTCAAACTAAATGTTCTAGTTAATACAATTACAACGCTTATTACAGTTCTATTTACTGAGCAATAAGCGTCGGGTAAGCGAGACGGACAGACCGACACAGACGCGTATCGGAGCGTGTTTAAATACCGTATCGTATGTCGCTATGTCCTGTGCGAGGTACTTAAGTTATAAGTGATAGCGGTTACAGACCAATAGAAGTTTTTTTAAGGTTCTATAGTGTTACTGAAGGTCTTTTGCCTAACCCTTAGGGTTGTGTGTGAAGGATCAATAAGGTCAGAAATTAGGTCCTATTCCCTAAGGAAGGGAAATGCAATAAAACCTTTACGTCATGGTGATGCTTATTATGGAGCTATAACCGGCCTGACTTAAACAGAATTATAACAGATTTAAATGATTAAAAGACTAGACTGATTGCTTTTTTAAGGAAGGGCTAAGAGAGGCTTGTGGCTAAGAAATAACAGCCGCACGGTACGGTACGGCACGCAATCGATCAGGTTAAGCTACGCTTGCCGCAGTTGGTCCATGGATGGGTGACCATCTTTACATACCAAGATCCCTCCGTGCCTCGGAAAGCACGTTAAGCCGTTGGTACAGACGCCAGCACATCAAGCTATCGCTAAAACATAAGGTTCAAAGTTAATTGGGAAAATTTGACAGTTTCGTCAAATTTTCCCAATTAACTTTGAACCTTATGTTTTAGCGATAAAGTTAAAAATCTATTTAAGGAATTTGACAGATTGTAGTAACTTGATGTGCTGGCATCTGTATAAGCTGTCATTCTTGGAACTTTGACAGAAACGAGTCGTCAGAAGCCCGAAAGTCTGACAACCAGTCGTACCAAGGGGTACCTATCGTGTAACCCAATAACTGGGTTGTGGAGGTCAGATAGGCAGCCGCGGTATGTAAAAATACTGGTATTCAGCTGCATCCGGTTAATCTGGAAGCCGACCCCAACATAGTTGGGTTAAAGGCTTGGCAGATAATGACTGACTGCTGTTTTGATTTTAACCTGATTAATTGGCTAAACTAGCCAGATGCATGCATAGAATCTATCACCAACTTGCGCGCTTTTTTACTGCACAGTTCAACATTTCTATAACAGGAGATTTTAATAATAGACGTAAAAACAATGACTGAACAGTAGTCGTCTGTCTAAAGATCGCTTAGTACATCTATCTTAGACCAAAATAACAAGCCAGACAGACGGACGTGTCGCATGACGGGCGGCACAGCTCTGCGCTCGATAAATAATACTAATGTGACATTGTACGAAGTAATGTGCTTACATACACACTAATATGGGGATATTGTTATATAGAAAGAAATGTGTTATAATGGCATTGCCTGTTTTTTTCTTTTTCATGTTATTTGGTGGTCAGCAAGGGGCTGTTCATTTATTACGTAAGATAATTTTGACCACTTTCTGATCCCCCACCTCCCCACCATCCATCTGCCTAGCCTTTTCCCAACTATGCTTAGCTTTTTCCCAACTATGTTGGGGTCGGCTTCCAGTCTAATCAGATGCAGCTGAATACCAGTATTTTACATGGAGCGACTGCCTATCTGACCTCTACAACCAATCTGCTAAGTAATAGGATAATCTACTTAAAAAAAATAAGACTTGGATGAACCCCCCTCCCTCCTTTTTAATCTTACGTAAGATCAGTATCTACCAAGATTGCAAAGAAAAAGTATTAAAAAAAAATTTTGCTTACTTTTATGATCTTACGTAAAAACAATCTAGATCCATCCCATCTCCACCTAAAAAAAAAATAAGACTTGTTTGGACCCTTTCCCCCCTCAGATCTTCTTACGTAACAAATGAACAGCTCCCAAGCAAGCACTTTGCCTGATCTTCAGTGGTATCCGCTATCTCCGAAAATCTACAATAATAATAATAATAAAGGTTTTTTCGTGAAAGCCGAGAAATATAAACAAATCAAGTATCTTGACTTGGCTCGCGAGGTTGTCGACATGTGGGATGTTGACTCAGCAATAGTCGTAACAGCCAATGGGCTAATAGCCAAGAGCCTCGACCAACACCTGAAGAGGCTCTCATTGGACAGCTGGATCAAGGGCTTGATCTAGAGAGCAGTACCTACTTCTGGACACGGCCCGCATTGTCAGGAGGTTCCTCTCTGGAGCCCTGACCGCCGGTAGCTTGGACCCTGTTGCCGATGCGGTGGGCTACTATTTTTTATATTTTTAAATGTTTTTATATTCTAATATTTAAAATATGATTTTTATGTATATAATGAAATAAAGGTTTAATAATAAAGGTTTATTAAAAAAAATACAGAAACACATTTACAATGTACATTACAATTCATTGCAGGTTGCAAAATCTGTTCAAAATGTATATAACCCTGTCCCTTAGATTAGGACAGCCTGTACTCTAAGAGACAGTGTTCGGCCAAATCATTATTCAAACATGATTTCATAATAGCAGAGGCTTCACAGAGATGCTAAAACTACAAAGAAATAAAGAAGAAATAAACCCACACAGAAAGAAACCCACACAGAAAGAAACACACAAAGGCACAAGTATCCTTCTAACGGTAGTGGTGGTATAGCAGCAGTTCTTAGGCACTTCCCTGGACGAACTATTCACAAAAAGCTTTTCTTCATGCAAAAAAAAAAAGTAAAATATTACACTTATCAAAAAACTGAATGGTCTTTTTAAATATTAGATAACCAGATTTATTATCGACGCTGCTAGCTTCTAAAAAATAATTCTAGGTGTTCAGAAAGCTTGACACCTTAGCCAGTTATTGACTTAGTCCTTTGTTTATTCGTAATTTAATTTCTAGCATTACCACAGAGTCTGACAGCAGAACCTTTTAACCTACTGGAATCAAGCGTGCTAGTTTCATTTTTCAACTAAATATAATTCATTATACTCTGGCTTGTGCGTCTTCTGTATTATATTATCGCTTGAGTTACCTAAAATAAGTATGAAAATATTTCTAACGTTTTTACAATATGTGACTTTGCTATCTTCTATACCAGATCTTCACCACAATACCAACAAATTTCTTAAGAAATGGATGATCAAACAGATGCCTTTATTCGTACAAATCTCTGATCATCCATTTTCTAAGAGCTACAATGAAAAAAATATGAATAAATACCCTGCGTTTTTCTAAATACTGCCAAGTTAATATTTTTGGTGAGAAAAATATTAAAAGTTCGCAGCGAAATTATAACAAGAACTTCTCACTGAGCTTAACATTTTCCTCTCTGGCTACCTATACATCTACGTATCTATATGCGACGTTATCTATTTAACAGTCTTTAGCTCTCCGCCCCGAGAATACCAGACACATTCACTAACCGTCCCGAAACAACAACCAAATAGCATTTATTTTCATAGAGCTAGGGCTTAAAATCGCTTGCACCATCTTATTAATCCGTTACAAACGTCGTCCGATATACAAAGAGCTGTGAAAAGCTTACAATTCCGTCTCAAAAGTCTGTTTCCATTTTGGTCCTTCGGGGCGGGGTGGATCAAGAAAAACTGGCCCTTCTAGTAGGTATGAGGGAAGTGTGAAGAAGCTAAGAGGTGTATCCCCTCCGGTTCGGTCGCGGTAGGCGGGGCCACGGACACGGTCCGTCCGTTACAACCGCTCCACGCATCGCGTCGAGCTTACGCGTGAAGCACAACCGAACGCACGCTTTTTGAATTCGGAACTGCCGCTTTTCAAGTGTTTTTTTCGAGTGATTTGAATTTTGAATAATTTGTTTTTTTTTTCTGTGAAGTTCAGTTTGAGTAGGAACTTTTTAGTAAGGACTTTTTAGGAGTGTAATTTTTAGGCTGAATAATGGACTTGCTGTTGTTTTAATTTGAAGAGTTAAAACTGTTTGTTTTTAATTGAGAAGGTAAGTTTGTGATTTTTAGCCTGTTTTTTTAACTTTTATGAATAAGAATAAGACAGTCTTATAATAACTAGGAATATTATTTCCAACAAGAAAACAATAATAGGTATAACTTTTAAATGAGGAGAAAATTTGTCAGCTTGTCCTGCACCCCCAGAATTTATTAATGTCAAAATTCAATAAATTATTCAAAGAACGCTACTATACATTAACTGACATCTTAATATAAATAAAAATGAACAAGAAATATTCAAAATAAATAAACAAAAACAATAGTTTGGAACCAATCGAATTTTTTATTCGTTATCTTTTAAGCATCTCAGTTATTGTCAAGAAAAGACATCAACGCGCGCGCTTGATGTTCCCTTTGATAAGATAACGAAAATTATTTTAGTTTTGATTTTTTCTTTTTTTCTTTTCTTATTAGGTACCATGGTTTTTCACATATTATTTTTAATTAGTTTCTGTTTATACTGAATTGAATTTCCCTGCAGTTTTTTTTATTTACTTTTGTTTTCTATTAAAATCATTAGTAGAACTATGAAATAAAATGAAATGTTTAATTATAAGTAGATCTTTTAAAACAGTTCTACACGTCAATATTTCGTTTTGTTGTTTTGTTTTCTGGTACTTCGGTCCAAGATGCGATTTTTCATTATTTTCGCCAAGTAGGTAATTAGGACACGGAAAAATACGATTCTGAAAGTAAGCTAAACAAACAGTTTATCAAATATGACCCTTTTTTATTCAGCTGCACTTGGTTTGAAAAGAAGCAGCACTTGATTTGAAAAGAAGATGACCTCGTCATCCTTTTAACATATCTAATGGTGATGGCCAGATGGAAATTCTAATTGAAATTGATGGGAAAAATATATTGAACGTAATTTCTCGAAAAAACTAATTCCTAAACAATCTGGAGGAAAGTATTGCTGGGACGTTAAAAATGTACAAATGTATTGTTTAAACCAACTTTCAGGGTTCCAGCAACATGTAAAAAAAAATGCGTCGACTTGAGAACCCCCTCCGTTTTTTCGTCGGTTAAAAATGACCACCTCTTCACTATCAATACATATCACTTTTATCAAACGCCTAGCCTCTTCCCATATACGGCGGGTCGTTTACCAGTCTAAGAAGATTAATTATTTTACAAGGAGAGACTGCCTTCTGACCTCCACAACCTAGTCACTAAGACAAGACTTAGGCCTGGGGTTGCAACAAACCTCCAAGGTTTTTTAAAAGATTGGCTGAAGGTTCAGATTATCTAAAGCTGACTGCCTACCAAATTAATAGGAAAACTCATAGACTGAATTTAACGTAGACTGCAAATTTGGTGCTGCCGGTCGATTCTGTAAAAATCTCACCGTGAAAACTTAGGTGAAGTGAGCGTGAAGTGAGCTGTCAATAGTGTCAATTCCTAGCAAAACAAACTCACTTCACCTAAGTTTCCACGGTGAGATTTTTGCAGAATCGACCGGCTGTTTCTCAGTCATTTGGAAACTTAGCAGCACGGTACCTGTGTACTGTAAAGGTTGTTAACTATAGTCAACCTTATGTAGTGCAGGCTGGGTATAATTTAGCGCGGGTTCCATTCGAACACTCAAACAAGTTTAGACCCCGTGTCAAATTATTTATAAGTTTTTTTTTGTTGAAAAAAGGGAGTACTAGTTTAGTAGGGATTATTCCCTACTAAACTAGTACTCAACAAAATAAATTTTAAGAAATACTATCGTTGTTTAAACGGAGAATTTGGAACGGAGTATCATCTGGGTATCAATCTAACCGGGTTAGGAATACGACCATCCGTTACATCACAAAGATAACTGATGTCACTTGGAAAGCTGCCACGCTAAAATGAAACTGGGATGGACACATCTGCCGCATGTCAGACGAACAATGGGCCAAACTTACGACCCAATGGGTCCCTCTTAATGGCAAGTGACATCGTGGCCGGCCCAGACGGAGATGGCGGGTTAAGCTGGACTCTTTCAACAAGAACTGGTCCTTAGCAGCTTTGAACAGAGAGAAGTGGAAAGAGAGTAGGGAGGCTTTTGCCCTGCAGTGAGACATCACAAGCTGATAATAGTATCGTTGTTTAAATACTTTAAAGGGCTCATCCTGCTCTTTACAGTACCCTGATTGTCGCACGTTATGGGAGCTAATGGAAGCTTCTTCTAAAGTTAAAGATACTCGTACTCTCAGCGGGATTGTCTGAAAGGATTACCGCTGGCCCGGAACATAAAGGGCTAAGGAAGGAACACGGATGGGTTTTAGTCAGTAAGAGTCTGACACTCCCTTCCGCTCCACCCAGAGCTGGAGGAGTCATTTTGATGATTTCCCATCCGCAAAAAAAAAAAGATACTCGTACTCTATCTATACTAACATAATTTTGTTAGATCGACAAGCTATGAAGACCACATAAACACATAAGCATAACATCACTCTTGTATTCCCCAAAGGGTTAGGCAGAGGTGTATCTCGTGAATGTGAAGACTATGTGGGTTTTTTTTTTGATGTAGATTTTTTTTGAAGAGAAAACTTTTTTAGTTGGGTTGGGCATTTTTTGAGATTGGAAAAAACCATTAAACTCACGCCACTGTTACCGTAAGCGATACCCGCGTGTTTTGTTTATAAGATTATTAAAAAATACTCGCTTTGGATGTGTTCGGCTGTCCTCGGGATGTACTCGGTTTTAATGTATATCCGATATGTCAGTGAGTGATGGCAAAGTATTCTGTTTGTGTTTTGTTTTCACTTCTGTCGGCACTCCCGGAGTGCCACTGTTTTTTTATTCCCTCATGTGGTTTTGTCTGGCGGTTTGAGTAATTTATGCGGCCTACCCAAATGTCCTTTCTTTGGTATTGTTTGTCGAATCGTTGAGCTCCTTAAGTTTTGAGTTGAGCTGCACGATTACTGACAAATGCGTCCACTGACTGGATTGGTCCACTCAATCTGTGTGGTTCTTTTCGCAAAATACCATTTTAAACATCAATCTACATGGTTTTCACATAATCTGCCCAAGATTATGTCTGGACTTTATAAGAGACTGTGACCTCTGAGTTTGTTTCGACCTTTATTCTCAGAGTAGTCAGATACCTCATCTAGTTTTTTAAATAAGATACAAACCTACTTACAGAAATAAAATCATTTATCATTTAGGTACCTCTAATACCAGTAGTAGTGTTATAACTACCGCAGAAGTCAGAGAATTCTATCATTTGTTGTAAAAATTGTTTTATGTCAATAGATCATTTTACAAAAATGATTGAATAATAATGGAATTAATAAGTTTCGATTTATCGAAACTCTAACCGAAGAAGCTATTATTAATTTATTTATATGCCACTGTGCCAGCCACTAATCTATCAGTGCTCAACATGAGCCTTCCAACGACCGAAAAACGAAAAAAAGCTTTAAAAATAACCATGCAAAGGATCATTAATAAAGTTACAATTAATTAAAATTTCCATACCCTGCCACACAAACTACAAAAACTCTTTATCATGTACTTAAGTCACGAACCGTAGACAAGACATACATTTTTTATGATACATAGACAATTATAATAACTATGTAAGCCTATTTACCGTCACGGTGTCTCACATCGTGTGACTGAAGCTCTGTTGTCTATTACTAACTATTGTTACACTCTTATGTCAGGTGCGCGTTTTAATCTGTGGTTAACTTATTTTGTAGTCTAAGTTTGAAGAGACTGCGGGTTATTTAGTTTTTTTTTAAAGATCTTTGTTCTATAAATTAAGCGTAAATATAGTAAGAAATAAGAAAATTTTAAGTAAAAATCATTTAGATAAGACTGTAGACTGAAATTAGCTGTAACACAAAATTGGTCCTATAAACCCGTTTATTAAATGTAAAATTCTGTTTTTTAACATACTTTTTTGTAACTCGTTGATGAACCAGCTGTTGTAAAGCAGTAGTTTTTTACAACTACATTAGCAGGCCCACAAGAATTCATTTTCAAAATATTAAACAGAAAATAATATTTAGAATCTAAGGCATGCTACACACTTATGTCTTCGGCACGCCCGGCCGGCAAAATGTATCATGTCACACGACCTGTGTCGTACTTTGCCAACCCGAACATGAGTGCACCACTAAAAAAAAATCAACTCTGCAAGAAATCGCTACAACATATCATTTAGACCACACCCCATTCCCATCGAAACCTCTAATCGCTCTAACTTACACCACACGTCAAAGCATGGCGTCCTCTTTGATCTAACCGCTGCTTAATTCGCAGTGGATATACGCGAATCATACAGCTTTGCATGCTTTGATACGCCACAGTATGTTCCCACCGACAAAGGAAAAGTTAATAATTGGCCCAATGTGAATGACTTCACTATCACTTCATTATTATGTGTAGAATTTAGTTCTTGATCGTGTCTGTCCGGCCGATTCTTACAGTTTGTGGATCGTTCTTCGTTGAAATTAAGACTCTTGTATCTTTACCAATAATGAAGCAAAGACCTTATACATTTGCTGTTTCACCCGCGTAAATGTCGATCCCGTAGGAATATTGGGATAAAAGTAGCCTTTATGTTAAGTCAGGATGTCAGCTACCTCCATACAAAATGTAAAAATTGGTCCAGCCGTTTGAGCCGTTTGAAAAAGTAACAAACTTATAAAGACACACACACTCACAAACTTTCGCCTTTTTAGGATTCCGTACCCAAAGTTAATAAAAACGGAACAGACAACGAAGTCTTAGTAATAACTAAGACTTCGCTGTCTCTTCGTCTGTCCGTCTGTCTGTCTGTCACCAGGCTGTATCTCAAGAACCGCGATAGCTAGACAGTTGAAATTTTCACAAATTATGTATTTCTGTTGCCGCTATAACAACAAATACTAAAAACAAAATAAAATAAATACTTAAGCGGGGCTCCCATACAACAAACGCGGTTTTTTTACCTTTTTTTGCTCGATATCAAAAATAGCAACAGGTAGGCACTTGAAATATTCACAAAATACTCAGTTGTATTTTAACTTTAATAATAAATAATAAAATTAAAATAAAATAAATATAAATATTTATTTTATTCTGAGCTCCTGACCTTGATTACACAAATATCACGGTGTTAAGAACTCTCACCGGGTAGAACGTGACAGACAATATCAAATGAGGAGCAGCCTTAAAGTGTTACACGAAACATCAACTAATGTTGTTCCCTTGTTTTGAAGGACGTAAGGAAGTTATACGTAAGTGCAGTGCCCAGAAATTTTGCCGAGCAAATTAGTGGAATGGGGCCGTAAGCTCTAATGGTAATGAGGAACTTTGCAGTAACATTATACCTTATAGTATGTTTGGTCTTTTGGAAGTGGCATTAACCTTGAGAGCGCTGGAAGACGTACTTATGCAGGTAGGTATGCGTAGTCATTTGTTTTGGTGTTTAATCTGTAGAAGTAGAACACAGAGCGTGAAATCATCACGCCGCCGCCAGCGTTTAGAGACGGCAGTACTAATAAAATTTAGTGGCACCGCAGTTGCGTTAAGCGCTTACTTCTATCACGGGCCGCCTTTGAAAACTGTCAGTTTTTAGGGTTCCGTACCCAAAGGGTACAAAACGGAACCCTATTGCTAAGACTTCGCTGTCTGTCCGTCTGTCTGTCACCAGGCTGTATCTCAAGAACCGCGATAGCTAGACATTTGAAATTTTCACAGATGATGTATTTCTGTTGCCGCTATAACAACAAATACTAAAAACAAAATAAAATAAATATTTAAGGTGGGCTACAGCAAACGCGATTTTTTTTGCCCTTTTTTGCTCGATATCAAAAATGGCAACAGTTAGGCACTTAAAATATTCACAAAATACTCAGTTCTATTTTAACTTTAATAATAAAATTAAAATAAAATAAATATTTAAGGGGGGCTCCCATACAACAAACATGTTTTTTTCGGCGTTTTTGCCTTGTCGTACGGAACCCTTCGTGTGCGTGTCCGACTCGCACTTGGCCAGTTTTTTAATATTAGTGTGATAGTAGCGGAAACCCTTCCATATGTAATAAGCTATCACAGATAAAATTAACTTATATAATAAACCCAGTTTGGCAATAAAAAATGCTACCACTGTAAGCAAAACGATTCCTTTTTAGGGTTCCGTAGCCAAATGGCAAAAACGGAACCCTTATAGATTCGTCATGTCTGTCTGTTTGTTTGTCTGTCTGTGTGTCTGTCTGTCCGTCCGTATGTCACAGCCACTTTTCTCCGAAACTATAAGAACTATACTATTGAAACTTGGTAAGTAGATGTATTCTGTGAACCGCATTAAGATTTTCACACAAAAATAGAAAAAAAAAACAATTAATTTTAGGGTTCCCCATACTTAGAACCGAAACTCAAAATTTTTTTTTTCATCAAACCCATACGTGTGGAGTATCTATGGATAGGTCTTCAAAAATGATATTGATGTTTTTAATATCATTTTTTTCTAAACTGAATAGTTTGCGCGAGAGACACTTCCAAAGTGGTAAAATTTGTGTCCCCCCCTGTAACTTCTAAAATAAGAGAATGATAAAACTAAAAAAAATATATGATGTACATTACCATGTAAACTACCACCGAAAATTGGTTTGAACGAGATCTAGTAAGTAGTTTTTTTTAATACGTCATAAATCGTAAACCGCAATTTACCATTCATTCAATCAACTCAAAAATAAAAATAAAAAATTAATTTCATAAACGTAAACCTTATGCATAAACCCGGATGTTACGGAACCCTCGGTGCGCGAGTCCGACTCGCTCTTGCCTGGTTTTTTGTTAATAGGAACCGAGAATAAGCGGTACTGAACAGTTAATGCCTGCCTTTTCTCAACTATGTTGGGGTCGACTTTCAGACTAACCGGATGCAGCTGAATACCAGTAGTTTAAATGGAGCGACTGCTTATTTGACCACCACAACACAGTTACTGGGTAATACGATAAGCGGTACTGAACAGTTAAGGTTGAGTCTGATCTGATTATTCTAAAATGTTCACAAAGCATAGTGGGTTGCTTATTTATCTTTCCGTAAAGTTTTGCGTGGATGTGATGCATGTTTCCCCCAACCCTTTCTTATTTTTTTTTATGTTTATATTCTTTATTGCGTCATGTTTACCGGGAAAAACGTATTTTCTTTCTTTCTTTCTTTAATGAAAATTTCAGCAAGTTTTAGCCTTAGGGTTTCAGTCATTATTTAAAAAAAAAAAATAGTTAACTCGCACTGTCCCACTGCTGAGCAAAAGACAATGCCAGATCCTGCCCCACTTTTCATTAATTTACAAGAAATGTAAATTAACCAAAATTATGCAATGAAAATAGGACCCTTAGTTACTTAACTGTTATTCTGTTAAACTTGCGGATAAAAAGTTACTGATAAAAGTTATTTAAAAACCCAAGTCCTACTTCCTGTTTTTATCGCGACCATCTGCGTTACTTAGTACGCACACACGCGGAACAAAACGAGTCATTTATTAAGAAAAAATGACATCTAATAAAGTATTATGTACAGATTTTAAATATGTATTTGGTTTAAATACACACAGTTAATGAAAATAATGTTTTTTTTATAAATTAGATTATTATGAATGTATAATCTAATCACTATTTCGCATTTCAGCGTTAGTGATTAGGGGTAACGAAACGTCATTGACGCGCTGATAGTTATGTCAAAAAGTAATTCATTGACATTCGCCCTGTTCTGTTTGCATTGCTGTTTGTTGTTTACGCTCCCTGATCTCTCTGTGATCATATTACTTTTATATTATCACGAAGATTTTTGCTTTTGTACACGGACTCGATCTCGCTTACTCGCACACTTTGTGCTACTTGCTACGGATCTTGTGGATCGCCCGGAGGACACGGTGGAGGTCTGTCCGGCTTGGACAGAGCACCGCCGCGTTTTCACGGCGGCGATCGGCGGTGGTGATCTCTCGCGTCTCAATATACAGCACTCCTTTAATAATTTCTACAATTGTAACTGCAATTAATGTAAACTTAAGGTACCTAACCTAAATGTAATAATTGTCCTTAGATTCAAACAGAAACCGCAAGTTCTAAAGGCATTTAAACATGTTTTTAGTTATCACTAATAAAGCAGCAATAGAATGCTGCATTTAGCATGCTTGTAAACCAACTTTTATTTGGTGGGTTAAAGCTCTATAGGGTTTCTGGCATTGTCCTTTTCATCCAACTCCTTCCAGACATTCTTTAACAAGTTTGCAGTCCGTAGAAAATACTAATACTTAGTTAAAAATTGGTTTCGTTCGGCTTCATTAAAGAACACTTTTGAGTTACCTTAAGCTTTGCCACATTATGCATTACTAAGGTCCGAATCGTTACTTTTTCGGTGACTCATCTTGCGTCCAAATTTTTGGGAACAAGGACCAATTTTTATTGTATGGTCTTTCGTGTCTCACATCAATAAACATTTCACTCAGTTGAAAAAAATAAACGAAGCATCATAAAGCAAACGCCGTGTGAAGTCGGGGACGCAAGCTAGTTTTATAATTGAGCAAGTTACTTTTATTAAGTATTTACTGAGTTTTATGTGTGTAGCCGTCGTAAAAATCAACGGGGGTTGGGCAAAACCGTTTAGCCGGCTAGACTTGTAGTAAATATGGCTTTTAACATTAACTGTACGTTTGCGGATTATGTGTGGTGTGGTTGTGGAGACGTTAAAAGGTTACTATTAATATAATACTGTTATATGATAATAACTTAATGAACTAACTCTCCGATTTGCAGGGTTTGAGTTTCGAAAAATCCTTTCTCCTTTCATATCTATACCCTCTTAGCCCTAGAGGGTACGAAGAGGTTAGGGACAATTTGAAAGAGCTTAAGTTCCTTGGAGTCTAAGGAACTTGACGTCTTTTAATTTACAGGTTTTTAGCTTCGGTGGTTTAGGTGCCTTCGATTGTCTGTCATTTAGTCAAACACGATTTATTTCTCTGTGTAAAGTATGGAAAGTCTTTCCATATTTTATCCTTCTTATTACAAATTGAAGCTGTTCGTGTCATGCCCCTGCCGTTGTATTAACGTAATAGTGTAAAACCATATAATATCTTAAAGTTGTGGAGCAGTTGCTACGCAGGGAGAATTTTATATAATAAAAATTATATTATACAAAAGTGCCAGCGTCTGTATATTTTTATCACATTAAATTCTCCTTACGTAACAACTCTTAGCTGGACTAAGTCGTGCTTCCGTATGCTACTGTAATCAAAGATGGTGTCGGTTTCATCGGTCGCGTGTTCTCCACACTTCGTTCGAACATAACGAGCCTATAATCACCGGCTCGCACTTTTAGCACCCAATTTTCGCACTTTCGTACGCAGTCGCCCTGTAATTCGGCGCAATTAGCGCCAAATATGAGGTAAAACACCTTAAATGATTCTTCGTTCCTTGGCATTAAGGAGGAGATGGTACAAAATTTGACGAAAGTAAGAGGATGCAGTGTGTCTTGCAAACTTATTTTTGCAGTCCCTAAAATCAATTTTCCTTTCGATTTTAACCTGGCGTTTAGTTTGTGAGGTGTGAAAGTAATTTTGCGGAAATTTCGCCCGCGGCAAAAGCCGTCGGCATTGCGTATGGTGTCAACTAAGACGGGTGATTGTCAAATTTGCGAAAAGCGTCCAAATCACAGTGTGAAGGTGTTGCAATTGTGAGGTGTTAGGACCAAATTATTGACGCCTGAAGGCTTCGACGCTACTGGTAGAAAATTACATTTCTTTTGTTATTAAGACAGCTGCGCGGTAGCCGTCGCACTTAGAGAAGTGTTATTACTGGGGCTCTAATTTGACGCTAATTTGTCAGAGCTGGTCAAAAAATAAAACATTTGTACTTATCTACCTATAGGGTATAAGATTTGGTTATTGGAGAGAACAGTGTTGCACAAAGGGCCTCTATTGGAGCTTTAACTCTGCAGCTGTTGGGTAAAGAAAATAATGATGGTGTTTATAGGAAATATCTTTTGGTACATTATTCATGCTTGCTGTCGTGTCTACTCATACTTTCCGAAGAAGGCATATGTTTGTGTAGGTCAGATTCCTTATTAAACGGGATAGTTAGACACAGTTGAGAAATGGGCTGGGTATTTAGAATGAGATAAGGCCATAGGTAAGTTGCATAAGTATGATCGCAGTCTCCTACCTTATTTTTGTTATTAACCTGGTGTGTATTTTGTAGGCTTAAAGCTTTTTAGTTCCGGTTCATTTATTTTAACTCATTGTGATCAAACGCATGGCCTCTTGGTTGGCGATACTTGCTTACCATGTTTTTAGTCCATGAGTACGAATTGCGGTTAGGAACGTGTTGATTGATGCTTTCGGTACACTTCCGATTTATTAATCTTGGTTCTGTATGATGTTTCTGGAAGTCATCATTCATGTAATGTTGTTTGCAAAAAACGTTTGATTCTCCCACACACAACATTGGGTCTCTAAGTTCATTGTTTGCATTGATCAAAGGCATTTGGTCCTTTGGTACAAGGATATACGCAATCTATCGATTAATCCTACTGTATACCTCTGGGGGCCTAAAAAGGCCACTTTGGCAGAATCATAAAATGATAACATAATGGACAGTTAACTGTTAAGTTAATCGTATCAAATCCCATCGGTGAAGCATTTTTCAGTTTTTTTTTGTCTGTGCTAAAATACCAATCAATCCAATTCCAATCTCTTTGATTATACCTACATAGTGCAGCGTAAAAAAGAAAAACACTGACTGTCTTCGCGATATTATGATTCATAATGTTATCCTTTTATGATTCTCTAAAGTGGCCTTTTTAGGCCCTCAGATCAAATGCCGTCATCTGTGCATTTTAAACTATTTAATCCAACTTATCGAAGTAAAGGATACAAGGAATAAAAGTATAATAACAAAACATAATGTATGATTGTAATTCCAGCGAGTTATAGCCATTCGTGACTTGGACTCGTAACAGCGGAACGTTAGTGTTTGGAGATCTACTCGCGTTACAATGGAAAACCGTGACGGAAATAAGAATTAGAACTTTTTTTATTTGATGTAATATTAATAAAAGGAGATTGACTGTTATACGAAAAACTATTAGGTCTATGTATATTGTAGGCCTTGTAGACTGTAGATCTGTAGAACATTTTCTATTTTATTAAGTAGCTATTATTTTATTGAACCAAGGTAACCGACATAGCCCGAAGAATTGCCAAACTTCAGTGGCAGTGGGCAGGGCACATTGCTCGCAGAACAGATGGCCGATGGGGAAGAAAGGTTCTGGAGTGGTGACCGCGTACCGGAAGACGTAGTAGTGGAAGGCGTCCCACAAGGTTGTCCAACGACCTTGTGAAGGCCGTAAGAACCCGTTGGATGTGAGAAGCACAAAACCAGTCAAAGTGAAGGCCTATGTCCAGCAGTGGGCGTCTTTCGGCTGAAATGATGTTGATGATGACTTGTTGACAGGCCTACACTGTCCTCCCATACCTAATAACATTGTAAAAGTCAATTATTTTTAAAAGAGTAACCGTGGAATTTCTTGTCGACTCTTCTCCATAGAAAACGACCAATTGGAACCATGCACCTAGTTTCTGACGTTTCATAAGTGTTCATGTATGTTTATATGAAATAAAAGACTGTGATTTTGTAACTAACTATCAATCTGCCTATAGCTTTCTCCAATATGTTGGGGTCGGTTTCCAGTCTAGCTGGCTGCAGCTGAATACCAGTATTTTACATGGAGTGACTACCTATTAGACCTCCACAGCCCAGTTACTGGGTGATACGATACCCTTTGGTCAGGCTCTTGGACTTCTAAGTAAAGTCAAAGTAAAAAGTTAAAGCATTTATTTCAAATAGACACATAAAAGGCACTTTTGAACGTCAAAAATTACAGTAAAATAGAATTGATTCTAGTCGCCCATTCCAAAAGGTAGTTTTCGTATGGAGAAGAATGGGCAAGAAACTCCACCGTTAGTTACTCTTTTAAATTTTTTTACAATATTTTGCATATATTAATTATATAATATATAAGTTGTCTGTGTGGTGCCGGACTTAAAGAATAGCACCACCCCATACTTCCCGTGGGTGTCGTAAAGGGCGACTAAGGGTCGTAGCGGAGAATGGGCAGCAGCGTTCTCTAGACATTCCACCACCATACCATACTGCGATCGCCAACCCGCCTGTCAAGCGTGGCGATTATGGCAAACCCCCCCATTTGGGGGAGGCCTATGTCCAGCAGTGGACGTCTTTCGGCTGAAATGATGATGATGAATTATATATTAATTTGTGAAGATGACGCATCTAAAATAAAATTACTATACCACAATAGGTAAAAGAATTAAAAAGTATCCGTAACGACTGTCAAAGGTCTATGAATGACAGCCAAGACCAACGGCGAAACATTATAAGACGAAGTATCCAATCTGTACTAGGTAATAGGTAATACAGGCTGGTGTCTGCAACTCCGCGTCAATGCGCGTATTTTGCGTAAATCTATACTAATATTATAAATAGGTAAAACTGTTTTGTTTGTGTGTACAGACGCCAGCACATCAAGTTACTACAATCTGTCAAATTTATTTAATAGATTTTCAACTGTATCGCGAAAGCGTAAGGTTCAAAGTTGATTGGAAAATTTTGACAGTTTCGTGTAGCTTGATGTGCTGGCGTCTGTACTCAGGGGGAAATATCCGGAACTACCAGTCGGATTTGAAAAATTCTGTTTGAATTTAATAGTCCAATTCTCGAGGAAGGTTATATGCTATTTAACATCACGCTTCAACCCTTAGGGGTCGAGCTAAAGGAAAAAAGCAATGATATTATACAGGAAAGATACGCTATGTCCATACTGAGCGAAGTTCTGTATTGTTGCGTTGTTATTACAAAGTACTTACTGCGATAGATAATACGGAACGTATGACACAGAAAGAGATAGCTATCTGTAGTGTGTTGCTCGCTTCTATTAGCCGACTAAATTAAACTACAATAATTGTCTGAATATGTCTGCAACAATTTGCGCCCGCTAGTGCCATATGTACCGCTTGAAATATAATATCATTGGAAAAAAGTCATAAAGAACGCTAAACGAAAACGAAGTAGTAGCACGAGCGAGGATGGGATGCGATGCGATGATGAACTAGTTTTAAAAATAAAAATGTTTAATTAAAGTTAATTCTAGAATACTGCGTGGGCAGGTCATAGAAAGAGCATTAAAACGTTCAATTGTGTCTGGTGCCCAGGCCTAACCTTAGGTACTGACTGATTTGTTAACAATTTTCGATTGTCTATTTTCGTCATTTAAATAGATTTAATACTCCCCCAATTTAAAATGGGCGAAATGCAAATTTCTACCCGATTTTTTTATTTTACTACACTTTATCCCATTTTTTTTTATTTGAGTTCACTACTGCTTATAATGTGTTCATTAATGAACTCAGGTACATACATACATAACCTTATTTCTTGTCCCATAGGGGTAGGCAGAAAGTAAAGAAAGCCACCTACCAATATCCTTAGCCATTTTTTGTTGCGGATGGGAAATTATCAAACGACCCCTCCCGCTCTGGGCGGAGCGGAAGGTAGTGTCAGACTCTTACTGACTAAAACCCACCTGTGTTTCTTCCTTAGCCCTTTATGTTCCGGGGCAGCGGTAACCCTTTCGGACAATCCCGCTGACCCGGCAGGCTTCGGCCCTAAGGGGGCCCCTCCTCGATGCTGACATCTCTTTGAGGGGCGCGTGGAACACGTACGCGCCGTCCGGCATGGGCCTGGTCCTGATCGGACGGTGAGCTACCCATTACTCTCCGCCCGCAGGCCCGCGCCTACGGTGGCCGGGAGTCGTCACGCGGCTCCCGACACCCGGAGCATATCCCGCGGCGGCTGGGACGGGAGGCTCTCTCCCTGAGCCGTCCCGCCACCTCCTTCGCTAGCATGACTGCTTCGCAGAAGGCGGTGACTGCCTGCCACTCCCTCTCGCCCCGGACCTTGGCTTGCACCAGGGCCGGACGCGAGAGGTCGCCGCCGCTGCCGATCGCCTCTACGAGGACATGGCGTTGCTCCGCCCAAGCGGGGCAGATCTCCACCGTGTGCTCCACCGTGTCCTTTAGGCGTTCCTGGCAATTCCTCCCGCCTGCGTTTCCTCCTGCCTGATGATGAACAGGAACCTCCCGAAGTTTCCGTGTCCGGTGAGGACCTGTGTCAGGCGGTAGGTGAGGGCGCCGTGGCGCCTCTCTAGCCACTCCTCAAAGAGGGGTCTTATCGCCGCTTACATACTATTTTTGCTTTGTTTACGTAAATAAATACATCGTCATATACGCACGCTGGACTCAGGCATGCTTGGCAAATACCTAATGAGTATCTACCACAGCCCAAAATATTAACAAACGTGGTTCAAAAGCTACCCCTTTTATTCTAGTATCTATAAAATATGTATAGTGTGACAAAGTGAAATTACTAACCCAAACAAAATTATTTCCTCAAAAGCAGTTTTTTTTACCTTTTCAGCCAAATATGACGTCACTACTTTAAAATTTATATCAAAAATGTTATTCGTCGAGCAATAACTTAAAGGAGTAAGGTACAATCGAGCACAAAACGTTTACGAGTGAAATATAAATGTCGCTTAAGTACATTTGATTAGGACATTATCCTTGTAACAATCGTTCGCTGAGTCGGTGTATAGGGGACGGTGTCCAGGGGTTGATTTAATTAACACAAACATACATACACACCTGATTTATGGATGTTAAAGGTGTAATGTTGCATTAAGTAGTGCTTGTTAAATTAATAACTAGTGGCTTTACTCACGCTGTTAGGATAAAAGTAGTCATATTTGGAACAGAAACTTCATAAGAATTTGTTCGTGGAAACAGAGGGCACTTCTCGTAATTTTAAGAACGTTCACAGTCTGATCTCAGTCTCAATCTGTCTAAAATACCTCTAATTTCCTTAAAATTTTGACAAGATTTTGACATTGATTGTGGGTGAGATGAGATTGCGACTAGATTTTAAGCGTTTTAAATTACTGGAATTGGCCTTCTGGTTCTATATATTTAGCCCGTAAAATACTATTGAAAAAAAAAAAAAGAGCCTCCCTTTTCCACACACGTCAGTCCACTGCCGTTGCGGGCAACGCAAGCAAGCACGTTGATCTAACAAAAAATCTCAGTATTAATATTTATATTTTATTTAAAAAAAGATCGCCATCGATCGAAAGTAATAAATAAGATTGATCTTACTTCCTTAAATAATTACGGTCCTTAGTTTTATCCGAACCAGTTACCAATTTCTGCTTCCCAAAAACCTTCTTCGCGTTTCACAATCTTGCGGTCAGACTACCACCTGACACGTCCATGGACACTAACCCGACCACAACACCAACCAAAAATACACGTACTATTACAAATTACAAAAATAATTTCTTTAATACACCTAAAAATTACGCAACAATCCAATTAGTTTACTTGAGCATCAATTACAGATACGACACAGCCGTCAGAGCTGTCATTACTGACCAATGAGAGGCATTCTTTTGCATTGTCTTCCAAAAGGCCTAAGTGCCGCTGATAAAATTGCACTGTCATTATAAAGGATAAAAAACCAAATTGTAGCATTATTTAGGAGATGCACCCGGTATGCCGAAAGTGGACGTTTGTTCACACACGCTCATTACATCAATTGATATCTCCTTTTGTTTCGACTTTTGTGTGTGATTGTATTTGGGATTAATTGTTCTGTCAATTACAATTGAGTTCGTGGCTGTCAATGTATTATTTTCTGACCGTTTGTTTTGTCGTTGTGCAGCTTGTAGAAAATGATACCGGTGCTAATAGTTTTCGGAAACAGGATAAACCTAGTGTGACTAAAAGTTTTCGTAAAATAAACTTTAGTGTGGAAAAGTTAAAACACAATATAGAGGAGTTTTACTTTGTAGGAACTCACTTTCACCCATCTTTGCTAAAGAAAAGCAAGAAGAAAGATAATACGTTTATTTGCGGTAAACATGACGCAAAGCAAGAACACAAAAATAACAAGTTGGAGGAAAGTATACGTCACATCCACGCACAACAGCCATCGGTCAGCATAATGCTACGACCCTATGCGAGACACAGCCCCAAGAATCTGACACAAAACCTGAGTAGATTCTTTTTGAGAGGCAGTTTATTAAATAAATATTAACGAAAGATAGAAGGAAAGATTTCAAAAAAAAAATTTTTCATATATCATCCATGATACTCATCAAATTGGTATCATAGGAAACTATTTGTTCATTATGTTACAAAACTCTCTTAACGAACTACTGTTTCTTATTAGGGATACTAAAATTCCAATCAGTGATTTTCGAGCTTCTGCAAGTTACCAATTTTAATTTAAAAGTTAATTAGGACATAACCTCAAAGCTAAGGCGTGGGAATTTTAAAAGTTTCAAAGTTTTACAGTAGTAGATAATAATCCTTTGATTTTCTTCAAATTTAAATGTTAATTAGGACATAACCTCAAAGCTAAGGCGTGGGACTTAAAGATTCAAAGCTTCACAGTAGTAATAATCCTTTGATCTTCTTAACAGTTTTATGCCCGTTTTCACTAACACTAGGCAATATATAACGCCTAAATATTACTACCTACACTGTTCGATTTTCAACGCTTCGTACAGCGCCGAGAGTTGAAAATCTTACTGTGTGTGTTCTTTTTTCAGGCATTAAATTTAGGCAACGCCTAGCATTAGTGAAAGCGACCATTAGAACTCTTAGGAAATTGCGCTTAAATTACACGCGAAAGTTCTTCATCTGCTCTTGAATGAACATCCATATGTAAACCTCCTCTATCTCTTTTTCTCTTTACCTTTTAGTGAAAGATAGCAGTATCAAATAATGTAATCCTGTGTTTGAATATCTACAAGTTCTTACGCAGTAGTCCAAATTCCCATCCTCATTTAAAAACAAGCCCAAACTGTAACGAGTTTAACTTTAGCTACTGGCAAATCGAAATTGTTGGTCATTCCCCGGTCTTGTTTAAATAATTGGAAGGTAATGATGACCGCCACGGGGCCCTGAGTGATCATTGGGGACTAACATACGACGCGAAACTTTGGTCCTTTTGATCCAATGAAGGATAGTCATGATTTTAAAGATGATTTGATAAGAATGTTTTTGATTTGGGATGGCGAAGGGTTCTTGGAGGTTTTTTATAGGAGGACTTTTATTTTACAGAAAATGAAGTTAGTAAAAATGAAAGAAACTTTTAAAACTAAAACTAAAGTTTTATTAAACGGTGTTTACTTGGAAGTGTTTTTAAAGTGTTTGAAGCATGTTAGCGTACCGTACCACATTAACATTAAAATATACAAGTGGTCCTTTGCAAAATTTTGCACGGAACGCTAAAAACATGAGTGACACAAACATAGTTTATCTTAACATGCAGAAAAAGCGGCAATGTGGCATTAGCAAAATTCCAAACGAAACAAAATAGAAACACTAGGTACTACTCCGTCAAAAACAAAACACAACTACCAAAAACAAAACATAACCAACGGTGTTACCAAACAAAAATCTAACGTCAAACACTTTTTTCACTACCAGTACTGTATTAATTATGAAATTGGAGCGCCTTACTTAAAGCGCGCGCATGTAAATCTTAGTGCGAATTCATTAAAAAATTTTAGTGTTTTAAAACCTCTACCCGTATCAAGCCTGTTTCATGCCGCACGAAAATGCAAATTTTCCACAGTTTTCCCTATGTCAAACTAAATAATGAGAGCCTTTTTTAAAGGCGCTGTTAGTCGCTTAATTAGAACTTTGGGTTTTATAGAAGCTCTGATTAAATTTGTTGCTAAAATTTTCTTTGTGTTGTTCGGCGTGACGTGTTGTGTTGTATGTGACATATGTCACGTTTTGACGTCAATTACCGGTAAATATTTGTCTTTAAAACTCAAAACGGTGCAGGATAATATCGTGAGGAAACCTGGGACGAAAAAACTCCGAGACATGTGACATCCACCAACCCGCACTGGGGTCGCGTGGTGGATTATGGCCCACTCCCTCTAACAGGGAGGAGGCCTGTGTCCCATCAGTAGGAACGTTTTAGGCTGATTATGATGTATCTTGAAGTAGCTTGACATGAATACATATCTTATACGTCAAATCTTCTCTCAAAAAAACTTGTGACAGACCGAATACAATTGTCGTGTTTCTATACTAGGACACAGTTTGGTGGCAATAGTGGCACATTTGGGAGGTAAGTGCAAATTGGTTATTCTGTCTTTGTAAGAAAGGTTAAGTTTGCGTATAAAAGACCACATAATTTAGCAGCAAGTATTTTGTATCAAAGGACCACATAGTGCAATATGACATTTTAGATTGTACTTCACAAACGCCGTCGCTCCTTCAGCATCATTTGTCCGTCGCATCGAAAGTACGTGCATGCACTTCTAGGAGTTGTATGTAGTTTTCTTACGAATGATTATTTGTATTAATATGGTTTGTTAATTACTGTTGGAATTTCTTGATACTAGGAATATATAATATTCGATTGTTTCCAGGAGACTGTTTTTATACATGCATTCCAAAAACACTTCTAGTATTGGCTATGTTCAAAAAGAGTTTTTCGTTAAATAGGTATAAAAGAAAATTTTAAGTGGAATAAATTCCTGCATTTCCATAGCAATTGCGAATGTGGGTGTACTATAGGTATATATCTCTGGTTAACCTTGTGGGGATTATAGCATGATGTTACGCTGTACTATCTAACGTAAAGTTTTTTTGTTAGCCTATACTGTCCCGCTGTTGGGCAAAAGCCTTCCCCAAATCCTTCTTCTTCAGCATATACCATCTCATTCAAAAATCCTCCTTGATGCAACGAACACAAACATGATTAAATACTTATAGTAAGCCAACCGTAAAAAAGTTCCCGATCAGCCGGGCTAAGCTAAGTGCTAAAAGAGGTGAAAATTGCCTGATAGCTAAGCTAAGGGTGGTCTCGCTGTGTGGTATATATATGCAAATGCGCAGGCGGCGGCGGTGTCGCGCTATCTTTATCTTAGCCGGTATAAGCACGGGTCTTGTCACACCACACTGTAATGTGGGGAACGGAAAAGGTGTAAGGCGTTTGATAATGTTGTGGGCGTAAGGACCAGAATGGTTGGGAGTTTTAAATTATTTAATAATATAATATAAAATATATAGAATAAAACGAAAAAAAAATATAAGTGCCTCTAATTAATATCTAGTTAAAATTAACTGACAGTAAACAAACTTTAGCTATAATTGTACAGTACTGAAGAACGCCTTGATTACTAAACATAATAAAGAACTTTAATTTTTTTTTATGATGGCTTGGCCATCAAATCTTTATCAATTAAATCCCTGTTTCGGTGTGACAAAATGCGTGACAAAGTCGCCGTGGATATAAAGAAAGGATCTGTAACACCATCGATGAACTGACCCATCAGGGTCGTAACAATACTTGATACAGATCACAAGCGTGTCCGCGAGCGCAAACACGTAGCAACAAAACATTCCGCTTTGGTGTAACAGCCACCCAAGTTCCTGCAGGCCCTCCGCACTACTAGTGCCCATAATGAAGATATATTCAACAGTTACTAGTAAATGATCATTGTGCTAAACTCTGCACATGCCTATTAGCACATGTTTCATTAGGCTGCTAGCCAACAAAAAGTTAATGATGAAAAATGTCTAAACGAGTAGGTGATAAAATAGTTCGGTGGTTGTTATTCCAGTTTTGGTCCTTTTTTCTGGTCCTTTGAAACGGACCCTGTGGAGTTTTAATCGATTGATAGTGTTGGTTATTAATGTTTGAGAAAATGTGGAGCGAGGTGTGGGGAGAATCGTTAGGAAACAAATTAAAACAAACATAAACGGGAGTGAGCTAACTGGATTGCCATTAAATGTAAAATTATAGAATGTCTCATATTTGACTGCGGTGTTTTATGTATGTATGTGAATGTGTGCCTGTTGGCCTGTTTCAAAACTAGAGAAATTATCATTATATTTTTAATAAAGGAGTGCATGAGAGGTAGTGGGCCATTATTCACCACGCGGGCCCAGTGCAGGTTGCTGGATGGCTAATGTCTTCGAATTTTTGATTCTTAGACATGCCGGTTTCCTCACGATGTTTTCCTTCATCGCTTTGAGAGCAGTGGTTATGAAATCAAATACACAAAGTAAAGTGCCTGACTGCTGGGTTCGATCTCACGACCTACTCGTAAGTCAGTGCCGATACCACTGAGCCATCAGTACTGTTACAAATTAAAAAGACGAATAGTAAAGAAAGTTGTTTAGAAGTACCGAAAATGAAAATACCGAGCTACCTCCACCCTTCCTGAATATGATTGCAAAAAACAGGAAAGGTCGCAACTGTCTCCTTGAAAAAATACTAAGGTGGACCACACACACAACACAGCATGCCAATTTCTTCACTTTCACACTGCAAAACACACACTTTATGACACGTATCATCCTAATTAAAGGCGGAGCTACCAAAACGATATCAGAGCAAAAAGACATACCGTCAAATATGGCTGTTGATGTGGGAGTTTCCATAAATTATACAGACCGAAACCCGGCCCACAATTAAAAAGTGTTTTTCGTACAAACCACGAATCTTGATTCCCAATCAGGTTTTCGTAAATTCATTTGTTCGGCAACGCAAGCGAATTCTTTTTGCACAAATTCTTAGTTTGATGCTCTAAGATGCTTTCTCATTTGGACCTTTACTGCTGATTCTACGAAAATTAGAGGTCGATGCAGTGTTTTGTTTCTTAGTATCTTTTTCAGCAATAATATCTGTGTTCACTTTATTCCCTGAAATTTTATTTTTCACACAATACATGTTTTTCTTTTTTTCTTATTTCCCATTCCTTCGCACCTCAATTCAATATTAATGGCTTCTCCCGACGGCTAAGTCGCTCAGTACACTTAGTACCAGCAACTTCCTCTTTATTAAATAAAACCCATGAGCGTACCCTTTCTGAAAATCATCAAACTTACTAAGGTCATATTTTATGTTTAGTAATCTTTATCTAAATTTTAACTTTATTAATGCTCATTATACAACTAATTACTCCACGTATTGCTACTAAAATTCCTAGCGATTACACCTAATTTTTTTTCAAAACTTTTATGTCTACCTGTGGACAGCGTTTTGGGTAGTTTATATTATGATCAAAATTGTTTTTGTTAATTTGTGTAACATTTTAAGTTGCAGAAGGGTGTATTTTTTCCTTTCCAATTGCATACATTCTTTCATTATTTTACTTCCTAATCTCCTCTCTCTTTTTACTCCTTTGTCAATGATAAAATTAAAAAAAAAACGCAAATAAGAAATTTTGCTCTCGTAGTAAGAAAAACTTCTACGCAAAATCCGCTTCCTAAAATGTAATTCTGTATCAATCAGTTTTTCTTCTATCGTGAGTCTTTAAAATCTCGTTGCAAGTGTGTATAACCCTTAACAAACGGTTGTAAGCTTAAGGGATTCCAATAGCGGGATTTCGTTTGTTTCCACAAAACTGGCATTGTCAAATAAATGTCGAACATTCTTGCGGCTTCGCAAACAGCTTTCGTCAAAAAAAGTATACACCATTTCGAGAATTTTCATTACAATATTAGCTTATTTAATGAAAACACTCTAAAATAAAATTTAAGAGATCGTTAATGAATAACAAGTTCAGTAGCAATTGAATTTGTTTTTGATATCCTATCCTTTCGTCTCGTCTCTACCATTAATATGCCTGTTTATCCGACTGCGGCAAATCCAAAAGGAAGGGTTATGGTTTTAGACCCGGTATACGAAAACCGATGTTATTTTGTTACGATGTCTTGTTTTAAATACCTTTTTAGTTGGCGATTTTGTTGTATTTGGGTTTTAGTTTTTATCTTACCTTTTTTATGATTTACACGAAACGTAGGTGTATCTTCTAAGCTAAAGCTTTAGTTTTCTAGTAAATCGATGAACGGTCCATAACGGCTGACCAAACATGAAAATGTCAGATTTTCATGACGTCTGTTATAATAAAACCGCTATCCTAGGAAACCTTAAACTTAACTTTTCCAAAACGAATCTTATTAAAACAATAATAGACACTTTTGCACTCACTTTTGCACTCACTTTTGTCTACACAATTCTACTTAACAAAACCTACGTCACACCAAAAACGCAACCCATTAGTAGGAACAAAAGCAAATGGAAAAAGAATCACAACCCGAGGCGTCTAGTATAAAATTCAGCAGAAAATAAAGTCAGCCACACAATCGCGATAAGGCTGTTGGCACACCGTGCGAGTGAAAAGACAAGTGGCTTAATTGAGAGCTGACCTGTGGGGGGTCCAAAGGCGTTGGGTTATGCTAATCAATTCACCAGTTTGTTTTTTAAAGGCACAATCGGTAGTGTGTTTTTAGCCTTATTTCGTTGGCTGTATTAATTTTGTTTGAGTAAGGTAGTGTTGATTAATTTAAGGTTTTAAGGAGTTGGAACTTTGTTGGGGATGGTGAAGTGCTCAACTCTATGGTTTTGTTTTTCACATATTATTGCAAGGCATTTTATTTTGATGACGACTAAAGTAGTGTAAAAGGGAAACCCGGCTATCCGAAAATACTAAAGTTTTGATTCTCTTATCGTATCCAAAGACCAAACAACTTTCACAGTCTGATCTCAATCTCAATCTGTCAAAAATATCTCTAATTTCCTTATGTAAAAAGATTCTGGTACTAGTACTAACTATTCCTTCATTTGAGTACTGCTCGTAAGGTTCCAACTCTTAAGTTCCAACTCGTAAGGTTTGTTTAAATCTTAATCCTCCTCTTGTTTCTAATAAAATATATTGAAACTCCTTTAATGAAAAGCTGTACGGAACCCATGGACAGAACGCACAATGTTTTGTAGGAGCGTATAATTTAGCTTCGTGGACGGGTGAAGATATAGCCGTGTGGTCTTTAGCTTCTGACGGTTGCCGTGGAGCGAGTAAATTAAATAGATATTCTAAGGAAATACTTGTTATACATGCATATATTTATTTTATATTAGCTCATTGTCGGGCAAAGATATCTCTCTCGTCTTTTTGTCTACTGCCATCTCGGCCAATCCTTTGGTTATCAGTCTAGTTCATTCTACTATCACCTTCTGGACCTGCATTGTCGGGCAAAGATATCTCTCTCGTCTTTTTGTCTACTGCCATCTCGGTCAATCCTTTGGTTATCAGTCTAGTTCATTCTACTATCACCTTCTGGGCCTGCATTGTCGGGCAAAGATATCTCTCTCGTCTTTTTGTCTACTGCCATCTCGGCCCATCCTTTGGTTATCAGTCTAGTTCATGCTAATATCACCTTCTGGGCCTGCAGCAGTTATTTGCACCTGTTTCAGACTCCCTGGGTGGCTGTCATGAATAACATAAGAAAAATGTCCAACCTTGCAACCTGCAGCATTTTTGTCAGTATTGACAACTAATATTCCGACAGAACGTGCCTGCTTGAGATCCAAATTAGATTTTATGATTGGTCTTATTATGTATCCTTACTATTTGCGAATTAATTTCTCAGTCTGCAGTTGGTAGGTACGGTACAATCATAATATTATATCTTACTGTAATTTATACTACTGATACTTAGGGCTGATTTTTCAATCGACAGATAATTTTTATTCGTGGAATAAAATTTACAGTTTTTATATGGAAGACCTGTCAAAAATTCAAAATTATTCCTCCGATAAAGTTATCTGGCGTTGGAAAAATTAACCCTAAATAGAATTTACTTTTAGAGGAAACCTTAGGCCCGTGATTAACAGTTTATATGAATGCCAAAAAAGTCCTATCTACCGAGTTTCTATGTTCCACGTTTGCCACTAAACGCTATAGATCTTTCGTGGAACAGATAAGCGGTGGAGTATCCTTTACGTGTATATTTTGCGGTTAATTATGTCACCTTTTTTCAAGATGCCTATCGTAATGGGTGACTTTGTTTGGTTTTCTTTTGTGTTTAGTAGAAATATTGGAATGTTCTGCAGTATTTTTATTTTTCACAAATGCTGTTTGGTAGTATAATTATGTATGTCATCGTAACCTTATTTTGTTAATCTATATCTAGGAATTGGCATCAGTTTTGCGAGCTGAAAATTTTCTAGGAATGCGACCAATAGTTTTGATTTAAAGTAGAACATAAATAGGCAAAAGGAATATGTAATGATCGTAGCAGGGTGCTCTGTAGTTTCTGCCTATCCCTTTGGAAGGAGGCGTGCGATTATATTTTATGATTTTTTTTTTCATATATAAATCTCTTACGAATAAAAATGAACAACATATCTAGCTCACCAACGAAGGTCGTAAAGCTACAAGATCTAATTGAACATCTTCAAAAACATAAAAAATAATCACCCAATTCGAATCATCATTGCATCCTATAATATTTCAAAAGTAACCCTGAATCTAAACCTTGACTGACTAAAGAACAATAATCGTTAAACCGTATGATCAAACGTACCCCCGACATAGAATAAGAATGTACTAGAATAGAACTGAAACTCCTGCGGCGAACAGCCTGGCTCATCGGCGTAATGTTGCTTGCCTGTCGGTCTTCTCCAGACTGTACTTGGAGAGTGTACGCAGGAGCGCCACGACTTGATCCTACTATCGCCCTTTTACTACCGGATTACTGCAGACGTACTGCAGTGCCCACACTTGGTTAATATCCCGACCCGTATTCGGCGCTTCTCCTCCACATTTATTATGCACACGGACAAAGTGTGGAACTCCCTGGCAGCGTCTGTGTTCCCTTCCACATTTAACCCGGTTACCTTCAAAGCAAGAGTAAACTGGCATCTTTTGGGTACACTCGTTCCATCATACACCTCATCTATCGCTTTCCATCAGGCATGATCGAGGTCAAACGCAGGCCCATTTAGCAATATAAAAATAAAATTAACGCTATATAAATGCCTATACTCATTCAGGCTCAATGGCGAGCTCTAACCCGACTTATCAAAACCGAAATTTTTACGTGAATGCGATTTTGATCTTAAATTATATTCAAAACGATATCGATTGCGACAAAAATCGCACTTTCGTAAAAAAATCGCTTGTGATAAGTAAGTGGCTCGATATGAAACGTTCAACTTAGCCTAACGTAGGTTTGTATCGATTCTTGCATCACATTCTTCGCACTTGATCGTAGACAAAATGATAACCCTGTTTTAGATTGCTGGTGCAACGAATCTTATGGACATAAGATTAGATTGGGGCCCGACCTTGAAACGAATGATACCCGATTTCACACTTGTCAATACTCTCGATGTGTTTTTGCCGAAGTTTTTCTTCACTCCGAATGTTCGTATTACTTTTGGACGGGGCCGTATCTTAGTTGACGGTTTACGGCCGAACCCACTATATACACCTATCTATCACCAGTTTTGGCATACTGGAGGTAGAAAAACCTATCTATCTCTGGTTTTAACGTCCCAATAATCTATGTCAGTAACGATCAGTATAATTATACTGATCGTGCTATAGATATAGACAGAAGATATAAGATATAACTGTCAGTATAATATAATCATATTATCTTTGACTATCATCAGTCAATAGGTTATTGGGTTCGGCTGTTAGAGAGACCCCAGCACTGGACTGCTAAAGGTTTGATGAAGACCAGTCTGTGTTGTAATGGGGTGCTGGCTAACCGTCTTAGGAGATTATTACAGAGGCATCAACTCACACGCACAGAAAAGAGTCGCTTCTATACGTTTTCCTTAATCTATGCCCCCCGTAGCTACAGTCGCGATAAAAAATGTTTTAAGTGTAAAATATGCACAAATTATTAATAACACGCACGCGCAGGTTTTCACGCAAAACTTTTGTTGATACGGATACTTTATGTAATCAGTGGTCACGCGTTTTAAGGGCTAAAGTGTCTTGGGGCAATGAAGTGGTAAATATGAAAGCTTATTGGGCTCGTGCGTTTTGGTCATTTGGAAAAATATTTTTGAAGCAGCAATTTTTTTTTATTAAAGTTAATTTTAAAATTTTATGGTGATTAAATATGACTCGAATAGCATGACATTCTGCCGTTGTGTGTGACACAGATTTAAGAGAACACAATTTAACTAGTTGGACTCAGCGGGGTCATAATCAGCCTATAATGTTCGCACTGCTGGGATACAAGCCTCCTCTCTGTGAGAGGCAGTGGCCCGTAATCCACCACGCGAGCCCAATGCGGGTTTGTAGATGTCTTATGTCTTCGAATTTGGTTCTAGGACATGCCGGTTTTATCACGATGTTTTCCTTCACCGTTTTGAGAGCAGTGGTGATGAAATAATTTACACAAAGTAAACTGCGAATAACCCCTATTATTATCCTCTCAAAATTAACCCATCTCTGTACACCTTAATTTTACCTTAATTCTTTATGGTAAGCCTAAATTCCTTTCGCCTGACTACTCTAACAATTCTACAAGGGTAAACCTGACATAATATTTAAAGTGTCCTTTTATTAATCGGTCCAGTTTCATTCGTTTATGGCCTGCTTTAGCGTGTCGAACCAAACAGTGCCTTGTAATTTAACCATTTTGTCGTACGGCATTATGCTAATAATTTCATAATATTTTTTGATACGCTCGCCCCTCCTGCGGACGCTTTAGGGACGGATTTAGAATGTTTATGTTCTTGTTAATATTATGATTTTTGTTACTTTTACTACGGATTTCATCAATGAAACTGGGGGGCAATTCTCGTAATTTTAAGAATGTTCACAGTCTGATCTTAGTCTCATCATCATCATTATCATTTCAGCCGAAAGACGTCCACTGCTGGACATAGGCCTCCCCCCATGGGGGGGGGGGTTTGTCATAATCGCCACGCTTGGCAGGCGGGTTGGCGATCGGAGTATAGTATGGTGGTGGAATGCATAGAGAACGCTGCTGCCCATTCTCCGGTACGACCCTTAGTTATCTCTTAATTTAGGTATGAACCGAATAAAAAAACAAGAGTAAAAAATGCATACATTACACAACGTAACTAGGGCGATCCACTGATGTAAAAAGTATACAATGCTAAGTTATTAAAACTCTTAAGAGCTTTTACGGCGTACGGCATTTCATACAAACTTTCAAGCCCTTATTTTTCGAAATGAATGAACCCATTTTAATGAAACTTCATACGCCTAAGCAGGATACAAAGGTCTAAAAAGTTAGTAGAGCACATTTTAGAAGAATAGTGTTACAGCCAAATTAGACCGATTTTATTTTTTCCATAGAAACAGAGATTTACCAGTTATATTTTTTTTAAATAAGACATTTCGAAAATGTTCTCTACTAACTTTTTAGACCTTTGTATCCTGCGTACGCATATAAAGTTTCATTAAAATCGGTACATTAATTTCTAAAAATAAGGGCTTGAAAGTTTGTATGAAATGCCGTACGGCGTAAACGCTCTTAAGAAAAACCTTCAATGAGCTGTTAAAGTTCTCCATAAGGTTTCAATACACGATAAAAACATGCAATCAAATCAGTAGTAGTCAAGGCTGTTTTTCTATGAAACATTCACCATTAATAGGCACTCCTTCTATTATATTAACACCTGGCAGTTACAAAACTTGGGTTTAAAATAAATAATTATTACCTAAGGTATTAATAATTAATATCTCAATCTATAAGTATCTATCTCTCAGAGTTATACCTAACATAGATATGGAAGGTGTGTTTATGTCAATTGTAGCCATATTGATTAACAGAAGACGGTAGTAAGATAATCTAAAAATAGGTAAGATATCTCCCTGGTAAAACATTAATTTTATTTGTGTTAAAAAAATTTATCACGCACTTTTTGCACGTCAAAAATAGTATTTTAACCCGGCAAGTGCCCTATGTAGTACGATACAATAGAAAATCAATAATCAATTTACGCGGGTGAAACCGCGGGGCACAGCTAGTGTTTATATAAATAAAACTAGCTACGCCCCGCGGTTTCACCCGCATAAGTGTCGATCGGACTTTCGCCTTTATAATATTAATGCGATTATCGTAGACCTGGAAATACAAAAACAATACATTTGACACTACAAAACACAATAGGCGGTGAAAAAACTCAGACGCTAGTCTCTTTTAAAGTCCAGATATTGTGTTGGTCAGATCATGTGAGGACCAGGCCGTTTATCGTCTGAGATGGTCATTTGAGGAAAGATCCATACAGATTTGAGTGCTGTACTAAATTATTATTAAAAACTCTTGCTTATGTCGGTTAGTTTATTGGCTGCAGAAAATCCGTGTCTATTTCTATAATTTTGTCACGAGACCCGGTTCTGAGGCTGAGTTTATAATTTGTAGATAATTATATCAATATTATGGCTGGTGCCAAGATTACTCTATTTGCCGCATAAAATTATTAATAGTAAATTAAACGTATCCATGTGTTTAACAAACGTAATAAATTCACAAATTAAACTTAAAATGCCATTAAAATTTCAAAATCCGGCCCTAGATGTGTTAGCAGCGCGCATTTTCGTAGGTTGGCGTGACACCTCTGCGTTTAGTGATGGGACAGTGTCGATTAATATCATCGATAGTGTTGCATTTATAAGTAAGCTGATTGATGAGAATGCATTTCGTGGAAGATGCATACATATTTTGTTTTGTTTATATAAGAAACAATATTAATAACCAAGAAGTCCTTTCATTACACAAACACGCTACTTATTTATTTATTTATTTAAGGACTTTGGAAGACTTACAGCTAAATACAATAGTGATAAATAACAGTATGATAATCTGACAGCCAATTTAAGGTCTTCACGTCTAGAGCTTGTCTGGTATAAAAGTACTGTGGAACAAAATATACACACTGCAAATATTGCCAAAAAAATATATAAAAATAAAAATTAGCAAGTAGATCATCACCTAAAATGTGTAAAAACTAATATAATTGCGGCAGGTTATTTCCCATCAAACCAAGATGTTATTATTATTTTTTTATATAAAGAAAACAAAGTCTGAAGAATTCAATCTTTAAAGAAATTCGTTGCTAAACATTTTTTTGCCGATGTCACACTCGTTATAAAAAGTCGAACTGTTTGCACACCTTGTTATTTTTTTTTTATATCTTTTAACTATCCGTTCTGGATTTTTCTACACTTTTAAGATACACTTTAACCATCTACACTTAAAATCTAGTTGTTTCATGCAAATAATCTATGCAAACTAAGAATAACATTATTTATTTTCATATAAAACAGCTCATTAACACGAAACGTTCCTAAAACCCATAAAAACGGTTAGTATCGTTATCGACACCCACAAGCACATCACTAAACAATGCTGTTATGCAAAACAGTACGTACAGTGGACACTATCAGATCGGTGACCGCATTAACCGCGGCCACACTTATTTAGCCCCTAAATAATTATAAATTACTATATCTGCGGTACCGGTTGCAGTTCTCACTTGATCTGTAATTAGCGTTTCATGTTGTCTGTAATTGATGTTGATTATAAAGCTCCTTGTGAAAGAGTTTGTCTAATGAGAAATACGAACCAACTATTTGCTCTATTTTTTGCGGTATATAGAATAGAATACTCTTTATTATGTACACCATATTAATTACAGACATAATTATAGAAACTGTACAAAGGGTGACACAATGGGCGGTCTTATCGCTAAAAGCGATCTTCAAAGACAACCTTTGGATGGATTAAAAAGGGGAAGGACAGACAAATACTGTAGGTAGTCTGTGGTGTACCATTTACATAATACAATAAATATATTTGTAAAGTATATTATACTAATCACGGTAATAGCGGTATATAGGGTGGCAGGGATGTCGCTGCGCAAACTCATCATCATCTGCCTAGCCTTTTCCCAACTATGTTGGGGTCGGCTTACAGTCTAACCGGATGCAGCTGAATACCAGTATTTTACATGGAGCGACTGCCTATCTGACCGCCACAACAGTTACTGGGTAATACGATACCCATTGGTAAGACTGGTTGTCAGACTTTTGGGATCGACGAGCAAACTGTAACTATGAATTCAGCACATGATTTTAGACTCCCCTGCGTTTAATTTTTGTCGTCGGTTATTATTTAAAAAATCTGCAGTTTCATGGAAAAGTGCTGTTTCAGGAAACAGCCATTTCTTTTATTAGTAACCGACGAAAAAATTCAAAGCAGAAGAAGGGTCTAGAATCTCGTGCTGAGTCTATGGTGGCGTGTCCCTGCCACCCTGTATAAATCGATGGTTTCGTTGTTGGATAGGACATCAAGAGGTTACGAGCTCAAACCGAATCCATTGGAAAAGCAAGCCGAAAAATTACTCCGAGCATATTAAGCCCGTCCTTTGTTTTTTGAAACTCGTACCCGCGCTATTATGAAGGTCGGTCTTCTCCATCACACACTAATCCACGGGCTATCAAAATCACTAATTCAAATTAGGCTGAGAATTATTCGAACGTCGAACGTAACAAAAGACAGCTTTACTCGAACGTCGAAAGTTATATAAGCCAGCCCCCAAAACGCCCGCCATTCACTCTATCTCCTATCTCATATGTCTATCTACTTCCAACCATCTAGCAAAAATTAAAGATCTACCTAGCTTGCCCCCCTCCCCCTAAGTCTCCGTCATCACTCGACGACACTTTCTAACCCTACGGCCATATTCAGTTCAACTCCACCTTAGTATGGCCAGCCCATAGCCACTACAGCTTGCATAAATATGCAAATAAATCTAGAACGTAAATCATGATAGATAAGTCAAATACTTTATGGTGTTGCATTGTATCTCAATTAGCGGAAAGGCTTATCAGTTGCTAAGTTATTGGCACTGAGCTCCGGGTTTGTATACGCCACCCTACTAGTAGGACAGCTTGGGAAATAAGTGAGGAATTATTGGGAAATCTTATCCGCCCGTAAAACCTGCTGAACATGGACCTCCCATATGACAAAACCTTTTTTTGCGGATGTGATGCTGATAGTAGTTTATGCTTTCTCTACACACATATCAGCACATACCTACAGCTTCTCATAAATATACATACAATGATACTGATCAGCTCTTTTGTACAGGATGTGATCATGTTTTCAAGTCCATAGTTTTTGCAAGTCATCAGAGTGCTCACGAACGGAATGGAAATTATATAATCATTATTTGTCATAATTTAATAGCGTGCAGCAGACTGAAGAATCGTGGACACTAATTTGTTGTTTATTGTTCCTGGGAACTCCTAAGACACTTTACAACACTCGGTATGACACCGATAGTGAGTGTTGTACACAGACCAAAGAACAGATGGATGGGTTGTGTGAGAGGTTATATGAAAGAAACCGGCTACGGTTCAACACCAGGGTTCCGTAATGGTTCCGTACCACCGTACAATATTTAACACTACAAAACCGAAACACCGTATCTTGTACTCCCATTAATTTGTAACTAATTTTATTTGTATTATTAGTTGTTATGTCTGTGTGGTGCCGGACTTAAAGAATAGCACCACCCCATACTTCCCGTGGGTGACGTAAAAGGCGACTAAGGGTCGTACCGGAGAATGGGCAGCAGCGTTCTCTATGCATTCCACCACCATACTATACTGCGATCGCCAACCCGCCTGCCAAGCGTGGCGATTATGGCAAACCCTCCCCAAAAATGACAAGCTTGGAGGGAGGCCTATGTCCAGAAGTGGACGTCTTTCGGCTGAAATGATGATGATGATGATGATTAGTTGTTATAGCGGTCATAGTAGTACACACTCTGTGAAAATTTTAAGTGACAGACAGACGGACAGCGGTGCATTAGTAATAGGGGCGTTGGCACACTTTGGGTACGGAACCCTAAAAAAGGAGTGAATGATAGAGTGACGGCTGGCAGGGAAGAATGAAAAAGAAAACGTGTTGCGCTGACTCCAAGTAACATGGGACAAGGGTAGAAAGAAGAGGATGACTTGCAGCATCTCTAGATTCTGTATGCCTACGTCATCTTGGGAGTTATTTATTCCCGGGTCATCCCACCGTATGTGTATAGTCAGTAGAAGGCCGACAAACCTATTTGCATCCCCAGATGCTCCTTGTTCCTTTCCCGTGATCATCATCATCATCATCATTTCAGCCGAAAGACGTCCACTGCTGGACATAGGCCTCCCCCAAGCACCTCCACTTCGACCGGTCCTGTGCTTCCCGCATCCAACGGGTTCCTGCGGCCTTCACAAGGTCATCGGTCCACCGTGTGGGAGGCCTTCCAACGCTACGTCTTCCGGTACGCGGTCGCCACTCCAGAACCTTTCGGCCCCATCGGCCATCTGTTCTGCGAGCAATGTGCCCTGCCCACTGCCACTTAAGTTTGGCAATTCTTCGGGCTATATCGGTTACCTTGGTTCTCCTGCGGATCTCCTCATTCCTGATTCGATCACGCAGGGAAACTCCAAGCATAGCCCTCTCCATTGCCCTTTGGGTGACTTTTAGCCTTCTTATAAGGCCCATTGTGAGCGACCACGTTTCCGTTCCATAAGTCATCACTGGCAACACACACTGGTCAAAGACTTTCGTCTTGAGACACTGCGGTATGTGGGACGAGAAGATATTGCGTAGCTTCCCGAACGCTGCCCAGCCGAGTCGGATTCGTCGATTTACCTCTTTCTCGAAGTTAGACTTACCTAACTGGACGGTTTGTCCTAGGTAAACGTACTCGTCCACGACTTCGAGTGTAGCGTCTCCGATTTTTATGAGAGTGGGTGTTACATGGGCATTTGACATGACCTTCGTTTTGTCCCGTGATCAAATCCAGATGAAATATTTGGGCTAATTTAGAAACAATGCCAAGAAAAGGGCCTCATTTTCAGTAACATTGTAAAGTGATATTCGCGTGCGTCCACCGTCTCATTGTAAGTAATTCTTTTTGAATGTTCACGGTGATCGGCCATCTTGATAGTATCGATTTTTCGCGTAACACGCACCCACTCACTTAATTCTTGATTTAGGACCGCATCACATTTTGATAAGTATTTTTAATTTGAATAAATTATGATTTAAGGGTGTTATCGTACGGAATGGGCGGTTGTAATCATAACCGTGGTTCAGTTCGTTACGTCACGGCCTGCTAGTGTTGTGGTCGAGTTGTGTTTTGTTTTCGGTGACTATGACTCGGCTTTTGTGAGGAATTTGAATTTCTTTCGTTTTTAATGTTTCTAGGAAGCGTAAGGTTTTCTTTTTTAAGCGTAAGAATCAATCATTCTCAATTTGAATGATTTTGAGGGATATTGCTAATCCATTGCTTCACATGTTTGAAAAATTTGTTTGGTCAACAACGTAAACGCAATTAATACCTATGGTTGAACTGTCAAAATAAAAGCCATACTGATAGTGTGTTACCCAATCACCCCGCTGGTTGACTAATGAACACTTAATAGTAATAAGTACAGATACTTCTTAATAATTATATTTTCTGCTAAAAATTAAAAAAATAAGATTGAAAAAACTAAAGTCTATCTGCTGTCAAATCTAAAGTCACGTGATTTGATTGGTTAATGTTATTTTTTAGCAACAATCATGACGCGGTTGTAAATACTAAGAGACGAATAATGTAATAAATATTGCAAAAATCGGGCCCAGAATCGTTTAAAGAATTTTAAACCATTTTTATTTCTTCCGCATAAAATCCAAAAGGGTATAGTTCCAAGTCAATAGTTATTAACCCTTACCGTGGTCACGTCATTATTCTGGCACAGTTATCGCGAGAAAGCCGATAAAGATGTCACAGGGGCTTATAATTTCGACTCGCGAGCGATTAAACAGTGAGATTACCTTGTTTAGGGGACAAAAGCTATATTACTGTTACATTTCTTGCGTATAAATTTCATGCGACGTTTTTCAGTAATAAAATCGTGATTTTTATGTACTTTTTGTAGTAAATTTTTACGACTTTTGCGTTGTATTTTAAATGTTTTTGGGTTGTAGAAGTTGGTGTTTTTAATGGATTTTAATGGGAGCATGGGTTTACAAGTGCGATGATTCAAGGTTAACGTTTTGCATCGTGGAAGAAACTACGAATTTAGTGTAACAAATTACGTTTTGAACTACTATAGCACACTTCTACATCCTTGAATAGGAATAATAAAATCATACATATATTTCATAATGTACCCAAATCTGCGGAGTTGGAGACATATCTCGTGTCCTAATCCTAACTAAGGCGTAAGGTGTATTGTCCGAAAGGGTTACCGCTGGCCCAGAACATAAAGGGCTAACGAAGGAACACGTTTTAGTCAGAAACCGTCTTATTACAAAACGAGATCTAATTTTAGACCTAGCCTAAACCTTCGAGCCAGTTACTCTATTTTGAACTTTATTACGACAAACGTAATGTTCTTAATGCAAAATTGACAACTTAGACTCGGGTTTAACGTCAGTTTTTGTAATAAGAACTTTAGCATCGTTGGATTATAGTTCGAAATTTAAAAATGGCTGGATGGTTTAAACCTGGGTCTAAAGATAAACCATGTTTTGTAATAAGGCCGTAAGAGTCTGACACTCCCTTCCGCTCCACCCAGAGCGGGACGGGTCATTTGATGATTTCCCATCCGCAAAAAAAAAGGCGTAAGGTCGCGCTAAATCGCGTTCGTCATCGCTGAACAAAACGAACGAGACGGTCGGTGTTCGCGCGACGATCACTTTGGTTAGGACACGGCCATATGCTCACTCTCACTTCCTCTAAAAAAATAACCCCTTAATTCCAAAACGCTAAAAACCACCCAAAAATCGCTAAACAACGGTACTGTATACATTTGACTCTTAACCCACTCGCGACATTAAACTCCTGTGGGGCCTTAGCAGGCAGCTGACACATTCTGCAATTTTTTTCTCTCCTTCCCTAATTAATTATATCATGTATATATTAATCGCTTCGTCTTTTTCTTTCAGAATATTTTCGCGCCGGAATGCCACACACAGGTAAATAATTGTATTTAATTTCTTTATACTCCGCATCTATGTTTGGATGTCACTACCTCTTCTTTTGGTGTTTGTCGTAAATGGGAATTCAACTGCCTTAATGGGTGGATAAACAGTTAATTATAGTTTTAGACAAATAGCCATGTCTGTAAATTAATTGACTAAGTAATACAGTCAGAGCCGCAGTGACAAAAGGTTAGTAAACGAGTGATAAATTAAAGTTAAAAGTGACAAAAATAATTAATTTACGTTATAGTATTACTAAGTGAGTGACTGACTACGTGTGACGAGAAATGAACAGAACAGCAACTTACAAACATTAATTTGAGTTACTTAAAATACAAAATGAGAAGCATCATAATATTTGAGCGACCTAATATTTGTTTGAGTTTGCATTTTTTTCAATATTTGGCAAATTATTTATTTATACTGAGCGGCATTTTATCTTAAATTAAGTGTTTCGAATAGAAAATATCATTTTATTTTCTAAACCAGTCACAAAGTCATCATGACGGTATTTTCGCTCTTGCATCCTATGTCGACGGAACCCTGCTTCGCGGGCTATTTCTGTGTATAGGGTTCAAAGTAGCCAAACCAAACCTAACCTCGGGGTGCTCTTCGCTCGCTCTTGCATTCGAAGTTGCCCTATCTGTATTTCTAGTCGCTCACTTAGTAATTTAGTCGCACGGCTAGAATTTTAATATCTGAAATGGATTAATCACAACCCACTTTTTGTAAGCTCGTTCTGGATTTTATTATTAATCAATATTCGTCGTTAGTTTAGTTAATTTTTCGCTTACTCAAATTCATAGCGCCCAAGTTATTAAAACAGTTATCTCATCATCAGTCGCTAAGTTTTTTTTATTCGATCGTTTTATAATTCCCCGTTTAACAAATAATGATTGTTAACGAGTCTGTGAGTGAAAATTTTTGCAATTGTGAATTTGTAAGTGTTTTATCCATTTGAGGATTGATTTTACCAAAGTCAGATATCTTTTATCCGTGGAATTAAATTGACGTCTGACAGTTTTTGTATAAAAAATACTGTCAAAATTTCAAAATTTATTCTAGTAATAAGCTGGTTAGACAAGCAAACATAACAGTAGTAACAAAGTATTAGAAAATGTGACTAGCAAAACAAGAAAAAAAAACCGTGGCAAAAATGGAGGAATTCATTTTTAACAATGGCAATACCATCTCATCGCTTAAAAATATATTAAACTAAATTAATACATGTCATTTTCTACCGTTAAAAATGGAAGGCGGTGAAAAGGATAATGAAAGAGTTTATTTACAAACGTCAAAATCTTATCAAAATCCACAGTCGTGAGGCCATAAGAAACAAAACACAGCCACCAGAACCAAGAACTCACACGTAGCAAAAAACGAATTCGCCTCAACAATCTTAACTTTCTTATCAACGAAACTCAAATACACTGACCGCTAAGTAGAATCATATATCAACGACTAAAATCTGGTAGCTAATGACGGTACGGATACGAAAATGCTCAGATCTTAATTAACTTGAGCATTTAACATTAAAGAAACCGAAAAGAAGCTTGTCTTATCGGCTGAACAGGAATTTACCTCACGCATTGAAATCATAAGCGTTTCAAAGAACCCTTTGGGGAGGGTTGCCATGAATTTGAATGGTGTAGGATAAAGATATGTAAAAAAAAAATACCAAATATTTTGGAGAAAATACTCTGTGACAGCCAGTTGTGTTACGAGATTAAATAAAGTACAATGTTAAAAACGTTGTAGAAAATCGTCCGTCAGTCCGTCTTTCCGTCATAGACAGTTGTGTTATGGAGTGAAATAAGAATAATTTGCTTGCTGGTGCTGGATAACCCAGTTTAAAAAAAAAAAACGTCATACTAGTTTTGGAGAAAATCGACTGTCAGACAGTTGTGTTACGGTTTCATAAACTGTAATTTAGCCGTGAATTATGTGGAATAAATTAATGTTTTGTTGAACGACGGTTACAGATTAAATATTACTAAAACATGGCAGTTATTACTAATTAAAAACATAATTAGAAACATAACTCTAAAACGAAACAAGTTATTACGGCATGCTTAGTTAACTAGTATTTTATTGCAATTTTTCAAGTTCAAGTTACATAATATGCGTAGATAATAAACATGAGAATATTATTCTGTTGTAATTATTGAAAAACAAAGGCGTCGAATCCGAGCAAAGCTTTAATTGAACTGTAAATATAGCCTTAAAGACATTCTATACCTTACTTTACTCCTAAAACACACTCAAAACACAACCCATAACACTCCTAATGTAACCCAAAAGTCTCCCTTTACCATAAAACATATGAACCCTGGTACCTTACTACCGTCCACAACCATTAACGGTAATTAAACCAATCGAGTCCAAATCTCGTATCGAGATAAAATCGGATCCGTATCGAGCGGGCCCACCCGCATCAACACTCACTCGATTCTAATACATTATACATGCTCTGGCCACATTAGTTTCTTATTAACATCTGCTCACACTGAATTGACCGCTCAGAATGTCACACACAACTTTCTGTGATACTTTCAACCTTGTAGTAAAAGTAATAAGGGTTATAGAAATGAAAGAGTTGATTATTACCAATAAAATATCATTTTCATGATACACATCTTTTCTACAGTAATAATTTTCGGTAAACGTGATGATATCAGAGCATATTTAGAAATATTTTTGAATGATTTCGTACGTTTTCGAGATCACACACGACGTTTCCGGGTTATTTTTTTTTTTCTAATTTGAATATAAACTATTTGGTAAATTTTGGTATCAAGAATAATAATTGGGTGGACCTCTAATTAAGAACCGTTTGGTATATTGTTAGAGAGTTACTGAAGTTGTGTCGAAAACATGGAGATTTGACGGAAATACATTTTGAATTGTAACGGTTTGATAGGTTCATTTACATGCGTTATAAATTTGAGTTAATTACTAGAGAGTGTGCTATTAAGACCACACTTATTTCACAAAGAGCTAAGGAAACCCCGAGTTGGAATAAACCAGCTACTTTTGCATGGATGATTTGGTGAGGTAAATCTTGAGATCCTTGCTGTAGCTGCCATTGATGCACTAGCAGGATTTTTCAGATTTAAAATATTTTTCGGTTTCTCTAATAATAAATACAGGGTCAAAAAAAAACGACGGCTTGCACTCCGGGAGTGCCGGCAGAAGTGAAAACTTGAATATTAACGTTGTTTACTGTAACTGTCACCGTCACCGTCACCGTCGCCGTCACCGTCACCATCTCGTCACCGGCACCGTCACCGTCACCGTCACAGTCACCGTCACCGTCACCGCCACCATCACCGTCATCGCCACCGTCACCGTCACCGTCACCGTCACGGTCACCGTCACGGTCGTGGTCACCGTCGACGTCACCGTCACCGTCACCGCCAACGTCACCGTCACCGTCACCGTCACCGTTACCGTCACCGTCACCGTTACCGTCACCGTCACAGTCATTGTTGTCGGGGATGTTTGCGCTGTATCGCACTGATGGCTTTCATGCAGTTATCCGCAAGAAAACTGTATCCCTGATCTGCAGAATGCGTGGCAACTGCAACGGAATTCTGAAGACTGTAGCAGATAGGATCTCTTCTCCGATGTGGAGATCCTTTATTAAGAGAGTAATTTGAAGGTATTTTAATTTAATTATTAATTTTTATTTAATTTAATTTTTAATTTAATTTAATTTTCTATTAATTTATTTTTAAGTTTAAGTTTTTGATTTGTTTATGTACTTCAGTTAATGTTCTAATTTTAGTTAATCTTTCATTTGTAATTTTTTATTTATTTTTAATCTTATATTATATATTTTAATTTTTAAAGTCTGAATGTATAGAATTATGGATCACTTAGTTATCCGAAATAAATGAATTTTAATTTAATTTAATTGCCACCGTCACCGTCACCGTCACCGTCACCGTCACCGTCATCGTCATCGTCATCGTCACCGTCACCGTCTGTCTGTCTGTCTGACTGTCTGTAATTTGATCCTGTGTACTTTTTTTCAATTTTTGATATTTTGGATTCTTACGAATGTTCGATCACGGTCACGTGACATCTTACGATCAGGGTCACGGCACGTCTCATCTTACGAATCTTACGATCAGGGTCACGTGACCTGACGCGAGTTTAACATTTTTTACCCATTACAAAAAAAGTGTACAACACCGCTAAAGAAGTTTTCACTTCAAAAAAAAAACTTGTTCCATACGTTTTGACCGCGTAGGTGTGTATCCACTTTTCTATGAATCAGTAGATTTTTTTTTGATAACTGGCAGTATATCTCTACGCTAGAGGATCTAGAATTATGTGCTGAATTCATGGTTACCATTTGCGTGACAATGTCCTCCCACCCTGTCATCATCATCTGCCTAGCCTTTTCCCAACTATGTTGGGGTCGGCTTCCAGTCTAACCGGATGCAGCTGAATACCAGTATTTTACATGGAGCGACTGCCTATCTGACCTCCACAACCCAGCTACTGGGTAATATGATACCCCTTGGTAAGACTGGTTGTCAGGCTTTCGGGCTTCTGACTACCCGTAACGACTGTCAAAGATCCACGAATGACAGCCGGGACCAACGGCTTAACGTACTTTCCGAGGCTCGGAGGGGTCTCGGTATGTAAAGATGGTCACCCATCAACAGACCAACCGCGGCAAGCGTAGCTTAACCTGATCGATCGGCCTGTGCGGCTGTTATTATTTAGCCACGGGCCCCTCAGTCCTCCCACCCTGTATAAATCAAAATAATAAATGTATGGACCTAGAATCCTATTAATATCATAAATGAGAAAGTTTGTGAGGATGGATGGATGGATGTTTGTTACTCTTTCACGCAAAAACTGCTGAAAGGATTTGGATGAAATTTGATACACAGATAGTTTATAACCAGGACTAACACATAGAATAATTTTTATCCCGATATTCCCATGGGATCGACACTTACGCGGGTGAAACCACGAGGCGCTGCTAGTCAAATATAAAGCTGGTTTGAAGCTGTAATTACGAGGTTTGAACAGTGGCGGATTTACCAAAAGGCTGAGTAGGTTGAAGCCTCGGAGGCAGATTTTAGGAGCGGCAAATTTGGGGCTAACATTTTTTTTTAATGACTTACTGATATTAAAAAGATTAATATTTATTCACCTATCCTCCCACCTATTAGGTTTTTTGGAAACAATTAACAAAGTGAATGCTTAAATTCAGGCTTCTACCATAGATTTGATCACTGTTGCCGATCTTTACAAATCTCTTTGGAAGTTTTTCGTAACTGAACGAGAACATTTTAAAAGTATTTTGAAGAAAAGGTGATGGAATTAAGCGTGTCGAAGCAGTATACAAAAGACATGGGACATTATTGTAGAGGTCGGTAGGGGCGGCAAAATTTGAATAGTTTGCTGGCGGCAACTGTGTAAATTCGCCACTGGGTTTGAAGAACACAAATCCTACAGCAAAAATCATCCCGCCATCACAAATCTCAAATCATTAACCTACCGCCACGCTAAAATCCTCTACAACTAATAAAAAAACTGCTTATAATTTCTAAATCGAACATTAGGCAACACCTACACTATCGGACGAACAGATCAGACGAGAAGCTTTGTAAACGGTATTTAAACGCGACAAGTCGAGCGTCGGTTTGACGCCAAATTAACTTATTGAGCGCGTACGGGCGGGCGATGCAAAGCGACGGGCCATCATCGGACGGTGTAGTGTGGATACACCTTTTAATTAGTCGTTGATTAGAAGTGAATGTGGCTTAGAGGCTAATATTTTTGAAGTGAAACTTCTTTACGCACGCTTGACTTGGGGAGTAAGCTGGCGAACGCGTGACGTAAGCGTTACGAAAAGTGTGATCGGGCAAGGCGAACGGAAGTTAAGTGGGGGATATAAGCAAGAGACAGCAGTGCGCGCGCACATTTTCTTTCTCTCTTTAAGTTTCACTTCAGTCGTGTGGTCATAAGCACACTCGTTTTTTTGAAGTGAAACTTCTTTACGCACGCTTGACTTGGGGAGTAAGCTGGCGAACGCGTGACGTAAGCGTTACGAAAAGTGTGATCGGGCAAGGCGAACGGAAGTTAAGTGGGGGATATAAGCAAGAGACAGCAGTGCGCGCGCACATTTTCTTTCTCTCTTCCTCTCATTGCCAAATACGTTCCGTATATCTAAAAAACTTTTTTTTTTTTTTTTAACTAAGTTTCACTTCAGTCGTGTGGTCCTAAGCACACTCGTTTTTTTTTTTTTAAAGGGTATAAGTAAACAGGGTAACGGAGCATCGACGCGCATACTGCAACCGTGAATTCAGCATATGATTGACTGATTTGATGATTGATTGATTGATGAGACCAGGGGGTCTAGAATCATGTGCCAGCGTAGAAATTTTGCGTCTCTTATCAAAATGTATGAACAAGCAGTTTTTTTTTTGTTTATCGAGGAAAACTTTTTCTGGGGGGCTCATATGCTGAATCCATGGCAATAGATTTAGCGTCATTGTTCCTGCCACCCTGTATTGCGAAGGAAGGATTCTGCCCAAACCTTACAAGTTAGAACTGGGGGCCTAAAAAGGCCACTTTAATAATGGACAGTTAACTGTTAAGTTCGTAAGTAATCGTATCAAATCCCATTGGCAAAGGATTTTTCAGTTATTTTTTTGTCTGTGCTAAGATACCACTCCAAACCCAATCCCAATTTCTTTGATTATACCTACGTAGTGCAGCGAAAAAAAGAAAAACACGGACTGTCTTCGCCATATTATGATTCATAATGTTATCCTTTTATGATTCTGCCAAAGTAGCCTTTTTAGGCCCCCTGAACCAAACTAAAAAAAAAATGATAACTTAGAAGGGATCAAAACAGTTGATGGATGTTAATAGAATATGAATGCTTCGGTCACTCTTAGTTTACATAAATGATTAAGGAAATCAAACGCTTTAGAAAGATCTACACATTTTAAGATCACAGTAAAATTTTAATCATGATGCAGAATTGACATAAAATTACCCTCATTAAGAAATACAATTTAAAGATGAGACCGAGGTTATAGGTGATGCTACTGTAATATAACTGTGCTTAAAGAACTTTACCGACAAGTAGACTAAAATGTTGCTAAGCGATGCCGCCCAAGACGAACACCGACAGTTTGCGAAACCGAATAAAACTCCAATGCTATTAAAATGTGGCGATTTAAAGACACTATTATATATACATTTAAATTAACTATAATATTATTTCGGCGAGTTCAATCAGTAGAGCTTAGCGCCGACATGAGAATGTATGAGTTTCCTGTGCGCTATAGATTTTACAGTTGTAGAAGCTTTAATGAAACTGTGGCTAAATAATAACAGCCGCACGGGTCGATCGTGGAAGGGTGACCATCTTTAGATATGGAGACCTCTCCGTGTCTCAGAAAGCATGTTAAGCCTAAATAAATAAATAAGCCGTTGGTCCCGGCTGTCATTCGTGGATCTTTGACAGTCGTTACGGGTCGCCAGTAGCCCGAAAGTCTGACAACCAGTCTTACCAAGGGGTATCGTATTACCCAGTAACTGGGTTGTGGAGGTCAGATAGGCTGTAGGCCCATGTAAAGTACTGGTATTCAGCTGCATCCGTGTTGGGGTCGGCTTCCAGTCTAACCGGATGCTAGAAAAGGCTAGGCAGATGATGAGAAGCTGATTATGAGATTTAATGAAATTAAGTTCATTAGTATTAAGAGCGTTTACGCCGTACGGCATTTCATACAAACTTTCAAGCCCTTGTTTTTCGAAATTAATGAACGGATTTTAATGAAACTTCCTAAGCATACGCAGGATACAAAGGTCTAAAAAGTTAGTAGAGAACATTTTCGAAATGTCTTATATAAAAAAAGATAACTGGAAATATCTGTTTCTATGGAAAGTTTAAAATCGGTCTAATTTGGTTGTAACACTATTTTTCGAAAATGTTCTCTACTAACTTTTTAGACCTTTGTATTTTGCTTATACGTACGAAGTTTCATTAAAATCGGTTCATTCACTTAAAAAAAAAAGGGCTTGAAAGTTTGTATGAAATGCCGTTCGGCGTAAACGCTCTTAAAACTTTCTTTGAAATAGTCCATATTGCGTATCATAATGCAATCTAGCCACTGCTAGGATTTAGACTCTTGTTTTAGCCACAAAGATTTTTCTTTTTTTATTAATCCTAGTGTCAGTAACAGTTCCCTCTCACAGAGAGGAGGCCTATGTTCCAGCAGTGGGAACGTTATAGGCAGATAATGCAGAGTCAGTGCAAAATAAGTTTATACTCTGGCCCGAAAACGAATGCCGTAAGTATTGTATATTATTGTTTGTGTCTTAAAGAACCTAGCTTGCTCTGTCCTGGGCAAAGGCCTCCTCCCTCCAATCCTTCCATCTTTTGCGAGCCCGCGCGTCCTCCTTCCAGTTTTGTTCTGCACTGTTTGGGCCCACAGGTTGTGCGGCAGACATGTCCTGCCCAGTCCCATTTAAGTTGAGCAGCCTTTTGAGCCACGTCAACTATCTTAGTTTTGGAGCGCAGCATTGTGTTACGAACACGATCCGTTCATTTAACGCCTAGTATACTGCGTTCCATTGCTCGTTGGACCTTGAGTTTGGACTTCTGGATGTTAGTCAATGACCAAGTTTGTGCACCATAAGTAAAGACGGGAAGAATACACATGTCCACGAGCCTGCGTTTCAGCGCCATAGGCAACTCACCCTTAAATAGTTCCTTCAAGGACCACTAGCTCTTCCAGGCGTTTTCCATTCGTCTTGAGATTTCTTTATCTTGCCTCGCCTGGAAAGAGACTACTTGACCCAAGTAGAGGTATTCCTGGACCTCTTAACTTTAAAAAAATATGGACTTTTTTGGAACGAATAGGTTTGAATTTCTTGTTTAAATGATTAAATTTTACCTACAACAGAACAAATGCTATTCCGTAGAAATTCAATTCAATTTGGGCTTTTCATTTTGTTTTATCCAAACCCGGCTCACCAGCTAGTAACGCTTCATGAGAAGTACCGTCCACACTAAGCCAAACCACAATTTCGTTAATAACTCCGGTCTATATCAAATGAATCTAACATCAGATTCGATTTTCTACTTCGATGTTTACAACTATGTTACAATTTTATATCATAAACTTTATTTCCTTTTATTATTGTTCATTAATTATGGAAAAAACTTGTATCGGGTGGCCCATAAAGATGTTTATCGACGAATTAACGGTGTCCATATGTATATGCGCACTTAATGTTAAAGAATCTGTAATTAGGAACAAATCACGTTCTGAGTTTTAGTTTGGAAGTGTTGATTTTATATTTCATGGCGGAATAAATGTCAGTTTTGATAAACAAGTATGGGAGTAATTATTACGCTGTCTACTAGTCGAGCAGCATAATTATCAATCAATCAACTGAGCCAATGGCAGCCCACTGCTGGACATAGGTCTCCACTACAGCCTGTCCTGCGCTTTTCGCATTCAGTCTGTCCCAGACACCTTTTTGAGATCGTCTGTCCATCTTCCTGAGGGACGTACCACATTACGCTTGCCAATACGCGGTCTTCACTCCAGGACTTGTCTGCTCCATCGGCCATCGGTCCTTCCACAAACATGGCTAGCCCACAACCACTTCAGTTTGCTTAATCTGCAAGCTATATCGGTAACTCCGGTTCTTTTCCGGATAACTTCGTTTCTGATTTTATCCTTCAAAGAAACTCCGAGCATAGCCCGCTCCATAACGCGCTCAGCGACCATAATAAAATAATTAACAATTTAATGCTCATAAAAAATCTATGTATGTACATTTTAATGAAGGTCATTCAAATTCAGTTAGATCTGTAATACATTTATTAAAACATAGATATGCAACGGCAAAATAAATTCTATAATGAATAAGACTTACTCAAAAAGATCCTAAATTTCATAAATCCTAATAATTCATAAGATTGAAGTAGCGGTGTTATTTTCGTAAGCTTTTAAAAACACTGAGATTTTGAAGCTGTATCAACCAACCAAATCTTTAAATCTCCTTTTTTTTCTTCGATTTCTTATTTCTCAGTCTCTCTAATGCTTAGATTTGCAGACCGGTGACATGTACGGACACCACATCTTCTCTTTAACCTGAATGCGTGGCGACAGCTTGTTCTCTGGAAAGTCTTCTGGTTTGTACCGTCTGTGGACTTTAGGCCTACTGAAGCGTAAATCAGTGTGATCGACTGTGTTATGCACCCATGTTGTGTAGTATTCGCCCCCTAGAAAGATAAATGTTCGAAACGAAGCATGATCATATTTTTTTCTCACCAGAATTTGAGAAAAGCAAAAAAAAATGAATGTGAAGTGTGTGTGTGTTTTTCTGATTTAACATATTTGTAACTTTTCAGGGTACAAGGGACGATGCGCAAACTGTTGTCGTGATTTCAGTAAATGATTTTAGATCCATCAACGATGTCCCTTACCTGTCCAAGTCCATTCTCCTATAGATAATATAATTATATATAATATTATAAACGCGAAAGGTTTGTGAGGATGGATGGATGGATGGATGGACGAATGTTTGTTACGCTTTCACGCAAAAACTACTGAACGGATTTTGATGAAACTTTACAGTATTATTTAACTTTAGCTTATTCATCAGAATAACACATAGGGTACTATATTTTTAATTATGTAATGTAGGTATTGTGACATTGAATATTTGCAATTAATTTATTTAATCAGACATTTTGGAAGTTTATAGCTGAAGGAATTATGACATTTTTAATAATTTAATGTATTCTTATATTAAATATTTGCACACCACATGTAATGGTAGAATGTATACGGGCCACATTTATAATAAGATCATACTACTTTGTACACCTAAATTTTGGCAAATAAAGTATTAATATTATGTCTGTAATTAATATGGTGTACATAATAAAGAGTATTCTATTCTATTCTATTCTATTCTAATATTATTATACCTTTTATCCCGATATTCCCACGGGATCGACACTTATGCGGGTGAAACCGCGGGCGCTGCTAGTATAACATAGAATTGTTTGTAGCGAAAGTTGCAGTAGGTAACTTTAGTTTTTATCTAGTAATACTACTAGATGGCCAATCGACTATTTTAAAGGTATTTCTCACTTTATGTTTGAATATTTACTTATTAACCAATGAAAAAAAGGAGGTTCCTTATTCGACCCGTATGTATGTATGTATTCATGTTGGTATGTCCGCGATTTTCTCAAAAACTAATGATAATTCTTTCATTATTGTTATCGACATACTTTCAGGACGGTTTTAATTATTAATTAAGTTATATATGCATAAATGTACTGCATCTCCGGCATTTCTATGCAAATTTTGATGATTCTTTTAGTTAGCGTCTTCAATTCTTCAATGCACTAGTGTTAATTGAAGTAGTGTGGGGTAGGTACAACTAAAAAGTGAAAACTAAAAACTTTTTTACGAAAAAAAAAAACAACCGACTTCAAAAAAAACACTACAAACTGAGAAATAACTTTAATTTCGGAAGTCGGTGTCAAAAAACGAAAATGCGGAGCCAACGACACCGACTTCCGAAATTAAAGTTATTTATCACTTTGGAAAGTTTTTTTTGAAGTCAGTCGTTAATTGTCTTTTCAAAATATTTCTGATCATTCATTCCATTCTATCCCGCCAAGACAGGGTTTATTTTTATGAAAGCTTACATATTTCAGGTAAATAGTATCAAGAAATAATACTAAAAACTCATTTTCTTTAATGGTTATGAAGGAAAAATGGAAACAACTCCTTTGTCTGCTCACTGTGTATAATTGTCTATAACAGATTTTTAAAGTTTTCCTTCATATCTGTGCCTAAAACTCCGTCGTTGCTGCATATTTTAGATGATTCTTATAGGTTTTTCTCTCTTTTAGAACATAACAGACTACTCTTGAACATTTTTTATTTGAAATGGGATTGCTCTTGACTCTAGTCTAGGTCAGAGGTGACAGAAAAAAAGTCGACGATGGAGTGACCTTACCCAGAAGAAGCCTGTCCACTCTGAACATTATCATAAACGGTCTTTATAAGTCCACTGCTGGGCATGGGCCTCTTGAATCGATCGTCATCTAGCACAATTTTAGGCACCTGTCCTTCCCCGTCTAGCAATCAGAACACTCGCTGAGAGACTGACGCTAGACGCCTACCAGAGAGTACCTAATCGGTCTTCGTGGTCGCTCACTCGTTGCTCGCCAACTCGTTTTTAGGATTCCGTACCCAGAGGGTAAAAACGGGACCCTATTACTAAAACTTCGCTGTCTGTCCGTCCGTCTGTCCGTCGGTCTGTCACCAGGCTGTATCTCAAGAACCGCGATAGCTAGACAGTTGAAATTTTCACAAATCATGTATTTCTGTTGCCGCTATAACAACCAACTGACCAAATATTTAAGGGGGGCTCCCATAAACAAACTTGTTTTTTTCGGCGTGTTTGCCTTGTGTTAGATACCCTTTATTCGCATATTATCAGATTCTCAAAATAGCAGATTCTCAAAATATTCGATTCGCTAAATATTATATTCTCAAAATAGCCGAAATCGTACTCTTAACTCGAGAAGTGCATTTTATTTATAACTAGCTGCGCCCCGCGGTTTAACCCGCGTAAATGTTGATCCCGTGGGAATATCGGGATAAAAAGTAGCCTATATGTTAATCCAGGTTGTCAGCTACCTCCATACCAAATTTTATCCAAATCGGTCCAGCCGTTTGAGCGTGAAGAAGTAACAAACATATAAACACACACACACTCACACACACACTCACAAACTTTCGCCTTTATAATATTAGTGTGATTAACTTTTTGTGATTCATTCGATAAAAATATCCGGTCAACATATTTTTATATTTAATTTTTCATTGATGTCATGTCTATGACCTTGACCTTTAAATAACAATGGAATTGAATGGGAATAACTTGTCGGCACGGTTGGCGCAGTGGTTAAGCAATTGACTGCTGCGCTGCGTGTCGCGGGTTCAATTCCCGCACGGAGCAAATATTTGTATGACCTACAAGTAGTTTGTTCCGGGTCTGGCTGTTTGTGTATGTGAGTTTAAATGTTTGTAAACGCACCCACAATACAGGAGAAATTCTTAGTATGGGGCTAAGTGTAAAAAAAAAATGTTAAAAAAAAAACTACCATTAATAAATTTTAGACCTTAGTCACCTTTTTCTATTTTTTGTTTTTTTTTTTTTCGTGTAAATATTGTAAAATAAAAAAGGCAAAACAAAGTCTTGGCTTTATTTACTAGGAGTGCTTGATGGTACTTCGGCTATTTTGAGAATATAATATTTAGCGAATCGAATATTTTGAGAATCTGCTATTTTGAGAATCTGATATTATGCGAATAAAGGGTTAGACCTTACTTACGTTATCAGTAGCTCGCGTAAAGTACAGTAGTCACTACTTCAGCTCTTTATTCTTGAATACCTTTCTTACACTTAACAATTTTGGTTCCCTTTCTTCCCCATCAGCAATAACATCATCACATGCTGCTGTGTCCTCAAGACGTATATTTAGTCAACACTTACTATCATAATTTTCAATTAATTCCGGCCTGTGGGTGCCAACAGTAAAGAACCTTATTTTCTTCACAGCTGCTTCGTAATCTGCGCAACGACACCGGTCCATGAGCCAGAATGATTGTTACCACAATTGTTACACAAACTCCACTTTACGAAAATAAATTGACAAATAATTTTGGTTTATAACTGTCATTGTCAAACATTTGTGGTCGTATTGTTTTTAATTCGGCTGTTTCTGAGGTTTTATTAGTCGCTTTAATGTCTCCAAAGAGTATGTTATCAATTATTGCTTTCCTGTGCCTAAACTTCTGCCTCTTGTATAAAATGGTTGGTCTTCCTGTATACGGGTTTATTCATTAATTAATTGAAGGTAACAGTAAACTTCAGTTAGAGCATTCAGTTTAAGTTGAAAGTTGCCTAACATTAAAAGGTTCTCTCCGTATGAATGTAGCTAATAACATGGAGTAAGCAATAATACTTATATTGGTTTCATCGTAATATTTTATATTGAAGCATTCGCAGATTTAACCTATGATTGATATAAATCGAATGTTCTACCTACATATATCTATTTATATCATCAACATTCTCCTGCCCTTATCCCAATTTATTTGGGGTCAACTCAACATGTCTTCTTCTTCTATAATTCTCTATTAGACGTCATCTCGGTAGTCACACTTTCACACAGTTCAACCATCGTTTATATATCTATATCACTGACCTCTATCATACATAATACAGGTCAGTGATCTATACATATCTTTCCTAGGGTTTTCATATCGCACCTCCGATAAAATAGGGTTATAACTTGAAAAACCTGGATTTTTAGGAAAGCGAAAATAAACTCACGGATTTGTTGGTCAGTCTTTATTCTTAGACTATTATTATTATGTGATCAAAATTATACATGCTTACGCTGTTTTTAAATTTTCCTGAAAGTTAGTGTAAATGACTTTTTCGAGTTGTAACCCCATTTCATCGGAGGTGCGATATATCTATTTACATTTAAATAGGTACTCTATCGTTTAATCCTTTTTTTTTTAAAGTTAAAACGCTGTTTCAAACACCACGAAAATATAATATATCAAAATATTAACAGAAAACACTTTCCAAGCTACCCTACACCCAATTCAAAACCCCCTTACAAAGTAATTGTAGTAAAAGCTGATATTTAAGGTCCACCCTGACATCTAAATACCCATCAACGTTTAAAGCACGACACGAAAAATCGTTGCTCCCGTATCCCTAATGTCGGAGCAATCGGCGGTGTTGTAAAATCAGTCACAAGTAGTAAAACGCGTAATAACCTGTGCGATATACTGTCGATATACGCTGGAGGCGAAGGAAGGCAAAAGAAAAGAAGCAAGACTTTAACAACCGACCGATTGTAAAGTTGGAAGCATATTAACGTTATGGCCATCGAGACGCGTGCAATTCGTATCTTTAAATGTGTTCCACGAATTTACATTACGCTAGGTTTGTGTGTGGCGATGGGTTTTTCTTGCTGCTTCGCTGTGTGAATTTATTTTTTGAATACCTACGTGTGATTAATCGAAAGAGGAATACTGATTCTGAAGTCAACAGAAAAGATGACAGTAATTTGAATGCTAATTTTGGTTGTTGTAGACACTATATTTCCAAAAACTGGCCACCTGATGAGGAAGGCTTACAGTGCCAAGTGACCACTCTTCTAAGAAACTAGAATTAAAGACTCATCAACCCACACTACTGAGTTTGGACTCGTCACATTGCAGTTGACTAGTCAATCTATGATGAACATCCTATGTAGCGTATTTCTGACAAATAAATTACTTTGACTTTGGCTGATTATTGTGGTGATTTCCCAAGTTTCTTTAAATGGATGGAAGACATGAAGAATGTAGATTTGGAAGATCAAATGAAACTCCTCTTTCTGAATGAAAAACCCGCAAAGCGTGACAAACATGCTTTACTGTCCTTCTTAAGATAGCTTTATAGACGCCTAGGGCAGAAGCGAATGCGGTTGAAGATACATCCATGAAGGCAAAGATAAGATAACCAATAAAGTTGTAAAAGAATAAATTTTCTATATATTCTTTTGATCTAATAATAACTGTATTTAGTTTTACGAAGATTTCTTCACTGACACTAATGCAGGCTAATCTTAGGATATACAGTAAAAATATTATTATACGTCTCTTTTCCTCTGTATAAATAAAGTCATTTCTTCGCTAGTACCAGCTTTTATGGCTCGTCGTTTATACGCTTAATATTATATTACGTTTCTTGAAATATTTGTTGGTCGGCAAATGTGAATATTGATCACTAAACTTTCTCAGTACTGGCATTTTTAGACCAAACCGTTCAAGTTCCTTCGGGATGGGATGTTTTCCTTTACAATGAAACTGGTTAGAAATGGGGGAGGAGGTTTTAACCCCAAATGTTAATACTGAAACAGGGCAGAACTGGACAGTTGATATACAGGGTCCAATTAAAATAGATGGACAAATTTTAACACAGCGCTCAGTACGTCTAACCAAACATATCCAAGCAAAAAAAAACACCGATTAAAGTGATTTTATTTTGACCTAAAATAATAAACTGCCGGCACATTAGTGTATTTTCGTTAGCTGGTTTTATTTTTCTTCTGAGTATCTATGCGTTTTTCTTTTATATTTTTTTACCATCGTCCCTATTTTGGTGGTCTGAATGATTCCTAAAAGTTTGTCCACCTATTTTAATGGGACCTTATATATGTTTGGAAGAGTAGACGTGCTGCACCAACTGAAAATAAATTGCGATAGTGTCTTAATATAAAACATACACACAGGACTTGGATTCTAAGTCCTTCACTAGCGAGCGGTGTTCTATGTCTTAGAATGTGCATATGACATTTTAATCGGACACGCCTGCGGGGCAATTGCGTAATACGCCATCAGTAGCAATGGCTTACATTTTGGCAGTTTAAAAACATTCATTGCGTTATTTACGCTTGATATGTTCGAGACAAATTTTTCGAACATATCAAGCAATGGATTAGAAATATCCTTCAAAATGATTCAGATTGTGATTGATAGTCTGTTACGCAATTAGGGTGCAGGGCAGAACTGGACTATTCATACATAAGTTTATAAGAACAGACGTGCTGCACCGACTGAACATAACGCATGCTTAATGGAATACTGACTTAACTCAAAAAAGACGATTTTTGGGAAATCGCAAAAGAAGATCTTGCTATGAGGACTTATCCTACTTGTTAACGCATAAAATTTAAACTGATTTGATTATTAATTAATCATGAATGCTTGTATTTTGAACGTATGATTAACTATTGATGAGATCTGAGTAAAAAAAATTAAAATTCTGACCTGTCTACTAATGGGTCAATGTTCCATTAAGCATGCGATAAATTGGGGTAGTGCCTTAATATAAGACACTACTCGCTAATGAAGGACTTAGAAAGTGCATATGACGTTTCAACTGAACACGCCTGGTTATGAAGACCGTAACGTAATACGGAAGGAACCTTAATTGCAATTGGACAATTCAGCAGCATCGCGATTAGGGTGTGCTGGGCTATAAACAGGAAAATATTAATGGCTGATTCCAACACCGTGCGTGTTATACAGTGTAACATGAGAAGAGAGCGTAAGGCACCCGTCCCACCACCGGAGATTAATGAGAAGCGAGCAGAGCTAGCAACTAAAAACGAGTGGCGAGCCACGAGCAGTGTGCATGACGGTGACGAGCGATTATTCGCTGGTATGCTGATGTTTGTCGAAGGACCGACGCCAGTGGAGCAGACGCGTCCTAGAGTGAAGACCGCGTATCGGCAAGCGTAGCGCCCTCCATCTAGATGGACTGACGAACTTAAAAAGGTAGCTGAGAAGGACAGGATGCGGAAGGCGGAGGACAGGGTATTGTGCGGAGCCTGGGAGAGGCCTATGTCCACCAGTGGACTGCGATAGGCTGAGTTGATTGATGCAGATATACCAAGCGTGAGTCTCTCGACGAGTGTTCTGCCCGTCAAGCGAGCGTCGCTGAGCGTGTACTCTCTTTGTTAGCTCTTGTCCCTGCGACAAACAGGTAGTCGCCGACGACGGTGTGAACAGTCGGCGACCATCTATTAATATGTATTTCTTTACTAACACGGGACCTACGTGAAAAATTGAGCTTAAGCGAAAAAAATCGTTGATAGCTGCTCGCTTCCTTGTAGTGCGGTGGGACAAGTACCTTAAGCGTGTTGTCTGAACCAGTAGTTACTACAAAATATGGCGATACATAATATGCATAGTTTATTTCTATCATTATTTTCGTTGGGATGCATAAAATGTGTTTATTAAGTAAGCAAGCGAGTCTGGTACTTCCTGGTGATCTTCGAAATTGATACAAACAGAATTGGTTTGCCTGTTTGTAATATTTTGACTAAGTACTAAACTTTCGAACAGTGGTGGCCTACTGATAAAGGCCGCGACTTACGAGTTGTAGGTCGTAGGTTCAAACCCACATAGGCGCTTTTTTTTTGGAAATTATTTAGGCGCTTTGCAGACGGAGCAACTTTAGTTGAGGCAACTATCTACTTTTTGAAATTTTCCTTTAAAACTTGCCAGTTACTACCTACAACCAAATAGCCCGAGATGTATGTAAACAGCTAGTTGCCAGTTGCTGCAATAGTTGCTTCACCTGCAAAGCGCCTTAATCACCAATGCTCTCGAAAAGGTGAAGGAAAACATCGTGAGGAAACCAACCCGCTCTGGGCCCGCGTGGTGGAGTACGGCCCACTCCCTCTCACCGAGAGAAGGCCTGTGTCTCAGCAATGAAAACATTAAGGGCTGAATATATTAGTGTACTAAACTATCTGCTAAACAAGAGCTTGAGAAAAATAAAGTTAAACGCTAGGAACTTTATCTAAACTTAATCAAAGAATTTAAAATGAAGAGAAAGCTTATTTGAAGAACAGTGATTTTTATAATCTTATCCGCTAAAATAAGTTATGATGTTATAAGTAGTTATAACTAACTAATATTCCATTTATGGGCTGCAAAAATTAGTGCTAACGCGGACAGGCAGCCATTGAAGGGTTCAATATCATGGTCTGAATTGGCGCGAAATTAAAGCTACCGGTATTGTGAGGTTGAATGCGTGCGCGCACGGTGACTACGAACCGCTTGTTGGCAATAAAACATGCGAGCGAGACACTGGTTGCACGGGCGATCCAGAATGATGCTGGAGTTTTTGCTTCTTTTGCCAACACAGAGAAGTAGTTTTCACGAAGTGTTTTAAATAGTTTTATTTTAATTCTTTCTTCGTGGTGATGTACCAACTTTTGGGGTTAGTGCAACCCTCTTTGAACCCCAAAAGTTGGTACAACCGATATACATCTTTTTGAGGCTAACATTACACCATGCTGTTTGTTCTGAAGATTCGAAAGCTTTAAGGACCAGTTTTAAATAATATGCCTCAAATCGTATCATCGTGTGATCCCGTCACGTAATTTTTAAAATGAACCTCCTTTTGACATCTTTTCTCTTGTAAGTACTTGAAGTATAAATCGGAGAACACATTTTTCAGAATAATCATCTTGTATTTTTTTTTTGCTTTTTTATTTGGTTTCAAATATTGGTCCTTCGTTACTCTGGGTGCATTTTTTCATGGTCACAGTTCCAATCACAAAAAATCAGAGTTTTTGCATTTTTTGCTAGGATTCATCTTTTCTCCTATATTTCTCTCTATAACATCCTTAGCTATAAGTCACGGTTATGTATAATTACATCCTTAATTCTAATCTCATCACAAATCAATAAATACTTTTATATCTCCGCGATGTAACACTGGCAGCTATTTCGTTCAGTACGAGTCTCGCTTTAAACATTTACGATCGCTTTACTAAATGAGATTTTATCAGCACACGTTTTTTTATTGGTCCTTTTTCCCAACTTTGGTCTCGGAGCCATTATTTGTGTTTTATAGTGGAAAAGTTGGCTTGGAATGTTTTTGGGATTTTGTTTGACTGGAGATTTGTGCTGAAATTTATGTTGGAGAAATGGATCTAAAGACCAACTCCTATTTCTAATTAATAGTTATGGTTTAAACTAATAGAAAATGGTTATTTGGAGAAGAATTGAGGCAGTCTGCAAGGATGGCGACGAGGGTAGGCACACTAAATGTGATTGATTTTTATTTGAGTATCGACACTCGGGGGTGTCGTATCAAATAATGGAATTAAATAATTGATGTATGTTAGGGTATAAACATCGACAAGTAATCAATGTACATGACATTCGCAGAACTTTGCCGGAGTAACCAATACCTATCGATAAAGCGGACACCATCACGATTGCAGCTGTCAAACTAAATTGAATTTTAAAAGTTAGCTTTTAAGACTAAATTACCTTGAAAAACTATATAAGCAAGCAGTCTGAGAGAGGAATCGTAAAGCAAGGGAAGTAATTTGCATCTGTTCCCCGGAGCGGTAGACGCGACAACACCCGTGAAATGGCCTATAGGCGGGAGCGGTTCTACTTCAAAGAAAAACGTCATAAACCCAAATTACTGCAGACAAATTAGAACACTAATTTTATTAGCATTAAGGCTGTAAACCGCTTGGCAGCGGCCGATTGCTTTATTACCTTATAATGGGTAGGCTTAGCAGTAGCGGTTAACGTAGGTCCAAGAATTTTAAATCAGGTTGCCTAGAATGTGATTTCAGAGCTTTAATAGTGATTGATTTTTCTTTTTGATGACGTATGAGCATTGTGGGTTGGTTTATTACTTTGTCTGTGATTTCATTATAATAATCGGATTATACCTTTTAAGGATGTGTGAATATTTTGTCAAACGCTGCATTTGTTATTTATGTTTCCGTGTCTAATAAATCTCTAATTTCATCAATATTAATGGTATTTGGTCCTTTAGCTTTATTTTGCTATTACATAGCCACAAGCCCCTCCAGAGCTTGTGGCTAACTACGTAATAACAGCCGCACGGGTTAGGCTATGCTTGTCGCGGTTGGTCCTTGGATGGGTAACCATCTTTACATATCAATACCCTTCCGTGCCTCGCAAAGCTTTTGGTCCCAGCTGTCATTCGTGGATCTTTGGCAGTCGTTACGGGTCGTCTGAAGCCCGAAAGTCTGACAACCAATCTTACCAAGGCAGGGTATCGTATTACTCAGTAACAGGGTGGGAACACTGGTATTCAGCTGCATCTGGTTAGACTGAAAACTGACCCTAACATAGTTGGGAAAAGGCTAGGCAGATGATGATAAGCATTTCCAGAAATCTTTCCAGGTGTGATTTTTGGTCCTTTTGGTTATAAGCATGAGATTTTCCTTATCAGCGTATCTAAGTAGCAATAAAGCCTCACCACAAAATACGGAAGTACATGTACCTATGTACTTCACTTTTCATACCTACGCTCGGCGGTCGCGCTAGGGTTGTCAACTTTGGCTTATGCACAAAAAACTATCGTGCTAGTGGCACTCGTATCTAGTTGTTTGATTTATTGTTGAGCTAATTCTACAATATTAAAACAAAACAATAAACATAGTATTACAATAAACAAAGTTGACAGAACAAAAACATATATAATTTTACATTTCAGTAAATTTTCACTATCGAAAATCCCTAATAACTTCAAAACGGATTATCCTATTTACACAATACATTTTGCCTTATCTGTTTTAGACCTAAACCTATCAAATGACACTAAAAACAACACAATATCTACACAAATAAAAAATCATGTTTTCAACTTACGTAATAGTTGGTGGCGTGAAATAACCTTACAAAAAGTTACTTCGTTTATACCGATTCAAAATAGGAAACTGTTATATAAATCGAGCTTAGATAGGCATTTTTATGTTGCTCCATTTTTACCCTTCACAGACGCGAGTCTCAAGCGATATGGCACCCGCGCTCGCACTACTCCCAACCACTCCGAGATAACGTGTCCGTGAGCGGTGTCTATATGTGCGTTGCTCGAGCGCACTTTCTATGTAGATTGCCTTCAGTACTATCTGTATTTTGTGGCCTCACCCTCTATGTCATGCGCATTGATTAGTAATAACGTCATCTATACACACCGCTGTTGAACCGTTCACACCTTGGTTATGTCATTAATGTTACTGAGAAACTGTTTTATTTGAATTACTATGAAGCCGGTGTGCCTTTAGATTAGAGCCTCATGGTTTGATTGATAATCACGATATCCATCCATCTTTTGTTGACAACATTTTAAAACTAATCTGCTAAGTAACATAACATCACGCCTGTAAAATCTGAAAGATTAGGCAGATGTGTAGGTACAGTCCCGAGCATAAGTATGTATACACTTGGCTTTATTCAAAGACGATTTTCTCCTTGATTTTTAAATGAAATTTCATGTTAATACGAAAAAAGTATTTTCGAACCCCATAGGTTTGTGTAGTGTCGTATTTCAACGTTGCATTCGTTATTTCACGAACAAATCGCAATTGAAAGTTGCCAAGTGTTGACGTATTAGTGCTGTACTTATAGTACACTCACAATTTGCCAGTTATATTTAAGTCCCATTTAATTAAGGGGCGGGTTATTGCCATCAGTCGGGTAGAAATCCAGACTCCAGGCTGCTACTGAAAAGCTCCAGATAGAAAATCCCAATAATACTTTACCCGGCTTGGGAAACGAACCCAGGACCTCAGCTCAACTCCAAACCAATGAGGCGTTCAATGAAATGAACGGAATATTTTTTTATTTGACCCCTTCTGTTGCTTTTTATGAATTCAAGTGTGGTTTTCCATAATTTCTACTTCTGGCGGCTTCTTTGCCAAAGAAACAGCTCTACGATACTATCAACAACAAAACTAATACTCGTAAAACAAACAATATCAAATTACAAAACGGCTATTAATCCATTTTATACGACTCATAATTAATAGAGAATAGACAAGAAACCTCATTATTCTTTCATTAACGACTTTAAAGATAAATTCCGACGACATATCTAAAGATCTAAAACTTTTTACAAAGGAATGACTTCTTTTTCACTTTTTATCGTAACGGGGCGGTCAATGTGATATGAATTTGGCAATCAAATAAATATTAGCCCGGAATTGGGACAGGTGGAGTGCCGAAATTAGGGTATGTGGTGCGCCCTTTGTAATTGAGATATAAATGCTGTTTCTTGATTAACTGCGAGGGGTTGGCTTTAATGTTTTGAGCTGTTTTGTGAATGTGAATTTGTGTGCTAAAATTGGTTTTTGTTTCGGTTAAAGGATTAAGTCATTTGGGTTAGGTGCGTTATTGAAAACTTGATGCGAAGCGGACAAGGCTGTTGCTACGGAATGTTTCCTTTTGGGTTATACCTATTTTATTTTGGCCCATGCTGTACTTGTTTACCCTGTGTCAATAGGTCCTCCCATACCTATTAACACAGTAACTATAAACAATTGTAAAGACCAATAAACAAACGAATAGCGGTGGAGTTACTTACTGGCTCTTCTCTGTAGGAAACGACCAATTGGAAACGTGCTCCTAGCTTGTGACGTTTCATAAGTGCCCACGTAGCTTTAAGTAAACTAGCTGCGCCCACCGGTTTCACTCGCGTAAATGTCGATCCCGTGGGAATATCGGGATAAAAGTCTAAATGCCTATATGTTAATCCAGGGTGTCAGCTACCCACCCCCGGTGGGTTCCCGCATTGTCGAGGCGGGAGGCTCAGTAGCCGTGGCTTGGTCACCCACGGTGAAGCGAAGAGGAATCCGAGGAGGGGCCACTCGTCAGGGCTTTTGCCTGTAAGCCGACGACGTAGCGGCCAACAAGTAGGTTGCGGTGCCGCTTGGGCGACATTGCAACTGAAGGGGGCCGCGATGTCGTATGGGAGGCATCGCGGCTGAGGGTCGTGGCGGGAGAGGAGTGCCGGTATTGCGGTGCGCCGCTCTCCCTACCTTCCGCGGCCTTGACGGGGTTGCCACCGTCTAATGGCGGACGCGGTGGGGCCGCAGGGGGGGAGGAGTGTTGGTATGACGTTGGCCGCTCTCCCTATCCTCTGCGGCCGAAAATTGGCAGGTGGCGGGGCCAATGACCTGACCCATCGTAAGGGGACCAAGACACGGGATCGTCTGGCGCCCATGTGCTGGTTTGGTCCCTGGGGTGGTCACGGCGTGTTATGTGTTCTGGTGCGCCGGTGCACTATGGAAAATATAGGTCGGTATCGGATCAAAAATCTGTAACTTCATGAATTTTTGTCGTATCGTGATGAAATTTGGCACAAATATGCTGTAAGATTTGGAGATTCGAATGATGTGTAGTTTATAGTGTTTTCTTGTATATCTATGTATGTTTTTTTGCATAGAATGAAAGAAATGGGAAAAAATCACAAAAAAAATAGTTAAAAATTAATTTCTAGTGGAATACAAGTTTATAATGACTAAAAATATTAAACCATGGTTAATTACAACAAGCAAAGTAAACAAAAAATATATATATGAAAACAATTTACTAAATTAAAATCATATTACTAATAGGTACATCCTATACTCTGGCTTCAGGAAAGGATGTAGCTAGGTACAAATATTAACTAAATATAAATATTATTTTTAATAATACAGACATTTCTTACGTACGGTTTTCTCAAACTTGTTATATATGGATCTGACGTGTATAAAAGCGTTTTAAAGACATCTTCATTTGTAGCAGATCGGGAACATTTTCTGGCATGATGAAGTCGTATGTTTCTGTAGTCTTTGTTGCGAGACTGTTGTGCGTCTTCCGATAGCTGTCCAATAGGAAGCAAAATGTTTGATAACGTTTTCCCCGTGTATGAGTATTTTATGAACGGAGGATGGCATATAATACCAATCGTAATTACTTACATAGATTCTTGCAGTTTCTATTGCATATTCCTCAAATTTTTCAGGGTCGATCATCATTCCAGAAGAAAGAACTTGCAAGATAATGTATAGGCGTTTAATCAATGCCTCATCTACACCTGTTATTTCCGATGAGCAAGTGCTATTATAGAAGAATCTTCGTGCGGTATTGCCATCGTTCGTATTCCCGCTAACTTGCCAAGGTTTGTCGACGATTAATCCCAACTCCTCCCTGAAACGTTTTTGAAAAAGTTCTTTCTTTTCTTTTTTAGTCTCTTATTTTCCTCAGTTGAAGCAGACCAAGTCTTAAACGAAAGATTATAGGAAATATGCAATATCATTTCCATGCAGCAAATCCAGGCGTGTAAGGTGGACAATCCGTATTGGCAGGCGTTTTCGTTTTCAGGTCTGGCAGTTACTTTCGATAGGTCATTCATTAGCCGTGGAGTAGCCCCACATATCGTGCATGTAGAACCAGATGGAGTATCTGTAAGGACCTGAGCCACCTTTCCATCGATCATCGTTAGAAATAGTTCATACTTCACATTTACTACAACACCATCTTTGTTTATAAGTGATGCTTGTGCAGCCCTAATTTGTTTTTTAATATCATCGACAACTGCCTTGGTTTTTTCTGGAGTTTCCTTACAAAACTCAATAGAAATGGGTCTGCAAACGGACAGATGAAGGTACCGGATTTTGCCAAACAACGGATCCCGATTGCACATCAACTAATCTGATGGGGACTAATGAAGTGATGAACAAATTGGCATCTGAAATTGTTTCCGACTCTTCTGCAAGTATTTGCTTGTATTGGCTTTGACCAGATGAACCATCACATCCCCATTTACAATAAAGAATCAATGTTCTATGTTGTTTTTGGAAAACAGAATCGATTTTTAAAATTCTAGCAGCAGCATGATCCAATTAATCTAGGATATTAATCACTTTAGCATAAGTATTCGTGATTTCGATTGTAGAAGATGGTGGATAACAGGATCTTTTTATTTCTTGTATTTTGTAGTAAGGCGGGAATATACAAGACTTTCGTTCGTTGGTTAAGTTTTTCAGGTACATATATTGTGCTTTTGTTAGATCCAAATCTATAAAAGCACTCAATGCTTCCGTATCGGAAAGAAACTTCATCTGATCTGAGTCGTTCCACTTACTTGAGATATCTAATTTCTTTTGAGTGTCAGCGGTTCTTAATTCTTCGACAAGATGAGCTTCTGTGTACTCACGTAAAGCGCGTAGTCCCTGCACGTAGGCGTTTTTTATATGCTCGAAGCCATATTCTTGGAGTAGAAGAGTGTTTTTCCTCTTCTTGGTAGATTCTGAGGAGTCTCCATAAGCCACGCATGCTCTTCCTCGTTAGCCAGAAGTTGATGGCGTAGAATATTGTTCAGAATCCGGTAAATTTAACGAAGACCTTGAGTCCAACCAAGTACAATTCTTCTGTAAAAATGTTTATTTTTTCAGAGATGCCAGGGCCCAGCGCTTGTTGAAAATAGGAAGAATGTGCCTTTGTACGAGTATGTCACTAATTATAAAACACAAGTCATTTTCAGAAACATTGAGCTTTTCCACTAAAACTTTGGATAATGATTCCATGGTCTTGCCGCGCTCGATATAGGGGATTATATAAGTCTTGTTTGGTACAGCTGAAGGAAGACATTTTAACACTTCACAATCTGCAGAAGTAATAGGCGTAGATGAGATTTGCTTCACTTGAAGTTACACTGATGTAGATGGTTCGAATAGTTTTTGCTTCCCTTTATATACTCATTTTACAATATCGAATTGGTACCTACATCATTATTATCTTGTAATTTCCTACGCAAACCGAGTGCAAATTTGATAAGGTCCCTTTGTTAACACGAAATAATAAAGAAAATATCCAAAAAGTTCATGTGAATGGTGTCAGTGGTAAACCGCAAAAGATACCAATTTTCGGGTTCTGACTTTTATCAGTTTTTTTCTCATATCTTCTAAAACCGCAAATATCCGCAGCTGATTTTTTTTGCATTCTATTTATGAATAGTTACACTACTAGTCAACACAAAAAGTAGCGGTTGGGCAAACGTGGGTAACACTGAAAACCTTCGACAAAAAAAAATATAAGTGAAAAATAAGGTATGTCACGTTTTAACTAATTACTGAAATATTTTTCTTTACTTTTAAAATCATTAAGCTGTATCGCAAAAAGCATAAAATAACCTTTCTAAAAATGTATAATACTGCATATCTGTACCAAGTATTTTTTTCACAATATGGTATTGAAACATGTATACGCAAAGACTTGAGTTTGGCACTTCTGTCTTCTATGTATTTCTATCTATGAAAAAAATAACAATTTCGCGTATTAAGTGAAAAAATCCTAATGAATATTATAATTTGACTATTAGAGAACCTAATAAAATAGTCATATTAGCCAAATTATGATATTCGTAAAAAGCATTTTTGATATGCGCTTGTTCTACCATTTTCCATAGTGCGGTGATGGGGAGAACTCCTCAGAGGAGAGTCCGGTAACGGACAGCCGCGGCGGGTTCACGGATGAGTGATAACGCGTACCCGTGTCCCCACCATAGGCGGCAGAGGAGGACACCGTGGAGTTTTAGTAGGTTAGAGTCCCACATAACGGCACTGTCTCCCCGTGGTAGTGCAGAAAGCATGAGCACATCTCCACGTTAAAAAAAGGTTTTAGCTACCTCCATACAAAATTATATCAAAATTGGTCCAGCCCTTTGAGTGTAAAAAAAAAAAAACAAAAAAATAAATAAATAAATCTTTTAAACAAACATATAAACATGCACACACACACACTCACAAACTCACAAACTTTTGCCTTTATAATATTAGTGTGGTAAGATATTTTGAATTCGGATTGCTGCACCGAAGGACCAGTGTTGTTCTTAAAGAACATGATTTGACCAAGATTCTCGAGTCTGGACTTTAAAAAAGACTGAGCTCTGATTTTGTTTCGGCCTTTCATCTCAGAGTAGTCAGCAAACGCCGACCTCATCGTTTTAGGGTTCCGTACCCAAAGGGTAAAACGGGACCCTATTACTAAGACTCCGCTGTCCGTCTGTCACCAGACTGTATCTCATGAACCGTGATAGTTAGACAGTTGAAATTTTCACAGATGGTGTATTTCTGTTGCCGCTATGACAACAAATACTGAAAACAGAATAAAATAAATATTTAAGGGGCTCCCATACAACAAACGTATTTTTTTTCGGCGTTTTTGCTTTGTGATACGGAACCCTTCGTATGCGAGTCTGACTCGCACTTGGCCAGTTTTTTTTAAAAATATGATTGACGTGTAAAAGTGTTTGTACAAATGTACTTACAGAAATCATCATCATTTATCTTTTAACCAATATTATTATTTTGCTTCCCTACACGTTCGCTAAAATAACAAAGGCTCTTGAAATACTTCTTCATAATTCTAATTATTTTAGTTCACACAAAGATTCTCAGTGTCATCGCTACAAGTGTGAAGTCTTAATCAGTTGCGTGCAATATTATCCGCATGTCGTGCGTGTAATATTGCCATGGTGGCTGTCGATGGACAATTATGCGCGCTTCACGACTCATTATTACCGTTAAGATTTAAACAACTACTGAAATTGTGTGGGCGGTGTCCTTTGATGAAAAAAGTTACACGTTAGGGAGTATGAGTCATTGTGGTGAATCCTTCATGGGTGACCATGGATAACGGATCCATTATGGATTTCATCACATGAGTCGGCAAAACCACATATACTCTTTGGGCTGTTAGATGGCTAAGCAAGACTCATGGCTTATTTCTGTTCTATCGTATGGTAGAACGCTTAGATGTCCAACCTCTTGGCAAGCATGTATTAAGAAACAGCCACATGCGAACAACGCGTCATACTGACATCACGCAAAATCCTGCATCTCGCAAGTAGAGTTTACCGCGCAACTAGCATAGATACAACGGCCCGAGCCCGATATGAATCATCGGGCAGTTGCCCGCCAGACACAATACCCGTCTGGTCGGAGGATCCTCCCTTTTCTATAGAGTTTGAGTGAACTTTACTCCCTGCTCCTCATACCTCTACAGGATCATCCCCATCATCACCTGCCTAGCCTTTTCCAAACTGTGGTGGCCACGGTTTCCAGTCTAACCGGAAGCAGCTGAAAACCAGCATTTTTTCGTGCCTCAGACTGGCTTCTCAGATACTGGGTAACACGAAACAAACTGTAGGCATACCGTTCTATATTATAATAAGTCTGCTGACAATTAGTAAATATATAACAAAAAAAATCTCAAAACTTGAGACTTGACATAATAACAACCAGACTAACAATTCCGTTATCCCGTATATCCTCACTACGCATTCAAAAAGTACCAGGCAAACATATTCACAAAGATATAACATCCACAGGTCAGGCCGGCGTCAACCAATTGGGAGGCGTGTTCGTCAACGGCCGCCCCCTTCCCGATGTGGTTCGAAAAAGAATCGTGGAGTTGGCCATCATGGGTGTAAGACCCTGTGACATCAGCAGGCAGCTGCTTGTGTCACATGGGTGCGTGTCCAAGATCCTGACGAGGTTCTACGAGACGGGCTCCATTAGACCAGGGTCTATTGGAGGCAGCAAGACTAAGGTGGGTGTTAGTATTGTGTTTTAAGTATTTGAAATAAGTGGCCTTTTTTGTGTGAATTTGAGAAGGGGGTTTTCAATTCGATTACTGCATAGTCGACTTCGTAACTGCTTTATTACCCTAAGATTTAGGGCTTTTTGATCCGTAGTTAACTCAACCAATTGTTAAAAAAAGTAACTAATTGTTAAATTTTGGCATACCTAATGTGTTTTTTTAATCAATTCTTTGTCATTGAATTGTCAAATAATTAACTATTAGTTGACCCAGTTGACAATTAGTTACTATTTTTAACAATTGGTCGAGTTAACCACGGATCAAAAAACCGCGACAAGGTCTCTCTTCTCTACATTGTGAGAGTCAGATAGTTCAAATTTTAATGAACATTATAATTGGTGGGAATTGTTGGCTTAAACTTAATAAAGCAACTACGAGGTCGACTATACATGTTGATGTATTTCAGAAACGATCTGAAGCAGTTGTGTCTTTATTTTGATATTACAGCGCATGTATAATTTTCAGAATTGACCTTGAAAAGCTGATTTATTACTGTTTTTTTTAACCGTCTTCAAAAAAGGAGGAGGTTTTCAATTCGGATGTTTATATTTTTTATTTTGTCATACTTGGATAAATTGTCGCATTAACACACGTTAAGAACTCATTGCCAAATATACAACCTTAACTCTATGCTACAAAATTCTACAGTATCGAAAACTGCGGTATGTCACCTTGATCTTGAGGCATTCAAGGGTGCTCGAGACCGAAGAAGGAACGTTAAATGTTTCGAAAATTTTAGGAATCTTTCCAAAAATCCACCGTCCCTTTAGCAAAAGTTTGTAAGTAAAAAAAAAAGGTAAGTGACAGTAGTGTTGTCAAACATGACTGGAACTGCTTTATTCCTTGGAGTCACCCTGACAAGGTGATGCCAATCAGTAGTCATCATAAATAAGTAATGACTGATCCTTTTCCTCTTCTGCGTAATTAAAATGGTCTTTTTCATTTTTTGCTGTTTTGGCGCCGCCAATCTAATCAAAATTGCCAAAATAATATAGGAGACAATGAATCAGGAATTAAACTTGATAAAGTTTTGATAAATAATTTAAAATCAATTAAATCTCTTGAGTTTTTGGCCTCTTGGCTAGAATAGCGATTCTTTTCCGTATGTAAAATTGCAGTTCCTGAACATTCTACAGTCAAAAATATTTTTACAACAAAAAAATTCCACCTACAAACGTCAAAAGATGAAAGAAGGAAAAAAAATGAACAGTGTTGTCAGTCTGCGCATCGATACTTGGCAAATCGAGCGGGTCACGCCGCGAATGACTAGTAATTATAAACTATTTAACATAATAATTATGTATTATGAACCGTTTTTTTTTTCTTTCTTTCTTATTGGCTGAACTTCGTTGCCGCGCACAGTTTTTAAAATCGAGTCGAATATTCACTCTGAAATTGTTTAAAATAAAACTGAAAAAATTAAAGTTATATATGTTACGTATTAAGTAACTTACATGTTTAACAAATTATGATATAAATATTTTTTTTACCAACTTGTTACTTCAAAGTGTCCCAAAAATCGTTAAGCATTCGGATTACAAAAAAAAAAAAAAAACGAAGAAAAGTTGCACCTTAGTTTTCTCAAAAAATTTATGTTACCAAATCGGAACATGGAAGGAAAAAAATGTAAATCAACAGTGTTGTCGGCTCATCTTCCGTCGATAGCCGGCGAATCGAGCGGGTCACGCAGCCAATCACCAGTAATTATAAACTATAAAATTTTTAACCGGCACCGACTTTCGGCTTCTTGAGATGGCCTTTCGACACGCCCGTGAGGCGCGTGATTGGTAGGTTAAGTGTGGTTCTGTATGTGATTTTTTATAGAAGGCATTATTACAAATCGTTTCATTCAACTTTCCTTTCAACTTTACATATACTGACCATTCATTATGACTATCGAATGTGTTATAAAATAAGATTATTTTTGCTTTTGGTTAAGTTTAAATTTTTTATATTATTTTCATGCGCTTGCTTGCTCTGCTTTTGTTAAAAAATTAAACACTAATGCTTGATGAGATCAAACATTGGTGTCATGCAACCTAAGAATTTAAAGGTGTTTTTAAAATGACACTAATTTATAATTTTCGAAAAAAATTAAAATAAAAGCAACACATTTTTTAAATCTTTCTAAAAACCTTCAATCATAGATCAAGTACCGTTGAAAACGTAGAAACGTTTTACTATCAACCGATATACCCCCACAACAAAGTCCGGTAAGCGTATTCGACATCGACCTCACTAAATTCGGTACGCCAATAAAAGAACCATTTGTTCTTCCTCAAACGGACGCCGACATCAAAAAATTGATTACAACAAAATACTCCGAAATCACCGAATACTTTTATTGACGGTGTTATGGGAACACTTAATTGACTACTAATCAAGGTGATCTAACGTCACGTACAACCCGATCCATCGTACATTTCGATTATAATCGGTATACGTAGAATTATATCGATATGACAGTGAGCAGTGAGCTCATCACTAAAATCGGAACCAATTGTGAATTATGTAAAACGTTTCGTTTGTTAATTATATTTTCGCGTTTCTTTAAATCATTTTATGGTTATATATTGCTGTTTTATATGCTGATTGAATAAATAATAGCGTGGCATTTACATCAATATTTTCGACATAGTATTCGTGGGATAAAAAAATGGCCAGTTTTTATTAGATACTTTCTAAATGCAGCTAATATTTTTATTACAATACTCTAAAGTTATAAATTCTCATCATTTCGTATATAAAATTGATTGTCCTGACTATAACTGATTCAATTTAAAAAAAAAGCTTTGTCGCTGGAGAGATCTTTTTTCAAATCCCTAGATACATAGGTAGATGATGGTAATTAGACGTGGGAAAAAAGTTTGAATATTTTTTTTCTTTTGACGTTTGTACGAAAAATTATGCACATTTTTTTTCTTTACGGTTGATCTTATTTGGAACGGTACTAAGTTAGATGCTTTTTAATCTTTTAATAAATTACCGAGTAATGAATTGCCAGCCTGTCGCCACCGAATTGAATTCGCGTGGGAGGATACATTCCGAAGTTTTATCGCTCCCAAATCAATTTAAACATTTGAAACTAAGCATTTAATATAACGCAATCTAATTTGATGACATTAATGTCATCAAATTAGATTGCGATTAGTCAAATGCAAAAAGAGTAAATCTTTAACTTAACTAAACTTATAAAACGTGAAATTACATAAAATAAACAATTATTACATAAATAATTATTGAATAACATAAAACGTACTAACAAATTAAGATTTTACAAGAAAAAGACACATTGTCCTATGTTATTTTATTCGTAAATAAAGAAAAAAAATATTCCTTTAAAAAAAAACTATAAAAAAACCAAATTGTTAAACTACAAAATTATGCAGGGACCATTACGCCAGTGCGATAACCTCAATTAATTAAACACTACAACCAAATCAAAGGTATAAATGAACAGTAACGATTTCTCTGTGAAAAATCATTTTGATTTTGATTGGACAATTTGCCCAGCCTTGGGTTTTAAAAGGTTAAAACAATATCGTTTGAGGCACCTTGGAGTCTTATGACCCTATTAAGGTTGATCGGCAATACTACTCGTAATTGGATTTTCTTTGTGAAATAAGTTTGACTGCAATGGTGCATAATTTAGCTAGAACAACATTTCTGTTATTTTTTCGGAATAATGTAATACTCTATAATGTAATACGTATGTATGTCTGTGTGGTGCCGGACTTAAAGAATAGCACCACCCCATACTTCCCGTGGGTGTCGTAAAAGGCGACTAAGGGGCGTACCGGAGAATGGGCAGCAGCGTTCTCTATGCATTCCACCATCATACCATACTGCGATCGCCAACCCGCGTGCCAAGCGTGGCGATTATGGCAAACCCCCCCCCCCCCCTTTTAGGGGAGGCCTATGTCCAGCAGTGGACGTCTTTCGGCTGAAATGATGAATGATGAATGTAATACTGACGCCAAAAAATAGGACTTGCCTTTATTGAACACAGGAATGAACAACTTTAAATGATGAACATACTGAATCTGCCTAGCTTTTTCCCATCTATAGGGCTTCTGACTACCCGTAACGCAGTGGCGTAACTATAGGGTGGCTATGGGGCAAAATGCCACGGGCCCGAGAGGGCCATGAGCACAGGAGGATTCTAACATAAGGACAGAAGGTAGGGCATGCTCCCGGGAAATCCCGGTGTTAATAATACCGTGAAATCCCGGGATTTTTACAGCCATCCGGTACCGGGTCTTCGGCCCGTAGTCCCGGTTCTTTCGATACTTTCGGTACTTTATTATTTTCTTTCTTTTTTCAATATAAAGTAACAAATCATATTCAATAAACTAATTTTTATACAATAATGTTAATATAAAACATTTTTAATTGAAAATACTGAGAATTTTCGCGCCATACAATTTTATTTGCCTTACATTACACTAGCATTTATTAATACGTCGTATACAAAGTGATTACGTAACGAAATAAGCCTTATTTCTATTTCAAAATATACCTCGAATTTAAGTTCTATTTGATAATTTTTCCTAATTTTATCTCAAAAAAGCATTTAAATTCGGTTGTAATTGTGTTCTGATGATTTTTGTCAATTATAGATTTACGAATATTACATAGTTTTATTAAGTACAACAGCCCACATTTGTAATAAGTTAATTTTTCAACAGATTTAGATAATTATATGTAATGTGCACGCACAAGTGCCCTTCATACAATACATTAATAGCGACATTTGTACGTAATACCGAAAGTACCGAATTTCCCGGGAAATCCCTGGTCCAAGTCCAGTACCGAAAATCCAAACCCGGTTCTGAAGAAGGAACCGGTACTGCATCCACTAAGAAGCAGTCAGGTGTTAAATTTTGTAGGGGAAAATATGAAATGTACGCGGGAGAAGTGCTAAGAAAAAAAAAACTATAAAATTGGTTGAGCTTTTTTACGTTGAGGGAGGGCCCCATCCCTTGAATTTGCCACAGGCCCCAAACGGTAGGTATAGTTACGCCACTGCCGTAACGACTGTCAAAGATCTACAAATGACAGCCAGAACCAACGGCATAATATGCTTTCTGAAATACGAAGAGATCTCGGTAAGAAATGGATGGTCACCCATCCATGGACCGATCTTGACAAGCGTTGCTTAACCTTGAAGATCGACCTATGTAGCTGTTATTATTTAGCCGCCCCTTTTCCAAAAGCCTTCATTTCCAAATTGCATTTAACGGTCCATATTTCTAAAACACCTTAACTAAATACCAAAACCGCTCGCTACAAATCTCTAAATTGCTCCAAACGCAAGAACATAAAAAAAGCTAAACGTGAAACACATAAAAATCGTACACATTTTAAATAATTTGACCAATTCAAATCACTAGTGTGGGAAACCACGCTATCTTTTACAATATTTTTTCTTACAAATATTTACCGTTATTTTTTGAGTTTACGAATAGCGAAAACTCGGGATAAACGGTCGATTACACCGTGTAGCTATTATAAAATTACGATACGCTTTTTCTAAGTTAATTGGTGATCACTTCAGAAGCATATTTCTGTAGTTTTACCGGCTGGTTGAGCTTCTACTTTTAATTAAAGTTTAAGTTGTTACGAGCCGTCTAGGTATTCGTTAATGTTAACACGAAAGTTTTATCATCTGTAATAGTTGGTCGGGTACTAAATGGCAAACAAATGAAGCGCTTTTGCGTTTAGACGTTTTATTGTTAACACTTAAGAGCTAGTAGTAGGGCTTGCAGCACCCTAGTGTAATAGAAATTGATCGAATATTCGAATATCAATTTTTGTATTCGAATATTCGAAAATGTTTATTATTCGGATAATTCGAATAATAACTGAAAAAAATCGAATAATAACTGTGAAAAATCAAATATTCGAATATAAAACATCCGAATATTTGCAAGCCCGAGATGGTAGGGTTGGTTGCTAGTTATCGAATATAACCAGTAAGGTTTTGGTGGCTGTCACGTCTTCGAATTTTTGGTTGTAAAACATGCCGGGTTTCCTCACGATGTTTTCCTTCATCGCACCCGCGTGATGGATTATGGCTCACTCCGTCTCATAGAGACGAGGCCTGTGTCCCAGCAGTGGGAACATTATAGGCTGATTATGCTTAGGTATGCTATGCTTCTGGTTTTGAGAGTCTTTCAATTTAAAAACTAACATCACGCCTATAATCCCCGAAGGGTTAGGCAGAGGTGTACCTATAGTACACCCACATTTCGCCGGTTCTGTTTAAGAGGGGACGGGGGTTGCGAGGAATTTGAAAAATAGGTATTCGAAGAAACTATTGCCGTCGCCTTACCTCAAGTCTGCCTCCGTAGTGTGTGACAGGCTGCAGCTCAGACCGAAATTATCACTAAAAGTTTGACGAGATCGACGTTTCGTATTCCCCTTTTTTTCCTCGAAAACTGAGCCGATTCAATTATTTTGTACATTGTCATTTTAAGAAAGAGTATGTTTAGGTTCCTAATATTTTTTTTAGGTTAAAAACTTTTCTAATTTGTCTGGAAGTCCTCTAATCACGGCGCGGCGGCGGTAAAAATAGGGCATTTTTTGTAATTTTTATAGGGTCATAATTAATTTCTTTAGTTGCTGAAAAAGAAAATGACAGGGACATGTTTACAGCAGACCTTGGTTTCATGAAAAAAAAAAGGCTCTAGAGGCATTATTCAGGAAGAAAAAGGGGGAATACATTTATTAGTATGGAGAATCGCACGCCCTGTTCCCTCTTAAGTCCCATGTTATAGGGGGCGAGTCTATTGCCATCGTTTCAGCCGATAGACGTCCACTGCTGGACATAGGCCTCCCCCAATTTTGGGGGGGGTTTGCCATAATCGCCACGCTTGGCAGGCGGGTTGGCGATCGCAGTATGGTATGATGGTGGAATAAATAGAGAACGCTGCTGCCCATTCTCCGGTAAGACCCTTAGTCGCCTTTTACGACACCCACGGGGAGTAAGGGGTGGTGCAATTCTTTAAGTCCGGCACCACACAGACTATTGCCATCAACTGGGGACAAATCCAGACGGGCTCCTACTGGTGCTCTCAATTTAGTTTAATTTCGTTACGCTTGAAGTCATACAGGGCTTCTGAAATCATAGAAAGACACACTTCTATAAAAAAATATTGTAGTCTATAGAACTTGGAAGTCCGCAAGTTAACATATTTTAAGTAATGTTATAAAGAGGAAATAAGTGAGTTTGTATTTAAGGGGTAATCCTAGGAACTATAGCGGTGCTATTCTGTAAAAAGATCACCGTGATAACTTAGGAGAAGTAAGCTCAAAGTGAGCTGTCATTCCACCTGATGCTGGAGCTTATAGTGAGCTGTCAATACTGTCAAGTATTGACAGCTCACTATAAGCTCACTTCACTTAGGTTTTCACGGTGAGATTTTTACAGAATAGCATTATTGATCCGATTCTGAAAAGACTTAATAATGGAAAGCTACAGGCAAGTGTCATAGGACATCATCTGCCTACCTTTTTCCCAACTATGTTGGGGTCGGCTTCCAGTCTAACCGGATGCAGCTGAGTACCAGTATTTTACATGGAGCGACTGACTATCTGACCTCCACAACCCAGTTACTGGGTAATACGAAACCCCGTGGAAAGACTGGTTGTCAGACTTTCGGGCTTCTGACGACCCGTAACGACTGTCAAAGATCCACGAATGACAGCCGGGACCAACGGCTTAACGTGCTTGCCGCACGGAAGAGCCTTGATATGTAAAGATGGTCACCCATCCACGGACCAACCGCGGCAAGCGTAGCTTAACCTGATCGATCGACCAGTGCAGCTGTTATTACTTAGCCACAAGCCCCTCAAGTGTCATAGGACATATTTTATGTTAAATCAAGAAGTTGTGGGCAGAAGCTATAGTCTAACATAGATTATAATAGACCAGTGGCCTTAGTGTGAGTTTTTTCACTGGAGTTCGATTGCGAGCGCGTTAGAATTTTATATGGAAAAAAGTTATAGCGCCATCTGGTGGTCAAAAAAAAAACAAAATATTTTATTTCACCTATACCTATGAAACGTCAGAAGCTAGGTGCACGGTTCCAATTGGTCGTTTCCTATGGAGAAGAACCGGCAAGAAACTCCACGGTTACTATTTAAAAAAATAAATGGCTTTTACAAAGTTTCCAAATTACAGTAGGTATTCCGAGGACAGCGTAGGCCCGTCAACAAGTACCAAGTACTTGATAAAATAAAAAATGGTCTACAGATCTAAAGTCTAGAAGGCCTACAAAGTCCTCACATTTACAAAATAAGAATATATCAAAAGGATAAAAAAAAACCTACTAAAACCAAGTGATATGATTCCCATTACAACCACTAATGAAGAGGTGAAAAATTAGCTAGCAGCTAAGTGCAAAAAGTAGTTTTCGAGAAAACGCAATAATAAGTGGGAATCGACGTCTCTTGAAAAGTATGCTACCTAGCGACCTACAAAATTTTCATATCTTTGGAACTATTTATATTCTAGAAATGTTTCTTAGACAAAAAGATAGAGAATTTTGAACTCTGTCACTCTGTATTAAAAAGTGAAAATTTACCATTTGAGGGTTAACGGGTTTTTAGTTAAAGGACGGCAGTATGGACGGACTGTACAAATTGGTCCTAGGAGACGTAACTTTGAGGTTATAAATAAAATCACAATGATTTATAACGCGAATGAGTTTTAAAAAACAAAGTGGTTTCTACGTTATTGTTGTCCGATGTAGATATTTATTGATTTATTGGGATGTGACTGTTTCTGGTTGGATCAATACTATAGGCCGGCCGCTTAACTGAGACTTTGCCTGAAGTAGCTGCGCGGTGCGGGAGGGGTGATAGTTGTCACAAGTTGACGAATCACTGAGCTCTCGCACCACGTCACCACACCCCTCCCGCACCGCGTTGCTACCACAGGCAACATCTCAGTTAAGCGGTCGGCCTATAATTGTGACTGATCGCACCACTAATCTTCAGATTATGATAATCCCTCATAAAACTACGGAATATAAAATTTATTTTGACAAAGTAATATAGAGCGCTTTAATTTTTTTGTACTAATTGATTTCTAGAATAAGTTATGCTTTTTTAAGCGATAACTGTGCTTTAAGATGCCGAAGACTTTTCTTTGTGTTAAAAAACTTTTCCGCTGAAAGAATATCGCTTGGATTTTGTGATAGTTTATGGTGCACACGAAAGTAAACTGTTCTAAATCAAATTGTTCTTAGTAAACTAGAAACATGGCTTACTCATAGGTAAAAGAAATCCTGGAAAAGTGATAGATACATGAAGACATCAAGACAGATTAAACTATCAAGATTGGAAAAGTGACGGATACATGAAGACATCAAGACACATTAAACTATCAAGATTGGAAAAGTGATGGATACATGAAGACCTCAAGACACATTAAACTATCAAGATTGGTTTATTATATTGGTACCTACCTAAAGATTTTAAAACATTTCCATAAACCACCCTGGCTTTAACCCAGCAAATAGAGACATCAAACCATTTATATGACGCACGCCATTTATAACTCCTAAGATTTGTCATCTAAATCGCGCAGTCGCACTACGGAAACGTCATAAAAACTCACAAAAGGTCAACCCTTCGATTGCGATAGGCTAACCAACTAACCAAGATATTTGCATGAAAACATTCACATATATCCCTATCTCCGCTTTATGACCGCGAGTTATAGCCTTTATGATCGATGGCCAGTATTTATGGCCAAATGACCGTAATTAGTGGGGCCGAGTACCACTGGACTTTATAGCTGGGCGGCCCGCGATTGAACATAGCTTTCACACAGCATTTTAGTGTTAAGTTTTCGAATTTGTATTTGTTCTGCCCGGATATTTGTGTATATTTATTAGCGGTACAGTTTAATTGTAGCTTTAGAGGAGTTTTACTTGTATTGTGGTGTGTTCGTTTATGTTTTGTAGCTTACTGTGTTGGGTATTAAAGAAAATGAGCTTGAGCATGTTATATTGAACTAACAGTGCTTCTCTGCTGTTTATCCTCTTTATGTCCCTTATACCCAATGATATTATAAAGGAAAGATACGCTACGTTGTTGTTGTTATTACAAAGTACTTACTGCGATAGATAATACGGAACGTATGACACAGAAAGAGATAGCTATCTGTAGTGGGTTGCTCGCTGCTACTAGCAGACTAAATGAAACTACAACAATTGTCTGAATTTGTCTGCAACAATTTGCGCGCGCTAGTGCCATATCTACCTCTTTAATATACCTAATATAAACATTGTTTTGCACAATCCTTGTGTGTTCACAATATTATGTTCCGTAATCCTTAGAAGAGATTTCTGTGAACATATCTCAATTCATTGAGATCATCATCTGCCTAGCCTTGTCCCAACTATGTTAGGGTCGGCTTCCAGTCTAACCGGATGTAGCTGAATACCAGTGTTTTACATGGAGCGACTGCCTATCGGTCAGATATCCACAACCCAATTATTGGGTAATGCGATACCCTTGGTAAGACTGGTTGTCAGACTTTCGTGCTTCTGACGACCCGTAACGACAGCCGGGACCAACGGATAGCGTGCTTTCCGAGACACGGAAGGGGCTTGGTATGTAAAGATGGTCACCCATCCACGGACCAACCGCGGAAAGCATAGCTTAACCAGATCGATCGACCCGTGCGGCTGTTATTTCTTAGCCACAAGCCCCTCCTCCCCCAATTCATGTAGATATGCATCCAATACTAGCTTCTGCCCGTGACTTCGTCCGCGTGAAATTTCTTGCTACCCCGACCAACCTGTCGCGTCGCATCGCATCACTTGCTCGCGCTATTACTTCGTTTTCGCTTACCGTTCTTTATAACTTTTTTTTCTTTTTGCTCGACTCCTAAGAGTCCTAGCTTGATGTTAGTTTAGTTTAGTTTATTTATTAATAATTATGAAAAATTACAAGTCAGTTTTATAAAAAGTAAAAAACACAAAATCATCATACAATAAAACGAGCACCCCACAAAAAATAAACTTAGAATAAATTAAAATTATAATACATTAAAAATTAACAAATACAAATTATCATAAATTCTAATATTACTTATATAAATTAAAATAATTTATTGAACAGTGATAAACAAAAAAATAGAAACAATACAAAATAATCGACATAAATAATCAAAAAAATCATACTAAATTATTTAAAACCATTATTTTAGGTCATATAATACCCGGTCGCTTATGGAAGCTTGTTAGCCTATAGAAGAACTGGGCTATCACATGCAAAAATATTTTTTTTTAAATAAAGAAAGAAGAAGAAGTGAATAAAGAAGAACAAGAAAAAAAAAAAAGAAGTAGAAGAATAAGTAGAAGAAGAAGTGGAAGTGTGTAGTAGAAGTGGAAATTCCAGAGATCAGCGCATTCAAACAAACAAACTCTTCAGCTTTATTATTAGTACCTATATAAATTGAAATTCATCACGAAATATCACATATCGCAAGATATTCGCTCACATATCCTACAAATCACAAACACACGGCTAACCTAGTGTAACTAAAACGATTGCCACATGCACAGTGCATGGAAATCCGTCCGCTCGTAATGAATGGTGTTTGCGCAAGCTCATACAGACAGAAGTATTTGTTACCGTCACTACTGCTAACGTACCGGTATTAGACGCGCGAATACAACGGTTTCGTCACAGAGTATTGAGTTGATACAGTTTAACAATATGTGTTGTGTCATATATTATATATGAAACACATGCACGTCTTTGAAAGGTTAATAGAGTTGTATATATTGTTTTACACACGATAAAGAAAAATCACACTAATATTATAAAGGCTAGGTTACTTCTTGGTTACTTCTTCACGCACAAACGGCTAAACGGATTTTGATGAAATTTGACACACAGATAGTTTATAACCAGGATTAACACATATGAGACTTTTTATCTCGACATTCCCACGGGATTGACTCATATGCGGGTGAAACCGCGGGGCGCAGGTAGTTTCACATAAAAACATAACATCACGCCATAATATTAGGTACCATCAACCGGTCATAAATCCAGACTCCGGGATACTATTGAAAAAAAAATCGATAAGTAAGTTAAGATTCTTGCCCAAGGTCGAGTACAAGTACAACTCTTTGACCCAACATATCGCACCTTTAGAATTATAGAGACCTAATTCGAAATTTGAAGATTTCAACTTTGACTCATAAAATTACCTTGCACGACCATCTTCATCGAATCTTAATAAAACATATTCGGCCTTATTACAAAACAAGATTTATCTTTAGACCCAGGTTTAAACCATCCAGCCATTTTTAAATTTCGAACTATAATCCAGCGAAGCTAAAGTTCTTATTACAAAAACTGACGTTAAACCCGAGTCTAAGTTGTCAATTTTGCATTAAGAACTTCACATTTGTCGGAATAAAGTTCAAAATAGAGTAACTGGCTCGGAGGTTTAGGCTAGGTCTAAAATTAGATCTCGTTTTGTAATAGGACGGTTTAAGTTAGGTTAGACTACTCTGACATACCTATCTAACAAGACTGACTTATTCCGTCTTATTACAAAACGAGATCTAATTTTAGACCTAGCCTAAACCTTCGAGCCAGTTACCCTATTTTGAACTTTATTCCGACAAACGTAATGTTCTTAATGCAAAATTGACAACTTAGACTCGGGTTTAACGTCAGTTTTTGTAATAAGAACTTTAGCTTCGTTGGATTATAGTTCGAAATTTTTAAAATGGCTGGATGGTTTAAACCAGCTAAAGATAAATCTTGTTTTGTAATAAGGCCGATTAAGTCTTTGTTTTATTAACATTCGATGAAGATGGTCGTGCGTGGTCGTCGTTGAAAATTAAATCTTTAAATTTCGAATTAGGCCTCTATAATTCTAAAGGTGCGATATATTGTTAAGCTGTATCAACTCAATACAAAATACACTAAGTTTTTTTGTTTGCTATATGAATATGACATATTTTCATAGATTTCATATGGACGAAAGCCTTTCCACAATGGATGATGTCAAACTACAAGAAGCAAAAATAGAACAGCGGTGCTATTCTGTAAAAATCTCACCGTGAAAACTTAGGTGAAGTGAGCGTGGAGTGAGCTGTCAATAGTGTCAATACGTAGCAAAAACAAACTCACTTTACCTAAATTTTCACGGTGAGATTTTTACAGAATCGACCGGCAGATATTGTTGGTATGAAACATACCTATGGAACTTACAGTGAAATTACTTATCTCTTTTACGTTCGCGTTCGTACGCGAAAAGGTGTGAAAAATATCTCTGAAGAAGTAAAGACAAATGCTAGAAAACCCTCTAGCCATGCTTTCCCTTCCATACTTCATTACTAAAACTTCACAAGCTCCAGATACGCCTCCAGTGTCAATCTCAGCGCAAGCCCGAGGTGTGAGCCCATTCATTGTTTATGACCAATTAGGAACCTTGCACACTTCTGCGAACTTCGTTAACATTTGACGTTTACTGCATTACCGTTGCTCTAATATATGAAAGGTAGTGCGGAGGCAGTCGTCTGTTTACGCTTATTGTCCAACTGGTGAAAGCGAACTTTTTTAAGCTCCCTAAACTTTCAACTGCCACAAAAATTAAAATTAATTTAATTATTAATTTAATTGTAACTGAAAATTAGTTTGAATTTACCTTCGATGAATTTACCTTTGATAATTTTGTGGACGCGATAAATATTACTAAGATACTTGACATCATTGTGATCAATGATATTTTAAGAGAGAAGAGGTTGGTAAGGTTACCTACCCAAAATTCGATCTTCAAAAACGCCACAAAGTCAAACTTTTAGATGACACGTGGAAGTAAGACGTCATAAAAGCAAGACGTAGAAAACTTGGCCGACTGGCCAAGTTTTGACGTGACACTTGCGTGGCGCATATAACATAATTTTCTCATATTACTTACTAACAGCGCCCCGCGGTTTCACTCGCATAAGTGTCGATCCCGTGGGAATATGGGGATAAAAACTATCCTATGTCCTTCCCCGGGATGCAATCTATCTCTCTGCCAAATTTTATCGAAATCCGTTCAGTGATTTAGGCGTGTATAGGGAACATACAGACAGACAGACAGAGTTACTTTTGAATTTATAATATTAGTATGGAATTATGGATAATATCACTGACTGCGTGATCTTAATTTTGATTGAAATTCTGTTTTAAACAAAGAAGAAAATTAAGCAAAACAAACTATCAACACTTAATACCTCCTTTTCAACAAAAGACATCAACGCCAAAATTCCCATACATAAATCCTCATAACAAATTCATATCGATTAAAAAACTGTCGTGTGATACAAACGGACTATGTTCACAATTACACAAATACGAACAACACGAACCAATTAAATACAATACATCCGATCAACCCTAATATCCGGGGCTGGGGCGCAAAATAGGTAGGTGTGGAAGGTTGGCTCCAAACAACGAGTGTAAAACAGGCGCACGCACACATTTATGCGTACCGTCATACTTAAAAATATACAAGTCGGCAATATTATCTGATTTCATCATTCATCCTTTAATATCTGTCGTCAAGACGATATTGTAGAAAGCAAGTACAAGTGGCAGCACGAATATGTGGCATCAAAGGAACATCACAACTATCTGACTAGAGAAGCGGCGCTAAAATATAGGACACTGCATCTCCTGCAATCACCTGTATCACCTCTTAGAATACAATTATATCGGACATTATAACACAAGACGTGTGCTTGCGAATCCGGCCTTCTGTATGTATCTATTCTGTGGTTGGGGGTAGGGGCGACCCCGTTTATCTTAATAACATGTTAAAACATCGAGTGTCGCGATCGAGGGGTTAATTTTTACCTGAGTGTGGTTTGTGTTCGCTCATTTGCGGTAAATATCTATTTGATCGGCCGAGGGATTTTTTTATTATGCGGGCAATTTTTGTGGGATTCGTGCAAGAAGGTTTTAGTTTTCAGTTCTTTGCTGTCTTTCAGTTTTTTGTGCTTATAGAAGGTTTAGTTTTTCTTGTGTTGTGGTTGCTTATCCAAGAGTTTACATATTGACTTGGTAAAAAAGCTAAGTTTGTTTTCAGAGGACTCATAATATTTGAACTTGTTAAAATATTATTTTGTTCCATTTCTAAACTAAAAAATTACATCCCATACAAAAACAATTACTATAATTAACAAGAACTCCATTCGATTTCTATGAATTTAAATTGCTTAATAATATTCGAAAATTATTGAAAAAAAAACCTGATAGTCATCGCCTGAACGCCATGACATGCCAAACTGACATTAACAGCATTGTCAAACAATATAAGGCGGCAATATTAAATATTCAACGCTGGCAACACATTACCTGTACGTGTTTTTAATTGATCTGGCAATACCGAAGCGCGGTGTTTCGTATAACTCGTACATTATGTTACGTGTGTATTTTAATTTATGGTTTTCTGCTATAATTATCGGTTTTAATGTTAAATGCTCATGATTTGATCAGTGTCTGTAATTAGACAGACTTTTAGTTCAGTGGAAACTTTTAATTACTATGCGAATAGGTAGGGGTTGTCTAGTTATGAATTAGACTTGTCTGGGATCACAGATAAAACAGTTCTTGATTTAAAAGAGTGACCTTGGAGTTCTCCATAGAGATCTACGTTTTGAAATAGCTTCCACATTCTAACTACCTGACTCCTTGATAATTGAAAAGTGCCTATAAATGGTTTAATTTAAATGAGTTTGACAGAATGAGTGTGTTAACCTATTTCTCAGATTGATTTTGCTCCCAATACAGGCCATACCAAATTAAAAAAAAAAACAATACAAACCAGACCAAATTAAGTGATGTAGAGATAGGGTAGAGAGCATAAAATATCTGATTCATACAAAATTAATAATCCAACAAGATACCTCCAAAACTTAAATAATGTTATCGATAAAAGAATTGGGTGAAGATATCAATTTTTGTAAATGACTTTTTGATAAAGACGGGAGTTTCAAATCGTATCTTAATTTGTTAAGATGTATCTACATACCTAACTGTCCCTATTATAATGAACTCCTTTAAAATTAACCCCTTTTTTGTTATATTATACAGGTATCGGCTTTGAGCTTTCGCTAACCATCCTGAAACAAAATCCTCCTACTAATCTTTTAAATGTGTTTTGAACCCAAACGGCTCAAAATATTGTTATTTTTTTATTAAAATTTTATTTTTTCAATTAAAATCGCTCTTCGGTAGGTGGACCAAAAACTCAAAATGCAAAGCTTAATAAATACCGTTACACCAATAAACTCACGGACCAACAATATTAAGACATTATGTCTATCATTTCATCTTTAAAAGGCCCATTAAAATGGACAAACATTTAGAAATCATTCAGACCACCAAAATAAGGACGATGATAAAAAATATATAAGAAAAACGCATAGATACTTACAAGAAAAATAACGAAAATACACTAATGTGCCGGCAATTTATTATTTTAGGTCAAATTAAAATCACTTTAATCAGATTTTTTTTTTTGCTTGGATATCTTTATTAGTTATACGTACCTACTGAGCGCTGTGTTAAAATTTTTACATCTATTTTAATGGGACCCTGTATAAACAACTATCATAAAATGCGAGTAATAATGTTTGTCTCGCTTCTTTCATACTCGATAAGTAAGGCTTTAGGGATTTACTAGATAACTTTCACACGGAAAATCGACCGGCGGCGTAAACAAAATGAATATTATGACCACATCCCGCGATAAGCATGCAGTAAGTAGGTTTTATTAATATTTAGTTGGAAAAAAAAAACAGCGAGGCACTTCTCGTTATGTTAAGAAGAAATGCGGTCGGAGAGACTTTTGAAAAAGCCTAAGTAAAAAGTCATAATTCGAGGTTTGGCTCTCGCCTATTTCCTCCTCCAATATTGGACCAATTTAAAAGATATTTCATAAACTGAATAAGAAGGATATAATACTGTGTCCCATTTTTCATTAATAGTTGTCAAAAGGCCTCTGTTGACAGCGGTTTAAATCGGCAATTTTGAGCATTTTTTAGGGTTCTAGTGCTTATAAAAATAATGTATCATCAAAAAGGAAAACATAGGGACATACAAGTAGTTATAGGTCTACTTACCAGAATCTCATGGCAAAAAAAAAGCAAAAAAACTTTGTGGTTTTCATACATTTGACATTGCCAAAGTTGTCAAATGTATGAAAACCACAAAGTATTTTTGTTTTTTTTTGCCACGAGATTCTGGTAGACCTATAATATTTATTATTCTGTAAAAAATCATTGTTTTATGGTCATTAACCAGAAAGAAAACAAGCGAGAGTATTTCTATGGAGAAACGACCACCCGCATTTCCTCTTAAGAACGTTCACAGTCTGATCTCAGTCTCACTCTGTCAAAAATACCTCTAATTTCCTACATTTATGACAAGTTCTTGACATTTATTTGTCGCTGAGGTGACATTGCGACTAGATTTTGAACATTTTTTTTTAATTACGGAAATTGGCTTTCTAGATCTAGAGACATAAATACTCATAGAAAGACATATCAACACTCAGAAATAATAAACGAAACCATACATTGATGTGCAATTTTCAATTAAGTATTTTTCCACAGGTTGCAATTTTTTTTTCCCAGTATATTCCTTCGAGAGTTTTTTAGTCTCTGCTAAAAAAACTGAAACTCGCAAACACCTTATTACCGACTTAACAAAAAGGAGGAGGTACTATGTTCGGATGTTTGTATGTTTTTTTTTTTTATGAAACCATCAAAGCAATGTAACTGTTAACTGAAACCGAAAAGCGAAGGAACCAAGAACCCCAAAAATATTATCAGTTCAATTCGAACAAACGTCAAAAACACTGGATTATCAAAATGACAGCCCCATAAAAAAGACGTTCGGAAACACACTCGAAATACATAATTACGTCTTCCATACACAATCAGAGGTCGGATCAGAGGGTAATTTGTAACAATAATGGTGCGATTGGTCAAGCGGGTCATGGGACCGGGTGGCACCTGTCACTGTGTCAAACTATCGCGGGTGTTATCTGTTAGTCCTTAATAACCTCACGTGGACGTACGGACAGGATACGGGAATTTGGTTCTATATGAATGGATTTAGTTGATAGTTATCGGTTTGTAAAGGGATGTGCTTTTTGTTTATTTTTTATTTTGAGCAGACATCGCTCTTTAAATATTTGTTCTGAATAAGTTTTCGCAGATTAATTAAAATAAGTGCAAAAAAGTATAAACAGATGACGTCTTTTTAGGTATCTCTTGTAAATTTGTGCGCCGATTTACGTAATATTACGGATAACAATTTTACGCCCACAGATAAAGATCTTTCCTTCGAACGTTTAGTTTAATTAATTAAAACTTATAAATATGTAAGTAACCTGTTATAATGGCGTTATCATATCAAGCGTTGAATAATGAGACACAATTAAAAAATTATTGTTCCAAGGTGACGGAAGGATATTCTAAAAATACGTTAAAATATCACGAATAACAACTAACAACTTTTTTTTTCAAAAGATCAGGCATCCTCTGACTATTTTTTTATAATCACGTGTTCTCTCTCTAATTAAGGAAGGATATTCAAAATTGCTTTAAAATTAAATCATAATTAATTACAGTTAAAAACATTTTTTTCCCCAATAAAAAACCTTGTTGTTTTCAATCACGCGTTCTGTAAAACGAGCTAAAACAAATCAATATCAGAAAGATGTTTTAAAAATACGTTAATACGCAGTAAATAACAATTTAAAAACTGTTTTTTTTTAAATCGAGCGTGCCTACTCCGACAGTTTTATTTTTAAATCACACGTTCTCTAAAACAAGCTGAAACACATCAACATCAGAAATAAGTTTTAAAAATGTATGTTTTAAATCACGCATTCTCTAAAACAAGCCAAAACACATCACTATCACAATTGATCGCCCAGCTTTTCGCAACTTAAGTCGGATTTGCAGCGATATCGTTCAGTTTATGTTGGCCCGTGGATTATGCCGTCAATATTATTACGCGCCTTTTAATACCGTTGAGCCGCTCCATAAAACATATTGGAAATTATTGCTTGATACGTCCACTTTATCATGCTATTGGAAATTGCTGCTTTTGTGTGGAAAAGATGTCTTATTTAGGATGTAGGTGCTTAAGCCAATCTGTTTAGGTGTGGAATATTTGTCCTTAAATAGAAAAGACGGTGGTAATGTAGCTGGTATGAATTGGCAAGATACCTTCGGTATTCAACTGCTTTTTTTGTGTCGTCGCGAAATAATTATGTTAAAAGAGCTCACACTGTAGTAAAAAGTACTTACTACGTTACATAACTTGCATATCGTGGATAGAGGATAAAATGGGAAAAGTTTTTCTTGCCTTATTTGTAACTACATAAGTATTAGAAACTAGCATCACCTCGCAGTTTCACCCGCATAAGTATCGATCCCGTAAGAATATCGTAATAAAACTACTCTATGTCCTTCCCCGGGATACAATCTATCTTTCTGCCAAATTTTATCGAAGTCCGTTCAGTGGTTTAGGCGTGAAAAGGTGACATACACACAGACAGTTACTTTCAGATTTATAATATTAGTATGGATTACTTACTCCTTTATCTGCACGGATACCGTACGCAAGATACGTGCATTGACGTGGAGTTGCGGACACCAGCCCGTAATACCTGTTACCTATTTACATCATAGGGTTAATACATTTTCAGCGGGATTGTCCGAAAGGGTTACCGCTGGCCCGGAACATAAAGGGCTAAGGAAGGAACACGGGTGGGTTTTAGTCAGTAAGAGTCTGACACTCCCTTCCGCTCCACCCAGAGCGGGAGGAGTCATTTGATGATCTCCCATCCGCAAAAAAAAAAAAAAAAGGGTTAATACATTTATAATGTAGGTATGTAGCCACGCAAAAGTAACTAATGTAACTTTTTGAACTATCTGAAAATCTTAAAGAGACTATTATTTAGTTAGAGGACATTGCAGTACTTAGATATGGGATTTTAAAATAAATTTAATTTAGTTGCAAAGAAAACATAGAAATCGAAAAGCATCGCAAAAAAAAAACATATACAGCGATTAACATCCTCCGACATTACAAGAGCAGTCATAATGCCATCGTTACTCTATTTTCAAAACAAAACCTCACATCTGGCGCCAAACACCACCGTCCTTCATTCACAAAGGAGATCACAACACTTAAAACGGCATAAAAACTCTAATTACCCGACCTCTTCCGTTAAAAGAGGTAAGGCACGTTAAACTGATAATTATCAAGTGCGTTTGGAATGGCCCTCGTCTCGTCCGGCCTTGTCTCCCGGAGCCTTGGAACGCACGTTACCCTCAGTAAAAGGGCTTGGCAGATCGATTCACAGTTTTTTGCGGAGATTAACGCTGAGATTCAGGCACTGTAGGCAGGCTTTAAGATGTAGGTACCTCTGCCTTTTGAGGATTTCGAAATTGTAAAATGAAAAAAATGGGAGTGTTATCCGGTTTGCAGATTTTGGATGCATGATCGAATGACATCAAAACTATAGTCAACCCAGGCTCCGTGTATTAATGGGTTTTGATTTTAAATTTAAGTCAAGTTTAAAATAGCAGAATATCAAACCACATGATCCCGCAATCAGCGTAGACACAAACTATATAAAATCAAACTACCGTCGACACGAAAAGAACAAGAAGACACCAGTAAGTTATGAAATATATCTGCAAAAATAACACAATTTCATATGAAGACACGAAAAAAGCTTAAGTGCAGAAAATGTGTCAAAGGTACAAGAACCTTGTATATACAATGTAAGTTAAGTTTTTAACAAAAACATCCATCACAACATACTCCCATTATTTCCACCTTACAATTAAATTAGAAACGACAACCAACACAGAAACCCTTCATTAGGAATATCCTGGATTCCTTCGCGAACCCGTCATGGATATTGCTTTTTTCCGCTCAACTATTTGAGGCATGGAACACACTACATAGAAATATGTTTATGAGCTCATTATAAGAATAACTTCACACCTACAACCTGTCTCCAGGCAAAGGACATCGTCTTTTATAGAAACTGATGATGAATTGTATGAAGCAGAGATTTCTTTAATTTAATCTTTTTGCGGTTGATACGCTTGGTGGGTTTAATGGCGAGGAAGTCGTTAAAAGGATTATAAGAGGAATGCTTTTCGGTAAAGAGCAGTGGTATCCCAGTGGTAACGGTCACGAATTACGAGTTTTAGGTCGTAGGTTCGAACCCAGACAGGTGGTTAACATTGTGTACGGACGCCAGCACATCAAGCTACCCGAAACTGTCAAATTTTCCCAATCAACTTTGAACCTTACGCTTTAGCGATAATGTTGAAAATCTATTAAAGTTTGACAGTTTGTAGTAGCTTGATGTGCTGGCGTCTGAACATTATTTCATCACCACTGCTTTCAAAACGGTGAAGGAAAACATCGTAAGGAAACTTGTGTTGAAATGTTCTTGAACCAAAAATTTGAAGACATGTGACCTCTACCAACCCGCACTTGGCCCGCGTGGTGGATTACGGCCCACTCCCTCTCACAGAGAGGAGGCCTGTGTGCCAGCAGTGGGAACATTATAGGCTATATATTATACTTTTCGGTATAAGTATTTGATTAAGATGGGTGGTTATCAACTACGGCTCCCTATACGTAGAAATCTTGAAACGTCTGCTTTGATGTTAAAAGAAATCTCATGACATTCAAAGTCATCACGAATTTTCATCTTTTTCCTATGCACTTTTATCAAGATGATCACCATACCACCACAGACCTTAATAAAACTGGTTAAATATCTGTCGGTACAATTATAAATATTTTATGTAGTTCTTCATAATTTGCGTGATATTTTGTTTGCATAAATGTTGACTCATCGGCTATGGTCACCGGAAAAATCCATTCCCCTCTGTTGATTTAGCATTTTGAGGCGTGCTAAAGCGTGTTCATACATTGCTGACACGCCTGTCATCCACGAAGGTTACCGGTTAGGAAGGGTATAAGGCATGGGAGTCATTCAATCGTTTAATATGTAAATCTGTAAAAATATATGTAGGTAGCCTTGATCGGAACTTTAAAATCACTTCAATGGGTCTTCCAACTCTACAATTGCGGTTGGCCAATAATTTTTTTTTACTGGTACCATATCATCTTCAAAGATTCTTTAGGAATTTTCCACTCTTATATAAAATCATAGCAGACTCAAGCCACCTAAAGAACTCTGAACGTCGGTGAGAAAGCTAAATTCTTTAAAGATGGACCTGACTCAAAACTAGATCTGCGAACAGATTTGCATGTTTTGATTCAAGATTAATTGAGCTACGTGAGTAACTTCTTGTTCTAACTCACCTTTCAGCTTCAGTCATCATGTAAGTTTAGTGCAGTATATATGATCGTATCTCTTTATTCCTAGTTTACATCGAAATCCAGGCTCTCAAACTCGCGAGACTACAAGCTATATTTAAAGCTGATGCATGTCATTATGCACAACATGGACACAAGCATTAATTATTCGCAATCAAACTGTACAAAAAACCTCGCCTAATGATATATAGATTGCTTTAATACTATCTCTTGATAGCTTCCGTAAACCATATAATTATACCCTAGTTCCTGATAGGATGCAAGCTTAATGAGCACAACGTTGACCCATTTATTACACGAGAAAAAAAGTCACATGTCAACTCCTAGACACCTGCAGTTAATGCATCCTTGAAATTAATATCGAATCAATCTACCATTAAAGCAACGGGTCTCACGCCCCACGGAATTATCTTTCACCCCATCAAACGTGGAAAGTCTAATAGAAATCCGTAGTACGTAATAAGAAAGGCTAATCGCACGCGTAGACAGTTAGCGCGTTGCGGCATCGTGCAAAAACATATATTGGATGTGTCAGGCATGATTGATGCGCGGGACTGGGCAAAAAGTTGTGTTGAACGGAACGGGCCGTGACGTCGCGGGGAATGTGAAGCGGTTATGTACGTTCGTTTGATCGTGAGGTACAGTTTATAGTTTGATATCGAGCTTAGATAGTCGTGGGCTGTTTCAGTTTACATTAGATTTGATGTAACTCTCGTCTTTAGCTTTTTCGTAGCGATATTCGGCATTGGGTCTTTGTTGATCAAATTCGTAGACATCGAGATTTAATTTTGTAGCTCTTTTCCGACTTGTTTTATAAGGCATTGTCAAGGTTAGGGTTATCGTCAGTATTTCCAATATATTTTGCCTAGAGTATTGATCTCGCCTATTTAAACAATCTTCTTTTGATTGACTTATGAGGAGGTATCAGCAGGACAAACCGAGACCGAGCCCGAGACCGTTACAACTTCAGAGGGAACAAGTGTTGATATCGTATTGATGCCATGACTGTAATGCTCTGTCTGGAAATTAAACCTTATTTTATTAACAATATATATATTTTAAACGTCATCAATTTAAAATGATAAGGGGGTACCACCAGTATGGGCTCAGAATACTGCCTTGACGTAGTCAGCGTTAAGTACTCCAGCCCGATCTGTGTAATGGTCACGCGTTGCAAATCCTGACTAATTCAGCCACGTTAAAGGGCTGTAAATGTAAATAGTTTCTATTTCCCATGTTTGGGAATAATAGAAATCTGGCAATAGCCAGCGGCCATATCAAACTGGCAAGCGAGAAATTAAACACACACGTTCCATTTTTTAAGCGAACCCAATCCTACTGCAACGTAGCCGTCTTTTGTTTTAAGGTACCTATACGGTATACACAACGGACACCTACGTACAGACGTCAGCACATCAAGCTACTACAATCTGTTAAATTTCTTTAATAGATTTGCAACTTTACCGCTTAAGCATAAGGTTCAAAGTTGATTGGGAAAATTCGACAGTTTCGGGTAGCTTGATGTGCTGGCGTCTGTACTAACACGGGCTTTACTTACGTTTAGAGGCTATAATGTGAAACGACGATACGACAATAGTTTAAACTTCGTATTCGTTCGTAATGACGTTCCTATTCTATATACAAAAATGCATCAGTCAAATACAGGGTGTTTGGAAGCTGGGTGCAAAGCTTTAAAGGAATGATAGTTGACACCATTTATAGTATTTTGAGCCATACATGTCTTAAACAAAGTATGTTTTTTTTATTTTTAACTGCAAAGTTTTAGTCAAAAATAGCGTATCAACTTTAACTGGGAAAAAAATAAAAAAACATACTTCGTCTAAGACATGCATGGCTCAAAATGTTCTAAGTGGTGTCAACTAACACCCTCTTCAGGCTTTGCATTCAGCTTTTAAAATACTCCTCACTAGTATTGTCAGTATTTTCATTTTTTGTCGTATTGTTGACCCCACATTGTATAACTAAGTAACTAAGCCTTAGTTGGATAGGTAGACAGAAATATTAATAGTGTGAAACCAAGCATCGCCAGTACCTAGTATTTGTAATGAACTAGGTATCATCGAGTATTTGTAATGAACTAGGTATCATCGATTTTTTCTAAGAAACCAGAAGCTGTGTAATTGGATGTCGTGCATCGCTGGGCGCTTGTCAATCAAATATTCTTGTTCTGCCGGTTGATACTGCTTCGTGAGAAGATAGCGCCATCTAGTGGCGCCAGCTGGATTTACGAAACTTTTATGGCGTTGTAAATTAAAGCCCTTTTTACAGATGGGTTTAGAACTATGTAGATTAGATTGGACTGGTTAGTAGATGTGATATTTGTGGTTTGCATTTCCCTAGTCAGCGCATATACCTAATGCATTTGAGCAATGAACCAGTCACTCTTAGATTGCTTATCTTCATCGTTATCTGCCTAGCCTTTTCCCAACTATGTTGGGGTCGGCTTTCAGTTTAACCAGATGCAGCTGAACACCGGTATTTTACACGAAGCGCTTGCCTATCTGACCTCCATAACCCAGTTACTGGGTAATACGATACCCCTTGGTAAGACAGCTGGTTGTCAGAGTTTCGGGTGTCTTACGACCTGTAACGACTGCCAAAGATCTACGAATGTCAGCCGGGACCAACGGCGTAACATGGTTTCCGAGGCGCGGAGGGGTCTTGATATGTAATGATGGTCACCCATCCAAGAACCAACCGCGGCAAGCGTAGCTTAACCTTCGATCGACCCGTGCAACTGTTATTGCTTAGCCACAAGCCCCTCTAGAATTGCTTATGCTTATTCAATCATATTTTATTGCACCGAAAGCTGACGCCTGAACTGAGTTGGAAAAAGGTATACCTAATTATGATAACGCTAAAACTCAACGCCGACATTTTTGAATAAGACTACAGAGGCCAATGTTATATTGGATGAGTAAATTGAGGGGACTCTTTTATACAAAAACAAGACTATAATAGATAAAGAATTTGGCAAAACACCAGACATTGACAGCAGACTTCTGAGTGCGGTGGTTAATGTTAATAGTAGCCTTTTAAAAGGACAGTGATTTCCCTAATATTTTGACAGGAGCATAAGAAACGCATGTTATAATTGCAGAGTGCAACCGGCAATTTAAACATCTTTAGTTAATGGTGGTCTCTACGAAACCGAAATAACCGACGAACTAGTGCAATATTTTTTCATTCCTTGAAATCAGCTATGGCACCTTTCTAATCCTGATTCCATAGTATTGTATACAGATGCGGCTACTAAAGATAAAGAGGAAGGTAAAGTACGACTACGACTAAAGTTACATATGTATAATATAGAAACCGTTATATGTATTTTAAAAGGAAATTGAACATCTAATGCATTTCAAAAAAAAAGCTTCCTTATAATAGCTTTACCCAAGCAACATTTACTAGTGCATTCGGATTCGGATGCACCGACCACTCAATAGGATATCGATTGTGCATCTAATGGCGTAATAATCGGTTACCCTCAAAAATTGACGCCTTGCGTTCACCGATTCTTCGCCACACCTCTTCTCCATACCCTACTATTTACCCATTAATTTTGACAGCCTACTTAAAAGTCCTATAATTATTTTTTTAAAACCACATGCGTGGAGGTTGTGTTCAAAAAAGTTTGTATAATGGATTTTCGGTGGTTCGAATTTAGATGATTGTCGGAATATTGATTCGATTTCAACAGATGTGTCGATCGTGAGGTGTTGAGGAAATTGGTGTTATTATGTTAAAAAATCGTTAGTCATGTTAAATGTACGAATGTTTTGACTCTAGTGTAAAGTGAGGCAGATAATTGCTAAGCTTAGAGAATGGCAAGTCGAAAGTAGCAAAAGGCAGCTCCATCGTCGGTAACCATTGAATACAACCTTTAGAATATATGCATGGCACATTCAAAGAATCTCATCAGAGATGCTAAAATAGTTGCTATAGGTGATAAGATTGACTGACTCTTATGGCACTCCCTCACCGGGAGCATTCGCCTGTAATGTAACCCAAGATTCCACTGTAACGGCTAGGGCTTTATAAGTAGACTGCGCAGGACGTCAACTGCTAGGTAGTGCAGAAAGATAACTGAAACGAGCAGGATAGGTTTATATATGATTATGAATAGGTTGAAGTAACACGGCTAGGTCGCAGGTAAAGGTAACTAACACAACAAAGATAGAAGCGTTACAAAGAAATGACGATCACTCTCTGCAGCTAACACCTCCCTGTTTTGCGATGCAGTATATTATGATGTCTCGTATACATCGTGCCGTCAAAGAAGAAACATAGCTTACAGTATAAGTTACATCACGCAACAAACTAAAGAAAAACCATTTCACTGCCTTCCCTTCCGGGACGTATCGTACGTAACCGTGATGGACACAGTGTTTAATGGACTTCCAATGATCTTCACTTCATGTTGCTCATGTTGCTATACTTACGCTTATCCGTAACAGAGTACCGATAGACTTATGATGATACCGTCAGCTATAAAGTAGAGCATGACGATGATTTTCTACTGATGACATTAATATTTCGGGAAGTACCTCCTTTTGCTATGTCTACCGTCAATCAGTCTTGCTGTGTTCTGGATTGGTAGTTAAGATAAAGTCACAGACATATGAACATAATGGAAAAAAATATTTTCATGGAGCACAGTAGAAGATTAGAAACGGCCAACATCCATAATGACCATTCATAATATTATTATATATATTGAATGGTTACGAGCTTACTGAAAGACTTAGGTTAATAGAAACCACTGAATATTCAAACATATAAAAAAATATATTTAGAGGTTGTAACTTTACTAAAAAAAGACGTTTCGAAATACCAGTTCTGATCGCGTCAAACTTAGCTTGAAAGTTTTATGCAAACAAATCCACGGGCCAAACCTAGTATAAAACAAAACTGAAGAAGCAATACCAAAGTCATGTCCCACCTTATCTCCCTATCATCGACACACAACTTTATTATTAGTGCAGGAATTTTCATTACAACACTACAAGTAGTCTACTCAAATTATCGACAATATCAGTGTTAAAATGAAAGTTCGTGCGAACTGCCATGTGTGGGCAGTAATGACTTAGCTTAGCCCGTTGGCTTTGCTCATTAGTCGGCTAGAGTGTCGATATATCAGATTCGATTCGAGTAAAGGGGGTCCTCTGTCGATTTAATCTTCGCAGTGGCGTGAGAGGTAGCGAGATTATTAAACGACTGCTTATCTATGTTTTTTTTTTTTCGTTTTTATAGGTGGAACATGATTGCTACGGTTTTGGGTTTGGTTCCGCCTGAAAATAACGTTTGTTCCTAAAGAAACGTCATGTTGAAAAATAAAATTTGTATTTTAGTCATGTAAACCTCTCTAGATTGAAAGTTATTGCAATAGATCGAGTCAAATTTGGGGAGTACCTAAGTACTGTACCTGTAGATATTTAGCTAACAACGAATTAGGAATTTTTGGGATTACTTCGGAATGGTAATACTAAAGTAGAGACTTTATAAAAATAAATGTTAAAAATTACAGCTTCGAAACTACATTTTTACGGAACAAATGTTGCATTTAGATGTATTATATTGAGATTGAGATGTCTAGAATAAAAAAGTCGTTACGGGTAGTCAGAAGCCCGAAAGTTTGACAACTAGTCCTACCAAAGGGTATCGTATTACCCAGTAACTGGGTTGTGGAGGTCAGATAGGCAGTCGCTCCATGTAAAATACTGGTATTCAGCTGCATCCGGTTAGACTGGAAGCCGACCCCAACATAGTTGAGAAAAGGCTAGGCAGATGATGATGTCTAGAATAAAAAAAAAATTGGACCACTTTATATGGACTATTATTTTGCCCCGTAATTAGTTGTTAAAAAACTGCTATGTATCCGCAATGATTAGGTGTAGATACCGATTTATATTTTAGGATTTTTAATGATTCAGATTTTCAATTTAATAAAGGGACAGTGTCTTCATCTCAATTGCATTTTCACAGATAGACATAATTATAATTATGTTACAAGCCAAATAAAAAGTACAGTCAATACTACTAGTGTTTGTTACTATCAGAACAATTGAAGAGCGCCCTACATCAAAAAATCAATTGACCCCTTTGGTCTTTAATTTTGACAATACAACAACGTTCATTACTTCTTTTACGTCGTCGAGCAGATAAATTATCCAAACATATGAAGCAAATCAAAATTCGGAGGATTTTGAAGGAAATAGCTAATCCCTTTAGCTATTTCCTTCAAAATCCTCCGAATTTTGATTGAAAGTGTGTATTTCCGACTTCACCAAAACACACAAACAGACAGCTCCAAAGAGTTTCCATAACAAAACGACGTACGACAAAAACAGTGACTTTCACACTATAAGCTGCATATAAACATATAAATGATGACATTTCTGAGTACTGGTCGCGCATCATGAGGCGTAGTTATTATATCGTCATTATCGAGGCTTCCTTGACTGAATGCAATCTACTGGTTTAACTGTTGTACTGTAGTTCCGTTTCGTTTCTTATTTTGTTTTCTTACTGTTTTTCTGTAACAGTGGGGACTATAAAGGCGTTTTTTTAATGCGTAAGGTGTAGGTCCTGTTATAGTTAAAGGTCTAGTTAGGTTTGAAGGAGATGAATACTTGCGTCATTAACGACCTTAGGGCATTCCAAATGGGGCAGCATCTTTGGTTATTGAAGTCACTTAAATAAATTCACTAGCTTTACAATTATTGCTCACTAGCTTCTGCCCGCGACTTTGCCCGCGCTATTACTTACCTACTTCGTTTTCGCTTAGCGCTCTTTCTGACTCTTCTTTTTCATTTTGCTCGGATTCCATAGGGTCCTAGCGTAATGTTAAGAGCGTTTACGCCGTACGGCATTTCATACAAACTTTCAAGCCCTTGTTTTTCGAAATTAATGAACGGATTTTAATGAAACTCCCTAAGCATAAGCAGGATACAAAGGTCTGAAAAGTTAGTAGAGAACATTTTCGAAATGTCTTATATAAAAAACTGGCCAAGTGCGAGTCGGACTCGCACACGAAGGGTTCCGTACCACAAGGCAAAAACGACGAAAAAAACATGTTTGTTGTATGGGAGCCCCCCTTAAATATTTATTTTATTTTATTTTTATTATTTATTATTAAAGTTAAAATACAACTGAGTATTTTGTGAATATTTCAAGTGCCTACCTGTTGCCATTTTTGATATCGAGCAAAAAAGGGCAAAAAAATCGCGTTTGTTGTATGGGAGCCCCCCTTAAATATTTATTTTATTTTGTTTTTAGTATTTGTTGTTATAGCGGCAACAGAAATACATCATCTGTGAAAATTTCAAATGTCTAGCTATCGCGGTTCTTGAGATACAGCCTGGTGACAGACAGACGGACAGACGGACAGACGGACAGACGGACAGACAGCGAAGTCTTAGTAATAGGGTTCCGTTTTGTACCCTTTAGGTACGGAACCCTAAAAAAGATAACTGGAAATATCTGTTTCTATGGAAAGTTTAAAATCGGTCTAATTTAGCTGTAACACTATTTTTCGAAAATGTTCTCTACTAACTTTTTAGACCTTTGTATTTTGCTTTTACGTGCGAAGTTTCATTAAAATCGGTTCATTCACTTCGAAAAAAAAGGGCTTGAAAGTTTGTATGAAATGCCGTTCGGCGTAAATGCTCTTAAGCCTTCCTCAAGAATTGGACAATCGAATGCAAAAATATTTTTTCAAATCCGGTAGTTTCAGAGATTAGCGCGTGCAAACAAACTAACAAACAAACTCTTTAGCTTTATTATTAGTATTAGTATAGATTTGAAGTAAGTAACTTAAGAAACCATAATTATAATACTGTTTGTTCCGTTCCCACAGACAAACCGTGAAAATGGTTTTACGGGGCATAGTTAATAAGTTAAGATTATTTTATAAACTTGTAAAAATAAATAAATTAAAAAAAAAAAAATCGTAAACGAAGCAGAAAATCGATTTAGGTAAATCGTTTTCGTCCATACCCGAATGACACATAGAGATTTAAAAACAGACGATCACATAAATAGTATAAAAGATGATGCTCGCGATGGTGCCATATAAACAGCCGGATACAACGCAAAACAGGCGACAATAACTTTGGACATGTTTATCGAATTGAAAACCCTTTCTATGAAATAGGCAAACACCAGTCCAAAACCTTCTACCCTTTCAACCAACCAATTACTAAAAGCTACCTCTTTTTCACAGCAAGTCGCAACCCCGACAGTAGTCAAGAAGATCCTGCGACTGAAACAAGAGAACCCCGGTATGTTCGCGTGGGAGATTCGGGAGAGACTGCTGAGCGCGAGAGTGTGTGAACCCCACTCTATACCGTCAGTGTCCAGTGTGAACAGAATACTAAGGAACAGTGGGCTAGCGTGGAGCGATGACGATACTAGGAGTGCACATGGTAAGGATTTAGGAGTTCATTTTTTCATTGCTATTCCGTAATTATGATAATGTTTCTCGCTTAGTGTAATTTTCACGTAAGTACTTTGAATATACCTACTTTTATCTATTAGCTTAGCTACGTTAGCTTTTTTTCAAAAAAGATATAGGTAGGTACTCTTTTACAATAAACGAAAATGCAGAACCAACGACACCGACTTCCGAAATTAAAGTTATTTTTCACTTTGTAGTGTTTTTTTTTTTGGAAGTCGGTTGTTTTTTTTTGTAAAAAAGTTTTTATTTTTCACTTTTTAACCCCCGACGCAAAAACGACGGGGTGTTATAAGTTTCACGTGTCTGTGTGTGTGTGTGTGTGTGTGTGTGTGTGTCTGTCTGTGGCATCGTAGCTCCCGAACGGATGAACCGATTTTGATTTTGTTTTTTTTGTTTGAAAGGTGAATTAGTCGGGAGTGTTCTTAGCTATGTTTGATGAAAATCGGTCCAAGATGGCCGCCGCCACAAAATGGCGGATTACTAATTTTTTCACAACTCAATCAATATGGGTGTCAAATGAAAGGGCTTGAATAGTAGAATACTATGCACTATGATAAATTTCAAATTCAAGATGGCCGCCACCACAAAGTGGCAAATTACGTTTTATTTTCACAACTCCCACAATATGGGTATCAAATGAAAGGGCTTGACTAGTAGAATACTATACGCTATTACAAATTTCAAATCCAAGAAGGCCGCCACCACAAAATGGCAAATTATATTTCTTTTTCACAACACAAAAATATAGGTATCAAATGCAAGGGCTTGACAAGTAGAATAATGTACACTATATTGAAAGGGAATGAGGAATATTAACTAATGAAATGAAAACTAAAAACTTGAAAATATTTTTTTGTCCGATCAATGCTCTTCTAGAATGATGAGGAAAGTGGAGTGATGACTACTACGACGACTGAGTTTGACTATTTTTTTTAGGAATGGAATTATCCTACTTAAAAAGCGTAGGTATTTCTACATCAGATAGTGTCGCAGTCCCATTTTATAAACTAGATCTGAAATACCTACGATATCTAATAGCTATGAAATACTTGTACGAAAGTTGAATAACTAAAGGAAGAACTAGAAAAAGGATATAATAAAACAAAAAAGTCTGTTTAGTCAAAATTATTCTTCAACTATAAATTAATAATTATTTTTTGACGGATAAAAACCTGATTAAACACCAAATTACCTGAATCTTAAACCGCAAGAAAATAAAAGAAATGAAATACAAAAATTAAGGAGTCCCTACAAAAAGCATGAAATAAAAATTAAATTAAAAATTTAAAAAACCCCCGACACAAAAAAATAATAAAATGAAATGTAAGTAATTGGAAAAGGATCAAATAATTTAAAAACCCCCAACTTAAAGAATCTAGGTAACGAGACTAAAACAGATAAATTCATATGGAAGTCGGGGGACCGTTCTGTGGAACACCTTCTATGTATAAGAGGTCCCCCGACTGCCATATGAATTTATCTGTTTTAGTCTCGTTACCTAGATTCTTTAAGTTGGGGGTTTTTAAATTATTTGATCCTTTTCCAATTAGGTACTTACATTTCATTTTATTATTTTTTTGTGTCGGGGGTTTTTTAAATTTTTAATTTAATTTTTTTAGATTCTAACTTGGTGACAATGGGACCAACTCGAGAGCATATCCTTTCAAACCCTAATGTCAACTGCTCATCACATGTTACAAAAAATTGCTTTTCCCGATGCTGGGACGTTAATTGTCAACAACCACTCACCATACGCATTGTGACGAGCATAAATTGCTTAGCAACCAAGTAGATAATCGAATCGCAACCCGTGAATTATTTATCATTGAATAGTTCCGATGGCCATCTGTGGTATTCATCATCAGCTCCACTTTTCCAAATTATGATTTCCGTGAGTAAATACTCAAGTTACTTTAAAAAATACCCAAATCGCTATAGCTTTGCCTATAAAATTTGGAAGTTTCCCTCGATTTCCATGGGATCCTCTCATCAGATTCCAACTTGATGACAATGGGAACACCTCGAGAGTATAACCAGTCTAACAAAAAAAAAAAAAAAATAGGTCCACAATTGACGGAGAAATCGGTGAACAAACATAAAAAAAACATACTTAATGTCGAACATATTAACCTCCTCCTTTTTGGAAGTCGGTGGAACTCCTTTTTGGTGTGGTATTCATCATCAGCTCCACTTTTCCAAATTTAAAATTTCCGTGAGTAAATACTCAAGTTACTTTAAAAAATACCCAAATCGCTATAGCTTTGCCTATAAAATTTGGAAGTTTCCCTCGATTTCCATGGGATCCTCTCATGAGATTCCAACTTGATGACAATGGGAACACCTCGAGAGTATAACCAGTCTACCAAAAAAAAATTAAATAGGTCCACAATTGACGGAGAAATCGGTGAACAAACATAAAAAAACATACTTAATGTCGAACATATAACCTCCTCCTTTTTGGAAGTCGGTTAAAAACATGATGATAATCTTTTATGAAAAATCTTGAGTCAAACCTAGCATCTCAATTAAGATAAAGTTTATAGTGTTTCAGTTCCTCTCGTTTCGGCCAGCAAAGAACCATCAAAAACGCATAACTTAACACAATTCTTAACGTTATAAAATATATGATTCAACCGTTTTATAACCCTTAACAAGATCGTCATCACGCTCTTGACGCGTCATCAAAAAGTTTTTATTTAATTAACACCTCTTTTTCACCTAAAAAAGTCGTTACTCAAACATCAAAACCAAATACAGAACGTGAATGAAACGAGTCAAACATTAAATTCAAATCAAAGAGTAAAGTAACTATAGAGGCAAAGAGTAGCAACTCTGTGGTAAAATTTGCTTCTATGGAAAGTGCTGCCACCTCGAGTTTGGAAGGTGAACTAAAACTATACACCTACCTATAGATACAAATATACACCTATCTATAGATATACAATGCATAATATCTCGTATATTCTCTCGTATATTGACTCGCTACTCATAGTAATGTGCATACTTACTTACTATGAGTAGCAACAAAATTTAACAAAACAAATAACAGTAACAAGTAACAACTAAAACAGAAATAACTGAGATAAACTCGGAATTACGGGAAGCGCATCAAAGTCGGGAAAGCCGGAATTGACAATGGCGGATGCCTGCAGTGTTGCCAACAGATAAACTAGCTCTCCACCAGATTCAACTTCGAAAACCACCAGAAAACCACTAATAAAAATCGGCCCTACTACAAAATTCGCTAAAATTTCCACTAAATAAATTTTTGGTTTTTGTGAAAGGAAACAGTAATTAAAGTAGTTATATTAGTAAAAAAAAATCTTTATTATCACGTAATGAAATATTTAAAATCAATAAATCACCATAAAATATTATTAGTAAATCAACAAGTCAAGGTGAGGAACATAAACATTATTCAATAAGAAGAACACCTAGGATAAAAAAATGATATTCTAAAATTCACCTTCCGATAAATTTTTGTCTGCACCATCATCGGTTTCACATTTATATGATTCTTGGGTACTGATTTGTTATAGAACTTTTATTAGAATTTACCTACACAGTAAAAGTAAATATTTCTGAAAATTAAATGAAGTAAAAATAATATATTTCGTAATGTTTTAGTGGCTTAGTGGTTGAGTGATAGCATTTTCAGTAATTGAAACTGAATTCTACTAAACCACTAGAAAAACCACCAGCTACTAAAAGCAATATTTCGCTACTAAAAGGGGGGTCGAAACAATCAGTGTTAGTGGAAAATTCAATAAGTTGGTAACACTGGATGGCCGACGACAATGACGTTTGTTTGATAAACAAGACAAGATGGCTGCCAAGTTTTTTTAACCCGTCAAACTCCAGATGTCGCTGTCGTCTGTGGAAATGATGACAGTGTTAAGTGTGCCCCCCCTGTGGGACGGACGGTGCCTGAGTGATTAATTTTTTTTTTTTGTTAATCTATGGCATAGACTAACAAAAAAAAAATTAAGTAATTAATTAATTAATAAAGAATATTGATATGTATTTTCTGAAACTATAATTTATTGTGCAATATTACAAAATAACTATAGAAATAAGAAAGAAATTGCAAATTGCAATTAAATTAAACTTTTAAGTTAGCTGCGAAGTAGATGGTTGAGGAGCGCTGGTCTTTGTGGGGACAAGTTTGGACACATTTTTTGTGTCTGGGTACGGCCTTATCCATTCTCCTTTCTAACAATACGAAAACTTCACTTGATTTTTGTTTGATGATCGCGGGCCAGATTTTAACGCTTCGCGGGCCGGAGTTGGCCCGCGGGCCGTAGTTTCCCCATCCCTGGTCTATGCTGTCCCACTGCTTTGAATGAATGAATTAATTTTATCCTTTAATTTTTTTTATAGTTCCAGTTTTATGTCCGGTGATTTAAACACTACCTATACACGAACAATATGCTAACTAGGCTAGCCTAATATAACTCTTTCTTTTATTTTTCTTGTAAAAGAACTAGAACTTTGTTAAACCACCAACATAACTCAACTATGACTCGTATAGGTAATACTCTTAAGCACAGTCGCACGAGATGTAATGCCTTTTAAATATATCCACCCAAGATTTAAGTGTAATTAAAAAAAAAGCATTTTTTATTGCTAGGGACTTCCTGACATCTGTCTGTAAGCCGCCGAGAATTTACGCCTATAATGCCATTAATTACTTAATTCCGTTTATTTTTAATGTTGTCTTTAAATCGTTCTTTATTTGAATCAGGGGGGGCACACTTAACACTGTCATCATTTCCACAGACGACAGCGACATCTGGAGTTTGACGGGTTAAAAAAACTTGGCAGCCATCTTGTCTTGTTTATCAAACAAACGTCATTGTCGTCGGCCATCCAGTGTTACCAACTTATTGAATTTTCCACTAACACTGATTGTTTCGACCCCCCTTTTAGTAGCGAAATATTGCTTTTAGTAGCTGGTGGTTTTTCTAGTGGTTTAGTAGAATTCAGTTTCAATTACTGAAAATGCTATCACTCAACCACTAAGCCACTAAAACATTACGAAATATATTATTTTTACTTCATTTAATTTTCAGAAATATTTACTTTTACTGTGTAGGTAAATTCTAATAAAAGTTCTATAACAAATCAGTACCCAAGAATCATATAAATGTGAAACCGATGATGGTGCAGACAAAAATTCATCGGAAGGTGAATTTTAGAATATCATTTTTTTATCCTAGGTGTTCTTCTTATTGAATAATGTTTATGTTCCTCACCTTGACTTGTTGATTTACTAATAATATTTTATGGTGATTTATTGATTTTAAATATTTCATTACGTGATAATAAAGATTTTTTTTTACTAATATAACTACTTTAATTACTGTTTCCTTTCACAAAAACCAAAAATTTATTTAGTGGAAATTTTAGCGAATTTTGTAGTAGGGCCGATTTTTATTAGTGGTTTTCTGGTGGTTTTCGAAGTTGAATCTGGTGGAGAGCTAGTTTATCTGTTGGCAACACTGCAGGCATCCGCCATTGTCAATTCCGGCTTTCCCGACTTTGATGCGCTTCCCGTAATTCCGAGTTTATCTCAGTTATTTCTGTTTTAGTTGTTACTTGTTACTGTTATTTGTTTTGTTAAATTTTGTTGCTACTCATAGTAAGTAAGTATGCACATTACTATGAGTAGCGAGTCAATATACGAGAGAATATACGAGATATTATGCATTGTATATCTATAGATAGGTGTATATTTGTATCTATAGGTAGGTGTATAGTTTTAGTTCACCTTCCAAACTCGAGGTGGCAGCACTTTCCATAGAAGCAAATTTTACCACAGAGTTGCTACTCTTTGCCTCTATAGTTACTTTACTCTTTGCCGTCCCATTCATCTTGTTGCTCTCATACGATTATAAGATCTTTTTGTCTATTAATCGGCTAACGTTGATGGTGTAATTTGCGTAACATACTGTCCAACAGAACCTACCTACTATCTATTCGAATACAATTAGGGTACCTAAGCCCCTAATATTACTTTTACAAGAAAACAAACGTTTCAAAAACTTTTCTTATTCTTACAGAATCATACCACCAACCGGACATACCGCCAAACATGATGGAATACATGTCAATGAAGAACTCTCTGCCCCCCTCCGCGATACCGTCACAACAGAGCTCCCCCTACTTCGCGCACTCAGCCGTCAGGGTCCCACCACCACAACACACAGACCCAACCCAGTTGTACGACCGACGACTGGCAACATCCTGGCTTTTAGCCAATCAGGTGCAAGCACAAGGCCTCCTAAAACCCTACCCAATAAATCCTTGGCAAAGAATAATGTTGCCATACCACGACTCCAAAAACTTCTCTCCATACGCTTTGAGTTTGCACAACGATCTCCTAAACCGAATAAACCCAGATGAGGTGAAGTCAGAACATTCAGAACATATTTCTGTTGAAGCGAGTGACGATAGCACGGACAGGCCCGATGTAGACGATGACCAGAAATCGCAAGAAAAAGAAAAAAAGAAGAACCCTTACTCCATAGAGGAACTTTTGAAAAAACCGGATAAAATGGTGAATGTCAATCCGATTGGGTTCCAGAATTTTCTACGGCAGCCAAGTGGGAGTATGATAGAAAGCAGCCAGGATGTTAGCAACAGAAGTTCGCCAGCGAGCTTCTGTTCGGTACAGAGTGGAGTTTCAAATGATTGCTTCTCTGAATCCGCCAGCTCGGAAATTAAGGCAGGGAATTGATTTGTTTTAATACAAACTGTACCTAAACCAATCAATCTCAATTAATCTGCCGAGCCTTTTCCAAACTATGTTGGGGTCATTACTCATTAGGTACCAGTACTTATTTTACAAGGAGCGACTGCCTATCTGACCTCACCACCTGACCACAGCCCAGTTACTGGGTGATACGATACCCCTTGATAATACCAGCTATACCAGTATTTATAGCTTCCAAATTGTTTCACACGAATTCAATAGCAAGTTCAGTGTACTTAATAACATAGTAACTTACCTACCATACAATTTCTATTCAGTAGGTAATAATAACAGTCAGCGTCAAAAATTAGGTATCTATTGTCGGAAAGATCCAAGTGTTTTATAAAATTTCTTTCATACATAAATGTAACAATAAATTGTGAATAGATAATGTCTCGCTATAACTATAAATTTATAGTTGATAGTAAATTATGCTGGATTTAGTTTGTACAAACTACAAACAAGTAGGTACCACAACGCCATCTATTGGAAGAAAAACTAATTGTGTAGCTTCATTTTGTATTTGTTTACATAGAGCATATTATTAATGTACATATTAACGCCATATTATTCACTCATAGATACTTATTTTGAGTAACGTGTCCATATTATAGTAAATTAAATAGAGTATTCGGAAAATACATAGAGTGTAGATAAGTACCTAAGTAAAAGCGTAAGAATGTTGTAATAAATTATTTTTGTTGGTATCTATTCGAAGTTAGAAAGTAAATAGATATTTTAATTAAATTATAATATTAAGGTGATTGTACATTTTTTTAAATCATAAATTGAAGAATATTGAACAATATTGTGTCTTTATTAAATTAATTACCAGATTCTGACTAACCAATAATTTAAAAAATTGGCACTTATTTTTGTATTAATTATTTTCGTATGGACAATCACCTTAAACGCCCAATAATCATACGTAATTAATTATATTTATAATTCTGTGATATTGTAGGAAGTATGTACCTATGTGTAAATTAGTTCAATAATCCTCTTTGAATATAATCATTCCTCTAGAGACCCTATGTTTTTAGTGTTATAAATAGTTATTTTATTGTATTTACTTAGTTATAGGTAAGATAATTGTATTGTACATAATGTAATCACAGTAGTTGTTTATTTATGAAATGGCACAATAAACCAAATACAAATTCAAGGTTTGTTCTTATTTCATTGAAAATCAACCATGCCACATATTTCATTAGGTAGGTAGGTAATCTAAGGCCCGTGACTTACGAGTTGTACAGGTCGTAGGTTCGAACCTCGACAGAAGCTATATTTTGTGTAAATGATTTCATCACCACTGCTCTTAAAACGGTGAAAGAAAACATCGTGAGGAAACCAACATGTCCTAGAACCAAAAAATCGAAGATTTGACATCTACCAACCCGCACTGGGGTGGCTTACGGCCCACTCCCTCTCATCGAGAGGAGGCCTGTCTCCCATCAGTGGGAACATTATAGGCTGATTCTGCATCCCAATCTGCATCCCAATTAGGTAATACACTTACTTTTACAATCCGAAGGATTTTGAAAGAAATTCCTATTAGGTACATCACACTAATATTATAAAGGCGAAAGTTTGTGAGTGTTTGTGTTTATATTTTTGTTACTCCTTCACGCTCAAACGGCTGGACCAATTTTGATAAAATTTGCTATGGAGCTGACAGTGACACCCTGGATTAACATATAGACTCAAACTCAAACTCAAACTCTCAAACTCAAAGCATTTATTTCAATTAAACCTAGACTACTTTTTATCCCGATATTCTCACGGGATCAACACTTATGCGGGTGAAACCGCGGGGCACAGCTAGTTGCTTCATAAGTTTAAAAAATTCGTCTGTTCGATAATTTTAATAACGGAAGTGCTGTTTACGGTACCTATTTAGTTAGACAAGGTTTACCTACCTCCTCATCATGAATAGTTCGGCCGAAACACATCCACTGCTAGACACAGCGTCGCCACTTCGACCCGTTCTGTGCTTCTCGCATCAGTCGCATCCAGCGGATTCCTGCGGTCTTCACAAGAATGACCTTGTGCTATTTGTCCTACTTGTGGGAGGCCTTCCAACGCTACCCGGTCGCCACTGCATCGCCTATCAGGGTCTCACACTTTCGGCCCCATCGGCCATCTGTTCTGCGAGCAATGTGCCCTGCCCATTCTTCGGTCAATTTACCTTGGTTTTCTTGCGCATCTGATTACTACCGCGGTGCGATTACCTACTGTTCATTTGCAGGACTCTGATCAAAGCTTGCTCTAGTCGGTAAAGCAAAAACGTTCATTAAAAATCGGAACGAAAAAAAGTAGTAAACGTACATACATACGCCTTTCTTAATCTCAGGGCTCAAGATTATGCCATGCGTAATGACCCCTACAATATGCAAATTGTGTGTAATAGATGTATTATGGAAATACGCCGCCGACCGGAAACTTCGTAATTTCATAGATTTTGTTTAGCTCCATTCTGAATTGGTCATTTCACGCGACATTTCTTAGGAATTACAATTTACTTGGTCATTATGAATGTGAGATTTCATTTTAATTTCAAATTTGATTTGAATGTAATAGGTATAAAGCTTGTGCTCGGGATACACGAGGCTGGTTTTTGAAGCTAGTTTAGCACATGCTAAAGCAGACCTACTAATTGCGTAAGACACTATTTTGAAGGATATTGCTAATCCAGAAAAGTCTGTAAAGTCTGACAACCAGTCTTACCAAGGGGTATCGTATTACCCAGTAATAACTGGGTTGTGGAGGTCAGATAGGCAGTCGCTCCATGTAAAATACTGGTATTCAGCTGCATCCGGTTAATAGACTGGAAGCCGACCCCAACATAGTTGGGAAAAGGCAGGCAGATGATGATGATGATGATTGCTAATCCATTGCTTCATAGGTCATCATCATCATCTGCCTAGCCTTTTCCCAACTATGTTGGGGTCGGCTTCCAGTCTAACTGGATGCAGCTGAATACCAGTATTTTACATGGAGCGACTGCCTATCTGACCTCCACAACCCAGCTACTGGGTAATATGATACCCCTTGGTAAGACTGATTGTTGATTAAGACCCATTGCTTCATAGGTATGTTTGAAAAATTTGTCTGCTTAACAATGTAAATAACGCAATGAATATGGTTGAACTGTCAAAATGAAAGCTATTGATACTGATATAGTGTGTTACGCAATTATCCCACTGTTTACGTTTAATGCTAGGAATTGCCAGTAGCATTGCAGTGACTTACGGCCAAACTAAATTATCTACATGTATGTACAGACGTAGACGCCAGCACTTCGAGCTACCCGAAACTGTAAAATTTTCGCAATCAACTTTGAACCATAGGCTTTAGCGATAAAGTTGAAAATCGATTAATGAAATTTGACAGATTGTAGTAGCTTGATGTGCTGGCGTCTGTACCATATCACCAGCTTTGGCACACTGGAGGTAGAAAAACCTACGTACCTCTAGTTTTAACGTCCACATCTGTATTAGTAGCGATCTGTATATTATACTGACAGTTACCTATGGTTTGTACTGGCTACCTTAGCGATCTGTCAATATGTTATTGGGTTCGGCCGTTAGTCCGTAGCGTCAAATGATCCGATTGGATAGTAACGTTGACTGGATAGTAAAATCAGTGGTGGGGGGCGCTACTAGGCCGAAAACAGAACCCCGTCATTAAACTATCACATTAGCATACTATCTTTCTCACTAGCTTACTAGCCTAAAAAATCGGCTAAGTGCGTGTCGGGCCACGCACAGTGTACGGTTCCGAAGTAGCCCGTTATCACAATGTAGTAGGTACGATTCTGTTGTTCTTTATTATGAATACAAAAAAAAAACATTTTGTTTTTCAATGCAAGTCTTTACCCGTTATAAACCAGCAACTACTTCATCTTAGTCACTTTAAAAGATTAATGCTAAGGATTTTGTATTTGGTACAAAATTATCCAACACCCAAGTGCAACGACTATTACTGCTAAATTAATAACCGCTAACCGCTAACTCTTAACCGCTATACTTTTCCTTTAGAGTTCATGAAATGCACTATCATCGTGAATTTTTCCAGATTTTTCAAGGAAGCAGTTTAAGTTTTAGAGGGGGGGGACGCCCTACTGGTGGAACAAAAATTTGCACTTTAAAGTTTAATATTTCGTAAATGGAGCATTAAATAGAAAAAAAAATGTAGCAACCCCCAAGTCATTTTAGAAGACCTATTCAACGATACCCCACACGATAGGGTAGACGATGAAAAAAATATTACAGCTTTCTAGTACTAACAGTCTCTTAGCAAAACCTCGGACAGACAGACAGACAAACAGACGGACTTGACGAAACTCCTTGGTTCCTTGTAGGAACTACGGAACCCAAAAAATGATGATAGTCCTGTGTACCTGCACAAGGCCTGAGAGACTAGCTTGCTGGCTTACTAGGTACTAGCACTCTCTTGTATCCTAGCTTAAAAAACTAGCCTCCGGCCTCGTGTAACCCGGGCATTAGAGCTTACTTGGGAATTATTAGGTCACATATGAATAATAATCTAAAGGCAACTAATAATTATCGTGGTAGGTAGGCATTCGAATATACAAAGGTAATTTAGATCAGCTCATATAGATTATTCTACCTGCCGATCGCTTCTGTAAAAATTTTGCATGAAAACTATGGTGAAGGTAAGCTGTCATTCCACCATATGCTAGGGATTGACACTATCGAAAGCTCACGTCACCTAAGTTTTCACGATGAGAATTTTACAGAATAGCACTGCGCTGCTGCCGGTTGATTCTGTAAAAATCTCACCGTGAAAACTTAGGTGAAGTGAGTTTGTTTTTGCTAGGAATTGACACTATTGACAGCTCACTCCACGCTTACTTCACCTAAGTTTTCACGGTGAGATTTTTACAGAATAGCACCGCTGGACTTATAGGTACAATACAGCGAAAAAATAAAATAAAATCTATACAAATACCGTATAATAAAATTGAAGTGTATGTTTGTAATGTCAAAATAATAGCTTGTTACTAAATGCATATGCCTCCTCTCTCAGATATACAAGCTATCAATTCTCAATTCTTTGCTAAAATCCTCACTAATAGACTTACCCGTGAGCTTGATGAAGCTCATCCCTGGATTTCTTCCGCAGCGGATATTCGACCATAGACCATATCCACACGGTAGAGCAACTGATGGAGGAGTGCCAAGAGTACCCAGCCCCAGTGCATGGCTTTCGTCGATTACGAGAAGGCCTTCGACCTTGTCGAGCATTAGGCCGTGTTCCCCGTTCTCCATAGATTCCCGTTACGAGGATGCGGTGCGGGAACTTTGCACCTCGGCCTCGGCCACTCTTCAGGTCCGCATGCATACTATAGCGAAACCCGTACCGATCAAGCGGGGAGTGAGACAGGGCGGCAGCGACACCATTTCTTCGAAACTTTTCACAGCTAACCAAGATGATGGTTATGGAAACATCTTCAGCAATTCAAATCCATCTGTCCAAGTCCAAGTGAAAATTCCACAATGTCCCTCCTCTTTAACTAGTGTGTTCAGCCCACCATCACATACGGTGCTGAGATGTGAAACATGGATGCTCACGCACCTGGAGGCTGTAGTGAACAGGGTGAGACTGTGAGAGTTGCACAAAGAGCCATGGCATGGAGCGTGCCATGTTTCGCATAAGGCTTGTAGACCAATTTCCAAACGTCGAGATCCAAAGGTACGAAGGTTTTCGATATCGGAAAACGAGTTACGAGTAAGAAACTCAATGAAGTTGGGCAGGACACTTCGCAAGGCGCAGTGATGGCAGGTAGAGTATGGCACTGAACGAGTGGCGTCCAAGGACTGGAAAACGAAGTGATAGAGTCCACGCGGAACTATTTGGCCGTGCCTTAGGTATGTAAGCGGTGGGACGCAGGGGCGGGGGCGCTTTTTCATGCATTACTCGGTACAATGCGTTTCAAATAAGAATAGGATCGACTTAGCGCCATGTTGTGACGTCATAGCTGTCAAATCGAATAAATTTGGTAGGGTGAGCAAAACAAGATATTTTTTTAATAACATTAATTATTTACAAAAAAATTTTTTTTCAGTTTCGCTCATGTCTGCATCACTGTTTGAGTAGTCATCATCAACAAATAACAAAAATAACAAATTTAACAGAAAACAACCACGTAACATACAGAATTAACGAAAGAAACAGTAACACTCCACAAGCGCTCAGTCTCACGAAGCACACCAACAACCACAGAGCATGTAACACGGTATCTTATAGTACTCTTTGATGTAACACCCAACAACGACAAGATGGCGGCTGGCATCTTCTTTGCTTTCTGGTGAATTGTTGTCAACAATGAAAATAAGAAAGAAAGTAGCATAATTTAAAACAAAACTAATTATGACTACTTTTTTGATGTTTTTTTCACTTTGATTTATCTAAGAATCGGTTAAACAACAAAAAAAGTTATTGATACTCAAATAAGTTTTCTTTGCAAAATGTACTTTTCAATCAACATTTGACAGATAGAGGTCATTGACGTTCCTATTCTTATTTGAATCGCATTGTACGTGCATTGCGAACAATAGGCGACCCTGCCGCGTCGACTCGTTGACTGCCCCGTTGGTCTCGTGGTTGCAAGCGCGACTGCTGAGCCTGGGGTCCTGGGTTCGATTCCCGGGTCAGACAAAGTGTTATTGGGTTTTCCATTAGGAATTTCTTAGTAACAGTCCGGAGTTTGGAAGTTGGCGGTTCAATACCCCCGTGCCTCGGAAAGCACGTACGGACGTTGGTCCGCCTGACCGCCTGAACTCTCCCCGGTCGTGTCGGATTGCCGTCCCATCGGACTATGAGAGCAAAGGCACAGAGAGTGCACCTGTGTTTGCGCACACACTTGTGCACTATAATATCTAATATCTCCTGCTTACCTGGCTAATCTCCTTTGAGATTGGGCACCGTGATCGAAAACAGTCGGGGAGGCTAATATTATTATTAATGTTGCCATCGCGGGTAGAACCTGGATAAGGCTGACACAGGAGCGTGGAGATTGACACAAGAAAAGATAGGCCTATGCTCGCCAGTGGGTGAAGGTAATTTTAATTGTGACAATTAAACGTAAAACAAAACGACGCAACTAAACGCATTATATTTTCATGACAGGTAGTGTTAGTGATGTACAACTGATTACTTTTAGTGCCTATAGTCGAGTTACTAAGTAAAAAGAAAAAGTGACAACTATTAACTTTGCTTGTTTACAATGTATTTGTTACCCCATATCAAAGTTGCACCTCCAAGTTCTTGGTAGGAAAACTAGTGTTGAGCAACAGTGGACAGCGATGTACAGACACCAGCACAACAAGCTACTACAATCTGTCAAATTTCTTTAATAGATTTTCAAGTTTATGGCTACAGCATTAGGTTCAAAATTGATTAGGAAAATTTGACAGTTTCGGGTAACTTGATCTGCAGGCGTCTTTACATAATGTTATTTTTTGATGTAGTTATGTCATTATCAAAGTAATAACAAACATTTAAAAATCACGAACCGCTACACAATGGGTTTGTGGATCATTTTAATGGATGCATGTGCATGCTACAGAGTTTTTTTTTGCAATCTTGAACAGCTTTTTTTGTAAACTACCTATCAAAACAATACATTATATTGTTTTCAAGTTCTACTGCTTTTCTCAACACTTGTGATGGTAGAGCCTACCTGCAGAAAGTAGTTAGCAGTTCTTTTATAAGGTGAATTTAATCATACACATTTTAAAATAAAATTGTTAATGATTAAGTTAGTCAATTAATGTTCTACTAAATGACTAACTTTTATTACTAATAATTTCCCATCCCTAAACAATATACGCAATGACTTTGACATGACAGTAAATGTCAAAATGTCAAATTAAAATGTCAATCGATCGCATTGAGATAGGAAAAACATGGAGAGGCCGCGTTATTCTATACATACTTTTGCTTATACAAATATGAGTGAAATATGATTCAGAATACGAAATATCGTTTTGTCTCGTTCTTTCTAATAAGATAATCGTATTTGATAAAAGAGACAACAATATTTTAAGTTGTTGCTCATATTGGCAACATTTTGACGTGACGTAGTACAATTGTAGGTAAGGTGCCGTATCAGCCATCTTTTGCGACAAGTTTCGTGGTAGTTTTGCTGTCAAATGGTTGTTTACTTTTTGTATTATTGAGATTTGCGAGAAATATACAAGGATTTTACGTTTTAAAACTGCATGCAAATGTTGGAAAACAACAATTCAACATGTCTGTGTGTTGTATTGTGAAGTGTGGTGCAAAAAAGAATGAAAATCAACCTCTAATGTCTTTGCAGAGGTTAATAGCCGATTTTCATGCAAAAATACATTTAATAATACACATTCGATGATACAGTTGTGACGCGATCATGAATTTATGGCTAAAGTATTGATATTTGGGTTCATTTCCGTATAATAGACCTTTTTAGTATATTTTGTTAATTCATTTGTTTGTTTACAATAATATGTCAAATGGAATAGGGTTGTACCGTTGTCGTAATAGTTTTCTCCGCTGAAACGTCATCGACATATTCTGCGATGTGAACATAAATAATTCTGTGTCTTATTCGGTCCGAGTGACCTTGCCAGGTCCGTCCTCTGGTTCACAGCACCGAAATTAAAATATTTTATTTCACATAAACCTACATGGCCACTTAGGAAACGTCAGTAGCTAGGTCATCATCATCATTTCAGCCGAAAGACGTCCACTGCTGGACATAGGCCTCTCCCAAAGGAGGGGGGGGGGGGTTGCCATAATCGCCACGCTTGGCAAGCGGTTTGGTGATTGCAGTATAGTTTGGTGGTGAAATGCATAGAGAACGCTGCTGCCCATTCTCCGGTACGACCCTTAGTCGCCTTTTACGACACCCACGGGAAGTATGGGGTAGTGCTATTCTTTAAGTCCGGCACCACACAGACTGTGGAGTTTCTTGCCAGTGCAGTAGCTAGGTGCACGGTTCCAATTGGTTGCTTCCTATGGGGAAGAACTGGCAAGAAACTCCACAATTTTTACAATGTTTTCTAATTTGTTAAGTACCTGGTACTGATTTTAATAAATAAATAACTCGTTTTTTATTAAATTTATGGACTATCTGTTTCTCTCTTCTCGCCACTGCAGATTTATTACCGAAAAAACTCAGTGAAAGCTGAAGTGACGGTAACAGAGAGTTTTTACATTTGGTACTTACGCTATCAGATGCATTTATAAGTAGGTATCTTATTATATTGCCATTTGTCTTCACAACTGGTTTGTACATAATACACATTGTTTGTACATAATATAGGTTTGTACATAACTATAATATTTTCTCTGAAAATTCTAAATCTAATAAAAGATTTTGTTTTTGACATGTATACCTACCGATAAATAGTTCAGTAATTAACCATGAGTCTTTCGTTTCACGCATCACAAAAGATTATAAATAAAGTATTTTTGCACACTTTATTTTTATGCAAAACTATAAAGTTACCGAAAATAAAGTAACAAACGTTATTATAAAGTATGGTTGGCAACCGTAATTACAACTGACTTTAATTTAGTAAGTTATTATGATCCAAACGTAATAACTAGTAAGACTCATATTTAGTATCGATACTCGATAATAGTAACACCTGTGTTCCTTGATTGACACAACCCTAGCAGTGGCAGCCATTTTATGCGACAAAACGAGTTGTAGGTATGCACCCTTTTTTTGTAGGTATTTCCAGTCCATACTTTTTTATGTCAATGATCGATCGTGATCCTGTTCGTCAATTTCACTATTGTAAGTGAATCACAGAACATTAATACTCAAGAGAAGTGAATTAATATTAAAATTACTGAATTAAATAATAAACAGCCTAACATTTCATTGACCCAGAAGAAATTGCAAAACAATCTAAAAATGGAAACAGACAATTTGACAAAACAGGTACGTTACGTTACATTATAAGTTTATTCCTTCCAGTTTGTACCGTGGTATTATTTTCTTTTATTTTGTTTTTATCAGGCAGAGGAAGTGGAAGCATTGAGCTCAATCTATGGTGATGACTGGATCACTGAGAGCGAAGTAACGAGGTCGTATAGCATCAAAATAGAAGAGAACAAAAATGAAGTTAGGCTGTATGTGACGATGCCTGATGACTATCCTTCTCAGGCGCCTCCAAAATATGAGTTGTCTGCTCCATGGATGGAAAGAAAAGCTAAGACAAAGCTGCACCATACTCTGGATGAAGTTTATTTGTGAGCATTTGTGATAAATTATGATAAAACTTGATTGATTGATAAAACTTGATTGCTTTGCTAACTGCTGCATTTGCCAATACTTAAACTTTAACCTCTGAATAAACTATGTAGTGGTATTAAAATAGGTACTCCTTTCTCAATGTAAGCACTTCTATAGTTGTAACAACATATACATTTTCCAAATTGAATGATTTCTTCAATATTTGGGGCTGTGCATTGTGAGTCAGTAATTATTACTGTATTATTTTCTTATTCACATTTTGTTGTTTTACATGACTTTCTTAGGAGGTAAGTCCAGTTTGTACTGGTATAAATAACTTGGAGAAAACAATATCTAGTAAGCAGTTGTATAGATATTGTTTTTACTTTAAGGTTTAAAGCAACCATATAATTTAATGTTGATAATTGATATGAACTAAGGTATTGTGTGCCTATGACATAGTACGGGTTTTCTCCCACTTTTGGATAAATTCAATTGGCAGATATTTTCATTAAAAAAATACTTTATTTTTCAATTATTTTATCTGGTGGATAGTGCTCATCTAGACGGTTATATATAGACGACTATAAAATTTTATAATATTTTAACTTAAGTCAAGCTAATTATTCTATTGGCATGGAGAATGATCATTTTTTTATTGAATCGAATATTGTTTATTGTTGCTATAAGTGGATAACAAATAAAGTTAGTAAAAATAAAAAAAGGATCTATAAGAAAAAAAATAAAAAGAGTATTCTAACATGGCAAGGATAGGATAAACAGAAAACTTATCTACGTACAAGAACTATTGTGAGTAATAAGTACAAGGAAAGATAAATGTAATTTGTTTTGTGTACAAAATTTCAGAGAGAACATTGGAGAACATGTGGTATTCCAATGGGTAGAAAAAATAAGAGAAGTGTTGCAAGCAATTAAACCTGCAGAGAAGAAAGTAGAAGCTAAACCAATTGCTGTTGAATCATTAGACTTGGCATTGGTGAGTTTTGGTTTATGATGTACTAGGTGCGCCCCGCTGTTTCACCCGCATAAGTGTTGATCCTGTGGGAATGCCGGGATAAAAACTATCCTATGTCCTTCCCCGGGATGCAATCTATCTCTCTGCCAAATTTTATCGAAATCCGTTCAGTGGTTTAGGCGTGAAAAGGTAACATACAGACAGAAAGACAGAGTTACTTTCGAATTTATAATGTTAGTATGGATGTAACAGAAAATTTTACGCTTGCTTTACTCAGTTATTTTCATAATAAAATTTTAATATATTATGCAATGTTAATCTGGAATAGCATAGCTTCCTAATGTGTTCGAATCTTAAATAAACGTGTTGAGAAATACATAGACTTGCAAGATTACAATCATAGACTTAATCAGAGAGTATATACATTCTAGAGATGTACTTATTAAATTAGTGTAGTGACATAACAGGCAAAGACGAAAGTTTGTATTGTAAGAACCTACAACATAATGCTGAAAGATTTGCAGAATGCAAGTGTAGTTTATTGTTTAATCCACAAAACACAATAAAAAATATACTGTGTCTGTGGACACCTGCAGACCACTGAACCAAGTTTCACATCAAGAGTTACTAAAGCTGTGATTAACTTTATCATATATTTTGACACCCATAACAAGTGTCTATTCATCATCACCTTCCTGCCCTAGTCTCTTCCTATCCTTCAAAATTTATTAAAGTAGGTAGTATAATCAGATACTAGTCTTACCAAGGGATATTGTCTAACCCAGGAACTGAGTTATGGAGGTCAGATAGGCAGTTGTTCCATTTAAAATACTGGTATTCAGCCACATCCATAGACTGGAAACTGACCCAACACAGTTGGGAATAGGCTAGGCAGATGATATGCACAGTCAGATCCAATCCATCATTAAAATAACATAGAAGCTTCATAATCCTTTATTTTGTTTTCTCTTTCTCAAGTATTATCTCTTATCATGGAACCGAGATAAACTACTGACCTCAAATATCTCATAACATTTTTATATTATTTCCAGTTAGATATAAACTGTCCCGCCATAACTCACGGTGAAGTGATCATAGATAGAAAGAGCTCTTTCCAAGGTCATGCAGCTGAAGTACACTGTATAGAAGATGTCAAGTAAGTAAAAAATATAGGTAATTGCTTAGATTATCGCACCATCATGGCCAGAGATCGCACCAAATAGATAGGGACTTTGTCCAGCAGTGGGACACAATATATTAAGCTTAGCAAACTTTGTCTTGAACACGAAAAAGGTGATGATATAACTCAAAAATAAGGCCAACTAAAAATGTTGTAATTTCACTGATATTGAAAATTTTACTGTTCTAAACGTTTTCTAACTAGACAACAAGAGAAATCCCGTAAGAATAAATATTCACTGTCCTACTCGCACCTTTTATGATGGTGACTGCCTTGAGCCTGTATAAATGACAATATCTCATGCAATAAACTTTTATGTAAGTATAAGAATTTGCAAACAAGGTTGTTTGCAAATTCTTATACATAAAAATTAACAATACATCTTAAACATTTTCCAGCGCCGTCCTAACAAAACTAAAGCTAAACAAGAAGATAATGCACGCCACACACAACATGTACGCATACCGCATAGAACGTAAGACAGCTAAGGGCGCGACCATACTGCAAGATTGTGACGATGACGGCGAGGCGCACGCTGGGGGCAGGATGCTGCATCTACTGCAGATACTGGACCAGAAGAATACCATTGTTGTTGTGTCGCGATGGTAAGATAGACTATTTATCTAAACCAGGCTTTATATAGTCTTCATTCCCAACCAATGCTACTCCTGTATGTAGTGTTTTATAGCAATCAAAGTTTTCACTTCTCTCCACATATCAAAAAGGAGACAAAAAAGCTAGCCATAGAAAACTAGGTATTTTTACAACTTGATCTTGTCCCAGTTACCTAGCACTGCAGATTTGTAGCGTTATCTACAACGCCACATGCGAACAACGCGTCATTCTGACGCCACGCAAAATCCTGCATCTCGCAAGCAGAGTTTACCGCGCAACTAACATAGGTACAACACCCGCCAGACACAACACCCGTCTGGTCGGAGGATCCTCCCTTTTATATGGAGGTTGGGTGAACTTTACACCCTTTTCCTCATACCTCTATAGATTAATAAATTAATAAAAATGTATGATGGTCTTTTAAGAGCTGTAATATTTGACTCCAAATACTCCAAGAATATAAGCCATAATGTTTCATTGGTTTGACGAACTAATGAGACACATTTCAGCATTTAGTACTGAAATGCTGCATTCACTAACTTCCATTCGATTTTCGGAAATATTTTTAATAATCTTTCCCCGTCTATTTTACTACAGTACTAGCTCGCATTACTTATCCCCACGTTACTCTTCTATCTTTTCAGGTACGGCGGCATACAGCTAGGCCCCGACAGATTCAGACACATCAACAACGCGACGAGGCAGGTCATACAACAAGCAGGCTTGTTGAAGAAATGACATTTAGCTTCGAACTTAGATGTAAGGTGCGAATATTAATACTGCATTGAAGAAATACCTAGCTTTGTGGGTGGGTTCGAGATTTTGATAGGTAACTATTGTGTGTAGTTTGGTAACAATCAAAGTTTCAAATGTTATAAGGACGTCTTCATTCACATTAGGCGACACTTAAATGAATGCCTTATTAAAAGAGTGCTGGCGGATTTTCAACTTTGGGCGCTGAGCCGAGTGTTAAAAATCCAACAGTTCATGTAGTGTTCATTTCCCGTAAGGAATGGGACGTTCATAAATTTTTTGATAATACAATGTTACTTTAAGGGGGAAGCGCTAAGGTAGCCCGCGAAATTCAAATTTTCTTACGTTTTTTGCAATTTGCTGGTCAGTATTAAGTTGTACCTTGATTACAATATGATTCGCGGTCGTACCAAATGTGTATTTACACAATTATAATCAATTCAATCAGTAATACAACTTGTTAAGTTAGTATAATCCCCAAATGTCAAGATTTCATGAAATAGTCATTCTTGGGGATTACTTGGTCTTAGAGAGTTGTGTTGACGACTTTAATGATTATAAATCTGTAAGTACATATTTGTTACGGCCGCGAATCATATTTCAATCAACGTACAACTTAATACTGACCAGCAAATTGCAAAAAACGTAAAAAAAATTGAATTTCGCGGGCTACCCTGGCGCTTTCGCCTTAAGCGCCAACACTTATTGATAGTAGTGGTCATAAAACGTGTGAATAGGATGGTGAATATCAGTCATCCCGCTCAGACTTCTTATAACCGGTGACTGTTTTGCGCCATTTATTAAGATGAGACACTGTGTTATTAGTACTCTCTAGGATGCGTTGCGGGAAGACTAAGGGAAATTAACCTTATTCGTACGAAGTTAATGATCATATTCGTATGAAACGTTTGATCACGATCGCATAGGAATATGCACATTACCCACATGTAAATAAGATTCATATTCTTATGAAACGCTACTGTGCTTAGTGCGTCTATTTTGTATAGACTGTATTTCTTAGTCAATGTACGGCATAGAGTGCCTTTGTAATACGACTTATTTTTCATTCAGACATATTTATACAAGGTGTAACAGAATAAACGCAAGTCCTGAAAGTAGTTTGTTCATAATTGACTACTGAATCGATATCAGTAACTTTTAATATAAGTATTTTTTCAAATATTATGTATTTTGCCATGCTGACCAGTGATTGAGCCAAAGAAAACTAAATCTTATTTCAAAGCAATAAGACTCAATTTTAAATGCATAAAATAAAGTTAGGGTCAACACGATTTTCTTAATAAGAAAACATTTTCGAAATGTCTTATTTAAAAAAAGTTAACTGGAAATCTCTGTTTCTATGGAAAATTTAAAATCGGTCTAATTTGGCTGTAACACTGTTTTTCGAAAATGTTCTCTACTAACTTTTTAGACCTTTGTATTCTGCATATGCGTATGATGAAGTTTCATTAAAATCGGTTCATTCATTTCGAAAAATATGGGCTTGAAAGTTTGTATGAAATGACGTACGGCGTAAACGCTCTGAAGGTGCCGCTCGTGTATTCGAGCACCGTAGTCAAATACACGGGCAGTACGTTGTCGACGGCTGCAGTTGCCTTTTCTGTTGACGCGTGCCGCTCGTGTGTGTGCACACTAAGGTGTAGATTGTAGAAAATGTTTTGACTGCCATATAAGTTTCTTGGGAAATAAGTGTTTACTATATTAATTTTCTTTTTGACTCTAAGATCCCCATTATTTTTGCAGTTTAACTGAAAAAAACACTTTTGTTTCGAGTCGATTTCGATTCGATCTTGATGCAGTTTTTAAAAATCTTTTTAAGATCCTTCTCTCAAGAGCGGTTTTGTGTTTAGCTCGCGCTTTAGTTGTGGTAACTAAGTTTACAAAAACGATGTGAATGTGTGCATGAAGACGAGTAGACACATACTTCCAACTACGTCATGGTCTCGGACTGTACCGACAGCTCCAGTGCTTACACACCACAGATAAAGATACACCTAGATAATGCAAGAGCAACTACTTCGCGTGCCCAGCTTACGTACAAAAATCGTAAGCCACCACTTTCGTGCTCAGTCCTGTCTACTGCTGGCTGGGTGAGCGTGAGTGCTGGCGCTAGGCCCCGGGGGTGGGGCGAGACGGGTGCCGCACGCGGCCGGCGTCTTTGAATCGATTTGATTGTCCCATCACTAAATACTGCTTGTGACGTCATAGTAGGTAGTCAAAAAATGGCACGCTTGGTTTTCATACAGATCGTGATACTTGCGTTGTCCAGGTCTATCTATATCTGTGTTATACATATATTCACAGTGTGTTTGTGCACTTGGTAAATACAAGCAAGCGCGCGTCGCGTCGCTTCGAGAGATAAAAATACTAGAGAAGTACATGATTATACCCTTGTTTAAGAACTAGCATCAACTTTCGGACTATCTGACTGACTTCTTGACAACCCACACATGTGCCTGTAATAGGTTTAATTGAAATAAACGCTTTTGGCCTTATTACAAAACAAGATTTATCTTTAGACCCAGGTTTAAACCATCCAGCCATTTTTAAATTTCGAACTATAATCCAACGAAGCTAAAGTTCCTATTACAAAAACTGACGATAAACCCGAGTCTAAGTTATCAATTTTGCATTAAGAACTTTACGATTGTCGGAATAAAGTTCAAAATAGAGTAACTGGCTCGAAGGTTTAGGCTAGGTCTAAAATTAGATCTCGTTTTGTAATAAGACGGTTTGAGTTTGAAGTCGATATTATATTTTTTAAAGGCCTAATCTGGCTTTGTGATTTTATTAGATCTCTAGGCTTATGTTTAGGTTACCTATTTTGAATTATTCTATATTACTGAAGTCGGCGAGATGGGCAGACGACATGATGAAGTCGGTTAAAAATCAAGCTCAGAACTAGCTGATGACCCGCTATCTCTACAGTGGGTGAGTTTGAGAAGATACCTTATTACAACAACAAAGATCACTGTGATTTTGACAGACTTGACAGCTGTTGTTGCAACCCAACAGCAACCTTATTGTCACGAGATTAAAGATCATTGTAATATTAACAGTGATATGCAAAATCGGAGGTGAAATAACTGTGAATGGCCTGTAGTCACTCTACACGTCAAGTCAAGCTGGCTATCTCACGACACCGAGTTACAATCGAATTGTTTTTGATTCGAATAAGTGTATCATACATTGATATAATTATTTTCGTAGATACGTGACTCAGTCTCAGGCGCCTGTTCCTACTGAACTGAGTGATTGCCCGTAGTCGGCTTTAGTCGCGCATGGAATATCGTTGATCACACAGCTCAACAATTTCAGCTGTTTATTACAAATGGATTGTAATTGAATACAAATTTAATATGCATTAAGAAGCCATTTCTTGTGATTACTTACCGTTACCACTTGTAATTACAGCCAAAAATGTTAATATGTTAAATATTTAATGTTTGCTTCGAAATGTTTGTTAGAGCGAGATAGATATTACAAACATGTATGAGAGACACGATATGCACGCAACGCTACCACATGCAATGACATTCATAATCGTAAACATTCGGCGGCTAGCGCGATTTCGCTCGCAGAACAGCGCCGGCTCCTATCTCTGTCCTTGTCTATCGGAACTAGGACCGCTTTCCGGAATTAGATATAACCGCTCACAGCGCTCACATCATTCTCACATGCGTTCCGATTTAGATATTACGATTATGACAGCTGAGACACAGTATAAAGATCATACAGTATTGTAACTCGGCCGTAACCTTGAAATAAATGCCTACAGCCGCGCGGTACGTAAACATGCGATAGGGCTGCCCGCCTCCAGCATTTTAATTACATTTGCCTACTTTGTGTTTCCATTTAGTTTTGTTATTGTATTTTACTGTGTGTAGATACATAAATAATAAAATAAATATACTTTTTTATATAAACAAATAAAATACTTTGTGAATTGAATAGGAAGTGTTTAATAAAAATGCGTGTTGTTTTTTGATTGGTAGATTTAATTAAAAATGCATGTTTATGTTTGAATAACAAATCTTATAAATTTGCGACCGAAAAATGTTTGCGCCTCGACTGAGACGTACGAAATGCTTTATTAGGTATTCAATTTTAAAGTATAAAAAATCCGCATGATATTATAAATAAAGCTTAATTAAAAATTGTTGTTGGAAACATGGACAAGGTGGAGAAAAACCTCCTCCTTTTTTGAAGTCGGTTAAAAAGGAATATCTTTTACTTGGTTATAGATACCTGCAGCTACTATAATTTATATGTTTGGTTTTAAATGAAGTTCGGAATATTTCCTCCATTTTTTCTTTATATTCCATAAAATCATCGCTGGGTACAATCAAAAAAGGTTGCGAATTAATCTTATTGTAGTCCGTATATCTTAATCATAGTATAATCTTATTGTAGTCTTGTTGTAGCACAATATAGCCTACTCGTCATATTAAATATGTACTTACTTGAACTTATTTTTAGTGAAAAAATCGCGCGGTTATTGTTATAAAAAATAACACACCGTCCGTTCGTCACTGCGGCACAGTCGCGACTGTCTGCATGCCGAGGTCGAGGCGCGTAGGTATAGCTCGCGTTTCGTCCGTTTGTATGAAGTCGAAATACTGTATGATCTTTATACTGTGGCTGAGAGCTGTCAACAATTCGGAACGCTCGTGAACGCGCTCACAGTACTTACTCAACGTCAAAACGATATTATTATAGTATTTCTTTGTATAAACATCACATTTCTTCTTCTTTGGTTAGATGGCGACTGTCAGCCAGAAGCACAATATCGAAAATGCCACGTTAGTTTAATTTAAAGATGATGCAACTCAAAACAAAACCACACTGACCCATCCTCACACACACACTGTCATTTTTGACAGCGCTCACGGTGATATTGTTCTAGGGCATGGTCGGCGTTTTCGCAAGATGGCGCATGTCAAGACGTCATCTATGACGATTCACGGGACATCGTTACCGTACCGAATTAGCGTGAGCGCTCACGCTAATTCGGTACGGGTTTAAGCACGCTCACATCGATTATTTCCCAACTCGGAACGTAGGGTAGGTTTGCGACTATGATCACAGAACAGAATGTTTCGGTGCATGTAGTCGTGATCCCAGATTTAGTGATTGCCATGTTAGCGCGTCACATATCTTCCTCCTTTTAATATATCAGCATGCAAACCATCATAATAATTTTATCGAATCCAACTCGATTCGATTCAGAACTTGAAAATATCTGGAGAAAGTAATGCAAAAAATAAAATACGTTTAAAACAAACCGTTTGGTATAAAACTTTGTACTTTAGATTACAATTAATATTTACAAAATATTTTCATGATTATGTTTGTGCTATCTTTTATTGTTCCTTGCATTGTTATCTGTTGTTTTAACTGTTATACATTTCTTGTCCAAGAACTTCAGGAGATCCTGTAAATAAATGAATTGATATTATAAGACAGATGATATTAAACAATTGAGTTTAAGAAAATGCTTTTAATTATTTCTCGACACACCTGATAAATATTAATCTAGGGGGCGTTATCTGTCCTAACTTTTGGGGTATTTAGGCCGGTCACACACTACAACGCGCCACGTGACGGGGGACAGTAACGGGCCTCCGCGCGTGATTTTTTTACGTACAAAATGCCGTTTCCGGGCGGGGAATTTAGCTGCTTTTACCGCGCCCCGTCGCGTGGCGTGTCGTAGTGTGCGATCCGCTTTAGGAGATCAAAGATTGCAATAGCTACATTGCACAGATTCGCGATGGGGTTTCTAGAAAGAGGAATAATTTCATTATTACACTTCGGTAGGCCATAGCCTACCGAAGTGTAATAATGAAAAAGAAAAAATAATAATAATGAACATTTTCTGACTCATATGTCTGAAAATTTATGGATATTTTTATTTGTTGTCTACTCTATTGAATTTTTTTAACGAAAATATAAAATAACAGTTCTGAGTCGGAAAAGAAAAGAAATCTATCGAGATGAAATGAACCATTAATAATTGAGAATCCCCTGTGATACAAATAGTGGGCTCAGGCGCAAAACGTCTCTTTCGCAAAATGTCCCCTGGTAGTAAAACGTCTCTTTCGCAGAATGTCTCTTTCGCAAAATGTCTCTTTCGCAGAATGTCTCTTTCGCAGAATGTCTCTTTCGCAAAATGTCGCACCAGGGACTTAAGAATAAAAATTTTATTTTCAAAACAAAAAATCATTTATTAAAATTATAGTGCAATTATGATGTTAAAATGTTGGTACTTAAATTTACTTAAGTATGTATTCCAAATAAAAAAAAATATTTTGATACAGTTAAAAATAATATTTTGGTACAATTTAAAGTTCAGTGATGGCAACATTTATAATAATATGTGAGGGTAGTTAGAAAACCACCACCCAGAGCGGGAGGAGTCATTTGATGATTTACCATCCCTAAAAAAAAAAAAAAAAAAAAGGGTAGTTAGAAAAAACTTATAAATGTATGAGTCATTCATTATTGCCGAGCTGTGTTTTGTCTGTTACTTTTTATTGAAAAACAGTAGTGAATTTGAGTTTAAATTATGGATCAAGAAATCGAATACATTCGTATTTTAGTGCGAAGATTTAATTTTTTTATTATTCATGAAAATGATAACAAAAGTTAATTTCAGTGCCACAATTAAGATATAAGTTCATTTGATATGTCATATAAACATATATTTTTTAGTCATTTTAAAAATGGTATAAAAAATATTTTCATTTGCAATACTTAGTTAATGTTTAGTTACTATTAGTCATAGCTCCTATTATCTTATCTGTGGATATGTTACTAACAGTATTTATTTAACACTAAAATACTAAATTAAATGACTAACTAACGTACTATACAAATAAATACAAAAACAAAGGACATTTAGGCGTCGAAGTACTCGTCCGCATCGCTGTCATCCGGAAACGTGCCCAGAAAACTGGCAGCATTGCCACGTTGAATGGCAATGCTAATTCTTTGGCCAAAGAACGACCCGGTCACGTGAAGTGTCGACCAGCCGGCGAGAAATTTCCTTAAAAAGGAGACGCGCACTCGGGCCCCATGACCCGAGCGTTTCGACCCCAAACGGCTCAAAGCTGTAGTTTCCAATAAGGTTACAGTAATTGCGCCGTTTGAGGGTCTCAGCAGCCGCAGCAGCGGCGCCAGCACAGCCCGCCGTGCTTGCTTCCCTTACTAACAGTATTGATTCTTTTGATCTAAATTTTGAATGTGTGTAAAATGTTTGATACCTATTAATATTGTTTTTATTTGGAATACATACTTAAGTAAATTTAAGTACCAAAATTTTAACATCATAAGTGCACTATAATTTTAATAAATGATTTTTGTTTTGAAAATCAAAATTTTATTCTTAAGTCCCTGGCGCGACATTTTGCAAAAGAAACATTCTGCGAAAGAGACATTCTGCGAAAGAGACATTATGCGAAAGAGACATTCTGCGAAAGAGACGTTTTACGACCTGGGGACATTTTGCGAAAGAGACGTTTTGCGCCTGAGCCAAATAGTGCATACGCAAAATATGTACGGTCAACCGTCAGTGGTAAAGCTAGAACTACGAAAGGCACCCTTATTGTAATGATATAAAGGCGCTGTCAATATAAAATGGACACTATGGACGTTTGGTGGATTAAACATAGTTTTTCAATAATATAAATTATAGTCTCACCTTAGGATCATACCGGTGTCCATATCCAACCAGATCTTTATGTATCACATCAATGTTGACTGGCTCGTACTTGAGTATCGCTTCCCTCAAAGATCGCCGACTTAATACGTAGTTGTGAAACGCTATATGCAGAGGTACGCGGCATGAGTGTACCTGTTGAATTTTAATACATATTTTTTAAAGGTGGTCATGTTTCTTCTTATTTTTTTACAATTGAGAGGACATTCACCAAAACTAGTGTAGAAATCCTACAAGTTTTTCAAATATGTTAAGTAAAGGAGTAAAGGAACTGGTAAAAAAGAAACCCAGTATTCGGAAGTTCATCATCATCTGCCTAGCCTTTTCCCAACTATGTTGGGGTCGGCTTCCAGTCTAACCGGATGCAGCTGAATACCAGTATTTTACATGGAGCGACTGCCTATCTGACCTCCACAACCCAGTTACTGGGTAATACGATACCCCTTGGTAAGACTGGTTGTCAGACTTTCGGGCTTCTGACTACCCGTAACGACTGTCAAAGATCCACGAATGACAGCCGGGACCAACGGCTAACGTGCTTTCCGAGGCACGGAGGGGTCTCGGTATGTAAAGATGGTCACCCATCCACAGACCAAGCGCGGCAAGCGTAGCTTAACCTGATCGATCGACCTGAGCGGCTTTTATTATTTAGCCATGGGCCCCTCGACCCAGTATTCGGAAGTTCAATTTAAATAAAAAATAGATTGACTTATAGCCAACATACAGTGGATTTTTAATGTTCCTAAGGCTCAGTGCAGACCGACAGGAGCAGAGAGCAAACTATTTTCTGACATTGAAAAAGGAACTTAGTGTTTAGTTCCACAAAGTGAAAAGTTGTACAAACATCGACGCAGACATCAAGAGGGGCTTAAATTCCACTTTATGCTACTAATAATAAAGTTTAGTATCTGCTGTCATCATAGAATCCTATGCCCTAAGCTCTCGACCTTCCCTCCTTGGATAAAGTAACCAACAGGTAATAATTATTTACCTTAGCTTTCTCCCTCTTCTGAAACACCCAATCATCAGAACTGCAATCAACACTCTTAACAACTGCAACTTCACTTGTTACTTCATAACCACAGAAATCTGTAACTTCTTTTATTTCATCAGTCTTTGAAGAAGATTGTGCAGACAAATTATCTCTATCTCTTTCTAACACATTAGTCTTTGTAGAAGATATTGCAGAGAATCTATTATTTTCTCTTTCTAACTCATCAGTCTTTCTAGGCGAAGCTTGTAGTCTTGCTTCATGCGTTGGCTTCTTATAAACGAATTTTCTTGAAGATTTCACTGGTGTTTTTGTTTTTGAAGATGCTTTTATTTTAGGAGATGCTGGCGACAAAATATCTCTATCTCTTTCAAACTCATCAGGTTTTATAGGAGATGGTGCAGAGAATATATCTCTATTTCTGTCTAACTTATTGGTCTTTCTAGGCGAAACAACTAGTCTTGTTTCACGACTTGGCTTCTTATAAACTAATTTTCTTGGAGATTTAACTGGTGTATTTGAAGGTGAGTTTATAGGAGATGTAACAAGTTTCTGCGGTGAAGATTCTTGTGTGTATGTGTTTGTTCTTGGTTTCTTAGAAGGCGATGGTTGATCCTCGTCTACCAGCTGTTGTATTGTGGGATGTGTTTGGTTGTAAAGGTGCGTGAGGATTTGTATAGCTGGAAATGTAAAAATTTTCTGAGTTTAAATGATAATCGGTCTGAACAAAAATGAATTTTGAGATGATCGTACTAAAGCAACTAAACTACGGGCGAGCCATAACACTGCGGTTTCATTCGGAACAACGTGGTTCTCACTTTAACAACGAAGCAACAACTGTAACAAGTCCGCGGTAAAGAGCAGTATTGGATCAGGCCCTATAAGCGAAAAGCTTCGAGATTGCATGTCGGAAAACAAATTGCATTTCATGTTTTTTTTTTACGCGGCAACCTAATTATTTTTCTAAAATAAAAGTAGCCTAAGTTACTCGTTATAACATTACCTATCTGCCAGTGAAAGTCCCGTCAAAATCATTTCAGCCGTTTCGGAGATTAGCCGGAACAAACAGACAGACAAAAATTAAAAAAATAAGAACCGTATATGCTTTCAATGCGTTTAGTAAAAAGCTGGTATTTGACATTACAAACAGACACTTCAATTTGATTATAGTTCATCATCATCATTTCAGCCGAAAGACGTCCACTGCTGGACATAGGCCTCCCCCAAGCACCTCCACTTCGACCGGTCCTGTGCTTCCCGCATCCAACGGGTTCCTGCGGCCTTCACAAGGTCATCGGTCCACCTTGTGGGAGGCTTTCCAACGCTACGTCTTCCGGTACGCGGTCGTCACTCCAGAACCTTTCGGCCCCGTCGGCCATCTGTTCTGCGAGCAATGTGCCCTGCCCACTGCCACTTAAGTTTGGCAATTCTTCGGGCTATGTCGGTTACCTTGGTTCTCTTGCGGATCTCCTCATTCCTGATTCGATCACGCAGGAAAACTCCAAGCATAGCCCTCTCCACTGCCCTTTGGGTGACTTTTAGCCTTCTTATAAGGCCCATTGTGAGCGACCACGTTTCAGTTCCATAAGTCATCACTGGCAACACACACTGGTCAAAGACTTTCGTCTTGAGACACTGCGGTATGTGGGACGAGAAGATATTGCGTAGCTTCCCGAACGCTGCCCAGCCGAGTCGGATTCGTCGATTGACCTCTTTCTCGAAGTTAGACCTACCTAACTGGACAGTTTGTCCTAGGTAAACGTACTCGTCCACGACTTCGAGTGTAGCGTCTCCGATTTTTATGAGAGTGGGTGTTACATGGGCATTTGACATGACCTTCGTTTTGTCCATGTTCATTTTAAGACCCACTCTTTCGGAGGCTCTACTGAGGTCATCGAGCATTGTACTGAGGTCCTCCATAGTCTCAGCCATGACTACGATGTCGTCGGCAAACCGAAGGTGAGTTATGTACTCGCCATTGATGTTGATGCCAGCTCCTTTCCAGTCCAGAACCTTGAAGACATCCTCCAGTGCAGCTGTGAACAGTTTCGGAGAGATAACGTCTCCCTGTCTCACACCTCGCTGCAGAAGGATAGGTTTCGAGGCCTGATCCTGGAGTCTGACTGACATAGTGGCGTTTTCGTACAGACACTTCAGCACTTCGATGTACCGATAGTCGATCTGGCACCGTTGAAGAGACTGCATCACAGCCCATGTCTCGATCGAATCAAAGGCTTTCTCGTAGTCCACAAACGCTAAGCAGAGAGGCAGGTTATATTCTTCGGTCTTCTGTATAACCTGTCGCAGCGTATGTATGTGGTCTACGGTGCTAAAGCCTTTACGGAATCCGGCTTGTTCGGGAGGCTGGAAGTCGTCAAACCTGCGCGCGACACGGTTCGTGATGACTCTCGAAAACAGCTTGTAGACATGGCTCAGGAGTGAGATGGGCCTATAATTCTTAAGGAGGGCATTATCGCCCTTCTTAAAGAAAAGTATCACCACACCTCTGTTCCATGCCTGTGGTGTTTTGCCCTCGAGTATGACGGAACCAAACAGCTTCTGAAGGGCCTTCAGAACGGGGTTTCCGCCGGCCTTCAGCAACTCGGCCGTAATTCCGTCATCACCCGGTGCCTTGTTGTTTTTGAGCTGCTTCAGAGCCATCCTAATCTCGTACAGGCTGACGTCCGGGATGTCTTCGGTATAGTGCCGGGTCAATCTAGCTCTTGGGTCGTTTGCCAGATTCATAGCGGGGTTATTTGTTGACGTGTATAACTGTCCATAGAACCTCTCGATCTCTCTCAACAGCTCAGGTTTGTCGGATACGATCTTGCCATCATCGGTCTTCAGTCTCGTAAGCTGGCTCTGCCCAATACAGATCTCTAGCAAAGACCTTGCAGCCTTTATTTCGCTCTATCGCGTCCCTAATACGATCTGTATTAAAACGGCGAAGATCGCTTTTCAAGGCCTTAGAGATCCGTCTATTGAGTTGCCGGTAATTTAGCGCATCATCCGTAGACTGCAGGATCATATCGCGCCTCTCCTTCATGAGCCGCAAAGTAGGATCAGAGAGCTTCTTTTTTGAATTCGTACGGCGGGTCTTGAAGATCTTAGACCCGACCGTATGGATAGTTTCCACGAAGCCATCGTTATAATCGTCCACGGAGCTCCCTAGGCATTCGAAACGATTCTGGAGTTCGAGCTGAAAGCTCTCGAGGGTTTGGATCTGGATCGGTGCTGGACGGAGCGTAGACTTCATCAGTCGAGATCTTTCCAGCTTGATATTTAGTTCAATGTGCCTCTTACCATACAGTGATCACTTCCGGTTTTCACCGCGTTGATTACAGAGACATCATTGAATACCTGCTTCTTCGTCGACATAATGAAGTCAATCTCATTTTTAGTTGCACCATCCGGGCTCTGCCAGGTCCACTTTCTATGCTCACGTTTTCTGAAGAAGGAATTCATCATAAAGAGGCCTTCCTTCTCCATAAAACTGGCCAGTAGGTGGCCCCGGTGGTTCCGGCGTCCAACTCCAAATTGTCCCACTCGCAGCTCATCATCGTTACGTTTACCCAGTTTCGCGTTAAAGTCCCCCATGACAACGGTAAAGTGAGTTTTAGAGCCATGCATGGCTCTGGAAATATCCTCATACATGGTCTCTACCTCATCGTCGGGGTGTGACGAGGTCGGGGCGTAAACCTGTACGACCTTCAGCGAATACCTTTCGGATATTCTGAGTATAAGGTACGCCACCCTGGTCGACACACTCTCGATCTTCACCACGTTGCTCACAAGGGACTTATGGACGATAAACCCGACACCACCTTGGGACTGCTGGTTGCCCTCCCGGAAATAGTGCAAGTTTCCGGATTTGAGGATTATCGAGTCCTCCCCCTCTCTTCGGACTTCAGATAACCCCACTATACTCCATCGTATCTTGCTCAATTCTTCCTCGAGTTCGGTGATCTTCTCGTCGGTCCGGAGTGTACGCGTGTTGTACGTTGCCAGGTCCAGTTTTCGGTGATTGTGGTAACCGGATCTCTTCCGGGGATTCTTAGCACCCCTTGCCTCACCGTGGCCTTGGCCGCTACCGCAAGCAAGGGTAGGCGGGCCGCCGGGTACTAGGGGCCTAGTGTTTTTTGTGCTTGTCATTCTTGGGGGGGGTTTGCCATAATCGCCACGCTTGGCAGGCGGGTTGGCGATCGCAGTATAGTATGGTGGTGGCATGCATAGAGAAAGCTGCTGCCCATTCTCCGGTACGACCCTTAGTCGCCTTTTACGACACCCACGGGAAGTATGGGGTGGTGCTATTCCTTAAGTCCGACACCACACAGACTCCGACACCACACAGACGTATAGTTAAGTTTTCAAAATGAACTTACCTCTTTTTCTTTTAAAAGGTTTCAACCCATATCTATCCAGCTCTCTGTTCCGTTGCGGCGTAGACATTGATGCGAAATCCGCCATTGGCGTTACATCGACAGTCTTGATAATATACTCACTATTTTTAGGAGTTTTAATATTAATTATACCATGATTACTTTTAAGAACTTCTTGAACTTTTATTGGACTTATTCCTCCAGCTTTATCTATTTCAAATTGTGTTGTTTCCGTAATTTTCGTTTCAGTCTTTTTCACATAAACTTCAGGAAGAAAACTGTCCTCAACAGTAGCATTTTTATTTTCAGTAAAATATGGTTGGCATCCTTCACTCAATGATTTTTTAAAACTTCCAAGTTTAGTCACATTATCCAAAACAGATATACCGCCAAATTCGAAATTGTCTCTTGGAAAATCTCGCGCCGAATTGTAAAGGGAATAGTCCAATTCCTTATCTGAGATTTGAAATACTTTGGAGTTTTGACTTGAATTTATATCAACATCATTATTTTCATATACAATTTTTATATCATTGGGGACCTCAGATTTGGACGAATCGTATTTTAAGTCCAAACTTTTATCTTTCTCACGTCCTTTGACGAAAATGTCTCTTGAAAAATCACGCCGCGATTTGTGAAGAGAATAGTCCAATTCCTTATCTGAGATATGAAATACTTCGGAGTTTTGACTTGAATTTATATCAAGATCATTATTTTCATATATAATTTCTATATTATTGTGAATCTCAGATTTGGATGAATCATATTGCCCTGTTGGGCTACTATCTTTCTCACTTTCTCTAAAGCTTTCACTGTCATTAATATAGTCTTCTATTATAATTTCATCATAGTCTATTGATATATTGTCTTGTTTTCCAAGACTACTATTGTTTGGAACATTTTCCAGTACTGCGATTGGTCTTTGAGACATAAGTATTTCTTCAGAAGAACTTGAACCTTGGGTTAAATCTATGTCTTCATTGAATTCTTTTGTTTCATTATGAGAACTATTATCCTCTTTAGATAGATCAGAATTCTGTTCAACTTCTTTACTACTTTCAGTGTTTGCTGAATGGTCGTGAATAAAATCTTCATAAAAACTGTTACTACATGATTCTGTATTTCCTACCTTTACAGGACTTGGATTATATTCTATAGAAGTATCTTGAGCTTGTGTTAAGTCAAAAACTTGACTTAGCGCTTCATTCCCAAAGAAAGATTTTTGAACTTTACCATTGGCAATATATTCGTCCTTGTCAACTATAATAGTATCATCTAAGGATGCTTTAGATTGCGAGTTGGCTACATCAACTAAAGGTAGACTGGTGTCAGTGGAATTAGAAGATTGAGTCAAATCCATACTTTCTACTGCTTTTTTAACTGGAGTTTGGATATTTGCTTCTATATGTATTTCTTTATTATCTTCATTGGCACTTTGAGTTAAATCAATGTTGTTTTTTGCCTTTTGACGTGAATCTGTATTTGGATGGTTTGAAAGTACTGTTATTTGATGATCATCTGTAATATTCTGACTAATGCTATCTGTAGCATTTTGTTCTGCATCATTAGGAAAGTTTGTACTTACATTTACTACATTATCTATGTTAATACTATGATCTTTCATTGCACCCTTGTCTTCAGGACTCTGTGTCAAATCTATCTCTTTCAATTCCTCACGTATAGGTTGTGAGGAACCTACAATACAGTCAGTAATTTCCATAAAATCATTTGACTTTCTTTTAGTTACATTTTGAGACAGCTGAATACATTTCTCAGAATTTTGTGATGGAATATTAGCACATTGGGTTAAATCCATGTAATTTCCTTGAGAAAACACTTTTGTTTTATGTTCTTGTGATAGAATAACTGTAGGTTTTGTAGTTTCCATTATGGATGATAGTTCCTCATCAAAAATATCTGGAGAACAACTTCTGTATTGTTGAGTAAAAGTTAGCTTGTTACTAGTTTCTACATCTATTACTTCAATAGAAGAACTATATGTTTGTTTGATAGGTGATATTATCTCAATTTCCTCACTTACCAGTGTTTTGTCTACAAATAGTCTCTTTACTGGTGATCTTATATCCAACATTTTGACTGGGGATTCCATAATAAATCCTTTTTGGACTGGTGATTTATTCTCAGTGACACCAACTTCATGAATATTACATCTTTTATCTTCACTTACTGTAAGTTCTTCTTCTTCTATTACAATTTTCGGTACATCACATTCTTTATATTTCTTCCTATATTCAATTTCTTTGGAAGCAAAGATATCTTTAACAGATTTGATTGGCCCACTTAGTATGATATCTAGCTCATCAGCTGAGCAATCAATATCTTTGAAATTCATTATAAAAGTATCAATACACTTAGGACTTTCAGGCCTACCAGGAATTTCTGCCCAATCTCTTAGTAAAGAACCGTTGGTTGTAGATTTTTCAACTAAATTATTTACATAGAATATGTTATTATCTTTCATGCATTCATATGGAATATTTGAAGCTATGTAGAAAACTTTCGCATCAGATTCTTGATCATTTGAGCTATTTTGTTCTATCTTTGAATGATCAAGATTCTCAAACAATATTCTTGTATATTTGCTAGTAATATTCTGATGTTTCTCTTCCTCTTTAACAGTAAGAAGTTTATAATTCTTTCTATACTTTTTAGTCTTCTTACCAGCGGTTATTTTAGCTTCAGGTACTTTGAAACCGTATTCTTGTAAAGTTTTCCTTATTTTTGTTACTCTTTGTTGAGATGATAATGCCTGTGAGGTTTCAGGGATACTAGATTCAGTTTGCAGTGATTTCGACAATGCTATAGCTAACTGCAGTTGTTCCGAATCAATGTCTAAACCAGACTTTTTACAGACAGTATCAAACTCTTTGCTATAAGTTACTAATTCATTTTTCTTTCCTTTCAAAGCTGTTCTTATATCTTTCTGACCCTTGATGCGTTTAGTTACCTTTCTAGTCTTAGGTTTTGCAGGTTTTTCAGCTGGTTTTGGACCTTTACAAGTTTTCTTTGCTTCTTGAAAATCTGAAAGACTCTCATCCATATCAGTCTGGCCAGTAAAATATTTGCTTCTAACGCTTTCACTGAAACGGAACAAAAATAAAACAAATTATACATTTAACTGTTTTATTAACTACAAAATAAATAACAATTTACATTATTTTTAATTACCTATTACTATTTATGCTCATAATATCTATTTGTCTGGTTGATCTGGCCTTTGGCTTTCCTCCATGTATTTTCTGATTGCGTCTCCTGTACGGTTTGGCAGCCCGCTGGCGATCATGAGTCTTCTTTCTACCTCCTCTATAGGGTCTTCGTATAATCCGTCCACTGCCGCTCGTATATTTTTCGTCACTGGGCTAAAACTAAAAATGAAAATAGACAACTATTTTTTTGGCTGTAAATCGAGAATTTGAGTTTAAATAATAGACACAACAATTACAATTTACAAGCTAACACTAAAAAATATATATGAAAACTAACCCTGTACACTTAATAAAAAAACCTCCTCCTTTTTTGAAGTCGGTTAAAAAAAAGGCAATAATAAATGGGCCAGAGGGTCGTTTTACCAAATATAGAAAGATTATTGCAGTAGGACAATGATAACAAACAGGTTATTTTTAGACTGACATGTAGTAACTTGAATATGAACTGGAGCGATATTATGGTCAGTGGGTCGTCTTAGGGGCTCAATAATATGTGCAACAAAGGCTGTTGTGTTTGACAAGTCATTGAGGTCATCATAATATTTTGAGTGATACGGAGCCGATGTTTGTGAACTGCGCTCAAATGCAATTTATAACCTCAAAAAATTACAATTTAAGAATGGCTCATTACTCAATATACATACTGGAAAAACACTCCGATTATTAATCCAACACTTATTAAGCCTACACCAAGGATATTCCTGAATTTTGAGGCTGGTGTTCCTATTATTTTTCTAGGCTTCCAGTCTGACGTATCGACACCAATCGCCATTTTTAGTTTTCGTTCCGTTTCTGTTTACTGTTCGTTCTGCGTGCGCTATGAATGTTAGTCGAATGACAGGTAAATAACTGATATATCATTTGAATTATACGAAAACTGGGTTTATTTTCTTTTAATAGACACAATTGCACTCCTTAAATTCAGAACATAATAAATTCTTTTAGAATGCAAGAAAACGAAACCCTAAAAAAATTTAAAACCCTAAAAAAATTTAAGCGTTGAGTGTTACGTTGCGTTGAAAGGGATGAAAAATTTATTGATTACTAAAAAATGTCAAAAACATCTGTTTGGTTTTAACGTACCTATATCGTGTCAGGTTTTGTTTATTTTTTCGATCTTTTCCTTGTTTGTTTTGTTGTAAATTCATCAAAATATGTCTTTACTACAGAATTTGTCGTATAAAGAATACCAAAAGGCTTTAGAATTAAGTTTGCATCAGTGCGAAATAATAGCAAAACTAGCGAAGATAAATTACAAAATTGAATTGTAAGTTCCTGTTTTCAGTATCTACGAAAGATAACATGTGGTATACATTACTTTTACTCTTTAAAATTTTCAGGATAACATTTACCGCCTCCAAGAAACCAGGTGAAACACTAATAAAAGCCTTAGATCGCTATGGACTCTCCGCAAAAAATTACAAGCAACTTGTTACCGAGTCCTACAATGTTAAAACTATTACCACTTTCTACAAACCGCAGTCCAAAGTGGCTATTCTAGTGGCAAATGAAAAATACATACATTTGTCTAAACTAGCCACTCCGTCAATAGACTGCGATTCATTAGCCTCGCATTTGAAGAATATAGGTTTTATTGCTATAAAAATAAAGAATAGTACAAGCGCGATTTTGAAAATTATTTTGTCAAACATTTTTGATCTGTTGGAAGAAAACTCTTATTGTAAGTACCTACATATCCAAAATTATACATACATTATAGTACATTAATATTTTCTTATTGGTGTCTTGATTAAGTTGTCTCGGTAAGTGACAAGACAACCTCTTAGGGACAGAGTTGCCTAAAAAAGAATAAGAGCAAGTCTCTTATTCTTTTGAGGAAATATATTAAATATGGGCACAGAATATTATGTATTTAAAACAGGTTACAACTCACTGACACACTGACTCAACCTTGATTGCATTACATCCTGTATCTGCTGTGGTGTATATATTCATTGGTCACTATGATAAAAATATTAAATCAGTAATTTTTATTGTTCAGCATTAAATTTCATGTAGTTTCTAATATTGTAATGAACTAAATGTTGTAACTAAATGTTTTAATTTCACTATAAGTACAATATTCTATTTCCAGGTTTTTTCTTCTACGCTGGTCACGGTTGCCAGCTATGCAACACAAAATGCATGTTAGGAATCGACTGCCCTGAAGAAAACATCAATTTAGACCACTGCATTACTGAAAACTTTGTGCTAAATGAAATGGCGGGATGCAAACCTGAACTGGGAATACTAATTATGGATATGTGCAGGGTTCATTTGGACAGGTAATCATTTCATGACTGAACTCATTCAGCCTTATTACAAAAAAAGTAACTGATTAGCTTAAATACTTGTCTTATGAAGAAACTGAGCAACTTATTGTTTCATAAACACGGTAGACACACACACACCCCCACACACACATACACACTTCACCCCACCTACACTCTACACTCTACATTTATACTACATAGGAACCTCCACATAGAGTCTATTCCATTTTTATTCCTTTTTTAAATGTTTTTAATTAACTCTTTTAATTATTAATTAGCTTTCTTTGGGAAGTCTGGAACAATGTCTTTGTATATTATTTTGAGTTGGGCGTTGATAGCTGCGCCACAGTATCTTACTTTTGTGGCTATCTTCGTTTTCCTTTGTAAATTGTAACTTATGTTGTTCCAAGTAAACTTTATTTTATTTATTTTATTTTAAAACAAAGGTTTTCTTTAGACCCAGGTTTAAACCATAGAGCTTGTTTGAATTTTGAACTTTATTCCGACAGTGTTAAAGTTCTAATTACAAAAATTGACGTTAAAACTGAGTCTAAGTTGTCATTTTTGTATTAAGAACTTTCCCGCAATCAGAATAAGGTTCGCAATGCAATATAATAACGCTTGCAGGTTTGGGCATGTACTAAAGTCAGAACTCGTTTTGTAATAAGACGGATTGGGTCCAGATTGCAGAAGCAGAATTTAATTCAAAATCTTACCTTAGAGACTAGATAGATCATAGGTACTCAACGTGGGCAAGACCCACAACGAGTGCCAGAGAGGGGCAGTAGAAAATTCAGAGAAAATTACATATCCTATTTTAACTATAGGTAGGTACATATAATAGTAATATTATATAGTCGTAAAATAGGCCACAGTTATATTTAAAGTATTTAAACATGTAAACGTTTAAATACTTTTACTGTGGTGTGGTAATAGCTGTTTAAGATTCGCGACAGATGGTACTTAAGTGAAAAAAAAGGGGTCTCGAAAAAAAAGTGCTCAAAGTGGTGGTGAGCAAAATAAGGTTGAGAACTTATGGGCTAGATCCTGATTTAAGGCACCTTATCTATTCCCAAGACTTGAAACATGAATAGACAATCTTTAGACGCTAAAATAGTCATGCTCAGTGTCTTGCTTTCTATCTCATTTTATTTATTTGTGATGAGTATTGAATAACTACCTAAATAATGACGTCATTTGCACTACTTATCTACTTACTCATATTTAGCCAGCGGCGGCCCTAGAATTTTTCTTAGGTGGTGCAAAATCTTAACAAGGCGCCCTCTATATACCATATTCCTATGATATATGCATAATTATGCAGTTTCTTGCTTGCTTGTGTACCTACGTCACCAGGCGTCAGTCATTGATGATAGTAACTTACTATAAAGCCGATTGTCGAGGCGCTGAAATCAACCAAAATGCGACTACCAGTGGTGGTCGCATTTCGGTTGATTTCAGCGCCTTTCCCTTGACGGCCCCCGGTGCCGTCGCACCGCTCGCACCGCCCTAGGGCCGCTACTGTCCTCACCACAGACGTAAAAATAACGCTGCGAGATTTTATCGCGCACTGGATTTTCGACTCTCGATGTTGAGCCGAAGATTGAGAATCCAACAGAGCACATCCCAGGGCGTCAAAAGAACAAACTGTTAGATTTTAAACTCTCGGCGCTAAGCAGTGCGTTGAAAATCCAGTGCGCGAAAATATACAGGTTGTTAGGTTAAACGAGGGACACTTTGAGGGAAGTTAGTACTCATAAAAATGAGCAACTTTTACTATAGGCCCGAACCTGAAATCGCAAAAAAAAAAATCAGCTGTTCAGCGCCCTGCGGGTCCAATATAATAACGGGTTCAGGATGTTGATGGGGCTGCCCCGTTTCTGCAGTGCATCGGGTATGTTTGCACAAGCACACGTCGATGGCTTCCACGCCATCGTCAGACAGAAATCTGCCTCTTTGCTCTGCAGAACGCGGGGGAGCTCCAACTCCATCCTGAAGACCATAGCAGGGAGGTTCGAGTCTGCTATTAGGTGATGTTGTTCGAAGATGTATTTCGAACAACAGCCTTGTTTCCAAATAGATAATAAGTTTACTAACATAGGTATCTTAAGTTATCTTTTTGTATACTAACCCATATGGATGCTGCTTATCCGAAATAAAGATTATTTTATTATTTATAGTACATTTTGACGAGCTATGCGAACATAAATGTAGGAAACGGCTGATTTTTTTTTCGCGATTTCTGGGTTATTCCCATATTAAAAGTTGTTCATTTTCATGAGTACCTACTAACTCCCCTCAAGGTAACTCGCTCTTGGCTAATACTTACAACTTTACAGGCAAACAAACCCCCAAATCTATGCCACAATCCACACAGTAGAAGACTATAGAGCCCACAAAAACTTACTCATCATATACTCAACTCAGTCATCGCAAGCTGCATACGAAGTCCTACAAATAGAATGTTCAACCACCATCAATACGGATGAGACTTATGAGTTGAAGACTGGTGATACGGACAAGATTGTGCCGGGAGCCAGCCAGTATGTTAATGCGTTGTGTTCGAGGTTGAACGATGATCAGGATGTTAGCAGTTTGCTGGATAAGGTTCATGAAGGTGAGGAATTGTTTTTATATTTAAAATAAGTAGGTCATAGTCTAACAAGATTATAATAGTATCTTCAATAGTTTTTAGGGCCAGATTAAGGGCTGATTTTTCCTGCGCCAGATATTTTTATCGGAGGACTAGTTTTGAATTTTTGACAGTTCTTCCATAAAAAAACTGTCAAGACGTCAATTTTATTCCACAAATAAAAAATTATTATCTGTCGATTGAAAAAGGAGCCCTTAATCTATTAGGATAAGGCTAGGGTAATTCTACTAAAAAGGCTAGGCTAATACAAATTGGTTGTTTAGCCAAAAATGTATGTACTTAATTACTTACTAGAAATAGCTTACAATATTTTTTATGACCATCAATAATACCGACTTGTTTCAGATGTCGAAAACTCGCTGAAGAAGCAAAGGCCTATAAAAGTGCAGTGTGGCGTTGCAAAGAGATCTTTGTATGATCCTACAACAGGTTGGTATCAACAACAGTAATTCTGGCGCCATTTTTGTTGCATAGTGCCATAAACTAAAATGTATTAAAATCTTAGTTTCCATTAATTTGATGTTATTTCAACAAGACCGAATATCCACTTTATGCTATGGTAAATTAAGTTCAATTCAGAATGACCACTATTGAAAGTCATAAAAATGTTTAAACCTGTAAGGCAAACTGAACTTTATGTGTGGGGTTTAAAGTTGTTTTTCCAATAACACATTATCTTATATGTTTGAAAAGTAAATTGCGAACGTAGTATTTACTGTAGATATAGACACAAATCAGATTGATCTATTCAGATCAAATGTATTCCATCTAGTAGTCTTATGAATGGTGCTAATAATTTTATTACTCTTATCTTTTTACAGGCGATACAGAGACGCTATTGAACAACTTGCGAGAAGCGATGCAAGATTACAAAGAATATTGCGTAGTATTTTAAGTTGAAGTAAAATTTAAGAAAATATGGTGCTAAAATGTGATCTTTTATAAAAAACGTTTCTTCTAATATCTGCCATAAAGGGCTTGCTTTTATTCATAAGATTATTTTTAGCATACGCGCATGGTTATCTCACTCGCACAGTCGTTACAGCTGTCTTGTCTTCCAGCCGTTTGGTTGTGTGACCTTACCAAAAGTGGCAATATTAAACTGCCATGGCAAAGTCAAATAACTTTATATCTGTAAGTATTTTATAAATAATACAAAATTAAAAACAATTTAACTGCATTTATTTTACACTGACTGAAGCTTCATATATCATCCAGTGATCGGAATAGGTAGAGCTATTTAGGTTCATTGACCGCAAACATTGATGTTAATATGGATATTCCACGGGCTTCCGACTGATACTACGGGATTTTTACGGGATTTTATTGTCGCTAGAGTGACGCACCTGTTTTTGTCTCTTTCTGCGCCACTAGAATTCAATTCTTTACCAACAGTAACTTCGAAACTAAACTTAACTTTGTAACTAAAAGGGAATATCCATATTATTCTAACCTATGGCAAGTACATAAAACAGCTCTACCTATTCCGATCTATGATCCATAACTAAAAAACACCAAAAATATTATTTCTTTATTAACGAGTGTGGCTGGAAGTGGTTCACGATATTAACCCACCAACTGTCTTCAACACCTTTCGTGAACTCTCTTATAAATCTGTAGTTTAGTATGAATATCTTGTCTTGATATTCTGGCTGTACACTGTAAGAAAAAAACAATAGTCATAAGAATTGGATTGTGGAATTCTTGGACGTAAACTAGGCTAACTTCATACTGGGCACTAATTGACTGTGACCACTTAATGATTCCTTCCTTCGAAACCACGTTAATCACATCAGCTAATAACGTATTCTCTATGATAAAATGAACGAAACCGCTATCAAAGTGATCCTATAAGGGTTCCGTACCCAAAGGGTAAAAACGGGACTCTATTACTAAGACTTCGCTGTCTGTCCGTCCGTCTGTCTGTCACCAGGCTGTATCTCAAGAACCGCGATAGCTAGACAGTTGTTTTCACAAATTATGTATTTCTGTTGCCGCTATAACAACAAATAATAAAAACAAAATATAATGAATATTTAAGGGGGGCTCCCATACAACAAACTTGTTTTTTTTCGGCGTTTTTGCCTTGTGGTACGGAACCATTCGTGAGCGAGTCCGACTCGCACTTGGCCAGTTTTTTTTTCTTTTGAGGTACGGAACCCTAAACACAGGTACTCCTAAGTGTACCTATCTAACTGAATTAGTCGATATAAAAAACGTTATAATATAACAGTTCAAACTTTTGGATCACTAGAATTTTAAATCAGATGTAGTGGAAAAATGTCAACTAACTTTTGGAGGCCATTGTATATTATTCTCATCTCATGGTCATGCTTGATAACATTACATTTTTTATGGGTTTGGTTTCCGCACTGTCTTAGTCCTTCAATGGACCATTGTGCGTGGGCCAAGTATATAATTTTCTACTGGAATGTTTAAAAAGATTATCTGGAGCTAAAATTAGCCTTTGGTTAAATGACAAAATTATGGAGTTGTTTCGAAAGTGCAAACTCAATTTTATTTTAGTGACAGCAATAACATTTCTTCAATATTTTTTGAGTTTAAGTACATAAGATAAAAAAAAAACAACGGGTTGCACTCAGCAGTTCCGGCAGAAGTGAAAACTTGAATATTAACGTTGTTTACTGTAACTGCAGCCGTAACTGTAACTGTCTGTCTGTAATTTGATCCTGTATACTTGTTTTCAATTTTTTATATTTTGGAATCTTACGGATTTTCGATCAGGGTCACGTATCATCTTACGATCAGGGTCACGTCTATAGATGGGCAATCCACCCGGGTTTAAACCCGGTGCTTTGTAAACACCCAATTTTGTGGGTGTTTATCAAAAGCACCGGGTTTAAACCCGGTGGATTGCCCATCTATAGCACGTGTCATCTTACGATCAGGGTCACGTGTCCTGACGCGAGTTTAACATTTTTTACCCATTATAAAAAAAGTGTACAACGCCGCTAAAGAAGTTTTCACTTCAAAAACATGTCATAATTCCTATCGCCGTGGATGTCTATGGCGTAATATCATACGTAAACCTACCCAACGGTAAGAGCAGGAAGGTCGCCGGCTTCTTTTAAATGTTTGAGTCCTCTGAATACGTGGTAGCACATTGTTATCTCCACCCAACGTTTGTCAGCATCGTCGAACATAACACCAATCTGAAAATAAAGTTAATAGAAACATTAATACTTGGAATTTAAATATTTTTAAACTAGCAGCGCCCCGCGGTTTCACCCGCATAAGCTTCGATCCCGTGGGATGTCCTTTTCCGGAACTCAAACTATCTCTATACCGAATTTTATCTAAATCGGTTCAGCGGTTTAAGAGTGAAGAGGAGACAAAGACACTTTCGCATTTATAATATTAGTATGGATTGACAAAGATGCGGACGAATTTCTTGATGCCCTATGATTCTTCCCCTCCCTTTTTCTAACTAGCTCAGGGGGCCTAAAAAGGCCACTTTGGCAAAATCATAAAAGGATAAAAGGATAATGGACAGTTAACTGTTAAGTTAATCGTATCAAGTCCCATTGGTGAAGCATTTTTCAGTTATTTTTTTTTTGTCTGTGCTACAATACCAATCATGGATTGATTCCAATCCCAATCTCTTTGATTGTCCCTACGTAGTGCAGCGAAAAAAAGAAAAACACGGACTGTCTTCGCCATTTATTATAATTCATAATGTTATCCTTTTATGATTCTCCAAAGTGAACTTTTTAGGCCCCCAGGTAACAGTCTTATGATAATAATAATAAGAATGCTTTTAAATTATGTAAAGATTATACAGTTTGCGACGATCTTCGCGGGATGGCTGGTAGCAGCTGGATGAGAGTTGCCGAAAATCGAGTTGAATGGCGTGCAATAGGGGAGGCCTTTGTCCAGCAGTGGACTGCTGCTATAGGCTGATGATGATGATACAGTCTGCATTATACCGGGTCAAATTATAATTTTTATTTTCTATTGAAACAATGGATGGAATGTGTGAATTATGATATGGTTAGAAAGAGGGTGACTACCGAGATGACGACTAATAGAAAAGTATAGTATGGAAGAAAAAGACATGTTGCGCCGACCCCAAATAAATTTGGATTTATAAGGGCAGGAGAATGATGATTTTCTATTGATATCGTCCGTTACGTCTGCGGAGTCTCGCTAGCTAATTTAATTTGAAATTGTATTATCAATGGGTAAATAAGGATATTAAGACTAAGGTACGGCCAGCAACAAAAGTCGATTAACACTTCAGTTTTTTTAATCTCAGTTATTGAGCAAAATATTTGTTCAAAATTGCAGCAGTAGTACAATGCAATTTTGAACAATTAATATTTTGCACATAACTGAGATTGCATATACAATGCAATCTCAGTTATTGTGCAAAAGTTAATATTTTGCACAATAACTGAGATTAAAAAAAGCTGAAGTGTTAATCGACTTTTGTTGCTGACTGTACCTATCCGACCGCCAGCGATTAACGAGAGAGTAGAACAGTGAGTGCGCGAAGGCGAGGGCGACGAGCGACTACTGCTTATGTACTAAGTGTTAATGCTTAGCACATACGCATAATACATATCAGCTGTTCTGCCCGCCAACTGCCAAGCGAGGAGGCGAGGAGCTTTGATAGCTCTTGTCGCAGCGACAAACCGACTAGCGACTGTTCACACCGCCATGCCCCCACTCGACTCATCACCAGTGTGAACAGTTGGTGATCAATTATTATTTATGCATAATGTGTCGTTTTTATTTACACAAGACCTTTTTTATTTAAACTTTCTTGAGCGAGAAAATCGTTGATATATGTATTGCTCTCTCGTCGCCGGGTGGCGGTGGGATTGATGCCTTTAGTTAATTATGATAATGTTATTATATGTTTATTATTATATTTTATGTTGTTATTATATCGCACACCTAGATCTAAAGAGAGCTAACTCAAAAATCTAAATATTTGAGGTATGCATACCATCGAATTCCTTAACTCACCACCTATTGAACCACAAGACTCTTATAACATCATTGTTCTATCTGCATTTAAAAAGTATTGACCAATAATAGCAAACTCCTGTAGTGCACGGGAAGATGGTAATCAGTTTTTCAACTTTTCTGAAATAAGTGTTTTTTTGAGTTAATCACTGTTTAGATCTAGGTGTGCGATATATCCATTTATTTTTTGGTAGTGGCTGAATTTCTGCCACATGTCAGATGGTCAATGGGCCAAACTTACGACCCAGTGGGTGCCACTTAATGGCAAACAACATTGCGGCAGGGTCAGACATAGATGGTAGGATGAGCTGGACTCCTTTAATAGAGATTGGTCTTTGGTATCTCTGGACAGAGACAGGAGGAAGGAGAGTAGGGAGGCATTTGCCTAGCAGTAGGGCATAAATAGCTAGTAAAAAAAAGTGAATTTAAGTCAGGCAAAGGTATTTGAAATTTTAGGGGTAAATTAGCTACAATTTATAACATACCTGGTAAGGAAAAGCATAAAAGATATCTTCTTTTTCTATAGACAGCAGTTGTCTCTGTGTCACAGACAGCTTCGAGATGGCAGACTTTAACACGGTAACAGCTTCCTTGTCAACCAGACCTTCAAGAGACTTGAAATCACTCCTTTGTAAGCCATCTGAAACAACCTGACGGTAGACGTTAATGGCAATAGTAGGTAGTTGGGAATAAAAATGAGGTTGGAATTAGGGTTACTATACAATATACATTTGTAGTAGGTCAGCGGGATTGTCCGAATGGGATACAGCTGGCCCGGAACATAAAGGGCTAAGGAACACGGGTGGGTTTTAGTCAGTAAGAGTCTGACACTCCTTTCTGCTCCACCCAGAGCGGGAGGAGTCATTTGATGATTTCCCATCCACAAACAAAAAAAAGGGTTACTATACATCTGGATTTTTTACCCTGTGGGTCGGACTTATCCAGCCCTGTAATTTGCCGGGACTCTTTGACTTAGTTAAAGAGATTTTTATACGGAAATAAAAAACTTAAATGAGTACTGAAAAAAGAAATATAAAAATGTAAAATGCCTGACTCTTTTTCTAATGTCTGCCTTTTTGTCAGGACTTTTACAATTTCGAAATGGTAACCCTAGTTGGAATGGAGGACAAAATCACACACTGTCGGAAAGGAAAGATTGACTGTTTTTTTTAATTATTGAATGGTAGGCTTACATTTGACCACTATCTCACTTGATGGATGAGCCTGAATGTTTGGCTATCCATTATAAAAATTGTTCGTCAAAAAATATTCTGGTGAACAGCTAACAAACAAGAATGAGTTTTGTTGACTCGAGTTGCTTGTTTAAATATGTAGGTACCTAAGTATTGAATATTTTCGTGGAAAGCATTCTAAATAGTTATTTTTGGCACAGATAGTATTTCACAATGACTTTCCTTTTTGTTTTTGTTTTGCTGTAGGTCCATGTATATTTTTTTTTAATCTTATTTAATGCCTTGGTTATATTAAATGCAAATATCTTCTATTGTTTCAAAATAGAAATGGTAAACTGTATAATTACTTACTTACAATGGAATTGTAGCCAACACTTTTGAAGTATTTTTAAAGACACTACTTATTGATTCAAGAGTAGAAGATTCAAGCAATGTTTTGAAAGTAGACGCAAATATAAATACCTGAACGGCATGTTTTGATGCTTCGATGAACTCATGTAGGTTGAATTCCGAGTCAAAATACGGTCTGATGATAAAATTCGCAAACATCCAATTTTTTATAAATTTGAGGAACGAAGGCCACACGATAGGCGGGAATTCCATTAACTGCGGAAGTTTTTGAGTCTCCAGCCTTTGCTCGCAATAATTTCGTCGTAATTGTATAACAGGACATGTTGAGGTTATAGCGATCTGTTTGGGTAAACTTTTATACGCAAATCTGTCACATAGTCTAAAAGATTGCCTCGTCAATTGCCTTACAGCTAAATTCATATTTCGTAGTATGTTTTGGTGACAAAATGATGCTATTTACCTACTACGTGAAAAAGAAAAGTAAAACATTCAATCCAAATACAACTTTTCGATGAACACAAAAGTATTTGTTTTTTATTCAAACTTCTTGTTGCTGTCACTGAAATATAACTTTTCTCCTATCTCATTGGCTAACTATAATTACTTCGTTTAATATTATTGGCTCATAATCCAAACCAACAAATTACTAGAGAACGAACATTACGTGCCTTTTGAAATAATGTTACAAAAAAAAAATACTGATAAAATAAACCGAAACTTCTAAAAACTAACTTTCCAATAGGTATCAATAAACGGCTACCGATCTATAACCTCATTAGTGAATAAAGTAATAAACAAAAACCTTAGATTAGACCTACTTTTTTATTTTTTCTTAGACCTACTTTTATCAGTTTCTGAACTGGCTACCGAAGTGACAATGACAACGAGTCAACGACTATATTACTGTCAAAACTTCAAAAGTGTCAATTCAAACTACTTGTGTCAAACTGAAAAAAAATCGGCTAATCGGCTTGTCTCTAGAATTTCGGCGGAAAATGTTTTAAAAGTTATTCTACTGTATTTTATATTACAAACGATTTATTGTTTACAGAAATTAGGACCCAAATATAACAAACATGGATGACCAAGCTTGTCCTCGTTGTAAAACCACGAAATACAGAAATCCTTCTCTGAAGTTGATGGTAAACGTATGTGGCCATGCCTTATGTGAAAGCTGTGTTGATTTACTGTTTTTGAAAGGTAAACACTTTTTACTTTAAAATAAATCCTCTCTAACAATTTAGCGCATACTATAGGCCTATAAAAAGTTAAGAATCTCTTAAATTGTGTTTCTCCAAATATCTACACCCCATTTTTTTCTTTGTTTCTGTAAACTACTAGGCACCGTTGAGCTCCTCAATTTCTGAGTTGAGCTGCACGATTTTTGACAAATGTGTGCACTGATTGGACAGGTCCGCTCAATCTGTGTGGTTCTTTCCTCAAAAGACCATTTCAGACGTCAATCTACATGGTCTTCACACGATCTGACCAAGATTTTGTCTGGGCTTTAAAAGAGACTGTGACCTCTGAGTTTGTTTCGGCCTTTCTTCTCAGAGTAGTCAGATAGGAAACGCCGACCACATCTAGTTTAAAAAATATGATGATGTGTAAAAGTGTTTTGTAAAAACCTACTTACAGAAAATAAATCATTTATCACCAGTAAAAGTTTGAATAAATAGCGTTAAGATACATTAATTATCTTTACCATGACACATATTGTCAGGAACTATGAAAATTAACTTCAAATGTTAACATGTTTGTAAAAAAAATTAAGTATACTTACATATTTTCCACTCAACATTTTTAGCATCATTCGGCTGAAATGATGCTAAAATGTTGAGTGTGGAAACTAAGTATACTTAATGTTTTATTATTACATGACATACTAAGTTTTAACTATTTTCAAGGGTCTGGTTCCTGCCCGGATTGCAATGTACCACTACGACGCAGTAACTTCAGGGTCCAATTATTTGAAGACCCCATGGTAGAGAAAGAAATAGATATCAGAAAACGAGTCCTCAAAGATTATAACAAGAAAGAGGAAGATTTTGCTTCACTTCGGGAATACAACGACTATTTAGAAGAAATAGAGACCATAGTTTACAATTTAACAAATAATATAGATATTGTTGGTACTAATAAAAGGATAGAACAGTACAAAAAAGATAATAAGGAGATTATTATGAAGAATAAGGTTAAAATAGGTAAGTCACTCATAACAATTGGTACTTCAGGTTGCATGTCCCGGTCTGACAACTAGTCTTACCCAGTAACTGATTTTTGGATGTCAGATAGGCAGTCGCTTCATGTAAAATACTGGTATTCAGCTGCATCCGGTTATACTGGAAGCCGACCCCAACAGAGTTGGAAAAAGGCTAGGCAGATTATGATGATGGTTTCAGGTTGCACCCACTTGTTTTAAAGCACACTATGTAATAATACTAATTGGTATGAATTGAGTGCAAAATAAAAATGATATGAAACCCTTTCAAATATTCCATGGCTTGAATAACATCTTGATATCAATAAAATCAACATGATTACAAAAAGAAACAATCTCTTGTAGTATAGACCAACTGGATTTATAGTTTAGTTGGCCAGGGTTCACTATAGCAACAAACTTTCTTTGAAAGAACACAGGTGGTTTTGTTAGTTATTATTGTACATTTTAATTAATTATTAACTCAACCTTTGTCTGAACCTACCTGCACTGGGCCCGAATGGTGAATTATGGCCCATTCCCTCTCACAGAGAGGAGGCCTTTGTTCCAGCAGTGAGAATGTTATAGAGTATTTATTATTTTCTAAAACTTTATGAAAGAAAAGAATGAGAGTATCTGAGGGAGAGAAGTGTACTATTATTAAAATAGAGGTGAGTGGGTGCTAGTAGTGTGTAATTAGTAGCATGGTGGGTGCTACTGCAGGCTGCATGCTTTTAATTGTGCTGATATACAGGGTGGCAGGGACATCTGGGACATCGACGCGACGCGCAACCCGTTACCATGGGTTCACTACATGATTCTGAAGCCCCTGAGATGAAATTTTTCGCCAGTTATTGGAAAAAGCAGATTCATACATTTTGACTGCTTAGGTATTGCAACTTTCTATGAAACAGTAGATGTTTCCCCCAACCCTTTCTTATTTTTTTTTTGTTTATGTTCTTCATTGCGTCATGTTTACCGCAAATAAACGTATTTTCTTTCTTTCTTTTCTTTCTTTACTGATAACTGACAAAAAAATTTCTTCGCTAGTATCGAAAAAGAGTCTGGAAGGATATGGGGGAGGCCTTTGCCCAGCAGTGGGACACAATAGGCTAAATATAAATAAATAAATAAATAAAGTATCATGTCCTGAATTCATAGTTACGGTTTGCAGGTCAATGTCCATGCCACCCTGTATATCAAATACCAATATGCCGCTAGCATAGTTACCCAGAGTGCATTGAAGCCTCGAAAAAATAGATAAAAAGAAAAAGTTCTTAATATAATATTGAAAATACTCATTACAGGAAGAGAAGAAGTAGAGTTGGAAGAAATACTAGAAATAGAGAAGCAAATGGAAGAACTTCGTAGACAGGAAATAAACCGTTTAGAACAAGAAGCAAAAAAGCAGAAGATTAGAGAGAAAGAGGCTCTAATCGATGAGCTCATGTTTGCGGAGGGAGATGCCAAAGAAATACTCCACACATTTGCACAGAATAAAGCCAGTAAGCAGGAGGAAGTGTTGCCTGTAGCTCCTAAGGTATATATTAATCGCGAAAACAAAATCTGATGTTCCCTACATTTTGACGAGTTACACGAACATAAATGTAGGGAACAGCTGATTTTTTTTTCGCGATTTCATGTTTCGTCCCATAGTAAAACTTGTTCATAATGATGAGTACAATGTCCTCTTCAGCACGCGTAGCATGAACACTTCTATCTCTACGAAGAGTAGACACATTGCTTTCTGTACAAAGTGACATTTCTTTTCTTCATTTTTGACATACCGTCTAGAAATCTTTCTACAATCTGTCATTTTGTCTTTCGTTTCCAACGATCTTTGTCTAGGTCCTTTTATAAGTAGAATTTTTTTTTTTTTTTTTTTTTTTTTTTTTTTTTTTTTTTTTTTTTTTTTTTGGCAATTGAGCCGATGTCGACTATTCTGCCAGTGTCGCGTTTAGACGGCAGCGCAGCAGCGGGCCGTCGACTTTGCACTTTGTGGTAGATCTACGGGTTCTGTTAGTCGCTGTAAAAAACGAGGACAAGGGTTAGTAGAACATAAATATTCTAAGGTAGGGTACAGCACAAAGACATATTAATATAATACATATTATTTATATAATTATTACGCACCAATAACGCTACAATTTTATGTCATTTTCATGCAAAAAAGTTGTTAATATATCAATAATTTTGGGGGAGAAGTGGCATAAGAGGGAATGGAAGTTAGTTGGGAGAGGAATGTTACATTTAGAAATTTTGCTATACAGGTCGAAGGATTTGGTGTTCAAGGAGCAGGAGAAAAATATATGGTCCAAAGTACCGTCCGCTAGACCGCATTCACAAAGGGAACTGTCCCTAACATGGATCTTATTCAGAAACACTGGGCTACAACAGTGTCCAAGTCTTAGTCTGCAAAGCGAAGAAACAGTTCTTTTGGCTAATTTTGGATATTTAAAAAACCAAGGTTTCCGCTGGATGTCAGGCTGTATAGCGGAATAGTAGACACCCTTGGTTTTTGACGTCTCGTTCCACTTTTTTGCCCACGAGACGAATAATTTCGGTTTGGCACCATTTCGCAAATCGTAGTTATGAGCTACGTAGTGCTTTCGCTCAGCCGGGTTTGACGTGGCATACTTTGCTAACGAATCAGCGCACTCATTGCCAACAATACCCGAGTGACCAGGGATCCAGGCTATCTCGATGTCCAAGCCGTTTTGGGAACAGTCAAATAACAGGTTCTTAATTTCTACAATGATTTTACTATGTATTTTACTGTGAAGTTGATTTTGTTTTATGGCCTGAATACTACTACGCGAATCTGAGAAAATTACTGCTTTAGATATGTTATGTGATTTTATATAATGTATGGCTTCTAAAATACCAATGCACTCTCCTGTAAAAACTGATGCTTCAGGTGGACATTGAAAAAGTAGGGCAATTTTGGAATTTTGGAAATATACTGCTACTCCTGTGCATTCTGTTTGTGCTAGTTTTGATGCATCAGTGAAGAAAAAATTCCAACCTTCCCAGTATCGTTTGACGGCTAACTCGAAGTCTCGTCTTGCGTTTTGGGAATTCTTTGAAATACCTAGTCCCAAAACGGCTTTTGGTTCGAAGTGAATCGTTTCATATGCAGCGGAAAATACGGGGAGGATTGGATATTGACAAACAGGCGCAGAGAGGTGTTTAAGCTCTCTATACCTGTCTATCAACAGGGGAACAACTTTATTGTTCCAATAAGGAGAGTTATGGAAGGAGAGGTCGATTTGCTCTAAAATTGGGAGTAAGGGATGGGATGAAAGAGAGAATACTTTAGTCAGGAAGCGATCTGCCAAATACTGTCTTCTTAGGTACAAGGGCGGTTCTGCACATTCAACTTGAAGCGCGTTTATGGGGGAGGATCTCATAGCTCCAATAATTATTCTCAGGCATTTGGCCTGGATACTATCTAATTTCTTGAGCGCTTCTTTGTTGCAAGGCTCAAGAAAAAAGCAACAATAATCTAAAGCGCTCCTGGTCAACGCATTATAGACCAGTTTGAGGGTGTAGGGGTGAGCTCCCCACCACACCCCGGCCAAAGCCTTAAGGACTGACACGGAGCGTTCACATTTTTTGACCGTGTTATTAATATGGTCAATCCCAGACAATCTTGAGTCTAGAGTTACACCCAGGAACCTAGCCTTATCCTTGACTGGAATGATTTGTCCATCAATACTAATATCTACTTGTGGAATAGAACGCTTGCGGGTAAAAATGACGGCTGTACTCTTTGGCGCACTTAAAGATAACCCGTGATCAAGGAGCCATTGGTTTAGTGAGGACAGAGAGACATTCATTGATAGAGCGGCATCCTGAATGGAATTGCCAGTGACCAGTAATGCAATATCGTCAGCATACTGAAGGATTTTGCAGTCATAATTTAGTGATGAGGACAGATTCGCTGTATATATATTGTATAATGGGGGACTCAGAACAGATCCTTGAGGTAACCCTCTCCATACTGTTCTTTGTTCAGAGTCGGCCCCAGGGATTCTTAATTGGATGATGCGATTGGTAAAGATGCTACCAATGATACGACATATCCTAGCCGGGATTCTCAGCTCGTGCAGCTTTTGCCTGAGAACAGGGAGGAGGACCGAATCATAAGCAGCTGATATATCTAGGAAAACGGCTACCACCGACTCATTCCTGCTGAGGGCCAGCCGGACCGCTGACGTGAGGATACCTACACTATCAGCTGTGCCCAGACCTTTCCTGAAGCCGAACTGAGTCGCCGGAAGCAGCCTCCCACTCTCCACCAACCACTCTAGGCGATTCTTTATTAAATGTTCAAGGAGTTTAATTAGTATGGACGATAAAGCTATGGGTCTATATGAACAATGATCATTAGGATCTTTGCCAGGTTTTAATATAGGGATGACAACTTGAACCTTCCATTCTGAGGGAATATATCCGGAAGCAAAGCAAAAATTAGCCAAGTCCAAGTAGTATTGGTGGGTTTTTGGTCCAGCTTTGACGATAAAGGAGTAAGGAAATCCATCCACCCCTGGCGCGGAGTCCTTAACATGGGATAGTACAGTTTTTAATTCTTCCAAGCTGAATGGTCCGTTCATTGGGTCGCTAGTGTTGTCTGCAACATCTATGTCAACACAGCTGTCCTCTACACCCGGGACGTACGCTGGAGCGATTTTGGAGAAAAACTGGTACCCCAGTTCTTCTGAGATGTTGTTCGAAGAGGCAGGTGCTAAACTACTCCTAAAGAGCTTGACTTTCCGCCATACCTCCGAAACCGGAGTGGATGGACTCAGCGAATGACAATACCTTGACCAACCTTCTCGTTTTTTCTTTTTTAGTACTTTCCTGGACTTAGCTAATATTCGCTTGAAAGCCATGAGGTTATCCAGGTTCATATCACAGTTAACAGTCTCTTCAGCCGCATTCCTGGCCCTGACCATGTCAGTACATTCCCTATCCCACCATGGCGGAGAAGGGATGTGGTCGGATTGGGGTTTTTTAGAAGGGAAACAATCTTCTGCTGTAGCCGAGACAGTGGAAGAAAAGGACAAAAAACATTCCTGGGCATTATCCCCGTTGACCTTTGGAAGGGAAGATACTCTCAAGTCTAATATTTTAGAATATAAATCCCAATCTCCTGAGTCAAGTCGGTATTTTAAAAGGGGAGGGGAGATTTTTTTGGGAACATTTTTAGAAGGGAATTCGATCATGATGGGGTAGTGGTCACTTCCATAAGTCATATCCAAGCGACGCCAGATGAGGAGGCTAGATACATTGGATGAACAGAACGTCAAGTCAACACAACTAATACTCTGCCCTGCTGCAGACCCGCGTGTAGCACTGCCGTCGTTGATGACACAGAAGTCCAGATCATCCAATACATCCAGCAAGCCAATGCCAAAGTTATCGCAAGTATCTGATCCCCAACGATAATGGTGACAATTAAAATCACCCATAACAAGTATTGGACCGCTAACACTGCATAACAAATTTCTAATTACCGAAAGATATTCGAGTTGTGGGTGCGCAATATAAAAAGAAAAAATATTTATATCCTCAGCCTTAAAAGCAACAACATTTATGTTATCGCCAACAAAGGGTAGAGGAATCGGGGAAAATGATACTTTGCTATTGATGAGCAAAGCACATCCCCCATATCCATCAGGTCTGTCACTGCGAACAATACCGAAACACGGCATCCTGAAATTACTTTCAGGTAAAAGCCATGTCTCAGCAATGGCGCAGACTGATGGCTTATACTTATTTATTAAAAATGAAAGATCAGGCTTTCTGGGAGTAATACTCCTCACGTTCCATTGGAGGAATGTCAGGGGATGGAGCATCGTGGATGTAATTTAAGATGGAGGTCAATTTTAAGGCAACGTGGTCAGGTAGTGATTGGTTAGGGTTTGTAAGTACAGTCATTAACATATTTGTAATTATTTCTAGTATGCTCTTCGAGCTGTCCTCCCGTCTGTAGATCATTGGCTCAGCAACTTCCGCTGGGAAGGCGCAGCCATTATTGGAGGGGGAAAAAGAGTAATCGCGGGTAAGTGCTTGATGAGCTTGTTTATTATATCCTGGGGAAAGGGGGGCACGGGGCTTAGGGTTTAGGAATACCGTTTTACGGTATGACTTTTGGGTAGTAGGGATTGGACTAGACGATTGGGATGGGGATTTATTTATTGTAGCCTTGTTACGAGGGGAGTGTTTTGAGACATCGGCATATGATCTGGAAACAGGGGGGAAAACCCGACTTGCCTCTACATAAGAAATTGATTTTTCCGCCATCACAGCTTTGATGCTCTTCTGCCGGCCCAATTCGGGACAAGCACTGTCATTTGCGAAATGGTTCCCGGAACACGATATACAGTAACCTAACTCAGGGGTGGTGTCACAACCATCTCCTGGATGATCTCCACCACATTTGTAACAGCGTGGTTTTGATCTACAAACTGTGCGAGTATGGCCAAACCGACAACAATGGTAACATTGGATTGTTGGGTATGTGTACCTCTCAACTGGAAGAGCTGAGAAGAAACAATACACTCGTTTGGGTAAAACTTGTCCATCAAAAGTTATAACAACGGTCTGCGTAGGCCTCCACTCAGCTACACCAGAGGAGACAACCTTACGGTTCATCCTTCTGGCCTTCACAACAGCACCACATCCTTCAGGAACCTTAATATTTTTAATAATTTCATCTTCCGACCACTCAATAGGGATATCCCTAACAAGACCTAATCGCGTAATGTTGAATTGTGGGATGGAGGCAGTATAATTATGTTGAATTAACAAATTATTCATTAAAAAACTGTTTGCATCCTGATGCGACTTGAATTCAACTGACAGTTTATTTCTACCTATACGTTTGACACCGTCGAGGCGTATGTTATTGATGTTATTTATCGTTAGAAACATACCAAACTTGACCGGATGTAGCACAGTGCCTGAAGTCTGACCATCCATAAGGGAAACATGGACAATATACGGCGGATTATCTCTGGCTGTATAAGTAAGTCTGCCGATTACGTTTTTCGGAACTTTGGGTGGAATAATTGGAGTAGTAGGGGGGGACACAGCGACCCTCTTCCGATTTGGAGTCTCTGTTTCCATTTTGGGATCTTGCGTGGGAATTTGGGAGTCATGGGGGAGGGTGATGGTCATGACAGGGGAAAGATCAAAAAGTTCATCAGGGGGGTCGGGATCAGGAGGCTTTTTGGAATTCATAATGACGGCAAATAGTGATTAAAAACAAGACAATAAAAAATAAAACTAACCTTACACAAAGAACACAAACACAAGGAATAGTCTCGATCAAGTTTCACACAGAGGTTCACTAGAAATCGAAAGAATTCGTAATACTGACAAAAGCACGTGTTAAGCCTTCACCACTACCAACGAAAGTCTATAAGTAGAATATTTCAGAAGAAAGTTTTCTATCCCAAATGTCAAAATCACTCTGACAACTGTCAGTAGTGAAGAGATTTTGTAATCGCTAAAGACAGTAGAAAACTTTCTACTCGACGGCCATAAAGTATGTACGGTTATCTACAAAATCCCACGAAAAAAAAAAACAAAATTCCCAAAATTCCAATGGCTTAACGTGCTTTCCGAGGCACGGAGGGGTCTCGGTATGTAAAGATCACCCATCCACGGACCAACCGCGGCAAGCGTAGCTTAACCCGATCGATCAACTTGTGCGGCTGTTATTATTTGGCCACGGACTCCTCCTTATAATGTGATTTAATATTAGTAAAAATTAAGAATCAAAAAGAAAAAAAAAATCCTATGACAAAACAAAGAATTCCGAGTCGAATAATATAAAAGACAGAATTTCGTAAAAAGTGCAGTTGACTCTTTCTACTTTGCTGCCGTCGTACTGTCTACACGGAACGTCATCTTTGTCTACTCTTCCGTCGACAAACCGGTGCTCATGCTACGCGTGCTGAGGTTGTTAATGTTTTACCAATAACCCTGTATAGTTAAAGGTTAGACAGGTGTCCCTTTAGGTCCCGGTAGCATGTTCTCGTGGGATAATACCAGACATGCACGCGGGCGAAGCCGCGTGCAGAAGCTAGTATATTATAATACTAGCTGCACCCCGCGGTTTCCTCCGCATAAGTGTCGATCCCGTGGGGATACCGGGATAAAAACTATCCTGTGTTAATCCAGGGTGTCAGCTACCTCCATAGAAAATTTTATCAAATTTGGTCCAGCCGTTTGTGCATGAAGAAGTAACAAACAAACTCATAAACTTTCGCCTTTATAATATTAGTGTGATAATTTATCTTGATTGTCATTCAGACCCATCATAATTATATTATAGGTTTGAGAAAAGCTAAAGCTAGGATTACATGCTAACCTAAAACCAAAAAAAAGAGTATCTTAGGCTTAGTGTCACAACTTGCTTTAAACAATATTTTTGTCATGCTTTTCCAGGTAACTCAATTCTCAACGGGTGTAAAATTCACGCGAGTCTCAACACAGCCTACGCTACCGCTCATAGAAGAGGGACCGTTGTACAAGTATGAAGCACCAGTTGTACCAGACCGGTGTGGACCAGAAGCACCTTCTATTGAGGATATTGTGAGATGCGGTTATCTGCAACACGTTAGGTAATTGTCCTAAGTTTAAAAAGAAAACAAGAGAAAAAAACTGGCCAAGTGCTAGTCGGACTCGCACACGAAAGGTTCCGTACCACAAGGCAAAAACGCCGAAAAAAACACGTTTGTTCTATGGGAGCCCCTCTTAAATATTTATTTTATTCTGTTTTTAGTATTTGTTGTTAAAGTGGCAACAGAAATACATCATCTGTGAAAATTTCAACTGTCTAGCTATCACGTTTCATGAGATACAGCCTGGTGACAGATAGCCAAACAGATGGACAGTGGAGTCTTAGTAATAGGGTCCCGTTTTTACCCTTTGGGTACGGAGTAAATCATTCGAAACTGACGTTATTATTATAATAATAAGAAATAATAATCATTTTATTATAGGGTAACTAAGACCCATAAGTAAAATACACAAAATAATCTTATATAAAAATAAACTAATACATATTATAAACCTTAAAACTATGACTATACACGTAACGTAGTCGGCTTCGTGTTTCGCTGCGTGGTTTCGCGTACCCGTCCTCGGAAACGTCGATATACGATACCTTTCGGCCAAAAGTCCTCTTTCAGGCAGGTCTGTAGATGTTGGACATGCTTAGGCTTAAGTCATTGGGACACCATGGTGGCGTAACCATGGTCGCGCTGCCAGTGAAATATACACAGCTGTATGGTAGGTATCTCACCAGGCATCCGATCGGTTGCGCAACCAACCAAACATTTTTTGGTCGCACGACCATGGTTGCGCCGCCACTGGTGTCCTAGGGAGATAGGGCCCTTACTAAACGCTTAGTGAAATATTTGTAGATACCATACCAATCGGTGTAGTAATTTCTAGACAAAAACAACTACAACTAAATCATATTAATTTACATTTATTTGGTCACCGAGGTTTTTGCGTCCCAGAGCTACTTTTGAAACAATAACTTCGATGTAAAGTCCTTTCACAGTTATTTTATGTCTGATTTTGCAAGTGATTTTTAGTCTAAATCAAGGTGATTTTTAGTCTAAATCAAGGTGATTTTTAGGGTTCTGTACCCAAAAGGTAAAACGGGACCCTATTACTAAGACTTCGCTGTCCGTCTGTCTGTCCGTCCGTCTGTCCGTCCATCTGTCCGTCCGTCCGTCCATCCGTTCGTCCGTCCGTCCGTCTGTCTGTCAGTCTGTCGGTCACCAGGATGTATCTCAAGAATCGCGATAGCTAGACAGTTGAAATTTTCACAAATTATGTATTTCTGTTGCCGCTATAACTACAAATACTAAAAACAAAATAAAATAAATATTTAAGTGAAAAACGAGCAAGAAATGTGTTTTTTTCGGCGTCCTTGCCTTGTGGTACGGAACCCTTCGTGTGCGACTCCGACTCGCACTTGGCCAGTTTTTTATAGTTGTTGGCAACAGATCTGGCAACCCCGCTAGGGGGCTGCCTCCACGAGCGAGAGAATCGCGGCGATATTATCGTCGTGCCACGTATTTCTATACACTCTCTTAGAACGTGTCTCCACGCGGCGTTATCATCGCCGCGAAAATTTGATGCGCGGCGAGACTATCGCCGCGATTCTCTCGCTCGTGGAGACAGCCCCTAAGGGTTTGTTGTTGTTGGTTGGCTAGCGACCGGGCGGCTTACATGTTTTTTTTTTACCTTTTTCTTAATATTGTTAACTATAAGACTCATGTGATCTATATCTATTATATCTAAATGCATATTACCTGCCTTTAATTTGGTGCTTAACAATTTTCATTCTAATATGGTTGCTGTTGGGTTGCTGCCATTGACAAGACTGTCAAAATCATTGTGATCTTTATTCTCGTCACAATAAGGTTGTTGTTAGGTTGCTTTGTCAGAGGTAAAATATCTTCGAATGGAATGTATTTTCTATGTACATTTAATATTATTTTCTCACATCCACAGAGCAGAGAACGAGACAGAGAAGGCAGGCGGCTACAAAGCAACATTACCATGCCTACGCGCACTCCAGGATGCGTTAGCTGGCCTCTATCACACGAGCTGACCAGACGCGTTCTATACCGATACTGTTATAGTACTAGATTGAGTGGGTACATGGCGCTAGGGGTGTGAGGCTATACTCTATTCATTATAGCAATAGACCGACTAGAAAATAATTGTGACCTATTTTGGAAACGAGAGAACAACGTTTTTGCCATTTCATTTGTTTTTCCAGTATCCCTTTTGGAGACAAAGACGTTGTTAATTCTTTTTCAAGGTCAATAAATAGTTTTATGAAGGTTTCGATAGACAAGATGAGCTGAAAGAGTACTTGAGGAAATGGTTTGGAACATTTTGTCTGTTGTTTGTTTGGCAATTTTGTGTCTATTGTTATAAATAATAGAGTATAAATTTATCTTTGCTGTGGACCCTTCGAATATGTCGGCGTTTTTTTTTTGGTTTGGTTATTTTCTTTTTTCTTTTACAGTATTATGAATTTATGTGAATTTTCATAATTATTTTAATTATTGTGAAACTTGGAATGTCATAATTTTAAGTACCTGTTATTGATGGGCTACATAAAATTACCTCATGCTACACTAGCGCCATTGCTCCTCAAGTGAGTAAATGCGGAACTTGTATGATTGTCAACAACGGCTTTAACGAGACAGTATCGTGTAACGAGCGAATAAAAAACGAAAGGATAATGAACAGGGAGACAATAAACTATGAGCCAAATTTAATTTATTTAGCATAATGTAGTGCATGCTGTGCTTTTCTGTAAGTGACGAGGCGCTTAGACTTAGTTTGCAATGTACAAATTATAAAGTAACAGTGTACTCATTGTTGATAAGCTTAGTAAATAAATAAAATTTATACCAGTACTATGTAGGTGTACCCTTAGCTTCTAGACTTCTAATCAACTCACTCATTGGTTAATCTTCTGTCAAAGCTCTTGTAAATTGTTGTGATTGGTTGACAGTTTTCAGAGATTAAACAGATCTATAGAGGTTTTGAATAAGTTTCGAACTTGGGGTCGGTTAATTGTTATGTAAATAAACATAAACCGTCTTATTACAAAACGAGATCTAATTTTAGACCTAGCCTAAACCTTCAAGCCAGTTACTCTATTTTGAACTTTATTTCGACAAACGTAAAGTTCTTAATGCAAAATTGACAACTTAGACTCGGGTTTAACGTCAGTTTTTGTAATAAGAACTTTAGCTTCGTTGGATTATAGTTCGAAATTTAAAAATGGCTGGATGGTTTAAACCTGGGTCTAAAGATAAATCTTGTTTTATAATAAGGCCGAACGTGTTCAATGTAAGAGAAAAGGTTTTGACATGGAGCAAGCGAGACAGAAAATCGCTTTAGAGAGAGGTAGACACTGAATTGTGAATCTCAAGTCACAGTCGCAAACTGACAGGCCTCACAAGATTAATTTGTTCCATCTCGTTCTTTCTCTAGCGTCTTCCTTAAGTCTATCCTTTTCTACCGTTCCTTTTGGCTCAATAGTTTCTCCAAGAAGGTTGCCAATGTAAATAAATGTACAAAAGTTATTGTGTTACGTTGTTAGCTAACTTAAGTACGTATTTAAGTACATTGTGGAGTGAGTAAGATGTTATTTGCTGTTGTTTTGTGATAATTAAAGTGAGTGAGAATTCTGTTTTGTGTTTAATTTGGGAAAGTAGAACCTTGTAAGTAGAATGAAGAACGACAACTCTCATTACGTATAAAAAAAACTTTTTTAAAACTATGCTTGTTTTCAGGCAATAATCTCTTGATAAGAAAAAATAATGACTTTGTAATCTTTACATAGTATGAAACAAAGTCGCTCCCGCTGTCTGTAAGCTTAGATCTTTTAAACTACGCAACGATTTTAGTGCAATTTTCTGCAATAGTAATGTGATGTCTTCGTCGTAACAAACATATTTTTGTGCGCTTACATTGCAAACGCTGGGTAAACCTTAGGAGATAGATCAAATTAATGTACTACGGAATTGTATATTGGTTTTAAAAAGATCGATAAAAAGTCCGCGATGGTATATAATTATGTTTATCTCATAAGGATAACCCATAGAAACCATTTTTGTCTTTTACTTATTACAAAAAAATATGGGTTATTTACCAAGCTATTTTAAACAATATAGTATTATTCCTTATTCAATTAAATACGTTAGTTACGTTGTGCATTTCATGTACTTAGATATAGAATATACAGTATAATTGAAAATAATTAGGTACTGTTTTTAAGAGAAGACTTTTTAAAAATGTCAAAATGTGGCTGGACTATACATGTTTACCCTTCAGTACAAAGTTATTATTTAGTACAAAGTTATTATTTTCGTAACTTCCGAAAATTTATAGAAGCGCCGTCTAGCGATAGGAATGAGATACTATTATAGTGTTCAATGGTGCGGATAGATGTCGCTACAAAACTGATGCTGCGTCCTAACATTTCAAACACGAACACTTCGTACATGAAGAAACTGCTACCCAAAACCCAAATGTATCATCCGTTTGTAGGTATATTGCGTAAAGGCACCTTTGAACGAATAGCTAAATAAGCTCTAGAATTCAAGGAAGTGGGGCTTTCCCGGCCAGTGGGAAGCGCTAAGTAAGCCCACGAATTTTCTTTAAAAAAAAGTATATTAAATTTTAAACAACGCCATGGAACATTTCACATCAAAATAGCGCTCAATCTTTGATACAGAATAAGATTATGTGCGCTACTGAAGTACACATAAGACGTACTTATATCTTAATTCTACGTTTTTTGCAATTTGCTGGTCAGTCTCAGTATTAAGTTGTACCTACGTTGATTAAAATATGATTCGCGACCGTAACAAATAGGTATTTAATTATAATCATTAGAATCAGTAATACCTACAACTTGTTAAGTTAGTATAATCCTAAAATGTAATGAACCCTTTTTCCCCATTGCTCAACTGACTGCTCAACTGCTCAACTGACTGCTCAATTGAGTTGTGCAGATTATATTCCCCACTGGCCTGCCCAACTACAAACTGCTCTACTTGTACCTATTTGAAAAGACGGCCTGCGCCTGGCCATCTATAATTATTATTGATAAGATCTCTTTTTTCCAAGAACTTATACTACTTCATTTAAATTATTATGTCACTATGAATGTCACTAATTATTGACATAGGTACCTACTTAGTTGTTTTCATTTCTGAATTTTGTTGCAAAATAATTTTCGTAATTATGGACGAAGAAAATACAGAAAAGATAAGTTTCATTGACAATAATGGTGGTAAGGCAGCACTATACAAAAATCGCCAGTATCACACACTCTATCACACTATTCTTTTTTGTTTTAAGTTCACATTTTTAATTATGTTATGTTTAGGTACCTACTCACCTGGACAACCAAATAAAGATGTTGTTGACTTTATATATGGCAGTTTTAATTTTGACAGTCAGCTATCATTTTGTTGACGTATGCAGTTTTCTCATACCGGAGAATGGGCAGCAGCGTTCTCTATGCATTCCACCACCATACATATACTGCGATCGCCAACCCGCCTGCCAAGCGTGGCGATTATGGCACCCCCCCCCCCTTTGGGGAGGCCTATGTCCAGCAGTGGACGTCTTTCGGCTGCTCAACTATTCGCAGTTGGGCACTCACAGTTGAGCAGTGGGGAAAAAGGGGTAATGAAGTATGGAAGAAAAAGACATGTTGCGCCGACCCCAAATAAATTGGAATAAGGGCAGGAGAATGATGATGATGATGAATCCTAAAATGTCAAGATTTCATGAAAACGTCATTCAGTAGTAGTAGAACCTTTAGGATTACTTGGTCTCAGAGAGTTGTGTTGATGAGTCGTCATGACATACCTAAACGTAGTATAGGTACTTCCTAATTCCGTGCCCAAAAAGATCATCAGGAACACGGGCTTCCCAAAAAACAATAAAAGGCAACAAAGATCAATGATTGCAGTGGGTATGATAAGTTACTGGATACATTTACATTATGCATACTTAACACAATCATAAAGGTACGAGTTCGTAGCCGACCGCAGACAGCAGCAGCAGACGACATGACGTTGCGACATGTCGTAGCGACACGACGCAGCGTCGTGTCGCTACTGGCAGCGCCGTATTCCCGTTAGTTCTGAATGTTCCGTGAGACAAGACTTCTGACCTGTTTTGGATTAGCGATCGCGATTATGACTTGTTTTTATTATACAAGTATAGAGACATTATACAGTTTTTGTGAGATGCATTGTACAGTGCAGGATATTAGGTCACGTTTATCAGTTTTTCTGCCTTGGAATCGAAAACCTCATTTTTTGAGAAAGATTCAACGTGCTGTCGCTGCAGTGTCGGTGGCACTACTGATCTGGGGCCCAATTCTGCGGTCGTGCGACACGACGTCTGCGGTCGTGCGACGTATAGTCGGGCGACGTGTGGCTAGCTGCGGAAGGTACTCCATAGAAATACATACAAAACAGTAGTGTCGTAGCGACACGTCGTCTGCTGTCGGCTACGAACTGTCGTCTTTTACGATACGGACAGGTGGAAAGCCCCTGCAATAGATATAGATACTTTACCGGGAACCATAAAGTGTTAACAATTTATTAGTCATAATGACGGCGAATGATAGAAAGCATTGGGACAACGGTGCTCAAAATTTTCTTTTGTTCCCGTTCAGTTACACCATGTTGTTGTTACACTGTTAACCACTGGGAGAAATTATCCAGATAAGTAACACTGTAACATGTACGTAACAGGGTTAGGTACTTCATAATCAGCCTTTAATGTTCCCACTGCTGGGACACAGGCCTCCTATCGGTGAGAGGGAGTGGGCCGTAATCCACCATGCGGGCCCAGTGCGGGTTGGCAGATGCCACATGTCTTCGAATTTTTGGTTCTAGGACATGCCGGTTTCCTCACGATGTTTTCCTTCACCGTTTTGAGAGCAGTGGTGATGAAATAATTTTACACAAAGTAAAGCACCTGTCTGGGTTCGAACCTACGGCCTACCTACAACTCGTAAGTCGCGGCCGTTACCACTTAGCCACCACTGCTCTCGTCTGTTAGGTACTTATCGGGACAAAAATATCCCAAAGAGTTACAGAACCTTATTGTTCAATTAAAGATTAAATAAAACCATTGGAATCCAAAATTAACATCTTAAAATAAGTATATAGGCACGTGGGTATCAGAATCACTCATCTTAAAGTGGGTAATCGCGTGAGGTATTCTAGAAATAAGTAGACAGGTCTTCGAAGCAGCCTTATAATCAAGATGAGAATCTTTTTCTTTCAATTCTTCGGGCACTAGGCAACCCCATCTTTTCCCGGGTACGCTTTCGTCATGCGCCCCTTGGGTCATACTCCTCGGGGTAGGTCAGGATCCACAACTAGGACAACGTCATCAACAGTCAAATTACGATAACTGTCTCCTTGCTGCCTCTTTGTGATAATATATAGGTAAGAGTTGGTTTTTGCTAATTGGGAATTTTTTATAGATCCCCTTCATGTGCTCACACAAAAATCGACTTCTTGAAAGTGGGTAAATCATTAATCACAGGTACCTCACGTAGTAGCTTCATTGATATTTAAAGGCCGATTTTCATTTGCATTTGATAAGTAGCGGGTTAAGTCACGTGACACTTCACAATGAAAAACTTAATTGTTACTTTTGGACTGCAGTTTTGACTCAAGTCTTTCTTGAACTTAACTCGCTACTCAACTAAAACAAATTAATGTAAATCACCTTTTAGTGGTCAGCGGGATTGTCCGAAAGGGTTAAGCCAAGCTAAGGAAGGAACACGGGTGGGTTTCAGCCAGTAAGAGTCTGACACTCCCTTCCGCTCCACCCAGAGCGGGAGGGGTCAATTGATGATTTCACATACGAAAAAAAAAAAAAAAATCACCTTATAATCTTGAAAAATCGACCCGACGCAGTCGTTAGTAGGTAAAACATACATCAAGTTCCCTGGGACTGTAATCGTAAAGCCAAAAAAGTATAATCATCAACAAAATCATCCGATCACAGTCCTCTACTAAATCTCACTTGTTAAGAGAGAGAGGAGAGAGAGGTTCAAACCTTCGTCTAATGTGTTCTGGTACGCCGGTGATGGGGAGTACTCCTCAGAGGAGGGTCCGGTGACGGACAGCCGCGCCGGGTTCACGGATGAGTGCTAACGCGTGCCCGTGTTCCCACCGTAAGCCGCAGAGGAGCCCACCGTGGAGTTTTGGTCCCACATAACTGCACTATCTCCCCGTGGTAGTGCAGAACGCATGAGCATTTCTCCACGTTAAAAAAAAAACCCAACCGTATGTTGAGCACCACTATGCCAAGGCAAGGTATGCTTTGTGTACAGTAAGGGCGAACAAGCAAATATTGTCGTACCGATAAAGTGTAAAAGTGCCGCCTGCGGGGGTACTAAACTATGACAAATATAATGCACTTTGAGTGGTAAAGGCTAGTGTACACTTGTATTTGTTGGATAGTGATGGAGAATCATAATTCCTATGTCATATATTTCAGGCCAATCATTAAGCAGTAAGCACCTATTGAAATAATTTATTTAAGGGGTTTACAGGTCCTAAACGCGAGGGGCCCGTGGCTAAATAATAACAGCCGCACAGGTCGATCGATCAGGTTAAGCTACGCTTGCCGCGGTTGGTCTGTGGATGGGTGACCATCTTTACATACCGAGACCCCTCCGTGCCTCGGAAAGCACGTTAAGCCGTTGGTCCCGGCTGTCATTTGTGGATCTTTGACAGTCGTTACGGGTAGTCAGAAGCCCGAAAGTCTGACAACCAGTCTTACCAAGGGGTATCGTATTACCCAGTAACTGGGTTGTGGAGGTCAGATAGGCAGTCGCTCCATGTAAAATACTGGTATTCAGCTGCATCCGGTTAGACTGGAAGCCGACCCCAACATAGTTGGGAAAAGGCTAGGCAGATGATGATGACAGGTCCTAAACGCAAAAAACGCAAGTTTTAGAAACAATAAAAGTATATGATCAACTACAGTAAACAAAATCAGAAAAATATATGATATTCTTCGGGATATATGCTAAGTAGATACTTTGTTGAAAACATACTACAGCTAATTTGATACGATAGAAAAAAAATCATGAAGATACCTCTAAAACCTTTTTACAATAAAAACCATAGGTACTAATATACTATACCTACAATCATTCAGGGCCTCAAGTCTGCTATTACAATAGTGTCAGAATGGTCTATCACTGATTGCATAATTGTTGATTTTGACAAGTTTGGTAATCTACTAACATAATGGCGTCATTATGACTTTCCAATGGTCAACCACTGACACTCCATTGAAAGAAATGGCACAGAATGGTAATCTCGTACATAATGAAAAATGAATTATACTGACTTACGCGGTAATCTGCGAAAATTTTGACAGTTCTTTTGATCAGTAACCTACCATTAGAACGTCATTGTGCAGTCATCGCTTTTAATTCGTTACGAATATCGTATAATTTCTGTGCCATTTGACCGACCAAAGATCAACCATTATGAATTTAGCAGATTGCGAACTTTTAGCAAAATGACAATGGGGGTGGGATCGTGTTGGAATGACAAATTTATAAAAATAGCAGACTAGGGCCCCTGTTTTTTTGTTAGATTATTCTACAAGCAACATACTAAAACACTACTGTTTTAATTTTTTAGTCCAAACAATAGATTTTGTAATTAAATAATTGCTTCATATTTGCAAATAAATTACCAGTGTTGTGTCATCGCGCTTCTCTTTCTTTTCTATGCAGTCCGACAGTGACCGTGCTTTAGGTTATGTAAGCCCCTTAAAGTATTATTACGAGGCATCCCTCAACTCATAAGGAAATAGTTGTTGTAAGTTGTACGAAGATATAAACAGGGTCAAATTAAATTAGCTAGCGAAACTAAACGGACGGGATGGGTATCATTATCTAAACACGAAAAATCCCACCCTTGGTTGACTGGTAGAGAATGCCTAAGGCCGCCTTTGTACCTACCTTTTTGTGCGAAAAGTTTAAATAAACAAATAAATAAAAAAAAAACGTTATTTTGTTTCCTAACGTAGAGTAGTTACTTACTTGAGATAATTAATTATCAGTTTTTTTATATGTTATGGGTTGGGTTTTGTCTGTGTGGTGCCGGACTTAAAGAATAGCACCACCCGTCCCGTGGGTGTCGTAAAAGGCGACTAAGGGTCGTACCGGAGAATGGGCAGCAGCGTTCTCTATGCATTCCACCACCATACTATACTGCGATCGCCAACCCGCCTGCCAAGCGTGGCGATTATGGCAAACCCCCCCAGCTTGGGGGAGGCCTATGTCCAGCAGTGGACGTCTTTCGGCTGAAATGATGATGATGATGGGTTTCGATACTTATCTCATTCTTAACATGATAAAACAAACAAAAAAACAACGGATTTTTTCAACGCACAATCAAGTAGGTAATCTAAACTACTAACGGTCATTGGCCCCAAAAATAAATAATTTATTATTTTTTGTATTTTACCGTATTTAGATATCGAAACCCGTGAGTCGTGACGTCTACGGAGGTTTCTCCAGCGAATTAAATTTGACCTTGTAGAGTACCTATTTACCTACTAATTTTTATATTCAATTCAAATTCTTTATTTCAGACGTAAGTCCATAGTGTTAGTAGCAACAAAATAACTTAATGACTAGTGTTAGTAATTCAATTCAATTCAATTCCTTTATTTCGATCCACAGTTGGATCATACAATATAATAGCATTCGATACATTCAATAAAAATAAAATATAGAAAAATAAACAAAAATAAGACAAAATATACATAATTTCATTATTACCTACTTACAAATTAAATTGGCAAAGTCCATGAAATAATTACAAATTAATAATATAAAATAATAATTACAAATTATTAATACCTAATATAAATTGATAATGATATTTTATTGCTGAATGGGCCCTCTTGACCTCGATCACGCCTTATGGAAAGCGATGGTTGAGGTCTATGATGGAACGAGCGTAGTATTTATTTATTTGGTTCACCAACAATTTGTATTATACATTGTTAAGTATAAGCAAATGAAACAGAAGCAACCAATCAGAATAATGTGTAGGTAACAATAACTTTTTTTTTTATATCCTTAGCCCTGTATGTTCCGGGGCAGCGGTAACCCTTTCGGACAATGCCGCTGACCCTGCAGGCTTCGGCCCTAAGGGGCCTTCCTTGATGCTGCCAATCTGCCATATCTTTGAGGCGCGCGTGGAACATAGGCACGCGCCGTCCGGCACGGGCCTGTAATGCTATTCTGTAAAAATTCTCACCGTGAAAACTAAGGTGAAGTGAGCTGTCATTCCACCTGACATTTGGCCGTTCGAGTTACCAGACCCGCTGACACAATGTCCGTGTCTAAGGCGCCTGTGGGTGTTAATGACCTCCCTAACGCTCCCGCAAAGAAGCCCGTGCCTGAAAAGGCATCGAACCGGGCTGATGATGATGGTTTTGTGACGGCGCAGAGGAAGAAGCGCCGTCAAAGAACCAACAAGAACCGCTGTGGCACAGCTCCAATCAAGCCCGACATCCCTGTACGAGCCGCCCAGCCGAACACGCCCATGTATATTTCGCGCCTTCATTATACCACTAAGGCCGAGGACATCGTGGAGTACGTGTGCCAAAGAACCAAGTATAGGTACAGGCCGAGAGTGCAGTTGCTTGAATCGCGCCGCAACGTCAACTTTAAGGCGTTCGTGGTGCGAGTACCTACATGCTACCTGCACCTCGTCATGGCAGAGGACTTTTGGCCGCAAGGTGTAATGTTCCGTCGCTTCCGCGGACAAGTGCCACACGAACGCACAAAGACGGTGCTCGAGTGAAGTGTTTTACTAACATAGTTTTAAGTTTATACACTAACACACATTGTATTATTATAATATATATGTTAGTCTGTAAGGTATTTATCTATGGGCCAAAGTAGCCTGAAAATAAAGGTTTTATTATTATTATTTGATTGACACTATTGTCAGGTCACTTTAAGCTCACTTCACCTAAGTTTTCACGGTGAGATTTTTACAGAATAGCATTGCTGGTCCAGGTAACAATCACTTACAGGTATATTCTGCATGCTCACAAAACGTTTTCGTAACATACTTACAAAAAAAAAATTGAATTAAAAAGACTATATTATTGTTGCGCGCCACAATTAATGCCTGGTACATGGTGACATTAGTTACCACTAGCGCCATCTAGTATCGAGTGGCGGAACTAGTAGTCAAGATCCTTCTAGAAATTTCGATGCGAGAACTTTATAGAACTTTCTCGAACTATCGACTTAGGGCAGTCGGGACCGACATGTACTCGAACATTCTAGATGTTTCTACAATGGAAGGTTCTAGAACTATCTTCGGCACTATATAAGGCCGAGACGCGCCACGACCGAGACAGTTTGGATAAAGCGATCGAAGTGAAAACATCGAAGCGATATTCAAGTGCGACTTAGAGCGATCAGTAGTGCAATTGTGTTTTGTAATTAGTGTGTTTGAGTTGTAATTAGTGTTGTTAATTAAAGTGTCAATTTTTGGTTATTAAATCGGCAGTTTTTATTGTCACGAACCCGAAGCTCGTAATATTATCAACGTTGCACTGAATTAAAGTTAATAAAGTAATTAAACTTAAATTAAACTAAATAAAACTAGGTAATACAAAAATAGGTAATAATTACTCGTATGTAGATGTAGCCATTATCTCACCCACCCAGTGAGATAATGCAGGGCTAAGAAACTCAATGTCCGGGGAGATAGGTACTTATAAAAACTAGCTTAATATCATAGTACCCGCATTCCACCATTGAGTCCCAAGCCTCCTTACAATGTGGAACTCATTACTAGCGAAAAATGGGCACACTAGGTACTTACCCACACCTCTGCCAACCTCTTCAGGGAAAGCAGGCGTGACAATAAGTTTTATGTTTTTGAATAAACGCACCTTTATTCAAACTAGCGTATGACTTCGCTTGTCTATTTGTATTGTTGATAATGTAGACGCCAGAGTTCTTCCCCAACCTGCTTTGACTATGGTTTGTTATAAAACTATCATTGTGTTGGCAACATTGAACTTGGAGCGCCATCTGCGGACGACAGCGAAGAAACTGACATCAACGAAGGCAGTTTCATATTGCTGAGGTTCCTGGAGTGCACCAGAGGCTGTATAAGCGCGAAGCACAAGCGGAGCGGCCTCTTGGGCTTTCGGATTTTGGATAGTTCATTATCAGCATACTCAATATCCTTTTCTTGTACACCTATTTCTAAAATAAATAATAAACCAGTTGATTATTAGTTGTCTCGAATTTATTTATGTAAAATTATATTATAAATTTTACCTACACATGATTATGGATACTGTTGAAGATTTATACTAACCACGAAGATAACAAACTACTACTACTACACACAACAACTATTACTACTATTATTACTATTTTGAAACATAACAAACAACAAGACACTTAAAATGAGAGAATAAACGTTTTTCTTCAAATACATCTCAGAATTAGAGGCTTAACTGCCATATTTACTAGATAGGAAGAGTTTAATAAAATAATGTGCCGCTGTTTCAACCGTATCCATACCAGGGGCGGTTGAAACAGTGATGGGGGTCAGCTGAAACATAAACAAATAAGTAGTACAAAATCAGTTTCTTTATTCATAATCAACAAGAAATATGTTAATTCTAGTAGATATGGCACCATTTCTATTTTTTTAGAATAGAGTACTCTTTATTACGTACACCATATTAATTACAGACATAAGTAAATATAGAAACTGTACAAAGGGTGACACAATGGGCTGCCTGAATGAACACAAATGAACATAAAAAGAGCTCTTCTGCTCTGGTCCAGTCTTCTGGGCACGTGTCCGGATGACAGCGATGCGGACGAGTACTTCGAAGCTAAAGTGGCTTTTTGAAGTTCTTTATTGCAACTTGCGGTAGGAGTAAAGTGGTTGAAATCGTCGCGTTATGCGTTATGCCCTCTCCATGCGACTTTCTCTCTTTCTCTCTCTCTCTTTATCTCTCTCTCTCTCTTTCTATTAGATACTACATAAACGAGTGTGTGTTTGTGATTACGACTATCTCTTAAAGAACTTCGTTCCTTCGATCAAGGGTCCCCCCAAACGCACACATTTTTTCGTTTAATTTAGTATCTAGTACAGATGATTAGTTGTGTAAGTAATAATTGTACTCGTAAATAGACAAATTGTACGCAAAAGATTGATCTATGGTTGTAATAAAAATAGAGATTAAATGAAATCAAAAACTTTTATTCTGTCTAAGTAAATTGTGATTTAAAAAAGTCGGTTAACAAGCTTGACAACCCTAACCAAAGCACAAAATCTTACCATCTCCCCACGGATTTATTAATTAAGGACTAATAATGTGTATGTTACACAAACCGTACACAAAATCATAAGGCTATATACACACGGCGTTGTAAACAGACTAGGTACGGTGCACACGGCAGCGTAGATACAATTAGCCAGTGAAAACAGCGGAGGATGCCGCGGGGCCAGTCTAATTGGCGCTGTGTAAACTCGCCCTGTTATCGGGGTGCCTCGAGCTTCGCCGGGGTGTGGGTTGTGTGGAACAGACTTTTGTTTAGGATTAATTTTCCAGTAGCACTAAAGAGCGAAATCTTTTCTGGAGTCTGAGCACCATCAAAATCAAAATATTTTATTTCACATAAACCTACATGGGCACTTATGAAATGTCAGAAGCAAGGTGAACCGTTCCAATTGGTCGTTTCCTATGGAGAAGAACCGGCAACAAAATGGACGGTTACCCTTTTCAAAAATAATTGGCATCGAAGGAGTATCCCAATCCGGGAATGGAGCTGATCTCCTATCGTACGCTATTTAACCCTACCCTAGCTTCCCCCTTGCGAAGATCTTTGCTGAGCGGTAGATGTATAAATATACATAAAATTTAAATTTAAGGAAAATTGATATATATTATCCTAGATCCGAATATTCAAAGACATGTGACATATTCAACAAACCCGCACTGGGCCGCGTCGTGGATGAAGGCCCTCTCCCCCCTCTCACAGAGGCCTTGTCCCAACAAGGAGGACATTAAAGGCTGATTATGTTTGTGCTAGATTACCTACCTATGTATGCTAAGAACCTAAAATGTCATTTGAGAATTATACCTAACTACTTCTTTTTGTCTTCATGTATATAATTAAGATATAAATTAGTACCTAGTTAAAATACTGGTATTCAGCTGCATCCGTTTTCCAGTCTAACCGAGACTGGAAAACGACCCCAACATAGTTGGGAAAAGGTTAGGCAAATGTATATGTTTATAATTAAGATTTTCTGAAGAACCGTTCAATCACTTTCGTTATGACACTAAAGTCTCCTGTCTTTGTCGAAACGTACGAACCATTTCTTTATGTTTATTCTACTTTATTATAATGATAGATTAAAAACGTATCCAAAATAAGTAGGAGTCGCTCTCCACACTTTCCATCCCATACAAATCCGCCCGCCCAACTAATATTGACTTCTTATTACGGCGGTCGCGCGGATATCGCACCGGTGCGCGGATAATGTCCGCCGGTGACCGCAGATAGGGACGTGCCACAATAACCTGCGGATTTTAGTGATGCGACCCAACTTTTGCTAGATCCTGATAGCGTTGCGCGTTGTCTAGGACTCAGACAAAGAATAGAGGAAGTTGCCAATTTACTTGCATAGATTATGCTTTTTTGTGAACTGTACTTAGGAAGTTTAAAAAGTTTTAGTTCCTTAGACGATGTTTTTCGCAGTTCCCTTCGGGGTATGACACGAAAAATGGTAGATAATTTTCAGATGGAATGAGTCTGTTATTTTAAGGTAAATATTCTGGGATATTTCTTAGCTACCTAATTGCATGAGAGGAAAATGTCGTGAGGAAAGTTTTGAGTATAGGAAGACCAAAGAAACGGTGGGTGGATTGTGTGAAAGATTTATTATTTATTATTATTTCCTTTACTTCATTAAGTATATAGGTACATATACTTAACATATATTTTTAAAATAGTAGCCCACCGGTATCGGGAACAGGGTCCAAGCTACCGGTGGTCAGGACTGGCTTTTATTATTATTTTTTAGGCCCTTGCATGATAATGTTGATCACTTAGTTGCACAATTAGTCTTCAAAAAGTTCTGTAAGATTTTTTTTTTAGAAAACTTGGGGCATAAAATAACCTGTAGAATTTCCGCTTTTCTCAAAAAATCAATAGTTTCAACTGCAGGTCTCCGTCAAAAGTACTGTTGACTTAAAGTTGCAAGTCTAAATCCAGCTCATAATTTCGATATTCCTGTGGCCTTTAACATCATAAGCGCATGCAACGCAATTAATTACATCCATCGGCGCGCGGTGGTCCCAACAGGCGCCCTTCTCACAGAATTAAACAAGTTAATCCGACCATAAACCTATCGATACATTGACAACACTATTATTCACTACATTAGTCACGTTTAGTAGTAGCTTGACGTCACTTGTGATACTTATTTTGTACCATTCCGTACGGGCTGTCATAATCAGTCTATTATGTTCCCACTGCTGGGACACGGGCGCGGTCTATGACATGACACCAATGATATTATACAGGAAAGATACGCTACGTTCATACCTTAGAGTAAGAAAGCTATAGAGCATCGGGTAGCGTGGCCACACATGAGACAAAAAACTAACTTAACTAACATAGGCTACATAAGTAGCTGCCTTGAAAAAACTGGCACGCAGTGAGAGACGGAAATAGTATAGCTTTATCCTTTTCTGTTACTTATAATAACTCAATACTTTATCCCTTTCTTGTGGAAATGAAATGGAGCTACCCGCCGTCTATACTTTTCTTTGTCTAAGGTTCATACTGAGCGACGCGGCGACGTTCTGTATTGTTGCGTTGTACTTACTGCGATAGATAATACGGAACGTATGACACAGAAAGAGATAACTATCTGTAGTGTTGCTCGCTGCTGTTAGCGGACTAAATGAAACTACAACAATTATCTGAATTTGTCTGCAACAATTTGCGCGCGCTAATGCCATAACTACCTCTTTAATATAATATCATTGTATGACACTACTAGCTTCTGCCCGCGACTTCGTCCGCGTGAAATTCGTACTTTCCTCTTATAATGTCGAAAATGTATGTTTATGATTTTTATCATTTATTTGGAAATAAATAAGTATTCGGGCCAATTTTTTAGTTCATAGCTCAAAGGGATCAGATTTTTCAAATAAACTGTATCCCAGCTTTTTACCCCGGAGAGTAATTTTGAAAAATCGTTTGGGATGTGTTCATAACTTGACTCAAAGACCCATACCCATTTTCGAGTTAATGGAAGCAAGCAGTAGAATATTCCACCTTCGTAGGAGTCAATTTTTGAAAAACCCTAAATCACTTTTTTTAAGTATTTTTTGTTTTAGTAGTACCGAGTTTCGAGTTAATCCGACAGCGTCACCCCACAAATCCTCTGTGAAGGATTTTTTAAACTAAAAGTGACAATCTTTATTATTTACTGACCCAAATATTGCCAAGTTTCTAATTTATTAACCAAATGAATAAGATTTTTCATATAAACAGTATCCCCTCTTTCTATCCCCATAGGGGTGGAATTTCGAAACGTAATCTAGATTATTTATACCAATTTTCCAGTTAATCAAGCCTCGTAATAACATTCTGCCCTGTGAAATTGACTACCCCTCTTCACCCCATTAGCAGATTTTCGAAAAACCCTGAACCACTTTATTATTTATTCTGGTCTTAGATAGGTACTGAGTTTCGAGTTAATTGGACCGTGCATTAAAATTTTTCCATACTAAAACACCCCCAATCTCCCCTTAGTTAGATTAGAATTCCAAAAAAATTCGAACTTTATAATTATTTGTGCCAAGTTTCAAGTCCAAATTTATTTGTACCAAAGTTTATCAAGGCACTCATTAAAATCCCCTTATAAATCGAATTGCCACTTTTTGTCCCGTCAGGGTTCAATAATTTTCGAAAACCCCATATACTTACTATTGATTCTTCATCTGCCTAGCCTTTTCCCAACTATGTTGGGGTCGGCTTCCAGTCCAACGGGATGCAGCTGAGTACCAGTATTTTACATGGAGCGACTGCCTATCTGACCTCCACAACCCAAATACGATACCCTTGATAAGACTGGTTGTCAAACTTTCGGGCTTCTGACCACCCCTAGCGACTGTCAAAGATGTCGGCTTAGCGTGCTTTCCGAGGCACGGAGAGGTCACGGTATGTAAAGATGGACACCTATCCACAGACCAACCGCGGCAAGCGTAGCCTGCGTAACCTGATCGATCGATCTGTGCGGCTATTACTATTGATTATTTTCTGTCAAAAGTATTAATACTGAGTGTCGAGTAAATCGGACCGCGCGTTAAAATTCTTCCACACAAACTTTAACACCCCAACACAAGGGGTGTTGGGGTGTTTTGATAAACGAATAATGATAAACTTTATTACTTGCTTAGGCAAGTATTCTTGCCAAGTTTATTAACCTAATGAATAAGATTTTTCTTATAAACTGTATCCCTTTTTTTCACCCCCACAGAGGTGGAATTTCGTAAAATTGTTTGGGATGTGTTCATTACTCGACTCAAATATTGTTTATACCAATTTTCGAGTTAATCAAGCCACGCAGTAAAACTTCCCCTATAAAATTAACTTTTCACCCCGTTAGGGGTAAATTTTCGAAAAACGATGATACACGTTATTCTTTATTTTCGGTCTTAAGTATAAATACTGAGTTTCGAGTTAATCGGACCACGCGTTAAAATTCTTCCATACAAACTTTGACACCTCCCAATCCGCCTTCAGGGGGTAGTTTAGAAAAAAAAGCCAAATTTCATAATTTATTTAGATAAGTATTCGTGCCAAGTTTCATGGTTATTAACTCAAGGAATAATATTTTTCATACAAATAAAATCCCCTATTTTCACCCCTTAAAGGTTAAATTTCCAAAAACCCCTTCTTAGTGGATATCTACTCTTCACAAAGAACACACCCTCCAAAATTAATTTCTCTACCCAGCAGTACCGACCAGCGTTTTAGGCTGTGCGTTGATATATCAGTCAGTCAGGACAAAATTTCATCCCCCTTTTCACCCCCTTAATGGATGAAATTCTAACAACACCGTTGTGTTGTTTCAATCATAAGCCTAGATAATAAATTTAGTGATTTTTACGTTGAAAATTAATGACTTTCTATACACAACTTCACCCCCCTTTTTAACCCATTCGGGGTGGAATTATCAAAAACGCTGAGACACGTATAAATTAATTTTCAATTGTCAGCCTAAATACAAAATTAGAAGATCCTAACTTCAAAACTGTCGGACTTTCATATAAACTTCCATCCCCTATTTTAACCCTTTAGGGGTTGAATTCCCAAAAATCCTTTCTTAGTGGATACTTACTCTTCACAAAGTACACACCTTCTAAGTTTCAAGTCTCTAGGTCCAGCGGTTTGGGCTGTGCGTTGATATATCAGTCAGTCAGTCAATCAGTCAGTCAGGACTTTGAATTTTATATATATAGATTTATTGATGCTTATATAAATATCATCTTTTGACCAATAAAAACTTTTTTACAAAAAAAAAACAACCGACTTCCAAAAACACTAAGTACTTATAAATAAAGAGAAAAATAACTTTAATTTCGGAATTCGGTGTCTTTGGATTTGTATTTTAGTTTTTTGCCACCGACTTCCGAAATTAAAGTTATTTTTCTCTTTATTTATAGTGTTTTTGGAAGTCGGTTGTTTTTTTTGTAAAAAAGTTTTTATTTTTCACTTTTTAACGGGTCAGTTTGTAATTTATCTAAGACTAGCTTCTGCCCGCGACTTCGTACGCGGATCCTGTTGTTTATGCCAGCGACAACGGGGTTGTCAAAATCGAAGATCTGAAACGTCTGATGTCGAATTTTAAGAGCCCGGGGACGGGACGGGTTGTGGTGTCGGCGAGACACCACAACCCGTCCCGTCCCCGGGCTTAGATTAGAATTTTCGCCTCAATGATATTTCTCTGCAGCGAGACGATTTTGAGCCGGGTCCCATTGCACAGCTTCGGCGGAGTGAGTTTCCGAAGAAGCATAATTGGGAGATCGACCTTTAACTTAATGGTGTGCGCTGGTAGTCCACTTGCACTGAGGGAATTGAGATATTCTATGGGGTAATAATGTGTGGCGTCATCTTGGTCGACAACAGTGTTTATTGAAGTGTAGATCACTTCATTTCCCTCAATTTCCGCGAGAATGCATTCATTGATCGCTGAAGCTTGGTCGTTTCTGGGTGTTAAAATGGCTCGTTCACACACCAAGAATTATGTTGGTGCGGTATCCTATTGATGTCCCCGTACACCAGGCGAATCAAATCATCTAAGGTGGACACCACTCTCCCAAGTATGTCAGGTAGAACCACCTGTCCACCGTCTACTGGTAGCGTTCCCTCACCCAATTTTAAGAGAACATCAGAAAATTCTTGGGCGTGTACATTCCCGCCAAGATGTGCTCTCATATTCATCGTTAAGCGCAACCTATGAATATGTGGCCATAAGAAAGAGTATTTCAACAAACCATTCACCTCATCAGTCCTAGTTCCTCGCGTCACCACAGGCAGCGTTTTTCGGAAATCGCCGCTAAACAGAACTGTAACGCCACCCATCATTTGCTGGTTCCTGCCGATGTCCTGCAAAGTCCTATTTACCGCCTCTACTGCTTTTCTGTTCGCCATAATGCATTCAGGTCGTTCCGTAGTTTCGTGCAAAAACGATTTCCAGATAAATTTACCCATGGTTTTGATTTTTTTTATTTTATTTTTTAACCAGAATGGGTAAAGACATAGTCACTTTAAAAGGAGTATCGATAATATTACATTTTGATTCGTTATTTTATTTAATAAACTAATAAAACTGCGTCTAAATTCATTCCTCTCTGTTTCCAACTAGGGACCTCAGCGTATGTTTTCAAGTTTATTTGTCTATTTTCGAATTGATAGCTTTAATTAATACGGTTTGTAAGAACCAAACTTCTGACCTATTCTTTAAGTATTTTTAATATACCAATAACTTAGTAATAGTAGAAAAAAAGCTATATTTTCTAATTGTCACAATAAAAACATCATCGCCATCCGTACTCAGAAACTTCGTAATTTTGTAGTGGTTTATACGGTCCCTAATATAGTGCAGGTCACAACGTGTTTCTACTGGTCAGTCAGCCACGGCAAACAGAGCGAAGCGGACGTACGCCTATGGCTGTCATAATTATTTGCAATCTTCGCATTGTTAGTAGTGCTTCGTCCGGAAATAATTTCATCACATTCCTTCTATTTCACAAGGTACTGTAGTAAACAAATTATTATAAATACTAAATATGTTTGGCTTTCAAATTGATTTTGATCCTATTTTATTATCGAGTTGCTAATATATTCGGTAACGAAATTATTAAACAAAATGTTAGAATTTTTCATTCACCTCCACTTCATTACCTTCCGTCCCCTCCATTTTTTTGCGGGAAGGTAATGAACTGTTTTGGAAGGAAACGAAAGTTTTGTTTTTTTGTTCATTACAAATAAGATTGATTAGGTACTGTTAAAAATACACAGTGTAAGCTCCATGTAACACCAAAAATAACATGAGATGCGTGTTTTTCTATGTAGTTTATTATTCTATTTGGGCGTATTTTATTATTTTCAGTACTAATATGGGGAAAACTCGAAAGCTATCAAGAGAAGAAAAACTGGCAAATGATAGGCTACATAAACGAGAAAAATATGCACAGTTAAAAAACGATCCTGCTTTATATGCTCTACAGAAAGAAAAAGAAAAAAGTAGATATTTATCGAGAAAAGAGAGGAATAAAATATGTAGCATTAAAGACATGACTCCTAGATGCATAGATACTTCCACTTTTTTAAATAACCTAAATGAATCAGATCTTTTAAAAAACTTACAACCTCTACAGGGTCCGATCGATTTACAGCTCTCACCGTTGGTAAATACTACAGCTACATCTTCGACTGCGTTAAGATCTCCTAAAATCAAGACTTTATCTGACGTACGTATAAGTTGGGAAAACCGTAAATTTTATAAGATTCCAAATCAAAAACTTAAGCCAAAAAAAGTTGAAGAAGTTTTTAATTCTGAACACCAACGGCAATTCGAGACTTTCGTACAATCAAATATATCAGAAAAAGAAAACAAAGACTACAATAAATATGATGGATCAGATGATAGTGACGAATTAAGTATTTTTTAAGTTTTCTAATGTTTATGATTGATTTTGCTCAGGCTTTGTGCTACGACCTAAATTAAGGTTGACTAGAGTAACATTGTAGGCTTGATTGTCGGTAGACGAGTAAGACCATTAAGAATTTTTGATATTTTTTTAAAATTTTATACTATTATGTCAGCATTCCTTTACTGTTTTTTTGTTTGTATATTGTGATTTTGCACTCAAAAGTAAAAAGACTGGTTACTTATTATTTACCTATTATTTTTTGTTAATTGTCCAGTCAGATATTCATAATACTCTACGATTGTTATATATTTTTAGTCTGTGTTTTAAGTTTAATATGTGATTTAGCGTCCTATTTGTATTGTATTAATTGTTAATAGGTTGTAGTTAGTCAGTTATTTAAACAAAAAGTTAGGGTTGACTACTGCTCAGAAGCCTTTAATTATTTAAAAACTGATTTGGCTTCCTTCCACGAAGTTGATTTTTTGAGACAGAATTGAAATGAAAGACTGAATTGAAATAAAAGACGGTGATTACTGAAATTATATTGTTTTATTTAGCTGTTTGAAATTACCTAGTCCTATTACGGTTATTATTCTTTTACGGTTCATTAACATCCTAATCTATTTCAGAACTGTTACGGTATTTCATTCCCGTCCCGACTTATATCATTACCATCGCGCCCTAGTTCATTACCATCCTTTAACTTTTCATTACCTTCCAGTTGTTAAATTTCAATTGTCATTTTCTCCGTGAATAAACAAGATAATAACGTGCCTTCCACTTTAAACGAATCTGGTTACAATTGAAACTCGTGTATATTAAAAAAAAACCTAAAATGTAATATTTATTTTTATTCTGCGGAACGGTTCTATTTGCACGAAACGACGGAATGAACCATATTCATCCCACACGAAACAGCAATCTTTAAGCACGCGCCCTTTGTCACTATTGCGTGACACTCCACAAACAGGTGTTTCATTACTCTCTAAATCTATGGGAATCTTAAACATTGCGTGCGCTGTTTTGCCACCAGGATGCAGTGTTGTGGCGATTCCTGACGATGCTACTGCAATGGCAATCTTGTCTTGCCTTCTGACCTCTGCGAGAATACCAGTGGTGACAAATATTCTCCCTGTTCCACCAGGAGCATCCAAGAAAAACATTTTACCTTGGCCGAGCCGAGTCAAGGATGGTGTCGAAAATTTGCTTTTGCTCTGAGGTAAACTTAGAGACGACGGTACTCATAGCTCTTGGATCATAATTTATTTCAGAGTTGTACTCTCTATTTCCAATCTCTTGTACATCCAGATGTTGTGGAGTCGGTAGCCCATAACCCACCAGAGAACTGCCGCAGATCGAAATGACCATATCTTGAAGTGAACTAAGGCAACTGTTTAGAACGCGCTCATCAGTTGCCTCAGTATTATCTTCAGTAGTGCGTCTCAGACCTTTTAGGAAGTCTTCGACAGAAGATGCCGATATTTCTCCCACAACAGAAGCGGATTTGCAATACCCCAGAACACCAACATGACGACAAACAGATGTCGCAAATGACTGAGATTGTCACTAATGCTGGCCTCCTCAAGTGCGTTGTCCCAGTGCTGATCACCGTCGAGAAGGTGGCGTGCTACGCAAGCAGCGCGGTATGTGGGATACTCAATGTCATCGACTGTCCTTAGAAACGCAAATGATGTTGGGCCGTGCACTGTGTGCAGTAACATTCGCAAATTATAGCACTCGCCATTATTTGGGTGCACAGTGTAAACCCGTCCCAATGCGGTGTCCTTAAAAATTCCTGGAAACCCGTCCACGGCGTGTCCGCGTCGACGTCGATTAAATACACCTCTTTGCTTGTCGTACGTGTAGTACGACGGCACCTCATCATTGGTGAGTGATCTAGCAAAGTTGTCCCCTTCACAGAGTCTGAAAAAGGCCAATTTCAGTCTATCAAAAAGTACTCTGTGAAGGCCAACAGGAAAATTAAACACATCAACGAACACAGACAACAAAGGTAACCCCCGTTTCTATAGGATGAGAGCGGCACATCGGCACCTATAACATCACATTTTGGGAACAAAACCATAGCGCGATCTAACTCGACGCCAACGCCATCTAGTTAGAAAACGGAAACTACATATTATTTACCCAAATTAATTAAATTATGAATAAAACTAAATTTTCGTTAATTTAACAGACAACTACATTAGTTTAGCATTAAAAAAAAATATGGTAACAGCAGCAAGGATCAAAACTAAGAATTACGTACTTAAATGAATTACCTACAACAAATGTGCTTGGTAAGATATAGCTTAGAACCAAAAGTTTGACTTGAATTCATGATAGTGTAGCTTGTTGTACCGCCAATCAATCTGTTTAGTAATATTGGTGTGAAACTCTCCATACAATTAGATAGGACATGTGAAGTTCTCAGATTTCATAACAGTATCGTTCATAATGCACACAAAAACGCAAAAACTAAAAAAAAAACGAATTTTACGATTTCTTAAAACAATATTATGGGATTTGAACTCGCACCATTTAGTGCGGTAAACGGTCGCCTGAACTTACCGCTAAATTCCCCGTTGACATATTGTTGAAATAGCTGTTCCCTTGCAATTTATAATATTACTGCCCCGCTCCTTTATAAAAATAGCGTGATTATTATGTTCCCAGAGTTAAAGTTTTATTTTTAACTAAATAAATAAATAAACATGTCATTTTGTGCATTCAATTACGAACAAACACATTTTAAAATTAATATTGCTTACCTCCCATAGCATACGGCGTGATAATATGTAGCCTAAAGCCTTCCTTGGTTTACTAAGAACATTTTTGCTGAATTTCAATTCAATCTATCCAGTAGTGTTGGCGTGAAGCCGTACCATACACACAGACAAACAGACAAACAGACAAAAATTCTAAAAAGTCACTTTTTGTCACCAGTTACGTTTTTGTAACAAAAGCCACTTATTTTTTCTCGAAAATTCACAATGTACAGTTTTTCTTTCGTTACTGTTTTATTATATGTATAGATATAATAGCCTAATGTCAACTGCTTATCACCTTTTACAAAATATTGCTTTTCCCGATGCATGGACGTTAATTGTTGAGGAGTTCTCCTAGTAAGAACCAGGAGAACTGGAGCTGATTGAGAAGTCACCATCAGCTCCACTTCACCATACGCATTGTAATGAGCATAAATTGCTTAGCAGCCATATTAAAGTAATCGAATCGCAACTCGTGAAATATTTGTCATTGAGTAGTGCCATTTATGGTCTTCATCATCAGCTCCACTTTACCAAATCATAATTTCCGAGAGCAAATGCTCAAGTTACTTTAATAATAGACTTAGGCAAGAAAAATTTTGCTAAGGGCCAAGTTTATGTTACGCTTAGTCGTGTAAAGACGCTGTATGACATTGTATTATGCGACTTGGAACCTACCAAATTGCTAAATAGACCACATGACGAAAAGGCATTGCGTGAAATGCAACGATTGAGGCTTTTATAAATCATCATCAGCCAATTGCAGTTCACTGCTGGACGTAGACCTCCCGAAGTTTGCGCCAACGTTCACGATCCTCCGCTTCTCTCATCTAGCCACTACCGGCAACCTTTGTTAGGATAATTATACAGAACAAAAACTCGCAAAAGTATTTCACTTTAAGAAGTATTTAATAGTTTTTAGACTAGATGCTGATAATCCTGGCTGCAGCATCAGGCCAGACTTATGTCAACATTGCATTGAACTTAAAATTTAGTCCTGTTTAAAATGAGCCCAAACACGACTACGGTGCTGTAATTTCAAGGTTTGTACTTTTTCTGATGCTCGACTGGCTTCAGCATCAGGTCTCTATGTACTTCGATGTTCCTCATTAACAGTACGTTTAGTCACACATCGAGCCCTTTTCAATGAGCCTAAACACGATATATCTGCTGTTAGTTGTCGAGGAGTTAGGTACTCTGCAGACTATCCTGACTGCAGCATCAGGTCATAACTTGATGATCATGAGACCGAATGTGGCAAATGCCCTATCAAACATAAAAACAATTTACTAAAACAGTCCTTGCCTGTTCGAGTAACTTCTTACTCTTAAGGAGTTGAACCTTCCATCATCAGCCCAGCTACCTGAGATGGTGACAACCGTACGCAAATACACAAGATACTTCATAAAATATGCGAAAAGCCATAAGTGAGCCTATAAAATTTGAGGGTTGCTCTCGATTTCTCTAAGATTCCATCATCAGATCCTGACTTGGTAACAGTGGGACCACCTAAGAACTATCTACTTTCGAAAAAAAAAAGAATTTTGAAAATCCGTCGACAATTGGCGGAGTAATCGATGAACAAACATACAAAAAAAAAAAGAAACAAAAAAAAACATACAAACATCCGAACATAGTACTTCCTCCTTTTTGTGAAGTCGGTAATAAAAACTTTTTTACAAAAAAAAACAACCGACTTCCAAAAACACTATAAATAAAGAGAAAAATAACTTTAATTTCGGAAGTCGGTGTCTTTGGATTTGTATTTTAGTTTTTTGCCACCGACTTCCGAAATTAAAGTTTTTTTCTCTTTATTTATAGTGTTTTTGGAAGTCGGTTGTTTTTTTTTTGTAAAAAAGTTTTTATTTTTCACTTTTTAGCGGGTCAGTTTGTAATTTATCTAAGTTATAATAGCCTAATGTCAACTGCTTATCACCTTTTACAAAATATTGCTTTTCCCGATGCATGGACGTTAATTGTTGAGGAGTTCTCCTAGTAAGAACCAGGAGAACTGGAGCTGATTGAGAAGTCACCATCAGCTCCACTTCACCAGACGCGTTGTAATGAGCATAAATTGCTTAGCAGCCATATTAAAGTAATCGAATCGCAACCCGTGAAATATTTGTCATTGAGTAGTGCCATTTGTGGTCTTCATCATCAGCTCCACTTTACCAAATCATAATTTCCGAGAGCAAATGCTCAAGTTACTTTAATAATAGACTTAGGCAAGAAAAATTTTGCTAAGGGCCAAGTTTATGTTACGCTTAGTCGTGTAAAGACGCTGTATGACATTGTATTATGCGACTTGGAACCTACCAAATTGCTAAATAGACCACATGACGAAAAGGCATTGCGTGAAATGCAACGATTGAGGCTTTTATAAATCATTATCAGCCAATTGCAGTTCACTGCTGGACGTAGACCTCCCGAAGTTTGCGCCAACGTTCACGATCCTCCGCTTCTCTCATCTAGCCACTACCGGCAACTAGGATAAATTATACAGAAGAAAAACTCGCAAAAGTATTTCACTTTAAGAAGTATTTATTAGTTTTTAGACTAGATGCTGAAAATCCTGGCTGCAGCATCAGGCCAGACTTATGTCAACATTGCATTGAACTTAAAATTTAGTCCTGTTTAAAATGAGCCCAAACACGACTACAGTGCTGTAATTTCAAGGTTTGTCCTTTTTCTGATGCTCGACTGGCTTCAGCATCAGGTCTCTATGTACTTCGGTGTTCCTCATTAACAGTACGTTTATCCACTCATCGAGCCCTTTTCAATGAGCCTAAACACGATATATCTGCTGTTAGTTGTCAAGGAGTTAGGTACTCTGCAGACTATCCTGACTGCAGCATCAGGTCATAACTTGATGATCATGAGACCAAATGTGGCAAATGCCCTATCAAACATCAAAACAATTTACTAAAACAGTCCTTGCCTGTTCGAGTAACTTCTTACTGTTAAGGAGTTGAACCTTCCATCATCAGCCCAGCTACCTGAGATGGTGATAACCGTACGCAAATACACAAGATACTTCATAAAATATGCGAAAAACCATAAGTGAGCCTATAAAATTTGAGGGTTGCTCTCGATTTCTCTAAGATCCCATCATCAGATCCTGACTTGGTAACAGTGGGACCACCTCAGAACTATCTACTTTCGAACAAAAAAAGAATTTTGAAAATCCGTCGACAATTGGCGGAGTAATCGATGAACAAACATACAAAAAAAAAAAAAAAAACATACAAACATCCGAACATAGTACCTCCTCCTTTTTGTGAAGTCGGTAAAAAGGAATATGTATTAGAAAACCTAATCACACTAATATTATAAAGGCGAAAGTTTGTGAGTGTTTATATGTTTGTTACTTCTTCACGCTCAAACGGCTGGACCAATTTTGATAAAATTTTGTAGGGAGGTAGCTGACACCCTGGAGTATCAGATAGGCTTTTTATGTTTATTTATGCGGGTGAAACCGCGGGGCGCAGCTAGTCTGAAATAAAAGTAATTTTTAATAATCGGCCCTAATTCACTATGACCAGTGACCACTTAACGACTCCTTACTTCGAAACCACGTCAATTCCTTAGCTAATCCCGCCGATTTCGCGTTGATTTCGCGCGGTTTCGTCCATTGTGTCATAGAGATTTACGGCCCTGCACGATAACGTAATAAGTAGTTAAAGTCCCCGTCACGAGAAGCTATAAACTTTGTAAATAAAGAACTTTATACTAAAGTTCAATAAGTAATCCTAAATTCAATCAACTCAATGTAACGTACGTGTAATACGAAACTAACGAGCAATTTTACTTGGTCGGATTTGTGGCACTGGAACGCGTCTGACTCATGGAACGTAAACATTTGGGCCGCCATCGCCATTTTGAAGTAAGTTACAGAATACTCGGAATCGTCTGACGGCAGTAATTAGATGTGTGTGTTACCTTAATTATATCCCTATATAAAAATAAAAATCATTACAAACTGTTTTTTTTTTTAAATTTGATCCAAAAGTTGCGAACCCGTGAATGTGTGTTTACATAATTTATACCTTCTCGTGACGGGGACTATAGTTTACTTTTCGAGAAAATTACTCAATTCTCAATTCTTTATTGCGTACCATAATGTATACATAGGTGGTATGGAAAATAAATATTAGTCACAATTATGGACCCTGTCGGGCACAGCATAGATAAATGTAGGTAGAAGAGAGGATGAAGGCACTGCTTGTTTTACTTATTACTTATTTTAGAGTAACTAAATAATATATAATCTATTATGATAGCAACTGTTACTGTTGTTGTACAGAAGTTAATTTATGAATTTTAATTATTGTTTTATTTATTATATACATTATTTTTATAAACATATTCTTATATTATATTTATTTACATTATTTTTATTTTTACTTGTGGTCTATTGTCAATGCCAGTCTGAAACAAAACTCTTTGTCACCGATTTTTCGAAGATTTACCTGTGCGCCCTTTTAACTAGCTGCGCCCTGCAGTTTCACCCGCATATATCTCGAACCCGTGTGAATATCGGGATAAAACGTATCTTATGTCCTAATCCAGGTTATGGTTTACCCATGTGCCAAATTTCATCCAAATCCGTTCAGCTGTTTTAGCGTAAAAACGTAACAAACAAGAAAAAACATTTTTTTCCCTTTATAATATTAAGGATAGATTTGCAAGTGGATAAGTATGCAATTATGCATAGTAATTACTCTGTTAGCCTTTTAGTGCTTGATTCATTATCTAATTCAGAAAGTTTTGAATCGAAGCATGTTACTCTTGGTTTAGTTGCAAGAGGATTCCGCGTTTTTACGCGCCCCAGTCTCCCATTATCCTAACTGCTGAAAAAAAGAACTATCAACATAAAAAACCAAACAAACAAATAGGTACTCTATCACATGACACGATTCACACAAACCTACCAATATGTAGGTATTGGTAATAGGTAACTATTATTATAAAATGATCGACAACCATCTTGTGTGGTCTCGAATTAAACCTCGAATTAGCGCTCGCCATATCACTTTCATTCTATTGTGCGGAAACTCGAAGTGCTTTGTTCTCATTTCAAATGCAACCCGATGCAAGATGGCGGCCGTCGAAACGTCATCGGAGCAACATGGCCGACTGAACGGTTATTGTTTGAACGTGGAACATTATAATGGGCATTGAGGGGTAACGTTGGTGAATGATTGTCGTATTGGTTGGATACGCCTATTTTGGTTAACGGTGTTCTTGATTTTGGTCGAATTTATCGATTGTATTTTTCTCTCTTTCTCTTGCTTCTGCCTGTTTCTGGAGATTGAGCTGCCCTCTGACGACCTGATGCTCATACACTAGTTAAACATTTTTCAGTCGGCACGATGGGTTGTTGGTTGAGATCGTCAAGTTATACGATTACTGACAAGTTGACCAGTCAAGTCAGTGCAAACATGCACTGACTTGACTGGTCAACTCAAATCTGTGTGGCCCTTTCCTCAAAACATCTTTTCAGGCACTAGTCTAGGAGCACGGCAGTTCCCTCGCCAAATCGAGCAAAAAGCTGCACGGCCGTACCATTATTTTCTCGAAACATCTACATTGTCCTCATTTGATCTGACCAAGATTAGGTATGTTTGGATTTAAAAAAAGACTGACCCCTGTTTGTTTCGCCATCGCGCCATTCTCAGGGGTACCTAGTCAGCTAAGAAATGTCGACTCCACCAAGATATTTTTATTTTTTAATAATAATCAAAATTCCGGTATCCTATTTACACAATAAACAATTTAATTTCACTGACAACCCAGGAAGTGTATATAGAACTTACTATTTTTCTGTGTGCGAAATTACTGTTGTCCACTAACAAGTTATCAAGTTCACAAATACATTACACGTTGGAGAATGAAGCTGGGGACAGCACAGGGAATGCTGTCGTGCATCTTTGAACATTTTCGACACACTCGTTTAGAAGAATCACCAAAGCAGCTGGTTCTTCCCCAGATTAGCATATATAGGTACCTGCATATGAGTAGCGCTGGAGATTGAGAAGATGTGTGGACAGCATTTGTAATAATTTGGGCAGTGGAATGGGGCACATAATATGTATGATAACGAATGTTGATGGCTATATATAGATGGAAGGCGAAAGAAATGAAGGATGGATTATGTGAAAGATGATATGGCTAGAAAGAGGGAGATTACCGCGAAAACGGCTGATAGAGTTTCATGAAAGAAGTCCAATTATATTGGGATTAGTGCAGAAAGATGAATGGAGAGAAAAAAGGAGGGGCCCCTGGCTAAATAATAACAACCGCACAGGTCGATAGATCAGGTTAAGCTACGCTTGCCGCGGCTGATCTGTGGATGGGTGACCATCTTTAGTCTTTACATACCGTGACCCCTCCGTGCCTCGGAAAGCACGTTAAGCCGTTGGTTCGGCTGTCATTCGTGGATCTTTGACGGTCGTTACGGGTAGTCAGAATCGGAGGTCAGATAGGCAGTCGCTCCATGTAAAATACTGGTATTCACCTGCATCCAGTTAGACTGGAAGCCGCCCTCAACATAGTTGGGAAAAGGCTAGGCAGATGATAGTGCAGAAAGATAAATGATGATACTTATAAAAACATCGTGATTCTTCTCTCTTCACACTCATAGAAATCGTCACTACAAAATCTTAGCCAGATAATGAGTATGTATTTGAGTTAGTAAGTAAACACACTTCATTCAATCATCCACACATCAATATTGTTTAGTCTATACGCCAACTTTTCATTATAACGTAAACAATAAACTCTTGACGCTAAAATCACGATCAGTGTATTCAATATTATTGGGAACTTATCATTGTTTTATTTTGAGTTATGAAGTGACGAAAACCAGCGGGATGAATGAAGAAGAAACATTATGAAGTAATTGATTAGGAATTTAATTAAAAAATATTCGGATTGGAAAGGGTGTTACACAGTTGGGGTGCAGGGTATTTCAAGTCATGTGATTTTCGTATGATATGATGTAATCACATCATAATTATTAAGGCTTCCAAATGTTTAAATATGGCCTGTTTCATTACTTATATAACAGGGGCCGACATGTAAGACACAATGAACGAAACCGTGCGAAATGAACCGTTCTGAAACAGTTCTCCGACATTCGCTTATCCGATGTGTGTCCTATCTAGTGTCGGTGAAACGTTCATTGGTGAAAGGTCCTATCGAAGAAAATCTTAAAATTGAATCGTTCTGTACGAAATCCGTTCGTCGTTGAAAAATTCTTTCAGAGAAACACTGTTAAGTGATCTTTCTGTCGGCGAACCGTTCAGTCGGAAAAGCGAATGTCGGAGAACTGTTTCAGAATCGAAATTAACGCGAGATTGGTGTGATTAGCTAAATATTCGACGTGGTTTCGCAGTAAGGAATCATTGAGTAGTCATAGTGAAATAGGGCCCAGATGGTTTCAAATTAGATTTCAATATTAAATTAAATTTAAATGAAATTAAAGTCTGTTAAATTTTCTATATTTTCAGGGTGGACCATACGATATTTTCTGCCCATAAATAAGTACACAGATCCCATAACAATTTACATAAAAGTAACAAGAGAATTTAATGAAACTCCCGCGCAAAATTCTAACCTCGCAAAACCGAAAAACGACGTCACTCCAAGTCATTTCTAAAAAAAGGTGCCAGTAATAAGGTCACACCAATCAATGGCAAAGAAAAAAATAGAAAATCTTAAAATTCCGCAAACAAAATTCACTGCGACTTTTATGATGGCAGTAAATTAGTATAGTTTTATAGAGATAAACATATTAATTGGTAGTTAAAATGTACCATATACACTCTAAAGTTTACCCGTGGGTTTTATAAAGACGGATGGGTCTGGTTTGAGGTGGTGATTGATAGGAAAACACTGCGATGATTGACCGCTGATACAAGCCAGTATTTTGATAAATAAATAGAGGAGTAGGGCTGGGAAAGGCGTAGTTGGGGATTTTTATCGATGTTTTTGGAGTTTAAAAAATTAAACAAATTTTGTAATGAAAGTCACAGAATTTATCGGTAAAATGTAATGATTCTAGGGCTGAAAAATATCAAGTCTCTGGTAATTAAAGAGCCGTTTACAGTAAATCAAAGACATCTAAATTACTATGAACATTTACGACAGCGTATAGTCTAGAAATTATACGCTCTTTAATTAAATTCAAAATCAATGCATAAATATTTCTGATTCATATAATTTCACAAGACATAAATATAAACGTTATGGGTTAATTCCGCAAAGGAATGAAGTAACTAGGTGTAATAAAATATCGATAAACATTATGGCTAGGTTTTGCATAATCTCATAAGTACGGAGCGTACAGAATGTTGGCTGCTTACAACTCGTATTATGAAATGTTGCAACCTGATATGAACGGTAAAAGAAGGAAATTGTAATTTTATATATAAGGCTCATGTACTATTTATTACTGTCATTTCAATAATGAGTTAAGTACGTCAGTTAAGGTAAACTGTATAACAAGATAACTGCAGAAAAGTATGAGTTAGAAGCATGGGTGGTCATTTTAACTGCCTATTATAATACAGACAATGCCAATGAGATGTGGCTCTAGTTCAAATTAGTAATAGGAACAACAACGTCTACCTGACGCTTACATATCGTTATAAATAATGTGATCGTAAATTACCAACAGCCTACGGCACATATTGCACATTAAACTATTTAAGTAGTGAATCATTTTTCCCTTGTAGTGCAGCTGCTGAAACCACAAAAATATCGATATAGCTCTCCCAATAGCTATCGACACCATCCCATCCTTACATAAAAAAATCAGTTCAGTGTAAACGACGCCCGCTCACCTGAACAGCATGTTATTATTCTGGCCATACTTACCCGCCAGGCCGCCGTAAAACCGCTCGTATTACCCACCATTTACTATCCTTAGTTCGGATGGATAGAGTCATATGTTTGTGATGAGATTCTATTTTGAATAAGATTAGTGAGTCAGGGGATGAAGAATGGTTGTTTTGAGGAATTTGAACGCCTACTTTGTCTGGATGAAACTTCCTGTACTGCATTGCAGCCTAGTATATTTTTCAATAAAAAAAAATAGTGTCGGAAAATGTTTTCGTCCTTTTCAATAAAATATTCTTTAACGACTATTTGCTAAATATACAACCAGCCAAGAGAACTAAAACTTTGAATTAAATTCAAAATCAAATATTTTATTTCAGAATTACATCCATATATTATTAGTAGTAGTATAATTTAGCCTAAAGTTAGTATTAAATTAAATTTACAATAATAAACAAGTAGTGTACCATTGAACTGTTCGTGTATTTAGTCATTTTCAAAAGGAGTGTTTTGTAATTAAGAGCTTTTACGACGTACGGCATTTCATACAAAGTTTCAAACCCTTGTTTATCGAAATGAATGAACCGATTTTGATGAAACTTCATACGCATATGCAGGATACAAAGGTCTAAAAAGTTGTTTAAGAACATTTTCTAAAAATAGTGTTAGGCTGCGTTTCCACCGAGCGAGGATGCGTAGCGAGGGATGTGTGTGAAACAAACCAATAACATCGCTTTATTTTCATAGCTTGAACTAAGTTAGCGTTGCTATTGGTTAGTTTTACACACATTCCTCGCTACGCATCCTCGCTCATCTCTGGTGGAAACGCAGCCTTACATCCAAATTAGTCCGATTTTAAATTTTTCATAGAATCAGAGATTTCCAGTACTTAATCTTTTTTTAAATAAGACATTTCAAAAATGTTCTTAAGTAACTTTTTGGACCTTTGTATCCTGCTTAGGCGTATGAAGTTTCATTAAAATCGGTTCATTCAATTCAAAAACAACAAGGGCTTGAAAGTTTGTACGAAATGCCGTACGGCGTAAACGCTCTTAAAGGTTATAAAATCCTGCCGGCGCGGGCGCCGCGCCGCACCGCGCCATCCCTATTTCTGTTCCGATTTACCCATAGAGCAACACGGGCCACCGTCGGACCGTGTTGCTCTATGGATTTACAAAGGTTAGTGATATGCAGGCACAGGATACATAAGTATCAAGATGACAGACAAGATTTTGTGGTTTTTGTTTTTTAATGGTTCACACAATCATTTAGTGAATTTAATCCAGAAGGTTTATGCATTACACATTGGTACTATGCATTAATATTAAACAAAATAATATCGCACATCCGATAAAAAAGGGTTACAACTCGAAAAAGTCATTTACAGGAATTTTCAAGTTATTAATTGAAAAACAGCGTACCTATGCAAAAAAAACATATTATACATATTTTTGTAAGCATCAAGTATGTATAATTTTGATCACATAATAATAATAGTGTGAACAAAAACTGATTAACAAATCCGTGAGTTTATATTCGCTTTTCTAAAAATCCAGGTTGAGTATCCTATTCGAGTTGTAGTATTTATATATATTTGAGTATTTTATCGGAGGCGTGAAATAATCAAAAAGCAGGGACGGGTCGCTAATAGTATAAATAATCTCTTACCCAATTGCTCTTACAAAAAAATTTAAATAAAAACCCATTTGCGAATACAAAACAATTGAGTCCTAATCGAACCAGGTCACTAGTAGAAGGCATTTCCTTTAAGCCATCACTTTCCCGTCCCTTGTATCATATCAGACCATAAGCGCAAACGGTTCAAAGAAAACCTTTAAACCCAGATGGCATAGTGTGAAGTACTGAGAAGTGCAAGGTTCCTAGTATCCAGCCAACCAATTGGATGCGTCCGCATACTGCGATAAAAATCTGGTTCTATTTTACTATCAGGACAATGATTATGAATTGTCAGAATGTTTTTTGACAAGTCTAAAGTTCTAACCACACATATCAAGGCCGTGATTGGGACGTGGACGGACCGTGCTCCGTCAGGGGCTCATAAAAATATCGGTGTGTATACATTTTACAGTGTATCGATTATGTTATCACATTAATTGAAACCACATATTCTATTATGTATTTTAACCTTTTCACCGCTTGTGTCGCATTTATGCGACACATATTTCGTGCCCCTACCGCTCGTGTCGTATTTCTGCGACAGAGAAAATGCATGATTTTTCGTTCTATTCAACGATTGCTCCTCCTTATTTATTGTAGGTATTATTTTTTCGATTTGTAGCCGCGCGCTAGGGGCACGGTAATTGATATTTAGCCAAGCGGTTAATAGGTTAAACATATACAATTAAAATAATTAATTACAATTAACATTCTAGCCGTGGGATCTTTTTTCGTTTGAGTACCTATTTAACAACATTAAACTTAATTTTGTGATTATTTTGTAACAACATAAAGTTTGTGTTGAATTGTTGATACCATCGCTCCGCGCATGTCTAGTGCCTTATTATTAAGGGTGCTAGTGCCTTGTCGTTCCAATTTTAAAGCTATTTATTTTGTTTAAAAAATTCAGTTTTATATTTCTAGAAAAAAAAAAATCATTATTATATCAGACTGGTTACGATTTGTATTAACCTGATAACCTAATTGCCACTCTGTGTGAAAGATTTCATAAATAACTCGCTCACACACGCCCGTGTCCGGGCTGGCGACGGAGCTTCAGTGCCTCGGCTTCGGCCCCGTCACTTCCAAGGCACAGCTCTGATAAGTGTGGGTAGACCTTTAGTAGATGTTTCTATGGATAGTGGAACCTAATACATAATTGCAAGCATAATTTCGATATAATTACGGTCCGGCTGTCGACAGAATGCGGTCTTGACACCTGTCAGTGCGACAATTCTAGTACCTAACTAATAAACATCAAATTCGCAAAACACGGCATTTGTATAAAACTAACTGGGGTTAAGAATGCATTCTCTCGTCAGCTGCATTGTAGAAGTATCAGCAAGGTTGGAAACGGGACTAACTACTAAAGATCATACCGGACTTAGATATTGAAGAATCGTTACTCGTGGAAGCTGATTTAATGCACCCCAGCAAATATCCTGTAACCTGACCTCTCATTCAATCCCTAATTATCATCACTATAGAGATAGATATCTCTATAATATATTCTGTAAAAATCTCACCGTAAAAATTTGGATAAAGTGAGCTATCAATAGTATCAGTACCTACCTAGATTACCTAGCATCAAGTGGAATGACAAACTCAAACTCAAAGCATTTATTTCAATTAAACCATTAACAGGCACTTTTGAATTGTCAAGAAGTCAGAAAATATGAAGCTAGTTGCCCATTCCAAAGCGTAGGTCCTGTACCTATGGAGAAGAACGGGCAAGAAACTCCATGGACACTCTATTTAAATTATATTTTACAAAAATATTAGTTACATCATCAGAATTTATACCTAATCATATAATGTGAGAACGATGTAAGGAATAAAAAAGACGTACGCGTTAAAAGCGTTCAGAGTACAACAAATAGTAATAGTAAAACAACAAATAGTAAAACAACAATCCAAAAATAAAATAAACCAGCTCACTTCACTTCGACCGTTTTCACGGTGACATTTTAACAGAAAAGATCCGCTTATACTGTTTATGGTCCTCCAACTACAATTTCCTTACTTGACCCAATTCTTGACGGTGATAACCAAAAATAGGACACCCTATCCATATTCCTCCAATGATTTACCTTCTAACCTTCACTATGCTGACGAAAGTTTCGCACAAAAAAACAAAAATACACATATTACTAAAAGCAGACAGAAGATCCTGTTCGAAGTAAACAAAAGAATAAAGAGACAATATCCCTATGAATAAAATAAAAATAGTAAGAGATGATATCGAAGAAACTGGCTGACTATGGAATATGTCGAGTTATTATTCAGCTAATAACTGGATCGTATTAACTTTGGTGCACAGAGTTAGTGAAGGATAGAGGTGGCAGTAGAGAGCAATGAAAATAAACAGGAAAAAGTATTCGTAGTGAAGAGATAGAGTATTAATTTGTGGATAACGATACTCGTTGCGTGATTACTTAAGTGTTTTATAAAATATCTAAATTTTAAGCATTGCGCAATTGTTTGTTATCCTGAAGAAATAAAATAAAATAAACGAGTCGAATTTGAAAGTAATTTTAATATGAAACGTGGAAGGGTAAAATGTTTTTGGAATGGAGTTCCTTAACGCATGTCTGCACACTTGGCGAATGACCGAAAAGGGTAACATTTTGAACATCACAACACTTTTGTTATTGTATAAGTTTCTTAGTTACTCTCAAACGTTGTTAAATTATTTCATTGTGCCTATTATTGAATACATACTATACAGCGAAGGCAAATTCGTTCCAAGCGAGAAGTGTCTCACGAAAGCTGTCTAAAGTCGAACTTAAGTTCTAGTTGATTTAAATTCAGATTCTTAAATAGTAGTCTAGGGTTGAGTACCTACCTATTATCATTTTAGACTTAGTAATGATTATTTCCGTAAGTTTTTTATTTAGAGAAATTTTAACTAACTAATTACACTAGATACTAAATTAAATGACTAACTTACTTACTATACAAAAACACACTTAGGCCTCGAAGTACCTACTCGTCCGCATCGCTGTCATCCGGAAACGTGCCCAGAAGACTGGCAGCATTGCCAGTAATGATTATGGTTTTAAGGGATTTCAATATAAACTAGGAAATATCTTCTTCACTATATAGCTACCCCAAGCAAGAGAGAGGTTACAGCTATGGATGTACTGCAACTTTAGTACTAAGCCGGTGATATTTTATTATTTGTATTAACTGCTCCATCTGTATATAAAACAATTTTTAATAGATTTGGCTAATGATTTCTGTTTAATGATGCTATGATACTAATCCGACATCCTACGAATATTATAAATGTGAAAGTTTGTAAGTTTGGATGTTTTTTACTCAAGCTCGCAAAAATGGCTAAACGGTTATAGATAAAATTGCCATATATCTACTTTATAACGTGGATTGACACGTAGGCTATTTTTCATCCAGGTAGTATGTCCCCGTCGTAATTTTCGCCGCGGTCAAAAGCTAGCTAGCTGGTTATGGTACTAATTTTAGTAATAAAATCATAATATTCATCCTTCTCTACACCATTTCTGAGTCTTCCAATCAATGTCTTAAAGGCATTTATAGATTATTCATTTGTATCTCGCAATATCGATTCTTTTATGTTATTGTTTTGCCGTCGTTCCGTCTACTACACAGATATCAGACGTAATTGGCAGTTACCGTATGACAAACTTATATTTGCTGTCACATCCACCCTTATCTTTAATACTTTCTGAACGATCCTTGTTTTATGGGCTGCAAAGGGTATTGGCAGATGTTTCAGTGACTTTTCTTCTAACAAGTTTAATGTATTGACAAGCCAGTTTGTAGCTATTAGATTTTGTTCGTTTTCGTGGAAGTCGATGTGTTTTGTGTTATGTTGAGCTTTGGATGCTTATGTTCTGTTTCAGCTTTTATGTTAATGAATATAAACTTAATTGACAACTTTTAATCATGCGTTATTTCTTTTATTGGTAGGTTATTTTTCATTGATGGAAATATCAGTATTAGGTATACCAAGTTTTCTAATCCCAAATACTTATTCTGATCAGCATAGCTATTCATAACCGTAAGACAGGTTTTCGAATCGAAAATGGCACATTTTAAATTGTTATTTTATTAATTTGCCTTGCCCCCAACAATAGTTGTCGGAATCGGGTCGTCTATATGAAAAAACAAAATTGTCGGGTTTTTTATTTGGGAACTGCCTTTAAAGGACTCTTATGATAACTTTGATTGCTGTTCAATTCGGCACGGAAGCATATCGGACCGTTGTGGGTAGTGGACTGTGTGTTATGCTGGGGTTAAACTTGGGGCCTTTAGCGCCAAAAGTAAACCGATTTGTCGCGATACCAAAATATTAGCAGATTCGATATACACTCTAAAGTTGAAAGTAACTCAAATTACAAGAGTAAATTCACAAGCAATCCTATTGGATTGCTGTGTTGTTATTACAACACAGTAATTCTTTCCACTGCATCAAAGTCTACACCATTGTATACGACATAATGGAACAGAACAAAGACAATCTTTACTCCATCCACGACATTAAATGACATCGGCTCACAAATATTTCTAGCACGCGCTAATGAAATAATAGTGCAAAGCAATTCTTGTAACTTTTAACGTAGATTGAAAACAATTGGCGAGTATATTGCTCGTTTGCAGCCATTGTAGACGAACCTTGGATCAGTTTTATAAATAAAAAGGGAAATTGGTGTCCAGATCTGTCGGTGTTATGTTCAGACGGGCTATAAAGTTAATGGGAGAATCTAGGACATTCGTGACAATGTAGAGGTGGGACAGAAAGTTCGCCATGTCTGAAGAAGCATATTTTTGATAGCGCATCGCGGTAACAAATAAGGTTCAAAACAACGATGCGTTTGGTGTTAGTTAATATCATGATCTATTTTATTTTTATGAAATACTAGCTGCGCCCCGCGGTTTCACGCGCGTAAGTGTCGATCCCGTGGAAATATCGGAATAAAGCCTATATGTTAATCCAGGGTGTCAGCTACCTCCACACAAAATTTTATCAAAATTGGTCCAGCCGTTTGAACGTGAAGAAGTAACAAACATATAACACACCCCCACACACACTCACAAACTCACAAACTTTCGCCTTTATAATATTAGTGTGATTTTTGAATACTTAAGTCTTTTTTTAACATTTAACAATACATTTTTTTTTTATAAAAAAATGAGCGTTTTGTGGTGTCCTACGTTTTGGCACAGCCTTAATTAAGCGTAGACGGAAGGTGGAGGGACGAACTTGATTCCTACCAAATATACAATAGACAAACGAGTGTAGAAAAGGAAGGCCTTTGCCTAGCAGTGGGCTAGAATAATTTCTCGGATATAATTTATAGTTTTGTAACTGCAACAATTTGATGGTGATTTCAAGCATTTCAATAAAGATGTTTTTAAAATCAAGCCACTTAATAATATGTACATTCATCGTTCGTGAATTGACAACTTGACAACACGAGTAGGCAGACACTAAATTTTAGTATTTCATTTGCATACTCAATCGTTATTTTTTGCCTCTTTCACGTTCATTCATTTTGTCTTAAAAACATTCAGTGAATTAACATCCACTACGACAGACGGATATACATTTGGAAGAACAATGCACTAAATATTCTCAGTGTTTCTGTTATACGTGGGGCATATCTAAACTGACTATTTATTTTTTAACTCAAAACGGGATATGGGTTTATAAACGACAGTTAGCATGTAAAATGAAAATAAACACCACTTTTTAATTTTCTTTTTTCGAAAAAGTGTAACTTAATACAATTAGTGTTCTTCACTAGGTACCTATACCTACTATAATTCAGTTTAATTATAATTATTTTTATTCTAACAAATAGCCATGCAACCTGAAAATTGAAAATAAATACAATTAGAAATCTTTTAAATAAATTCGAAGAAATTGTGAAAAATAAAAATAAATCATAAATTCACCATTCTTATCTTCTGACATATGTTTTTAAAACGGGACTATTTTGCGTCCCGAAGCTTTGTAAAAGGGACAGTCCCCTTCAAAACAGGACGTATGGTCAGTTTAGGCATACCGCATAAGTACTGAAAGTTTCTGGATCTGGCTGGCCACTTACAATAAAATAATGAGCCAACAATTAAGGAATTCGAAATGGAACTCTTTCGGAACATGTTACTTTTTAATTTGCTAGACTGTTATTTGTTTTTTCATTGTAACGTCCTTTCGAAAATTGTGTGTTGCTATCAAAATGAATTTAACTGGTGAACATTTTCGTTCAATGATTTTTTATTTATGATTTTCGTTGTGGCTTAAGTCAACAAGTGAGTTGCCAGAGACTTCATTGCCATTTGGTGATGAAGCACCATGTCGCTATGTCGCTGCTCTGTGTATTCGTGGTTTGTAGAATTTAGACGTGGACGTGATCATCTCCATGACGAGGTACGTGAAATTAGCTGGCGACTGCGGTTACAGAGTCTAAATATTGACATCGTACGTCAACTTATTGAAACTGACAAAAAAATTACTTGCCAGCAAATTCGTGGTTTGGTAGGCATTGGAATGAGCCAAGTGCAAAACATTTTACATGTGCATCTGAAGGTTCGGAAGCTTTGTACTCGATGGATACCGCATGACTTAACGGAGCGCGTGTCCAGTGGTGCCGTAAAATGATAAAAAAGTTTAACGGAGGACAGTCATTGGCTGTCTATAATATCGTGACAGGTGACAAAACCTGGGTGTAGGTACTGCTTTGAACCCGAACGAAAAAGCCAGTCGGCAAAGTGGGTCTTTTCCTTTGAAGATTTGCCGACGAAAGTTAAGAAAAGTCGAGGCATTAGTAAAAAAAATTGTTGCTTCTTTTTTCGGCAAATCAGGACATTACACTACAGTATCGCTTGAAGATCAAAGGACAGTGACTGCAGATTGGTACATCAATACTTGTTTGCCCAGAGTCTTAGAAAAAGTTCGTGAAAAGCGTCCTCGAAGCAATGTCTTCCTTCACCACGATAACGCATCGTCACATTACGCTAAGGTAACAGAAGCCTATTTGAAGGCTTCAAATGTGGAACTGATGACGCATCCGCCTTACAGCCCGGACCTCGCACCCTGCGACTTCTTTTTGTTTCCAAAAATTAAAGACAAACTTAGAGGCATATGTTTTACGAGCCCTGAATCGGCGGTGAATGCGTTCCATGAAGCCATTGAAGAGGCCCTTAAGGAAGACTGGTCCAAATGCTTTGTATAGTGGTTCCCGCAAATGCAAAAATGCATTAATTGCGAGGGAATGTACTTTGAAAAACAATAAATGTATCGTAAGTCTTATATGTACCTAATTTTAATTATCAGAATCCAGAAACTTTCAGTATGCCCTAAGTACTAATAACGGGCTAGAAATTGAAAATAATTGAATACTTACATTACAATATCATCATCTTTGTCCCGAGTTCAATCAATTTAATCTCTGCTCTAATACCAAGATAAAAAGGGTCAAAATAATTGGTCCTTGCTAACAAAAACTTCTATAACGCCGTTTTTATCTACTTTTATTTATCTCCACTTGTCAACGCCGTTTAGCAAAAAACGTTTGAATGTAAAAAGTAAATTCAATAGTGTGTCGACAGACACCCTTCGCTTAGTCCGAATGAGTTTATTTATTTCCTATCGCATGTCGTACTTTCAACTTAAATGATTGTCTTCAAATACTTTAAATTGTTTAGAAAATCGAGTTACATTCCTTTCAGCTTGATCCAAATTCGTCATCCAATTATCAACTTTAACACCATCAGATACAATTGAATTTTACAATGATAAATGTAAATCTAAATCTGTATTGACATCTTTGCGATCATGTTGCAAAAATCATCAAATTGCATCAACTGCACAATTGATCTTATTCCTAGCAGTTTTAAGTTTAAAATCATCTAACAATGCACCAGTGGCATCTAACACCGTCTTTTATTTTCGTATCAATAATATTTTTATTTTCCTTATTATCTTCGCCGTTAAGTTCATTATTGTGTCCTTTATGAAATTCAGACCGCAGAATGGTTGTTACGATATTCTATACAGTTCAGTCAGCCTGTCGGTCCGTTTGATCTGCTGTAATTACAGTTTTACTGCGATCGTAAACACGGGAAACAAAATGGCTGCAGGTAAGCCCTATTGTTATCGTTTTTACCCTCCATGGGTTTTTTAGATCGGTTCTCTCAAATTAGTTATGGGTTGAAGTTGTGAAGATATGTTACTGAAGACATCTGCTAATAGTTTTTATCTGCTAAAAGCTTTGGCTGATAAAGCGAAGTGTGAAGTTTTTAGAACGTGTAATGCATTTTATAGAGGTGAGCATTATGATTAAAGGTGGTTTCAATATTTTTTTCTCTTTTCGATTTATCATTTTTGAAAACAGTAAAAAATTTGATTATTTATAAACACTGATGCTTGAAAAAAAAAGTTGATGAGTCAGGTTAATATAAATGATGGCTTTGTCAAAGTTTCTATGCATACAACTAGTAGATTGCAGATTGGCAGATTTGGTTCAAATGCTGCGTTTCAAATGTCTGTACTCAGTATTATTTCAAAACGTGCACAAGAGCGTTTGCTTCCCGTCTTAATTGAATCATTCTAACCTATAGCCATCTCTAATAGGTAACAAATAAAGATTTCATTTTTAGATCGACTATAAACAAAAGATTTCAAAATACCTTTTACTTTTGTACAAATAAGGGTAATTTAATTACCCAGCTTCGCAGATCTACGATTAGATTAAAATACCAAGATAACCAAATTAGGTCCAATGCTTAATTAGAATCGCGCGAAATGCTAATTTTCTGTTTATTATCTCTCGTTTGATAGATGATTATTGTTTATCCGGACAAGAACGTGAATGTTTTTCTAAGCGACAGTCTGAGAGTAAAGGACCTGCAATACTGCCTTGCGAAACACCGACACTTGAATAGTGCACTATGAAGATGTTTGTAGCAAATTAATTCAAGGATATCACGATAAACGTAAAGTGATTGTAATATTTATTTCATTCAATACTGAATTTATGTCTCTAAGACGCGATATTGTTAGAAACTTAGTCAGAAGATTATCTAGGACAATCAGCGTATTAAACATAAACTTCTAAAAAGCTTAACCAAAATATATGCAGCTTTAAATCTCGAAAGGTTCTCATAATTTTCGTAATAAATACAATTTGTTTGGCATTTACGCGTTTAAATCCTATCTTTCGATCAGCAAATCAATTTGAAAAATGATAATAACTCACGGTATTAAACTCATGAGTTAAGGATAAGCCCACAATTGATGGTCGCAGACATTTTTCTGCAACACACAATGTTACTACATGTTGTCGCAGCTCTATAGAACTCGATGATTATTTTGTGTAAACGTACGTTGACATTTTGCGAGACACCGGCATTCCGGTCTCTAAAGTTTACGTGGATCGTAGTAAGGGCTTGGAAGGATGAATTCGTGCAGCACTATACTGCATCTACACGCCCTCCGATTCGACCCTTCCCCTTACTGAGAATCCTATGGAATACTTACAAACGGCTTAAAGCAAGCCAGTCTGGTTTTGTGTTTCAATGCGCGCGGATCGCAAGCGCGTCGGGTCTAAACGGAAACGACTGCACACAAAATCTTTTTTCGATTTTTTCAAACAGTTCGAATTATAATAAACGCTCTATGGAATCTTGGGTTGACAGCATTATTTTTTAAAAGAGTGCCCGGCAAAAGTAAACTTTTGCAAAAGTTTGTTTAAAAAGTTTTTATTTCGTTTTCGTATTTTTTTTTCTGTTTGCATTACAGTGATTACATTGTTATTTTGTGGTTTTTGTCCGAGTGGTTGATTTGGTTTATTTTTGAGTTTTGCGGTTAAAAATTAAAGTTTTAGTTTGTTTAAAATTTTGCGGTGTTAATGTGAAGTGTTCAGAGTTAAACTTTTGTACGAGTGTTTTACTAAAATAGGATGTTTGTAAAGTGACTTGTAGAGTTATTTGGCACTATGAAGCTTATTTGGAAAGTTTTGTGCTCTTTGCTTCTTCTAGTGCAAGCTGTTCTGGGGAACTGGTGGTAAGTCAATAATATAATTAATATTAAATCACCTAATAAGATTAATTTTCACACAATCATTTTCAACTATTTTAAGCTTTTAGATTCAGGTTTCCAGGTAGACAACTAGAATTAACTTTTACGTTATTCAAAAAGCAATTTCTTCATGAAAAACTCTTTATTTTGCAAAAATTACTTACAGAAAATAAGTTAAATTATAGATGAACTGGCATAACATTTTAATAGTATATTTTCAATCAACGATGTACCTATTTTGTACTGGAACAGAACTGCAACTTGCCGTCGACGATCTTCAAGTCTACCAACTCGATATTCGCTATAATAACCTAACTAACGTTTCACCAACTACTTTTTACTTAAAGAATCTAAATTATTAAGTATTCTTCTGCAAACTAAAAAAAATGTACCAATATAAGTGCTGGTTATTCTTTCAAGAACGTTGCATCTTCATTTCATGTCTTCATAATCATAAATATCACCGCTAAAGTTTACCAAAGATGATTCTGTGGGAACATTGCCATAATACACCTTCACGGGTGAATCGGTAACCGCAGTATGTTATTTATTAGTGGACAGAAATATCAAATATAATAACATCTATATTATCTTCTCATCATTTTGTTTGTGAGTTCCCACGGAGAACGACCCGTAAGGTATTTTGTATGACAAAGATTCAGTCAATTATCATTAGTCATAGCATTTGTTAATTATCTTATATATCTATCTCGGAAATACATTATTTCATAAAAATCCAAAGTCTAAAGTGAAGATGAGAATAAGCGTGGTGTTGAAATTTAAGTATAAAAGTTCATAAGATTTCTATCTATCGACCGTCTAAAGAGCGGACAAAAAATCTTCTAAATAATTATGAAAAAGAGAAACAGGCAAACAGACAACGAGGTAGACCGAAAAGAAGGAAAAACCAATTGTAGAGATAAATATAAGCACGTAAAGGAGATAGCATCAAATGGAGTAGGATTGTAATTGTGCTTGCACTTGTCGGTGTAAACCGACAAGTGCAAGCACTAAGGTTTTGGTTGAAAGATGTTTTAATGAAAATGAAGACGCAAACACAAACAGGGAAAGTAGTAAAGGTAAGAAAATTAAAAAAAAAAGACGAAGACGTCAACGGTAAAGTAATAAAGGAAAATAATATTTATCCGTTACAACGCTAGTTATTTGTAAAACAGCAGTAACTTATGTCGCAATAGCAAACGTGTTAGTAGTAAAACCGTTTTGTTTTATTTCCAAATATATACGAAACGCTCTATAAATAGCACATCCCTAACATAAATAATAACTGTTTACGTTTCTCATTGCACTGAACAATGTTTGACATTTAGTCGAAAAACAAAACAGATTTATGTAACGCACTAAGGTTTACTTTGGCATAAATACGCTTTTGATTTATTGGGAATGCATTATAATTTATTGGCCTAATTTTGATTTATTATAATTGCAATGGATTTATTTGACGAGCTATAATTTTGTGTCAATCACTGTTGGAAGATCTTGGAAATGTATCAATTTCTAAAACGGTATCGTCTTTATTTATTTTAATATGAACTCAAATATAAAATATACTGTTCTGGCTTATATTGACCCACTACAGGTCAAAATTTTCTCTTACAGAGAAGAAACGACCATTAGGCACCACGCTTACTTAGTATGGGTTGGCGATTTCTCACTATCATAGATCCAGATAGGATAAGAAAACAACTATCTGTCGTTGTGGCGGGTCCGTGGCTTAGGCCCCCAGTGGTCGACGCACCTGTGGCTGACGCCCCCGATACGATTAATTTAATTCAAAGTAATTTTTGATCAAATGTACTGTCAGGCACAAATCGAATCGGGGGCGTCGGCCACAGGTGCGTCGACCACTGGGGGCCTAAGCCACGGACCCGTTGTGGCTACCTTGGGGCTACCTGTGTCCAGCAGTGGACGTCGTCCTTTTTAAGTGATGATGATAATATTTCTAGTTTCCTCAACTTTTTTTCCTTCACCCTCAATTAATATTTTCTAAGATAAACATCTTGGATATATCATAATAATGAATTTGAAATTTACTTCTATAATTGCCCGATTTCAGGCATCCGAGAAATTCCTGAAAATATAATGTAAGTTTACACATATTCCAGTTTTAAGGGCAGAAAAATAAAACGAACATTGAGCCAGCTGCATATTATTAGGGTTTGCGAGTCGTTAAAGTCGAAGACAAGAAGCGGATAATATTAGACAATTACCCTCCGTTTGTACTTTACGATATAAGACCAGAAAATACTATATTCGGTGAAGTGAATATTATTGTGAAAGACGATAATGTTCACACATAAGCTAAAGTAACTGGAGAAGATTTATATTAGTTAGTAACGGCAAAGCAAGTGTCGTTTTAGAAAAATATAATTCAAGGTAGAAGGATGTTAAAGCCGGGCAAGCATTTTGACAAGTTTTCACCTTGTGTAAAATCCGTTACCAAACACAAGTTTCCCATTAAAACTACATGGTTTAAACATGGCTGAAGGAACTTATAAGTGTCTTGTGTGTCTTTGTCTTAGTAGACAATAGCCTAATTATTAATCCACAACATGGTCTCAGGTTTTTCAACGTTTTTTTCTATTCTCTTGTTTGTCTCCTCTATATCTAAGAGTAATATAAAACAGGATCATTACGCATTTGGTTGCACTTAGATTTCAAAAATATCTAATTAGTCATCATAAAAATATCATCACAGCATTTAACTATTAGTCCGTGCATAACTCTCTTATCAAATATTGTGAAACGTACAAAACTCACACAAAAGACCTCCTACAAACTACCTAAATAGCTTAACGCCTTCTAAGCTCACACTCCAAAAAGTTTTACCCTCAGAAAAACAAAAGCACAATTACAAGCTAATTCCGCTGGTGTATCTAAATATGGCCCATTTGCGGGACCTAATAAACTTAAAGCACCAGACGACACACAAACAGACACGCTTTGATGTCCGCGATGCATGTCCTAGTAAAGGGCTTTAGTTAAATTATTTATACCTTGGTACCTACACGCGCGATAAGTTACCGTCTTTTGTTTTTTGGATTAGCTCGTTATTGGGCTTGATGGCTTTGTTAAGGTTAAGGAAGATATATGTAGAGCGTGGATTTATTGATCAAGAAATGATTTGCTTTAATTGAGGATAGGGATTGTTTGACATAATGGGACTGGGCGCTCAAAATAAGATGTAGGCATATATTTACCTGGTAATCTATTTGAGGCTTTAAACAATGTGCCACTGTTGATTTTATTTTAATGTGATTGATATATTCACGTTATATATAGGCAGTCGCTCCATGTAAAATACTGGTATTCAGCTGCATCCGGTTAGACTGGAAGCCGACCCCAACATAGTTGGCATAAAAAAAATTATTTAAAAAAATCAAAAAACCCGACTGCGGTAAAAAACTTAAGTTAAAAGAAACTGAAAAGCTAAAAACAAGCCCATTTTAAATTAAATAAAAGTTGGAAGCAGGCGGGACCCCCATCATTTTTATTGTTTTTTCAAATTCAAATGGGTCCCGCCTGCTTCCAACTTTTATTTAATTTAAAATGGGCTTGTTTTTAGCTTTTCAGTTTCTTTTAACTTAAGTTTTTTACCGCAGTCGGGTTTTTTGATTTTTTTAAATTATTTTTTTTTATTTCCATCTTTTTAGTTTACAAATTTGAAAGATTTCGCAGACGATTTAGTTCTTGGTAGGTGTTTTTTTGCGATTTGTCACTTCGAATTGCTTTTAAGTATATATGTTATGTATATTTTTGTAATCACCTTTTAAAACCCTTTATTTTGATACCCCACTCGATAGGTTTTGAGAAAAAAAAAAAAAAATTAATATGGCGTCCAGTAGTCGCCATATTGAATTTTCACTAACGTCATGTCTTTAGTGACACTCGCCGGACTAAGAGGAATCGATTAACGTGTGAATCATAAAAATCGGCCCAGGCGTTTGGTCTGTATAGTGCTTCAAAGGAACATATAAACATACATACATACATACATACATAGACTGATGAACACATTACCACTCCTTTGCGTCGCGCAGTCGGGTAAAAAGGTTAGGCAGACGATGATGATGAAATACTCACGTTGACTGCTATTTCACCTGCTAGTAAGGGATGATTTGCCCGAAGATGCCGCTTCGACAAGTAATCACTCTCGACGAAGACTTCAATGGATTATGGCATTTGAAGGTGATTTCTTGATTTATTAAAGTTCTGTAAATGACACAATAGTTTTAATGATATATTTAGCTATCTAGTTTGTTACACCTATGAAAATAAATGGTTTTAGAAAATGCTATAATTATCCTGTTTGGATTATAATTTAATAACTGAAACACACAAATAAGCCCATTTTGGTTCCGGGAGTAGGCGGTAACACAACTGACGACGAAGAAAATTAAATGCTTTAAGACTTGCTTGTAAGAAAACTAGATTACTGCTACTTATCATTCATGTAACGAGATGCGCCTACACAGGTGATCCAGTTGTAAGTATAAACTGCTAACATAAGCCTTTAGTTTGATATAGAAAACGTTATTGAGAAGCTAATTTCTTTTAAGTTTGACAGATACAATGGTGATAGATAAGTAACCATACATAACATATCCATTGATAATATTCAAAGGAGCTGCTTCTTATACTGAATTAGAGAGAGAGAATAATGAGAGAAAAAGACATGTTGCGTTGACCAAATAAATTGGTATAAGGGTAGGAGAATGATGATGTTCCACAAACGAAAAGTCATTTTAATTTCTGACCTACGTACCCTGATTTTTGGACATTAATTAATGTACGCTACTGATAATTGCTAAGTTCTGGGTTGGCATATAAGAATACCACGTGTACATGCTAAGAAGAAGAAACACATGATCATGTGGACCAGAATATTTAAGAAAGAATGGACTTTGTTACATTAATATTCATCAGATGCATCTTTAAGGCAAAATGTGATCAGTGGGGAACTAAGTATTGGATATGTATATTGTGTTAACGCTAACACATAAAACCTTCATTTTAAGTACATTAACGGTAAGTAGTTTTATGGCTTTATTTATTTAAATTAATTCTAATGCAAATAATACGTTAAATATTTAATGTAATGATTGCATCCACGAGTACCTATTGACACAGAGAATTAACATGGTACTCGTGTATCGGGTGATTCAAGATAAAGATTAGGTCATCTCATTTATTTTGTTTTATTAATACTTTAAATATGACGATTAAACAAAGTACATTACTTAAAGTAAAGGTTCTTGTGACTAGTGAAAACGATTCTTCGGTATTTACAAAACCCAGGCCAAGCAGATACCGATAGAGAAAAATATGTATTCCACTACACAACTATGAAAGTTGTTAAAGATGTCTGTTATTCAATCTTGCACAAATGGCAGAGTTTAGAGGGGCACGAAGATATACCATATTTTCGATTGCCGCTTAAAGTTTCCCCAGGAAACATGTGAAACCACAGCTAGTAGTTAATAATACCACTGTCCTTAAATAGAAACCTGTAACGGTAGAAACTAGCAATAAACAGCTAATAAAGTAATAATGAAACAATGATAAGATTACAATCTAAAGCTCACTGCGCATTACATAAACACTAAAACAATTACCTACGATAGATAAACAGCTGTATGTAGTTATGCACGCATATGATAATGCAATTGTGTTTAAAGAAGATTTAGTGTGTGGTAAGTTATTGAGAGATAATACGATAAGTTTAGTCAATATATTAGTAATAATGAGAAAGAAAAAGATGAGAGACCCATTTGCCCTGCAGCAGTTTTTATATATATAAATTTATAATGTATAGAGCCAGAATTGAGACATAAAAGATAAAATCCAGAAATTCCACCTCATGAAAAGCTTTATTTTAATTTTAATTTTTCTGAATGGCCCGCTCTTGACCTCGATCACGCTTGATGTAAAGCGATGGATGAGGTATATGATGGAACGAGCGTGCGCAAAAAATGCCTAAGCCATTGGGACTCCCACGCATCGACGAAACGCAGCAGGCTGCTTGACTCTGGGGACTCCGGTAGGAGGGTGGTCGCAAACCAGGAGAGCGTTAGCCCTACCACCGTGCACCGCAAGGGAAGAATTGGCCAGTCAAATAAGGTGTTGGGCGTGACTGTCCAGGATGCGCCGAGCGCTAGATTCAGTTGAGTAACTGGCGGAACAAACTGCGCTACACGAGGAGGCTTCTTCATGCATCCCATTATTAGGGAATTATTTTGATAAGGAAAACAAACAGTAGTATATCAAAATAAATGGAAATAATTTCTACCTACTACATTTTCGACAGATTACAACAGAGATATTTACTAACTGAAGGCAAACGTAACTGTAGTACCTAATTGTGAAAGAAATAGCCTTAAAAAACCGGGCAAGAGCGAGTCGGACTCGCGCACCAAGGGTTCCGTAACATCCGGGTTTATGCATAAGGTTTATGTTTATGAAATTAAATGTTTATTTTTATTTTTAAGTTGATTGAATGAATTTTAAATTGCGGTTTACGATTTATGACGTATTAAAAAAAAACTACTTACTAGATCTCGTCCAAACCAATTTTCGGTGGTAGTTTACATGGTAATGTACATCATATTTTTTTTTTAGTTTTATCATTCTCTTATTTTAGAAGTTACAGGGGGGTGGGGGGGGGGGACACACACATTTTACCACTTTGGAAGTGTCTCTCGCGCAAACTATTCAGTTTAGAAAAAAATAATATTAGAAACCTCAATATCATTTTTGAAGACCTACCCATAGATACCCACACGTATGGGTTTGAGGAAAAAAAAATTTTGAGTTTCGGTTCTAAGTATGGGGAACCCTAAAATTTATTGTTTTTTTTCTATTTTTGTGTGAAAATCTTAATGCAGTTCACAGAATACATCTACTTACCAAGTTTCAACAGTATAGTTTGTCCGTCCGTATGGACGGACAGTCAGACAGACAGACAGACAGACAGACGGACAGACAGACAGACAGACATGACGAATCTATAAGGGTTCCGTTTTTGCCATTTGGCTACGGAACCCTAAAACCGAATGAGGTTGAATAAAAAAGAAGTCCCAAATATTTAGAAAACTTGCCGTGAATATTTGCTTTAACATTTCTAAAGAAAAAACGGTAGTGGTAGCTTACAATAAAGAAAAACTTGGTATGAAAAAGGTACCGATTGATGATTTTAGTCAAATGTGGTACGAAACGGAAGGCGCGACTAAATTGGTACTAACCATGTCTAACAGAACAAAGAACATGACCAAACTTTATAGACCAATTTCCTTTGTCCTAACTAGAACTTAAGTACAAAAAACTATCACTCCAATTATCTACTTAGACCAAAGAGAAACAACCTCTTTGGACCATTAACGTCAATGATCACATTGATCACCAATCAAAGCGTTTAAGTTCAAATTAAGAACACAAATCCATAAAGTTGATCATTTATCTTTTTAAGAACGCCTTCGCATTTTCCAAAATCGAATTCTAATTTTAAAGTAGCGTCGTTTAGTTCGTCCTCATCAACGATGCCAAATTAAAGATTTCCTTATTCAGTCATGTTTATGTTTTAGATTGGTGTGATTTCGCTTGTTTTGTCGATTGTTTCCTTTAATTGTTATATTGTTTAGTTTTAGAGTGAGGAAAGAATGTTATGTTTTTTTTATATTCTAGTAGGTACCAGGTACTTGATAAAATAAAAAATGGTCTACAGATCTAAAGTCTACAAGGCCTACAAAGTCCTCACATTTACCAAATAAGAATCTTTCAAAAGGATAAATAAAATATAAAAACCTACTAAAACCTACTTATGTGCTAAAACCAAGTGATATGATTGCCATTACAACCACTAATAAATAGCTGAAAAATTAGAATTGTCTGTTTCGAAAATACTCATAAGCATTAGTATTGTCAGGGTTTTCATTTACTGTCGTATAGTTGTCTCCGCATTGTGTAACTTAATATTCTTAATTTGTTACGAAACCAAAAAAACAGTCTGTAATATTTTTCCAAATAAAAATCATTATAATTATAATATTCCCATCGACATAAACCCTAAAACGCCGAGCAGTTTCAATAAAAACGATTGCCCACCTTTCCCGTTTTTCGTGCCCGTATTTAGCATAGCCAAGTCGGCAATACACAGCACTTACATCCTGCATGGCTCTAATAATAGTATAAATGGGAATATTTAACTATAAACAAGAGGACAGACGCACACACATGTCGTTACGGGGCGTTAAGTTCAAACGGACCGCAACTAACATTTTACTAAGAATCCGTTCATTTTTTTTTTTGTAATAGTTGACATTTGTTTGTGTGCTGTGCGCATATCATTTTAGGGTTAGGCGATTTAGGTCATTGACTACATATTTTATTTGCTGGGTCTGTGACTCCACCCGCGTGTGTAGATACGATATTTCGGAAGAAATAGATAGTTATGTAAAATTTAAATCGCAGCAAATGGACAGAAACGAATCACTTTCGTATTAATTACTAGCTTCCGCCCGCGACTCCGTCCGCGCGGATGTCGGTCTTCGCGTGGATGGTTTATTTCTCCATTTTGAGTAACTCTGACAATGACATCTTATAAATATCTATTGGACCCAAATACGGCTAAGCCTATAATAATTAAGGAGATCCCTCTATTGAGCTACTGCTGTTGAGCACGCGTTCTGTAGTATTATTTATAGTAGTATTTTTTTCATAGTAATTCCGACCTTGATAAGTAGCATGTAGGTAGCAGTAAATTACTGACAGTGACGAAAAGTTTGCAATAATAAAAAAGTGATCGTGACAATGCGACAGAAAGTTAATTGAAAGCTTCAGCATACACAACATTGTTAGTGAGCTCGTCCGGAATATGAACATGAAGATTTCTTGGACTGCTCACATGGGAAAGAGCTACGTAAAGTTGCCCGTGTGAAAAACAACTCGCGGTAAGATCTACGCCAGCAACTCCTAGGGTCTGACCTTGAGCCTTATTTATTGTCATGGCGTAACACAAAGCTACAGGAAACTGTATTCTCTTAAATTGAAATGGAAAATTATCCACTGCGGGTAATGCAACGTGTGTTCGCGGTTCTACAGAACAACGTCTATGAATAAAACTGAAAAATAAGATATTTTTTTCTACGTTTTTTTTCCAGGATAAAAAGTATCCCATTTTATGCCCAGGATAATAAGGTATAATTATACCAAGTTTCATCGAAATCGAACCGTTAGTTTTCACGTGATGCCTGCATATACAGACAGACAGACAGACAGACAGACAGACAAAATTTTTTTAATCACATATTTGGGTTTGGTATCGATCCAGCAACACCCCCCGCTATTTATTTTTTCAATATTTTCAATGTACAGAATTGACCCTTCTACAGATTTATTATATGTATAGATAACAAATGAAACAATGCATTTGTTTACGTGACCAATATGCACAAAAATATATTGTTCTCATAGAAGATCCTTTGAATTTAAAGAAAATTTCCAACTATTAATTCATCATTTTCTTGCCCTTTTGCCAAGTTTTTTTATAGTCCTCGCGCGCCTGTATGAGTGGCGCGCGGAGGCACTACGCCGGGGGGAGGATCCGCTTCCGCGGCAAATCGCTGCGGAGCGGACGGATCTCCGGCGCGATCTCATGGCGGCATGGAAAGAGCGACTGTCGCAACCCAGCGCAGGGCACGCCGCGACAGCGGCGATAAGACCCCTCTTTGAGGAGTGGCTAGAGAGGCGCCACGGCACCCTCACCTACCGCCTGACGCAGTTCCTCACCGGACACGGAAGTTTCGGGAGGTTCCTGCACATCATCAGGCGGGAGGAAACGCCCGGGTGTCACCATTGTCAGGATCGCCCAGAGGACACGGTGGAGCACACGGTGGAGGTCTGCCCCGCTTGGGCGGAGCACCGCCGTGTCCTCGTAGAGGGGATTGGCAGCGACGGCGACCTCTCGCGTCCGGCCCTGGTGCAAGCCATGGTCCGGGGCGAGAGGGAGTGGGAGGCAGTCACCTCCTTCTGCGAAGCAGTCATGCTAGCGAAGGAGGTGGCGGGACGGCTCAGGGAGAGAGCCTCCCGTCCCAGCTGCCGCGGGAGACGCTCCGGGAGCCGCGTGACGACTCCCGCCCAAGTAACACATCAAAGCAGTATAACGGCCGACTTACAGCATTTCTGTATCGTTTTCGCATTTTGAGTTAGTTCTATAGTAACATTACAAACGTTTACACGGCTACTGTAATGCTTATTTGGGCACAAATTATACGGCTTTAGATCCTAAATAGGTTCACAGTAGTTGTTTAATAGCATTACAGGCGCATTACATTAGCATTATTATGGTCAAAAAAGTTACCAATCGCATTAAAGAAGAATTATTACGGTCACTGAAGTTGCCAATCGCATTACAGAAGCATTATACTAGCAATATTATTGATAATGAAGATGTTAATTGCATTACAAAAGCATTACACTAGCATTAGAATGTAGTTAAAGAATTATTGGAGCTATTTAAGTGTTCACAGTTAGAACTTAAATAAACCCTACATCATTGCAAAAACATCTCTAATACCACGGTACAAATGTTATAATACAATTAACGTTGTAATTTAACTACTTTGTATCGCAACATAATATGGACGAAGACGGTCAAAACTGAGTGACACCATATTTGTTTGCATCAAAACAAAATGTATAATACTGGGTTAATTTTTGACTCTTTTGCTATGTCATACCTTCAAATATTACTGCGCAATGTAGTTTACTGTAAATGTCTATATAAGTTTCATTGAGAATTTTCACGCGCCTTCGATATTTTGTGGTTTTGATATAAAATGTTATTTATAGATAGTATGTGAAATAATCAAAACAATTGTGTATTCCTGTTTAGAATGAATTTTGCATAATTAACATAATATTATTGGTTGGGCAGTATTAAATTAAGTTATATCATTATTATATAGGTCTATTCCTTTTATAAATAGGTCCGAATGATAATATTTTTTGGTTATAAAATATTTACAAAATGGTGTCGGTCTATAGCAGCTCGGTGAGCCTTTAAAAAGGCTAATTAATGCCGTCAGCAGTATAAATACTCACACGTGAACAATTATTAAGCCAGAGGCCAAAGAGAAGACTTTTGATGAACAGTGTGGTGCCATTGTCTATAAAGTAGTTTTATATGGGTTCACCGGTATACCAGTAGACTTGATGTAGACTGAAATAGTGCCATGGGGATCCTTGAGTAAAACAATCACCTATTTATTACGATAGTTGTTTTCTTATTTTCAGTAATTTTTGTATGTACCAACCATACAATGCCGTACAAAATAATATATATCAGCCTGCCAAAGCTGAATTATTAAAAATGGAAGACAATTGAATGTATATACATTACAATATGCATTACAATAACTCACTTTTATTTGATTAAAGAGCTGTTAGCTGCACAACAGAACTCAGATGATCTTTAAAAATGCAAGCATTACATTGATTCACGTTTATGCTGTCCAGCAGTACTAGGCTTTTACTTACCACTTTAAAGTGCTATTACACAACAAAGGGCACTAAAAACAGCTCAAAGCTTTATAACGGATTTACGGTGCATTATAATGGTACAAGTTTATGCTATTAAGCAGCATTAGGCATTATCTTACTACTTAAAAATGCAATTATAGACCCTAAGGCACTAAAAACAGCTGAAAGATGTATAGCGGATTTACGTGGCATTATAATGGTTCATGTTTATGCTTTTAAACAGCATTAAGCATGTATTTACTACTTAAAAATGCTACTGTAGATCCAAATGCACTAAAAACAGCTGAAAGCTGTATAGCTGGATTGTGGTTTACTGCAATAAAACTAAAGGCTTTACAAAAGCATTTTGATAAGCCACTATCCTACCGTTATACAGTGTAAAGCATCATAATGGTTTTTAAATGCCAATATAAAGCGTCAAGATGCTCGGTGAACTTTTATGAGAGTTTATACGGATCTTAAGTTGTACATAAGTTTACTATTCGTTTGTTATAATGCTTTCTGTGTTACTTGGGCGGCCACCGTAGGCGCGGGCCTGCGGGCGGAGAGTAATGGGTAGCTCACCGCCCGATCAGGTCCAGGCCCGTGCCGGACGGCGCGTATGTGTTCCACGCGCGCCTCAAAGAGATGTCAGCATCGGGGAGGGGCCCCTTAGGGCCGAAGCCTGCCGGGTCAGCGGGATTGTCCGAAAGGGTTACCGCTGGCCCGGAACATAAAGGGCTAAGGAAGGAACACGGGTGGGTTTTAGTCAGTAAGAGTCTGACACTCCCTTCCGCTCCACCCAGAGCGGGAGGAGTCATTTGATGATTTCCCAACGGCTAAAAAAAAAAAAAAAAAGCATGTATTTTTCTTGCATACTTCTATTAGTCGTCATCTCGGTAGTCACACCCTCTTTCTAGCTACATCATCCTTTTCACAGTCCATCTATCGTTTCTTTGGTCTTCCCCTACCCTTATAGCCGTCCATGTCCATGCTCAAAACTTAAATTTTTCTCACATTTAAATTATGTGGACAAAGGCACGAGTTCGTAGCCGACCGCAGACAGCAGCAGCACACGACGTGTCGCTACGACACTACTGGTTTGTATGTATTTCTACGGAATACCTTCCGCAGGTAGCGACCCGTCGCCCGACTACACGTCACACGACCGCAGACGTCGTGTCGCCCGACCGCAGATCAGTAGTGCCACTGACGCTGGAACGACAGCACGTTGAATCTTTCTCAAATAATGAGTTTTTCAGATTCCGAGGAAGAAAAACTGATAAACCAGGTGGCCCAATATCCTGCACTGTACGATGCATTTCACAAAAACTATATTTATCTCTATAATTGTATAATAAAAACAGGTCATCGTCGTCTTCTTCCTCTTCTACCAAAATATACAACAGTAAATCGCGATCGCTAATCCCAAACAGGTCAGACATCTTGTCTCACGGAACTTTCAGAACTAACTAAAATACGGCGCTGCCGACTGCTACTGCAGCCATCTGCAGTTGGGTTCGGAATCATGATCGCAGCGACATAACGCTGCGATGTGTCGCTACGACATGTCGCAATGTCACGTCGTCTGCTGCTGCTGTCTGTACAGGGCTTTCGATGCATCTAAACCATTTTCGTTCACTTATTAACTAAACGAAGTTAACATAGTTAAGTTACAATGCAAAAGGTCTCGTCTCCTAACTTTATGGACGGACCACTTTAAGTAGCGATTAGTTCAGAATCTTATTTGACAAGATATGGCCATCCCTGCTCGTTCTCTATTTGTATAGGCGTGATATTTGATTTTAGTTATTTAAATTGTGCTCCTTATTGTACTGGTTTTCAAAGGTTATGGGAAACTTGTGACTAAAATGTAGTAAAGTTATGAAATTAATACCAACTTTGTTATTACTACCGTTTGTTGGGAAATCAGTGTGGTCCAGGGGTCCGATTTTGGATCTTTATAATAATAACTAGCTTCTGCCTGCGACTTCATCCGCGTAAAGTTTCTTGTTCCCCGATCCAACCCTGTCGCATCGCATCGCCTGCATCGCCCGCGGGATTAGTTCGTTTTCGCATTCTTTCTTACTTCTTCTCTTTTTACTCGACTCCTAAGACACAAGATAGACAGAGAAGACAGAAGATAAATTTTAGTTTAGTCCTGTCAAAATAATCAGCGCCTGACACTACTCCAATACAAGTTTAGACGTGATTAATTTGCCTCTAAAATTACGTCAGGCGCTGATTAATTTGACAGGACTAAACTAAAATTTATCTTCTGTCCTTTTCTTAATGAAATAGAAAGAAAAAGATGCACTGAACTTAAATTTAGTTTAGTTTGTGAACAACAGAATCGGCACCACTGTCAATGCTGATAACCATTACGTATAAAGAAGAATTTCTTTTTAAACCTTTTATATTCAGGACTGGATCTAATACTTTTAAGGCAGAATTTATGTTCTAAGTCTGCTATTAAGTAAAATTATGAATTTTGTCTAGCTTAACATTTGCTTTCCTAAAAACGTTGACCGAGATTAAAGTAAGCGTAGCGTTGAAAGCCAGTGACCGTGAAGTCACTAAGACTATCTATTCATCAAAATTATAATATTATAATTATAATATTATTTGGGTCGTATTACTTATATTATTCCAGTCGTGAAGGTGAGCACTGCTCTCCTAGCTAGAATAAGTCCTGAGAAAAAAAAATGAATTTTTGACTGTATTTCCAATTTTTGACTAAAACTGTCATGATTGCATCAGTTTTATTCAACGGATAAGAGATATCTGACTTTGGAAAAATCAGCCCTAAGGAAAATATGTTAGAAGATCGCAGTCAAACCAAATTAAATGATCATAGCCACAACACGTATGCATTTTAAATTTCAAACTGCTACAACGCATTTCCTACAACCCCCTGAGCAAATAAAGTAACCATCATTTACATTATGACGTATCAACCGCAGAGCCCCTCTTAACCCTACAGTGACGCTATGGCGACTGACGGGACCCAGCTACTGTTATTATGACTAATTATTTACTTAATATCGTGTAGGGTCGGGTGGTACTGGGACTAATTTGAAGGGAATTGTAGAAGGTTCTGGTTTTAAATTGTGAGGTTCTACATGATAGCATGTATTTTCAAGAAACTGTTATTTGATTTTTACTGGTCCGGTCCACTTAAATCTGTGTGGTACTTTCTTCATAAGACCATTTCAGACATCAACCTACATGACATGACCAAGATTATGTCTAGACTTTAAAAGAGACTATGACCTCTTTGTTTACTTCGGCCTTTCTTCTCAGAGTAGTCAGATAGGAAACGACGACCTCACCTAGCTTAATTTTTAATATTTTTATATTATGAGGTGCAAAGTGATTACGATATTCTATTAACAGAATAAACAATTTCATATATAACATATTCATTTCTGTAACAGTACACCTGTCATTCTGACCTACACTGTTTTTGGTACAAGAGTTTAGGGCCCATTTAATGGAGGTGGCAATAATTGCTGCTTAAAACTACGGAAGAATTGATGATTCTGCTTGAAGATGGTGCTTCTTTTTGTATTTAGATGAGAAAAGAAATAGCTGTGGATGATGACACTTCACAGGCAAGCTGTTTTACAAAGAACTCTTTTACTAGTCATTTATCGTTAAAAGAAGTATTACTGAGAATCTTTTGCGTTGCGAAGATCGAGAAACTGTGACTCAACACATAGTCAGAAATTCACTACATTATACATAGATGCGAAACTTACTTTGTGCATAGCCGACCACACACAAAGTGCATCTCCCTAATTGCCTAACACAACACACTTTCAGTCACAGAAGGATATTGCTAATCCATTGCTTCAAATGTTCGAAAAATTTGTCTGCTCAACAACGTAAATAACGCAATGAACGTTGTTGATCTATAAAAACTGGCCAAGTGCGAGTCGGACTCGCACACGAAGGGTTCCGTAGCACGAGGAAAAAACGCCGAAAAAAACACGTTTGTTGTATGGGAGCCCCCCTAAATATTTATTTTATTTTGTTTTTAGTATTTGCTGTTATAGCTGAAACAGAAATACATAATTTGTGAAAATTTTAACTGTCTAGCTATCGCGGTTCTTGAGATAGAGCCTGGTGGCAGACAGACGGATGGACGTCTTAGTAATAGGGTCCCGTTTTTACCCTTTAGGTACGGAACCCTAAAAAAGAAGACGTATTCCACATTGGGCACCCGCTTAAATGGCACCTGACACACAGCGTGGCACACATTCTCTCAGGTGCTATTCAAGCGGGTGCCCAATGTGGAATATGTCAAAATGAAAGTCATTGCTTCTGTTAGTGTATTATGCAATTACCCCTCAGTTCTTAGTGTGTTCATCATTTAGAGAAGGGGCTCGTGGTTAAATGATATTAACTGTACGGGTCGATCGAAGGTTAAGCTACGCTTGCCGCGGTTGGTTCGTGGATAGGTGACCATCCATTACATATCGCACTGCTCCATGCTTCAGAAAGCACGCTAAGCCGTTGGTCCCGGCTGTCATTCGTAGATTTTTGATAGTCGTTACGGGTATTCAGAAGCCCAAAAGTCCGACAACCAGTCTTACCAAGTTGTATCGTGTTACCCAGTAATTGGTTAAATGATAAATAAATGATAAATTATTTATTTTCTGTAAGTAGGTTTGTACAAACACTTTTACACGTCAATCATATTTTTTTAAACTAGATGAGGTCGTAAAATATTATTCGCGGCTGTAAGATGTATGTAGTTACAGAATTATAATCATCAAAATCACCAATATAACCCTCCAACTTTATAAAGGTGTAAGAACAAAAAAAAACCGGCCAAGTGCGTGTCGGGCCACGCACAGTGTAGGGTTCCGTAGTAGCCCGTTATCACAATGTAGTACGATTCTGTTGTTCTATAGTCTGAATATAAAAAAATTAAAATAAAAAAATAAATTTTTTCATATTTTGTTTTTCAATGCAAGTCTTTACCCGTTATAAACAAGCAACTACTTCATCTTAGTCACTTTAAAGGATTAATGCTAAGGATTTTGTATTTGGTACAAAGTTATCCAACAGTCAAGTTCAACGACTGTTACCGCTAAACTAATAAAGTTATCTTAATCGCTATACTTTTCCTTTAAAGTTCATGAAATGCACTATCATCGTGAATTTTTTCAGTTTTTTCAAGCCAGCAGTTTAGGTTTTAGAGGGGAGGGACGCCCTACTGGAACAAAAATTTGCACTTTAAAGTTTAATATTTCGTAAATGGAGCATTAAATCGAAAAATAATTTTAGCAACCCCCAAGTCATTTTAGAAGACCTATTCAACGATACCCCACACGATGGGGTACATGACGAAAAAAATATTCATCCCCACTTCTCATGTAGGGAAGCTACCCTAAAAAATCATATTTTCCAAAATTTTATTTTACCACTTTGTCGGCGTGATATATGTACATATTGGTACCAAATTTCAGCTTTCTAGTGCTAACCGTCACAGAGATTAAGCGAGGACGGACAGACAGACAGACGGACGGACAGACAGACATGGCGAAACTATAAGGGTTCCTAGTTGACTACGGAACCCTAAAAACAGAAAAAGTAATTCCTACAGCTTTATGAACTTAGAGCGGTTTATTGATGATTTTCATGATTATAATTCTGTAACTACATATGTCTTACAGCCGCGAATAATATTTTAATCAACATACAACCTAGCACTGGCCTGCAAATTGCAAAAAACGCAAGAAATTTTGAATTTCGCGGGCTGGTTGGAGCATTCACCTTAAAGTTGTTGGATGGTTTTCCGGCTGTCTAAATTGCTTTTCGTTTTTATTGTGCAATGTGTACATTATTATTAAGTAAGACTTAGTATCACAATAGGTGCTTACTTTGATATAGTAACTGTGGTGAAGTCGACACTAACACGTTTTGATATTTTAGTAGCGCAACTAATCAGGGTTTTACGAGTACCTGTAATAATAACTACCTATGTGGCGAAGTATTTTGAGCATCTTGAAAATATTAGTAACTCTAAGATTTTTAACCTAAAACATGTATGGTAACGAAAATAAATGTTAAGGTCTTACAATAAATCCACAGGAGTTCGAGTTTATTTTTGTTAAAATGTCCTTCACCATTTTCTTAAATCCAATTTATTTAATCCAGCAACGCTTCACCAAAGTACGTTTTCAATAATAACATCAATTTTATTACTTATTTCTATCAACATAAAAAACACTCTCGCATTTTAATGTTTATTTATTTATTTATTTATTAAGGTACACCAACAGCTTCTATGTATAATTTATCTTAAGTACTATAATCACAAAAGTCTCGGTCTTACACAGTCGCCAATTATAGGTTTACCAGCAATCTCAGAAATAAGCGATCACACATAATAATAACAAAACAAAACTAAACTAAAGGAAAAATACTTCTTAAACTTAAGATTAGTAACAAAAATAAAATATAGAGACACAACATTGCAATTTTGCCCACTTACTTAAAACTAAGACTAAGTAAACAATATAATAGAAATGAGATCGTAATGAAAAGTATAGCTTCTATAAACAAATTTTAAAAAGGTGCAGAATTTGAAGAAAGAGTATATTAACATAACAAATTATCGGATTGTGTTTTTCGGAACTTCAGTATTTTGGCTTTATAGACCTTTATGGAATCATGGTATGGATCAACGTCTGGTACCAATTTTATCAAAGAATTCATCTCTCTGCTGAGACGGTTTAGTGGTGAGTTTACTCCAATATTTGTCTTGGATGCTCGAGTGTGGAATACATCAGTAACAGGGTATCTGGGCATTTTGTACGGAACTTTTAGTCCAATACGCTCAACTAATCTGTCACAGTCTAATTTATTATTGACCAATTTGTAAAGAAACATTAGACCCTGTGTCAGTCGACGGTCACGCAGAGAATCCATATTGTAGCATCGAACACGTTGTTCATATGGACATCGGGGAGATATTTTACCGAAGGTATACGCTAGATGTTTCGTGAAGGCCCTCTGGATGCTTTCAACTCTTTGTGAATGCATAGCATAGTGCGGGTTCCACACTACGCTCGCAAACTCAAGGTGGCTCCGAACTAAGGCATTATATAACACTATTTTAGTTCTAGCCAGCTTGAAGCCTTTAGTGCTTCTCTTAAGAAATCCAAGTAGCCTTGCTGATTTCGTGACAATGCTATCAATGTGACTTCTGAAGTTAACTTTGTCATCCATGATGACACCAAGATCTCGAACTTCATTTACAGACTCTAATAATGTTCCTTGTATATTGTATGAAACAGCCCTGGATTGTCTTTTCCTACTAAATCGAATGTGACTACATTTTTGTACATTAAGCTTCATGCGGTTCAAGTGACACCATTGTTCTATCCTATCTAAATCCTCTTGAATTAGAGTGACATCTGCAATCGAATTGATCGTCCTATAAATTTTGAGATCATCGGCAAACATTAAATATTTACAGTGATGGATTTGATCTATAATGTCGTTAATGAAGAGCGAAAACAGAACTGGTGCTAGATGAGAACCCTGAGGGACTCCTGAGTCAGCGTAGTATGGGTAAGATTCATAACCGTTCACGACAAGAATTTGCGATCTACGGGATAGATAGGATGAAAACCAGTTTAGTAGTGAGCCATGAATATCATTGTATTCCAACTTCAACAATAATAGAGAATGGTCAACTTTATCAAACGCACTGCTTAAGTCCGTGTATACTGCATCTACTTCTAATCTATTGTCAAGAGCTAGGGTTACATCAGTTACAAACTCGACAAGATTCGTTTCTACACTGCGACCAGCTTTAAACCCATGTTGATTTGGTGAGATAATTTTATCAATGTGGCGCGTAATGATCGGGCAAACAAGTGATTCAAAGATTTTAGGAAAGCACGATAAGATTGAGATGGGGCGGTAGTTTTTAACATTTGCAGGATCACCTTTTTTTAATACTGGAACAATTCTTGCGCTTTTCCATACCTCAGGGAAGATTCCTTCTTCAAGAGAGGAATTGAAAATAAACTGCAATGGTAAGGAAAGAACATGGCTGCAGCGTTTAATGAACGAAGGTGGTATAGAATCCGGCCCAGGCCCTTTTGAGGCGTCTATGTGTTTGAGTTTATTAAAAATTTGTTTTTCCGTATACTTAACTGTGCTTATAGTACTGTCTATACCCGAAAATGCATTGCAAGTATTGTTAGTAGTAGCAGGGTTTCGACTAAAGACGGAGACAAATTGATCAGCGAAAAGGTTTGCAATTTCAGGACCACTGCTAGCTACCCTATCATTCATAAACATGTCAGCAGGTATGCAAGACTCCCCATGACGTTTATCTTTTATGAACCGCCAGAAAGCTTTAGGGTTTTTGGGAATATCACTTTCTATTTTATGTTTATATGCATTGTAGCAGTTATTTATCAATGTATGGCAGCGACTACGAAGTAGTTCAAAGGTGAGTCTATCTCGGGGATTATTATATTTTCGGTATTTTTGTCTGAATTTCTCTTTTTCAGATAAAGCCTTAATAAGCGCCGTCGTATACCAAGTGGGAAAATTTGACTTTTTCTTTGTATATTTCGGTACAAAATTGTCGATGGCACTCTGTAGTATCCCGTAAAAGGTGTCAACCCTTTCATTAACATCAACACATTTATGAAATGCATCATTCCAATTAATATGTTTAAGATAAATTAAGATTTGTTCATAGTCAGCTTTGAAAAAGTTGTAACCGGAGCGATACATAGTTTTTAATTGTTTTACGTTAGAGAATGGAATTGAGATAAGTATGTTTGGGTGATGAGAGTCCAGTTTACTTAGCAGGTCACTAGGCTTAGTCACTGTTACATCTGATACGTTGCTTAAGACTAAGTCTAAAACTCTGCAGTCAGCATTAGGAATAATATTAAATTGATGGAGTTCATTCATTGATAAAAAGTCTACCAGCGAGTAACCAAGTGAATTTTCATAGTTTGATGGTGAGAGATGTCGGTCATCGTCTCTCCTGTTCCAGTCAATAAAACCTAAATTAAAGTCGCCAAGAATCACAACATCGTCGACATTAGTTAATACGTTATTAACATTATTTAAAAAGCATTTTAGAGTGTCTAGTTTGACAGGCGGAGGCATATAGATTATACAAAGTGCAATTTTTATAGTACAATTGTTAACAGTTAACTCCACACATAACCATAAATCTTCCAAATCACTTTCCCAATTTTTAATTCTCGCTGACTTAATTTTATTACTAACAGCTACCATAACGCCACCCCCATCTTTTTTGGATACCTTAGAACTTAATCTATCTCTACGATATACTACGTAGCGAGAGTCAATGAACTCTCCATTAGTAATGTTAGGGTTTAGCCAAGATTCAGTAAATGCTATTACATCATAGCTAGTGAGCAAAATATTTTTAAAGATATCTTCAGTTTTAGTTCTCATTCCACGTACATTTTGATAATAAATATCAAGCATTGCGAATACAATAACGCTAAGAACATTTTATTTTTTTATATTATTAAAAGGCTAATTCTTATTAGTAACGTCAGTTGTTTTCAGTAACTGTAAGCTATCCTGATTACGAATATAGATAGGCTTCGAATAAATATCTTTTCGAACAAGAATGCGCCCGTTCCGTATCCAGACAAAGTTAAAAGACAACTCCTTAGCCAGTTTTCGGGTTGCCGCATGCAGTTGTTTGCTAGTAGGGCATAAATGCTCGCTTACAAATATAGGCACCTGGTTACCAGCTATTCCTAAGTGATGTGAGTTCAATTTCTCCGAGGAATGTTTTTTATTGAAGTCTCCTACAGCAGCAAGTAATTCGTCACGTTGACGAGGACTGCGTAGCTTAGCAATCACAGCGCGTGGACGGTTACTCTCTTTGTTTAATTTGGCTACTCTTGTGATTTGCATAATGTCCCTGTCCACAATGTCGCAACTTGTTACCTCCGCAATTTTTTGCAGAGTACTCACTAGGTTTTCGGACTTATTCTCAGGTAGACCGTTAATTTCCACGTTATTTTCGCGCAATGTATATATGTAATAATGTTACACAAGTGATTTAAAATTCGAATATCAAATGTCACAAAACGTTGTTTTAATATTTGGTCCGTAATTTGACATAAAACATGTGTCGAGTCGAGACTCAACAATGGTGACCAACATTGTTGCATACGATAACATGTAAACTGTCAACATTACAAAGAGTTGCATTGTAAATGTTGGGCCAATGTTTGATCAAACAACCCTTTGCATAGTAAGTAGTGATGCGAAATGTGAATAAAATTATTATAATATTTTGTGAATTAGAACAGGTTAAGGAAATAATAACAATGGTAATTTATAAATCATGAAAACTAACTGACTGCTTCGTTGCTCTAGTAGTCGCAAGCATTATTTCTGAGCGTGAGGCCCTGGGCTCGTCTCGGTTGATGGCAATAGACTCGCCTCCTTATCATCATCATTTCAGCTGAAAGACGTCCACTGCTGGACATAGGCCTCCCTCAAGCACCTCCACTTCGACCGGTTCTGTGCTTCTCGCGTCCAACGTCCTGCGGCTTTCACAAGGTCGTTGGTCCACCTTGTGGAAGGCCTTCCAACGCTACGTCTTCTGGTACGCGGTCGCCACTCCAGAACCTTTCGGTCCCATCGGCCAACTGATCTGCGAGCAATGTGTCCTGCCCACTGCAATTCTTTGAGCTGTGTCTGTTACCTTGGTTCTCCTGCGGATTTTCTCATTTCTGATTCGATCACACATGGAAACTCCAAGCATTGCCCTCTCCATTGCCCTTTGGGTGCCTTTTAGCCTTCTAATAAGGCCCATTGTGAGCGACCACGTTTCAGTGCCATATGTCATCCATCACTGGTAACACGCACAGGGGCCCTAGTCTGCTATTTTTATAAATTCGTCATTCCAACACGATTCCACCACCATTCCATTGTCATTTTGCTAAAACTTCGTAATATGCTAAATTCATAATGGTTGATCATTGGTCGGTCAATGGCACAGAACATATACGATACTCGTAACGATTTAAAAGCAATGACTGCACAATGACGTTCTTATAGTAGGTCACTGATCAAAGGAACTGTCAAAATTTTAGCAGATTACCACCAAAGTCAGTAATTCATTTTTCATTATGTACGAGATTACCATTCTATGCCATTTCTTTCAATGGAGTGTCAGTGGTTGACCATTGGAAAGTCATAATGACGCCATTATATTAGTAGATTACCAAACTTGTCAAAATCAACAATTATGAAATCAATGATAGACCATTCTGATACTATTGTAATAGCAGACTTGAGGCCCTGGTCAAAGACTTTCGTCTTGATACACTGCGGTATGTGGGGCGAGAAGATATTGCGTAGCTCGCCCCCTATTAAATTATTATTAAACACAACTGGCGAAATGTGAGTGTACTGTGGGTACACCTCTATCTAACCTCTAACCCTTCGGAGATTCATCATCATCATCATCATTTCAGCCGAAAGACGTCCACTGCAGGACATAGGCCTCCCCCAAAAGGGGGGGCTTGCCATAATCGCCACGCTTGGCAGGCGGGTTGGCGATCGCAGTATAGTATGGTGGTGGAATGCCTAGAGAACGCTGCTGCCCATTCTCCGGTACGACCCTTAGGGCGTTTGTGCACTACAAGGAATTTTACTGTCCGGCAGTCCGATTTTTTACGGTTCCCATATAGCACGCCATAATAAAAAAATATAATCGGACTACCGGACAGTAAAATTCCTTGTAGTGCACAAACGCCCTTAGTCGCCTTTTACGACACCCACGGGCTATTCTTTAAGTCCGGCACCACACAGACAAGACTTCGGAGATTACAGGCGTGATATAATGTTATGTGTTATAACCACAAATAGCAGTTTCCAATAGCATACCAATAATAGGTATCAAGCAGCGATGATTGCCTAAACAGCAGTATCTTTAATCAACGTAATGGCCTGTAAAGGTGTGTTATTAATAAAAATATCAGCTTGGCTTGTGTTGTCCTCCTGCAAGACAAACGCCTATCCTCATTTAAGAACCGAGGATGTCTTGATTTGTAAAACTCACTCACAGTGTTTTGGCGATTCTAAGCGACTAATTCCAGAGGACCTAGACAAGTGACAATCGCTTTTCGTATTGCTACAAGGACTTTCAACAGGATTGACATACTAGTAAAATTTTCGGTAGCTTTTGTCAATCTATATCCATACTTATATTATCCGAAAGTAACTCTGTCTGTCTGTCTGTCTGTCTATATGTACCTTTTCACGCCTAAGCCACTGAACGGATTTCGATAAAATTTGCCAGAGAAATAGATTGCATCCCGGGGAAGGACATAAGATAGTTTTTATCGACATACCTCGCGGGCGAAGCTGCGGGCGGAAGCTAGTATATTATAAAATTCAAAGTCCTGACTGACTGATATATCAACGCATAGCCTAAACCGGTGGTTCTAGAGACATGAAATTTGGAGGGTGTGTTCTTTGTGAAGAGTAGGTACTTATCCACTAAGAAAGGGATTTTTTTTCGAAATTCCACCCCTAAGAGGGTGAATGGGGGGAGGGTGAACTTTCACCCGGACAAAGTCGCGGGCAGAAGCTAGTCCCATACAATTTAGATTTTACTTATCATCATCATTCTATAGCCTAGTCTTGTCGCAACTATGTCGGGGTCGGCTTCCAGTTTAACCGGATTCAGCTGGATACTAGTATTTTACATGGAGCGACTGCCTATCTGACCTCCACAATCCAGTTACTGGGTAACATGATACGCCTTGGTAAGACTGGTTGTCAGGTTTTCTGACTTCTATCGACCCTTAGCGACTGTTAAAGATCCACGAATGACAGCCGGGACCAACGGCTTAACGTTCTTTCGGAGGCTCGGAGTGGTCTTGGTATGTAAAGATGGTCACCCAAGGGCCGACAGCGTCTGTGACCCGAACGGCTGTTATTACTTCGCTAAGCAAGCCCCTCACCTATCTCCTACCACCTACCTCGACTTTCCCCATCATCGTTTTCGCTAATAGACTGACACTTTGTCTAGGCCCCCTTAAATTTCCTCAATAGCGATTTTCCTTCACCATTAGTCAGAGGTAATAAAATTATAATAAAAACTTTATTGTTCAATAGAGCATTACAAATTTAAATGGCACTAGACTCCACACTAGGATTCCCTATGTCGCGGAAACTAGTCTCCTCTTGGCGGGATTTTTTTGCGCAGTGGATTTTCAACTTTAGGTGTTGAGCCGAGGGTTGAGAATTCAACTGAGCGCATCCCAGCGGTCAAAAGACTGTTGGCTTTTTAACTCTCGGCGCTAAGAAGGTCATTGAAAAACCTGTGCGCGAAAAAAATCGCCGCGGGAAAATCGCTCATGCGTACCTGGGCTTACAAAATTATTATTATATACTATCGCGAAAAAAAAATCTGCTGTTCCCTACAATTTGACGAGTTATACGAATATAAACGTAGGGAACAGCTGATTTTTTTTGCGCGGTTTGGTCCCATAGTAAAAGATGTTCATAATGATGAGTACAATGACCTCTTAAGAGGTTGTTAATGTTTTACCAATAACCCTGTTTAAGATATTACAAGATTATAAGATAAGTAGGTAGACTCATAAATAGCATCGGAGACCACTGAAAATCAGCACTGTGCGATGGGACCCCCATGGAGGTATTGGTATGTAAACATTTTCACCCATCCACGGACCAACCGCGACAAGCGTAGCTTAACCTGATCGATCGAACCGTGCTGTTGTTAATTAGCCACAAGCCCCTCAGGTGTACGTAAACGAAATCAGCGCTGTGCTGTGGGTCCCCCATAGCACAGCATTACGCTGAGTGGAAGCTTTCTTGTCACAGTCACAACGTGCAGCTGTCGACTATTTCTATTATGTGCTGAAATCTATAGTTTTTTTTTTTTTTAAATTATCATCTGTACCTATCGTTCAAGGGTAATTCTATATACCGTAATATCATTCTCCTAGCCTTATCCGATTTTTTTGGGTCGTCGTAACATGTCTTTTTCGTCCATGCTTCTCTATTAGTCGTCATCTCGGTAGTCACCCTCTTCCTAACCATATCATCATTCACACAGTCCATCCATCGTTTTTTTGGTCTTCCCCTACTCTTATAGCCATCGACATTCATACTCAAAACAAAATATTTTTCATTAATATTTAATTCCAGTGAATTATCTGTTTGCATGCACGCGTTTCTATGGCAAATAAATCTATATTTCTTTCTTCTTCGGCACCACTTCGTCTTGGTCAACCAGTGGATATTACCGACTAATTTATTATGACAACTAAGATAGTCTAGAAAGAAATAAACCAATCAGGTGATTAAGTAAACAACTTTATTTACTTCTAAAGGTCACTCTAATATTTAATTTTATTTGTTTTGTGTAGATAAGACGGTTGCATTAGACTAGCTGGCTATGACTTCTTTCTAATAGAAACTGCAATCCTTCGTTTGCCCCGTTTAGTTTGAAAAATCGGCTTACTAGTCGATTCGCACGAATTTACTCGCCCGAAACTGGCGAATTGGCACATTTTGAATTTTATGCAATAAAGTAGATACCTATAAAAAAAAGGACACTAGCGCACAGAAGTGATAAGAGTTAAATATTATTTTCTTAACTTCATTGCGTAATATTGTTTAAAAGTGGCGAGTAAACGTGCGAATCGACTAATAAGCCGAAAAACGAATTATTTGATTTGTTGTTTTAAAATGAAGGGCGCTTTTCTATAACATCATATCTTTATTCTGTAAAAATCACACCATGAGAACTTAAGCTTTACTTTACTTTACTTACTTAACTTTACTTTTTCTTTTACTTTTTACTTACTTACTTTTTACTTTTTTTACTTTTGTGAAGTGATATGTCAATAGTGTCAGTCTCGTCAAGCTCACTTCACCTTTAACGGTGAGATTTTTACAGAATAGGTAGACTGTTTCTATCTCCAGAAGTTTAAGTTTTACGTTGTCCCTTAGTTAACATTCACCCTCAGAACGTCCTATTTACAGGAGAGGATGATTATGATAAATATACATAATATCAAAACATCTTCAAGTACTCTACTTCACTCCTTTACATGCAAAAGCTCAACTATTACATGTTTTAATGGACTAATATTTAATCCTAAATCGTATTACCCAGGGGATTGCAGGAGCCCATGTGTGCCCCACCGCCTGTCCAGATTGCGTCCTATTCAATTTGGGAGTGCAATATATCAACAAAACTCTGTAGATACAATCATTTGTAAGGCGTCACTAAGCATTTTGTACGATGTATTCATGTCCCGAACCCCAGATAGGGTTGTGCGTATTCAAGAAAATGTTAAAATTGGTTTATTATTTAGAGTTGCGTGCCATCTGTCACAGGTGTTTTTCTCGAAAACTATTGCACGTAGTTGTTTTAATTAATTATTTATTTTATATCAGACACAGTGATCTATATTTATGTTAGTATACTTAAACATTATGTTAGTAAAACAAAAATTAAAATTATAAAAACAAAAATTAAAAATACATGCCACAATTATACTATTATAAAATATATAAAATCAAAATTGTTACAATCTTTAATATAGACTAGACGAGGAGGTTCTCAATTCGGTTGTGTTTTTATTTGACGTTTAATAACATTTGTTAACTTTAAGCAAACATAATTAAACGTCTGTTAACTTTAAGCAAACATTTTAAACAAATCCTGTTCTTAAGTAGAGACAGACAGACACAGTAACATTACTACAGTCCGGCCGTCGAGAGAATGCGTTTCTGACACCTGTCTGTGTGACAATAAACAAAAAGTAAGTAAAAAAAGTAGCTAATAAAGATCAAATTCGCAAACCAAGTATTCGTTTGTATGAAACTGACAGGTGCCGGGAACGCATTATCTCAGCGGTCGAACTGTAGGGTGATATAATAAAATTACTGTCATTACTTTTTGCGCTGTCAAGATTACATTCTTCATAATGTACAGACGCCAGCACATCAAGCTACCCGAAACTGTCAAATTTTCCCAATCAACTTAATTATGCTTTAGCGATAAAGTTGAAAATCTATTAAAGAAATTTGACAGATTGTAGTAGTAGCTTGATGTGCTGGCGTCTGTACCAACCCGTCATTTTTTTCTGAGTGCTTTAAATTGCAATGGAACTATTTTCCTGATTTTTTTATTGACAAAATGTAACTAACTATTTACACTAGATACTAAATTAAATGACTAACTAACTTACTATACAAATAAATACAAAAATAAAAGACACCTAAGCGTCGAAGTACTCGTCCGCATCGCTGTCATCCGGAAACGTTCCCAGAAGACTGGCAGCATTGCCACGTTGAATGGCAATGCTAGTTCTATGGTCTAAAACGACCCAACCCTCTGGTCACGTGAAGTGTCGACCAGCCGGTGAGAAATTCCCTTAAAAAGGTGAAGCGCAATTTTCCTAATTTATTGTAAAAACATTTTTCATTTTAGATTCGCGATAGTGTGTGCCAAATTCATCTATAGAATACATAAATTCAATAAAAGAATTTGACACACTACCAAAAACACGAATTCTCGAACATTAACTACTTAATGTTTATAATGTACGAGGTTTCATATTTTTGTTTGGATAAGTGAAAAAATAAACATCCCAGAGCATGCCGATTTCATACAAAAAAAAATTAAAAGCTTTTCTCCTCGGTGTATCAATTTCGTTGTTTGTTTGTTTGAATGCGCTAATCTCGGGAACTAACGGTCGGATTAAAAAAAAATCTTTTGCATTTGATTGCCCAGTTTCTGTGGAAGGCTATAGTCTATTTAGCACATGCTGCATTAGGACCTAAGCAACTAGATCAACACTAGGCGAAAACGAAATAAGAGCGCGGGCGGGCGATGCGACAGTGGATCGGGGAACAAAAAAAAATGACGTGGACGAAGTTGCAGGAGAAGCTAGTAAAAAAATAAAATACAAACATTTCAATTTATTTTGTTCAAATACAAAACACCATGACGCCAATACATTTTTGATTAAATAATAATAGGTACGTTGCACAGTACAATGACAACCCTATCGCCTAAGGGCTATTGCACATCGCTTGGCTAATTTGGTGATGTTATACAAGTCGCCTCACTCTTTAGTCTGCCTATTACGATATTGGACTGTCTTAGTGATGTGCATTTTTATGTGGGAGTTATCGATGGATTTGCGTTTTTGGGATTTTGAATGACACAAATTGATTGATGGGTAATACTTTCTTTTTGTGGGCTTTTTATCCAATTGGGATGTCAACCCCATCAATTTATAATTCTAAAAGCCAGTTGATTGAAATAGCCGTTGAGATTATTACAGAGCCATCAACATCTACCAGCCAAAAACAACCAACCAACAACCGACAAGTTTTTAGCACGTCTTGCAAAATAATCAGTATCCATTCACATACATAGGTACTAATAATATTAAATTAACGTGAAAATCAATATTATTAGAATATGTTGTATTATTAATAGTACTTCTAGTCTCCTTTGCTTTTTCACTATTACCTTCCCGTCATTCATCGCCTACCCATCAGCTTACAATGCCTGTCATTTCAATTTGACAAAGAAAATAATGAAATAATCAACCAAAGTCCTACAAAAACCTGCTCGACAAAATGTCGACAAAAAAACCCAACAAAACATCGATACTCTCACTCTTCACCATTCACCATTCAACCCATCACCCGTATATGAATATTTAATTTCACCCCTTTCTGTGTTTATTTATTGGTCGTATATTTCATGGGCCGGGGTTGAATTTGCATGCGTTACCGCGTTAGTGTGTACGCTGTCCAAATTATTGTGGGGTTGGCCTTCTGTTGCAATGAATAAACGCAGATAACGGTGACGGGATGTAGAAGTGACTGGAAGTGACGATGGGAATGACGTCCTGTTGTGAAATGTTTGTCTACTTTTGCTACTATATTTTTTTTGTTTTCATTTTGGCTTGTGTTTGGTGTGTGCTGCTTTTTGCAGGAACCAGTTAAAATACGTTTAAACAGTTACTTCTTGTTCTTCTTTTCGTGTCTATTGTACATCTTCTTCGATGTTTTATTTTGTTTGAGCGCAGTAGGTGGCCACGTTGATTCCGGCATCAGTGGCATTCTTTAGGTAATCCAAGGTGCAGGTGGTGAATGGGGAATCAGGGCACTCCATTAAGTGGGGCATGGTTTGATTAGAGGCACCTCACTCGCACTGTATTGGATGGGTCAGTAATCCCCGACTTCGATAATCGAAGGGACACTTAAACAGTTACTTAAATATTTGCTTAAAAAGTTAAGGTGAGTGAATATTATGAATGAACATTCACTATGATCTTCACAAAAAATTTTGAACGATCGAATTATAAAAAGCAATTGGCCAATATTTGAAAACTTAATTCTAGACTAACATAGACTATAAATCTCTTCGCACCAACGCTATAGCTCTGGCATTTAACTTTATCTCTGCAACAAGTAAATATTAGTACCCCACTAATAAACTACACCGATAAGCCGTATCTAGGAATACTAATTTATCTAAACCCTTCTGCGGTCGATATGTCGATGTCGACGTGTAACGCACTGCATGCATTTCACATCACTATTTTTATTGTTTTAAAGCCATTGATACACCGGCGATTGTTATCAAAACATTGTTCGGTACGGATAAATCATAATTTGTTTATTTTGGGAACATTTGGTACATTGTCCTGGTACGATATTTCATTTACTTCTGAATTATTTATTGGTTAATGAATAATATTTAGTGGCTCGAAGTTGATTAATATTAGTTTGGTAATTGTGTGTTATTCTGGACTATTATTTATGGCTGAATGACTGGAATACAATCAAGTATCAATAAATTCCTGATTTCATATTTTAGGTGTTAAGGTTAAAATATGAGACTATTGTAAAATCAGCGATAAAACATTACCACGGACATTTTAGAATTTTGATATTTTAATTAATATTACAAGAATTTTCACAGTTTCACTTTTGATTTTGCATCACTGTCAAAATCACATATTTTATGTTTTATTTTATTTTATGATTTTTATGGTAGTTGCAATAAGGTTGCAGTTGCATTGACAAGTTTGTCTAAATCACAGTGATCTTTATTTTCGTTACTATAAGGATGCTATTGGGTCACTGCTGTTAGATGTAAAATAACTGTGAAAGGAATGTGCCAGAATCCCCACGCACAACGGACTGAATTGAAGTCTAAGTGCGGAAAAGGGAGTCCCATAATCATCATCATCAACTGTGAAAGGACTTTAGGTTGACCGGTAGACGTCATGAGTTCATGACGTCAACGCCGGTTGTTGCTGAAAACCAGTAGTTCTGTGCATAATCGCGATGTGCTCGGCATAATGCTGTGACACTATGCAAGCCGAGGTCTTGCATAGATGCTGTGATACTATACAAGCGTCTTGCATAGTGTCACAGCATTATGCTGAGCGAAGGCCGTTTCGCGTGCTGTGACGCATATTTTTACCGACTTCACAAAAAGGAGGAGGTACTATGTTCGGATGATTACGTCTTTTTTTTTTTTTAGTATGTTTATTCATCGAATACTCCGCCAATTGTCGATGGATTTTCAAAATTCTTTTTTTTTTAACTTGTTCTATCTAAACTAGCCTCCACTGATATAGGTTTGGAACAGAATGGGCAGTCAGCGCCGCGACTGCTCCTAGAACCAAAAATTCAAAGATAACCCGCACTGGGCCCGCGTGATGGATTTCGGCTCATTCCTTCTCTCAGAGAGGATCCCTATGTCAGCAGACGTGAGAGTCATGAGCAAAAGTGGCCAAGTGGTAAGGGCCGCGATTTACGAGTTGTAGGTCGTAGGTTCGAACCCAGATAGGCGCTTTACTTTGCGTAAATTATCTTATCACCACTGGTCTCAAAACGGTGAAGGAAAACATCGTGAGGAAACCGGCATGACCTAGAACCAAAAAATTCGAAGACGTGACATCTACCAACCCGCACTGGGTCCGCGTGGTAGATTACGGTCGGGAGTAGGCCGAGAAGAGGCCTGTGGCCCAGCAGTTTGAACATTATAGGCTGATTATGTGTTTGTTTACGTGTACATTCTTGTGTTCGTTCGTTCGAGAGTAGAAGAAGATGGTACATACCTGCAGTTCTTGTAAATAAATGTGTTGTACGTAAGCGTGGGAAAGACTTGTAGATTGATACAATCACACAGACTGGACAGGGGATACGGGGAATCGTGTGTTGTGTCAGCCCGTACATCTAATTGAACCATTTTACGAAAGCTGGTCGGTAGAAGTCTGAATATGTGTCCGATTATTGGCAATAGGATCTCCCTGTCAAAAGGCACCTGGTGAAATGAGCTTTTTCCTAATAGAAGACTTAGCCTTCGCGCTTATGACCACAGCCAATGAGGCACACTGAATGTGTACTCAAAATAAAATAAGTTAAATGTCTTCCGAATAAAGAAATATTAAAAAGATAAATGTCCGGATTTTTCTTTTCCATAAAAATAGAAAGAAAGAAAAACTATTTATTGCGACTCGTACAGGAAGATCACAAACTAAACTAAACACAGTAAAAAAAAAGTAACAAAAGGAAAATTAAACAGAAAGTCCTATACGAGGCCAAAAGGCTCCTATATCAGCATGAAAAAAAAAACTATAGCATAAAACTATTTGACGTAAATATTCCACAGACTAAAGACATCTGGCGATGGAAACATCAGCTCTAAGAATGATTCTTATACAATCTTGCAAACTCATCTGTTATTAGCTTAAGAATTTGTAATAAAAATAATATGAGTTCATACCTTGGCTAGACTACCGCATCTGCCGAACAATGAATCGTAAAATAGAAACTAAGCTCTCTTAGTTACACAAGAATTTTCTAAGTTATAAAAGTACCAGCTTTTGCCAGCGGCTTGGCCCGCGTGGAGTTCGGAAATTATCCTACGGGAACGTACTGCCAGGATGAAAAGTCTGTATGCCAAATTTCATCCAAATTTGTTCAGTAGTTTTTTGTGTGAAAGAATAACAAACATCCATACATCCACACACACAAACTTTCGCGTTTATAATATTAGAAGAAGTAAGATTTGTAATCGACTCTTCACGTGACCAGAGGGCTGGCCTATTTCTTGGCCAAAGAATTAGCATCGCCATACAACGTGGCAATGCTGCCAGCCTTTTGGGCACTGTTCCTGCACAGCGATGCGGACGAATTTCTTGATGCCCTATGATTATTTTGCTTACTTTTTCATATAAATGTACATATTATTATTATTTTAAATATTAGCATTGATTATGTAAATATTATCCTATTTGAAATAAATACAGATTTCAGATCTGTAATACCTAATTTTCTGGTTGAAAATGACAGGCATATCGTTTTCAAATTTTGAACATATGTAGTACCTACGAAATTGGACAATAGATTAAAGTTGCGCAAAAAACAAATTCCATCTTGTCATGGTCGCGGTCTAGTTCTAACATGGATTTCTTTGGAATTCTAAACTAACCCAAAGGGGAGATTGGGGGTGTCAATTTAGCATGGAAAAATTTTAATGCGCGGTCCAATTAACTCGAAACTCAGTACCTATCTAAGACCAAAATAAATAATAAAGTGGTTCAGGGTTTTTCGAAAATCTACCGCTAATGGGGTGAAGAGGGGTAGTCAATTTTACAGGGCAGAATTTTATTACGAGGCTTGATTAACTGGAAAATTGGTATAAATAATCTAGATTATGTTTCGAAATTCCACCCCTATGGAGATAGAAAGAGGGGATACAGTTTATATGAAAAATCTTATTCATTTGGTTAATAAATTAGAAACTTGGCAATATTTGGGCCAGTAAATAATAAAGATTGTCACTTTTAGTTTAAAAAATCCCTCACAGAGGATTTGGGGGGTGACAAAGTTAGAAAAATATTTAACCCGCTGTCGGATTAACTCGAAACTCGGTACTACTAAAACAAAAAATACTTAAAAAAAGTGATTTAGGGTTTTTCAAAAATTGACTACTACGAAGGTGGAAAATTCTACTGCTTGCTTCCATTAACTCGAAAATGGGTATGGGTCTTTGAGTCAAGTTATGAACACATCCCAAACGATTTTTCAAAATTACTCTCCTGGGGGGGTAAAAAGCTGGGATACATTTTATTTGAAAAATCTGATCCCTTTGAGCTATAAACTAAAAAATTGGCCCGAATACTTATTTATATCTAAATAAATGATAAAAATCATAAACATACATTTTCGAAATTATAAGAGGAAAGTACGAATTTCACGCGGACGAAGTCGCGGGCAGAAGCTAGTTGTTCTTATAACTAAGTGTTAGTAAACAACACGATACGATGGCACATGTAACTGACAGCAGTGAATTATATACGGACAGTCCACTCTGTCAGCAATCATTTTCAGAACCCTGTTGGGGCTGGCCATGACTCGAGTCACCATCGATGCTGCGCGTTTGCGCATTATTGTGTAAATTAAAATAGTGGGAAAGACGATATATGGATAAAAAGGGGTTGAATACTGACATTAAGTCTGATAGAGATGTATGAAAGGAGAAATGCTGCGCCAACTCGCGAATAGAGGAGCACCTGGGCAGAGGATGGTGACTTGGAGCACTTTAATAGTATATGATACCCTCAGAAAGAATGAGCGAGGCCCGGGGCTAAATAATAACAGCCGCGGTTGGTCTGTGGATGGGTGACCATCTTTACATACCGTGACCCCTCCGTGCCTCGGAAAGCACGCTAAGCCGTTGCTCCCGGCTGTCATTCGTGGATCTTTGACAGTCGTTACGGGTAGTCAGTAGTCCGAAAGTCTGAAAACCAGTCTTACCAAGAGGTATCGTATTACCCAGCGACTGGGTTGTGGAGGTCAGATAGGCAGTCACTCCATGTAAAATACTGTTATTGAGCTGCATCCGGTTAAACTGGAAGCCGACCCCATCATAGTTGGGAAAAGGCTAGGCAGATGATGATGACTCTCAGAAAGTATGATTGTAGCCAGTTATAAAATATGGATTGTATCCAACTTATGGCTCTATAATACCTACTGGGAGTTATTCCGGTCTGATCTCTGCCTATACCTACATTTTCTATTAAAAGTTCAAACACAAGAAAATCCGCACTTTATACCAACTCCGTTTCAAATCTATTTACTAACGAACTCAAATTCAACCGATCTGAAAATATTAGTCTACGTAAAGTTCCGTTTCACGTTTCAAAACTTTTCATATAACTTGCGGTGTTTGTACCATTCTGTTTGACTTCTAAAACGGCGTCGGAGTGAAACGGAACGTTCTATTCAATATGGCCGCCTTAATAAAGTATAACAATAAGTTTTTGAAGTTAAATACGTAGACGTTGGGTTTGGAAATGTCGATTGAAATAATTTGATTCTTTTTGGGAATAAAATGTGGATTTTATGAGTTGCAGAAGATTGTTTGGTCTGAATTTCTTTCATTATCTTAAAGAGTGTAGGTACTTATTCCAAGAACTTTCACGAGTGACGGTACCTACTTGAATACGCTTAGCGCAGCCTGGGTTATCCTGCATATGCGTGATATCTGTCTAAGTTTGTAATCCCGCGTTTACCCACACTAAGGTATAAAATATGTTTTATAATTATACATTATGGTGTGTCTACTGTTTTCGTTTAACAAGTTTTAAATTAGGTATACAAAACTTGTCGAAAAGGTAAACAAAATAGTTTTTGAAAACAAGTATCATATGCCATACGAAGCTTTTGGGTACTGTATGTATTTTATTTTGAGATGTGCATTTAGTTTGTGCAGCATAAACAAATTTTCTTTCTTTCTGTGTTATCTTGTATATGAGTGTAAACGCGGGGTTAGCACGACAACCTATATGCTCTTGCTTACACAAGAGAAGAATAGGCCATATTATGGTTTTATAGAGTTGGCCAGAGGTTTTATCCGCGTGGAGGTCGGAAAATATTCCACAACAACGTACTGCCGATGCCGTATGAAAAGTTGAAAAAGAAAAAAGTTGAAAAAGATGAAAAGTATCCCGTGTGGATACACAAGTCAAGGTCTATCTGTTTGCCAAATTTCATCCAAATCGTTCAGCCTTTAAGTTGTGAAAAGGTAACAGACAGACAGAGTTACTTTCGCATTTACTAGTTCAATAATACGCTATACAGGAAAAGTTTTTATCCAGTGCGCAAATTTTGACATAATAAACTTGAATATATTTTAATAAACACGTATTTTTTGTTTTGATATGTTTCAATAGTAAAAAATTAAGTTAACGCTTACGAGACTTGTTTACTCAGAAATTTATTTTATGGACGTCGCTTGCCAGTCCGTCGACCGGTCGCCCGATTCACGCCGCGCGTCGACCGGTCGCCTGACGCGCCAGCTGCTATCAGAAGTACTCACGCGCGCGCGCTCGCTCTAACGACGGCGGATTATTGACCCCAGTTTAGCGCTACAATTTTTTAAGTTTAGACTGTGTAAAGTTATTTGTAAACGTAATTTTTCGTAAATTCCAATTTATCCTTCATACTTTCATGGGCTTAGGACCATCAAAATGCAGAAAATAAATCATAATAAGTAAGAAAGTAATACGTTTTAGTCCATTCAAAATAAAACATTTAGGTATGATAGGTACTTAGACATGATACAATTTGCGTCAATGTCTAATCAAAGAGAACCTAAGACACTAAGATTGTTTATAATTTCTTCTTACCTCTACATTTTATTAATCACAACACAATAATTTTAGGTAGGTATTGTTTGAAGTGACCTCCTCCTTTTTTCAAGGCATAAACGTGCACGTTTAAATAAGTAAGCATTTAGTTTGTTTAGGACACTAACACCACTTTTTACTTCAATGAAAGCGTTAATTATTTTTTCTTTCAAGTCATCTAGGCTCAGCCGGCATTTCACTTGTTTCATACACCTTGGTTTGCTACTAAAATTGTCCTCTCATTAGGGACCGTGGGATTGAGGATCGTTTGGGCTCGCATACGAGGTACGCTCTCCCTTTCGTATCTTCTTCGTGCTGCTCGTAAATTTTCATTGCTTAACAAATACACTCGCACTATTTCATAATACTCGCGGTGAGTAAAATGAGACATTGTCACTACGCTAGTCTAGTACGCGGCACGCGCGCAGGGACGGCGAAGAGACATCCGACCTCCGCTTCCGCAAGTGACGTACTGCATGTGCATGCGTTTTGTTTATAAAACGCCGGCGCCGCGCCGCATGCCCCCGCACCCCCGCCCCGTCTCGTGCGCTGGGCGTCCAGCGGCCGGCGGCCGGCCTTCGTGTTTTCATTCATGCTCATTCATAGTATTACTATTAAATTATATCCATGTCTTGCTTATTTCAAATTGGGACAAAGTGGAAAAATGAAAAAAAAAAAAGTCATAAACTAAAAATGGAAATGTGTTCTATTGCTTACACCGAGCCACCAAAAAAAATTTGCGCACTGGTTAAAAACTTTTCCTGTATAGCTTCAGGGCGTATAATACGTCGAGTTTCGCTTTTATATTATTTTTTCTATGACGTTAGCTCCTTAAAATGAATCAATTCGCATCATAATCAGCCTATAGATAATGTTCCCACTGCTGGGACACAGGGCTCCTCTCTTCGAGAGGGAGTGGGCTGTAATGTAATCAACCACGCGGGCGCTGTGCGGGTTGGTAGATGTCACATGTCTTCGAATTTTTAGTTCTAGGACATGCCGGTTTCCTCAAGATGTTTTCTTTCACCGTTTTGAGAGCAGTGGTGATGAAAAATTTACAAAAAAGTGGGCAAGTGCGAGTCGGACTCGCACACGAAAGGTTCCGTACCACAAGGAAAAAACGCCGAAAAAAAACACGTTTGTTGTATGGGAGCCCCCCTAAATATTTATTTTATTTTGTTTTTAGTATTTGTTGTTATAGCGGCAACAGAAATACATAATTTTTGAAAATTTCAACTGTCTAGCTATCGCGGTTCTTGAGATACAGCCTGGTGACTGACAGACGGACGGACGGACGGATAGACAGCGAAGTCTTAGTAATAGGGTCCCGTTTTTACCCTTTGGGTACGGAACCCTAAAAAGTAAGGTGCCTGTCTGGGTTCGAACCTACGACCTACAACATTTAATTCGCAAACATGACTAATTAGAATACTCCCAAGTAACACAGTCTTGGAGGTTTAAAACAAATCTGTCTATTGACAGTCTATTCATGGTTAATCTTTAGATAGGGGCTTTCTAAAGATGGTTTCAATAAAGAAAATGTATTCTGATAGAGTTTTTTTTCTCAAGCTCGATTATTTTTAGAGCATTAGTTCTATAGCACACTTATTTTAAGTACGTTTATACGTATATTGAATGTTTTAAGATAAAATGCTCTACAAATAGTTAATAAATCCTGAAGGTACCTAACTTGAAGTAATTTTATAGATAGGATGATATATTTTAAGACAAAACATTCTATTTTAGCTATTGGTACTCTTATCTTTGTTTATAAAGAGACTTAAATCTAGATAAAATACTTTAATAGATATTTTTCAGTTTGTCTAAAAAAATGATAGTAAAAAAGGTGTTTTTAGTGGTTTTTTTCCTAAAAATGGCTTAATAAAGTGCATTTGTATTAAACATTTGAATTGGATGATTTTATGCAATGGAGACAGTGAAAAAATTAAAAGGTCTGGTGGCTTTCGGCGAAAAATCGGCAAATATTTAAAAAGGAAGAAAAATGAAGAAGAGTTACAAAATAATTCAGATTCAGAATCGAAGTCATCATGTCGGTTGTCATATTGACAGTGTCTGTATCAATAATTTAAGTTACGCGGACGACATGGTGCTGCTGAGCGCGTCACTCGGCGGTATCAGGACACTATTGGCCACATGTGAGCGTTACGCAACTGAACATGGGTTAATTGTTTTTCCTGCCGGGTCAGCGGGATTGTCCGAAAGGGTTACCGCTGGCCCGGAACATAAAGGGCTAAGGAAGGAACACGGGTGGGTTTTAGTCAGTAAGAGTCTGACACTCCCTTCCGCTCCACCCAGAGCGGGAGGAGTCATTTGATGATTTCCCATCCACAAAAAAAAAAAAAAAAAAAGATTCAGAATCGAAACTTCACAAAATTATGTTAGTGTGCAATCCGATTTTGAAAACCTACCAGACTTATGTTAACACTGCGTCTTTGGCTTCGCCGCCGGCGGGTACATACCTACCTACTACTACCTACTATTTATCACATCTATATTTATAGAGTAGGAGTAGGGTAGGAGTAAGGTAGACGTAGGGTGGGAGTAGGGTAGGAGTAGGGTAGGAGAAGTGTAGGAGTAGGGTAGGAGTAGGGTAGGAGTAGTGTAGGAGTAGTGTAGGAGTAGGGTAGGAATAGGGTAGGGGTAGGGTAGGGTAAGGGGTAGGACACCACGCGAACGAAGTAGAGCCGGGCAGCTAGAAATAATTTATATGGCACAACAACGTTTGCCGGGTCAACTAGTTGTCTATAAATAAAACAGAAATATCTTTTACTTAAGGCCTTCGCAGACCGGGACGGCATGGCAAGGGATTGAAATTTTTGCTAATGGACATTCAAACGTATTGTTGCGCGCCACAATTAATGCCTAGTACATGGCGACAGTAGTTACCACTAGCGCCATCTAGTATCGAGTAGCGGAACTAGTTGTCAAGACCCTTCTAGAAATTTCGATGCGAGAACTTTCTAGAACATTCCCGAACTTTCGACATCTGGTCGATCGGGGCCTGTATGTACTCGAACATTCTAGATGTTTCTACAATGGAAGGTTCTAGAACTCTCTTTGGCGCTATATAAGGACGAGACGCGCCACGACCGACACAGTTTGGATAAAGCGATCGAAGTGAAAGCATCGAAGCGATATTCAAGTGCGACTTAAAGCGATCAGTAGTGCAATTGTGTTTTGTAATTAGTGTTGTTTGAGTTGTAATTAGTGTTGATTATTAAAGTGTCATTTTTTTGGCTATTAAATCGGCAATTTTTACTGTCACGAACCCGAAGCTCGTAACAATTGGTGTCAGAAGAGGGGATTAAAAATCATGCCGGTTTTACCCAAAGACGACACGGAGGGTATCCGTACCCGGAGTCAACGCCAGCAAGAGACGGACCAGAGGCGATTTGGTGGAGCTACGCCGCAGGGGTCGGAGGGCCAGCTACCGACCATGGAGGCCGGCCCGTCCTCAGCAGCTCCAGCATCAGCAGCACCAGATTTGGCTGCTCTGATGATGATGCTGCAGGAGCAGGCCCGCAGACAAGAGGAACAGGCTCGTCGGTTGGAGGAACAGCTCCAGCGGGACAAGGAGGAACAGGCCCGTCGACAGGAGGAACAGGCTCGCCGTCAGGAGGAGCAGGCTCGCCGGTTGGAAGAACAGCTCCAGCGCGATAAGGAGGAACAGTCCCGCCGTCAAGAGGAACAGGCCCATCGATTGGAAGAACAGCTCAAACAAGATAAGGAGGAGCAGGTGCGTCGCCAGGAAGAGCAGATGCGCCTCATGAAGGACCTTCACGCAACCTTCGGGAAAGACATGAAGGAGGTGAAGGAGAAGGTTGCCCAGCATGACAACCGCCTGTCAGAAGCTGAAACTCAGATCAGCAAGTTTAATAACGTCATTGCTGATGTGAAGCAGGAGTTGGGTAATCTTAAACTTGGGGATGGAATCGCAGCTCCCGTAGCTACAACACCTTCGCTACGTGGATTCAAAGTGCCACCGTTCGACGGAACTTCTTCCTGGTCGGCCTACAAAATCCAGTTTGAGGCTGTCATGAAGGCGAACGGATGGAATAAAAGCCAGGCCATGACTGCTCTCACCCTAGGCCTGCGCGACCAGGCCTTAACTGTCCTGGAAGCTCTCGGTAAGGAAGTGACTTACGAGCAGCTCCTCGAGGCATTGGAGGCTCGGTATGGCGACGCTCACCTGGAACACGTGTTTCGTGCGCAGCTCAAGGATCGCGTGCAACGCAGTAGCGAAAACCTGCAGCAGTGGGCCCTTGAAGTGGAGAAGCTGGTTCGCAAAGCTTACCAGTCCGTACCTGCGCTTATTGATGGGAACCTGGTGCAGGCATTCATCGATGGCATCCGCGACCTTGAAGTTAGAGCTTCTGTGCGGCTCGGTCACCATGGGACGCTTAAGGACGCTTTGGCCCATGCACTGGAGGTGGAAGCTGTGCGGCAGGATCATCGTTTCCATCGCGTCAGGGAGGTTGCAGCGGCTACAGTTCGCGACCGCAATAAAGGATACAGCCCTAGGTGCTACGGCTGTGGGGAAATGGGCCACCTTCGATCCAGTTGCCCTAAGCGAACTGCAGAAAGAGAAGACGGCCGATCTCCAGAGGGCAGTGCGGCTAACAGCACCGCCCAGCACCAGCAGCAGGGAAACGAGTAATAGCCAGGACTGCGGGGCGGGTGCTGGCTGATGTTCAAAGAGCCCCAAGGGTTTCGATCACACAAACCCATGACGGGAACAGCCTAATCATCAAGGGCGAGGTCAACGGAACGCCGTGTAAACTGACCATAGACACTGGAGCTTCTCGTACGGTTGTCAGTTTCCAACTTACAAGTCGGTCCCTTGGGGACCCCGCATACAACCGGGAACGCATTAATTTGGTAACAGCCACCGGTCAGCGCATACCCGTCCATGGAGAGAAGAAAATGGAATTGAAGCTAGGCAACAGAATCTACCTGCATAATGTCATCGTGGCTGATATAATGGACGATTGCATCCTGGGCCTAGACTTTATGAGGAAGAATTGTTGCGAGATTGACGTCAAGCAAGGTGTTTTGAAATGTGGAGAAGAGGAACTTTTCATGGAAGGTGCGTTGCCTGGGAATGTGTACAGCCTTAAGAAGATTGTTCTTCCGCCGAGATCGGAAACGATTGTGCCGGTTAGTCTTCCTCGGAATCCTGGGCAAACTCATCGTTGTGTACTCGTGGAAAGGGTAGACAATGACCTTCCATGGAAAGTGGCACGGACTTTGGTCAGAGCCACTGACATCTCAGGGGTACGTGTGCTGAACCTTTGTGATCAGGAACAGATTATAGAAAAAGGCACACTTGTTGGTACTTGCGAGGAAGTGGATTGGTTGCGTCGATGCCAACATCTATCAACTGGGACCCTCAGCAAGGATACACAAACAAAAGTGACCACACTTTTAGAAGACTGCCGCAGCGCTTTGTCCCAAAATGAAATGGTCAAGGCGAAGAAGATGTTATTCAAGTTCGCCGATGTTTTCTCGTCAAACGAGGCTGACATCGGGAAGACTGGCATAGTTCAACACAAAATAAACACAGGAGAAGAATTGCCTATCCGTCAGCGGCCAAGGAGATTGCCGGTAGCACGTGAAAAGGAAGTGGAAACCATGATTGAGGGAATGGTGAAGGATGGTGTTATTGAACCTTCATCTAGTCCATGGTGTTCACCTGTAGTGCTGGTAAGAAAGAAGGACGGCAGCATGCGGTTTTGTGTTGACTATCGTCGTCTGAACGACGTTACAAAGAAGGACAGCTATCCTTTGCCAAGAATTGATGACACGCTGGACATGCTTACTGGAGTAAAGTGGTTTAGCACGCTGGACCTGAAAAGTGGCTACTGGCAAGTTGAAATTGATCCTAACGACAAGAAGAAAACTGCATTCTCGACAGGAAAGGGTCTGTGGCAATTTAAAGTTATGCCGTTTGGATTGTGCAATGCTCCGGCAACATTTGAGAGGTTGATGGAACTTGTACTTACCGGACTAATTGGCGATGCCTGCCTGGTCTACCTGGATGACATCATCATCGTAGGCCGCACGTTTGAAGAACACCTTCAAAACCTGGAACGCGTGCTCATGAAGATCCAGAGTGCCAACCTCAAGTTAAGTCCGAAGAAGTGTTCACTATTCAAACGACAAGTTAGCTTTTTGGGATATGTAGTGTCTGAAGAAGGTATCCGCACGGATCCAGAGAAAATCGCCGCTGTCAAGGATTGGCCGATTCCAAAAGACAAGACGCAGGTCAGAGCATTTCTGGGTTTGTGCTCCTATTATCGGCGATTTGTCAAGAACTTTGCAGATATAGCCAAACCCCTGCATAAGCTAACCGAGGAGAAGCGACATTTCTGCTGGGACGAAAGTTGCGACATCGCATTCCAGGAGCTAAAGGACCGTCTGTGCAAAACACCTATTTTGGGGTATCCTGATGCGGGCAAGGAATTTATAGTTGACACAGACGCAAGTGACATAGGACTTGGCGGTGTGTTGTCTCAGCGGAACGGCGATCAAGAGGTTGTGGTAGCATACTTCAGCAAGTCATTGTCGAAACCTGAAAGGAACTATTGTGTTACGAGACGAGAACTGCTTGCTGTGGTAAAGTCATTGCAGCACTTTAGCAAATATCTTCTGGGGCGGAAATTCCACCTACGAACTGACCACGCTGCACTGAAATGGCTATTGCAGTTCAAAAATCCAGAAGGACAAGTTGCGAGATGGATTGAACTACTGCAGGAATACAACTTCGAGGTCGAACATCGCAGCGGGAAATCTCATGGCAACGCAGATGCATTGTCAAGAAGACCTTGTCCTGAAGACTGCAAGCATTGTACTAGGCAAGAAAGTAAAGAAGTCGTACCTGTGAGGATGCTTAAGACAGACCTCAGTAACGAGTGGAAGGAAAGCCTACAACGTGCACAGCAGGAAGATTCGGACATCAAGCCGATTCTGGAGTGGATGAAGGCCAGAGCTCCTAAGCCTAGGTGGAGCGACGTCTCAGCAATGGGTTCGGCCACAAAAAGCTATTGGGCCCAATGGGACAGCTTCGTGATTCAGGATGGAGTCCTGTGCCGTAAATGGGAAAACGCTCGAGGAGACAGCTGTCATTTGCAAATGGTTGTCCCTAAAGCTCAAGTACCGAATGTTCTACAGCTGTACCATAATGGTTGTTCAGGAGGCCATCTGGGAGTAAAACGGACTCTACTGAAGATACGAGAACGGTTTTACTGGGTCCACTGTCGGGACGATGTCGAGGACTGGTGTCGCAAATGTACAAGTTGTGCTGCTGTAAAGGGACCTCAGACTCGTAGTAGAGGTGCATTGAAATTGTACAACGTTGGTGCACCATGGGAAAGGATAGCCCTTGACGTTGCGGGGCCGTTTCCGGTAAGTGAAAGTGGTAACAAGTATTTCATGGTTGTGATGGATTACTTCACTAAGTGGCCGGAAGTCTTCGCCATTCCAAACCAAGAAGCTTCAACAGTTGCAGATAAACTGGTTCATGAAGTCTTCTGCCGTTTTGGAGTACCCTTGGAGATTCACAGCGATCAGGGAAGGAATTTTGAGTCCCAAATATTCCAGGAAACTTGTCGAGTTATGGGTACTCATAAAACAAGAACAACTTCTTACCACCCACAATCGGATGGAATGGTGGAACGATTTAATCAGACCTTGGAGAGATACCTAGCAAAAGTTGTGGAAAATCGGCAACGAGATTGGGACAAGCACATACAACCGTTTTTGTTGTCATATCGAAGCGCTGTTCACGAAAGCACATCGGTGACACCAGCTTTCGCAAACTTTGGAAGGGAATTACGGCTGCCTGCAGACCTGATCACCGGAATACCACCCGATGCCCCACGAAGTATAACCGATTATGCGAATGACTTGCGAAACAAAATGAATGACATTTATGAGCACGTCAGACAATCGGGCCAGCAAATGTCTGAAAAGATGAAAACCCGTTATGACCGTAAAATGAACAATAAAGGGTTCGACGAAGGTTCACTAGTGTGGTTGCACAATCCAGTCCGCAGCAAAGGGAAATCTCCTAAGCTTCAAGCTAAATGGGACGGACCGTACCGGATTGTGACAAAGATCAATGACGTAACCTACCGGATACAGAAAGGTGCAAGGGGTACTCCTAAGATCGTCCACGTGGATCGACTGGCGCGTTATTATGGGGCCGATAATGCTCGGGACGAGCATGTCTTAGGAGGGGGCAGTGTTGCGCGCCACAATTAATGCCTAGTACATGGCGACAGTAGTTACCACTAGCGCCATCTAGTATCGAGTAGCGGAACTAGTTGTCAAGACCCTTCTAGAAATTTCGATGCGAGAACTTTCTAGAACATTCCCGAACTTTCGACATCTGGTCGATCGGGGCCTGTATGTACTCGAACATTCTAGATGTTTCTACAATGGAAGGTTCTAGAACTCTCTTTGGCGCTATATAAGGACGAGACGCGCCACGACCGACACAGTTTGGATAAAGCGAACGAAGTGAAAGCATCGAAGCGATATTCAAGTGCGACTTAAAGCGATCAGTAGTGCAATTGTGTTTTGTAATTAGTGTTGTTTGAGTTGTAATTAGTGTTGATTATTAAAGTGTCATTTTTTTGGCTATTAAATCGGCAATTTTTACTGTCACGAACCCGAAGCTCGTAACAGTATCAATATAGAAATACGACATAAATTGATATGCTTTGCGTAGGCCTTAACCCTCTTGAATTGATTTATTAAATTGCTCTGTACTGCATAAAATGGTCTTCCGTTCACGACACATCAAATTACCTGTTCACTGATGAACGTCTAGAAATACTGTGATAAGATAAAAAGGAATACAGAGATGACAGTTACTAGGTAATCTTAAACCACTCATAAATCTGTTTATTCTTTCCCTAGATAGTTTAGTATGTAGCAAGTAAAATTATTCTTATCATAGAGCTAGAGCCATACTACAGAAAATTCTCTAGAGTGTTTGTTCTATTAAATTCGTTTCTCTAGTAAACTTCATCTTGACGCCATTTTTATTGCCTATTTTTGCTTCAAATGATTTTCATTACATATTTTAATGCTTATTTTTATGTTTTTATCATTAAATTATGTCAAATTAAACATTTAATATGTTTTAAATTACTATATTTTAAATAAAATGAGTATTTTAAACATTAAAATGCAATTTTAAAAATTTGCTTATAATAAATAATATTCATATTTGGTAAAAAAAATGTTAAATCTTACATTTACAGCGAGCGCTCTTATTTTAAGAGAGTTTTACATAGTATTCGACGATAGAATTTCAATCGCATATAGATTTGCTTGTTTACCCATTAATAACTAGCTAAAACCCAAGTAATGTAAGAATTAAGAAATTTGTTACGCCATGATGCAATATATTAATAAGTTTAAATAACTCTTGTAAGTTCGGCGCCATTACGTGTCGTTGTCTACTACAAATCAAATGTAACTTAAAGTTGTTAGTCTTGAGTAATTTTGGTTTAAAAACTTAACGAGTAAAGACTTCTTTAAAGGTCTCAACTTTATCTATAAACTATCTACTAGTAAAATTTGTGGTCTATAAACAATTTAGTGAGACACTAGAAAAATCTCTACAGACAATTTGAAAATTTACAACTCTTATCTCTATCTATTCATGTTTTCTTAACTCATTCTTATGAGAAGGGATAAGGTTGTGCCCACTTTTACTAAACTGTGTCTATAAGCGTTCTTGAATATAACTTGAGAGATATTTTACTCTTAAGGCAGACAATAAAATAAAATTCTATTAGATATCTAATAGTCCGTTTTTAGACGCGATTGTGTTACTTGGGCTATTATTTCTATCAACAAATTAAATAACATTAACACTAGGTGCAAAGACTGGCAGCAACAACAAGTAGATACATACTTTTTACAAGCTACCGAAAAAAATTAAGATCAGTTTTAGAAGAACCGTTTGATTAACGAGTTTAGTTTTTGTTAGCTTGATTCAAGACCGTTAGTTTATGGCCATGAAATACTGTAGTTGAGCGATTGTAAAGCGTTGTCGGTTTAATATTAATGTTGTGTATCTTTCCGGTGCTTTCTATCTGGCAGAATATTGATGCTCCGAAATTTATTGGCCGAATGTTTATATGTCCGAATTTACAATGGCATACTTTTAAGATGGCAGGATTTTATTTGGCGTAATTTCACTTGGCACACTATGAAGATGGCAGTCTTATTTGGCATAATTTCACTTGGCATACCTATTATGAAGATAACAGTAGAATTATTTTTTAACGAATATTCTTTGTTCGGTGTATTTTTCCATGGTATTGTAGTAAGCTATAAAAATAATGGTTTCTATAAGCGATCTCGGGACTTGGGGCACCCCGACTTGGGTTAGGTTAGCAGAAATAGGGGCCCAGCGAAGCGGGGCTCCGTCGTCTACCTCTTATTTATTATTGCTTGTAAACCAACTTAGACCCTAATTAATTATTTTAAAAATATGGTTAGGTTTAAACTGTGACCTTCACACCAACTTACGTATGCCAAAAGACGATTCTGACTGAGAACTTTCTGCGATATGATTGTTCTACTTATTAATTATAATGGATATGAAATTTATGCCTAAAGATGATTCTGACTTACAAAATTATGAGTTTTGAATGTATGATAAATGAGTGTATGCCAAACGATTTTCTGCGAAATGAAGTTTATGCTATACGCTGGTACGCAAAATAATATTATGACATAAAAAGGGGGGACCCGTATCTTTCATACTAGCTGGATACTAATTAATTACTAAATATTTTTTATTGTCTCGTTGGTTTAGCGGTCGCAAGCGCTACTACCTACTAAGCGTGAGGTCCTGGGGTTCGAGTTCTGTTCCGTCCGTTTTGGTTTTTTTTTCTATCTATTCGCACTCAAAATGTTCTTGCATTTTCGTTGATATAATTTTGAGTAGAAGTGTATAATTTTGCAGTTTAAGAAAACTTATTAGACTCATTATTGTTGAACTTTTATTGGTCTGTTGAACATGTTAATGTAACACAACAGTTTTAATTATAATAAAATTATTTAAATAATACGATTTCTCTAAATACAGCTAGTTTTCATAAAACATAACGGGATTTAGAATACGATTCTCCGTTACGTTTCATATTAAATTAAGTGTCTTTTATATGAATACAGTCATAATCTTGTGCGTAGGAGTTGAGTTGAGCTTCGATCAATGAAAAACGGATTTATCAGTAAAATGTATATTCTCAGTAGCAGTCTGGAGTCGGGATTTGTGCCCAATTTATGGCAATTCACTCCCTATAGACCATGTGAATGACTGGCGAAAAGTGGGATCGCCTCCTCTTTCTTACTTCCTCGTCTGGAAATATAAGCGGGTAATCCCCCAATGTGTTATCCTTTTAAAATCTTTAGCACTCAGAAAATCTGAATGATTGCTGATCGGCTATCTTCAAATATTAGTATCGAAACGCATTGCGGAATTTACGATATATTTTTAGTGTTCCGTACCAAAATGGTAAAACGGAACCCTTATGGTGAGACTCAGTCTGTCTGTCTGTCTCTCTGTCACAGCTGGATATCTCAAGAACTCCTAATGCTATCAACTTGAAATTTGGAATAAGTAGTTTTAGATGACGTTTGCCCAACTATTTTGCAAATAAGAAAGAAATAAAAATACATGTATATTTTTTGCAACAGGGACTGAAAGGGGGTCTGAAAAATTCGAAGTGGAACTACTAGGGCAGGTGGGGTATCATATGAAAGAGCGCAGTTTGCACATTCTCAAACATTTTTTCTTTTTTTTTTGGTCGCATAGTTTTCGACGTTTGATATTTTTTTTAAAAATAATACCGTCCCCCCCTTTATCTCCGAAGTTTGCAAAGAGAAAAATCTGAAATTATTCTATGTGATAGAAGTTTATGTAAAAATTACAAGAAAAATAAAACAAAGTCTCTAAATAGCACACTTTTTCAGAAATCATCAACAAAATTTACATTAATTCCACTATCGGTCAAGAGATGGCGCTGACAATAAACTGCAATATTCTACACAGCAGTGCACAGTGTTAAAATTCTCTCACGAATATAGGCCACGCCGATGAAAATTTAAAAACATATGATGGTACGGAACCCTCGGTGCGCGAGTCCGACTCGCTTTTGCCTGGTTTTTTATGATTTTTGGCAGCTTAACATCTGTGTGTCGTCAAGTTGCGTCATATAAGTTGCTACGGCCTTTCTCCGTTTGATAACTGACAAACTGTATATTGTAGTACTCTATGAAGGTGAATTTCTATAGAAATCAATAGGTACCTACATGTGACAGCACATTCTTTGGACGTGTCCAGTACAGTTATGTTCTCACGATGTAGGTACCGAGAACTATCGGGATTGTGAGGAAATGGAGCTGAATATTTCTCCACGTCTGTTTTGTATTAAAGATAACGTAAGATTTGTAGAATTGCTATGACATAATATTATTAATATGACCTACCGACGAATTCTGCGTAAAAACGTAGGTGACTGAGTTTGAAGTGAATCAATAGTGTCAATCCCTAGCATTACCCCGGAATGATAGCTCCCATCAACTAAGGTTTCTGTTGGTGAGATTATTACAGATAGACCGGCTGCCTGGCACTCAATCGTCATATTAAAAGTTTAATTTCAATCTAACCCAAGATACTTATTACCATGGATCGGAATAGGTAGAGCAATTTTATGTACTTGCCATTCCCTTTTAGTTACGAAGTTAAGTTTAGTTTCGAAGTTACTGTTGGTAAAGAATTGAATTCTAGTGGCGCAGAAAAAGACAAAAACAGGTGCGTCACTCTAGCGACAATAAAATCCCGTAAAAATTCCGTAGTATCAGTCGGAATCCCGTGGAATATCCATATTATCATCAATTTTTGCGGTCAATGAACCTAAATAGCTCTACCTATTCCGATCAAGTTATTACTAAGATCTTTCCGTAAAAACTGCCTACTCGTACTGAGGATTGGGACTAGACATAAGCATAAAGATTTTGAATAAGCTAACAATAGAAAGAAAGGAAGCTACTTTGCCTATATCAGTAATTATTGCTTGATTGTATATAAAAATGATAAAATTCGCCCTTCGGTAACATGTACGCAATGGATATTAACTATTGTCGAATTGTCAAAACAAAAGTAATTGCCATTACGAGTGTGTTCCTCAAGGGTGCATTCTTTCACCTCAAAAGTCTATCCGCTTCTGGCCAGAATATAGAAAACATTCAATTAGATTTTCTAATCTTAAAACCGACTAAACTAAAATTCTTCGCGCTGTGGTTTTACCATAAATCAATTATGATTGTGTATTATTTAGAAACAGAACCAACAGGATATTGTTTAGCTTTGTGGTTGATATTAACCGTCTGCGACCGCAACATTCACAGAATAGTACAGAAGGAAGGCTTCATACAGTGAACGAAAACAGGCGTACGCACACATAGACGCGTACGTTCGGCGATCTCAAACAAATGCCAGTCGTGAGTGCACTTGCACTTGCTGTACGTGAAACGTGTCTATGTGTGCGTGCGTTTTTCCTCGTTGGATGGAGCCGACCTTCTGTGACTGAGCTATTGGCTATTGGTTAACCGCAGCAGATGAACCATTTTGTGTTACGATGATACCTCGTCGGTAAACTTGGAAGTTTCTATGGATACTTTCTTTTGTTTTAGGGCTGATTTTTCCAACGCCAGATAATTTTATCCGAGGAATTATTTTGAATTTTTGACGGTTCTTCCGTACAGAATCTGTCGGACGTCAATTTTATTCCACGAATGAGAATTATCTGTCGATTGAAAAATCAGATCTTAAAGGTGTTTTTTTAGGGAATTTTCTCGGATGTAATTCATACAGCAGAGCGGTGGTGGAGCAGTGGTGCCCAGTAGTATCGGCCCCGAATTACGAGTTGTAGGTCGTAAGTTTGAATCCAGTCAGGCACTTTGTGTATTTAATTTCATCACCACTGCTCTCAAAACGGTGAAGGAAAACATCGTGAGGAAATCGGCATGTCCTAGAAAAAATTGGAAGACAAGTGACATTTACCAACCCGCACTGGGCCCGCGTGGTGGATTATGACCCATTTCCTCACGGAGATGACGCCTGTGTCTGTGAGCAGTGGGAACATGATAGGCTGATTATGTTATTGTAATTCGTACTATTCTTATAAATTCGAAAGTAAGTCTGTCTGTATGTCTCCTTTACACGCTTAAGCCCCTGAACGAATTTCGATAAAATTTGGCACGGAGATAGATGGCATCCTGGGGAAGAACATAGGCTACTTTTCGTCCCGGTAGCATGTTCTCGTGGGATGATTTCCGACATCCGCGCGGGTGAAGTCGCGGGCAAGAAACTAGTCTGAAATAAGTTACGTCACTGTTCACTGTGAAACTAACTTTTTGGCTGACAGACTTCTTGACAATTCAAACTAAACAAAAACATCGACAATATTTTTTTTATTGCTGAATGGGCCCCCTCTTGACCTCGATCACGCCTTATGGAAAGCGATGGATGAGGTCTATGATGGAACGAGCGTGTCCAGAAGATGCTTAAGGCACTGGAACTCCCACGCACCGACGAAACACAGCAGGCTCCTTGGCGCTGGACTCCGGTGGGAGGGTCGCAAACCAGGCGGGCGTAAGCCCTATCACCGCTAGAGAAGAATTGGCCAGTCAAATAAAATGTTGGGTGTGACTGTCCAGGATGCGCCGAGCGCTCGGTTCAGTTGAGTAACTGGCTGAACAAACTGCGCTACACGAGGAGGCTTCTTCATGCATCCCAAAATTAAAATTATTATGACTTTAGTTCCACAAGGTGTCGTCAGAGGAGTAGGAATAGCATACTATTTCGTCAGTTTTCTTTAGTCGCTATGTAATAATAGGGGGCGAACCTATGGACATAACTGGGCTCAAGTGCAGGCTCCTGGTTGCTAATGAGAAACTAATGAATGAACCCAGTAACAACTTGTCCGTTCTGGACTGACTTTAATTAAGTGTATGTAAATGTAGATTTTTTTTATTTATTTGAAATGGGTTTGCTCTTGACTCTAGTTTAGGTCAGAGGTGACAGAGACAACGTCGACGATGGAGTGAGCTTACCCGGAAGAAGCCTGATCACTCTTGAAGAGATTCGGGTTGTATGCGCTCGGAAGCACAGACGCAGGTAAAGAGTTGCACTCTTTTGCTGTGCGCATTATAAAAGACATTTGAAAACGCTTAGTGCGAATTGGTGGAATAGCAACTAGGCAGGGATGGTAACTTGCAATGCGTCTGGATAACCAAAGGTAGAAGGGGGCCGGTAGAATGAGGTCGTGGAGTTCTTGGGCACACTCATAATTAAAATCTCCTTTCGCATCACTACGAGAAAAGTTTGTACCGTGCTTAAAAGATTGGCTGGTCAGCCCAGTTGATACAGGGGCTGTTTTTACAATCAAATATGTTATCTGAATACAAATCAATAAAATAAGTGGCATCGTTGGAGTTAATGACAGAGATATTTCATACAGTAACGTATTTGGAGCATTCGAAATTAATCTTATCTCTGCTTAATTTTGGAGATCTGTTCTAAAATAATTATGAAGTTTTTAAAAGAATCTTTACGAGTTACAATGCGTAACGAATGTATTCGAGGGAAAAATAAGTTGGATAAATGCCTAATCAGTTTGCAGTAGTAGTCTATGGAGCAAATCTTATTGATTCGTGTGGTGGCTTAGATACGGATTTTGGTCCTTCATCCGATTCTAAGATTTCAAATGATGCATCATTATATTAATAAGAAAATGCATATTTAAATGTAAACATCCCCATCAACTATCCCCATCATCCATGTAACCTTTTTATGTAAACATTTAGATTTGACAAAGTAATATCATTTATACCTCTCAATTTAAACATGGCATTTACGGAACCCACACGAAAAGAGGACTTTTTCACAAAACATATTTTTTTACCCAAATGTGTAAAAGGTGGACCACCCCTGACTCTGGTAGCCAACTAACTTACGACCGCCATTAATTTTAAATGATGTCAGTGGTTGTCAACAGTTGGGCCAACGTCTTTTTTTCTCGATAATAATTTTACACGATTTATGTGTTTTGATTGTGTTCCTTGAATTTGTATTAATTTATTTTTCATGTTTCGTTATTAGCTTTTTATAACTTTTATTGCTGTGGCTTAGGCACTTAACCCGTTCTGTTTTTGTCCCTTATAAATTTTATTTTTCATTATATTCGTCATAAATGTTTAATAAAGGAAGTGAGTCACTCAGGTATTTTTATTAAATGCATGCTTATAAGGCAACCTTTTATTTTTCGCAAGTTTTTAATTAGACTAAGGTAAACCTCTTTTCCAAGTTCTAATTGATTATTATTGCGGTTAAGCTTTTTTTTCCTTTTATTGCTTTCCTCATTTGTTATTGAATATAGATATAAATGAACTCAACTTATATTTCAGTAGCTGCGCCCCACTGTTTCACCCGCATAAGTCTCGATCCCGTGAGAATATCGGGATAAAAAGTATTGTATATCCTAATCCAGGTCATGGTCTACCCATGTGCCAAATTTCATCCAAATCCATTAAGCCGTTTTAGCGTGAAAGCGTAAAATACAACATACAAAAAATCTAATATTAGTTTAGAAAATTAATACTTAGCAAAACGCTTTTTGCTCTTTAACTAACTACATTAATGGTTCAACTCATAACTTATCCTGTTATTTATTAGATACTAGGAGGTATGTCAGTAAAAACTATCCTATGTCCTTCCCCGGGATACAATCTGTCTTTCTGCCAAATTTTATCGAAATCTGTTCAGTAGTTTAGGCGTGAAAAGGTAACATACAGACAGACAGACAGACAGAGTTACTTTCGAATTTATAATATTAGTATAGAAGTATGGATTCAATTCCTAAAAAGTCCTAATCAGTAGCATCAAACAATACCCCAACACATTCCTTTCAACCAATTCCAAAATCGTCAAAATGTCCTCAAGCACCAGATATATTTACTACCTTTTTTTTGTTAACCCAGAGAGACCCATTAACACTTAACAAACATGAATAATGTCCCAGACCCGTTCCCAAGACCGTAATACCCAAGAATTTCATTTTCATCATGTTTTTATGTCGTTTTTCTCGAGACACTGCTACCAAAGAAGTTATTAAGGTGATAACATCGCTCTCAACAATTTACTGGCCATCCTCTATTAGCGTCGGGCCTGTTGTGAATTTTAATACTTAATTTAGTTCCCTGCTTAGGTTTTGTGGTGCAAAATAGATGTGATATGAGAAGTTTTTTTGAAGTGAAAACTTATTTGAGGCTCACTTTGCGCTCTTTCTGAACAGCGAACGAAACTGAACCTTCACACTCGGGTCGGTGACGCTGAATCTGTTATACTTAAATACAGTGGTTATGTTGGTAGTTATGCTGATTGAAAAGATAATTGTGGGAGACATTCAAATGCAATCAAGAAAGAGATATATGAAAGATAAATTATTTGAATACAAAATAAATTCGCTTATAAATTGCACCATACAAATTACCAACAGTTGTCGATTGCATCGAACAATTTAATTATCTACAAGAAATATCTAGAGTGTAATTAGTAGAGAAATTAATAACATGCACATTGATAATGATGACGTCCATTTACGACAAGTCATGAATATTATAATTTTATTACATGACTTTTTGAAAATTATTGGAAAACGATAAGATCTATGTAAGAGAGCTTTGGTCTTTCTCGTTTATGTAGATGGAAGACATTTTATTGTGAATTAAATGTTTTTGGTCTTTTTGTACGGGATGATTAATATTGGTCCTTATGCTGTGACGGCTAGGGTTTATAGTAAGTCACGTGAATGATCATAAGTAGATATACATCTTCCACAGTTAATAGGGTAATTGCGTAACACACTATCAGTAGCAATGTTTTTGATTTTGACAGTTCAACAACATTCATTACGTTATTTACGTTGCTGACTGACAAAATTTTCGAACATTTGAGGCAATGTATTAGCAACTAGCTTTTGCCCGCGGCTTCGCTCGCGTTAAGTATTATTAAAAAAAACTAATACATTTACATCCGCCATCATCCCTTATTTTATCTCCATGGGGGTTGAATTTATCAAAATCCTTTCTTAGGGGATGCCTACGTCATAGTAGCTATATGCATGCAAAGTCTCAGCCCGATCGCGATCGGTTTAAAATTGACAAAGTTTCATACAAACTTTCATCCCCTATTTTATCCCCTTGGGGGTAGAATTTATCAAAATCCTTTCTTAGGGGATGCCTACGTCATAGTAGCTATATGCATGCAAAGTCTCAGCCCGATCGGTTTAAAATTGACAAAGTTTCATACAAACTTTCATCCCCTATTTTATCCCCTTGGGGGTAGAATTTATCAAAATCCTTTCTTAGGGGATGCCTACGTCATAGTAGCTATATGCATGCAAAGTCTCAGCCCGATCGGTTTAAAATTGGCAAAGTTTCATACAAACTTTCATCCCCTATTTTATCCCCTTGGGGGTAGAATTTATCAAAATCCTTTCTTAGCGGATGCTTACGTCATAACATCTACCTGCATGCCAAATTTCAGCCCGATCCCTCCAGTGGTATGGGCTGTGCGTTGATAGATCACTATGTCAGTCAGTCACCTTTGAGTTTTATATATTTATATAAGATATCCTTTAAAATGCTTGAGATTGATAGTGTGTTACGCAGTTAAGGTTCTTGTTTCTTTAATAGATTTGGGATTGTTTTTTGATTTTTCTAAATTTATTATTTGCATAGCGCAAATAATAAATTTAGAAAAATCAAAATTCTAACTCAAAACTGTGCTATTAAATATTTTTGAAAAATCAAAACTGTGCTATTCAATATTTTTTCTTGGAACCCGCTTTACACATACCTCTACGCTCGCTTTATCCATGGCTAGATAGAATTCCACCGGCGCGCATACAGAACTTGCATTTATAGCAAAAATGTTAATGCTCACTGTAGCTAGTCTAAAGTTAGATTAGAAATTCTATTACTCTTAAAGTTGACTATTTCTTAGAATTGCATCTTCAATATCATTTGCATATAACGGCTTGCATTCTTTGATTTCTTTCGATTACTTGAAATTCTTTCTTTAGATTATTTTACTTCTATCGAAGGTATTTGTAAAAGTAATTTTGCTTATGGTGTTGACATTAATATTTGGCTTTTCATTTGGACAGGTCTACTCAATCCGTATGGTTCTTTCCTCAAAATACCATTTCACACACCAGTCTACACGGCCTCCACATTATCTGACCAAGATTATGTCTGGACTTTAAAAGAGACTGTGACCTCTGAGTTTGTTTTGGGCCTTTCTTCTCAGAGTAGTCAGATAGGAAACGTCGACCTCATCTAGTTTGTAAAATATGATTGACGTGTAAAAGTATTTGTACAAACCTCGTTAGAGAAATAAAATTATTTATAACTAGCTTCCGCCCGCGACTCCGTCCGCGCGGATGTCGGTCTTCGCGTGGATGGTTTATTTCTCCATTTTGAGTAACTCTGACAATGACATCTTATAAATATCTATTGGACCCAAATACGGCTAAGCCTATAATAATTAAGGAGATCCCTCTATTGAGCTACTGCTGTTGAGCTCGCGTTCTGTAGTAAGTATTTTTTTCATAGTAATTCCGACCTTGATAAGTAGCATGTAGCAGTAAATTACTGACAATGACGAAAAGTTTGCAATAATAAAAAAGTGATCGTGACAATGCGACAGAAAGTTAATTGAGAGCTTCAGCATACACAACATTGTTAGTGAGCTCGTCCGGAATATGAACATGAAGATTTCTTGGACTGCTCACATGGGAAAGAGCTACGTAAAGTTGCCCGTGTGAAAAACAACTCGCGGTAAGATCTACGCCAGCAACTCCTAGGGTCTGACCTTGAGCCTTATTTATTGTCATGGCGTAACACAAAGCTACAGGAAACTGTATTCTCTTAAATTGAAATGGAAAATTATCCACTACGGGTAATGCAACGTGTGTTCGCGGTTCTACAGAACAACGTCTATGAATAAAACCGAAAAATAATATTTTTTTTCTACGTATTTTTCCAGGATAAAAAGTATCCTATTTTATGCCCAGGATAATAAAGTATAATTATACCAAGTTTCATCGAAATCGAACCGTTAGTTTTCACGTGATGCCTGCATATACAGACAGACAGACAGACAGACAGACAGACAGACAAAAATTTTTTTAATCACATATTTGGGTTTGGTATCGATCCAGCAACACCCCCCGCTATTTATTTTTTCTATATTTTCAATGTACAGAATTGACCCTTCTACAGATTTATTATATGTATAGATGTATCGTTGGTTGCTCAGTTACTGATTAAGGTATTAGTATTTTATCGAATCGAGCAAAGTGTTATTAAGTTTTTAGTATAAGATGTTTTCAAGATATTTAAATACCTACACGTTTAGGATACAGTAGGATTGCTCAATTTATTCTGAATTGGGTCTATTTGACGCAGCTTTTTGCTAGCGTTTTCTGCAGCGCGTTTGATGATACCATTGACTAGTATTAAGACCATATTCTGAAAAATAAATGATTATGATTAGAAGTCTTAAGGCACACAATACTATTTTGAGTTTTACTGTTTTTGTGTAGATATTGTGTGCCTTAAACTGGGTCAAATATATTTATTTTCTTTCTTTCTTTTCTTTTTCTGGGAAATCTTTGGCAGTGATTGGCTTAGATTTTTACCATGGTATGAGCTATATTTCATGTACAGACGATAGCACATCAACCTACCCGAAACCGTAAAATTTTCCCAATAAACTTAAAACCTTATGCTTTAGCGATAAAGTTGAAAATCTATCAAATAAATTTAACAGATTGTAGTAGCTTGATGTGCTAGCGTCTGTACATAGTTCGTGCCGATTCAATGGAAGAAGATACGCAGTTTTGCCATTTATCTTTCATCATTGCAGCCTATAATGTCCCCATTGTTGGGTCACAGGCCTCATCTCTGAAAGAATTTGGGTTGGCCTTCATCCATCATGTGGGCCTAGTTCGGGATGGTAGATGTCACATGTCTTCGAATTTTTGGTTCTAGGACATGCCTGTTTCCACACTATGTTTTCCTTGTTTTGAGAGCAGTGGTGATGAACTAATTTACACAAAGTAAAGCCTCTTTGTCTCTCGCGACTTACAACTCGTAAGTCGCGGCCGTTACCAATGGCCGCCACTGCTTCGTCATCCTAGCAGTTGGCGAATCTTTAAACGCAGATGATGGCTTTTAATATGTAAGAAGGTAGCTTTTACAAGCTGATGATATCATCCCTATTAAGAATAAGATTGTAAAATACAACCATAATTTTCAAACAAAATCATAAAATCAACAGCACATTTAAGACACAGGTGGTCTTTACGGCCTCGTATATAAGGTTTTAATACGATATTTATTATGTCGGAGGGTATCCGTTCAATGTAAGTGGTTTTTAAACATCGAGGCTACCTGGTGTCGATTACATTGGCAGCTTTTGTGAGACTGTACATGTAATTAAAAGATAAGTGTCGCATTTTTAGGCTACGATAAGGAACGATAATTTTGATGTGACTGTAGTTTTGGTCCTTTGTTCTGGAATTATCGGAGTGATAATCAAACGTCGAGCAGTGTTGATGGCATTTTGAATTGACCCCGCGAAAATTTTATCGCAGGTTTCATTCCCGCACAGAGTTAATATTTGAATGAAACGTTAATAGTTGTACTGCGTTCGAATTTTCAACTGTTTTTTCTCAGGCCATGGCTACAAATCTTTTTTTAATTTCCAACTCATTTCATATTCAGAACAGCATTTGATAAACTTTGTTGCAGCAATGGATTGATAGGCTGATAATGATGTTGCAACTGATTTCAAAACCCATTGAAGATCGGAATCTTCTCTAGGCTGCAGAGCTACTGTTCAAAAACCTCCATACAAACATCAACTTGATATCAATATCAATGACATCCGATACTTATTGGAGGAACTATTCTCAATCCCCACTGGAACCCCGTTATGTTCAGTATGTATGTGCATTAAGGCTTAAGTGACTCGTCGTGGTGGCTGATAATACTTAAATTGAAGCTTTACGAGATACAACAGGTTTTGTAAGAGAGGTTTTAGACTTTCCGTGTGAACGTGCTTTGGCTGTGTGTGGTATATGCGAATGTGTTTTGTTTTTTTTGCTTCTATGGGTGAAAATATTTAAGGGTTGTGACTTTAATTTCATGATTGGTAGTGTGTTTGTGGTGGTGCTTGTGGGAGGCCTATGCTGCCGTCATAAAGAAAAAGGGCCTACAAACATTTTTTGAGTTATAACATATTTGGAATCAGAAAAAAAGGCGCATATGCCAGTTTTTTTACTCAATTTTGGAAAAAATGTTAGTTGTGCCCTTTTTCTCTATGACGGCAGTATGTCCAGCAGTGGACGTCTTTCGGCTGAAATGACGAGTGAGTTTATCCTGGTTGATTTTTATTGTCGAATTGAAAAGTGATTGGAAAATAGCTGCATTTTCTTATTTTCTCAATAAGAAAATCAGCTATATCCGCCTACCAGTTTAATTAACTTCTACATCTTTTTAGTATTGTGTTATTACCTATACAGATGCTATCGACCTGTGTAAAATACAAGTTACAAGGCACATACTAAAACATATAATAAAAAATATGATTATATGTTTTAGAATGTGCGGACCGCATACTAAAACATATACCTAATAATATTTTTTATCTTCTAAATTACTTGTCCAACTTCAACTAAAGCTTTTAACAAGTCCTCCCATAATATTTTACGGTTATATTTTTCTAATAGACACACTCATATATTTATTTTTAGTCTTGCAACTTTGAGCCTGGCATTCGTTTACGTCATTTGCATAAGTATTCATTTGCCAAGTGGTCTGACTATTATGTGACTTCTTTAGCTTTCCTGAGAAATGTTCTAGTCTCTGGTTGTTGACTTGTTGCTAGCAAAGACATTCCTAAGTTGACGTATTATTTTTAGTACTTAATTGCTTTCCTAATATGAATGCGTGGCACCAAAGGACCAGTGTAATGATCTTTAAGATCTTTTGAAAATGGTATGAAATAGCTCTCATGAAATTTTCCGTGTTTTCAAGTACTTACATAAAATAATAAGTGGTGGGGCATAAAACTTATAATAAGTGACTGGTCAAATTCATATTATCCATATTTCTTGCAAGATATTATAGAGAAACATAAAAATAATATTTTATCGAAAACTTTCATTGGCAAGTTAGATGATTCCCCTCGGTATATTTGTTATTTAAATCCTGTACGCTTTTACAATCATCTTACAATATTAATAGAAGTATAAAATTCATGTCAACACTTCCATAAAACAACAGTAAAAATCTTTATCAACTTTATGAAAATATAATAATAAAATAATAATTTCGATCGATATAACCGCTGCGGATTCTTCGGATAGTGTGTATCCACTTTTAACTCGTTTATTATGAGAAAGACAATTACCGATATGTTTGCTTCTTCACTAGTATTATTTTGATTATGTATATTAAGACCTTATTGCTTTGGTAACTTGCTTCTTGAAAGAGTTCCTTTGGTATATATATATATTTTTTTTGTATGCTTGTTTTTTACACTTTCACACTAAAATGACTGAACTGACTTGGATGAAATTTTGCACCTGGGGAGACCATGACCTGGATAAGGATATAGGCTATTTTTCATCCTGGATCGCAGACGAAGTCGCGGCCAACAGGACATATTTTTGAATTTTTGATGTTTCTCTTATAATAGATGTGAACGTCTACAAGTGTAGGGCTTGTTTTGTGCCAGACGAGAGACAAAATGCCTACCCTTTCTGTTGCTATATTTTGTATTATTATCAATAGATAATCCTGTTGTCTGCATGCTACAGGAGTTGATAAAAACTTAAAGGTGCCAAGCTCGTAGCCAAATTCTAGTATTCTATTCTGAATGTTTATAATAGTCCTTCAGACCGAATTTCAGCCATGGCGACCAATCGCAGCGAAGTAGCCTTCGGCGCGGGAGGTATTACAGTGCACAAGTGTGTGCGCAGACACAAGTGCACTCTCTCCTCCCGCTGACTGCTGACTGTATAGAGATTGCCATCAACACACTAAAAAGAAGAAAAATAGAAACACACACATTAATACATTAATCCTATATTTATTAAACAATATTAGTGATGGGAGCCCAATTGTTTAATGATTTACCGGAGGGGCGTAGGATTCAAAGAAGTGTGATAGTATAAATATATGGCAAAAATTTAAAAAACTGGCCAAGTGCGAGTCGGACTCGCACACGAAGGGTTCCGTACCACAAGGCAAAAACGCCGAAAAAACATGTTTGTTGTATGGAACAACAAACATGTTTTTTCGGCCCCCCTTAAATATTTATTTTATTTTAATTTTATTATTTATTATTAAAGTTAAAATACATCTGAGTATTTTGTGAATATTTCAAGTGCCTACCTGTTGCCATTTTTGATATCGAGCAAAAAAAGGCAAAAAAATCGCGTTTGTTGTATGGGAGCCCCCCTTAAATATTTATTTTATTTTATTTTTAGTATTTGTTGTTATAGCGGCAACAGAAATACATAACTTGTGAAAATTTCAACTGTCTAGCTATCGCGGTTCTTGAGATACAGCCTGGTGACAGACAGACAGACAGACGGACAGACGGACAGACGGACAGACGGACAGACGGACAGACGGACAGACAGCGAAGTCTTAGTAATAGGGTTCCGTTTTTACCCTTTAGGTACGTAACCCTAAAAAACATGTATTTACCCTGTAATGTCGTCAACGAACTAGAGGCAAATATATATATAAATAATATGAAATTAGTTATTATTTATAATTTTCGATGTAAGCATTTTGTGTCTCATTTTAAGTTTATAGAGAAATAAAACGTCTTTAAACCTATATTACAAAATCGACTGCTGATCTGACTTCCTGCGTCTTGAAGATTACTTAAGTCCGTCTTTATTCGTGTGGAGACGACGGTAGAATAAAGCTATTCTCGTATAGCTCATCTCAGAATGGGTCGAAAAGGTTTGATAGTCAATAAACTTTGGTAGCGATGCAGACTGCTAAGGTTGCACCGGACGTACTTAAGTATCTTCACCCGCAGAGGCAGCTTCAGCATTCCGCAAAAAAAGAAACATTCTCCGCAAAAATATTTACATCGTAGGTACTTGAATTCCGCGGACAGAAGGACCACACACTTTAGCAATTATTATGCAAAATTATATGAGTTTGTATTAATTATCTTTTAATGTAGGCATACTTATGCATGCCTAGGATACCCTTATAAGTTTTGATAACATCTAGATTGAATCTGCGGGCTTGGTCGGGACTTTAACGGAAAGGACTTAATAAGAATGTTATGAGTTTTAAAATGCCTGTTTTATTTTAGTATAATATTGTGAATAGAGGGGAGCTTGTTTCTGTACGTGATAAAGGCTTTTACGTCTGTTAATGATGGGTTAATGAGCTGATTATTATGTTATGATGGTGTGGTGGTGGGTGGTGGAATTCAGGGATATCTTGGTTTCGATTTTTTGTAAACCTCTAGGGGTTTATTTATAAACGATGATTAAAGTTAGGTGACGTTTAAATGTCAAAAAGAAAATTATGTTTATACAGTTGCTAATCACTACTTAACCATAAGCAACGTTTATGAATAAAGGGCATAATACCATAAAAAGTAAGCTGCCTCAAAAGTCGTTCTTGTCTAATTAAATGTTTCATTCAAGATTCATATTTTGTATCATAAATCACGATATATTTTTTCTCTCTCACTTTTAAATTGCAAGCACAAGTGGTTATTTTAATAGTTTTAACTATTAAATGTAGTATATAGCATACACATGCATACTGCTTGTATGTTCACAACACAAATTCTATTTTTCTTTTCGGCTTTCTGTCGACTATAGTTTCCTTTTTTTTTTTTGTTTTTTTTTTAGCTGTACGTCTTCCATGCTGTAATAAATAAATAAAAATAAATAAACATTCTTTCCAAAAATAATCCCACATGCTGTAAGAATTTTTTTGTTCAACCATAATTTTTCAGCTCGATGACTATGTCTATTTACAAATTCTACATGCATTCACTCTTCCAGTACCCAGTGAAAGTAACGTCTCTTCTCAAATTGCTTCTCAAGCTACCCTACACTTGCTAGTAAATATTAAGTACATTATTGTGCAAAGAATGTCGGATTCGCGACAATGCTGTATAAATTCCGAGGACACAAAGAAACAGTTATTGAGGCGACTGCAGACGCTCGATGTGTTGAATGTTAGAAAACAGGGTTGGTGCAGATGTTCATGATTTATTTTCTTTATTTCGATGCAACGTTTTTATATTTGTTGGGCAACTAACTTCTACCCGCGACTTCGTCTGCGTGAAATTTCTTTTCCCCTGACTCACTCCGTCGCTTGGCATCGCCTGCCTGCTGTTTTACTTCGTTTTTGCTTAGCATTATTTCTTTTTATAGTTTTCGACTTTGATGAAAAATGTAAAAAAAAATACCTTTCGCCCTCTTATCTCCGAAGTTTGCAAAGAGAAAAATCTGAAATAATTTTGTGTGATAGAAGTTAATGTTAAGATTACAGGAAAAATAAAACGAAGTCTCTAAATAGCACAGTTTTTCGTTCCACTATCGGTCAAGAGATGGCGCTGACATAAAACTGCAATACTCTACACCGCAGTGCCAAGTGTTAAAATTCCCTGACGAATATAGGCCTCGCCGATGAAAATTTAAAAACATAATATGATGGTACGGAACCCTCGGTGCGCGAGTCCGACTCGCTCTTGCCCGGTTTTTTGTTTTTATTCAGGTCCTGTAAGGGTCCTAGCGTAAAGTAGCCAATAGCCTTCCTCAAGAATTAGGCTATCAAATACAACAGGAAATACTTTTTCAAATCCGACTGGTAGTTCCAAAGATTAGCGCGTTCAAACAAACAAACAATTTGATTAGCTTTATTATTAGTACGATAACATCATTATAATACTAAGTATAGTATATAAAGGTTAGTATTGATAGATTAATTAATGTAAAGAGTTATTTTGATAACAATAGGGTTTATATTTTAATTATGTAATGTTTTGAAAGAGATGTAATATTTAATTGTTTTGTCTCCATGTTAATGCGCTATCTAAGGAAGAATCAAGTAACTGTCTTATTCAACTTCTAATACCTCAAAAAATCGTTGCATCAAAATCAAGTAAATAGATCGTGAAAATCTGTAATAACCCTGTTTTCCAACATCCAACTTACTTATTATTTTGAAAGTACACATATTATGTCTTACTAAAAGTTTATCAAATACTTGCAGCGCCCCGCGGTTTTACCCGCATAAGTATCGATCCCGTGGGAATATCGGGTTAAAAAGTAACCTATGTGTTATTCTGATAAATAAGCTATAGCTTATTTATCAGAATAACACATAGGTTACTTTACTATTGTGAAGTTTCATCAAATTCGATTTAGTAGTTTTTGTGCAAAAGATCATTATCCATCCATCCATCCACAAACTTTTGCGTTTATAATTTACTAGCTATGCCCCGCGGTTTCACCCGCATAGATTTCAATCCCGAGAAAATATTGGGATAAAAATTATACAATGTGTTAATCCAGGGTGTCAGCTATCCCCATACCAAATTTTATCAAAATTGGTCCAGCCGTTTGTGCCCGAAGAAGTAGCAAACACACTCACAAACTTTCGCCTTTATAATATTAGTGTGATAGAGGATTAACCATATGTAGACAGAATACATCTAGTAGAAAGATAATATTAGCAGTTTCATCAAAAAAACTTCTCAAAAAATCCAATTCAAAATAATTAAATATACTCCGTAGCAACCCTAGTCATAAGAATAGTGCATTTGAGCGGCAGTGGCGGGTTATCGCGCGTCAACAGGCAGTCGCGATGCGGCAGACGCAATGTTAATTGTAAAATTACGATTTTCACTGCCATTTAAATATCTAGTACATTTTCTATATTGGTTTTTGAACCGATATATGTAGACTGTGAAAGTCACATAAAATATTTTATTGTTTGTTTTAGTATTAATAAGTTTTCACTGTTTGCAAGATTATGATGGACTCTATTCCAAGACTTTTGTAGCTAATAATCAACAAAGTTTTCGTAATAAATAATATTTGGTAGCACTTTCTTGTCCACTTTAGCCCTGCATCAAAAGCCATGGATAGATCGTTTGGCCAGCAGTGGGATGATGCAGGCTAACTGTAACAGTATCACTTTTTTATTAGTCCGCATTTTTTTTAAGAAGCAAATGCGTATTTGTTTACTCTGTACTTAAACCATTTGACAACAGAATACTATCTTTACAAGAGAATAAGTGTCAAATCTACACTCTAGAGTAAGCTCTCATTAATAATAATTAAATGACTAAGATATGGTATGGTGGTGGAATGCATAGAGAACGCGACCATACCATACCACCATACTGTGATGACTAAGATATTAATAAGGACCTACGACATTTGCACGGTTACCCAACTCTTTTCTCACTAAACTACCTACATGTTTCTCACATTCCCTGACTAAGATTAAGTCTGGACTTTAAAAGAGAGATAGGAAATGTCGATTCCATTCTAGCTTTTTTTTTATGACGTATAAAAGGGAACTCCATAGCTTATTTACAGAATAAACAATTTCATCAGAGAAAAATGTAACACCATCAGCTTATATTCCCAGTAGCTAATTAACTTACTTCATAAACAATCTTACAAGCTCAACCACAGATTTACAATAGGACAGATAAGGCAAGAAAACATCCCAGCGTTGGCACAAACTCGCCTCGATAATCTCTCGTTAATACTGTTTATATTTAACCTATAATTAAACGAACTGGCGGGTTTCGATAGCGTAGTCCTTTGTTTTCTTCTGCCATCTAAATTCGCTGTCGTGTTTCAATTTACTTTTGTTCGATTTCTGCTGTTTTCAGGGATAATGTGTATTGTAATTTAGTTAATTTATTGTTGACGGGATGCCGTGGGCTTACAAAGAGCCATCTGCTTGGATTAGACTGAGATTACGCTTTATAGAACAATGTGGTCCTCGGATACTGAAAGGACCAAAAAGTCTAAGTGACATTCTATAAGTCTGGACTGACATAGCAGAGCTTGGAACCGGTACCAAAAGTATAGGTTTTATACCGGTACTTAGCCGTTCTTGCTATTTCGATACCTGGGTACCGGTTCCATACGGGTACCGGTACTCCACCTAATAAGTACCGGTACCAAATTCAGGTACCCGGCGTGTACCACAAATCTCATATTTGTACGAGGAACCTGGTATGGTACCTTGAAGTTATGTTTCTAATGCCCATTAACTATCCTTTTTACTTTCTATATCTGTTTTTGCACTCTAACTTACGTAAATATTTGTTTAGTACTGATACAGTACCGATACTGAAAGGAGACCATACGTCTGGAAAGGATACCGATACCAATCGGTATCGGTCTCTATTCCGTCTGGTACCGGTATCACATCATGGCCAATGGTACCGGTTCTCAAAAATACAGGTATTTCAAGCCCTGCATAGAAGTAACTCTACATCATAAAGACGAAAAACATTAAAAGTGTAAAAATAAAAATAAAATGAACTATTATAAACACATCCTTCACGTAACTTATATCTTGGACTCATACTTAAACCCTCACTCTCACTAAGGAAACAATTAGTATAAATCAGTAAAAAAGAACCCAAAAACACGAAATGTTGACGCGTACCTTTAATCATCCAGGTAAGACCATCAACCGGTAATTATAATGTATGTATGTGATTAAATGCTTACGAGACCCCGCCTCCTGTGTGAGAGAGATGCAAGATTTTCCCATACAACGCATGGCTTGTAAAAATTATGGGGGCTCGATCGTCATCTCTTTTTTGGTCCTATCGCATTTTTTGGTCCTTCGAGTGGGAAGCTTTGATTGTGTGCGATAGAGTGGCGGGTCTCGATACGTAATTAGTTGTTGTTGGGTCATTAAATTGGACTAAGATTTTTTTGTTTTTTAGGCGTAGCTTTAATTTAACGACATTATTTTCCTTAATATTTAAGTTTTGCAAACAATTTGACTGGTAATAATCTAACATTATTTCATATTTGTTTAATTCATTGATTAATTTTTATTTTCGAACTAATTATTTGTCCGTAATAATAAATTGTTTTTTACAAAGATCGTAAAACTATGTTAGTGAAAACTGTGTTAAGTACTGCAGACTAAGGTTAACATAACAATGAGATCAGTTACTTTATGTTGTGGACGAATATACTGACTGATTGATAAAAATACCAGACAAGGAGATCAAGTTAAACATATCAATTTCTTTTAAGCGAAAATGCTAATAATTATATCTGGAATCAAGACACTACCACTTCGGCAAATTACCTCAAAATAATTACTGCAATTAAATAAAAACATTCAGTTGGCGCAGAGTTTATTTCCCAGCGTCCAAAAAACGCCACACCTCATTCGACAGCTGCTTCCTCCAAAAAGTTTTTACTTGCATCCGTGTTATTAAGTGATTACTGGTTGTTTGAGGTTAATCTCAGATTTCCCTTATCGCGCATAAGCATCGCGGTAAGTGTGAATTGAGGTGAAATTACGCAGAATACAAATTGTCTGTGATTGGATACGAATTAGAAATTCGAAGCTACGAGGTGGTGTTGCAAGCGAGTTTTGTTTACGCTTTGTTTTTTCCTTTAGGTATTGACATTTTCAAGATTTTTAAAATGGGCGTTAATGGGTGATTGACTACCGAGATGACGACGAATAGGTATGGAAGAAAAGACACGTTGCGCCGACCCCAAATAAATTGGTATAAGGGCAGATGAATGACGATGGTGTACTTTTGAATCTTTATTTAGTTTTGGAGTGCATACGTATTGAAATTATTTACTTAAATTACTAGCAGCGCCCCGGGGTTTCACCCTCATAAGTGTCGATCCCGTGGAAATATCGGGAAAAAACTATCCCATGTCCTTTCCCGGGACTCAAACTATCTTTATACCAAATTACATCTAAATCGGTTCAGCGGTTTAAGCGTGAAGAGGTAACAGACAGAGACACTTTCGTATTTATAATATTAGTATGGATGAAACGGGCCTTTCCTATTTCCACCATGAAATACATAGCAAAGATTATTGAGGGGTCTAGAGGGGGAATGATTACGAGGAAAAGTATTCTAGAAATAATAATAACACTTCATAATCTGCCTAGCCTTTTCCCAACCATGTTAGGGTCGGCTTCCAGTGTAACCGGATGCAGCTGAATACCAGTATTTTACATGGAGCGACTGCCTATCTGACCTCCACAACCCAGTTACTGGGTAATACGATACCCCTTGGTAAGACTGGTTGTCAGACTGTCGGGCTTCTGACTACCCGACTTCTACTACTACTACTAAATAATAATAACACTTAAATATACATATTACCCATACGTTTTGTAAAAAAAAACTAAACTACAAAACAAAAAACTACATACAATTATAAAACTACCCTTCCAAGATCCGTACTTAAGGACCAAAAATAAAAAAGCAGTATGTTTTTTCGTAGTCGATTGCATCTTGCATGGGTTTCATTATATCGCCCCGCTAGCAAAATAGCCTTGGTCCTATGTATATTGGTACATTAAAAACTTGTTTCTAAATTGTCGTTTTCTAGACTTATTTCCGTTACTTATAATGTAAGTATTAGTAATTTAATGCTAGTACAGTTTTATGCGTTATTTTACTAGGATTAGTCATGTTTTGCTCGTTTCGTCTACTTTATGTCATGTTCGATGCAGTTCTTATCATAGTGATTGAAATGTAAGCCTACATGTCATAACATAATTTTAATACGATATCTACATCTATACTAATAAGTAATAACAAAGCTGAAGAGTTTGTTTGTTTGTTTAAAAGCGCTACTCTCTAGAAAAACTTTTTAGAAAAAGAAAAAAAAAATTAATATCCCAATTCTTGCTATAGGCTATTTAACATCACCCTAGGACCCTTAGGAGCTGAGTAAAAAGGGAAAAAGTCTGAAAGAGAACGAGGTAATAACGCGGGCAGGCGATGCGGTGCGACGAGGTGGGTCGAGGGAACAAGAAATTTCACGCGGACAAAATCGCGGGCAGAAGCAAGTCTGTAAGATGTAAGATGCCTGTGCCTTTTTTTTTTTCTGATGGGAAATCATCAAATGACTCCTCCCGCTCTGGCGTGGAACACGTACGCGCCGTCCGGCACGGGCCTGGTCCTGATCGGACGGTGAGCTACCCATTACTCTCCGCAGGCCCGCGCCTACGGTAGCCGGGATTCGTCACGCGGCTCCCGACGCCTGGGGCGTCCCCCGCGGCGGCTGAGACGGGGGGGACGGGGGGGTGTTATATATGTATTTATGCGTGTTGACTAGGAAAAAGAAAGACGTTTCGGTTCTATTATTAGGTGACGTAAAAAGCAAGAAACTGAAACCGAGGTAAACCGGCATGTCCCAGAACTAGAACCAAACATTCGAAGACATTGTGACATCCACCTTTCCGCACTAGGACCGCGTGGTGGAGGCCTGTCCACCCGCACTAGGCCCGCGTAGTGGAGGCCTGTCCACCCGCACTAGGACCGCGTGGTGGAGGCCCGTCCACCCGCACTAGGACCGCGTGGTGGAGGCCTGTCCACCCGCACTAGGACCGCGTGGTGGAGGCCTGTCCACCCGCACTAGGCCCGCGTAGTGGAGGCCTGCGTCACAGAAGTGGAAATATTATACGCTGATTATGCTTATGTTCAAGATAAGGCAAGTGTTTCAGGTAAGTGCTTACTACTAAATATTATAAATTAAAAGCCCATTACAACTCTCGTCTGTCTTAAAAAATATACATAATATTTTCGGAACTTTGTGCCCATACTGAGAAATCTACCTCAGTCTTGCGATCAGCAGCCACGTCATCGACAGCCAGACCAGTCTGAAGGGGCATTGATATGATTATATTATAATTAAACAATCTCCCTTCAAGATAAACAGCTCCATCATCGATTCAAGTATCAGCTTCCATAATAAGGTCTTTTAAAACCGGTTTACAATAACTCCAAAACTTTCTATACATCTTTATTACACTGTTGACTGAACTTCAATATAAGTATGTATACATCTTTGAAGTAAAAGGGTTCATGTGCCCTTTGTTACTCTATTGTAAAAGACCTTGTCGAAGGGAAGTTTGTTTAAGCATTTGTTATTTCAATGAGGATTAGTAGATCGGTTACATAATGGAGGTACTGTGATAATTTGTAGATTTGGTAAAAAGTCGGTATGGAAGTTTCGAAAATGGTTTTGTGTATTCGAAAGCCTGCTTTATAATGTTGCCATTCATCACCTTTGGATAGTTTCCGGTATTTTGCGCAGAAGTACTTTGATCCAAAGGACCAATACTTGTATGCCCCACGGACGTGATTTTTATTTAGGTACATACGTAAGCACATTAAGCTACCTGAAACCACCGAAACTGACAAATTTTCCCAATCAGCATTGAATCTTATGTTTTAGCGATAAAGGCGAAAATCTATTAATGAAATTTGACATATTGTAGTAGCTTGATGTGTTAGCGTCTGTACATTATTGCCTCGTTGGTCTAGTGGTCGCAAAAACTACTGCTGAGCATAAAGTTCTATTCCCAGGTCGTGTAAAGTGTTATGGACTTTTCCAGGAATTTCCCAAAATATACCTTGTGCTCCTGATTTGCTTCTCAAAATCCAATAAACGTACATAGCTTTGAGGGCGAAAGTACAGTACAGTTTTACTGACCGTATCAAGAATTCCAAAAAACATTAATTTTTCAGGTCTATCATGCAATTTTGTTTGATAATTTTTACATTATTTTAAACTTACAATACTCGTATTCTGTGTGGTCGGGCACACAAGTCAGCAAGTTTGTAATCCATTTAATTCTAGCAAACTTTGCATAATCCAATGACTCATTCATACGTACATAAGCCAAACTAGCACTTTATCAATAGGAGCTGTCATAAAACTATCGAATGACAATAACAAGTGCATGTGAATCAGTGATGACTGCGATGTGTAGTGCCCAGATGTCTGCTGCATGTGCTGCGAAGGACATTGCTTATCTATCTGGTTTAATGCTGGACTATTTATAACACCGTTAAGTAGTAAAGTGTTTGCGAAATGCACTAGACAGTGTGGCTTTATGTAACGTATTAAATAGTTCGTTTCGTAAATAGCTTAGTATTATTTTAAGTAGAAACTCGGTAACTTTATTAGGTAGAGACAAGGAATTAAAAGGTTAAGCATCTTTAGGTTGATTTGCGCTTGCTTTTTATAATTTTCCGACTACTTACTGACTGTCATTATCAGCATACAACAGTCCACTGCTGGCCTTTCCTATCGGTCCTATACATTCAACTCGTTTTTCGGCAACTCTCATCCAGCTGCTATCAGCCATTCTGCGAAGATCGTCGCTCCACCTAGCCTGAGGGCAGCCTACCTTACGTTTGCCGAATCGCGGTCGCCATTGTTGTTGTATTTTAAATATATGGAAAAGACAGTTCGAAAAGGTGACATAATGCGTCCGCTATGTGAGATTGCAATATGTTTGAAAATTGCTTAACATTTTCGCTTCTTCCGTACCGTTCCTATCATGTTAGACCATCTACCATTCAGAATTAAAACTGAGACTGTCTAGCCAAAACCTCAATTTTGTTCTTTATTCTAACTTAGAATTTAAATAAGTCCTAGTTGCTAAACATCCCACCAATTCGTGTCTTTGTGCATCTACTCTCAAAGTGTTAAAAACCGGGCAAGAGCGAGTCGGACTCGCGCACCGAGGGTTCCGTAACATCCGGGTTTATGCATAAGGTTTATGTTTATGAAATTAAATGTTTTTTTTTATTTTTGAGTTGATTGAATGAATGGTAAATTGTGGTTTACGATTTATGACGTATTAAAAAAAAACTACTTAATAGATCTTGTTCAAACCAATTTTCGGTGGTAGTTTACATGGTAATGTACATCATATATTTTTTTTAGTTTTATCATTCTCTTATTTTAGAAGTTACAGGGGGGGGGACACACATTTTACCACTTTGGAAGTGTCCCTCGCGCAAACTATTCAGTTTAGAAAAAAATGATATTAGAAACCTCAATATCATTTTTGAAGACCTACCCATAGATACCCCACACGTATGGGTTTGATGAAAAAAAAAATTTTGAGTTTCGGTTCTAAGTATGGGGAACCCTAAAATTTATTGTTTTTTTTCTATTTTTGTGTGAAAATCTTAATGCGGTTCACAGAATACATCTACTACCAAGTTTCAACAGTACAGTTTTTATAGTTTCGCAGAAAAGTGGCTGTGACATACGGACGGACAGACAGACAGACAGACAGACGGACAGACAGACAGACAGACAGACATGACGAATCTATAAGGGTTCCGTTTTTGCCATTTGGCTACGGAACCCTAAAAAGTAGTCATGTTATTGTCCTAAGAGTCTAAATATAGAAATGCATCTTATGGATCGTCCAAAACAAATCTATTTGGTCCTTGTAAACCCGTAAACTGGGATATTCAATTTAAAATATTAGATCTTAAGACACAATAATTATGACCTCACTCGTTTAGCTTCTTTATTTATGTCAACGCTCGAACACTGACTAGCTAGATTAAAGGCTAAGCACGATTCTGATCTTTAAATCCGATGAGTTACAACAATGGCTTCACTGCAATATTGCAGACCCATACATTACTTTCTCCTTAACTTATGATCCGATATGTTCGTACATTTGACATGACATTTTGCCATCCGACATTGAAGCTTATGTTGATGAGATTGATATGACCATTAAAACACGATGTAAGAACCTATTTGTTGTAGCATCATGACAATGCATATTTAATGTATCCGTTATTCAGTACAGTATTGCAGTGTGCTGCGGTGCTATTCTGTAAAAGTCTCACCGTGAAAACTTAGGTGAAGTGAGCGTGGAGTGAGCTGTCAATAGTGTCAATTCTTAGCAAAAACAAACTCTCTTCACCTAAGTTTTCACGGTGAGATTTTTACAGAATCGACCGGCTGATCAGTTACAGAGTTTCTAGAACGGCACCCTAATTGCGTAACACACTATTACTATCAATTTGAATCATTTTGAAGCATATTTCTAATCCATTGCTTCATATGTTCAAAAGATGTGTCTGCTCAACAACGCAAATAACGCAATGAATGTTGTTGAACTGTCAAAATGAAACCCATTGCTACTGATAGTGTGTTACGCAATTACCCTTCTGACTACTAGATCTGTAGATCTGTTGTCTGATCTGTTGTCTTAGATCTGTAGAGCTGTTGTTATAAATTTTTGCTTGGCCTGGTCCTATGTTACTCATTGGTGCAAAATATGTATCTCCTTCATTCTCCCTTGTCAGCTGACACGTTATCACTTCCTCTCAATTTAAATCATCTCACACACAGTCACACAGTTCACAGACTGGACTTCTTCTTCATCCATCACCATTATCATCATCATAAACTGCTAAACATGAACCTCCAAAAAATGAGGCATGAGGGACTATTGCATAAATAACCATGATTGTCAAACGTTTTGATAATTACCACCTACCACGCCGAAGAAACAGACACTTCATACCAAACACTGTAAGTAGCCACTAAAACCCAAAACAACTGACGACGGGCATTACCACCGCCATTTGGGTCGTCAAATACGTAAGCAATAAATCTAAGACTGACAAAGTCGCGTGTACTTACGCTAGCATACCAACATATACATCCCAGTTTAGTCTGAACTCTCATTGTACGGCAAGCCAATACAATGCTAGGTCAGGTTATACAGGAAGTGTACTACTTGAAATGCCGTCGTGTGTACAGTTTGACGATAAACCGGTACTGACGGACGTTTCGTCGATTGTTTTGACTGCTAACGTCTCGTTGCTTTGCACTGGGATTGTTGACCCAATGTGCTTGTGTCTTTGTAGGTATGTATGTTCCGTAGATGGGTTGTGTTAATTTTATTGATGAGTTAAAAGCCAATGATCAAAAATGGTGCAGTTTTTTTTTTCGCGACCCTCGGTCAAATGTTATAAATTAGATGTGGAATAATATGAAGAACAAAAGTTAATATGCGGTAACATAACCTAACATCAGTCTTAACCCAGTTACCTAAGAGAAAAAGAAAAATTTTTACCCATTTATCATCTGAAAGCAGTTTTTACCTACAGCTTAGAGTTTAGGTCTCAAACTAGGATTTTTTATCTGTGCCTGAACCGCGACCGTTGCGCGTCGCGTTTTGTGAATATCATAGAAGTAACGATGTGTCGCTGGGTTATCGAAACCATAAACGGGGGAATAAAAAACCAATTCAAACAATTGACGTACAAATAATAGCGGGGCCAGAGTCATCTGTTCGATGAGATAAAGATCGGAAGCGCCTTACATAACGCATTTGGTAAGCCTCTAAAAGAGCAAAAAAAAATTAAGAAGTAAATACAAACTTAATTACAAGTGTCACAATGGGTGGTCTTATTACTTGAAGCGATCTCTTCCAGACAACCTTGGATGCAGAGGCGAATAACACACAATAACATGGATGGTGGCTTATCTCTTTCATCTGTTTATTTATATGACTTCATTATTTCTTACATAAAAATTCAAGTTCAAATACATCATCTCGGACTGCATTTGTAGAAAAATCGTTTATCAATTCATTTTTGTGATAGGCTTATCATATAGCGACTAACATTACAACGATGGCGGCGGTAAAAAAAACTGGCCAAGTGCGAGTCGGACTCGCACACTATTTATGTTCGTATAACTCGTCAAAATGTAGGGAAGAGCTGATTTTTATTTCGCGATTTCAGATTTGGTCCCATAATGATAGTAAAAGTTGTTCATAATGATGAGTACAATGACCTCTGAAGAGGTTTTTGGTGTTTTTCCAATAACCCTGTATATGATATCGAGCAAAAAAGGGCAAAAAAATCGCGTTTGTTGTATGGGAGCCCCCCTTAAATATTTATTTTATTTTGTTTTTAGTATTTGTTGTTATAACGGCAACAGTAAAATGCGACTGAGGTACTCCTGGTTCAACATGGGGCTTAATAACATAATAATGATTTTCATAAAGTAGATTCTATGATGTAAAGTCAGGTAGATACCAAAGTCCAAAACATAGTACATTAGAACACTTTCTTTCGTGTACAATATCGAATAATCCAATTTACGTTGCAAGCCAGGTAGCGGTAACTTCATTCGTACGAATAGCGTTCTTATTTCCTAATACATATATCGCAATATCTCAGAACATAGGTAAGTACGTCATTCCATGTAATCGTGATAGGTTAGTCTGTGGCTGCAGTCGCATTGGTCGCTTTACATTTGCAAAGCTGTCACCGCCAATACTAAGAAGAGGTTTGTTTCGTGTTGTCACAATGTTCTTGTTATTGTGTTTTATGCGGCTATGAAGCTAGCAGGCCACCTGATGAAAAATTATGAAAATGAGCGCCGGCTAGATGGAGTGGCGATCTTCGCAGGGTAACTGGTAGCAGCTGGATAAGAGTCGTCGAGAAATTAGCTGAATGGCGTGGAATTTGACAGGCCAATGTCTAGCAGAGGACTGCTGTAGGCTGATGATGAGGACCTCCGCCTTGTAGAAAAACGGCAAAGTCATATGTCTTTTAATGACGTATTCCACATTGGGCATCCGTTAAATGGCACCAGGGCCTCAAGTCTGCTATTACAATAGTGTCAGAATGGTCTATCATTGATTTCATAAATGTTGATTTTGACAAGTTTGGTAATCTACTAATATAATGGCGTCATTATGACTTTCCAAAGGTCAACCACTGACTTTCCAAAGGTCAACCACTGACACTCTATTGAAAGAAATGGCATAGAATGGTAATCTCGTACATAATGAAAAATGAATTACTGACTTACGCGGTAATCTGCAAAAATTTTGACAGTTCCTTTGATCAGTGACCTACCATTAGAACGACATTGTGCAGTCATTGCTTTTAATTCGTTACGAGTATCGTATAATTTCTGTGCCATTGACCGACCAATGATCAACCATTATGAATTTAGAAGATTACGAACTTTTAGCAAAATGACAATGGGATGGTGGTGGAATCGTGCTGGAATGACGAAATTATAAAAATAGCAGACTAGGGCCCCTAGGTGAACGCATCTGACACACAGCGGCACATTCACTCAGGTGCCATTTAAGCGGGTGCCTAATGTGACAAACGTCCTTTTCATTTGTAAAAAGTCGAGAAGAGCTCTTGGTGAAATTGATCGTTCGTAAATGTAGGGAAGGTAGGCTATCATTTTAGTGGCAACATAGGAAAAGTGTTGGTTGTTTCCTGAATTAACCGACAAGAAAAACTAAACTACACCTATCTAAAGAACAGTGTTTTAAAAGAAGACTCTTTATTTATTCGTCAAGAAACAAAACACTTCGAAAGATAACAATATACTGTTAAAAGAGTGGAAGTAATTTATAAAGATATCGGAAACACAAAAGGTGTGACCAAAAGTGCCCCAAAAAACCATAATAAATTGAGTCTATTTAAAAGTAAAAATGCTATTCCATTTGTTGAACTATCGTTTATCTAACGATAAATAGCTTTGAAACGTCGTACACTAACCTGAACCTCAGACTTTTATCTGTAAGCTTTAAAACCATTTGAATGACAGAGTATATCTAAAGGACCAGTTTTGATTGACCTCTATTAACAAACATGGTGCTAGGGTACGCAGTTCAATTTAAATTGGTTGATTGGTTACAGACAGTGACAGACTTCTTTAGCAAACCTATTGACTTGTTAGGAAATGTTTGACAAAACATTGGATCAATATTGGACAACATTTACTGAACCCAATATTGGTTGAAGACTTGATGTATTGATCTTTAATGATGGATCGTAACTATAATGTGTAGAATTTTCTAATTATTATAGTCTTGTTAATGTTCGAATATTTTATAGTCGGAGAGATCGACTCTAAAAGGGTTTCTTTTTTACCGACAGCACGTAGCTACTTGAGTCTTATAAAAGGTCAAATTAAATTAGACTCTCAGAAGCTACTTGAGTCTTATAAAAGGTCAAATTAAATTAGATACTCCACAGATTTTCATCATCATCTGCCTAGCCTTTTCCCAACTATGTTGGGGTCGACTTCCAGCCTAACCGGATGCAGCTGAATATCAGTATTTTAACTCCACAGACCATATCTAAACACGATAAAGTAAAACTGCTTTTCTGATTTTTTTGGGCTCAATGACCGCGATAGTTTATTTACTTGAAGTACGAATTGAGAGTAAGTTTATTTTTGTTTTTCGTATTTACCCATCACGTCTGTAAAGTTCACGCAAAAACAAAAAAACTGGCCAAGTGCGAGTCGGACTCGCAGACGAAAGGTTCCGTACCACCAGGGGCGGGCATTCCATAGAGTGATAAAGACAGTGTCTACCTCGGAGAACTGATGTAATATTATATAAGTAAGTCAATAAACAAAACTTAATAAAATATAAAAATTCTTAAATCATAAATCAGCTCCACCTACCGAGCGTCGGTAGTATCATTAAGATTTGACTCATTTCGCATCCTTGATTCGCGCTGCACTCGCGCCACCTCACAATCTCAACGGCGAAGACACAAACTATTCGTCACTAAATGTTTAGATGTGTGCTCTCGCGGTCAGTCGTGCTCATACGATTTTATGAGTGTGTGCGCGCCTATAACTACGTGGCACACAATGAAAAAAATAACGCACACAACTGCGATAATAGACAGTGTCTTTACTGTAGTTTCTCATAGAGCAGAACACGAAAACTGCCGAGGAACAGGCGAACTCGCACCGAACTTGCCCGAACGGAAGTTGGCAATGCAAGTATTTTAGAAAGTAGCATTACTTCATTTCAATAAACCTAATTAGACGACCATTATTTTTGTCGTATCCTTTTTATTCGCGTCAACTCGGAACTACGAGCGACAGAGACGCCAATAAGCGTCAATCTATGGATATTTGAGCTGGCACCTACATCATCGATCGACAAGACGACGAACCGAAACCAAAGTGCAGTATTTTTGGTGCGATTTTTTTTTTGCCTACCTACCTTCTTTGAAAAATCTGTGCACGCCCCTGCGTACCACAAGGCAAAAATGCCGACAAAAACACGTTTGTTGTATGGGGGCTTCCCTTAAATATTTATTTTATTCTGTTTTTAGTATTTGTTGTTATAGCGGCAACAGAAATAGTTCATCTGTGAAGATTTGAACTGTCTTGCTATCACGGTTCATGAGATACAGCCTGGTGACCAACGGACAGACGGACAGTGAAGCCTTAGTAATAGGGTTTCTCCCTTTGGGTACGGAATCTTAAAAACTGATGTTTAAACTGATATTTCAAGTATCTGCACTACCAGCTGTCGTTGATGCTAATTTTTTTTTTTTAAATATCGATACTCTTTCACATCTGCGAAGTTTCGCTAACTAATTTAATTTGACCCAATGGGATTTGATACGATTAACTTAACAGTTGTTTATTGAAAATCATAAGTTACTATTTTACGATTTAACACTAAAATATACATATTATAAAGTATATACAAGTATATATAAAAGAAAAGGTAAAGAATAAGACAGGAGCTCATTGGGCATCAAAAAATTCGTCCGCATCGCTGTCAATGGATTGATTTATTTGACCCTGTATATGCAATATGCATACATTGATAAATAAATGTAAGTTATAGCAAAATTAAGATTCGTTAAAAAGATAGCTTATGAAGAGCCAATCAGCAAGGAGCAAGGTCGCTAACGGGGCCGTCTGGTACATGTACAGACGTCAGCACATCAAGCTACCCGAAACTGTCAAAATTTCCCAGTCAACTTTGAACCTTATGTTTTAGCGATAAAGTTGAAAATCTATTAAAGAAATTTGACAGATTGTAGTAGCCTAATGTGCTGGCGTCTGAACATAGAAGTTATTTTAATACAACGTACTATTAATTGACTGAGTCACTCTAAAGCAATCACAAGATATTAATTACTATCCACTTCATTTTCTCCAACACTTTCTTTAATTACTTGCAGCGCAGGTCAGTAATTGACTATCATTTAGTGATATGAGTGAGTTAATAGATATTCAGTAGAGGAATGATGGAGCTTGAAGACTGCAGGTAATTACTTAGTAGACGTGTTCGTGATTATAATCATTATTATTGAGCTTAAAGGCTGGACGCAGGAAGGCGCGACGCGACAGTGCAACGCGATTCTGGCAGAACAATTTCTTTGAAGTTTTCATAGAAATTGTTCTACTATAGCCGCGTCGCGTCTGTCTACGGAAGCCTTTATACGGTATTCTATGTCAGTCAGGTTCGTTTAAAGATGGATCTTTTAACGGTGAAGGCACTATGTAATTAAAATGGTCCTATGAGTCGCAAACCTTAATGCCTAGCAGTACCGCCGACCGCTTTACTGAGACGTTGCCTGAGGGAGCTGCGCGGTGCGGGGGGGTGATAGCTCGTCGGTCGCATGACTGAAAGTCCTCATCTGTCCTGAAAGATCTAATTTTTTAGCTGATTTGTGTTGGGACGGCTACACTCCTCTATTTGTGATTCTTTACATTTTGTTGCCTTTCAAAATGGTTAAATTTTGAGATCCAAATAACATAAAGGTACAGTCAGCAACAAAAGTCGATTAACACTTGAGTTTTTTAAATCTCAGATATTGAGCAAAGTATTAACACTTCAGTTTTTTTAATCTCAGTTATTGAGCAAAATATTTGTTCAAAATTGCATTGTACTTCTGCTGCAATTTTGAATAGACATTTTGCTTAAAAACTAAGATTTAAAAAACTGAAGTGTTATCGAATTTTGTTGATGACAGTACGATGGTTAGTGAAAAGTGTAAAGAATCACGAATAGAAGAACGTAGTCTGTGAAAAAGGAGATAGGACTTTCAGTCATGCGAGCGACGAGTTGTCACAAGTTGACGAATCACTGAGCTCTCAGATCACATCACTACACTCCTCTCGCAACTCCCTGCTACCTCAGACAAAGTCTCAGTTAAGCGGTCAGCCTATAGATGGGGATTGTGGAAAACTGGATAACGGCAAAACTAAGAAGAGACCCATGTCTAGCAGAAAACTATAATATGTTTTGTAAGATGGAATGTCCATAGCGGGAAAATAATAATAATAATATTGTTTCCATATCTTACAATAGTCCTACACCAAGTGTGCACCAAAGTAGTACCATGTGCACCATAGTGCGTACAGGGAAATTCGTCGGTTGGCCTCATTTCATTAAAAGCGTCTAACGGGCCTCTGCGAGTTGGCATCGGCCCCTCGTACGCCTTCCAAAGGTCCGGGATCCGAGGGTACCGAGATATGGCAAAGACATTTTTAAAATAATAGTAATAATCCAATAATATAATAGCGAGAAATGACAACTGGGCCTCAAGTGTGCTATTACAATAGTGTCAGAATGGTCTATCATTGATTTCATAATTGTCGATTTTGACAAGTTTGGTAATCTACTAATATGATGGCGTCATTATGACTTTCCAATGGTCAACCACTGACACTCCATTGAAAGAAATGGCATAGAATGGTAATCTCGTACATAATAACAAATGAATGACTGATTTAGGCGTTAATCTGCTAAAATTTTGACAGTTCCTTTGATCAGTGACCTACCATTAGAACGTCATTGTGCAGTCATTGCTTTTAATTCGTTACGGGTATCGTATATGTACTGTGCCATTGACCGACCAACGATCGACCATTATGAATGTAGCAGATTACGAACTTTTAGCAAAATGACAATGGGATTGTGTTGGAATGACGAATTTATAAAAATAACAGACTTTTGCCCCTGGTCCTTTGGTACAAATCTTAATCTGAAAAAAAAAACATTTTAAAAATCTTATCTTTGGTACACTATTGACCAGTACATCCCAAAAAAAGTTATTGGTTCTACAATACGTGGGCTAAGTCTTGAGACACTTGTAATTTCGTAAATCTTAAAGCTCCTGGAATCGACACATCGTAAACACCATTCTTCAAACGTTGTAACTTGTGTAAGCGCTAACTTCATTTCATCTGATGTGAGTCTTGATTCTAAATGTCATTTTATATTGCACAACTATCATCATCTGCCAAGCCTTTTCCCAACTATGTTGGGGTCGGCTTCCAGTCTAACCGGATGCAGCTGAATACAAGTATTTTACATGGAGCGACTGCCTATCTGACCTCCACAACCTACTTACTGGGTAATACGATACCCCTTGGTAAGACCGGTCGTCAGACTTTTGTTGTTTTATATATTGCACAACTATCAAAGGGTTTGTATGCTTAACTAAATAACTAACGGCTAAACGTGCTTTCTGAGTGACGGAGGAGTTTGTTGAAACTCTCTATAATACAGATGAATGTGTTACTAATTGCCTTTAGTGAGTGATTGGGTAAGAATAACCTCAACAGGGTTTGTTTACACTTTCATCTAAAAGTTTTGGAACAGATTATAGACGGTTTCTATGCTAGTTTATTTCTAAAGGGAATTCTTCTGATTCATTTGAATAGTTCGCATATTGTATGTTCGCTTGTTATTCGCCGCCAGGGTTTTACAACAACAGTGTATCGTTAGGGCTATTTAAAATACACACTTATGTTAGAGGTAGCGGGTGGGTCGTGACGGTGCATACGTCAGGATATGGCGCGAGGCATGTGCGGTAGCGATTTGATATTGGACGTGGTTTAGGAAGGATTTAGTGATGAGTTATGCTCGTCCGTTTGAAGTCTCGTATTTTTTTCTCATGAATTGTTACTTACTATTATCATAAAAGTATTAGTGTTTAAAATAGTTTTTGATTCTTGTATATTTTATAACTTCAAGTAAAGCAACTAATTTGATCTTTATATAAACGTCCTTAGAAGATTACAATATTGATTTATTAACAAAAAAAAAAAAAAAGAAACTTATTTTTCATTTGGTAACAATGTATCAATACATTTCTGTTTAGCAAATACTTCAGGTCAATCCAACGTAGCTGTTTCCTCAAAGCTGTTGCATCATCTTTCATCAAAGAACTAAGTAAAAATATTATGCTTTTGACAAGCCCGCTCATACACCCGCTACCGCTACATCCCCTCCCTTACCCCACAAACCTAGGGTGGCCCGTAAAATTGTGTATTACCATCATCGTTCTACGACCTCGTCGGCGATATTAAGGGGACTATGACCTCATGTTACGACCCAGGTGGATGGAAGCACTGATGGGTCTACCTACAGCAATTATAAGCCCTTAATACATGCAACTAATGCTGGGCGATTAGTTTTAATGGCACTTAGCGGGTCATACGTGGCTTGTTCAATTCTGTTTAGAGGTTCTTTGGAAATGGAAGGTGAAATTGTTGCACCTTCATTTGTTTAATTTGAAAATGCTGCTGTTTATTGCTTCTGCTGTTGTTTTTCTTCTGTTCTGTTTTACAATCCTTGGGTTTTAAAAGCAAATGTCAGTGGTTTTACAGTATCGAAATGGTAAATGGTGACAAACTCAATTCTTTATCTAAACTTGTATCGGTTCGCCGAGCCTATAGCAGTACACTATACACATTCGCTTCACCTTCATTAAACGGATTGTGGTTTTATTTAGTAAGTAAAAAAATGGCAGACAAACTATGAAAAGATTTTGTATTTTTTTTTTAATTTCTAAATTAATTAATTAATTTACTTAAACTTTTCGAACAAAAAGGTACAAAGGCGGACTTAAGCATTCTCTACTAGTCAACGAAGGGTGGTGAAGAGATTGGATAGCAGGTGTTTTGGTTGAGAGGAACAATGATAAAAAAATTAAAACTAGGTACACAAATACATAAATAGGTTATATACACATACGTACTCTAATACTACACTATAATATGTACTTAATTGTAGTAAAAAACATTTCAATTTCATGATTTGTTAATTAAAATTATTTATTACTAATTAATATACTTTCACTGCTGACCAAGCGTAACACGTCACACTTATACCTACAGATATAACTGATAACACTGGCATATCAGTGACGCGAACCTATACGCGATTTTCCCTTACAAAAAAAGTTATTTAAAATAATAAAAAACCCGACTGCGGTAAAAAACTGAAAAGCTAAAAGCAAGCCCATTTTAAATTAAATAAAAGTTGGAAGCAGGCGGGACCCATTTGAATTTGAAAATATAATAAAAATGATATGGGTCCCGATAATGGGCTTGCTTTTAGCTTTTCAGTTTTTTACCGCAGTCGGGTTTTTTATTATTTTAAATAACTTTTTTATTTCCAGATTACAAAATAAATGTGAAAGATTTCGCAGACGATTTAGTTCTTGGTTCGTGTTTTTTACGATTTGTCACTTAGAATTACTTTTAACCGTATAAGTTGTATAAATTTTTGTAATCATCTTTTAAAACCCTTAATTTTGATACCCCACTCGATAGGTTCTGAGACAAAAAATATTTTTTGAAGTTAATATTGCGCCAAAAATCGGCCATTTTAATTTTTTTTTTAAATTTTGATATACCCAGTGTCACTCTCACAATTAAGACGAATCTAACGGCACCACTCAAGCTGAAATCGATCAAGCCGTTTAGGCTACAGAGCGTGCCAAAGAAATATACATACATACATACATACATACATACATACACTCGAAAAACATAACCCTCCTTCTGACGCAGTCGGGTAAAAATCGCTCAACGCGCCTAAATACATTTTCAACAGCCAAATAATTTTTGCGCCTCGAAGGACTCAAACCTCGTTTTATAAATTTTTCGCGATTACGACAACTAGACCAACCCGGGCGGTTTAAAATATTATGTTAATTACTATTTAGCCATCAAGTAATTTTCATGTCTCACTTTTAAAGACAGCGCGTATATTACAGGAAGTTTGCAATTTTCCTATTACCTTAAGAAATAATTATAATGTTGGGTTACGCAAAATTACCTAGTTTCGCAACATACTTATTAACCGATTACAGCTATGTTGTAGCAGAGTAATGATTTACTTATGAGGCTGTGGATGGATTTATAAGTTAACTGCTTAATTTTGATCTCCTTAAGTTCTGAGTTGAGCTGCACGGTTACTGACAAATGCGTGCATTGAGTGGACAGGTCCACTCAATCTGTGTGGTTCTTTCCTCAAAAGACCATTTCAGACACCAATCTACATGATCTTCACACGATCTGACCAAGATTTTGTCTGGACTTTAAAAGACTGACCTCTGAGTTTGTTTCGGCCTTTCTTCTCAGAGTAGAAGATAAACCTAGTAGATAGGAAACGCCGACCTCATCTAGTTTAAAAAAAAAAAGATTGACGTGTAAAAGTGTTTGCACAAACCTATTTACAGAAAATAAATCATTTATCATTAGACTGAAGTCTTGGAATGAAATTTTAATACATAACTAGAATTCTAATAAAAACAAAGTTTCATCACAATGATAACGTCAGCTCTCTGTTCAAAGCTGGCGTCACTTGGAAAGCTGCCTCGCTAAAACGGAAGTGGGTTGGACGGACAGACCTGCCGCGTGTCAGACAGCCAAGACCCTCACAGAGATGGCGGTATGAGCTGGACTCCTTCAACAAGAACTGGTCCTTAACAGCTTTGAACGGAGAGAAGTGGAAAGAGACCCTTCTTTAGAGTAGGGAGGCTTTCTAGTCCATAGTTTTACAATCATACCATTGAAATTAATAATATAAGTAATCATATGCTACAGGACAAAGAAAATTTTATAGAGATGGCTAGAATATGGAATTATCCCCGGTTCTTAGTAATAGGTTCGCCACCACAAATTGAAACTTACAACATACATATCGGAGAAGGTATGGTGTGTCTCGTTATTATCGGCCATATTTAAACTATGTGTGGGCTACTGTGGGTGTGTGCTGGTTATTGCGCAATAGAAAAACGGTTTGTAGTTCAAATCAGATTATAATTTCACGAACAATTTATTCACACTAGCAAATTACACACTGTAAGGTACACGACACAACCAGATACGGAACGCGGGACAGTTTCTGAGCACATGTTGTTCGTACGATGCCCAATGTCCAAGAGAGCACCACATCGTTCTTGCCGAGCTGTCTTCGAGCGTCGACCCCCCCACGAACTCATGCTAGACTCTGTCAAGCGCCACCAGATAGCGCTGGCGTTCCGAATAGTCGTTGTCGTCACACCGTTTCCGCCTCGCTGTCAAGTCAGCTCCCGTACTAATGATGTCTCCGACACGGCCATCCTGCTTCCACACGTCCTCGTGTGTTAATCTGTAAACAAACATACCCGCAAAGTATCACATAGCTCGGTCACTCCTGACCAAATATGGTACAGGCAAAAAGCACCATGAAAATTCGAACAAACTAAAAAAAATGCAGAGTACAGAGCATTACTCATTACTTGATTCTCAAATCTCAAGATCACTAACTAAACTAAGCCAATAAAACATCCTTAGAGCATCACAAAACACAAAGCAGGAATGTTATTCGTGGCCTGTGGCTTTTCATCAAGCCCAACAAACCTCATGTTTGTTTCTATGAATTCCTCTGAATTCCGAGTCCCACGGACTCTATGGTCTCTACAAGACCCGACCTCCGCCAGAGACACCCGCGCACCGCGTATCCACGGACTACTAAAAGCAGATACCGACTTCTAACGGACTACGGCTACGAAATGACTACTGGTACGGTCCCGACCAGCCGACCTAAGATTCACCACTATCACGCGACTTAATCTCTACTCTGTTTCATCAAAAAGACTTTTACTTGGCTTTCCTCAAATTAGTTAGTAATACTCTGATTTTCTGGCATTTTTCGCAACCTCCCATATGAAGACTGATGGATCAAAATTAAAAGGGACTCGACTCTATAAAATCTGTTTTATTTTACGATCAATTTGCAATAATCATTCAAATTAGAAACCTAATCTAAGAATTTGAACTATCTAGTTTCGAGATTACCGAGACCAAGTACAACGATTCCACACGACGTTAGTTAAAGAAAACAAAACCTCAGGTATCCCATTCACGGTCCCACACATTTGTCACATACGCACTTCCCGCAGGAATGCCGAGTCGTCCTTGACTCTACGGTCTTGGCTTCAACGCTAGACCCGACCATACTACCCAGAGCTACCGCGTATACCACGTACTCACGATACTCTGGTACGGTCTCCGACCCAATGAACCGAGAACCTGAGTACACAAACTAAAGTGATGCCAACTCATCATCAATTTCGTCTACAATCTCAATTGTTACTTGGCGCTCGGGCATCTTTCGAACATGGTCATAGAGCGTATTTGTAAGTACGCCCCTAAGACGACCCACTGACCAAAAAAACATCAACCAGAGCCATGTACCATCGTTATTCACATTACAACAATAATCTTTTTCACTAAGAGCCATAGACACCTGGAAACCCACACACGTGTAAACCACTCTAACGCCAAGGCGCTCCGGCCGACCAGCAATCGCATTGCTCTCACACATCCAGTGCATGGATCCGTATGCGTCACCCCGTGACTACACACAACTTTACTACGGCCGTTAGAGAACCCCTACTCGCGTGGCTCCCACTACTTAGGCTTGCTCATTGCTCATCACCTCTGTGATCACCATCCACTTCGACTGGTACATGACCTGCTGGCATCATTCTTAACCTAAAGTGAGCGTATTTAAAATTGCATTGTAAACTAGACTGGGCTATACCTAACAATGTAACCATTTTTGCTGTTGTTTACCAGAGAAACATTCAGTACGCGAGTCAAAACAAAATGAAAACGGCTCACCAGATTCGGTAGACAATCCACTCGCTGTCACCGCCTCTTTGGCAGAAGTCGCGAAGCTTCTTGCACGGAAAGCACCGTCCTTGATCAGCGACCGCTCGCACAGGAGATCCAGAGTGCAGCGCCGTCCGACACCGCCACCCCGCCCGCACACGTCGCCGTGCGTCAATCTGTAACCACAAAAAAAAAAACCAACAGCAGTGCATGTTCCACTCGGCCAATTCTGACCACATTGTTATCGAAACGATTACTTAACAAAAAAATTTAGTAAAAACAATAGCAATCATCGCCAACAAAAGATTCCTTTAAGCCTTAGTAATAATTGGTCAGGAACTATATCAACTTAGATCACATACAATGCTCATGTCCCTGCTGCCGCAGCAGCTAGTGACACTCATGCCACCCATATCGTCATCACCTCAAGTGATACGACCAACATACTTCACTTCACATAGAGTCCACGACTCCCAGGTTATTACAAGACCAACACAACAATAGTCTCCTTTGAGACCCTGGTCCCCGCTGCACCACCAGCTGCCCATCGCTCCCTGAACAACTCACAAGTGAGTTGCAGTTACGACTACAGACAAGTGCGTACAGTGCGACCTGGCCATGGTATGTGCTCTAACTACTCGGTGAACTCTCGTCACCGTCTTCTACGTTTAACTCGTTAGGAACACTACTTACAGGCATCTTTGAGTGAGCATACTTGTAACTACGGTTAGAATTTAAAGCGTTTAACGTATGGGGAGACTTAGTCTTATAATCTGATTTCACTCTTAGTTTTCTAATAACACAAAATAGCCTACCCAAAATCTTGTTATAGCTGCCTTTGCCTGTCATAATATTACTTTGCAAGTAAATTTCGGGACGAAATGTAATCAAATCTCAAGTTGTTGCTCGCTAATCGGAACGCTACATAATTATGATTTGTTCTGTGCTGAGTACACGCGTTTGACCAATACCAGTCAACACAACAACATTAGTAACTCGTTTGCCACTTAATTCGGCTACACAACTCGCTTTTACTCACGAGCATTCAGCACCAGAATCGTAAACAAAACAATACAGCTCACCTTTATTTTCTAACGTGCCAGAGAGTAGCTGTACGACGCATACGTCCACTCGCTGCTGCTGCTTGCAGCACGCGGTCCACCTCCACCATCTGCCTGGCTGCCACTGCTCGTGCACCGTGCCGCGGTCCATGACATGTCGCGACTTGTCCTGGATTCCCTCACATGCAGCACACGAAGGGCTTCACCGACGGCTGCAGGCTACTTGGCTCAATTCTTCAAGTCACTCCACGTCACTAGTAGCTCCACGCTTCGTCTTTCGCTACCTTTGTGCGCCTTAATGACGGCCACACACAAGTTGAACTCCTTGCAGTGAATTTTCAGCAAAACACAAATCAGCTATCGTACTGTGTGCTTTTACGTTTGCACACGACGCGTCCTACTCCTACCGTGTGTTCTTAATACGAAAACAGGATACGACGGACTCAAACGCCGGTTACAGACACTTTTTTTTTTTCTTTTTAAACGTGGCGGTAGGGCGCAACTGGCGCGTCACTGTGCAAAGGTATTTCTGCATACAGCCTATGCTCAAAACAACATGTACTATGATCGCGTATATCCGTATCTGGTTTATCTGAGTCGAACTTGGACAGATCCACACGATTATTTAATAAGCGTTCGCATGTTTGCACTTTGTTTTTGAAATGTCAACGGTCACTTTAACTTTAAGCGTTCTGATTTTGCGCATGAACCAACACGAATCCCATTTCTGATATCGGAGAAGGTATGGTGTGTCTCGTTATTATCGGCCATATTTAAACTATGTGTGGGCTACTGTGGGTGTGTGCTGGTTATTGCGCAATAGAAAAACGGTTTGTAGTTCAAATCAGATTATAATTTCACGAACAATTTATTCACACTAGCAAATTACACACTGTAAGGTACACGACACAACCAGATACGGAACGCGGGACAGTTTCTGAGCACATGTTGTTCGTACGATGCCCAATGTCCAAGAGAGCACCACATCGTTCTTGCCGAGCTGTCTTCGAGCGTCAACCCCCCCACGAACTCATGCTAGACTCTGTCAAGCGCCACCAGATAGCGCTGGCGTTCCGAATAGTCGTTGTCGTCACACCGTTTCCGCCTCGCTGTCAAGTCAGCTCCCGTACTAATGATGTCTCCGACATACATATAAATGGGGAACTGGAGATTTCTCACTCACATCTCTGCATACCTGGGCTTGTGGCTAAGTAATAACAGCCACACGGGTCGATTGATCAGGTTAAGCTACGCTTGCCGCGGTTGGTCTGTGGATGGGTGGCCATCTTTACATATCAAGACCTCTCCGTGCCTCGGAAAGCACGTTAAGCCGTTAGTTCCGGCTGTCATTCGTGGATCTTTGACAGTCGTTACGGGTCGTCAGAAGTCCGGGAAGTCTGACAACCAGTCTTACCAAGGGGTATTGTATTACCGTATTTGGGTTGTGGATGTTAGATAGGCAGCCGCTCCATGTAAAATACTGGTATTCAGCTGCATCCGGTTAGACTGGCAGCCGACCCAAATATATTTGAGAAAAGGATTTATTCTCCGTTTGTCCTGAAGTTTTGTTCCACATTCCAAAACATTCTTAGTTTGTCCTATATCACTATTGAAGTTGTCATCATCATCATCATTTCAGCCGAAAGACGTCCACTGCTGGACATAGGCCTCCCCCAAGCACCTCTCATTGGATGCGGGAAGCACAGGACCGGTCGAAGTTCCTGTGCTTCCCGCATCCAATGGGTTCCTGCGGCCTTCACAAGGTCATCGGTTCACCTTGTGGGAGGCCTTCCAACGCTACGTCTTCCGGTACGCGGTCGCCACTCCAGAACCTTTCGGCCCCATCGGCCATCTGTTCTGCGAGCAATGTGCCCTGCCCACTGCCACTTAAGTTTGGCAATTCTTCGGGCTATATCGGTTACCTTGGTTCTCCTGCGGATCTCCTCATTCCTGATTCGATCACGTAGGGAAACTCCAAGCATAGCCCTCTCCATTGCCCTTTGGGTGACTTTTAGCTTTCTTATAAGGCCCATTGTGAGCGACCACGTTTCCGTTCCATAAGTCATCACTGGCAACACACACTGGTCAAAGACTTTCGTCTTGAGACACTGCGGTATGTGGGACGAGAAGATATTGCGTAGCTTCCCGAACGCTGCCCAGCCGAGAAGTTGAAGCCGATTGAAGTTGTGCTTCGAGATTAATTAACATTTCTTTAGGTGATAATAAAATCAATTCCGTTACATAACCGAACTTGACCCACACTTGCCTCGCGGTGTTACTTACAAAGAAACGACTGGCAAAGTCATTGTGTAAACTGATCACCGTTTTTATCGAACACGTGTTTTGATAATGGAGGCTTATGTTTTAAATGCTTTTCCGTTGCTCACTCAATATTGTTTTGTCTGTTTTTAGGGTTCCGTACCCAAAGGGTAAAAACGGGACCCTATTACTAAGACTTCGCTGTCTGTCAGTCCGTCTGTCCGTCCGTCTGTCTGTCACCAGGCTGTATCTCAAGAACCGCGATAGCTAGACAGTTGAAATTTTCACAAATTATGTAGTTCTGTTGCCGCTATAACAACCAATACTAAAAACAAAATAAAATAAATATTTAAGGGGGGCTCCCATACATCAAACGTGTTTTTCGGCGTTTTTGCCTCGTAGTACGGAACCCTTCGTGTGCGAGTCCGACTCGCACTTGGCCAATTTTTTTCTTTGCAGGTGGAATTTCGCATTTCTTTACTTAATCTTTGTTGGAAACTCTTTACGATACACTTCGCCCTAGGAACTTTATGGGAGGGTTATCAATGTTGCACTTAATATTTCTATTGACAAAAAGAAATCCTTTGGAGTGGACAATTGCGTAAAGCCTCCTCTACACGTCGACAGATTCATCAGCAGATGGCCATCTGCGAATGCCTCTGCCGACGTGTAGACGGGGTAATTTGCTAGTCTGTGGTAGGTATTTAGCATCAGTCTGCCGACGTCAAATACCTACCACAGACTAGCAAATTACCGCGTCTACACGTTGGCGGAGGCATTCGCAGATGGCCATCTGCTGATGAATCTGTCGACATGCAGAGGAGGCTTTACACATTAACAGTCGGATTGGCATTAATTTTGACAGTTCAACAACATTTATTGCGTTATTTACATTGTTGAGGGGCCCGTGGCTAAATAATAACAAAAGCACAGGTCGATAGATCAGGTTAAGCTACGCTTGCCGCAGTTGGTCTGTGGATGGGTGACCATCTTTACATACCGTGACGAGGAGTCACGATATGCCTCGAAAAGCTCGTTAAGCTGTTGGTCCTGGCTGTCATTCGTTGATCTTTGGCAGTCGTTAAGGGTAGTTAGAAGCCCGAATGTCACAACTAATCTTTTCAAGGAATATCGTATTACCCCGTAATTGGGTTGTGGAGGTCAGATAGGCAGTCGCTCTATGTAAAATACTGGTATTCAGCTGCATCCGGTTAGACTGGAAGCCGACTCCAACATGGTTGGGAAAAGGCTAGGCTATGATTTACGTTGTTGAACAGACAATTTTTCCGAACATCTGCTGCATCTGCTGCACCTTCAAGGTGCAGGATTATTCTCTCATGTAGTTTAAATAAAAAAATAACTTTAAGAGTGTTATTTCAACTAATTTATTTATAAAATAAAAGTCATTTATCATAAAAAAAAACTAAACGCAAATTAGTCTATGTATAGATCGATGTAATTTGTTATCTGCGACAATCGAACTTGCGACCTTATACGGTGTGCTACAGCGCCGATGATTTTTTCAAACGAAAACGTTACTCGAAACAGCCGATCGATTCTCTAAAAATCTCACCGTGAAAACTTAGGTGAAGTGAGTTTGTTTTAGCTAGGAATTGCTCACTCCACGCTCACTTCACCTAAGCTTTCACGGTGAGATTTTTACAGATTAGCACCGCAGGAACAGTGTCAAACTTATGAATAATTCTAATGAATTAAACTACGCAAATAATAATTACGAGTACAAAGTTCTCTTTAACTTTCAAGAGCTTTTGCAGCTAATAATTATAAATGGAAAAGCCTACCTATTTGTTATACCATCATGGCGCAATAGCGAGAAGAACGTGAAACTAACGGAACTTATACTCTATAATGAAATAAGATAAGACATTTAAATAAACCTTTTTACAGTCCGTTCAACCGATTTTGACTTTTATACAGTAGGCATAAGAAAGGCATTAAAAGCAAAAAATGGGGTCAATACCAACTGTTTACTGCAGCTGCCATTTGTCATGCCACCAACGGAATAGAATTCAAAATCGGTTGAACGGACTGTAAAAAAAATTATTTAAATATCTACATTTAAGTAAATATTTTTTTTTACAGTCCGTTCTTATTTCAAATGGTGCCTATAGCTTAAACTTAATTAATATACTACCTCGTTGGTCTAGTGTTCGCAAGCGCTACTGCTGAGCATGAGGAGGTCCTGGAGTCGGTTCTCGAAAGTGGTATTAGGATTTTCCATCAGAAACTTCTCAGTAGCAGCCTATAGTCTGGATTTGTGCCCGTTTGATGGCAATAGGCTCGCCCTTATTTTACATATAGGACTTAAACATTTCTGGCTAAATGTAGGTTTACCTCAGCCTAACCCTTGAAAGAAAACAGGCTTTATAAATTTATTATATATTCTTTTTTATGTTACATAAAATAAATATTATTAGGAGATTTATTCAAAATTGGTCCTTGGCAGCTCTGGGCAGAGAGAGGTAAAGATTAGGTAGGCATTTGGCCAGCAGTGGGACAGTGATGAAAAAAGTTGGAAGCCCCTGTTTGTTATACCACCATGACGCAAAACCGCAACGGACGTGACACTAACGGAGATTACCTTAAATCTAATTAATAAACATGAACATGATTAAGGAAATCTATTAATTCGTATAAATTGTAGTCATATTAAAGGCAGGAAGGACTTAACCATCTTTTTACCGGGTGTCGCAAGATTTATGTTTTAGATTGAGGAGAAACGAGGTTTTTTAAAAGGTTACCTAGTTCACATAAACAGAAGCTGCCGGCTATAAAGTTAAAGCCAAAGCATTTACATATTTCAAATAGGCAATTTTAAATGTCAAAATTTACAATAAAAATATTTGATTCTAGTCGCCCCTTCCAAAAGGTACTTTTGTATGGAGAAGAATAGCCAGGAAACGCCACAGTTACTCTTTTAAAATGTTTTACAATATTTTGTGTACATTAATTATGTGAAGACGATGCACCTAGAATAAAATTACTATGCCACAATAGGTAAAAATAATTATAAATGAAGCAATGATGGTAGGTAAAAAGAATATAAGAAACTGAAGAGTATGAAAAAACTTAACATAAAATAAATTTTGTAGACACGTCTGGATCAGATTCATCGGTTCACCAAACCATAGCCTTAATTTGTCGTTTATAAAATTATATCACTACTTTCAAGGGCAGTTCAGTAAAGAAAAATGATATTCGCAGCATCAAAATCTCCTCAATAAAATTCTAGCTTAACCCTCTACAACTACAATACTCGTACGCCAACTTACCTCCTGGTTCAACTCAGTTGTATAGGTATTGTAAATACGCTCCAAAGTTCAGTAAACATCTTTACCACATTCCTCCATATGTTAAAAGGTTGTCATTGTGTCGTTATTATCGCCTCCGCCTGTAAATTGGACTAGCCGATATGTTTTAGTGTTAAGTGTCAGCGAGGTGGTCTTGTTTACAGTTTTTTTTCGCAGAAGTGTCTTTTTTGTTTAGAAGTAGGGTAGTTGTTGGTGGTTGATATTCTTGCTTTGAAAGTCGGGCAAAGTTAAAAAGGAAGTAGGTATCCTAACTTCTTAAAATGTACGATATTATAAAGCCAGAATGACTAACCTCAAAATTTTTTAAATGTCAATTTTCTTTGTAGTTGGGTGAAATCCATACTTTCAATATTAATATTATAACGAAATAACTCTGTTTGTCTGTCGATCCGTCTGTCTGTAACCTTTTCAAGTCTAAAGTGGATTTGGCACACGGATAGACTATGACCTGTATTAGGTTAGTGTGGTGTTCTGGCTATAATCTCTTATTAGGGGCTTAGGGCTTAAAGTAAAACTACCAGATTATCAGTAAGTAGACAACCACTCAACGGGCACTTCCAGTCGACACGGGGGTAAGCCGCGAGCCCGCGACTGACTCGAGCATTGTTGCTACTGAGTTGTATGCTACATTTAATAGTACATCACAGTTATGATCCCGTGGTATGATTTTCGACTCCACAAAAGCTAGTATGATATAAATCGAAGATTATCCGCAAAGACGAAAGTCATTATCAAAAGATAGATTGTTGACTCAAACAGCACCATAATTGCGAAACACACTTTCAATCACAATCTGAATGATTTTGAAGGATATTGCTAATCCACTGCTTCATATGTTCGAAAAATGTTATTGCTCAACAACGTAAATAACGCAATGAATAAAATGGAAAATGGAAGCCATTGCTAGGTATACTGATAATTACTCCGCTGGGACCTAGCCCGTTTATACAAATTATCCCGCAACTATCTACCAGTACGACATAAATAAAAGATTATCGGCGAAAATCGATCGTTTTCATCAAAAGATGCCTGTTGACTCAAACAGTTGAGCGACAAGCCCTCATAAAATTCATTGTTTAATTTGACTTTTTATCAAAGAAGTTAGCTTCAGAGAAATCTTAATTATAGGGAGCTTGCCAAAAGGGCCGAATCTTGAAAAAAGTCGCCGCCCGTGATTTCCCATTGTGATTCGTTTAGCGAGCCTACATGTCATGTAATAGTATGCAGCTAAGGTTGCGGCTACGAAAACCAAGCTGAGCGATTATGAAATCGCTATTTCATCTTGACTTGGGACTATTCTATGGGTAACGACTGATCTATATCTATACGTATAATAAAATTGTAGAAAAGTGGTGTCTGTACAATGGAAATATATTTAAAAAAAGTAGCAGGGGTTGTTATTATATCGATGCCGAACCCGAAAATGTAATTAAATTTTTTTTTGTCTGTTTGTCTGTTTGTCTGCTGTGTTTGTGCACGCTAATATCAGAAACGGCTTATTCGATTTAGATGCGGTTTTCACTAATATATTGTAGTAAGCTTCACTTAACATTTAGTGTTTATTTCATGTCAACCGGTTCATAAATAAAAAAGTTATGTCAATTTAAAGAATCACGGCGAACATTTGTTAAGGTATTCTATCAGAGTACGTAAACCGCCTCGCGCCTGCGCGTCCGTGGCTATATATACAAGGTGTAACGGAAAGGGGGTATCAACCCTGAAGGAGGTGAATGAAGATGAAAAAAAAAATTTGGACCTCCCATAGTAATAGCACATCAATGATTTACTATTACTACGGGAGGTCCAAATTTTTTTTCATATTTCGACCTATGTTCTTTGGGGAAATTTGTTCAGTTTCATGAGCACATTCACCTCCTTCAGGGTTGATACCCCCTTTCCGTTACACCTTGTATAAAGCGCGCTGAGAGCCGCGCCGCTGCCATAATTCCGATCCAGCCTGTCCCTTGCTGCCCTCTCCCAGCGACGCCCTAAGCCGAGGTCCGTACCCCACAGGGGGTGCCCTTAGCGTGTAGTCGCTTAGTTTTTAAGTTTATATTGTGTAGTTAACTTGTGTATTATGCCCTGGCTGGAGGCCTTAATTTATTGAGGCATCCACAGGAAAGCCAGGTTAAGCAGTCGACAACCCCTCAGGTTGAACTGCGAGATGACCATTTCAAAAGAAAACGCGCCGCTGCCATAAGGATTCAGTTATTCGTAGCGAACGCACGTATCCTGGAGAGTATAGGCGAATATTTGGATTCGATTATTGCGATTCACTTGAATACTGACTGTTTGCATATTTCATTTATTTATATTTTAGGGTTTGTAGGTTAGGTTCTTTTTCTTAATTTTCTTTAAAATTTTGTAAGTATTTGGTATAGGTTAGGCGGTTCTTTCCTTGATTATTGGGTATTTACTTATCTTAATTTTTATTTAGGGTTTTGTAAATAAATATTGTAAGCATTTATTATTGGTTAGGCATTTCTTTCCCTGATTTTCGGTATACTTATCTTAATTTGTATTTAGGGTTTGTATATAAATATTATAAGTATTTGGTATAGGTTAGGCATTTCTTTTCTTGATTTTCTTTATTAAGTATAAGTTCATTAGCTTAGGTTAGTAATTATCTTTTCTAGCAATTCTTTTGTTTTATAAAGTTAGTACGTTTGTCTGTGTAGAAGAATAGCACCACCCCTTACTTCCCGTGGGTGTCGTAAAAGGCGACTAAGGGTCTCACCGGAGAATGGGCAGCAGCGTTCTCTGTGCATTCCACCACCATACCATACTGCGATCGCCAAGCCGCCTGCCAAGCGTGGCGATTATGGCAAACCCCCCCAAAATTGGGGGAGGCCTATATCCAGCAGTGGACGTCTATCGGCTGAAATGATGATGATAATGACGTTTGGTTTACACGTCTTAACACTTATTACTTAAACTGTGATAATTTTAGACTGTATAATAATCTGTAAGTATTTATAATTTAATTGTTTACGATAGTACGTGTTTACTAAATAACTGTGTGTTAAGTAGTAAGTACTATTTTATTGTAAGAATGCCTCGAAGAAGATCCAACCTCTCCCAATGTAGCAGAAATGCTAAAAGGATGAGATTAAAATTCGATCACAGGAATCTGAGGAAGGTCGTGAGGCAAAAGGCTCTCTGCACCAGGCTAGGTTTCGTGCTGCAGAAACTTCGACTCAGCGAGAATCTCGACTGAGTTCAAATCGTTCTCGAATGATGACAACTCGAAATAGGGAAAACGGGGAACAACGAAAGGCACGTTTATCTGTCGATCGCGAAGCTCACGCGCTATCGCGTGAGTCTGAGACTTTTGCTGTCAGGGAAATCCGCCTGAGCTCCCAGAGAGTACGGACAACAAATGCTCGATTCCAGGAGACACAGGACGAACGGGAAATACGTCTCACTGCCGATCGTGAAGCTCATACACTATCGCGTGAGTCTGAGACTTTCACTGATAGGGAAATTCGTCTGAGTTCTCAGAGGGTTCGGACAGCAAATGTTCGGTCTCAGGAAACACAGGAAGAACGAGAAATACGTCTCACTGCCGATCGTGAAGCTCAAGCACTAGAGTCTGAGACTTTCACTGAAATTCGCCTGAGTTCTCAGAGGGTTCGGACAGCAAATGCCCGGTCTGTAGACGGTATATGTAATTCAAAATATGCTGCCCGAAAAGTCACTATTCCACGCGGACGAAGTCGCGGGCACAGCTAGTATTAACATAAAATCATAGAAATAATTTACAAAGGTATTATAATGTTAGATGCCTGTACTAGGATAAACCTGTATCAAAGGCGGAAAAATAATTCATGTTAATTGCTCAGAGTTGATCTGTTTTCTACTCTTTCTTTGTTAGTGTCAAAGTTTTACTAATGATTTTAGAGCAAATAGTAAAAAAACCGGCACCATAGTTAGCGCATCATATGGATTTACCAGAAAAAACTATTTATTTTTAATGCAAGCAAGCAACTTCGGCTTGGATTGCGTAGTGTCAACTAAGGTTGATTGTCAACAATTTTGGTCCTTCGAGCCGGATATGAAATTCCGGCTTAATAATATGCCAAATCTCCTTTAATCTATCTAATATTACAAAGAGAAAAGATTAGATTTTTTGTATGTTTGTTTGTTACGCTTTCGTACTAAAACGGCTAAACGGATTTGGAAGAAATTTGGCACAAGTCAACACATTAGGATATAGGATTTTTATCACGATATTCCCACGGGATCGAGATTTATGCGGGTGAAACCGTGGGGCATTGTTAGCTTGAGGTAAAGCTCTTTCCACCCGCTGCCATAGGGACCTAACCTCATATTTACAGTTTCGTAAGCTCCCGACTTGCCTTTACTTAACGCCATCACGATAATTTTGTTCGTTAATTAATTTGTGTGTGCTAGAATTTTATTTAAAAGTTAACTCTTTCAATTGGTGTTTACTTTGGGCGTGTTACTTTTCAAATGTGCATTGAAAACGTTTTGTGTGATAAAGTGTGGGTAATGGAACTTTATTTGGGCTCGTTTTATTATCGACATTAAGCAGTTATTTATTTATTACTAGCTGCGCCCGCGGTTTCGCCCGCATATGTTTGATCCCATGGGAATATCGGGATAAAAATAGTAGCCTATATGTTAATCCAGGGTGTCAGCTACCTCCATACCAAATTTTATCAAAATTGGTCTAGCCGTTTGAGCGTGAAGAAGTAACAAATATATAAACTCACAAACACTCACACACTCACAAACTTTCGCCTTTATAATATTAGTGTGATAAGATAAACCTGTGTCGTCCCATTCCGGCTGGGCAAAGGCCTCGCTTCACTCTTTCCACTTTTCCCTGTCTACTGCGATTACGGGCCAATCCTTTAAGAAGGAGCCCAGCTCATCCCGCCATCTTTTTCTGCGCCTGCGACGTAGTCGCTCCCTGCTATTTGGTATCCACTGACTGGTAGTTTTCTCGCATTGCTGCTGCGATATGCGACAGCCGTGGCCAGCACAGTCTTTAGGTATTAAGCATAATAATTTTGTATCAAATCAAATTTTTGGAAAATTGATATACTTGTGTGCACTGACGTCAAGCACATCAATTAATCTGTCAAATTTCTTTATTAGATTCTCAACTTTATTGTTAAAGCATATATAGTTCAAAGTTGATTGGGAAAATTTGACAGTTTCAGGTAGTTAGATGTGCAGCTGGCGTCTGTACATAAAAAAATGGTACCTACCTATTGCAATTTGGCTCAAAATTAGATCACACATTGTTTTACGCGTTAATACATTTTTATGCAATGCAGAAACAATTTCACAATCGCCATATTTGGCGGAATTTGACATTCCTTAGTTCAAAGTACCTAAGCGCATCCAAAGTTCCTCATCGCATATTTCGATACAAATGAAGAGGTTATCACACAGCAGTTTCTTTAAACCCAAAACCACAAACCATAGTCGAAAGTTTCATAACAATTCCCAGACCTTTCGTCTCTGATTTGTTCCGACAAAGCAAAACCGACATCGAACTTGCATATCGAATGTTACATGCAAGAGACTATTCATAAAGTTGCATTTAATTTTTTTCAACAGTCACGGATTTCGATTAGCACTTCCCTACAATTCGCCCAGTGCGCCTCATTGTACCAAAGTGGTGGACAAAAAAAGGAGAATAATATTCGGTCATTGAAAACTTTCGTCGCCGTATTATTAACTCTTAATCGTGGGCCTACAATGTAAGGGTCTCGAAAGTTATGCGTTCGTCACTTTGTCGGCGGCCGGCGGTTTTGTCCGGGGTTTTTTGTGCGCATCATCGAATATGTTGACCAGTGGTTTGTGTGGTGCGACTGAAAGATCTTGATAGTTTATTTAAATCTGAAAACTGTAACTTAAGTTTATTAGTTATAGTCTAAAGTTTAATTAATGAGAGGTTTTTCTTTTCAGTATTAAAAAAAATATAGTTCCCAAGAACCCTGAAGATGGCGTTGAACTGACTACGTTACTAGATGCCAAAGTCAAAACGCTTGGAAAAAAAAACATTGCGTCACGTCATATACGCTCGTTGAGTGACAGTTTCGTTTGCTTTCGTTTTACGATCTCAAAATTACATCCAAGTGAATTAATAAAAAAATTATGTGACTTCCGTTCCTTGCAGTAACTTACCAAGTTCAGCGCCATCTATCCAGCGACTAGGGAAGCGTTAAAAAAAAAAGAAAAAGAAAATCCCTCATTGTAACACACATGAATATCATTTATTGATTAATAATTGGACTTATTGTTACTCGAGATCAACAATGGTGATTTCTGATTTAGAAATAAAAACACAAACTGATTGTTTTAAATTTACTTAATAAAATCCTTAAATTCATCCATTCATTAACAGGCAACGCAAAGACTAAATCGCTGGGTTTAATATTTGTGAGTGGTGTATGCTGATAAAATCCCAAAACAAATTGTACGATTCTTTTCGACATGATGCAATAAATCCTATGCCTACTTAACGCGTTCATTTTATTCCTGCAAATATCAAGACCTACCGAGACTACCAAACGGCGGCATATTGCGGTTACAATGAAAACGTTTTAAAAGCGTTTTTTGTCGAAAACGTCGGGCATCGCACCACTGTGTCAACGAAAGGTGCACATAAATATTAATGTAAACGCATTATACACCGAACTGATGGAAAATTAATTAAATTGATTATTAATTTCACATTATCTGTATTTTCCGCTTGCATTCCATTGTGGGAATCATGTTTTTTGCAGTCGGCTGAATGGGAAAAGAATTTCGTGGAAAGAAGTTTTATCATTTCGTTGATTTTACTCTTCTCTTCTCTGCATTTATGAATTGTCTGGGTTTCAGACGTTGCTGTTAGGTTTTCATACGGTAAATAACATGGGTAAACGTAAATATAAGTTCTATATGAGCTTTACGAACCCTCAGTACCGGGACGATTAAATAAAACCACTGTTTGTCTTATGACTTCAATAAATAATTTCCAGAAGATGGTTTTACATTTTTAAAATTTTTTCCTTGTCTCCTGGCTTGTTAGCCAAATCTGACGCCTACTTGTTTGTTCTATTATTTTTATAAATCAATGTTAGTCTCGTATTTCTGCCATAAAATTCCTACTGCTGGGTCACAGCAGGCCTCCTCTCTATGAGAGGGAGTGGGCCATAATCCACCACGTGGGCCCAGTGCGAGTTGGCGGATATCACGTCCTAAAATTTTTAGTTCTAGGCCATGCCGGTTCTCTCACGATGTTTTCCTTCACCATTTTGGGAGCAGTGGTGATGAACCTACCTACAGTACTGTGAAGGTCAGACGGGACCTCCACAGTTTAATTAAAAGAATGTAGACTTGGAACTAATATATTTTTAAGAGAAAAATACAGCTTCACGATAATTCTAGCACTCTTCCTCTTAAACAGATCTACCATATTAAAATACTTGACATACGCTTGAATGTTCGAATGTAACACCTATACAATTACATCCAGCCTGCTTTATCTAAAGCTAAAGGCAGGTCTACACGTACCCTACAGTAGGTACTTGTAGAGTCTGTGTAGACCTGCCTTTAGCTGCCGCGACCGCGAAAAAAAATTAGCTGTTCCCTACATTTATGTTCGTATAACTCGTCAAAATGTAGGGAACAGCTGATTTTTTTTCGCGATTTCGGGTTTGGTCCCATAGTAAAAGTTGTTCATAATGATGAGTACAATGACCTCTTAAGAGGTAGTTAATGTTTTACAAATAACCCTGTATAGTGACAGCTCTCGTCGAGATTTCGCCATGATTGGATAAAGTGTAGAAATCTAACCACAACCTGTAAGTTTCCCTTTAAGTTAATACGAGAATAATTCCCATATATCTCCTATGATCTATACGTAAATTCTGAATATACAAATAAACGGCCAATTGGCCTTATGATTTAAGTGTCGATTGTCAAGATTTACGTTTTGCGTGCAAACTGCGCTTAGATTCGAAATGATACGCCATAATGGTGTGTTAACAGCCATTTTGGAAAGGTTAAAGTGTCAAGATTATGTATAGAGAACGCAAATTGTGTTGCACGTCAAAGAGTGTGACTAATAAATTTTGATTTTGATGCAGTGTGCAATTTATGAGGACAGCCTTAAACGCTCTTGTGAAGGTACTTATTGTACAGTCCACTTACAAAATAATATTGTTTTAAATTATTTTTTAGCTTTGCTTTTTCATAACCTGCTTTTTCAAACTAAATCGGTATATTTTCCTTGGAAAAATAGGTACCTACTATGCGACAGCTTCTAAATTCCCCTGGGCTGATAATCTATACATATAATAAAATTGTAGAAAAGTGGTGTCTGTACAATGGAAATATATTAAAAAAAAGTAGCAGGGGTTGTTATTATGTCGATGCCGAACCCGAAAATGTAATTAATTTTTTTTTTGTCTGTTTATCTGTTTGTCTGTTTGTCTGCTGTGTTTGTGCACGCTAATATCAAAAACGGCTTATTCGATTTAGATGCGGTTTTCACTAATATATTGTAGTAAGCTTCACTTAACATTTAGTGTTTATTTCATGTCAATCGGTTCATAAATAAAAAAGTTATGTCAATTTAAAGAATCACGGCGAACATTTGTTAAGGTATTCTATCAGAGTACGTAAACGCCTCGCGCCTGCGCGTCCGTGGCTATATATACAAGGTGTAACGGAAAGGGGGTATCAACCCTGAAGGAGGTGAATGAAGATGAAAAAAAAAATTTGGACCTCCCATAGTAATAGCACATCAATGATTTACTATTACTATGGGAGGTCCAAATTTTTTTTCATATTTCGACCTATGTTCTTTGGGGAAATTTGTTCAGTTTCATGAGCACATTCACCTCCTTCTGGGTTGATACCCCCTTTCCGTTACACCTTGTATAAAGCGCGCTGAGAGCCGCGCCGCTGCCATAATTCCGATCCAGCCTGTCCCTTGCTGCCCTCTCCCAGCGACGCCCTAAGCCGAGGTCCGTACCCCACAGGGGGTGCCCTTAGCGTGTAGTCGCTTAGTTTTTAAGTTTATATTGTGTAGTTAAGTTGTGTATTATGCCCTGGCTGGAGGCCTTAATTTATTGAGGCATCCACAGGAAAGCCAGGTTAAGCAGTCGACAACCCCTCAGGTTGAACTGCGAGATGACCATTTCAAAAGAAAACGCGCCGCTGCCATAAGGATTCAGTTATTCGTAGCGAACGCACGTATCCTGGAGAGTATAGGCGAATAGTTGGATTCGATTATTGCGATTCACTTGAATACTGACTGTTTGCATATTTCATTTATTTATATTTTAGGGTTTGAAGGTTAGGTTTTTTCTTAATTTTCTTTAAAATTTTGTAAGTATTTGGTATAGGTTAGGCGGTTCTTTCCTTGATTATTGGGTATTTACTTATCTTAATTTTTATTTAGGGTTTTGTAAATAAATATTGTAAGCATTTATTATTGGTTAGGCATTTCTTTCCCTGTTTTTCGGTATACTTATCTTAATTTGTATTTAGGGTTTGTATATAAATATTATAAGTATACCAAATACTTATAGGTTAGGCATTTCTTTTCTTGATTTTCTTTATTAATTATAAGTTCATTAGCTTAGGTTAGTAATTATTTTTTCTAGCAATTCTTTTGTTTTATAAAGTTAGTACGTTTGTCTGTGTAGAAGAATAGCACCACCCCTTACTTCCCGTGGGTGTCGTAAAAGGCGACTAAGGGTCTCACCGGAGAATGGGCAGCAGCGTTCTCTATGCATTCCACCACCATACCATACTGCGATCGCCAACCCGCCTGCCAAGCGTGGCGATCATGGCAAACCCCCCCAAAATTGGGGGAGGCCTATGTCCAGCAGTGGACGTCTATCGGCTGAAATGATGATGATAATGACGTTTGGTTTACACGTCTTAACACTTATTACTTAAACTGTGATAATTTTAGACTGTATAATAATCTGTAAGTATTTATAATTTAATTGTTTACGACAGTACGTGTTTACTAAATAACTGTGTGTTAAGTAGTAAGTACTATTTTATTGTAAGAATGCCTCGAAGAAGATCCAACCTCTCCCAATGTAGCAGAAATGCTAAAAGGATGAGATTAGTTCGATCACAGGAATCTGAGGAAGGTCGTGAGGCAAAAGGCTCTCTGCACCAGGCTAGGTTTCGTGCTGCAGAAACTTCGACTCAGCGAGAATCTCGACTGAGTTCAAATCGTTCTCGAATGATGACAACTCGAAATAGGGAAAACGGGGAACAACGAAAGGCACGTTTATCTGTCGATCGCGAAGCTCACGCGCTATCGCGTGAGTCTGAGACTTTTGCTGTCAGGGAAATCCGCCTGAGCTCCCAGAGAGTACGGACAACAAATGCTCGATTCCAGGAGACACAGGACGAACGGGAAATACGTCTCACTGCCGATCGTGAAGCTCATACACTATCGCGTGAGTCTGAGACTTTCACTGATAGGGAAATTCGTCTGAGTTCTCAGAGGGTTCGGACAGCAAATGTTCGGTCTCAGGAAACACAGGAAGAACGAGAAATACGTCTCACTGCCGATCGTGAAGCTCAAGCACTATTAGAGTACGAGACTTTCACTGAAATTCGCCTGAGTTCTCAGAGGGTTCGGACAGCAAATGCCCGGTCTGTAGACGGTATATGTAATTCAAAATATGCTGCCCGAAAAGTCACTATTCCACGCGGACGAAGTCGCGGGCACAGCTAGTCTGTTAATATAATTTTTGTTTTTACACACACAGCTTAGGAAATATAAAAATTATCAGCCAGACCGGCTTCCCCAGCATTCCGGCATTGTTTTTGCGGGGTATTCCTCGAAACGCACCAACTTTGAAACGCACCAAATGAAACGTCTATCGATATCATTTATTACGAATCCTTCATGCTCTTCTCTATGTTTCATCGTTGATGCATTTCGAGGAATAAAATTATAATATTTTTTTAAATTTTTTTTCGAGGAGTACTTTTGGTGCGTTTCAAAGTTGGTGCGTTTCGAGGAATACCCCGTTTTTCTCGTGTGAAATTTTCGTTCTCTTTTGTGTTGTTCGTCTTTTAGTTCGCCAGGAACTAAGAGAATATCTCATGCCGCCAGCAAGCATTACTGACTGAAAGTCAGTGACTGCCCATGAAGAGCTTTCGCTCGTGGAATCTCTTTTAGTGCACCCTACTCTGCTTTGCATTAAGAAACTGATTGCTGTAAGCAAATGTATCTAGGTTTAATTTATTCATGACAAACTGCGATACTGCGTTCAAGTTCCTCAAAGCTTTAGACTTTTGCGATATGACGTTATCAGTGTATTAGATGCTGTTAGTCGTTATTTATACTGGATGATGGTTCCTTAAATGGTCTTTGTTCATTACCATCATTATAATAATATCACAGTTCACGATTGTACAAACGCATAATTCTATTAATTGATAATTGATTGTTATTCTTTGATTGATTTTCTTTTATTGACTGGCCGTCCATAGTATGTTTTGTAGTATTTATTGTATTTTTTGTTATTTATTTTCTGGTGTACGATAAAATATATTGATTTTAACAAACTTTTATCCTGTAAATACTTGAGTTTAAACATGCAAATTTTGCATTACGTTTAAACTCAAGTCAGAATTTGCACATCAACACATAAATAAGAAATAAGTAACATAAACTTGTAGAAATAAATATACCTACTTTGATCTTAGAATTAAGACGTATACCTACTGCCGGTTTATTAATAAAAAATCTCACCGTGAAAACTTAGACGAAATGAGCTGTCATTCCACGGTTCTAGGGATTGACACTATTGACAGCTCTCTTCACCTAAGTTTTCACGATGAGATTTTTACAGAAAAGATCGGCTGTTTTTGTTTAGCCTATAGTGTCCCACTATTGGGCATAGTCCTTCCCCAAGTCCTTCCAGGAACACAGCTGTTAATTATAGTAAAATATTGTTGAATAAATCACACAAGGAACTCTTCACATATGCGTTTGAATTTAATTTAGGTACCTTAAGCCAACAACGACATAAATAAACTCCTCATCTTAGTACCCAGGAAATACATGACCTAAAAACAAACTAAAGCTCTTACACGAAATGAAGCCAATGCGGAATATAAACCAAGTTTCAAATTCAATGATAACGAACTCTCAATATATCCAGAAGGCATACGCATAGTAATTGATGCGAGCATCCTAATTAACTACTCTCTGATATCTACTAATTGGTTTTCAAACAGGTTACACTGCAATGCTTGTACCACAGAATAGATGGATAGGTACAGAAGGCCGGCTCTATACAACTAGCGAAGACAGGAGTACGCACACAGACGCGTACGAGCGGCGATCTCAAACAAATGACAGTCGCGAGTGCGCTTGCACTCGCTGTACGTGAAGCGTATCTATGTGTGCGTGCGTTTTCGCTTGTTGTATGGAGCCGGCCTTCTGTATCTATCTTAATTGAGCTTGTACATACCAACTATTGATAAAGTTGATTTATTACTCCCAACAGTGTAGTAGTCTTTGATAGTTTCGGGTTATTTATTTGGAGTGTTAAGTGTTTTATAACGATGTTCAACTTGATTGGGTTGTCATTTATTATTTTTGAATTCAGTTAGTTATTGTTTGTGAAAACAATTGTTTAATTAATTATTTTTTTTATTTTTTCACACGGATCGATCGAAGGTTAAGCTGCGATTGGCGCGGTCGGTTCGTGGACAGGTTACCATACATCTCATATCAAGACCACTCCGTGCCTCGGAAAGCATGTTAAGCCTTTCGTTTCGGTTGTCATTCGTAGATCTTTGACAGTCTTTACAGCTAGTCAGAAGCCCAAAATCCGATAAGTAGTTTTATCAAGGTGTACCATGTTACACAGTTACTGGGTTATGGAGGTCAGATAGGTAGTCGCTCCAGGTAAAATACTGGTATTCATCAGCTCATCCGGTTAGACTGGAAGCCGACCCTAACATAATTGGGAAAAGGCTAGGCTGATTGATTCTGTTGGTTCTTTTATATAGTTGATTGCTAGCTTAGTATCTTGTTTATTCTTTTCCCAAACCAAAGATACCACTATCGCCTACTACTCACCAGTCCTTTGGAACGTAGATTATTTTTGTTACGGTCGAATGGCCCCCGGTCCATTCGCTTTGGGCCGTTCAGAAAAAATAGGTACCCCTTTCTGTCACTTACGTATTCCTTTTAAAAAATATTCAGGAACCGTTATTACCAAAATTATTTTCTTCGTTCACTCTTTCAAAGCTTATGTCTTAGTGAAAGTATTAAAACAAACCTATAATGGGTTATTACGAAAGTGATAAAAGCTCTGTCGTCATAATTATATTCCAGACAGTTGGTTTCAGCAGATTATCAATTAGCTGGTTGACTTTTTGTGGTAATACGACAACTGAGTGAGAAGGAGCTATATTTAGAGAAGATTCCACGGACTTAGTGTAAACAAAAGACTGATAGAGGGTGCTCCACTCAGGTCACAGCGATTATTTTTGTCACAGATCAATCACCTAATTAAAAGGGCAAATAATGGGTTTTGATCGTGTATTTTGCCCAATAGACTTACATACATATAGTGTATATGCGGTTTATGATACTGTAGAGTTCTAGCTAGTAGCGGTACTTACGAGTTTTATTTACTATATTTTATCAAGCAGCGAGAGTTTGTAGTAAATTCGTGATAGACAAGCACCAGGGAACTGGGAACTGGGAACAGTGGTGGCCTCTGGGCCACCACTGTTCCCAGTTCCCAGGTTATGGCCTCGACTTACAAGTTCTAGGTCGTGGGTTCGAACCCAGGCAGGCGCTTTATTTTGTGTAAACAATTTCATCACCGTTACTTCCAAAACGGTGAAGGAAATCATTGTAAGGAAACCGGCATGTCCTAGAAAAAAAAATTCGAAGACGTGTGACATCCACCAACCCGCAATGGGCGTGGTAGATATGCTCGCTCTCTCTCTAAGGGAGGTGGCCTGTGTCCCAGCAGTGGGAACATTTAAGATTGATTATGCTAAGCATCGTAGCACAGCATGTTTAAAATGAGAGATTCAGGCGCTAAGCAGTAATATTTACATCCATTTTTATATATTATATTATAGTAAATAGTTTCATCATCTGAGATTTCTGAAAAGATTATACCGCCTACTATCATATGAGTTTAAAACACACATAACAGTAATAAACAGACAAGTACAAATTCTCAGTCACAACGTAAATAATGAGCAGCTCACCAACACGCAAGAAAAATGTACAAAATCACTTAAAGACTTAAGCATTTAAATGGCTTGTAATTACAGGAAAGCCACAAGTTCCATTGCAAATAAGTCTGAAGAAATAAAAGTTAAGAATGATTGCAGCGAGCCACGCCTACTGAGCGTAAGTGATGTGAGGGCTGTTTCACACACGACATGAAGAGGTGTTTCAAAAAAAGGTTTGAGTAAGAGAGGAGTAAGAGGTAAAACATATTTGTAGTTGTTGTAGTTGAACAAATGAGGAATGAGGTTGTGAAGGAAGAGAGAGTTCACCTGTGTCTGCGCATTGTGCAATATGTCCCGTACCGAAGGCTAGTCTCCGCTGAGTTTGGCCGTCTTGGCCGAAATTCGGTCTGGAGGACATACAATGATATATACATTGATGGAGGAGTTTATGAAACGCATAATGCTAGATTATTTAGCAGCATCTATATGCAAAAACGTTACCACAGATAACTATGCATTTGCATTAATTACGGACGTATTTATTTGATTCCTTGATTTCTTCTTCTTAAATTTAGCGTTATTGTAAAAACCTCCTTGGAGTCTTTTCAACATTATTGATATTATCACCGTTGATGGAACCAACGTAACATCAGAAACAAATCCTGCAACAGCTAGTCTAAATCGTTTTAAATTGCTTCTCCACCAGTATGAAACACCTCAAGCACTAAATAACTTAAAGGTTAAGCCTGTACTACACGATGTAGGCGTCCAGACCACAATAGAGATAGTTCCAGAAGGCCGGCCTTATACAGCGAGCAAAAACTGGCGATCGCCCACATAAACGCGTACTTACGGCGATTTCAAACTAATGCCAGTCACGAGTGCACTTGCACTCTCTGTACTTGAAGCATGTCTATGTGTGCGTGCATTTTCGCTTGTTGTATGGAGTCGATCTTTTGTACTTATATGTTTTGTGGCTAAGACTTCGTTGAAAGTAAAACCGTGTTTGTTGATCCTTGACATTCGACTATCTGTATCAATGTCCACGGCTTAAAATGTTGTGGCGTTATTGACAGGTTAAATGGTGTAATTTGTTGTGGAGTTTCCAAGGAGTTATAGTAAACTGGGGTGCAATTGGATTATCGTTCGATGTAAGTATACGATACCATGTTGCTAAAGAAATATTGCAGAGATCTTAACACTTGTTATCTGTATAGAAGTAATAATAATATGGAATTCTTGTACATGTTACTGGCATTTTTGATGATTTACTCATTAGGAGTTCTTAATAGCTCGTTGTGTATCTTCTACTTCATTTTTAATGCATTAGTTTTACTGTCAGAAACTGTAAGTTCCCAATATGTTCTAATCTTTTGTAAAGAGTACATCACATACCCATATTTTACAACCAAAACACCGGAATATTTACCCGTAACAATTTCTGTTGATACACATCATACTCCAGTTTGATTCATCGTAGTAGGCGCGAACTGTAAAAACGGAATTGCTCGTAAAACATCCCCTACACATAATTCTGCCCCCTAAACATCGGGTTTCATAATATTGCCATCTTTATTAGGTGAGGGTAAGATTTCATCACTTCAAGAGTCGGTTTTCATGCATTATTAGCCGATGGTGTGGAACTGTGTTGTGTCTGCTTTTCTTGTGATATTTCCTTGCAGCGTTACATTTTGACATACCTAACATATAATCTTGCTATTGTTTTCAATGTGATTGGACGTCAACATATAGAGACTGACATAATTATAACAGCTCATAGAAACAGATTTTTGACAATACATACTTTTAGAATTTAGGCAACAGTTCAGAAGGGCGCCGTACATATATATTTTATTTATATTTTTATATAATATACAAGTAACAAAGGACTCAAATATGATAATCACAATATTTCTTAACAACTATGTTAGTAAACTTAACCTACACACTTAACCTAACACTGCAATATAGTTATACGGTCGATCGTAAAAACGAATTAAAAAATATGAACAAACATGGGCTCATCTTGTTTCATAAGGAATCAGTGATTATAATATCCTATAAGTATGATGGCTAGAGCATTATTATTTTACCAAATAGAGAATTTCTTAAGATATGAGCGTCCTTTATTTTTATAAATCTGTACCAAGTGCAGTGGGCTGCATCAATTGGGTACCCCAGTTGTATGAAAATTTTAATACAACTGGGGTACCCAATTGATGCAGCCCACCGTACATATGCTACCAACAATCTTATACCCACTTCAATGAACCTTCATATCCGATTCAAGAAACACTAAAATTTTTACTCCCGTCATCAAAGGGGATATGAGCCAAGGTTTAATTTACCGGTCCCCTCCGAGACAAGATATGCAACAAAAAAGACGGCAGCCACCGTGTCCAATTTGAACTAGTGAAAAATGAATGTCTATTATCCTTACTAAATTATAGTAGGACCTCCCTGTACTATGAAACTGGTGGCGATGCGATAGATATGGATTTTGTAAGTGAGCTGTATAATGCTGTTGCGTTTAATTAAAAACTTTTAATATAAATTATGTCCTTACAGGTTTGGAAACATTTAGAAAGTGTAATAATTAAGGTTTATTTTCAAATCGTTACTATGATGTATATGAAATCATGAATGGATTAACCCGTCAAACAATCGCCTACAAAAAGCTGTTTGCATGTAAGCACTCAACGGATTTCAGGATTATTATATTTATTGTTGTTTCGAGTATATTTTTCTTAAAAACAGTCGCTAGTTCATAGGACATTATATCTGGTTACTAATATAGCAAGATAGGTATTTGCAAGAGTCAAATTGCATTTATGTACAGGACTTAAGGTGATAATATAGCTACCATAAATATTATCGATTTTAGTATAATTTAGACATGAACTAATTTTACTATTTTTATCATCGCTAATCATGTTTTTGGTCTTAATAATTATCATAAAATAAGCACTAATAACGGCATTGAACGTATCAACGTCGAAAAATCCAATGAAGTCACGTCGAAAATTCTTCCTCAAAGCTCCCTGCATTTCGCTTTCGCTCCACCACAATCCTGAATTATACCCCACAAACTCCACTATCACATGGTAAGGGCATCGCAGGGGCCAGACGTCGTAACTTTACGATCCCAACTTTACTGCACCGGCCCTGCAACGGTGGGGAAAAAATAAATTGGAAATTGACGCCCTCCTGATAGCACCACGTTTTACGAGTCCAACACTAGTGTGGATAGAATGATGTAGGGTTGTGGATGTGGGACTTAACTCAGGTGGGATCTGTACAGAAATTTTTGAGAAAAGCAAGATACAGTTGTAGTAATTTGGGTGTAAAGGCTAAGGCTTTGCAGGTAGACTGCGCAGGCTGTTAACGAATGAAACTAGCTGGTTAAATTAATACATATATTTATAACAACAAGGAGAACACGGCAACAACAAGGTCACAGGTTATGGTTATTGTCTGATTTGAGCACTCCTACAAATCTTATTGAGGATGATGTGACTATGGAAGAGACGATAAAAAATTCGGGTATCAATTAATCAATCAACTCAGCCTATCTTAGTCCACTGCCAGGCATAGACCTCGCCCAGGCTGCGCCGCACTCGGGTATATTTGAAGAAAACTGGAAATAAATGTAAAACTTATGACTATTGGACGATATTATGAAATAAGGAATATATTTGTAATCTAAGACATATACGATTACTTAAGCGATTACTTCAAATTGAATAATGCAGCCAAAGAAAAACAAAACCAAGCGGACTGATATTAAACAATGAGCTAATAATTGAAAACAAATGAAAGCATATGCATACTATCGAAACAAATAAGAATTAGAGATGGTGAGATATTATTGAAATGGTCATAAGACCTATATTAGCAGGAATGGAAGTAAACGGATCAAGTTATTGAAAAATAAGACAAATAAGATCTGCTTTAGGCAAATCAAATACTGCCATTCGTGTGGAAGTCGACTACCTACAGTTATATTCCATTAAACAAATCCTATAGTACGCGGTAATACTGTAGCTTAAAATAAGTGAAAGAATTTATGTAATCAGATCTTCAGTACTTTCAGAGATTGCCTCTTATAAGAATAATCTGCTCATAATGATCCCACTACTGGGACACAGGCCTCCTATCTGTGAGAGGCAGTGGGCCACAATACACCACGCGGGCACAGTGCGAATTGGTGGATGTCACATGTCTTCGATTTAATTGGTTCTAGGACATGCTAGTTTCTTCACAATGTTTTCCTTTATCGTTTTGAGAGAAGTGGTGATGAAAAATTACGTAACTACCTGGGATCGCACTCACCACCGACAACTCTTCAGCAGGGCTACCACTGCTCCATTAAACAGTCAAAGAATCCTCCACACCTATTAAAAATTTCGTCCCGAATCAAATAAATTTTCTTCTTTAAAATATAAGCTCAGAAAAGAATTGAACAGAATCATTTTGCGACCAATGCTCTGCGAAACTCTGTGTTTTACGGGCCCAACACTATTGTGAATGAACGTCCTACCTGTCTACAGGTACTTATATTGCTACAGTCAGTTGCAGTTTGTGTTTATGTAACTACTTTCGTTAAGGACTTTGGAGCCTGTCAGTGGAGTTACTACTTTATTTATGTCGTCTTCATTTCTACGTTTTTCTGTATTGTTACAAGGATAAACATAGAAATATTAATATTATCTGCAATATTAACATTATTGAGTGCTTCATCTATTATTGAATCTGTCATTTGGATAGATTTAAATTTTAATCTGATGATGAGCATTTTAAATTACACTGCCTTTTTTTTTGAGATGCAGACTTTGGTTCATCTGTCTTAATACATTGATTTTTGATTAACTTTTTGTTATTATGTCTGTAGGTAAGTATTTTATTTCTGATTATTGTCACTCAGGCAGGGTCAACATTTTCCAATATACGGGAGCAAGGAATTTCTACAATTTAAATTCTAGAAACTCCTTGCTCCAATACCATATTATTGCTTTTAACAACATTGATATTATTAAAAGTGAAGTTTGGTCTTCAAAAAGGTCAAATCTTAAAAATCCAACGACTGCAGCAAAATTATGAAAATCTTATTTTATTTTAACGCCAGCACCTCTTTGAACTTTTCAAGCAAATCGCAAGTTACGACGACTACGAACAAGCATATGTGAGAACCATAAAACACTACATTTTATTTTGTACCTTCTTTGTATGAAAATATTCGACTCAAGTTTACGAGGTGACATAATCATACGCAGTCAAAGTTACGAGCGATAATGAACCTTATTACGAGGTGCTGAAGTTCACGGCTGAAGTCGAAGTGTCGGATTAACAAGGATATGAATTAAATTGTTAAAGCTGTTAAGTTTGTTTTGCTTGTAAATGTTCTTAAATATTACTGAGTGTACATTTAGTTTGAAAATATATTTTATTTTTAGAGAATTGTTGCAGAATTGTATAAGTATTATTTATTTCAATTCCCAGACCAATTTGTGGGCAATTCCAATCAGAAATGCTTATAATAAAATCTGCACTATTCCAACCTATAAAATTCATACTAATATTATAAATACGAAAGTAACTCTGTCCATATGTGTCCTTTTCACTAAACCACTGAACGGATTTCGATAAAATTTGGCAACGAAATAGCTGGCATCCTGGGAAAGGACATATGAGGAGTAACAGATCAAAGTGTATTAACTCCACCCACCATAATAAAAATAGTACAAACGGATTTTTTTATATTTTTTTTCTATCTATTTTTTTTTTTTGGATTACAGTTTTAGTGATTACAGTTTTAGTGCTCTCTTTAAAGTATTATGGATTATGCCTGTATCTTAAAAGTTACATTGATGGAGTTAAACCACTTTGATCTGTTACTCCTCATATGCAACTTTTTTTCCCGACAGCACGTTCCCATGGTATAATTTCTGACTGTCACGCTGGCGAAGCCGCGAGTAGATACTAGCAATATCTACACTAATAACAAAGCTGAAGAGTTTGTTTGTTTGAACGCGCTAATCTCTGAAACTACCAGTCAGATATGAAAAATTCTATTTGTATTTGATAGCCCAATTCCTGAGGAAGGTTTAACTGTTTAACATCACGCTACCACAGTTAGGAGCCGAGCAAAAAGAAAAAGAAAGAACGGTAAGGGAAAATATGTAACAGCGCGGGCGAGCAATGGGATGCGACCGAAATTTCACGCGGACGAAGTCGCGGGCGGAAGCTAGTTATAAAATAAAGACACGAAAAGCAACTTTAATATAATGATCGCGTTGTTCTTATGAAGTTCGCAAAGTATTTTGATGTGGTTTTCACCATCATTTATAAATTTTACTCCGGAAGGCTTATGTTATATTAGCAGCGCCCCGCTGTTTTACCCGCATAAGTGTCGATCACGTGAGAATATTGGGATAAAAACTATCCTATGTCCTTCCTCGGGATGCAATCTATCTCTCTGCCAAATTGTATCGGAATCCGTTTAGTGGTTTAGGCGTGAAAAGGTAACATACAGAAAGAGTTACTTTCGAATTTATAATAGGTATTAGTATGGTTTAAACTTGCATATAATACAGAAATGTTGATGTTTGATCAAGTATAAAAAACCGTGAAAAGCCGGGCCGGGTCGCGTATTGCCATTGTTTATATCAGTACAGACACCCATAGTCTGTACTCGATCACTTTGTGCTCTTAAAAATAACAAATACTCTAAAGCAAACTACGTATGACTACAGACCAGTCTGTATAAGTATACAGTTTGCTTGCATATTTTTAAAGCAAACTACGTATGACTACAGACCAGTCTGTATAAGTATACGGTTTGTTCGCATATGTCTAAAGCAAAATGTGACCGTGTTATTGTTTGTATTGTAGGGTATGTGGGGTCATAAGACTTTAATTACATGTTGCAGTGTACTACGTAACAATATTGAACATAACTATGTTGTACGTGTTTATATTCTCTGAGGGAAGCTTCGTGCGACCCCCTCCATAGAAAAGGATACAACATTTTTCTTCTTCTAAAGATTTTCCGATCTCTATGCTATTTAAGTATGTTTATCAACATAATTAAAAACTAGGTTTAAACGTTTTATTCTCTATATAAAACGTATAAGCCTAGGTATTTATTATAAAAATAACATTCTTAAATATAATGGAAATGGGAAAATATTTAAAAGTAGAAAAACGTTTCCTTCTTTTGTATCGAGGGCTCCGCAAAATAATTCCCACGTAATGATTGATGAAAAAAATGCAGTAGTTATGTAAATAAAACAATATTTAAAAAACATTAAAGTATTTATTTTTGAAAGGATAAATCAACATTATTAACTATTTAACGCGAAACCTTATTTAAAGTTTTTTTGCATTTGGCTGATTTTTATTAATATTTTCAGAGAGATTATGTTGTTTTTAGGGTTCCGTACCCAAAGGGTAAAAACGGGACCCTATTACTAAGACTTCGCTGTCTGTCCGTCTGTCCGTCTGTCTGTCTGTCTGTCACCAGGCTGTATCTCAAGAACCGCGATAGCTAGACAGTTGAAATTTTCACACATGATGTATTTCTGTTGCCGCTATAACAACAAATACTAAAAACAAAATAAAATAAATATTTAAGGGGGGCTCCCATACAAAAAACGCGATTTTTTTGCCCTTTTTTTGCTCGATATCAAAAATGGCAACAGGTAGGCACTTGAAATATTCACAAAATACTCAGTTGTATTTTAACTTTAACAATAAATAATAAAATTAAAATAAAATAAATATTTAAGGGGGGCTCCCATACAACAAACATGTTTTTTTCGGCGTTTTTGCCTTGTGGTACGGAACCCTTCGTGTGCGAGTCCGACTCGCACTTGGCCAGTTTTTTCTTTCTCACATCTCTTCCACTTTGTATGCGCCCTTTTCCTTTAGAGATCCCTCTGTCCTTTCTCCTCGAAACAGATGTTGGTTGAACGCCTATTTTCCTAGATCTACACATCTTTATTCTCTGAATGGCAAAATTTTTGGCTTGGTCTACGGTTTCTATGGTACATACCTACATAAAACTTTATTCAATTTTTTAATTATCATTAAATTATTAGTTGATGTGTCGGTTTGTAATATTTCAGACAAGCGGTTGAATTGTAATTTCATAACATCTATTTCTTTTTCATATTTTCTTCATTTTGATGCGCACTCGGTATAATTACCTACTGTTTCCGACGAAACAAGTAGCAAGGGGTGTGTGGATAGGCCAGTAACAGACTCTTCAAATGAATTTTCGGTGCTGTTTAGATTGACGCTGGAATAGAAGTCTCCGGAAATATCGTTGCCTAATGCTAATTCAGCAAATCTTTTTCTATCTTGCGATGTTATGCGGGGGGATGTTTTGATAATAATGTTAAAATTCTTTTCTATATAACATAGATGTTTACAATATTTTCCACTCGTACCTTGAGGGCAATCACAACACGCAATATCTACAAACACTGTATAAAAAATCAATCACACTGAAGCATGCCATTGTACATACCACGGCAGCCAAATTGTCTGTACTCGTATGTGTTTTGCTCTCACGGAATAGAGCAAAGTGTATTTTATTTCAGTCTGTCTCTGTACTGATATGCAGTATGCTCTCTAGCTACAAGAGCATATTGCGTGCGATTACAGAGCAACCCCTGTCTGTGCTAGTATACATTATGGCAATACGCGGCCGGGTCGCTATTTAAATAAAACATAAAACAAATCAGTTAAGACAATTCATTTGTCTGAACTAGATCCGTCTCACAGTTTTTGTTGTTTAAACAATCTGATATTTTAAATCCGTGACAAAAATTGTACAATCACGCTGAAAAATAATGTCTTAAACATATTTTGGTGTGGGTGATAATATAATTGATAATATGCACCCTAATTGCATAACACATTATCAATCACAATCTGAATATTTTATCACAATCTGATATATCTTTTACTCTTATTCGAACAAGTATCAGCTACCATACAATTCGTGGCATCATCCTTTGAAAAAAGAACACAACTTTCTTTATAAAACCTCGCGTCACGCATCCTTTTCTGTAATATCAAGATCCATCAATTAAACTAGTTTGTTTATGACATCAATATTCGAAAAAAAGGACAATACAACTTAGTGGCAGGCCACCTGCCTGCGGTGCTTTCAACAAAACCAAATATTTGAACAAAAAATCAAATACTATGTAATGACGTTTGAGATTGATGACAAATGTACAGTTGTGGAGAGAGCGTATTTGAATTTCGTTTATCTTTACTTTATCTAAGAATACGTATAGTATTTTCAAGTGACTGGTTTTTGAATTATGGGTTATAGCAATATTTATAGCAAACATGTGACAAATTAATTGGAAAAAGTAAATCTAGACTTTTTTAAACAATCAAAACTAAAAAAAAAGCTCAAAGCATTTTGGCACTTATGAATTGTCAAAGAGTTGGTCAGTTAGTCAGAAAGTTGAAGCTAGTTGCCCATTCCAAAACGTAGATCTCTATGGAGAGAACGGGCAAGAAGAATCTTAACCGCCTACTTCATAACATTAATTTCTTATTGTAATTACTCTATCATGCATATCGCAAAGCAAAGGAGCCTTAAAATACCCTTAGAATTAAAATAATGTCCAGCTACTTCTGTCCTCGACTGTACAAAGGTGACTACCGACCGCACCGATTGTTGATCTTTGACATTTGAATGAGATTACGTAACCGCTTCCTTTCCACATCGAATATTCAAAATGATTGATTCATACACAAATATGTTTGAGAGATTTTATATTAGAAGCCTGGGAACTGGGAATTAGAAGGATGGATCAACTGGTTGATGTATTACTGTTTGTCTTTTTATAAAGGTTTTTTGAATTGGAGAAAGAGAAGCTCGTGTCTAAGTAATAACAGGTTCAAGGGTTGCTGTGCTTGCCGCGCTCCGTCCGTGGATGGGTGACCAGTGACCATCTTTACGTGCCGAACCCTCCCGTGCCGCGGAAAGCATGATAAGCCGTTGGTCCCGGCTGTCACTCTTGGATCTTTGACAGTCGTTACGGGTCGTCAGAAGCCCGAAAGTCTGACTACCAGTCTCACCAAGGCGTATCGTATTACCCAGTATCTGGGTTATGGAGGTCAGGCAGGCAGTCGCTCCATCCGGCTGCATCCGGTTAGACTGGAAGCCGACTCCAGCATAGTTGGGAAAAGGCTAAGCAGATGATGGTGATGTTGATGATGCTGAATTGGAAAAACGGATTCCCATAAGGATTAATGCCGTTTTACATAACACCACACCTTTTTCCCCTGAAAGGTTAGGCAGAGGTGTACCAATAGTGCACCTACATTTCGCCAGTTGTGTTTAATAAATGTAATAACATGTTGCACAACATGTTGTTATAACATGTAATATGTAGTAAAATGTTTATGTGTGCCTAAATAGGGGGCCAGCTTATCGCCATCAACCGCCCCACAAATCCAGACTCCGGGCTGCTACTCAGAATTCCAAGGTGATTGATTAATCACACTAATATCATACTAATCCATACTAATATTATAAATTCGAAAGTAACTCTGTTTGTTCGTCTGTCTGTATGTTACTTTTTCTCGCCTAAATCACTGAACGGATTTCGATAAAATTTGGCAGAGAGATAGATTGCATCCCGGGGAAGGACATAGGATAGTTTCTCGACGTTTCCGAGGACGCTTACGCGACACCACGCAGCGAAACACGACTCCGACAACGTTACGTGTATAGTCAAAGTTTTAAGGTTTTTAATATGATGTGTTGTTATAATTAAAATATGTATGTTTCTATGGGCCTGCGTTGCCTGAAATAAATGGATTATTATTATTTATCCCAATATTCTTACGGGACCGACACTTATGCGGGTGAAACCGCGGGGCGCTGCTAGTCACACTAATATTATAAGGGCTAAAGTTTGTGAGTGTGTTTATATGTTTGTTACTTCTTTACGCTTAAACGGCTGTACCAATTTTGATAAAATTTTGTATAGAAGTAGCTGACACCCTGGATTAACATACAGAATCAACATTCACGCGAGTGAAACCGCGGGCACGCAGGTTAAATGAATTTGACTAACTGGATGCGCGCGACTACTGAGCAAGACGTCTTGGGTTCGGTTCCCCGGTCGAGGAAAGAGCAATAGGCTCATAGACAGAAAGAGATGGAAGGCGTATTGTTTGAGATGGATAGGCTTATGGAATTAGGCTCTCCCAATGCAATGCAATGGAATAGGCCCTCTATTACAAGACATGTAAACGTAACTGGCGAAATATTGGTATTACTTTACTATACAGGGTTAGTTTTCAAAGACCAGCCAAATTTAAGGGTGTACAGATCATCACACTGAGCAATTTTGTCCATGGGACCAACATGGGAAAAATAACTTTATTTTCTACACAATAAAGTTCAGTTTACGCTACAACTTCAGACATTTTTATAAATTTTTCAATAGTGTTCGTCACTTTGAAATCAACTTAATTGTCATTGAAATAAAGTTGATATTTGCTTAACTTGGGTGCAGCACTGCGCACTTTTACTATAGATGCGCCTCTGTCTCACCCTGGAAAACAGACGGAATCTTATCATCTTCATCTTCCTGCCCTTGTCCCATGTTACTTAGGGTCGTGGCAACACGTTTTCTTTCCATTCTCCCCTGACAATCGTCACGCTATCATTCACTCCCTTCTCATTCATATCATTCCTTACATAATCCATCCATCTGTTCTTTGGCCTTCTTCTCCCTCTACATCCATCAAAGATTTATATTCATTACTCTTTTAGTTACATGTGTTTCTACTCCCTTTATTACATGCCCATACTGAGCCAAACGATTTCCTTTCAACAATACAGAATAATAATTGCAAACTCATAACTCTCCCTCATTATCCCAACTCCCTATAAATACTAATTTACCTTCATCTGCACCATAAAAAATATAAAATTAAACGCCATCATACTGTATAATAATGACGTTACACAGGATGTTTTCGACACTACAATAAAAACGTTCGTCGAGGCAGTTTAATAACACGCTATAGATTTTATGGAGGCATTAAATGAGCCACGTTTTAATTTGGCTGTAAAATCAGAGAGCCTTTTGTGGCTGGCCTTGGGCACTCAGAGAATTGACTAAATACGTCTTTGAAGTTAGTAACTTCATCATTATAGAGATACTTGTAAGTTGTAAGTATATCCTTCGTTGACCTAATTAGGTAATAGAATTTGTAGGTATGTACTACAGTGCGGCCAACGTGAGAATGCGTTCTTGACACCTGTCAGTTTCATGCAAACGAGTTCGTGTTTTGCGAATTTGATCTTTATTAGCTACTAGAATTGTCTCACTGACAAGTGTGTCATCTGTGACACTTATTACAAATCCTATTACTATTAGGGTAACTAGGGCTATGCTATCGCCCCGCGGTCGGCCCGCGGTTAGGGGTACTACGGCTAGGGCTAGGGGGGCTTTCGGGCTATTAGGGTTACTATTAGGGTATTAGGGTGGTTAGGGGGGGGATAATAGGATTTGTAATAAGTGCCATAGATGACTCAATTTTGAACTTATAAACGAGTTCTATTAAAATCTCTTCAACTATCGTTATCTAGAAGGGATGACGATTCTGTTAACACGAGGTCCTTGATTCCGTGTTCCAGTTGAGTTAACAGAATATTAATAAAAATAATATTTTGTTTTAATATAGTTCCATAATTTAACTAAATGATAACTAGCTGCAATATCTCAATCTTTCCTTGCATGGGAACCCTTAAACAGTATTGGCAAAATCACAATTAAACGTAAACACTGTCCAAGAAAATGAGTATTATACGATAACTTTAATTTTTTTTCCTTAGTTGATAATAATCCTTATTTATAGCAAGTTCATGATAATATCAAAGAGTAGCTATTTCAATTTCATAGTACAGAAAAATAAAGCCCAACCAAAAAAAACCCAACAACAAAAAATAAATTTTATTAAAAGAAGCAGAACTATTTAATCAAAGAACGCAATCGAAATCAAAAACTGGATGTTCACTAAACAAATTATGAAATCCGATCCCTACACAAAGCGATCCATCAAAATTCTGACAGATGAAGAAAAACTCTTATTTTTTGTTTTTTTACCTTTTTGTACTCCTCTGTGTACAAAATGCATTGAGCATCTATATTTTTAAGCGGTTTAAACTTGGAATAAACAAATAATTTTTCAATTTGTATATTTGTTGTCATCTCGAAAACTGCTCAAGCGTTTTTAGTGGTTACTTATTTTGTGTTGGTTTAAATTTTCTTTGTTACCTTGTGAGTCTTTAAGTGCTTCCTGTGGTCATGAACCATTTAATTTACCTCTTACTACAAGTATGTTATTTTTATATAGTTTAATAAATCTTAAATACAGCATACAAACTGACACGAAAATATTATATTTATTATGGGCATTAAAAAAATTCCTCAGCATCGCTGTCAATGAGAAAATCTGTCCAAAAGGCTGGCACCATTGCCACATTGAATTGTAATGCTGATTCTTTGGCCTAATAAAATAGGCCAACTCTCTGTCACGTGAAGAGTCTAAGTTATTTGTAAATTGATGATATTGACAAGGGTCTGCATGATCACGCAGCTCCTAATTGGTCAAACTGTAAAAAACTCATCAATAAAAATCTCTCCAATTGAAATCCAACCATCAATTATCATCTCAAATCTCAAAATCTTTCATAATCCATAAAAAACCGGCCAAGTGCGTGTCGGGCCACGCACAGTGTAGGGTTCCGTAGTAGCCCGTTATCACAATGTAGTACGATTCTGTTGTTCTTTATTCTGAATAGGTAAAAAAAAAACATATTTTGGTTTTCAATGCAAGTCTTTACCCATTATAAACAAGCAACTACTTCATCTTTGTATTTGGTACAAAATTATCCAACACCCAAGTTCAACGACTATTACTGCTAAACTAATAAAGTTATCTTAAGCGCGATACTTTTCCTTTAAAGTTCATGAAATGCACTATCATCGAGAATTTTTCCAGATTTTTCAAGCCAGTAGTTTAGCTTTTAGAGGGGCGGGGGGGGGGACGCCCTACTGGAACAAAAATTTGCACTTTAAACTTTAATATTTCGTAAATGGAGCATTAAATCGAAAAATAATTTTAGCAACCCCTAAGCCATATTAGAAGACCTATTCAACGATATCCCACACGACGGGGTAGATGATGAAAAAAATATTCATCCCCACTTCACATGTAGGGGAGCTACACTAAAAAAAAATATTTTCCAAAATTTTATTTTACCGCTTTGTCGGCGTAACTGATATACGTACTCCTACAAAATTTCAGCTTTCTAGTGCTAACGGTCACAGAGATTAAGCGAGGACGGACAGACAGACAGACGGACGGACAGACAGACATGGCGAAACTATAAGGGTTCCTAGTTGACTACGGAACCCTAAAAAATTAACGGATGTAATATACTGAGCGTACGAGAGCATGTAATTTTCGCATACGTTGAGTCATAAATATCAATTTGTGTTTAACACTTAAATTATAGGGTTGGTCAGTTACAGATGATTTAGATTACGGGCCGTCTAATATTTCGGCGCCGATGTCGTCGGGCTTGTGTTGTTTACTTCGCTTGTTTTGTCTTTGATAAATGGGGTTTTGTAGACAGACAAAGGAAAAAGATTATAGGACTAATAGGGTTTACAGATTGTAGTATATAATTGTTGATGTGGAAGCTGGAAAAAATAAGATTGCTTAGATTCGGCGATATTGTAATTATTTGGGACCAAGGATCGTAGAAATATCGTAAACATAGTAAATATGTCAATAGATTGATTTTGTATCAATCTATTGACATATTTACTATGTTTAGAATTTTGCATGTGTTTAGATTTGTTACCAATAAGGAACGCGTAGCAGTTGTTTTTGAGCGGTCAATGAAAATAAAAGTAGTGCAAATAATGGAACGACTATAGTTAACCAGACTATAGTTAAAAGAACTTGGCATTTTTGCCCAAATTCTTTCGACTATGTAGTTGTTAATGGACTATGAAATCTGAGAATGTAGTGCAGTTAATGGAGCGATAAATTATATCAAAACAATAATTACACAATTAAACCTGACACTCAGTGCGTGGTTTCTGGTTACACATGATCCCAATAATATAGTGTAGAATACAACGGTAAGATAATATTAAAGAAGGCAAGAGTGTATTAATAATTCTGTGATTGCCAAACCAGGCGGCAAGATGGTAGGGCCCGTAATTATCATGAAGATAATCCATTGATGAAAATTTTCGATATAAAACCATAAATATAGTGATATATTGCTTTTATTTAAAGTTATTATGACACGCGCTTCTTGTAAAACTACAAATGACGAAATATTATGCTAATTTCAACAAGCATAGATGAATCAATTTTCATTAATCATATCTCCTACTAATTATGGGCAGTAACAAATTAAGATTCCAAAATATTTTCTAACAGTTAATTAACATTTCTAACGGTATGTCTTACGTATCTGTAAGGCATACTCAATCGATTGACACATTTGACGATTACAAGAACATTTTGAACAAGAACATTATATTGTTCGTATGTTGATTTACGATCGAGTCGTCAGATTAGGCAATAGAATGCACACGTGAGCGAGTTAAGGCGACTAACTTATTATAATTCATGTAAATCGGTCTTAAGTAGCTATTTGGTCCACTTGTACTGAATTGATTAATAAAGATGTTGGTCTAAATTAATTTTACGAAATAATATGTATTTTTATTGCACGCGTCTTGGAAAATTTAATACAGCCATTCATTAACATTTTGTCTCAAGACCAGAATCAAAATTGTTCCGAACCAAATAGGACATAACATAATTCCCTGCGGCACTCCACCACTAAATCCTTGATCCTCTACCCACATACTTCAGTCAAGCTACTACAACATAGCTAATAAACTTCAAATCTATCGTACACTTTCATCTTTAGCATAACTTTAGGCACGCACATAATATTATTGATAGTTATGACGCTTTACGCTGTATCAAAACCATTCATTAGCTTTATTACCTTCCAACGCGTGGGCTTGAAGACATCGGGCACAATACGACCTGTTATTTATTAATATTGTTTAAGTTTAATTGTTAATCATAGTGTTTAATGCTGCTTATGTGCCGTTATGGTCTTAAGGCGTGCTAAGTGGAGGAGGAGTTAGAGAGTCTGTTTTGAAACATTTTTTTTAAATCTCCAGTTGAATCTTTGAAATTCCTGACAAATAATATCAGGTTTATATATATTATTGATGATCAGCATTGTTGTTGCAGCACGAATAATCTTAAAAAAAAATATTATTTAATTCCGAGATTTATAAGATACCATGATTGTTTTACTTAAAACCAAAGATTTTCTTAAATGGTGTCTGTGAGCGTCCTAATGACCCAAATATTCTGCCAAACAAAATTATTAAGGAAGAAATTTATTTGACAATAACGCTCTAACCTCAGCATGTAACCACATAACCAGTACATAAGGTTTTATCACCTAACGCAGTAGCGACTCTAAAACAAGTCATTTCCATCGCTTTTTATTAAATCGTAAACACTTTTGATGGGCATTTTACTTTTTTCAATAAAGTGTTTATTGGCTTTCCACTTTATTACAATTGTAACGTTAGATTTTGAGTATATTGTATCGGTTGATAGTGGTTTAACGATGGCGGGACTTCATTCGATAGTTTGGTCTTTATGGAACAGAGTTGATGAAACGTTTAAGTTTACGTGGATGATGCAATTGTTTCCACTAGAATTTAAAAGTAATGAGATTTTATAGTTTTTAATTTTTGTTGTCACTGTCATGTTATTATACAAGTCACCTTTCGATACCTGAAACTAACAATAAGAGGTACATCCAAGCGTTCTACCTTAGAGCTAGACTCTAGCACTATTCTATCTACTATCTGGAATATCAATTTGAAACAGACGGATATTTAAAAAAAATCTGTATTCATTTATAAGATAAGGGTTAGATTACCGACCTTAAATAAATATTTAATCTCGCATGCAATGCAACCTTAATTTGAGAGGGGCTAAGTAATCATAACAGCCCAACGGGTCGATCGATCAGGGTAAGCTAACCTTGCCGCGGTCGCTCCGAGGATAGATGACCACCTTTACATACCGAGCCCCCCGTGCATCGGAAAGTACACATTAAACAGTTAGTATCGGCTGTCATTTTTTTATCTTTTACAGTTGTTACAGGTCGTTAGAAGCCCGAAAGTCTCACAACCAATCTTACCAAGAGGTATTATATTACCCAGTAACTGGGTGGTGAAGGTCAGATAGGCAGTCGCTTCTTGTAAAATACCGGTATTCAGGGCATCCCGTTAGATTTGAAGCCGACCATAACATAGTTGGAAAAAACGTAGATAATGCGTGCAACCGTAAATTGAAATTGGAAAAACATTGACTGCTTTGTCTCCCCATACTGAAGCAATAAACTCACCAATAACTTGAACTCAATTACAAAATTTACTGTTCGCAATGTTCTCATCACGAAATTCATTAGTAATAAACTGTGTATTACGCATAATCAATGGCAGGGTACCTCCACCAGTGTGTAGTGACTCATTCTGAATGTCGTGAATACGGGGGAATTTTGATGGGTAACCGTTTAATGAATGAGTGGAGACGATTAGGTTGAATTTTATTGAGTTTTTGATCGACACTTTACATGGAAGGTTTTGGGTGTCGTGTGTCATAGTGGGTAGTAGAAACTGTTGTTGAATGTTTGGGATGATTGTTATAGTTTTTGGTGTTGAATTTGAATGGTGGCGTTGTTGCAGTATATCAAAACAAATCTCTTCTTCTTCAACAATATAGTCTTTCTTATTTTTACTTATTTTATTTTATAATTCGAGCTCGTCCTTATCACTTAGCATAAGCATAACCAGTCCATAATGTTACCACTGCTGGGACACAGGCCTCCTCTCTTCTTGTCAATTACTTGACTGAAATCCTTACTTTCTCATAGTGACTGTATTCTTTTAGTTTTGCTTTGGATCACAAGTCTCACCCTCATGTAATATTATTAGTAAAACACACCTTCCAATTCATAAGAAAAGGAACGGACTTTCTTTTGTTGTCTCCTTGAGCCCTTATAGTTGTAATATAATTTTGGTTTCGTTTTCCATTGATCCTTTTATCAGGGTATATTACAGGTTGCTTAAATATAAACAAAGTTAAGATTTGCAATTACCAATCAGTATCGATTGTAAGTGTAACTTCATCATATGACATGCCTTGAGCCCCTAGTTGTTTTTTATAATTAGGTGGACTGTGCTGTACTGATCCAGAACAATTGTCAAAATTAAATCTAGTTTATTAAATGACAGAATTAGACACTGGCATTCCTACTTTAACGGCTGTTATATCATTTCAATTGGCTGGATCACTTCTTGGTTTTATTTGCTATTAACTGAGCTGGTTTATGGTACAGCAGCTGCAATGGTTTATGATTCTTTTGTCTAGAATAAATTAGATCTGAGTTTATTATTGATTAGATTAGAGATTGAGATTAGGATTAGTCTTGTTCTTAAATTGTTTTTAAATAGCGGTTTTCGATCGTTCGAATTCTAGGGTTATTTTAATTTAAACTCTTTGTCATCATTAAGTTAAGCTCCTTAATGACCGATTCCTATAATTTGCGCCTTTATTATTAATTACCAATAATAGTAAAGACCTCATACCTTTGCAAAGTAGATCCTCTCATATGGATTCTGGCTATCACAGGTAAAATTAGCTTACAAATCCATTTATATGCTCAGTTTGGCAATAAAAAATAAACAAAACGATTCGTTTTTGTTTATAGGAGGGCATAAGTAGGTATTCGTACGTGCATCCTTTTCAAGTTTTATTTACGTGTAGTTTTTAGCACAAATTTTTATATTAGTAAGGATAAAATTATTATCATCATTTGTAATTTTTCATCTGAAATAATTGTGATTTCAGTCGAATTCAATGAAAAGCTAGTACTTTTTTAAACGTTTTTCCGACAGTTTACCGTCCATCTGTTATTAAGTTAATAACTGGATGATGAACTCCACCGGGACATAAGTTGCCTTGGGTAACCTGAAAGTCTTTAAACAGACTCCGGACCAAAGAACTATTTATATTCTCTTTTCTCCGGACCCAGGTTGGCCGAAGCAAGGAAAACCTGTTCAGGTGGAGATTCATAGACGACTCCGCCTTGTAGTTTAAATGTGGTGCTGTTCCACAAACTATGGGTCACTTAATATCATGTCCTGCGTGTCCTGTCAGCTGCACGTTACAGGAACTGATGTGGACGCTAGTGATGGCGCCAAACACGTAGCTGAATTCTGGGTCAATAGAGGCCTAGTCCATTTAGATTGCCATCGACAGGCTAAGAAGAAGATTCTAGTAACTTTGAAAGATAAACTTATTTAAGCACTTCTCTTGATCCGACTATTAAAATGTGCCACTACGTCTTTATCAAAAGATAAACAGCAGGAATGACAAAATAAAAACAATTTTACTGAACAAAACAACATCAATCACCTCACTTTTTACTGAACCTTTAAAATAACACCTACATACAGATATCTTCTAACGCAACATTTATTTATTACCCAAACGTGTCTACACGCGTTAACCAATTTAACACCACACTTGAACCAAAGGAAAATGGCTCTTCAACCGATGTGAATAAGATTGGAGAAGAATGCAAAGAATTTTGGGGAACGCGTGACGTTTCGACACCGGACGCAAGTCAACAATTGCCTTCCTGTTGTGATAACGGTATCCAGGCTAATTACCGGTAAAATGTTACAGTTAACAGATTTTTTGTTGTAATTGCTGTCAAATTCCGTACTAAATAGGTACATTTTCATATGGAAAGTTAGTTTGTTCATAATTGTCACTTTAACAATTAATGACAATCACTAAGTTATGATTATTTGATATTCGTGATTTAATTTGACATTTAAATAATTTATGACGATTCGTCATTAGTAAATTGAATTTGATGTAATAAAAATTAATCACAATTTGACATTATAATTATTAATGACTATATTTGACGTTAGCTAATGTGACATTGTAATTAAAAAACATAAATTTATGAAATTATTAGTTTCAAGTTGACATGTCATAGTCAACGTACTCTATCGTTTGTCAAACTGAAATACGTTGACATGAGTTCGTTTATACAATAATTTTATTAACAGACTTGCGTGTTAATGATTGCATTTGGTTTATGGCTGTTTACATTTTTTATTACAAAATATTTTCATATTACAGAGTCTTTATGACCTTTTTATTTACTGGGTTTTGAATTTATGGTCGAGGGAAATTAATGTGTATTTGTTAGTATTTAAGTACCTACTTAAGAAAAAAAATGGAAGTAGTAATTGAAAATGACCCATATTTCAAAATATATAAATAATTTAAATTTGTATTGCACGCAATACTTTGTCTCTCTGTCTTCTTAGAACACCACCAAGATATAAAACCTAAACTATTGCACAGATTAAATAGTTGACGAAATCACAAAGTAGTTTCAGCTATCTACGCCATTACTTTAGTTCAAGAAGAGGTCTTGATACCAAAAGGAATACTAGGTACAGGTCATCATCATCTGCCTAGCCTTTTCCTAACTATGTTGGGGTCGGCTTCCAGTCTAACCGGATGCAGCTGAATACAAGTATTTTACATGGAGCGACTGCCTATCTGACCTCCACAACCCAGTTACTAGGTAAGACTGGTTGTCAGTCGTTCGGGCTCCGTAACGACTGTCAAAGATCCACGAACGACAGCCGGGACCAACGGCTTAACGTGCTTTCCGAGGCACGGAGGGGTCACGGTATGTGAAGATGGTCACCCATCCACAGATCAACCGCGGCAAGCATAGCTTAACCTGATCGATCGACTTGTGCGGCTGTTATTATTTATTCACGGGCCCCTCACTAATACTACTAGGTACATACCATCCAAAAAACGTATAGTATAATCAGCCTAAATGTTCCCACTGCTGGGACTCGGGCCTCCTTTCTTCGAGAGGGATTGGATTCATCTGCCACGCGTGCCCAGTGCGGGTTGGTAGATGTCACATGTCTTCGAACTTTTGGTCCTAGAGGACATGCCGGTTTCCTCACGATGTTTTTCTTCACCGTTTTGAGAGCAATTAGCGTTTTGATGTGTATGGCCACCGCATGTGAATCAGTATAGTCGAACATGCAGTCGATTCTAATCTCAATCTCGATTTCGTTCAAGAGTGCCAATTTTCTGAAGATTGGAATTGAAACCGGATCGGATTAGAATACGATCGAAATTGGGATTGATTTCAAGAGTAAGCCTACAGTTATGTTCATCGGTAATCTTCGTGTTTCCGAATGAGCACAAACGTCGCGCCACAGAGTAACCAAAAAGTTGTTTGGAACTATAACTAGAGTTGTTAATCTATAATTTTGAAAACATGGTAAAAATCGGCAAGTACTCCCAAGGTTGTAACAGTACTAATAGGTTATCATCTCATTCATCTCGTTCATATTTCCGAAGATAGACGTTGATTCCCGAAGCGCATACTTTTTTGTGGGAAGCTGTACTGTAGATTTTCAGAATGGAAAATTAAAGGCTTTAGAACCGCAAGCACAGTTACTGACTATGAAACAGTTTACAACCTCATTTCTTCAGGCTTAAGATTCTAACGAAGGATTAACTATCATACTTCTTTACTTACGTACCTTGAAAAGCTCAAGTAAGACGTTCAATGTGACCATATTAGTACTGAATGCAAAGCCAGTGACTTAGCGAGTTTTCATTCAAAACTGCTTGTTTGTCCACCATTTCGCAAGTTAGTGAGAAAAATTCTTTGCGAGTTCCCCTGTAACATGAAATTTCAGCTTTAAGTTGGGAGAAATAGAGTATAAAATTGATTGATTGGTGGTTGTTGGAGCTTAAACTGGTATCTATTGAGAGGTTAATAGGCAAATACATAAGTTGTGTAAATGTCCGACACATTTAATGCGCAGTCGTAATGTTGGGTGTAAGTTGTGGATTGAAATTATGAGTAATTTTTATGATATAGGAACAGTATATTTATCATGAATAATGGGTATACAAATAAATTTATTTCTATGGTAATTTACTGGTGTAATTATCATTATCATCATCAGGGGGGTGGGGCTGGGGGTTGCCATAATCGCCACGCTTGGCAGGCGGGTTGGCGATCGCAGTATAGTATGGTGGTGGAATGCATAGAGAACGCTGCTGCCCTTTCTCCGGTATGACCCTTAGTCGCCCTTTACGACACCCACGGGAAGTATGGGGTGGTGCTATTCTTTAAGTCCGGCACCACACAGACATTATATTATTGTGTAAAACTGATGTTGAAATTTAACTTTTTTGAAAAATGGCATAAACATTAATCCCAAGAAGGCAAAGTAACATATTAGATTATTTTTCTTGAATAATCATGTTACTAGGACATCGACATGCAACATTTTAACTAGATTCAGTACCTACATAATTCTGAAACCCTCCTACTAAAAAAAAAAATGCTGTTCAGTACATTTTGGCCGCGTGACTATTGCACTTTTCTACGAAACAGCTGGTTTAAGAGTAACCTAGATAAAGTGGATAAGACAGAGATTAAAACAGAAGACGAACTAGCAGTGGATCGAGGAGGGGGTGGAGGGGGGTTCAGGGGATCAGACCGAAATAAATCGTTTAGAATCATGTACAGTTCTACGGTAGTCTTCTTCATCTAGAATCATGTGGTCAATTCATGGTTACAGTTTACGTGTTAATGTCCCTGCCAACCTGTAAACAGGTATATATATTTCAGTATATATTATATACAGTATATATTATCGAACATTAATTAAGGCTACCGTGGCGCTGTAGTGCCTCCGGTATGTTTGCAAAAGCCCACACGGACGGCTTCAAGGCTATAACTCGCAAAAAATCGGCTTCGTTGCTGCAGCGTCTGCGGGGTGCTAAGAATGGCATTCTGAAAGTCATTGCTGCTCGATTTGACTGCCCCATTCAAAAACACTGGGTAAGGGTAGTCAATGGTTTTATATAGTAGGCTACAGATATATTCTAACACGAAGATAAATACGAACAATACTAACATAATTAGGTATAAGCTAATATTGTTGCTAATATACTAACAAAATATGGATTACAATTATCTGAAATAAATTATTCTATTCTATTCTATTAACATTGTAAATCTTTAGTACATTTTGACCGCGTGACTATTGCACTTTTCTATGAAACAGCTGGTTTGAGAGTAACCTAGATAAAGTGGATAAGTCAGAGATTAAAACAGAAGACGACTAGCAGTGGATCGAGGGGGTGGGGTTCAGGGCATCAGACCGGAATAAATCGTTTAGAATCATGTACAGTTCTACGCTAGTCTTCTTCGTCTAGTATCATGTGGTGAATTCATGGTTACAGTTTGTCCCTGCCAACATATATATACAGTATACATATATCATCGAACATTAACTTTGTAAATCTTTTCCAAATTTCCTATGTTACAAGTAGGTAGTTTTTTAAGCGTCCATCAGCACTTTAACCATCTATTATATACTATTGTATAAACCACTATGCTCACTAATTATAAGCACATGATTCGATCACTAATTTAGTGACGGGAAACCACAATGTGTGTATTTTCAAGCACCCACTCAAAACAATTACTACATTCTAACAACTTGTTTACTTTTAACAGATTTTCCAGGTATTTAACAAGCACTTATCAATGAAGTACTGAAACCCATGTAAACTATGTAGGTACTACAAATCATCAAAGCGTTCTGTGAATATTTCCACCTCAGTCTTCAGTTTCGTATTGTGAATGACACAAAGGGCTAGCAGGAAGCTAGGTATACAGTTAGTAAAAGTTCTAGGAATTCCTATGATCTTTAGGCTATAGGCTCAGCTATATGCAAAGAGATTTGCTAAGCCATTTTGTATCAAAATGAACGGTTTTCCTTACTGCGTTCGTAGAAGAACGTTGGCAATTGAAATAAGTTTCGGTGCGTAAGAGATTTTGATTTTACAGTGCGGTTTGCGTTACAAAACGTAGATGCACCTTTTACTACAGTAAAAGGTAGATGCACCTTTTACTACAGTAAAAGGTAGATGCACCTTTTACTACAGTAAAAGGTGCATCTACGTTTTGTTATTTTTTGGTGTTACGTTGCGCTAAAATTAAAAATATTTTTTGGCGATAAAAAAATAGTTGTTAACAAAAAAAGAGGTTGCTAGTACATAGTATAGTTTTCAAAGGCACACTTTTAAAATTAAATCTTCTTGTACTGTTTGCCTTTTCATGAATAATAATGATCATGCAAGAAAATAATACCGGTGAAATTGCTTTTGCTCATTTTAGGTTACCTTTGTATTTTTATTTATAACTCAACTAAGTCGAACAAGATACCCTAAAATCAGGTGTCTCATTAACCAACTCACATACAAATCACCATTTAAATATTTTCTAAAAATCTTCTTGTACCGTTTGCCTTTTTAACCCCCGACGCAAAAACGACGGGGTGTTATAAGTTTGACGTGTCTGTGTGTGTGTGTGTGTGTGTGTGTCTGTCTGTGGCATCGTAGCTCCCGAACGGATGAACCGATTTTGATTTTGTTTTTTTTGTTTGAAAGGTGAATTAGTCGGGAGTGTTCTTAGCTAAGTTTGATGAAAATCGGTCCAAGATGGCCGCCGCCACAAAATGGCGGAATACATATTTTTTCACAAATCCCTTAATATGGGTATCAAATGATAGGGCTTGAATAGTAGAATACTATACACTATGATACATTTTAAATCCAAGATGGCCGCCACCACAAAGTGGCGATTTACATTTTTTTTTCACAACCCCCTCAATATGGGTATCAAATGAAAGGGCTTGACTAGTACAATACTATACGCTATTACAAATTTCAAATCCAAGATGGCCGTCACCACAAAATGGCGAATTATATTCTTTTTTCACAACTCCTTCAATATAGGTATCAAATGCAAGGGCTTGACAAATAGAATAATGTAAACTATATTGAAAGGGAATGAGGAATATTAACTAACGAAATGAAAACTAAAAGTTTCAAAATATTTTTTTGTCTGATCAATGCTCTAGAATGATGAGGAAAGTGGAGTGATGACTGGTACCTACGACCACTGAGTTTGACTATTTTTATTACGAATGGAACAATCCCACTTAAAAAGCGTAGGTATTTCTACATCAGATAGTGTCGCAGTCCCATTTTATAAACTAGATCTGAAATACCTAAGATATCTAACGCTATGAAATACTTGTACGAAAGTTGAATAACTAAAGGAAGAACTAGGAAAAGGATATAATAAAACAAAAAAATCTGTTTAGTCTTAAAAATTATTCTTCGACTATAAATAAATAATTATTTTTTGACGGATAAAAAACCTGATTAAACACCAAATTACCTGAATCTTAAAACGCAAGAAAATAAAAGAAATGAAATACAAATATTAAGGACTTCCCTACAAAAAGCATGAAATAAAAAATTAAATTAAAAAATTTAAAAAACCCCCGACACAAAAAAATAATAAAATTAAATGTAAGTAATTAGAAAAGGATCAAATAATTTAAAAACCCCCAACTTAAAGAATCTAGGTAACGAGACTATAACAGATAAATTCATATGGAAGTCGGGGGACCGTTCTGTGGAACACCTTCTATGCTAAGAGGTCCCCGACTGCCATATGAATTTATCTGTTTTAGTCTCGTTACCTAGATTCTTTAAGTTGGGGGTTTTTAAATTATTTGATCCTTTTCTAATTACTTACATTTAATTTTATTATTTTTTTGTGTCGGGGTTTTTTAAATTTTTAAATTTAATTTTTTTCATGAATAATAATGATCATACAAGAATATAATACCGGTGGAATTGCACTTAACCCACTTGCGTTTTAGGTCACCTTTGTATTTTAGTTTTAAACTCGGTCATGTCCACTACCAAACTACTAAATTGGGATGAGGGCAGAAGAATCATGATAACCACAAAAAAAACCAGGTAAATCTCGTTTACCTACCAGTTAACCTTTGGAATATTTTTGAAAACCTCCCTCAAATCTAATCGGTTATAAATACCCTCTTTTCATACTTTCGAAAGTGTCGTACTGTAACTAATGCCTATTACGATTGAGACAGTAAGCCCCTTCGCACATGGCGTCGTATCGTAAGAGTATCGTAGAACGCGCGTAGTACGAGAGCAATACGAGCAGGAACATGTTCAAACAAGTCCGCACACGAGGCGGTGCTGCAGCGTATCGTATGAGGTGTTCATTGTCATTACGATAGTCGTAGCGTACTGGCGTAAAAAGTAAGACAGTTCACGTGCAACAACAAACAATCTTTTCTTGTAATTATTTGCGATGTATGGATGGATCCAATGAGCACGTCGCTTTCTACTTCTAACGAAATCAAATAACAAGAAATCCTCTTCGTCTGAAGAGAAGGTAAGGTCATCAATAAATTCCCCAAACACATCTGGTACGCTTAACGCCATGATTTCAACTGAGATATTACAAAACGATACGTCTACGCGACGATTCGTTTGTAGAACACTCCGCGTCTCGTGCGCGTAGCGTAATTACGATACGCGCACGAGACAACTACGCCTACGACCCATGTGCGAAAAGCCTTATTAGGCTTTTCGCACATGGGTCGTAGGCGTAGTCGTCGAGACGCGGAGTGTTCTACATACGAATCGTCGCGTAGACGTATCGTTTTGTAATATCTCAGTTGAAATCATGGCGTCAAGCGTACCAGATGTGTTTGGGGAATTTATTGATGACCTTACCTTCTCTTCAAACGAAGAGGATTTCTTGTTATTTGATTTCGTTAGAAGTAGAAAGCGACGTGCTCATTGGATCCATCCATACATCGCAAATAATTACAAGAAAAGATTGTTTGTTGCTGCACGTGAACTGTCCGTTTTACGCCAGTACGCTACGACTATCGTAATGACAATGAACACCTAATACGATACGCTGCAACACCGCCTCGTGTGCGGGCTTGTTTGAAAATGTTCCTGCTCGTATTGCTCTCGTACTTCGCGCGTTCTACGATACGCTTACGATACGACGCCATGTGCGAAGGGGCTAAGGCCTTTCGCACATGGGTCGTAGGCGTAGTTGTCTCGTGCGCGTATCGTAATTACGCTACGCGCACGAGACGCGGAGTGTTCTACAAACGAATCGTCGCGTACACGTATCGTTTTGTAATATCTCAGTTGAAATCATGGCGTCAAGCGTACCAGATGTGTTCGGGGAATTTATTGACGACCTTATCTTCTCTTCAGACGAAGAGGATTTCTTGTTATTTGATTTCGTTAGAAGTAGAAAGCGACGTGCTCATTGGATCCATCCATACATCGCAAATAATTACAAGAAAAGATTGTTTGTTGCTGCACGTGAACTGTCCGTTTTACGCCAGTACGCTACGACTATCGTAATGACAATGAACACCTCATACGATACGCTGCAACACCGCCTCGTGTGCGGACTTGTTTGAACATGTTCCTGCTCGTATTGCTCTCGTACTTCGCGCGTTCTACGATACGCTTACGATACGACGCCATGTGCGAAGGGGCAAACTCTATTAAGACGAGGTGAAGCGTGAAATCGGCCCTACCTGCCAAGTGCTGATTGTTACAGCAAAGTGCATATTATACCGGTAAGTTGGTAGTGGAAATTATGTGAGTGGGACTTTACCGAAGACGTTTTGGTTTGTCGGGTTCTTGGATATTATAATAAAGATATATTTATAGCCTAACTGTGTACATCACTTATTATTTGAATCGTGTTTTCTTTTTACTAATAGAGGATGAAGAATGGATCAATGGCTTAGGGCAAAAACTAAAGTATCTTTAGGGTTCTTCAAAAGCCAGGGGGCCTAAAAAGGCCACTTTGGCAGAATCATAAAAGGATAACATTATGAATCATAATAATTATGGCGAAGACAGTCCGTGTTTTTCACTACGTAGGTATAATTAAAGACATTGGTATTGGTTTTGGATTGGATTGATTGATATTTTAGCACAGACAAAAAAAATAACTTAAAAATCCTTCACCAATGGGCTTTGATACGATTAACTTAACAGTTAACTGTCCATTATGATTCATAATATTATCCTTTTATGATTCTGCCAAAGTGGCCTTTTTAGGCCGCTAAGAAGGCCACTTTGGCAGAATGGCTTGCTGGGATTAAATTATCTGGTTGGTAAATAGTGTCAAATAATAAACATTGTAAAATAGTCTTCTGTTGTTTATTGTGAAGTATTTTGAGTACTTATACATATTTTTTTTTGTTTCTATAGGATTCCTTTCCTCATCTATTACATATTTTAAGACACAGTCAATTTCCGTGTTTGTCTGTGTGACCACGTTGTTCTTTTAAACTACGCAACGAATTTTGATGCAGTTTTTACCATCATTTAGAGAATTTATTCCTGAAGTTATGTGTGTACAATATAATAAATAACATTAGACTTACTTAAAATAAAGAAATCTCGAGGTTTTGTCAAAACCGCACGAAGTTGCTAGTACACATATATACCACTGAATTATAAAAATGCAGTCAAGTTGAGTTGAACAGACTGCAGTCTCCATGTGCCAATAATGGAATTCCATTTGATATAGGGTTAGACTAGGTGCAAATTTAATTCTTACTCTATGCTTTATTTTTCTTAGTGTATTTGCTACCTACGTTACTATTCACACAATCTAGAAAGCTTCAAGTAAGTACTTTGCTATAGTAGGTAAACATTCTGCTATCACACAGAATGTGGCAATCAAATCCATTCACTATGTAAACTTAACAATTTAAAATATCGTTCCCATTGACATGTTAAAAGTGCTATCAAATAAACACGGATAAGTGTGCAAGCGCAGCGATTTATGATAATTCCTGTGTTGTCGATTACTTCAAGTGGCTGTTTACGTCAAGAAGTGTCGGTTACATTACAAGTCACAAGTTGGATGGAACTTGCCTATTTGTGGGTGAGGAAAATGGTGCTTGTGGGTTTTCGAATTTCGATGCGATGACTTTTGGTTTTTGTTTCGCATTTCATTTGTTTTCAGTTTGAAAAAGTTTTGCAACATTTTCCTCTTTGCTTCAATGCTCCGATACAATTTTTTGCCAGTATTTTTATGGAAATAAGGTTTACAATTAGATTCCCTTACCTATTGCGCTGACCCATATACCTTCCTACGTAGATAAAAATAAGGGCAACCGGATGATAAATGATAAATAAATGATAAATGATTTTATTTTGTAAGTAGGTTTGTACAAACACTTTTACACGTCAATCATGTTTTTTTAAAAACTAGATGAAGTCGGCGTTTCCTATCTGACTTCTCTGAGAAGAAAGGCCGAAACAATGATGGATGATGATAACAATTGATTTTACTAAATTATTAGTTAGAAAAAAACCTTCACAATTTTTACTAACATACTATTGGCGCGTTTTCACGTCATGCTCCCCAGCCACCCCATGATCTATTTTCGTGTTTATAAATTCATAAAACAATTGTACGCAATATGTACCGAATTAGTACATACTTAAAAAAATAAGTACCTTAACAGGTTAACAGGTACAGGCAACTGAATTATGGGTTGCTGTAGAGCATCTCTCCAGCAACCCATGACCGATTTTGCTATTTTTAAATTCATACAACAATTGTACGCAATATGTACCGAATTAGTACATACTTAAAAAGGTAAGTACCTTAACAGATTAACAGGTACAGGCAGCTGAATTATGGGTTGCTGTAAAGCATCTCCCCAGCAACCCCAAATAAAATTTGAACAAATTTTACGTAGACACTTACTTGTTGGGCAAATAAGTGGCTGATAAAAATTGTACTCTTACGTTTACCACTGATTGTGCTAGCTATGGCTACTTAGAACCTTTATTTTAAATCACGATTGTAAGCGCCTGAGAAAAATAAATAGCAAAGAGTCAATTTCAAGTGTATTTCAAGCTCCTTCCTTAACATAAAATTGGTAGGTGTTGTGTAGTAAATAAATTAAAAAAGTAGATAAACGGAGGGGGTTAGTGTCTATACACTAACCCCTTCCGTTTATCTACTCATGTGCCCTTACTAATAAACGTATTATATGAGATGAACATTTGAATAAGTTACACACCGATTTCTCTCTTTCAGTCGTCAGCAATTTGACTTTCGAAAGAAGACAAAGCGTTGTTTAACTATAAAGACGCTATACAACGTTTATTAGTAAGGCTCAATTTACACCGCCGCGGAACGGAATGGAAGCGATTTTTTTTGTACAAAGGATTATAAACTTTATGTCAATAGTGTAACGCACAAATTAGATACACCCATACATACCACAGGTAGCGCATCTTCTGGAGAATTATCGCGCATTCTCGGGAATTCATTTATGCGAACATAAATGAAGGGAACAGCTGATATTTATTATCGCGATTTCAGGTTTGTTCCCAGAGTAAAAGTTGTTCATATGTATAATACGTTTATTAGTAAGGGGGTTTTGTGTCTATAATATTTTATTTACTACACAACACCTACCAATTTTATGTTAAGGAAGGAGCTTGAAATACACTTGAAATTGACTCTTTGCTATTTATTTTTCTCAGGCGCTTACAATCGTGATTTAAAATAAAGGTTCTAAGTAGCCATAGCTAGCACAACCAGTGGTAAACGTAAGAGTACAATTTTTATCAGCCACTTATTTGCCCAATAAGTAAGTGTCTACGTAAAATTTGTTCAAATTTTATTTGGGGTTGCTGGGGAGATGCTTTACAGCAACCCATAATTCAGTTGCCTGTACCTGTTAATCTGTTAAGGTACTTACCTTTTTAAGTATGTACTAATTCGGTACATATTGCGTACAATTGTTGTATGAATTTAAAAACAGCAAAATCGGTCATGGGTTGCTGGAGAGATGCTCTACAGCAACCCATAATTCAGTTGCCTGTACCTGTTAACCTGTTAAGGTACTTATTTTTTTAAGTATGTACTAATTCGGTACATATTGCGTACAATTGTTTTATGAATTTATAAACACGAAAATAGATCATGGGGTGGCTGGGGAGCATGACGTGCGTTTTCTTAAAAATCAGAGCCCTCGTTTTTGTTTTGCCGTTGTTGGGTTAAAACTGGGATTGTAATTAGATACATTTTTTGGGGTTCCAAATACCTAATTTTTAGTTCGCTTGTTCCCTTTTTCACTGACTTAAAAAAAGCACGATTACTAGGACTGGGGTTACATTAACACGTAGGGACAAAACTGACGACCAATTGTCCATGCCAGTCGAGCTTTCTTCCATTGAACTATCGCTCCACATTCGACAACGTCCATTCTTCGGCAACTGATAAGCTCTCTTTACACGACCGTACTATCAATATTTGCTCTCAAAGATTTTTGAGTAATTGCCTTACCTTAAATAGTTAGCGGCGTGTGTGAACACACCATTACCTCTAACTTAGCGGTATATGTTCAGAAACTTGTATTTTACTTTAACTTATTTTAAACATACCGCTAATACAGTTTTATGGTGTTCAATATTTAATGTTTTGAATATTGTTTGGGAAAAGTATGGTTGCGTGGAAATGGAGTGTACGTATTTTGTTAGGCATAGTTGATTAGATATTGTATAGTTAAGTCGCTAACCCTTTCTGTATATAGAATGCCGGTGTAGTGTTAATTGCATCACATCCAAGTCCTAACCCAGGGTTTTGCCTCTCATCTGCCACCATTCCTAGTGACTGACAGTTGACATTAGTGACATTTATACCTGGGGGTCTAAAAAGGCCACTTTGGCAGAGTCATAAAAGGATAACATTATGAATCATAATATGGCAAAGACAGTCCGTGTTTTTCTTTTTTCGCTGCACTACGTAGGTATAATCAAAGAGATTTGGATTGGATTGATTGGTATTTTAGCACAGACAAAAAAAAAATGAAAAATCCTTCACCAATGGGATTTGATACGATTAATTTAACTGACCATTATGATTATGATTCATAATGTTATCCTTTGCCCCCTTGATCACTTGTGTGTGTGAAAAAGTGTTTACATATCTATTAAGTACACACTCACTACAGCCGGCGTGAACTAATTTATCAAGCCTGGATTTGGGGAAGCTTGTCAACCGTAAATGATTATTCATAACTTAGACATTTGACCTATGTCCCTCAAAATAGGCTGTCTGCTGGAAGCTTCGCTGCGATAGAGCACTGTAGTTTGTCACTTGTCAAAGACGTTATTTAAAACCGAGATAAAAACAAGATAATACACTTAGCGCCATCTCGCGGCAAAGTTTTCAGCAAGGAAGTCCATTGACAGCGAATGGAACTACACTTAGCGCCATCTACGCGGAATTAATTTGACAGTATTCTTTTCCATTCGTTGTGGAAATATTGCTCCACTAGGTTCTGTATTTACAAAGGCAGCATTAAGAAAAATAAACCCAAAAACCAAGCTGGGGACATATTATTATGAATGAGCACTACTGCACGTGTGACTGAGTAGGTACGTGACCGTGTACTCAGAGGGCCGAGCCAAAGTGACATTCTATCAGCGATAGCGATGATGCAAAAGTCAAAAATTTATGGGACTGACACAAGCTACCGAAAAACTTATGTCAATCCTGACGAAAATAGAACGATACGAAACGCTTTAAAATCGATTGTCACTTGTCTAGGTCCTCAGGTCAGAATAAAATTCTAAAAGGTATCGAGCCATGGTTTTCAATCGTCTTGCCTTAATGATTTCCATATTGATAATGATAAATGATTTTATTTCTGTAAGTTGGTTTGTAAAAGAATTATTTAAAAAAATAAAAAACCCGACTGCAGTAAAAAACTTAAGTTAAAAAACAAAACTGAAAAGCTAAAAACAAGCCCATTTTAAATTAAATAAAAGTTGGAAGCAGGCGGGACCCATTTGAATGTGAAAATATAATAAAAATGGTATGGGTCCCGCCTGCTTCCAACTTTTATTTAATTTAAAATGGGCTTGTTTTTAGCTTTTCAGTTTTTTTTTTAACTTAAGTTTTTTACTGCAGTCGGGTTTTTTATTTTTTTAAATAACTTTTTTTATTTCCAGCTTTTTAGTTTACAAATGTGAAAGATTTCGCAGACGATTTAGTTCTAAGTAGGTGTTTTTACAATTTGTCACTTCGAATTGCTTTTAAGTATATATGTTGTATATATTTTTGTAATCACCTTGTAAAACCCTTTATTTTGATACCCCACTCGAAAGGTTTTGAAAAAAAAAATAAAAAAAATATTTAATATGGCGTCCAGTAGTCGCCATATTGAATTTTCACTAACCTCATGTCTTTAGTGACACTCGCCGGACTAAGAGGAATCGATTAACGTGTGAATCATAAAAATCGGCCCAGGCGTTTGGTCTGTATAGTGCTTCAAAGGAACATACAAACATACATACATAGGCTGATGAACACATTACCACTCCTTTGCGTCGCGCAGTCGGGTAAAAATGAGGTCGACGTTTCCTATCTGAATACTTTGAGAAGAAAGGCCGCAACAGACTCAGAGGTCTCTTTTAAAATCCAGACACTCTTGGTCAGATCATGTGAAGACCATGTAGATAAATTGATATCTGAAAAGTGTGAGTATATCTGCACAATCAGTGCACGCATTTGTCAGTAATCATTCAGCTCAACTCAGAACCTAAGGAGCTCAACAATTCGACGAACAATACCAAAGAAAGGAAAAAAAAAGGAAAGACAAACAAAGAGAAAAAAAAGAAATGAAAGGAAAGAAAAAAAAGAAAAAGGTTGACTGGTAGGAATATACATTTATCTATACATTTGATGTGCTTGAAGTGTTAAATAAATAAATAAATAATAAAGAAAGGACATTTGGGTAGGCCGCTTAATACGGTTTCTTTCAAAAACCATTCTTATATAAGAACAATTTCAGATATGTTAATGTAACCCTAATACACAGCACTTTAAATCCCTTTCCCACAAACTATTTGTATTAAAAACGACCGGAAGGCACTTCGAAATGGTAAAAGCGGAAATGGATCGGTTGCTTGTGAGTTGGTAACACTATTAGTCAGTGTTGCCCACCTTATAGGATGTTAGCACGCGATGCGTTGGTTTACTTAAATACTCTTTTGGTTAAAGAAAATTGTAATAAGTTTAAATCACTTTTACATTACGAATTTGTTTGTTTTAAAGGTTTTTGTGCTGCATTAGGAAATTGGGAGCCAATGACAATAAAAAAAAAATACTTTGCCTGTTCTAATTCGGAGTCAAAGTCTTTTTGATAATTACCCGACTGCGCGACGCAAAGGAGTGGTAATGTGTTCATCAGCCTATGTATGTATGTTTATATGTTCCTTTGAAGCACTATACAGACCTAACGCCTGGGCCGATTTTTATGATTCACACGTTAATCGATTTCTCTTAGTCCGGCGAGTGTCACTAAAGACATGACGTTAGTGAAAATTTAAAATGGCGACTACTGGACGCCATATTTTTTTTTTTTTTAATTTTTTTTTTCAAAACCTATCGAGTGGGGTATCAAAATAAAGGGTTTTAAAAGGTGATTACAAAAATATATACAACATATATATTTAAAAGCAATCCGAAGTGACAAATCGCAAAAAAACGCCTACCAAGAACTAAATCGTCTGCGAAATCTTTCAAATTTGTAAACTAAAAAGCTGGAAATAAAAAAGTTATTTAAAAAAATCAAAAAACCCGACTGCGGTAAAAAACTTAGGTAAGTTAAAAGAAACTGAAAAGCTAAAAACAAGCCCATTTTAAATTAAATAAAAGTTGGAAGCAGGCGGGACCCATTTGAATTTGAAAATACAATAAAAATGATGTGGGTCCCGCCTGCTTCCAACTTTTATTTAATTTAAAATGGGCTTGTTTTTAGCTTTTCAGTTTCTTTTAACTTACCTAAGTTTTTTACCGCAGTCGGGTTTTTTGATTTTTTTAAATAACTTTTTTTTTATCTCCATTAGTTTTCCTACAGCATTTGGCATTCGGAGTTTGAAATCACATAAAACATGAGGTGATACTTATAGGGTTCCAAGGAAATTGTCGGCTATCTGATACCGTGAATTCAGTATATGATTTCAGAACCCCTAACATAGACATTTTTCGTCTGCCGTGACTATCTGTCTTTGACAATGCTCAGCATTGAACATTATCAAATGGTGTGAAAGCTAATTCACGTAATAAATAAATTCAGTTGCAGTGCAGTTGCAGTTAAGGTGAATGGATAGTGGTAGACCGCGAAATTCAAATCATTAGAATCATTAATATATCTTTCTAAGTTAGATTTCTACCACCAACCACCAATCTCTTATGGAAAAGTGTTAATGGTTGAAATCTAATTTAGGAAGATGTATTAATGGTTCTAATGATTATAATTCTCCAAATATGTATTGTCGCGAATCATATTTTGATCAAGATACAACCTGCAAATTGCAAAAAACATAAGAAAATTTGAATTTCGCGGTCTCAACTCCCCATTCACCTTAAGTTTCGATCACAGCAACGCTTTTCGTATTCTCTACCGCTGCGCTGTCATATAGAATACGCTCACTGCAAGTTCGCGTCACGTGAGTGCATTCTACTGCTACGCGCAGTCAAAGAATACAAGAAATATACGAAATACTTATATATTAAAATTATATAAAGTATATTAGGTTTAACACTCAATCTTGAACATACCTACTACAACTGCACCGCAACTTGACCGATGCCTCATGAAATTACGAGAATATTTTTTAGGGTTACGTACCCAAGGGTAAAAACGGGACCCTATTACTAAGACTTCACTGTTCGTCTGTCTGTCTGTCTGTCTGTCCACTAGGCTGTATCTCATGAACCGTGATAGCTAGACAGTTGAAATTTTCACAATTGATGTATTTCTGTTGCCGCTATAACAACAAATACTAAAAATAGAATAAAATAAATATTTAAGGGGGCTCCCATACAACAAACGTGTTTTTTTCGGCGGTTTTGCCTTGTGGTACGGAACCCTTCGTGTGTCACCGTAAAAACTTACGTGAAGAGAGCTGTCAATAGTGTCAATCCCAAGCATCGTGGAATGACAGTTCACTTTAAGCTCACTTCACCTTAGTTTGCATAGTGAGATGTTTCACAGAATAGCCCTGCTGATGATGCTACACTGCTAGTCAACTTTGATTACGTGTGCAATCCAACTGAATTCCAACCTTTCCACGTAAATTCCCAGCATAATTACTACCAGTGCTTCGGTGTATCCACTTGACACAATTGCTGGGATTCGTCGGCTCCTGCAGCCAGAAATTGGGTGGCGTATGTTTGTTAATGTTGTTTTTTTCGCATTTTTTCTGAGCTTAATTTATTGAACGAATTAAATTTTATGAAATATTTGATTTAGGGATCCGTGGCTAAATAATAACAGCCGCACAAGTCGATCGATCAGGTTAAGCTACGCTTGCCGCGGTTGGTCTGTGGATGGGTGGCATCTTTGCAAACCGAGACCCCTCCATGCCTCGGAAAGCACGTTAAGCCGTTGGTTCCGGCTGTCGTTCGTGGATCTTTGACAGTCGTTACGGGTAGTCAGAAGACTTATATATTAAAATTATATAAAGTATATTAGGTTTAACACTCAATCTTGAACATACCTACTACAACTGCACCGCAACTTGACCGATGCCTCATGAAATTACGAGAATATTTTTTAGGGTTACGTACCCAAGGGTAAAAACGGGACCCTATTACTAAGACTTCACTGTTCGTCTGTCTGTCTGTCTGTCTGTCCACTAGGCTGTATCTCATGAACCGTGATAGCTAGACAGTTGAAATTTTCACAATTGATGTATTTCTGTTGCCGCTATAACAACAAATACTAAAAATAGAATAAAATAAATATTTAAGGGGGCTCCCATACAACAAACGTGTTTTTTTCGGCGGTTTTGCCTTGTGGTACGGAACCCTTCGTGTGTCACCGTAAAAACTTACGTGAAGAGAGCTGTCAATAGTGTCAATCCCAAGCATCGTGGAATGACAGTTCACTTTAAGCTCACTTCACCTTAGTTTGCATAGTGAGATGTTTCACAGAATAGCCTGCTGATGATGCTACACTGCTAGTCAACTTTGATTACGTGTTGCAGCATTAACAAATCCTGCATTATTTTTTTTGGTCATCAAGCCTTCTTGGAGTTGATATTCAACCTCGTTTTTAATACAGGCCATGTATTACTTAGTTTTTTTCATATTACGAATCGTTGATTCCTCAGATGGCATTTTTTATGGTGCAAAACTTCACTTGAAAGAAATCTGTTGACGTGAAAGATTATATTTTTTTCTTCTCGATCTGAACGCCTAAATCTCGTGATATTTATTTATCTGGAAGTGTTTTTGTATTATCTTGGTGCGTATTTACTATTTTTTGGGTTATTCATTGTTTTATTTTTTTCATGTCGCAATATTTTTAATCGCTTTCGTTCTTTACTAAAGGTTCCTCGCTAGAAGACGTTTCTTAAAAGAGTCTCCACTGCTGACGGAAAATAAGTTCTTTTCCTTATTCATTGGTACGTAATAATTTTGGTTCTATGATCCTTCTTTTGGGTATATGAGATTCTGCTTGCTTCACGGGTTCTTATGGATAAATTTTACTCCAGATTAAGGCCCGAACTCAAGAGCAAGCCGATACACTCGGCTCCACCCCGGCACCCAGTCGCTTGCCAATAAGTTTTCCATTCTGAAATTCCCCGGAGCATCAGCCTATTCGTAGGTACCGAATACGCAAGAACTGAGCCGTGCTGAGCCATTTTCGCCGGTCGTGATCGCCAAAGGACAGGAGCCTGCTTTATACAGATATTTTTATTTCTCCCCTATTCTTGTATTACGTTGTATGTTGTAGATAGTTTGATTTTTTTATTTTAACTGTAATACGGCGGGTGTGATACCTTAGCTATTTTTGCGGACCTTTTTAAGCACGCGTACGGATTGAAATTGATTGCAATCACGTTTTAAATTCGTCGCGTTATCAAATTTTAATTTTTTTTTTTTTTTTGGTACAATCCCTAGGTATTCCTTCCAATTTTCACGTTACAGATTCCCAAATTATTTTGTCATCATTTTTTTACCTGTACCTATATTATTTTATTTTCTTTTTTATAATCAATATTTGGATTATTAAAAAAACAAATTAAACGTAATAATTAGCGAAAAGTGTTTGTTTCCGTCTATTTTCGCTACAGTGTGCAATCCAACTGAATTCCAACCTTTCCACGTAAATTCCCAGCATAATTACTACCAGTGCTTCGGTGTATCCACTTGACACAATTGCTGGGATTCGTCGGCTCCTGCAGCCAGAAATTGGGTGGCGTATGTTTGTTAATGTTGTTTTTTTCGCATTTTTTCTGAGCTTAATTTATTGAACGAATTAAATTTTATGAAATATTTGATTTAGGGATCCGTGGCTAAATAATAACAGCCGCACAAGTCGATCGATCAGGTTAAGCTACGCTTGCCGCGGTTGGTCTGTGGATGGGTGGCATCTTTGCAAACCGAGACCCCTCCATGCCTCGGAAAGCACGTTAAGCCGTTGGTTCCGGCTGTCGTTCGTGGATCTTTGACAGTCGTTACGGGTAGTCAGAAGCCCGAAAGTCTGACAACCAGTCTTACCAAGGGGTATCGTATTACCCAGTAATTGGGTTGTGGAGGTCAAATAGGCAGTCGCTCCATGTAAAATACTGGTATTCAGCTGCATCCGGTTGGACTGGAAGCCGACCCCAACATCGTTGGGAAAAAGGCTAGGCAGATGATGACTTGATTTTAATACATATTTGAAAGTTGTTCGAACCTATTTCCCGCCAAGGCCCCGTTTAGGAAGGGGCCTTATTTGGCACAATTGTAAACGTTGACATGCACCCTAATTGTGTAAAACACTATAAATCACAATCTGAATAATTTTGAAGGTTATTGCTAATCAATTATAATAATAATAACATTTGTCTGTGTGGTGCCGGACTTAAAGAATAGCACCACCCCTTACTTCCCGTGGGTGTCGTAAAAGGCGACTAAGGGTCGTACCGGAGATTGGGCAGCAGCGTTCTCTATGCATTCCACCATCATACCATACTGAGATCGCCAACCCGCCTGCCAAGCGTGGCGATTATGGCAAGCCCCGCCCAAAACTGGGGGAGGCCTATGTCCAGCAGTGGACGTCTGTCGGCTGAAATGATGAATGATGAATAATAACATTTTATGTGTACACTTTGCAAAACATACATAAGTACACACTTAGGATTTAATGTAGGTATATTGTACAATAAATAGAGTCACATTAAAGGACGAACTGATGCCTCCTAAACTAAGCCTGTTTTAGGAGTCAAAGTTCCTCTAGGTATGACATACAAATGGTATTAAGTGTCATGCAAGTCTTATATAAAATTATAAATAAACAATGCCTTAATTTAAGTACAGTATTAGTTTAGTCAAGAGGCAATTGTAATAAGATTTTCGGTTTCGTCATACGTTAACTTCTGCAACCAATTGCTTCATAATTATTCTATTTTTAATAAATGGCAAGCAAAGCTGATGTCGACTATTCTGCCAATGTATAAAGTGAGCCGAATAAACAAGTGTGCATAAGAGAGAAAAAAAAAAGAGATGTTTGAAAAATTTATCTGCTCAACAGTTTAAATAACGCAGTGAATGTTGTTGGACTGTCAAAATGAAAACCATAACTCCAATATCATTTCTCGTGTTTCACTGCCTTGTTATTTAAACGAGGTTCGGCTTCTTCAATAATTTCTCTATAAAACACTAACTCTTGTTAACCAATGCTTTGGTTCAAGAATTATGAAAAAATGTTTACAACCACTGCGTTTCACTTACAACCGCACTCAACATGCTATACCTGAATTAACTGCAGCAATTAAAACAGGGGTCACAAGTACTAATTAAGGCGGAAACTCTTAATAAAAAGAAAGAAGAAAAAAAAAAACATATAAAACCTCCTTAAGCACCATTGACCCGCAATACAGGGATTATGAAGTTACAAATCCTATCTAATTACATGGATGACGTAAACAACGTTCCCTCCCCTATTTAAACGTTGAATGTGCTTCCCCGTCAGAACTACGGTGCACGTGCGACACTCAAGGTCCCACAACCCTTTACACATCCTCTCAAGCTTGCAATTAAAACGAAAAACAGAACGAAACAACGCCATACTTACTCAACAAGCCAGAAAGAGACAACACGCCTCATTTACCCAAGCACTTTTATTTCCACTTGCACTTGAGAGGTCGTCGGCCAATCAACGGTCGTGCCGCGCCCGCCTCGCATTGGTCCGTTTGAATAGAGAATATTTTTTCGAAAAATGGAACAAAAGCCGAGGGTAGGTAATAGCGAGTTTTGTTTTATTCGAGTGGCATTTCGCATTTGAGTGGAGGAGGCCGCATGGAGCGGACGTCTCGACTTTTAATTACCTTATATTTTTGCTATTGTTTCTTTAAGGACACTCGTACGTTAAGCTGGCTTTTCATTTTATGATGTTCAACATTGTTATTTTATTACACGGAACTCGTTTAGTACTCGAGTGTAGGGCTTATTACAAAACAAGCAAATTAGCTATGTTTATTTCATACTAACCATTATCCTGTGTTTGTCAGGAACTGGCTTCATTCAAGTGTTTGTAGTCAAAGTACGGGATACATTTCACGTCTCTTCTCATTCATACATAAAGGGTTGTTGTAATGACTATGGATGGGTCATCCTGTTGGCGAATTATTTTATACAGAAAATCAAGCATAGTCACTCGGTTTTGTGCAATCTTTTTGTTTTACATATTATAACCTAACATATGTTTACACGTACCTAAGCCATAATCAGCCTATGATGTCTCAACTGCTATTATACAGACCTCTCAGTGAGTGAGAATCAGATTGCCTATGGGAATATGGACGAAGGCCAGGACACAGTATTTAATAATACTGTTTTTTGTAATATTCGTCATTAAATAAGCCATATTAATGTACTAGTACTAGCTGCGCCCCGCGGTTTCACCCCCGTAAATATCGATCCCGTAGGAATATCGGGATAAAAAGTAGCCTATATGTTAAACCAGGGTGTCAGCTACCTCCATACAAAATTTTTGCCGTTTGAGCGTGAAGAAGTAACAAACATATAAACACACATACACACACTCACAAACTTTCGCTTTTATAATATTACCGTGATTGTAATGGGATCATGTCATTATATAGTTACAGGTAGTAATCGAGTCCATTTCTTCACTTAACTCGGACTCTGTTACTTTCAAAGGTCTTACATCCAATCCAACCTTAACGGAATTCGAGGTGCAATAGAATGTTATTAGTGGACAGGTGTTTCTGATCATTAGCTGTATTTTATGATTACCTATAGGATAGCTATTTCGTAATTGATTTTGTAGACGTGGGCAGTTTTTAATAGTGTTACTGGCTCGGAGATTTATGGTCCTTGCGGTGCTATTCTGTAAAAATCTCACCGTGAAAACTAAGGTGAAGTGAGCGTGGAGTGAGCTGTCAATAGTGTCAATTCCTAGCAAAAACAAACTCACTTCACCAAGTTTTCACGGTGAGATTTTTACAGAATCGACCGGCTGTAAGCAACTAGTGGAGTCCCCTTTCTGCTGTTGTCATTTTTGAGGTAAAACCTTGGGTCCATTTATAAATCACACTCATTTGATATTTCACAATTATATGTATAGTTGTCGAAATTGTAACGTATTTTGAACAAGTATACCTACATGATGTACAAAACGTTCATAAGCAATTGATCGACTTTTTAGACGAACTTACCGCTGAACCATTTTTCGGCCAATGAATCAGCATTGCCATCTACATATTCATAGCTGACCTCGAGGTCCTTACCATTTCCGTTGTAGATAAAATTTAGTTTAGTGCCCACTACACTTTCTATGGTTTCGTGGGCGCATTTATGAGCATGCATAAATTGGAATTCTGAAATAGAATTGAAGCAGAAAGCAGTCTGGCAACATGTCCATTTGCATCATTCTGAACTCAGGTAATGGGATTTTAAAATAGGTCTCTACACATATGAGAATAATCAGTCTATAATGTTCCCATTGCTCTTGCTGGGACACAGGCCACCTATCTGTGAAAAGGAGTGGGCCGTAATGGATTACGGCCTTCTCCCTCTCACAGATAGGTGGCCTGGGCCCAAGTGGTGGACCACGTGGGCCCAGTGCGGGTTGATGTATACAAATATAAGACTGCTGCTAAATATGAGGTTCTAGGCTTTTGAGGGTAACTTGCTGAAAAGAATTTCCTTATTGACAGACTCAGGAAACCATTCCTGAGTCTGTCAATTAGGTAATTCTTATCAGCAAGTTTGGAATTATTGTATCTGGAGTATGGGCTTCTAAAACCCAGATCAATGAATCTACCTGCTTAATGTCAAGATAACAGGACTGAGTAACGACCACAGACAACTGATGCAAAACAACCACCTCATCATAATTTATTAATAATTAATTCATCTAAATAAATCGGACACTAATCAGCACGTCATATAAACTTGTTATTCAAAAGTCTTTGTTCATTGCATTGATTAAAATAACCACAAACCTCTCCTCTTTCCAGGAACCTAGCAGCCCCGCGCCCTCAGCTCGCGCTCGGCAACACATCACTAGAGACGTTCACATCGCTACACAAAGAGAACTGCCACAGACTAGAGTACCTCGTGGAGCGACAGAAACAGCTGTGTATGCTGTCTGATACTATGATTAAGGTGAGGTGATCTTACACTATGATAATAATTACAACACACCACTAGAAATGTTCACGTCGCTACACAGAGGAAATTGCCATAGACTAGAGTACCTCGTGGAGCGTCAAAAACAGCTGTGTATGCTGTCTGATACTATGATTAAGGTGAGGTGATGTTACTCTATAGTAATAATTACAACACACCACTAGAGACGTTCACATCGCTACACAAAGAGAACTGCCACAGACTAGAGTACCTCGTGGAGCGAGAGAAACAGCTGTGTATGCTGTCTGATACTATGATTAAGGTGAGGTGATCTTACACTATGATAAAAATTACAACACACCACTAGAGACGTTCACATCGCTACACAAAGAGAACTGCCAAAGACTAGAGTACCTCGTGGATCGACAGAAACAGCTGTGTATGCTGTCTGATACTATGATTAAGGTGAGGTGATCTTACACTATGATAATAATTACAACACACCATTAGAGACGTTCACGTCGCTACACAAAGAGAATTGCCGTAGACTGGAGTACCTCGTGGAGCGAGAGAAACAGCTGTATATGCTGTCTGATACTATGATTAAGGTGAGGAAATCTTGAACTATGATAATAATTAGGTATAACTAGTAGACGATCACATAGCTACACAAAAAGAATTGCCATAGACTAAAGTACCTCATGGAGCGACAGAAACAGCTGTGTATGCTGTCTGATACTATGATTAAGGTGAGGAAATCTTGAACTATGATAATAATTAGGTATAACTAGTAGATGATCACATAGCTACACAAAAATAATTGCCATAGACTAAAGTACCTCATGGAGCGACAGAAACAGCTGTGTATGCTGTCTGATACTATGATTAAGGTGAGGAAATCTTGGACTATGATAATAATTAGGTATAACTAGTAGACGATCACATAGCTACACAAAAAGAATTGCCATAGACTAGAGTACCTCGTCGAGCGATAGAAACAGGTGTGTATGGAGCCTGAATTTTATATGATAGGGAATTGAAAGAGCATCTACGTAGCTACGGGCGTAGTTACGGTCTACGGGATCCTCATGGATACCCTCTGTCTGGGGAGAACGGAGGGTTATGTCGGACTCAGACCTAGCGGGCCCTATCACAGGTGCGCCCGAAGTCCTTCCATAAACGCGCGCAAGGAACACTGCGCGCCACCACTTTGGGCCTAAACAGTCCACGCAAGGCCTGAGCGTACAGGGCAAACGGCCTTGCGACCTTGCATTCATTAAGCCGGTTTAAATTATAACCACGACAAAAGCTAATGTAATTCAAGATGAAGAATTTTTAAGGTGCAACATTTTGCAACATGATAACATTAAACAACTTTCTATAACTTTTAGTAAGTTTACTAAATAACTTTCGTTGTTTTTTGCCAGTAGTTTGTGCAAACAATAACTAGCTAGCGACCCTGTGATGTTGGTGAACATTTGTTACGAAATTCTCTACTTATAATCAACTTAAAAATAGTTTAACACTTACAAAAAGCGCGTTCATATAAACAAGCCTAGATCGTAAATAAATTGCATCTGCAAGTCCGTGCATAAACAATGATTAGGTTCAATACTTGTGTTATATTGTGTGGGCTAGTGTAACAGAGGAGTCAGCGAATGGAGTGATGCGAGCTATAAAACATATTATTTTAAATATTATCAATGAATGTATGGCATTCATTGATAATAATTGCGTTCACTCGATAAACAAAATATATTATTAAGATGATGAATCTGAACAACGACCATTGCTCATAATTATATATCACTAGCTGCGCCACGCGGTTTCACCCGCGTAAATGTTGATCCCGTGGGAATATCGAGATAAAAAGTAGCCTGTATGTTAATCCAGGGTGTCTGCTTCCCCAAATTAAATTTTTTATCAAAATTGGTCCAGCCGTTTTAGCGTGAAGAAGTAACAAACACATAAACTCACACACACACACCCACATACTCACAAACTTTCGCTTTTTTTCTAATATTAGTGTGACAGATCATAATTGCGTTTATCGCTACGGCAGTAACAAGTTCAATCCATGAAGGCAGCTATCGATTCCACGTTTTGGCAGAAAAATAATGAAATCGACTCCTAGCGTTAAAAAAGTAAAGTACAATTTGCAATATGATAGTCAAGCATTACTTTCTTCCCCAAAATTATTTGTAAAGATCAACACGATCACTCCATTATGTTACTACTCCGTGCCAATCGCCTACGCTTGTCACTTGGTGTCGGAAAGTAAGTCAGTTCAATCCTGCCTGCATAAATAACTCGATTAGCTGGAGGTGCTCATACGTGAAAGGACTATAGGCTTGGTTGGATACCTCACATTTTGTAACATGGAACTTGTCCACACAACATTCCTGAGATTTTAATAATACAATGATAATATTAATTCTGATAATAATGATAATGATGATAATAAAATGTCTGTGTGGTGCCGGACTTAAAGAATAGCACCACCCCATACTTCCCGTGGGTGTCGTAAAAGGCGACTAAGGGGCGTACCGGAGAATGGGCAGCAGTGTTCTCTATGCATTCCACCACCATACCATACTGCGATTGCCAACCCGCCTGCCATGCGTGGCGATTATGGCAAACCGCCCCCTTTTGGGGGAGGCCTATGTCCAGCAGTGGACGTCTTCCGGCTGAAATGATGATGACGATGATGAATAATAATTCAGCCTGCTTCTTCACGGTGTTTTTCTTCATCGTTTTGAGAGCAGTGGAAATTAAATTAGACAAACATTTTTGAAGTAAAAACTTCTATAGGAGCGTTGGGCATTTTTTGAGACGGGAAAAAACCATGATCTCGCGCCTCTGTTACCGTGAGCGACACCACGCGTGTTTTGTTTATACGACGATTCAAAAAATACCCGCTTCGGATGTGTTCGGCTGTCCTCGGGATGTACTCGGTTTTAATGTATATATCCGTTAAGTCAGTGAGTGATGGCAAAGTATTCTGTTTGTGTTTTGTTTTCACTTCTGTGGGCACTGTTTTTTTTTACTGTTATTCATTAACTGAATTTTGAATTTTTGTTCTAGAACAAAAATTCAAAGACATTTGACATCTACCAACCCGCACTGGGCCCGCGTGGTAGATTACGTCCTTCTCCCTCTCACCGAGAGGAGGCCCGTTTCCCAAAAGTGGGAACATTATAGGCTGATTATGCTAATCAGCCTGTGTCGTCACACTGGAAGACAAAGCCCTTCCTTTCCTTTTTCTACTCAACTCGATCCTGAGCCAACATCGACTAATCTAATAGTAATGTTATAGTTAATATTGTAAAGTTTGTGAGTTTGTAAAGTTTGGGGGTTGTCTCTGGATCTACTGAACCGATTTTTAAAATTCTTTTACCAATAGAAAGCCACATTATTTGTGAGTATCATAGGCTGTATATTATTATTATTTATATAAATGAATATGTTAGAAGATATCGGAGATTTAAAAAAGGGGCGCGGCGGGCGGGGCGGTACGAAGTTTGCCGGGTCAGCTAGTCCCTCATAATTACAGGCGTCAAGCTCGTCTCGCCATCTGCGCCTGGTTCCTCCACGATGCTGTTGGACGTTTTCAGGAACCCATGCTGTGGTGGTCTTAGCCCACAATGCATATAAGGCTTCTAGTTATGGCGTAAATTAGGACCAATTTTGGATACCTTCGATCAGGTTAAGCTACGCTTGCCGCGGTTGGTCTGTGGATGGGTGACCCCTCCGTGCCTCGGAAAACACGTTAAGACGTTGGTCCCGGCTGTCATTCGTGGATCTTTGACAGTCGTTACGGGTAGTCAGAAGCCCGAAAGTCTGACAACCAGTCTTACCAAGGGGTATCGTATTACCCGGTAACTAGGTTGTGGAGGTCAGATAGGCAGTCGCTCCATGTAAAATACTGGTATTCAACTGCACCCGGTTAGACTGGAAGCCGACCCCAACATAGTTGGTAAAAGGCTAGGCAGGTGATGATTGGATACCTTACATCTTTTATGCTTATGGTTGTAGACGCTACTTTTGGCACTAGATAAACCGGGTATTGACATGTCTTATATAAAATAAACTGTAATTGTGACCTTTAAGATCAATCAATCATTTTTGTAAAATATTGCGGAATAACTTGAACAGCAATCCAAAATATATTGTTGAAGGTCGCAATAACCAGGGCTCTTTTAAGGCCCCTTTCTAATAAACAAATGCATTATACTGCGTTGAGTTCCTTAACTTCTGAGTTGAGCTGCATGATTATTGATAAATGCTGACTACTGACTGGACATGTCCATTCAATCTGTGTGGTTCTTTTCTCAAAAGACCATTTCAGATACCAATCTACATGGTCTTCACATGATCTGACCAAGACTATGTCTGGATTTTAAAAGAGACTGTGACCTCTGAGTTTGTGAGTTTGTTTCAGCCTTTTTTTCTCAGAGGAGTCAGATAGGAAACGCCAACCTTATCAAATTTTTAAAATATTTTTGACGAGTAAAAAGTGTTTGTACAAACTGACTTACAGAAATAAAATAATTTATTATGGGCTAATAAGTTGCTAAAATAAGAGAGTGAACTTAAGGCTAAAACTACAAAATCACTAGGAAATGTTGAAAACTCATTGCGAAAAGCAGATTAAAATCTTTAATTAGGCACATAAAACCCATGAGATCTCGTTACATTAATTCCTTGTTTTAGTAACCATGCTACAAATAAAATTAAGGATGCAGACACTAAAATAACCGTACCGGTCAACAAAACTGGTTACACAATAAAATTAAAATGATTAAAATCAAATTAAAGGAACTCTTAAAAGACAGATACGGAACAAACGACTTTATAAGGCGCTCGTAAAATCGTATTACTAAGAAATAAGGATACTGTTCCGTTTACGCGAGTGTAGGTGGTGATTTCGGAATTAGACGACAGATTTGTGCATCAAATTAGTACCTATCTACACGAAATCATAAAAATACTTAATGAATGACCTTTTAGAGCCTGCGCGCACTAGCGATTTTAAGTTAGCCGATAGTTTGTTCGGTCAGAGGATCAGTATAGAGTTATATGGCAGTGTGCGCTCTTGAAGATTAACAGTGGTACGACCGAACCAACTATCGTCCAACTTAAATCTCTTACTAATAAGTGGCGATGAAATGAAATGCACTTTATACAATACACTTTTTTGTGTATTTAATTTCATCACCACTGTTCTCAAAGTGGTGATGGAACATCATGAGGAAACCGGCATGTGTTAGAGCCAAAAATTCGAAGACGCGTGTCATTCGCCAACCCGCACTTTGCCCGCGTGGTGGATTACGGCCCACTCCCTCTCACAGAAAGGAGGCCTGTGTCCCAACAATGGGAACGTTATAGGCTGATAATGCTAATATAAATACAAGAACTAACTCGGAACATGGTTGTCTTATTATCATAAATGGTCATATGAAGAAGAAGACACGTCTTGAGTTGCAGATTTATATAAATTATACTGATATGAACAGACGATTAGAAAACGGATTCATTCATCTTTTGTCATTACAGATCAAATAAAAGTCCCCGAAGTTACCGAACAACCCTTACTATAATCTACAGACAAAAAAAACAGGTCTAGAAAATAATATCTTACGAGTCTGGTCAAGAATTCCAAGATTCATACCATATAACCAGTCATTAACTTAATAAGGAACCAAATAAAAAAGATCTATTTAACCACAAAGTTACACAAACTGACCCTAACTTTAGCGCATAAAAGAAAACTGACCTTAACTTTAGCGTTAATGACAGTTTTATTTTAGTTAATAAAAACACACAATTACCATTCGCAATTCACTTTGATAACGACATAAAATTTAATCTTAACGATGTCGAAGTTAATTGAGATCTCTTTGTAGATAATGTAAGAATTATTGAATTAATCGATCTGATTTATAACCGCTGGAGTCGCGGTAAATAAACGGTTACATGGATTGTACGGATATTTTAATTATAATGTTGTTGTTTGATTTTAATTTGAATACAATTTTGCGTGGTAAGGTTGTCAACGGTTTTGAATATGGCACAGAAGTGTATGCTCCAGCGGGGTAATTCTGTAACACACTAACAGTAGCAATGGCTTTAATTTTGATAGTTCAACAACATTTATTGCGTTATTTACGTTGTTTAGCTAACAAATTTTTCGAACATACGAGGCAATGGATTGGCAACATCCTTCAAAATCATTCAGATTGATTGATTGGTTGATCGTGTGTTACGCAATCACGGTGAAGTCATCTTAATCATTTCGAAAAATAAAAAACAAAACTTACATAACATCACGCCTGCATTCCTCTATGAGATAGGCAAAAATGCATTTACAGTAAATCCACATTTCACCCTTTTGAAAGGTACCCATGTGAATAATCTTCTATTTGAGATGAAAGACTACGATGATCCTAATGACGTTTGGTAGGAAAGGCCCAAGTCCAAAAGTGGACTGATATAGGCTGATAATGATGATGATTCAACGGTGAACTAAAAATTATTCCATTGGTTAAGGGCCGAAGACGCCAGGAGAAAGTACTTTGTAAACTCATCTGTAACTTCATTCAAGATGCAAATTAGTGCAGAAATTCTTTCAGTGCAGTTTCTTTTACCAAAGGCTGCTCTAAAAGTAGCCCACAACAAAAAATAGAAAAGATATTTAAGAAAATCTAGAGCGAGTTTTATGAAAAGAACTCCTCTAAAATTTCTGAAAAGAGCTCCACTTTTGTATTCCACCATATTTAGGGCACTCCAACCAGCCATCTGCTCCTTGTCGGCTTAATTTTCCGAAAGTCCTTTTAAACTTTTAGTTCCCGATTTTATATGTTCAGTATTTCGTGTAAAGCACCGATTTGGGGTATAATTTAAACATTTTACTGCTTTCAACTAAATAACTTCCAAGTTGTGATATGAATTTTTATAGCCAATTGATGTCCAGAAGTTTTCGTTAAAGTATACCGTATAAGGACGAAAAATGTTAAGTATTATCAGAATTCAGAAAGATGTAGGTTAATTGTTGAAATTTCTTGGAGTTTAGTAAAGTTTGGTATGAATGAAAAATTCCAAAATTGCAAAGATTTGGTTAAAAATGTGTAAGGGCAAGTTGCAGTAATCCACAGAAGTATAAAATACATAACACACCTAATCATCATCATCATGGTCAGCCTTGTTCACTTACTGCTGAATACGGACCTCCTACCTTTTGTACATATTCTTTGATAAATACCTGATCAAGACGAAATTTAGCTTCTGGTTTTTTTTATGAATTTCTGTGTTAAAAACTACGTCAACTTGCATTGTTACTGTTTGTTATTTTAGACAGCAAACTACTACATCTTGAGATGTCTTTGTTATGCCGAAGACAATAGTTATATAATTTTTGGAACTATTGTCTGTAACTGTCTTTGGCGTTTTACCAGAATAATATTCAGCTCAATTTATTCTAGACCTCTAAAGTAATCAGTTTCATCTCTCAAAATTCTAGGTCCTTCAGACGGGTGCGCTGCAGGCAGTGGAAGAGTGCCAGCACCAATTTCGACACAGCCGGTGGAATTGCAGTACCGTGGAAAATTCTACAGATATCTTCGGAGGTGTGCTGAAGTTCAGTAAGTATTTCAGTACAAATATATGACCTACTCGTACAGATATTCATTTTAGATCTGGGATCTCATTTTGCATATCGTGTGTAGACACTGTTCTACACATGATATACAAAATGAGATCCCAGATCTAACATGCTTACAGAAAAAACCCTAGTAACGATAACGCAAAAACGCGAAAGATATAACAAGAATCATGATACAAAAAATAACTTCCCTTATATAAAGTATACATGTGAAGAAATCCATTTACATGAGCATGAAGTCATTTGGTGTAAAACAAGAAAATTTGAATTTGATCCAAGCTACAGCTATAACAATGCACTAGTTTGTAAGAGAAGTGCCAGCAAATGATGCAAAAAATATACTTACTAAACATTCGACACAAAACAGATCATGATTTTGTATTAGATAATATCAACTCATTCTCAAGCTCTTTCCGCAATCCACATACAGAAATATGAAATACCACTCATCGCTGAAGTTCAAAAGGATCACAGCAAGCATTCCATCTGCTGTTGTTTGAAGTACGTTTACGTTTTCGAACGCTTGTCCATCATCAGGAATGTTTATCTTCCGACAACTTAAGTCTGGAAGACATTTAGAAAATTGATTTTTGGTGTTGTTAGCCTTATGCCATCTATTACTTGGTACTTAGACACTGCTTTTGATTGGCATCAAAAGTAGTATCTAAGATTACATAGATTGTTATATTGATTGTCTTATTCGTCTTATAAGTAAACATAGATAAAGTCGAAGATAGCACATTCATTTATTTGTCTATTACATCTGTTAACTTAAAAACTTGTTCATCATTCTCACACAATCGGTCTTACGTCTTGAAAGAGCTAAACAATAATTTCTTACTCATAAACACAGAAACACGTTTCTTTCATTCTCTCAAGACAATAACACAGCTGATCCATTCGGTTCCCTCCATCCTTCTCAAGCCCAGTTGTGAAAAGACAAGGTGCACAACGATATGCACTCAGTACCCTGTTATTCTTATTAACAAACGAGAATCATCTGAAATACTATTTGACGCGTTCTTCCGTTGCTGATCAAAATCAAAGTTTGTGTATAAGTTTACATCAAGACCAATTTCATAGAACTTCATCGTCTAAAACGTGAAATGTTTATTTTCATATGTCGATTACTTCGTGTGTGTTTTGTTGACGGAGTTGCTCAGTTTGTTTACTGTAAACTACTAACAACGTAGCCAGTTCTATTAGAGCTTCTACTCTCCTCTGTTGCCTTGGTAGCATGGGTATCAGGATGTGGTTGTTTGCCTTTTAAGGGATCTAATTTCTTGGTTGCTTCAAAGATTACTGGTCAACGAACTTATGCATGGATTTTCAGTTTCATTTATAGAATTTAAATGGTTTTTGCATATTTTGCTTGATGGCTATATTCGTTGTTGGATTAGCATTCTATCAATGCTGATCATTTGTTTCGAGTTAATGTTTTGATAATATTAATATTATGCTGTTTGAATCAATGTACATTATTTCAACGAGAGAAAAATAACAATGGAGTGTTCTTGAGAATTCAATAAACATCTGGTCTCAAGAGACAAAGAAATGTAAAACTTCTTTATCTAGAACATTCTTATTAGGTTAGTCTTATAGGTGACCTTTATACGGCTGTTACCTGGATATTATCTCTGGATGTTTCTGAACTTTCTTTGAGTTTGCCTGTACTATTTTGTTTGTTTTATCCCCAACTAAACGCGACTGTTGTGTCAGTTTCAGCTGTAGTGTGCCATTAGCCTTTAGTCTAAATGCAACAATCGTATGTGTACAGTCGGAAAGGCTTTCCTAATTTGTCATAATTTCTACGCGCTTTTGCATATACTACGGCTACTAGAAAGTCTATTTTCCAATCATGTCGATCATGGCAGTAAACCCATAGGACATATATATTTGGAGCAACTTCTAGTCTTTGCGTCAGATAACCGTAGGTATTCCCGAATATTCAGATTGGCGATACTTATTCGGAAAACACACTCTTACATAAGTCTCATAATTTTCCAGAATCTCGTGAATCAGCATTCGTGCACGCGCTGTCAGCGGCTGCATTAGCGCATGCGGTTGCGCGCGCCTGCAGTCGCGGTGAACTCAATGAGTGCTCCTGCGACTCGCGTGTCAGAAAGCGCACGCCAAGGCATTGGCAATGGGGAGGATGTTCTGAGGTAAGAGTTGGAAGATTTTGAGACCCTGAGTTTGTGGTGGAGACTGAAGTTGAGTTTAAATAATAAGCTAAGCTAGCCGTATGACCGGTCCTACATATTTCACATAAGTTTATTTCCTTATGTGTCACTTAAATACTGGGCGCTAAGCGAGAGACCCGCCAGTGCATAAGACGCCTAAGGCTAGAGCAGACAGGGGCGGGCCGCGCCGCAAAGCAACGTATTGTAAAAATCCTCCTTCATTACTTTCGTACATTTTCTATGAACCAACGCACACTACGGCCGGGCCGCACCGCACTTTTTTGCATGGAAATGCGTTGCTCTGTGGGCTGTTGCCTTTGTAATGTGCGCTTGGCCTTAGTCTACTCTAGATCATTTTCCAGATTAGCAGAAGATAAATATGTATAACTAAGATTGCATAATTATTTACTAATTTGTTGAGATATAGAAATTTTAAATGTGAAGTAAATTGTTCGTATGAAGCTATTTGGGGAAGCAACCGTGAAATAAAATACCTACATATAAGTAATAATTGCATTTTTCAGGACATAAGATATGGCGAGATGTTCAGTAAAGACTTTTCGGATTCCAAAGAAGATAAAAATTCTGATGAAGGGCTGGTGAATCTACACAATAATGAAGCTGGACGGAGGGTGAGCTTATACCAATTAGAATCGTGGAACTTTATGTTGTTGCAATGTGTATAATACCTAATCAAAGTAAATACCGAAGCAATTTCTAACAGTGGACTGCTGTAGGCTGATAATGATGATGAAGTACAGAAAAATACCAATGCTGGTGATAACGATTAAATTATGATCAGCATATTGCTCGCAAAAATGATATAGAATGTAGCTTTGTTTTATTAAAGCTTATAAGGGAATAGCTCGTTTAATGATTGAAATAATATATAAAAGTAGCACGAATAGATACTACATTGTCTCTTTTTTAAATTCTTGTTTGACATGTCTGTGTATTAAGCTTACTACACTTTTGTCTTGGTTTCAGAAGAACTCGCATCATCACTACCGTAAAAGCAGAAGCTTTTACGGTAGTCATGATGCGAGTTTTGGAAGTTTATACTTTTGATTTGTATGGAATTGTCAAGTAATTTAGTCTCTTCACCCTACAGTATTCCTAAAATCCGCACATCTTTAGGTATCTACACTTCTAACTTATATATTCAATACTCCACAGGCGGTTCGTGGTCGCATGCAACGCGTGTGCAAATGTCACGGCATGTCAGGATCTTGCTCAGTCCGCGTCTGCTGGCGTCGGTTGCCGCAGCTGCGGATGGTCGGCGACGCACTGTCTACCAGATATGAAGGAGCTTCACATGTTAAGGTTTGTGAAATTTTATTATTGCTTATTAACTAATTTATTATTAACGAATTTAGTATACTATATAATTTTGTATAGTATACTTATTAACGAATTTAGTATACTATATAATTTATTATTGTATACTTATTAACGAATTTAGTATACAACGCGAGTCTAACCCTTGCAATCTTAATTTGAATTATTTTTTAAGGAAATCGCTAATCTATTGCTTCATATGTTTCATGTGTTTGAAAATTTATTCGTCTGCTCGGTAACGTAAATGACGCAATCAATATTCTTCTTTTTAGCGTGTCGGTGGCAAAAATGTACAATATGTAAACACGAAAAAGTATAACACTAAAATAAACATAATTAGAAAAAAAAAAATATCAACCTAGGGTAATTTAGGAGCAGTCCTATGCGGTATATAGATAGCTTTTTAATTTTGTTCTGCCCAAAGTTCAGGAACGCGAATACTGTTGAATGTTGATGAATTGTCAAAATGAAAGGCATTGCAATTTTAAGTGTCTTACGAAATTACCCATGAATCTGGTGCAGCTCGTGATTCAGAAAAATAGTTGTGTGAATGATATGATATGTATACCACCAAGTAGCACTTAGCCTGCTTATATTGGCATTATTTACTATCATTGGTTTATAGCCGTGTTAATTAAAGTTAATAAATAAATAATAAGGCTTGTGCTTTTACGAATACTACTTTACTTTTTGTTGTTTGTACTTTGACAATAGGCAAGGTGTAGGCCTAATCACCAATGTATGTCTGGTCGGTTAGGTTAGGTTAGGAATCAAACTCAGTCTCAAATAATTTATTTCAAATAAACCACTTATGAATTGTCAAGGGGTTGGTCAGACAGAAAGATGAAGCTATTTGCCAATCCAAAGCGTAGTAGGTACCTATGGAGAAGAACGGGCAAGAAACTCCATGGATACTCTTTCAAATTGATTTCTCCAGTCCAGAATCACATGAGGTCCACCGTGTACCGTGTACGTAACGTACACACACAACATTGTTTTGAAGATGCAATTGGTTAGTTATTAATAATAAAGCCGTTTGTTTCCAAACTATGTACCCATAGTTCGTCACCGTCTGTTAGCAAGAAAGTATTTGGGCCAAAATCAAATCGTAATTATGTCTCACAGCTCGGTGTGTCTTTTGGCATAAGCCTGCTCCAACTGTCTCCATTGTGCTCTGTCCTTTGCAACTCGGGGCCAGTATAGCCCCAGAGACGTCTATATCGTCTTGTTTTTGGGCGCCCTAGTTTTCTAGTCCCATCTCTTGGGTAACACAGGGTCACTCGTTTGTTCCATTTGTTTGTTTTCCATTGAAGGATCTATCCTGTCCAGCCTCATTTCAATTGGTCTATTCTATACGAACAAATATATCCTTGACTTTGGATTTTCTTCTTATAATGTGTTTCTTATTTTGTTATATAAATAGTGTACAGAATAAATGCTGTCATTTGGTTTAAGAACATTTTTCCCTACGACGACGCACCGTTTTTGAGATATAAGGAAAAACCTAAAATGGGAACTTATGCCCCCCCCCCTCCCCACTCCGGCTCACTTCCTAGACGTCAGCACTTTGGAATGTTCACTCTCTAAGCACCCTGAACAAGTTTCTGAAGGAATTGCTTAGGTCCATGCTCACGCACTGCACACCCCCTTTTGGGCCATTCGTTGACTGAACTACATAAAGGCGCAGTTGCCGTTCCACGTGCGGAGTGCGGAAGCGGCTCGGTGCGATATATGACGGGTATGAACCGCAACGTCAAGAATTAGTGATAGTGTCATAGCAATCGATAGTCATGAATCAAAATTTATCGATTATCGACTTAGACAACTGATGATAAATTATCAGTTTATTGGAATATAGATAAAATTTAATTATGGAATATAGATAGATATGTGTATTGTGTAGTGTGAGCACACATACTTTAGTAAATAATTAAATACTAATAGGATAAATACCTATTATGAGAGTAGCCTACAGAAGCAGTAACTATCTGAAAGTTCAAAAATAATTTTAAAATATTATTATCGAAATCTCATTAGCTCTATACTCATTTTCAGGTCGTCGAACGCAAGAGAGGAAAAAATATAAGAAAGCTGAGACCAATGCACATGGACATGAAGAAACCTAACAAGACTGATCTCGTGTACTTGGAGGACTCGCCAGATTACTGTGAACCTAATGAGGAGTAAGTGACTTTTGAGATTAATGTCTTCTACCGGATTCCTGCGGCCTTCAAAAGGGCATCGGTCCACTTTGTGAGGGCCGCCGGCCGTCCAACGCTACATCTTCCGGTATGCGGTCGCCACTCCAATACATTTCAGCCCCATCGGCCATCTGTTCTGCGAGCAATGCACCTTGCCCACTGCCAATAAAGTTTGGCAATTCTTCGGGTTCTGTCGGTTACCTTGGTTCTCCTACAGATCTCTTAATTTCTGATTCAAGAACCTAGAGAAACTCCAAGCATAGGCCTCTCCATTGCTATTGTTAAGCTCTAGCAAGGAGGTCGTGCAAATCCGTTGACTGCAGGCACTCTGACAATTCTTTGAGTAGGCCTATGTCCAGCACAGAAAGTCGTTTGACTGAGTCGTTAACGAAAAATATCTGATAAATCCGTCTCTCATGAGAGAAATCTTCATAAAGCTTCAACTGTTTCAACGATGGTCTTAGAGATATGGTATTTTTCTGGGTATTTAGAAAACAATCGAGTTTTATTATGATATCACGTAGAATACCGCAAGGATCAATGCTAGGCCCATAACTGTTTTTTAACAATTTTACTCTTAATTCTTCTTCTTTTTCTTTTCGTATTGCCGGTACATCTATAATAGATGTACCGGCAATACGAAATCTTATGCTTCACTTTTAATGCAACAATATTTGTCTTTCCAGGTTGGGAATCCTAGGCACCCGCGGTCGTACTTGCAACAGAACATCAGCTGGTTTAGACGGCTGTCGCCTACTCTGCTGCGGTCGAGGCTACCAAACGCGAGTAAGAGATCACGAAGAGAAATGCCGATGCCGCTTCGTATGGTGTTGCAGAGTCGAATGCGAGATCTGCCGGTTTAAACGTGACCACCATGTTTGTAATTAATGAAGAAAGATGTATCATTTTGGTTTGAGAAAAATGTGCGTTTGATTATTTTAGTGAAGTCAATGTTATAAAAGATATCGATGATTCAGTTAAAGGAAGATTAAGTTTTGTTGGCTTCGATTGTAAAATCGGTTTTGGTGACGTCAGATTTGAAGTGATTAGTGTTATGAGAATAGAAATGGTTACTGTTGTTGAAGAACATGAGAGACAATGAATACTGGAGATGCACGAAGCAATATAATATCGTATTTATTCCTCGATTCTCTTATAACTTTTGAAAGATTTTTTATAATCTGTCTATTGCAATCTTCTTTATTACCTTTTAAGTAACTACAAAGCCTAAATGATTGAAAGAAAATCTTATAGAAGCTATTACTATTTTATAAGACAAATAACTATGTGACTTAACGAACAAATAATTTATTTTAGAAATAACATACATACCTTGGAAGATTATATTACTGAACTTAATATTGTGAGGGAAAATTCAGTTAGCTGTTACAAAAACGAGTTAGTAAAGTTTAGAGCTCTCTTGAATATTTCGATCTGATTAAGCTTCACTTTTATTTACTTACTTTTATACTTCTCTTTAGTTGATGTTATTTCGTTTTCATTAAATTCGTCTATAACAAAGTCCTTATTATAAATCGCTGACTGATTATTAATTTTAATTAGTATTTTAGATAACATTTAATTTTCTGAAGATTAAGCTTTAAAATTATTTACAGTATTACTAACTTATTTTATTTTTAAATGTACAAAGATGTAAATAGTGCTTTTGTTAATATTCTAATATTGATAATTATAGAATTGAGGCATTTTCTTCTTATGTATGTGCCGAATGTAAATATTAATATTTTTATTGTGTAAACATTTACACATATTGATTTTCTACCTCATGAGGAAAATGATTTCGTTCATGCCATGATATAATATCGGTTAATTTAAGTATGGGAAACAGTTCTGTGAAAGACTCATTAACGATATTTTGGTTGTCTTCACATAATTTAGAATTCGCTTCACTTTATCCTTAGAAGAATAATAAAATTTTTTTCTGACGCTCTCCAAAATGTCATCATTAAGAATAGATACTGCAAATTGAGTCTTAATAACACCAAATTGTGATGCAGAGGACATCTAGAATTCTGTGACACATGAAACATTTCATAGGGCTGGTTCCTAAAATTCGCCAGTTGTAAATATTTTACCCAGTAAGCTAGTTCTAGTAACTTATTGTATTAGGAATGTGATAGCTTTATTCCTTTTAGTGTTAACTCTTATCTACGAAACCTTTGGTATATAATCGTCGATGTTATTTGTACATACTCTATAGTGATATTATGTAACATAAATAGTTGTAATGTCTGTGTTTAGTGTAAGGATTCTGTGCTTTTTGAGGTTCTGAGACTGGTCTTTAAATTCTGTTATTCTAGTTTTCTATTTTATTTCTCTGAGTCTTTATAAATTACTAAGGTTTTCGAGTTTGATTCTGTTGCGATTATTGTTATGATTCGTTTCATTCCTTCTACTTGATTTATTGATAAGTCTTTATCTTTTAACGATTTTATCATTCTTTCAACACTATCATTTATTTGTATCATAGTTGAAGAGTCTTCAAAATCCTTTTAACCTCGACGAATCTTTTGCTTTCTTTGAACCTCGAAAAGGCAGTAACAAATCAAAATTTTACACTTGCCAACTTAATGTAACGTGTCAAATATAAGAATTCGAAATCGTCTAATATAACTTAGTCTTAAGTAATTTTTCTCATTGACTCAAACGTATCACCAATGATATTTAAGTACTTAATCTTTATGTAGAGATTCAAAGCTAACACGTTAACTTGAAATAAGTTAACGCTACTTTGTAGAATGTCGTCCATTAAATTATTTGACATGAAATGTGATGCATGTCTTCAAATGTAAAGGCGCAGTTTCATTACTGCTCACAGTCCTGCTACGCACTTGTAGGTTCACGCTACCAAACAAATTAACCCCGCGAAGTAAAATGCCATGATCTCTCAGTGTACATGTTTACGCGGTAGTCGAACTGTGCCTATAAGCAGATATTTGACATCTCCATTACAAAAATGTTACTAACATCTTTTTCAACAATGAAGTTTTAGACTGTAACTGTATTTAAAAGTATTTTAAAGGCTAGACTACGTTTCAGTCTGAAACTAAGTCTATCTTTAAATAAACATTTTTGAGGTAAGACTTAGTATTTACCATTTTGGATATGGAATAGTTACTATTTGATGTAAATGGAATAAAGTAAATGTATTAGAAGCAACTGTTTCATTTAACCTTTATGTATACACATTTATAAACAGATAGCAAAAAGAACAGAAAAATACATACACGTATACAGCATGTATCAGAAAGGTGTGGTCATATACAACGTTATTTTTAGTATATGCGAAACCTGAATATAGTTTGTTCAAAATAAGTACCTAACTGAATCGATTCCAATAATTTTTATCCCATGTTATATTTTCTCTCAAAAATATTTAAAAAAGGTTAAAAGTTAGATACCGAGCGACACTAAGTAGGTTATCCAATCTCCATGCGGAACGGTTAGGTACCTAGGTGCTATTATCAATGAGCCCAAGAGGGCGCGGGTGAGCATGTTTTTGTACGGACAAACAGGTAACTTAACAAGCTTATAACTTTGTGATTTTTCATGATACAGTTTTGAAATTTTGTACATAGATTTTACATACATTCAACATAAAAATACTAGACCCATGTTTCGGGTTTCGCATATACTGTACAGACCATCAAACAAATGAAAAAAATATCAACAGTCCCCTACGAAAGTTCAATACCTACTCGATCCTAATGTATGGGACGGCTACGGCGGTATCTATACGTATTCTGTCATCATCGTTTTGAGATTGATTATGGTCAATACAAAAATAGATGTTATTATATCTGTTGGTAGGACCAAACTCTTGTGTACTATTCATAAACTATTTCATCGGTGCTCCATGGACCAATTGAAATTTGACCAATTGGTCTATGAGGAGATTCACATGTCTCCATAGTAGGTATAATAAAAACGTAGTGAAGTCAAAACTGACAAAAGTAGCTGCATTTCATATTACTCATCTCTGACGTGCAGTGCGTTTGTGTTTATGCGTTTCCCAAGATCACAAAATAAAATAAAAAAACATTTCCCGGAAATCATTAAGTTTTTCAACTAACCCAGCCGCTATCACGTTAAGCGGGGGATACGCTAAGTTAGTCCACGAAATTAAAATTTACTCACGTTTTTTGCAATTTGCACGTCAGTACCAAGGGTGTATGTTTCGAAAATCAGCAATACAACTCCAGTTAGAATTGGCTTCAAATATCATGATTTCATGAAATAATGATTCAATATATTAATATAAAAACTACCTTTTGGAATGGGCGACGAGAATCAATTCTATTTTGTTGTAATTTTTGACGTTCAAAAGGGCCTTTATTGTGAAAATTATTTGACTTTGACTTTATGAACTTATAGAGTTGTATTGATGATTTTCATGATTATAATTCTATAAATAAATATTTGACCTTGACCATTTGACCTTGAATATTTGACCTTATGAAGGCCGCAGGAACCCGTTGGATGCGAGAAGCACAGAACCGGTCGAAGTGGAGGTGCTTGGGGGAGGCTTATGTCCAGCAGTGGACGTCTTTCGGCTGAAATGATGATGATGATGAAATAAATATTTGTTCCGGCCGCAAATCATATTTAGATCAACATACAACCTGATACGGCTCAGGCGCAAAACGTCTCTTTCGCAAAATGTCTACTACTGGTAGTAAAATGTCTCTTGCAAATTGCAAAACACGTAAGAAAATTTGAATTGTGCGGGCTACCCTGATGGTTTCGCCTTAGGCTGCCCGCCCACGTCAGACTTTTTGTAGCACCGATAATCGGGCCGATTTAGTTAACTTCATTATTTCTGACCTACTTTTTGTAGGACGTGTGCGTTGCACTATTGCTATCAGTGTGTTCTATTTTTCTCCTACAAAAAATCGGTCACCGATTATCGGACGTGGGCGAGCGGCCTTAAGTAGGTAATCTTGACACTGCGTCCAAAATATTTGTTACTCGCAGATTAAAACGATAAACGTATTACGTGATAATGAATTAAAATGTAAGATTAATGTTCTTTATAAATACAAGTAAGGAATTTTGGACTATCTATTCATTTGGAAAATAGGTTACCAAAATGAGGTCGGCTGTGTTGTTCTCTGTTCTATTCGTGGGGTTGGCGATAGTTGTTGTTGAGGGTCAAGTGCCAACACCTCCACCATTGGAGACTCCTGGAACATCGACTATCCCTGCACCAACAACTGAAATTACCGATCCAACAACGCCTGAGCCAGTTGAAAACCTTCCGTTGGCAGAAGAGTGTGATGAAGAACTGTGCAAACTACCCGACTGCAGATGCTCGTCTTCGGACATTCCTGGTGGTATCTCGCCAAGGAATACTCCTCAGGTAAGATTTTTTATTTTTTGGTGGAAATTCCTTTTAATGAGTCCTCTCTTTTCCTTAAATATTGCAATAAAGATCAAAATCTGTTATAATGATGAGATGTTTGATAATGATAAACTTATTAAACATAATTATTTTTATTGGTCTTTACTCTAAAGTTTCCTTATAGCATCATAACTCTTAAAATTAATCTCCCAATAAAAAAAGAATGTCGTAACGATTTTCGGAGACCCTTAACTTATTTATGTATTGCACAATGTAATAACAGATATTTGCAGGCTATGGCCAGGCCAAAGTTATGAGTACATGTCAGGGCACATCAAGGACTATTACGAGGTTATTTGAGAGTATCCAATGATCCTTACCCATGTTAGGTTATTTGCTTGCGCTAGGAGTAAACTAGTAGAAATCGACACGTAACGAAAAAGCGTTATGCCCCCGCCATGCGATATTTTATTATATCATAGAAAGAGACAGACAGAGAGAGAGAGATAGTATTTATGGTGGCAAACATTTTGAAATTTTTCATCATGGGTGTCCTTTTTGTGGTTTTCAATGGTGCTAAAGCCGATAGTGATATCAAAATAAAATTCGAAAAGGGCGGCTGCGAATTATTTAAAAATTTTCGTCATTTATGTCGCATTCATTTTGAACTTCGCTTCTGCCGGGGGTCCCCCGACGCCACACGTTTTTTATAATGGACCTGACACTATCCGCTTTATTTATAAACATTAAAGTAGCGATTAAAAACTGTTTAACCATACATTTTATGGCTTTCAATCTTCTCATAACTTAAAGAAACGTTTATAAATAAAACTCCAAATAATTATTATTTTCCAGTTCGTCACTATCACATTCGACGATGGCATCAACGTTAGAAACATAGAGACCTACCGCAGTGTCCTCTACAATCGCAAAAATTCCGATGGCTGCCCTGTAGGAGCTACTTTCTACGTCAGCCACGAGTATACCAACTACCGTTTTGTCAATGAACTGCACAACAGAGGCTTTGAGGTCGCACTGCATTCCATCAGCCACAGGACTCCCCAGACCTACTGGGCGACTGCTACCTACAATGTCATAAAGGAGGAGATTGCTGATCAAATGGCTCAGATTTCACACTTTGCCAATATTCCTTTTGAAAGTATTAAGGGTAAGTATTTTTTAACACCGACGGAAATAGCGGAGAACATTTCTTTAGCCGTCCCCCGACGCAACGACGCTTGGATCAAATTATCTAATTACCTACACTTATATTAAACTTAAAGGGCCAATACATATATATACATAGATACATACATATGTATTTATGTATATATACAAGACATAGATAAGTAAACTGTAGTACTATAAAAAAATCTATTAACTTCATTTACAAAATTAATATTTTTTTAATTTTTTTTTTACATATCAATACAAGGTTTTTAACCTAATGCGATAGTAGGGCTATAAATTTAATAGAGTGGTTCCAAAATCGAAATAGACATTACACAATGATATTATAAAGCGATACCTTAATTCGCAAACCAGCCAACTCCACATTTCGTCAAAAATATTTTTTTTGTTTAGTTAAATAGGCAATTATTGCCTATTTAACTAAAAAATATTCAAAAATATTTTTGACGAAATGTGGAGTTGGCTGGTTTGCGAATTAAGGTATCGAAAGGAAAAATACGCTACGTTCATACTGAGCGACGTTCTTTATTGTTGCGTTGTTATTACAAAGTACTTACTGCGATAGATAATACGGAACGTATGACATAGAAAGAGATAGCTAACTGTAGTTTGTTCATCATTTCAGCCGAAAGACGTCCACTGCTGGACATAGGCCTCCCCCAAAAGGGGGGTGGTTGCCATAATCGCCACGCTTTGCAGGCGGGTTGGCGATCGCAGTATGGTATGGTGGTGGAATATATGCATAGAGAACGCTGCTGCCCATTCTCCGGTACGCCCCTTAGTCGCCTTTTACGACACCCACGGGAAGTATGGGGTGGTGCTATTCTTTAAGTCCGGCACCACACAGACAAGTCCGGCACCACACAGACAGTGTAGTGTGTTGCTCGCTGCTATTAGCGGACTAAATGAAACTACAACAATTGTCTGAATTTGTCTGCAACAATTTGCGCGCGCTAGTGCCATATCTACCTCTTTAATACAATATCATTGTCTTTACATAATTATCAATAATTATTTATAGTCTCTTTTTACCTTATTATAAAACTATAGTATTGAGAACCTGGCTGATTAGGGCACCACGAACCGGTGTTAACATTAATTCAACATTACAGGTGTCCGTCTCCCGTTCCTTCAAATGGCTGGCAACTCTAGCTTCCAAGTCATGGCTGACTATGGTTTAGAATACGATAGCTCCTGGACAACCATTGCGCATTTAGACCCTGGTCTTTGGCCCTATACCCTGGACTATGCTTCCATCCAAGATTGCCAAACCCAACCTTGCCCAACAGCTTCCATTCCAAAACCTTGGGTCCAGCCCATGGTTTCCTGGACTGACTTGCAAGGATTGCCATGTGCGATGGCTGATGCTTGCTTTTACAAGTAAGTACTTAAATTGATGATTTTTTAATGGTGACAGGTCTGAAAGTGAAAGTTGACAAAAACCGCAAATAATAAGGTAGTATTATTAGCATTGGATGTAACTGATATAATTTAATAGTATTGGTTTGAACACTAAAGGAGAATGGCAGAAGTTCATAGAACGCTGGCATTAAACTTTTTTAGTTACTACAAAAATAAAAGTGGCATGGTTTGAAAGGGAATATTAAGAGCTTTTGTTAAAAACATAAATAAAAAATAATAACAATGGGGTTCAAGAGAAATCTTAATTTTTTTAAAAGTGTGGTTAAGTGCATTCATTTTAGATTATTTTACCTCTATTACTATTTTAACATACATGTTTATTGTATGCATAACATATTGCTAATTATGCTTTGTAATGACTTGAAAAATGATAACTAGTTGTTGAAGTTTGTTTAATTCAAAGATTTACTCACTGATCATATATAGACCTAACGGCAGTCTAAGGCTCCGTTTCCACCAGAAATGTGCGAGGATGCGTAGCGAGGGATGTGTGTGAAACAAACCAATAACATCGCTTCATTTTCATAGCTTGAACTAAGTTAGCGTTGATATTGGTTAGTTTTAACCTACGCATCCTCGCTCATCTCTGGTGGAAACGCAGCCTAAGTGTACTCTGTCAGTTTTAATTAAACATAGTAGGTAGTCACAGAAAACTCAGGAGACTTTAAAGACTCACTTATCGGAATCTAAGCATATAATATTGTTAATGGTAATTACCTAAGGATGATAGGATTATTGTAGGTACAATAAAAAACCAGTAGGTATTTAATCATAATATTTTATTTATCATAATTATATTAGCAATATATTATCTAAGAAAGGTGCAGGGGGAGACAGGCTATCTTGATGCCGTGCCCATGCCAAGTACCATTCCTTTCTCGAATCACTTTATATACGCCTCGTTCTCTGTCCGAATCAGTCCGTAATTGGTGATTTCTGGAACGTGCTGTAGAAGATCCACAATTGACACACACCTGTCGGTGCCCAACGGTACAAGAAGGTAGATAGTATAGTTATAGTTTAGGCAGCGGTCCGTGGTTGACATCACGTTGACTCGTAATGTTAAACACACAAACACATAGAGGTCCAAGTCTCGCAACGGTTGTTCAGAAAGGTAGGAGTCTTCGAAATCCAAAAGCAAGCCAGGTCGTTGAAAAAATCCACGTAAAACTTTAGAAGCACAAAACATTTACACCAGCACAAAACAGTAGCGAGCGAGCGAATGTGACTTGTACATTTAGTATTTTTATCTATGAATGTGACTTGTGAAGTTGTCGAAATAAAATAAATAACATGACTTGAAAAGTCATCTTCTAAAGAGTCATGTTTATGGGTTTTAGTGGGTGTTCATGTTTAGGGTAAGGAGGTTGAAACAAAGACTACAATATAATGCGGTGTAAAACCTCATTTTTATGAAGTCATTAAAAAAATTAAAAAAACCTAGTATCCGGCCGCTCTGTGTTCGATCAAATCAAGTTACCTACTCATATTTATCGAGATTTTATCCCCATTGTCAATAATAAAGTTAATCTGGCTATCAGTACATAAAAATAAGCGCTTTTTTTTTAATAGCTTTGAATTCTGTAGCTTTCCAAAATTAGTAATGCCAAAAAATGCCATCTCCTTTGACGCTTGGTAACAACTAAATTATTATTGTACTTAACAAATCAAATACAGTTTGGTTTGATGTACATAATAAAGAAGAAGTATTCTGTATATCCATCTATGAGTAAACGCTGGGCCACCATTATCTCAATGAGAAAGTCTTTGTTGTTGCCAAACGCACTAATGTATTCAACCTTTAATCTGCATTCGCGACTTATTTGCCAAAAATGTAAACAAATATGAGTTTATGGAAAAATAACTTTAATTCCTACACAGTAAAGTGCAGTTTATGCTACAATTTAAAACATTTTGATAACTTTTTCAATACTGCTAGTCACTCTGAAACCAACTTAATCAGTATTAAAATAAAGTTGATATTTGTTTAACTTGAAACAACATCAATTTGATAAATAAATTTGAATAGACTCTACCTATTTTCCTGTTTAGACCCGACTTGGAAGATGAAGAAGCTTGGTTCCAGTTCATCGTCAGGAACTTTGAGAGACACTACCTTGGCAACCGCGCTCCCTTCGGCTTCTATGTCCACGAATGGTTTCTGGCCGCCAACCCAGCTGTGCAATCCGCCTTTATTAGGTTCATGGATTTGATCAGCAACTTGAGTGATGCTTTCATGGTAAGTTTTGAACGTTTGTATGGTGTGTATTATATTTAGTACAAATCGGTTTACAATAAAGAGTATAGGTACTGCTAAATAGTCCAGTTAAATTAGTCCTTACAATAGAAGTAAGCTTACAAAAATTTCCATAGAGCTAAAAATTGTAATGACTGTTCAGAATACTATTTATTATAAATGAATTGTGAAAAGTCCCCATCAATCCCCCTTGTGCAAATTTTTTTATTGATGGTGAAAGTTTGCAAAAATAGGTTTTTCGCGTTTTTCAGCTAAACAGTGAGTTTTACAGCAAAAATAGTTAAAACAAAAATTTTAGATCATCCGATTCTCTACAAAAAATGTATCCACACTTTTTTCATAAGTATTGCCATTTCCGTGATATAGCGGTTGAAAGAATTGAAAAAAATATTACGCGCGCGCGCGCTTTACGCGGGGGTCGTGCGGTCCATGGCCCTATACGGGGCCCCGGTGTGGGCGCGTTCACTGCGGCGGCGAGCCGCTCACTACCTGAACGCGCCCCAGAAGGTGGTAACCGTAAGGCTAATCCGGGGCTACCGCACGATCTCGGGCGAGGCGGCAAGCCTCCTTGCCGGACTGCCGCCATGGGATCTGGAGGCGATAGTCCTCGCAAGTATAGTCCGCACAAGGGGGATTGATGGGGACTTTTCACAATTCATTTATAATAGTATTCTGAACATTCATACCAATTTTTAGACGACGAGCCGTAAGCGTGGGAACTGCAAGTTGACCACGCACTGCACCACGGTTCGTGAGCTTATCCCGAGGCGAGGCGATCACGTTACGATTCCGACTATTCTGCGTTGTAGTAGGGAGTTCCATACAATACTGAATGGCTCGAGTTCATACGGTGACGATCCCTTTCCGAGTTGATACGTGTACCTTAACGCGCCTCATTTTTGACGTCGCTGTTGCCATTTGCATTGTATAAGAAGACAAGAAGTTAGACAACCGTACATCAGGCTTAGTCCAGATAATAATAACTAATAATACTAATAACCATTATTTTAACGACGATTGACAAGGAAAAAATAGGTATCAAAACTTTTTTAATTGTTCAGGTGAATACCATCGAAGTCATCAACTGGGTGAAGAACCCGGTCTCTGTGGCTGAATACAGGGCTCAGGGATGCAGAACATGGACTGCGACTACCTGCCCTCTCTCTATCTGTGGACCTATTGAATCCGAACACAACGCGGTTTGTATTCAATGCATCAAAAAGTACAGATATCCCAAAAAAACTGTGCGTCTCGGTAATCTTCGTGTTTCCGAATTAACACGAATGTCGCTCCACAGAGCTACCCCCACCACAGAGGCTAAGCTTGCTAGTTTTGTACTGCCGCGCTTTGTAGTGGTGGCCTAGTGGTAACGACTGCGACTTACGAGTCAGACGTCGTGGGTTCGAACCCCAAACAGGCACTTTACTTTGTGTAATTTATTTCATCACCAGTGCAAAACCCAAGATGGTGAACTTTGTGAGGAAACTGGCATTTCCTAGAACCAAAAACTCGAAGACTGTGACGTCGGCCAACCCGCACTGGGCCCGCATGGTGGATTTTGACCCGTTAACTCTCTCGAGTTAGCGGGTCAAAATCCACCATCCACCATGACCTCCTCATCAAATAACCCCTTCCGCTCTGGGTGGAGCGGAAGAGAGTGTCAGACTCTTACTGACTAAAACCCACCCGTGTTCCTTCCTTAGCCCTTTATATTCCGGGCCAGCGGTAACCCTTTCGGACAATCCCGCTGACCCGGAGCAATGGCAACATTATAGGTTGATTATGCTTGGTAGGGGTGAAGTTTTCTTCCATCAGGTCACCTGCCTCTCAGAAGATTTTTGGAATTGAATAGAGTTGTTAATCTATAATATTGTAATCATGTTAATTCAAAAAAGGCATGTCATTGTACAAGCAATCTTGTCTTGTGTAGCTTGTTGTCTTTTTGCTTGGATATAACAGCTCTATATTAGATCTCATCCTCGCGCCTTCGTATTTCAGAAGATGGACGATGATTCCAGAAGCCATAGTCGAGCATAGTTTTCTTGGGATATCTGTATCTACATTTGCGTTCCACTGCTACGTGGCTATGGATGCAGTAATTAAATAATCTCAGTTTTGTATTGCTTCAAGACTATTCTAGGATTCATGTGTATATATATTTTTATTACAGTTGACCTACTGGATGGAAGCGTGCAATGTCTGCCCCAGAGTCTACCCTTGGACGGGCAACCCTCTAGGATTATAATAAAATAGTTATGAATGTATTTATTTAATTTATTGTAAGTAGGTATGTTAAATTCAAAATTTATGTGTGATGTATGTGAGGCTTTATAAAAAAAAATATTAATTCGGTATTTAATTACTTTTATTTGAAAAACCTATAAGAGGGGTCCGTGGCTAAATAATATCAGCCGCACAGGTCGATCGATCAGGTTAAGCTACGCTTGCCGCGGTTGGTCTGTGGATGGGTGACCGTCTTTACTTGCATACCGAGACGACTCCGTGGCTCGGAAAGCACGTTAAGCCGTTGGTCCCGGCTGTCATTCGTAGATCTTTAACAGTCGTTACGGGTAGTCAGAAGCCCGAAAGTCTGACAACCAGTCTTACCAAGGGGTATCGTATTACCCAGTAACTGGGTTGTGGAGGTCAGATAGGCAGTCGCTCCATGTAAAATACTGTTATTCAGCTGCATCTGGTTAGACTGGAAGCCGACCCCAACATGGGAAAAGGCTAGACAGATGATGATTTGAAAAACTGCGGGGTAATTGCGTAACACACTATCAATAGCAATGGCTTTCATTTTGACAGTTCAACAAGATGATGTTAAATTATTATGAAACATAATAATTCACGATCACGATGCATCGATCAGTGATTTTAATAACAGCACTGATTGTGAACTGATTTGACTGTGACTACCTTGTTTGATAACCCTAATCATTCCAATATACCTAGTGACACACCTAGGAACCATATTTTAACCCTAGAACACTAATCTTATTTTATCGCCGCTTATTACTAATGACAACCCCTACGTAGTTAAGAAAAGGCTAATTATTAAAGATCGCCGGGGAGGTTATTTCATAAATAAATCAAAAATTTAGTTATAAAACTTTTACTGAACAAGAAGTCTTACATAAACGAAATAAATAGCCAAGCATTCTACCTTTCTTACATTTCAATTGTTTTTTTTAGAGAATCTCTAACTAGTCCATAAATTAACCTTAAATTAGAATTATAGGTATGACATGCATCGGGCATGTGTGAATCCGAAACACAAAAGGTATCATTTTAAAACAATCCGGTAGCAACATCGCATTGATTAATTATTAGAACGAAATATAATAGAATAGACATATTTATTGTCCAGGTAATATCTACAGTAAACAGGTTCACTGGTTAATAGCAAGTTGTGATGACATGAGTAGCTTAAAATACTACCTACAGCTAGGTTACAATATAGTATTTCCTAGTGAGCCCCAAACTAGACGTCTTGGGGCTCGGGGTACGAATTGCAGAGTGGAGACTAGAGAGGTGATTTCAGGTATGATATGGTACGTGTATATGTGTGATGTTTGTGTGATAAGTAAATAAGTACGTACACAAAACTATTGATAAAATAATTTATGTTTCATAATAAATATTCTAACTGAGGTCTGTTCCAAAAGTATCTGATAAATGTACGCAAATGGATCAGAATATTTAGGTACAAATGTGGTTGCGAATTTATTTTCGTCGATGAATTTCCAATTTTCAACAACAAATTACCAATTGAAATTACCTAATAACGTATTAAAACGATAATTGTTGGAAAAAGAGATGTGACATGCAGTTGAAACCTTCTAAATAAGATGAATGTGTTACGAAATTACCTTTAATGAGTACCTAATTGCGTAAGAATTTAACCGCATCAGTAAACTTTCATCACATGTTTTTGGATACCAAAACTACCGAACTGTCGGTATGATTAATAGCAATACTTCCATGACGCAATCCAGATTGGCGTCGTGTAAAATTATCATTCGATATTATTAATAGCGATGCAAATCAAAGTGCCCGTTTTAGTCATCGAAATTATCGCAAAAGCAATCAGCCATATAATAAGATATAGGTAATGTCGTGTAATTGATAATCCAGCCATTATTTTTTTTTCCTGCTTTATTGCATAGCATAGTCAGCCACTTATATTACCACTACTGGGACACAGGCCTCCTCTCTGTGAGAGGGAGTGGGCCATAATCCACCACGCTGACCCAGTGCGGGTTGGTCACATGCATTCGAATTTTTTATTCTAGAACATGCCAGTTTCCTCACGATGTTTTCCTTCACCGTTTTGAGAGCAGTGGTGATGAAATAATTTACACAAAGTAAAGCGCCTGTCTGGGTTCGAACCAGTAGGTTAGGTAGTAACCTACAATTCGTAATTCGCGACAGTTACCATTGGGCCACCACTGCTCTCATTATTTGTTAGTGAGCCTCAAACTAGTCAGTCAGTATCTTGGGGTTTGAGGTACGAATTCCAGAGTGGAGACTAGAGAGGTGATTTCAGGTATGGTATGTTACGTGTATATGGGTGATGTTTGTGTGGTGTGTTTGTGTGATAAGTAAATAAGTACCTACGTACACAAAACAATTGATAAAATCATTTATGTTTCAAAACAAATATTCTAACTATGGTCTGTTCCAAAAGTATCTGACAAATGTAAACAAATAGATCAGAACATTTATGTACAAATGTGTGTGACTTTATTGCATACTGACACTGATATACAAAAATAAATTGTTGTTAATGATATCTCCGAAATTCGTGGAAATACCCTATCTATGTAAATATCTATGGAAATTCCCATAACTATGTAGATACAAAAATAAAAACAGGTAGTAAAGTGTCCAATGTTTATCTGCAAGCTACAATAAAATTGCTACAAGGATTTTGTGGCGGTTAAGTAACATTAATAGGGGGGCGTTCTTGGTAAACATTTGTGAAATTGTTTCATGGAATTTATTGAACAAACGAGATGGCGGCGTTAGTTCCAATTATGGCCACGCGAAAAAAAACCCTGTAGGTACAACTGAACTTATTTTAATACACATTCAGTGCAATAGGCTGCTTCAGGCCACCGCCTGAAGTAGCCTATTGCGCCTGTTGTGCTATGCATAAGGAACTGTTCTATCTCTTTCTAAGTTGAAACAGGTTAAAACACGAAATATGCGGATCTTTAAGGTTTATCATGGATTTTTTAGGAAAGCGGTTCCGTCATATTATAACGGCCGTCAAGAAATTATAGATTATAGGCATAATCTTGGTCAGATCATGTGACGACCATGTCGATTAATGTCAGAACCACACAAATTTAAGTGGACCAGTCCAGTAACGTCCGGCAAGCATTTGTCAGTAATCGTGTTGCTCAACTCAGAACTTATGAAGCTCAACGACTCGACGAACAATACAAAAGAAAGGACATTTGGGTAGGACACATAAAGTACTCATACTGCCAGACCATCATGAAAACTAACTGAAAAATACATAGTCCTCACATTCACAATGATTTATGAGTGTGATTTATGTATAGAAAAATCGCCTTCTTGACAATTTTCGTATGTGTGAGCCTCATTGTTATTTACCGTCAATGGTAATTTTAAGAACAACTGGCGACTCAACAGGGTCCAATTTTATTCCCTGCCTGGCATTTGGCGTTGAAAACCTGATGAGTGTAGTCTGTTTTTCGTTCAGGAGAAAATTATTGACATTAAACCAATGTACAACTTTAGAGAGTGCATCGTTTACTTGTTCCAATTTGAATATCTGACGTTTTATTTTTAAAATGAGGTAAGTGTCTTAGTACCCGCTAATAATACGATCTTGCCATTATCCCTTATGTGACATGTTGTTTATATAAATTGGAAATAAGAAAGGACCTAGAATTGAACCCTGCGGAACGCCTACGGTGACCGCAGATCCTTGACATTATGATATTGATATTATTGTATCAATAACGCTTTGTATTTGGACTGTTTTGCTGTTCAGCGCGCTATGGAGCGAGCTATGCTCAGAGCCTCTTTGTAGGTTAAAATCAGGAATGAAATTATCCGGAAAAGAACCGGAGTTACCGACACAGCTTGAAGAGTAAGCAAACTGAAGTGGCAGTGAGCTGGCCATGTTTGTCGAAGGACCGATGTCCACTGAAGCAGACGAGTCCTGGAATGCAGATCGCGTATAGGCAAGCGTAGTGAGGGACGCCCCCAGCTAGATGGATGGACGACTAAAGGTGGCTGGGACAGACTGGAAGTGGTAGGCGGAGGACAGGGTATTGTGACGCGGCCTGGGAGAGGCCTATGTCCTGCTATAGGCTGAGTTGTGATTTGATTTTTGACTGCTGTTTTAGGAAACCAAAGCTTAACTAGTTATGATTTTAGGTATCTGGATATGTTTACTACTGTCCGATAAATAAATGTGTATATTAACCACTGACCTACAAATAGGTACGTGTATGATAGAGGTCAGTGATATTAACTGTTTTGCGATGTATTACTATTGATGATTGAATTGACGATTTTGAGGTCGGTTACTCGGTAAGACTGGTATCGCTATACCCTACAGTAGCTAAAGTTGCGGGTTAGTGGTAACACTGACTGTAAGCTGGCCTAGCGTAGCACGGAATTTAGATAAAATATGCCCAGGTATGCTCGGGTGCGTTTTTCTCGCGGCGATTTTTTTCGTGCACTCGATTTTCTACGCGCTGTTTAGCGCCGAAAGTTGAAAATCCAACAGTGTTTTTTTTTACGCGCTGGGATGCGTTCTGTTGTATTCTCAATGCTCGGCTCAACACCAAGCGATGAAAATCCAGTGCACGATAAAATCCCGTCGTGATATTTTTACGTCACGAACGTGGGCTAAGGGGCCAGCTTATCCTGGTTTTGATACTGCTGACGTGCGGCCTACCGCACAATAAAAACAGTACATTTAAGATCGATATATTTATTTAAAACAAAACGCTAGGGCCGCTTCCTAAAATTCGCCAGTTGTAAATATTTTACCTAGTAAGCTAGTTCTAGTAACTTATTGTATTAGGAATGTGATAGCTTTATTCCTTTTAGTGATAACTCTTATCTACGAAACCTTTGGTGTGTAATCGTCGATGTTATTTATACATACTCTATAGTGATATTATCACACTAATATTATAAAGGCGAAAGTTTGTGAGTGGGTGTGTGTGTGTGTGTGTGTGCTTATATGTTTGTTACTTCTTCACGCTCACCAACTGGCTTTGGCTGGACCAATTTTGATACAAATTTGTATGAAGGTAGCTGGCACGCTGGATTAACTTTGGGCTACTTTTTATCCCGATATTCCCACGGGATCGACATTTTCGCGGGTGAAACCGCGGCGCAGCTAGTGTTACATAAATAGTTGTAATGTCTGTTGTTTAGTGTAAGGAGTCTGTGCTTTTTGAAGTTCTGAGACTGGTCATTAAAATCTGTTATTTAAATCTGTTATTTTACTAAGGTTTTTGAGTTTGATTCTATTGAGATTATTGTTATGATTCGTTTCATTTCTTCGACTTGATTTATTGATAAGTCTTTATCTGTTAACGATTTTATCATTCTTTCAACAGTGTTATTTTTATTTGCATCATACTTGAAGGGTTCAAAATCCTTTTAACCTCGACGAAGCTTTTGCTTTCTTTGAACCTCGAAAAGATACAACGAACAAATCAAAATTTTACACTTGCCAACCTAATATAATATAACTTAGTCTTAAGTAATTTTACTCATTGGCTCAAACGTATCTGTATGTAGAGATTCAAAGCTAACACGTTAACTTGAAATTTGAAAGTAGCGTTAACTTATTTCAAGTTAACGTACAAAACAACACAAACGTACTACACGTACGTTTTACAAAGGTAAAATGTCGTCCATTAAATTATTTGACATGAAATGTGATGCTTGTCTTCAAATGTAAAGGCGCTGTTACATTATTGTATTGTATAATTGCATAGCACAGATGTGAGTTCTATGTATGTACTATACCTTATTTACCATTTACCGGGTAATGTCTTTCATTGACTTGAATGTACCCTGGCGGCTGGTCATCACTTAGAGGCTTTTTTTTAATTATTTTATTTTTGGATTTTTGTTTTCTTATTATTTGGTGTACTCTGGGCGCTTTTAACGCATACGTCTTTTTTACACCGTTCTCACATATAATTGTAAATTCAACATTAATGATGTAACTAATATTTTTGTAAAAATATAATTTATAAGTGTCCATGGAGTTTCTTGCCTGTTCTTTCCATAGGTACCTACGCTTTGGAATGGGCAACTAGCTTCATATTTTCTGACTGACCGACTTCTTGACAATTCAAAAGTGCCTGTAAATGGTTTAATTGAAATAAATGGTTTGAGTTTGAGTTTCTGTTTGATTACTGCTTACAGTCCTGTTGCACAATTGTAGGTTCACGCTACCAAACAAATGAACCCCGTGAAGTAAAATGCATGACCTCTCAGTATACATTCTTACGCGGTACATACACGTTTACAGCATGTATCAGAAAGGTGTGGTCATATTTAAGGGACGGGGGGACGGGGGGGAGGGGGTTCAGACCATCAAACTGAACAACTTTCTCCGTGGGACCAACATCCTAATCCCGAAGTAAATATCAACTGTCCCATACAAAACTTTAATACCTACTCGATCCTAATATACTTCTGCCATCATCGTCTTGACATTGATTATTATGGTCAATACAAAAATCGATGTTAATATATCTGTTGGTACAGTCAACAGCAAAAGTAGATGATCAAAATCAGAAGTTCAAACCTAATGTACGGAGTTCGCGTCAGAACTGTGAAGTCGAAGTGATTTCTGTGTGGTGTTGATGTGGCGTTGAGTAGTTTGATTCACTTCGACGCCACACAGTTCTGTGTACCATTCATAAAATTGTAGCGAAGTCAAAACTGACAAAAGTTGATGCATTTAATATTTTTCATCTGTGACGTGCATTGTGTTGGTGTGTATTTCCCAATATTATCGCGAAATTAAAATTTCCTCACGTTTTTTGCAATTTGCACGCTAGTGTCAGGTTGTATGTTTCGAGAATCAGCAATTAGAATCCAGTTAGAATTAGCCTCAAATATCATGATTTCATGAAGTAATCATTCAACTTATAAGAGTTGTATTGATGATTTTCAGGAATATAATTCTATAAATAAATATTTGTTACGGCCGCGAATCATGTTTAGATCAACATACAACCTGATACTGACCTGCAAATTGCGAAACACGTAAGAAAATTTTAATTGTGCGGGCTACCCTTATTGTTCCGCCTTAAGTAATCATGACACTGCACCCAACGTATTTATCACTCGCAGATTAAAACGATAAACGTATTACATGTTAATCAATTAAAATGTAAGATTAATGTTCTATATAATGCCAGTAAGGACTTTCAAACTACTCATTTGGAAAATAGGTTACCAGAATGAGGTCGGCTGTGTTGTTCTCTGTTCTATTCGTGGGGTTGGCGATAGCTGTTGTAGAGGGTCAATTGCCAACACCTCCACCATTGGAAACCCCTGGAACATCGCCTGTCCCTGCACCAACAACTGAAAATACCAATCCAGGAACGCCTGACCCAATTGAAAACCTTCCGTTGGCAGAAGCGTGTGATGAAGAACTGTGCAAACTACCCGACTGCAGATGCTCGTCATCGAACATTCCTGGTGGTATCTCGCCAAGGAATACTCCTCAGGTAAGATTTTTTGGTGGAAATTCCTTTTAATAAGTTCTCTCTTCTCCTTAAATATTGCAATAAAGACCAAAATCTGTTCTATTTTCATCAATGTGTACAAATTTAACCGACTATCAAAGGAGTCGCGTCATAGTGATTACATGTTTCATAATGATAAACATATTTTCAAGACACTTGCTCGTAATGTGGCTCTTAATGAACCGCTTTTAGGTCAATAATGCAGTGTATTAAAAACGCGTTTTACTTTATGTATAACTCCAGCACATATAAATAATAAAGCTTTAAATATAGCATGACTTAATAAATGAAAAAAAGCCAAATCAGGTAAACCTACCTTAAAATTTTTATTATTAATCCTAATTGTCTTAAAGTTGAAAAAGCAATTTAAAAAAAAAAAATCAAATTCATAATTTGCTGAAATTCCATCTATAAATATTGTTAACTGCACTAGTGTGATAAACAGATAACTATTTACTAGACGGAGATGTGCGCTTTTTTAATCTCATCAAAGAGACTTCCTGCCAAAAAGAATTCGCGGGTCATATTTCACTTTTTTTTTTAAAGTCCCCATTGTGCTTGGTCTCAAAATGAACTAAAATTTATTTACCTTAAGGTGAATGCGCTGTTATAGCCTACCACTGCGCATTCACCTTAAATTGTCCATTGTCTCTCCTCCCCTGGAACGAAACGGAAAAGACCCTGACTGGCGTTCTATTATTGCGGAATCTCACTCAGTGAGAGGTTTTTCTTTTGAGTATTAAAAAAAAAACATTGCTTCCAAGAACCCTGAAGATGGCGTTGAACTGACTACGTTACTAGGTTGCAAAGCCAAAACGCTTGGAAAAAAAAAACATTGCGTCACGTCACATAATGCTCGTTGAGTGACACTTTCGTTTGCTTTCGTTTTACGATCTCAAAATTACATCCAAGTGAAATAATAAAAAAATTATGTGACGTTCCGTTCCTTGCAGTAACTTACTAAGTTCAGCGCCATCTATCCAGCGACTAGGGAAGAGTTAAAAAAAAAAGAAAAAGAAAATCCCTCATTCATGAATTTCTCTATGCCAATAGTACTTTCTAATTCCATACAAACCTTTAGTAATATATTACTTTAGTAAAACATAATATTTTACTTTATTAAATTAGATTAACTATTGTTTGGCAGTTTGAGTACTACTTAATGCGCCCCACTATAATTAATATTAACAAAATTGCACTTATTTAAATCGAGTACATCAACCGCATTTAATATTGTTTTAATATTTTGTATATTTCCAAAATGAAATATTTTAGCAATAGCAGTTCCATTTGACATGACCACCAGTTCTTAAGCTTTACAGATATTTATTTCCAGTTCGTCACAGTCACCTTCGACGACGGTATCAACATCAACAACATCGTTACATACCGTGATACTCTCTACAACCGTTTCAACTCCAATGGCTGCCCTGCTGGTGCCACTTTCTACGTCAGCCACGAGTATACCAACTACGTCCTCGTCAATGAACTGTACAACCGTGGTTTCGAGATCGCTCTCCACTCGATCACTCACCAGACCCCACAGACTTACTGGTTAGAAGCCACTACTGAAGACATGAGGAGAGAATTTGGCGACCAGAAGGTTCAAATGTCTCACTTTGCTAACATTCCTTTCACATCTATTAAAGGTGAGAATTTCACTTACAGCGCTTACCCTATTAGTATTAGGTACAATGGCACTTTGGAATAAATAGCAGGACTTCGTCCACGTGAATTTAATATTTTTCCATACCTAATAACTTCAGCACCCATTTTGTCCTCTTCATTGGTTGACAAAACACAACAAAACAAAAAACAAACACAACAATACAAAATGTATTAAAATTGATTCATGTAGGTATCCTGAAAAAATAGAACTTGCAGAAGCAATGATAAAAAGCGAAAATGTTCGCCAATGGTCTCGGTGTCAATAATTTACTCGCTAGATAAAATTGGTACCATCAAACAATAGATTACGAACTAACGTTAGAATTTTATATTTTAAGTATATGGTTTCAATTTATTTCAGGTCTTCGCATTCCCTTCCTCCAAATGACCGGAAACGCCAGCTTCGAAATAATGAAAGAATATGGCTTGGAGTACGACTGCACTTGGCCCACAACCGCACACACCAACCCTGGTCTATGGCCTTACACCCTAGACTATGCTTCAACCCAGGATTGCGTCATCCCTAATTGCCCAACAGCGTCCTTCCCTGGAATATGGGTTATGCCTTTGGTATCCTGGTCTGATCTCCAAGGAGTTCCCTGCTCGTTCGTGGATGCTTGTTTCTACATGTAAGTAGTTATAATTTAATTTAGATTAGCACAGAAATCTTTTTATTATAACGCTTTAATAAGCTATTGGTAGTGTTGCTAAATCTTTTACCGCATCATCGGTTCACGTCAAGAAGTTAAATTTGAGCCTCGGCAATAAAAGAAAAGGGTTACTAGTGCTGTCGATACTTTATTATTTTATTAAAATACCTTACAAATTGACCAAATATTGTGTTGTTCACACTTCAATGTGAAAGCTAAACTTTATGTGGGGATACCTCAGGGGTGGGGATATCTTAGGGCCTCAAAATTCTGTCATGTTTTTTATTGCATCCGTGAATTTGTATTTCCTACGATTCAAGCGTATCTAGCGTAAATAGTTAGTTGTATAATAGTTGACTGTAAATAAGCATTACCTCTTATTATGTATACTTTTATCCACTGACTTTTATTGACAATATCTTACCACCATTTTTACAGCCCCGACCGCGAGAGTGAAGATGAATGGTACAAGTTCATCGTCACCAACTTCGAGAGGCACTACTTGGGCAACCGCTCCCCCTTCGGCTTCTACGTTCATGAGGGGTTCCTGAACGCCTTCCCTGCCGTCCGCCGTGCTTATGTCCGGTTCATGGATATGGTCAACAAACTCCCTGATGCTTTCATGGTAAGAATAAAACACCATTTTAAACACCCGCTGTCATTCGTGGATCTTTGACAGTTACGGGTAGTCAGAAATCCGAAAGTCTGACAACCAGTCTTACCAAGGGGTATCGTATTGCCAGTAACTGGGTTGTGGAGGTCAGATAGGCCGTCGCTCCATGTAAAATACTGGTATTCAGCTGCATCCGGTTAGATTGGAAGCCGACCCCAACATAGTTGGGAAAAGGCTAGGCAAATGATGAATAAAACATCATTTTGCACGACGCAAGTTCCTTGCCTGAGGCATACAATAACTTTTTGTTGTTGTAACTTATAGTATGCCATAGGCAATACAATTGTATCGTGTAAATCCGGCTTTACAAAAATTTTTCCACAAAACAAAAAACAAAAAAAAAACAATTGCAATAATTGCGGGACATCATGGTGTTACTATCATTAAATGGAATGTGAATTGTGTTGGAGGCAAACAAACTCAACGCGAGTCCTGTATGTGTTCGTGCTTTTATGTTAATCGAAGTACAGTCAAGTTTTTTACATCTTTATATACCACCACCACAACATAATCAGCCTATAATGTTCCCACTGCTGGGACACAGGCCTCCTCACGGTGAAAGGGAGTGGGCCGTAATCCACCACGCGGACCCAGTGCGGATTGGCAGATGTCACATGTCTTCGAATTTTTGGTTCTAGGACATGCCGGTTTCCTCACGATGTTTTCCTTCACCGTTTTGAGAGCTGTGGTGATGAAATAATTAACACAAAGTAAAGCGCCTGTCTGGGTTCGAACCATCATCGCGTCTTTATATACAGGGTGGCTGAAACAACGACGCGCAACCTGTTACCATGGATTCCGTACATGAATCTGAACCGCCCCGCGTTGTACCTTTTCGACGTTCTTAAAAAAAAAAAAAAAACTGGCCAAGTGCGAGTCGGACTCGCACACGAAGGGTTCCGTACCACAAGGCAAAAACGCCGAAAAAAACATGTTTGTTGTATGGGAGCCCCCCTTAAATATTTATTTTATTTTAATTTTATTATTTATTAATAAAGTTAAAATACATCTGAGTATTTTGTGAATATTTCAAGTGCCTACCTGTTGCCATTTTTGATATCGAGCAAAAAAGGGCAAAAAAATCGTGTTTGTTGTATGGGAGCCCCCCTTAAATATTTATTTTATTTTGTTTTTAGTATTTGTTGTTATAGCGGCAACAGAAATACATACTTTGTGAAAATTTCAACAGTCTAGCTATCGCGGTTCTTGAGATACAGCCTGGTGACAGACAGACGGACAGACAGCGAAGTCTTAGTAATAGGGTCCCGTTTTTACCCTTTGGGTACGGAACCCTAAAAATTGGCGTTCCATACATTTTGACTGTGTAGGCACAAATTTCAATGTAACAGCATAGTTTTTGTTTGATAACTGACTAAACATTTCTACGCTAGGGGATCAGGAATTATGTGCTGAAATGGTTATAGTTTGTGCCACTGCCACTCTGTATATTATTAACTTTATCAAGCCAGGAGACCTCATTTTAATACATTTTCAAGTTACGGCACTTAGTGGACTATTGCATAGAAAACTATATTCAATTACTTTGATCAATGTCGAGTTCAGCTCAACCTAAAACCTTTCACAAAATGGCCAAATATATTTTATTTTTTATTATTTAACTGTTAGGGTTCGTTGGTGTCACATTTTTAAATTGGTCTGACACGTAAAAAGATGGCTGCATGCCCTTCTGCTTTTTTGACATTACGGAGTCCATACTAATAGTATTATAAATTCGAAAGTAACTCTGTCTGTCTGTATGTTACCTTGTTCCCTTTTCACGCCTAAACCACTGAACGGATTTCGATAAAATTTGGCAGAGAGAGAAATTCCATCCCGGGGAAGGACATAGGATAGTTGTTTATCGACATACCTCGCGGGCCAAGACGCGGGCGGAAGCTAGTAATATATAACACTGAGTCGGTAAACCACAGGGACAATTACGGTTTTTAAGAACGTTGGCATTCTAATCACAGTCTCAATCTATCAAGAATACCTCTTATTTACTCTTCATTTTTAACAAGTTTTTTGACATTGCATGTCGACGAGATGAGGTTGCGACTAGATTTTGGCATTTAGACTCAAAGGTGACAAACATATTTTGGTTGTTCGAAATTATGCCCAAACTTCGCAAAACTCGGACTAGCTCCAAGCTATATCGTTGACATTACGAAACTTTTACTGTTTCACGTAATTATAAAATTATTTCTCCTCCAGGTGAACACACAGGAAGTTCTTGACTGGATGAAGAATCCCGTCCCAACTGATGAGTACAAGCGCCAGAATTGCCGCACATTCGTCCCTAGCAACTGCGATCCCAAAACCTGTCCCCTTAGATCAAGCCACAATGGAGTAAGTATTATGCTCTATCCTTCATTCTCAGCAGAAAGTCTTGACATTACATGGCAGTTGTCAAAGTCAAAGAAAGACAAATCGTATATTAACACCTTTGAACGTTAAAAATTACAAGAAAAAAGAAGAATTCAATCGAGTTGTCCCTTCCAAAAGGTAGTTTCGTATGGAGAAGAATGGGTAAAACCAGGTACATAAATACACGTTTAAAATAATGATTTTTACAATAAACGTTTTGTTCGTTCAGTCGCAAAATGTACCTTTCGCAAAATGCACCCCATTCGCAAAACGTACCATTCTCTAACATTAACATTCCTTGGGCCTAGCAAGAACGCAACGTAAATTCGAACAATTTTAAAATACTTTCTTAGGTTTCAGCCTTTAGATATATCTGTGAATGATCCTTATTTTAAACCAAGATGCTTTTGGATAGTTGTATTTTCATGACGTCGTCTTCGTAACACAAAAGTAGTAGCAGCTTTAATTTTTACAGTTCAACAACATTCATTGCGTCAATTTCATTGTTGAGCTGAAAAATTTTTCGAATACATGAAGTAATGGATTAGAATTATCTTTCAAAATGATACACATTTTGTTTGAAAATGTATTGCGCAATTAAGGTGGAGCCCTCAGCTCGTTACCACGAAGTGCTTACTTCCAGAGAGAACCTACTTTATACTAATGCATGAATTTCGTTTCTTTTACAGTTGGAATACTGGATGCAAATCTGCAACGTTTGCCCAAGTGTCTACCCGTGGCTCGGCAATCCTCTTGGACAATAAATCTGAAATTGAATAGGTTTTGTGATAAATAAATATATCGATCTTAAATGTACTGTTTTTATTGTGCGGTAGGCCGCATGTCAGCAGTATCAAACCCAGGATAAGCTGGTCCCTTAGCCCACATTCGTGACGTAAAAATATCACGACGTGATTTTATCGTGCACTGGATTTTCATCGCTCCGTGTTGAGCCGAGCGTTGAGAATACAACAGAACGCATCCCAGAACGTAAAAAAAAAAACACTGTTGGATTTTCAACTTTCGACGCTAAGCAGTGCGTAGAAAATCGAGTACACGAAAAAAATCGCCTCGAGAAAAACGCGCCCGAGCGAACCTATACTTTATCTGAATTCCGTGCTACGCTAGGCCAGCTTACAGTCACAGTGTTACCACTAATTCGCAACTTTAGCTACTGTACGGCATAGCGATACCAGTCTTACCGAGAAACCGACCTCAAAATCATCAATTCAATGAATATATTGCAAAACAGTTAATATCACTGACCTCTATCATAAACACATTAATACAGGTCTGTGTGGTTAATACACACATTTATTTAGCGGACAGTAGTAAACATATCCAGATACCTAAAATCATAACTAGTTATGCTTTGGTTTCTTAAGACAGCAGTCAAAAATTAAAAACACCTCAGCCTATAGCAGTCCACTGCTGGACATAGGCCTTTCCCAGGCCCCGTCACAACACCCTGTCCTCCGCCTACCGCTTTCAGTCTTTCCCAGCCACCTTTAGGTCGTCCGTCCATCTAGGTGGGGGGCGTCCCACACTACGCTTGCCGATACGCGGTCTGCACTCCAGGACTCGTCTGCTTCAGCGGCCATCGGTCCTTCGACAAAACTGGGCAGCCCATTGCCACTTCAGTTTGCTTACTCTGCAACCTATGTCGGTAACTCCGGTTCTTTTCCGGATAATTTCATTCCTGATTTTATCCTTCAAAGAAACTCCGAGCATAGCTCGCTACATAGTGCGCTGAACAGCAAAACAGTCCAAATACACAGCGTTTTTGACCCAATAATATCAATATCATAATGTCTAGTTCAATTCTACGTCCTTTCTTGTTTCTAATTTATTTATATAAATGACTTACCACATATGGGATAATCGCAAGATCGTATTATTCGCGGATACTAAGACACTTCCCTCATTTAAAAAATAAAACGTCAATTAGTCAACTTTGAACAAGTTATTGATGCACTCTCTAAAGTTGCGCATTGCTTTAATGTCAATAATTTTCTCCTGAACGAAAAACGGACTACACTCATCAGATTTTCAACGCCAAATGTCAGGCAGGGAATAAAATTGGACCCTGTTGAGTCGACAGTTTTTCTTGGAATCACCATTGACGGTAAATTACAATAAGGCTCACGCATACAAAAATTGTCAGGAAGGCGATTTTTGTATATGTGAGCCTCACATTCATAAAATCATTGTGAATGTGAGTACTATGTATTTTCAGTTAGTTTTAATGATGGTCTGGCAGTATGAGTACTTTATGTTTCCTACCCAAACGTCCTTTCTTTTGTATTGTTCGTCGAGTCGTTGAGCTTCATAAGTTCTGAGTTGAGCTATACGATTACTGACAAATGCTTGCGATTACGGACGTTACTGGACGTTAATCGACATGGTCGTCACATGATCTGACCAATAATATGTCTATAATCTATAATTTCATGACGGCCGTTATAATATGACGGAACTGCTTTCCTAAAAAATCCAAGATAAACCTTAAAGATCCGCCTATTTCGTGTTTTAACCTATTTAAACTTAGAAAGAGAAAGAACAATTATTTAAGCATAGCACAACAATAATGAGCCTATAACGGTCCCACTGCTGTCCTCCTTTCTGTGAGAGGGAGAGGGCTATAACCCAGCACGCGGGCCCAGTGCGAGTTGGTGGATGTCAAATGTCTTCGAATTTTTGGTTCTAGGACATACCGGTTTCCTCGAGATATTTTATTTTACCGTTTTGAGTTTTTACAAAGAGAGAATTTTACAAAGTAAATGCTTGCCTGTGTTCGAACACATGACCTGTGATACATAAGTCGGGCGCTGACCGGACTGGTGAACCACTGGTGGCAGTGGTGGACCACTGCTCTGAAAAGGGGTTTACTCCATTATTTTCAAATAAAATACACACACTATCACTAAAAACTTTGCACTGCTTGTTCTTGACTCTAAAGTGCAATCAAAAAACGATCAATTGCAGATCACAATTTGTTAAGTACTTCGTCGTTTCAGCCGATAGACGTCCACTGCTGGACATAGGCCTCCCCCAATTTTGGGAGGGTTTGCCATAATCGCCACGCTTGGCAGGCGGGTTGGCGATCGCAGTATGGTATGATGGTGGAATACATAGAGAACGCTGCTGCCCATTCTCCGGTACGATCCTTAGTCGCCTTTTACGACACCCACGGGAAGTAAGGGGTGGTGGTATTCTTTAAGTCCGGCACCACACAGACGGTTAAGTAATCAAATAAGTTAAGTACTTATTTGATAATAATGATGCGTAAATTGATTGTGTACCAAATTCTATTGAAGCGTTTGACAGTAAATACACAAAACATTGACAAAATTGCAACTGATCGTTTTCCGAAGGACCCATTTATTCACAAGCCAAGATTCTTTCGCCTTATGAAAACTACCTAAAGTCCTTCGTTATCATAATGTCAGTTGCTACTTCAGGCCATCCTCATGTTATTCGTCATCAATATTTCAGCCGAAAAATGACCACAGCTGGACATAAGCCTCCCCAAAACACCGCCACTTCGACCGGTTCTATGTTTCTTGCATCCAGCAGATCTTGCGGCCTTCACCATCTGTTCTGTGAGCAATGTGCTCTGCACATTGCCACTTAAGTCTGGGAATTCTTTGGGCTATATCGGTTATCTCGGTTCTCCTACGGATCTTTTCATTTCTGATTCAATCGCGTGGGTTAACTCCAAGTATAGCCCTCTCCATTGCCCTTTGTGTGACTTTCGGCCCTCAAATGAGAACCCAACATGAGCGACCACGTTAAGTGCCATAGGCTACTTCAGGCGGTAACCTGAAGTAGCCTATGGTACTGAATGTGTATTAAAATAAGTACAGTTGTACAGGGTCTTTTGGCGCGTGGCCTTATTTAGAACTAGCGCCGCCATCTTGTTTTTCAATACAATTCCATGAAACAATTTTACAAATGTTTACCAACAACTCCCCCTGTGCCGTATTATGACAGTTAACTGCCATCATGATTCCAGTGTAAGAGAGTGACGGAGCTATTCGTGACCGATAGCACCATCTCTTTTACGCACTGAAATCATGATGGCATTAATACTTCGCAATATGGCCCCTGTCAATGTTACTCAACCGCCATAAAATCCTTGTAGCAATTTTATTGTAGTTTGCAAATAAACATTGGACATCCGTGGACACGTTACTAACTGTTTTTACCCGACTGCGCGACGCAAAGGAGTGGTAATGTTTATTTTTGTATCTAGATAGATAAGGGTTTTCTATTTTCACGAATGTTGGTGATATCATTAACAACAATTTATTTTTGTATATCCGTGTCACTATGCAATAAAGCAGGAAAAAACAGTGGCTGATTTATCAATTATACGGCATTACTTATCTTATTATATGGCTGATTGCTTTTGCGATAATTTTGATTAGGTACTAACGGGCACTTTGATTTGCATCGATAATAATAATATCGAATGATAATTTTACACGACGCCAATCGGGATTGCTTAATGTAAGTATTGCTATTAATCATATCGACATTTCGCTTGTTCATCTAGTTTATCCAAAAGCATGTGATGATATATGTCTAAACCCACCCACCCTGAAGCGGTTAAATTCTTACGCAATTACTCATTAAAGTTAATTCATAACACATTCATCTTTGTTTAGAAAGTTTCAAATGCATATCTCATCACTTTTCCCAACAATTGTTGTCTTAATAATGTTATTAATTTGTTTTTGAAAATTGGAAATTCATCGACGAAAATAAATTCGCAACCACATTTGTACTTAAATGTTCTGATCTATTTGGTTACATTTATTAGATACTTTTGGAACAGATCGCAGTTTGAATATTTGTTATGAAACATAAATGATTGATTTATTCAGATTGGTTTGTGTACGTACCTATTTACTTATCACACAAACACACCACACAAACATCACACATATAAACGTAACATACCATACCTGAAATCATCTCTCTGGTCTCCACTCTGGAATTCGTACCCCAAACCCCAAGATACCGGCTGACTAGTTTGGGGCTCACTAACAAATAATAACAAATAGGTAATGAGAGCAGGGGTGGCCCAGTCGTAACGGCCGCGACTTACGAGTGGTAGGTCTTAGGTTCGAACCCAGACAGACGCTTTACTTTGTGTAAATGATTTCATCACCACTGCTCTCAAAACGGTGAAGGAAAACATCGTGAGGAAACGCCATGATCTAGAACCAAAAATTTGAAGACATGTGACATCTACCAACCCGCAGTGGACCCGCGTGGTGGATTACGACCCACTCCCTCTCACCGAGAGGCCTGTATCCCAACAGTGGGAACATTATAGGCTGCTTATGTAAGTGTCGGCGGCGTTGCTGTGCGTCATTTCATTAAGCCGATCACGCCATCGACAAGTACGTCACTCGACTTCTCCCACCGCCCCCCTGCTCGACTTGTTTTGCTGCCAGTATAAAGGAGCAATCGGCAAAGCGGCGAGGGACTTGACCATTGGACATCGTACGGACATCATGTGCTCAGAAACTATCTCGCGTTCCGTATCTGGTTGTATTGTGTACAATGTATGATTTGCTAGTGTGATTTAATTGTTCATGAAATTATAATTTGATTTGAATTGCAAACCGTTTTTCTATTGCGCAATAACCAACACTACCCACTTAGTACGACCTAGCACTTAGTACGCCCACAGTAATTAAAATATGCCTGATAATAAGGAGACACACTATACCTTTTCCTATATATGTATATGTTATGTAACAAATAACATATTGTAACCTATAATAGCTGTAAGTATTTTATGCTACTCATGTCGTCGCAACTTGCTGTTAACCAGTGAACATTCTTACTGTAGGTATTAACCGGGACAATAAATATTTCTATTCTATTTCGTTCTAATAATGAATCAATGCGATGTTGCTACCGGATTGTTTTAAAATGATGCATTTTGTTTTTCGGTTTCACACATGCCCGTTTCATGTCATATAATTCATTTAAGGTTAATTTATGGACTAATTAGAGAATCTCTTAAGAAAAACGGTTCAAATGTAAGAAAGGTAGAATGCTTGGCTATTTATTTCGTTTATGTAAAACTTATTTTTGAAACAGTAAAAGTTTCGTAATATCAATGTAGCTTGGAGCTTTATGCACAAGTCCGAGTAATGAGAAGTTTGGGCATAATTTAGAAAAACCAAAATATGTTTGTCACCTTTGAGGCTAAAGGCCAAAATCTAGTCGCAACCTCATCTCGTCGACAATCAATGTCAAAAAACTTGTTTAAATTGAAGAGTAAATAAGAGATAATTTTGATAGATTGAGACTGCGATTAGAATGCCAACGTTCTTAAAAACCGTAATTGTCCCTGTGGTTTACCGACCCAGTGTTATATATTACTAGCTTCCGCCCGCGGCTTCGCCCGCGAGGTATGTCGATAAACAACTATCCTGTGTCCTTCCCCTGAATGCAATTTATCTCTCTGCCAAATTTTATCGAAATCCGTTCAGTGGTTTAGGCGTGAAAAGGTAACATACAGACAGACAGACGGAGTTACTTTCGAATTCATAATATTAGTATGGACTCCGTAATGTCAAAAAAGCAGAATAACATGCAGCCATCTTTTTACGTGTCAGACCAATTTAAATAAAAAACCGGGCAAGAGCGAGTCGGACTCGCGCACCGAGGGTTCCGTAACATCCGGGTTTATGCATAAGGTTTATGTTTATGAAATTAAATGTTTTTTTTTATTTTTGAGTTGATTGAATGAATGGTAAAATGCAGTTTACGATTTATGACGTATTAAAAAAAAATTACTTACTAGATGTCGTTCAAACCAATTTTCGGTGGTAGTTTACATGGTAATGTACATCATATATTTTTTTTAGTTTTATCATTCTCTTATTTTAGAAGTTACGGGGGGGACACACACATTTTACCACTTTGGAAGTGTGTCTCGCGCAAACTATTCAGTTTAGAAAAAAATGATATGAGAAACCTCAATATCATTTTTGAAGACCTATACATAGATACCCCACACGTATGGGTTTGATGAAAAAAAAATTTTCGAGTTTCAGTTATAAGTATGGGGACCCCTAAAATTTATTGTTTATTTTCTATTTTTGTGTGAAAATCTTAATGCGGTTCACAGAATACATCTACTTACCAAGTTTCAACAGTATAGTTCTTATAGTTTCGGAGAAAAGTGACTGTGACATACGGACGGACAGACAGACAGACGGACAGACAGACAGACAGACAGACAGACAGACAGACATGACGAATCTATAAGGGTTCCGTTTTTGCCATTTGGCTACGGAACCCTAAAAATGTGACACCAACGAACCCTAACAGTTAAATAATAAAAGATAAAATGTATTTGGCCATTTTGTGAAAGGTTTTAGGTTGAGCTGAACTCGAAATTGGTCAAAGTTATACGCGATTTTTATTATTGTTATTAATTCATTGAATATAGTTTTCTATGCAATAGTCAGTGCCGTAACTTCAAAAGGTATTAGATAAAATGGCTTGATAAAGTTATAATAATATACAGAGTGGAAAATACGTACGCAAAATACGCGCATTGACGTGGAGTTGTGGAAACCAGCCCGTATTACCTATCTAAATATATAAAACTCAAAGGTGACTGACTGACATAGTGATCTATCAACGCACAGCCTAAACCACTGGAGGGATCGGGCTGAAATTTGGCATGCAGGTAGATGTTATGACGTAGGCATCCGCTAAGAAAGGATTTTGATAAATTCTACCCCCAAGTGGATAAAATAGGGGATGAAAGTTTGTATGAAACTTTGTCAATTTTAAACCGATCGGGCTGAGGCTTCGTATGCATATAGCTACTATGACGTAGGCATCCCCTAAGAAAGTATTTTGATAAATTCAACCCCCATGGGGATAAAATAAGGGACGATGGAGGATGTAAATATATTAGTTTTTTTTTAATAATACTTAACGCGAGCGAAGCCGCGGGCAAAAGCTAGTTACCTAATATACAGAGTGGCAGGGACATTGACGCTCAAACTATAACCATGAATTCAGCACATGATTCTTGACCCCCTAGCGTAGAAATTTACTTTCTTCCTTAGTACATCATCTTTCAGCGAACACCTTCAAGTTTTTCAGAAAAGTTCACTGCAACATCCTGGAAAACAAATTTTTCACAATATACCTTAAGTAGCAACAGCCAAAACTGCAGACAAAAACAATAGTTTATTTATTTATTTATATAGGGACAACAAACAGTAGTAGTAATAGTAATAATAAGTAAACATAGGTTAAATCTTTGCTAACACAGCTAGAACATGAAAATATCTGGACAAGGATTCAATAAACTGAATCAAACAAATAAATACCTAATTGCACCCCATTCTAGGAAAGCATTTATCACTTTATCAAAACAACTACTTAATTCAATTGTATAGTCTATTCAAATCTTAAGCCAGAAATCTTTCTGATATTAATCGTGTTATCTAACACGATTAATATCAGAAAGATTTCAGAAAAATTATAATTGCATTTTTTTCTTTATCTAAAGATAAAAATCCAATTATAATTTTTCTCGAAGCATTATCTTTTGGAATTTCCGAAGATTTCCTTTTGATCGTCCCGACTTAAAAAACTGGAATGGTGGTGAATTTAGTCCTAATTAAAGAAAATTTCTACCTCTTACGATGCTATAATGTAAACGCCATTACATAACTAAACAGGACCATAGTTGACAGCTATTGAAACATGCTGTGAGGCATCATTAAGGAACACCGCCGCGTCCTCATGGCGGCGATCGGCGGCGGCGATCTCTCGGTGCCGGCCCTAGTCCAGCCCATGGTACGGAGCGAGAGTGCATGGGAGGGTCCGCTAGGACCGATGCCTGCCAGGGTCGCGGGTTGTTCCGAGTGATACCGTGGCCCCTGGCACAGGCAATTGAAGGAACACGGGTGGGTTTTAGTCAGTAAAAGTCTGACACACCCTCCCGCTCCGCCTAGAACGGGAAAAGTTATTTGATAATTTCCCACCCAAAAAAAAAAAGGCATCACTATGGAGCAAAATTAGGGCAATTTCGAACTCGATCATCATTTCATTTAAACCGAGTTCAAGAGCTTGTCAGTGTCAATATTTAACAATAATGATGACCCTGACCGCTCTTGAACGCGGTTTAGATGTGCCGATCGCTGTGGTGAAATTGGTGAAATTCGCCCTTATCTTAGTTATCATAGTCCTCTTTTTGAATTAGTTCAGGAGCCTAAAGCTGATTTTCGTCTAAATTTGGTTCTTTAGTGGATTTATTGGTGATATTAATTCTCAATACGAGGCGATAGAATTTTGCTACCGATAACTAACCCTTAGTTATCGGTAGCAAAATTCTATCTCCTCACATACACTACATAAATACGAAAAACTTTATTCCGACAGTCACAAATACGAATTTCAAAGTACCGATTTTCATAATTCCTAATGGTTCAAAATTCATAATATAACAACTCCGATTTATCATTCATCCTATTTTTATAATACGGTAATTTAAATATTTCTAACGTTTATAATTACTATTCTTAAAATACCGAGTTTCAATAGATCGAATAACAAAAAGTCCGAATTAATGATAATTCGAAGCATCAAAAATACGAATTCCGATTAATTAGAATTCCGAAATAAAAACGCCTTGTAAAATGAATAGCAAGACAAATATACGAGTAGAATACATAATTTCGACGCACACAATATCGATAAACGCTAAAAAATTGCTACAAAATTGCGATGCACGTTACTACGAAAGACCATTTCTGCGACGCCACTACACTTCGATGCTCGTTACCGCGATAGATCTTCATTGCGATACTACTTGATTTCGATGCACGTTACCTCGAAAGATTTTCACTGCGATACTACTTGACTTCGATGCACGGTAAAGGTATTGTCATTCGCTCGCTCTTGTATCCTATGTCGACGGAGCTCTGCTTCGCGGAGCCCCTATTTCTGTGTAAAGGGTTTAAAGTAACCTAACCATTTTTTTTTTTTTTTTTTAACGTGGAGAAATGCTCATGCATTCTGCACTACCACGGGGAGGTAGTGCAGGTATGTGGGACTCTAACCCACTAAAACTCCACGGTGTCCTCCTCTGCCGCTTACGGCGGGAACACGGGCACGCGTTAGCACTCATCCGTGAACCCGCCGCGGCTGTCCGTTACCGGACCCTCCTCTGGGGAGTATTCCCCATCACCGGCGCACCAGAACACATAGCACGCCGTGACCACCCCAGGGACCAAACCAGCACATGGGCGCCAGACGACCCCGTATCTGGACACCCTTAGTCCCCCTTCGACGGGTCAGATCATTGGCCCCGCCGCCTGCCAATTTTCGGCCGCAGAGGATAGGGAGAGCGGCCAACGTCATACCGACACTCCTCCTCCCCTGCGGCCCCACCGCGTCCGCCATCAAACGGTGGCGACCCCGTTAAGGCCGCGGAAGGTAGGGAGAGCGGCGCACCGCAATACCGGCACTCCTCTCCCGCCGCGGCCTCCAACCCTCAGCCGCGATGCCTCCCAAACGACATCGCGGCCCGCCTCAGTTGCGATGTCGCCGAAGCGGCACCGCAACCTACTTGTGGCCGCTACGTCGTCGGCTTACAGGCAAAAGCCCTGACGAGCGGCCCCTCCTCGGGTTCCTCTTCGCTTCACCGTGGGTGTCCAAGCCACGGCTACTGAGCCCCCCCGCCTCGACGGTGCGGGAACCCACCGGGGGGGAAAGTAACCTAACCAAACCTAACTTCGGGGTGCCCTTCGCTCGCTCTTGCATCCTATGTCGACGTAGCCCCGCTTCGCTAGGCCCCTATTTCTGTGTAAAGGGTTCAAAGTAACCTAACCAAACCTAACCCCGGGGTGCCCTTCGCTCGCTCTTGCATCCTATGTCACCTATTGCGTTCGTTGAATTCGGGTGCGGTAACGGTAACGTATATAGCGTAAGAAGAAAAGAATATTCAGAAATAATTTGGAGTATTGAAAATCGGAATGTCGTTTTTCGGACCGAGAACCCATCGAGCATTTGATTCTTCGAACATAATTATGAAAATCGGAAAACAAGCAAATTGCATTTATGATGTTCGGTAAAATAAATTTCGTGATTTTTAATAATAGACATTATACTTCTTAGGTATTATGAAATTCGGATTTTTGAAAATCAAAACATCGAAATTAGGAATAAAATATTTCGGAATATTTGGGTGTTCCCGATAACTACCGCTCTTTATTACTTTTAAGGTGCAGTTTTTACGGTCATTCTGACATACCTACTGCAATAATTGACATATTATCATGTGATATTATTATATATCTTATCTCTCCAGCAGTATCTAGATTGCTGAAGCGGTAAAGAACCTGTTGTTACTAGACTTAAAACATAGCGACACACTTTTAAGGAAAATATTTGGTATATTATTTATGAGAACCCCCTGATGTTACGCAGTTACTGTTGCCTCAGTGTGGAGATCTGGATCCCAGAGTTGACATTAGACATTTCATCTTGACCCTGGAATACCACGGTATTCCAGGGTCAAGATGAAATGTCTAATGTATCATTAAACTGGCACCCAGCACTTTCCAAACAGCTTCAGCTGTGGTATCCTCAAATACCAGTGGACGATCACACAATAACGGTTGTCCAAATACAACAGACACAATGGCTTTTTTGACACCTTAATGTCAAATACTGTTCAAAAATAACTATTTTTCATGACGGCCGTTATAATATGACAAGCTTCTGCCCACGACTTCGTCCGCGTGTTTAACCATCCCCACATTCACCCTCTTAGGGGTGGAATTTCGAAAAACCCTTTCTTAGTGGATACCTACTCTTCACTAATAATACAATCTCTAAAATTCATGTCTCTAGGACCAGCGGTTTAGGCTGTGTGTTGATATATCAGTCAGTCAGGACTCGCCACTGCTCGTCGAGGAAACCATAGCTTAAGTGGCAGAAATAGGTATGGTGTAGCTGGTCCCTGGACGAGTTCATTCAAAAAGATGAATACTTTTCGCATTCTCAACAGACCCCCTAGCGTAGAAATTGACTCTCTTCCTTAGTACAACATCTTTCGGTGAACCCCTTCAAATTTTTCAAGGTCTCTCTCTATTCTAAAGGCAACAAAATCAATCTGTCTAGCTTTTTCCCTGTTGGGATTAGCTTCCAGCCTACAAGGAGGCAGCTCGAATTCGACAATCGCCAAAAAAAATCAACTGTTCCCATAACTCATCAAAATGTATGGAACAGCAGATTTTTTTTTGCGATTTCACTTTTTTTTTTAAACGTTGTTCATACTTATGAGTACAATGACCCCTTCAGATATTTCGTGTATGAATAGATAGACCTTATACAACCTGACACCTACTAACATGCAAATTGCAAAAAACGTAACATTTGACCCTGATGCTCTTGCCCTAAGCAGTCCTCTTGCGTTGCGTGCAGAGTCCTCTTTCGTTGTCAAGCAGAACTTCCAGGGATTACACAGTGACCAAAATTACTAACAACAACATCAAGGACCAAAATATACTATAGGAGTAAATGTCTAAATCTCTCCATAGATGGAGTTAGTCTTTACCCGCCATCTATCGGTTTTTTACAGAAACAATTCCTCTTTTAGGTCAGAGAGGGTTGTTGCGAGTAGGGTGGATTTAAACAAGTAGTAGTTCTAACTTGATACGAAGGATGGATCTGAGTGAAACAATAATGTGAAATCAATGTATACCAAAGTTTCATTTAAAAGATTTCTTAAATCTAAGGCACATGGCAGGGAAATTCCTTTACCTTTTCTTATCTTTAAATGAAAGAGAATACTGTAGATAACATTTAAGTGGGTTCACATTTCTCCAAAAACAAACAATAGATAAACCTACTTATTCAAAAAATCATAGTGGTTGTCTTTGTCACTTCATTCTTCAATACTACTTTTGGATGCTACTTTGTAGTTACGTGACTATAGGGCTGGGTTGTTCTTTGGCCAAAGAATTAGTATTGCCATTCAACGTGGCAATGCTAATTCTTTTACCAGTCTTATGGGCACGTTTTCAGATGACAGCAATGCGGACGAGTACTTCGACGCTTATGTGTCCTTTTGTTTTTGTATCTATTTGTATAGTTAGTCATTTAATTTAGTACCTAGTGTAAATAGTTAATTATTTATACATACAAAAAGTTTCATTAGTTATGTATCCGCAGTTAAATCAAATTCGCTATCAATTAACGTCCCATATCAACCGTGCCATAAATCCTCTTATCTTTCATAACCGAACATCCAAATGGTGTCACGAACTAATTTATAACCACAACTAAATAACGATCCCAAAGGGCTTATTATGTCCAAATAATTTCACTACAACATGCCTTGTCCCAAAATTGGGACATCAATTATTACTCTGCTTGTCCCGAAAATAGGACATCAATAATATTTTCCCGGTTTATTTGGCTTGAAAGGAATTTAGGATAGTGGGCATAAGGGTTTACACCTGGGACATCGTTACAGTACGACCAAAAGTCCCGAGCCCTATAGGGATTTTCGGGATTTCGCGGTTTTGATACGAAACTAGGGATGCCTTAGCGAGATCCTGGTCTTTTTCTCCGCGCGTTATGATCTTTGCGACCCCGATTATGTGTTTAGACAGTGCTATAAAAATATAAAGAGGGTTATCTTTAGCACGAAATAAAAATACGCGAAATATTTTGTAGGATTTCATACTCGTTTCTTTACTTATTTGCATTATCTACTTTATGCTGGAGTCATATTGTTGGGTTGTATATGGTTATAAGGTAAAAAGGTAGGGTCCTAAGCGCTGTTTATTTACATCATGAGATATTCATTCAATTTTCCATACTGGCGTGGAAACGGGTGCTCGTCCATCACTCTGTGCACATAACTTTAGACTTTATTAAAGCGTAAAGGTTATATTTCGATGGTTCTTAAAGTTATATGTTTTTATTCATATCATCAGCTACTAATATAAATCTTGACTTATAATATTATTATCATAGCAATGAAGTTGAAAGAGTTAAATAAATTATTTATAAAGTATAAAAATATATACAAAAGAAACGGACATTTAGGTGTCGAAGTCTTCCCCACATCGCTATCATCCGGTAACGTGCCCAGAGGACTGGCAGCATTCCCACGTTGTATGGAAATGTTAATACTTTGGCGAAAGAATGAGACATCCCTTTAGTCACACGAAGTGTCGACCAATCGCTGTTTTACAACGGAAAAATTAATATTTTGGATATCGTGGAATATAATATTTATTTCCAATATATGACGAATTGTTTTTGTAGCAGGTTTAAAATGATAAAGAATTAATAATTATCACAGTGCTATATTGCCAATTGCGTTTAGATAATAGAAAATGGTATTACAATCTTACTGTTAATCTTAATGGTATTTTATCTTCTGACTATTCATACTTATGTATAGTCAATTGAATATGCATCTAATGCATAAATATTATTCTAGGCATAATTATAGTTTCTGTCGATGTCTGTCGAAGGACCGATGGCCGGTGGAGCAGACGAGTCCTGGAGTGGAGACCGCGTATCGGCAAGCGTAGTGTGGGACGCCCCCCAGCTAGATGGACGGACGACCTAAAGAAGGTGGCTGGGGTAGACTGGATGCGGAAGGCGGAGGACAGGGTGCTGTGGCGCAGTCTGGGAGAGGCCTATGTCCAGCAGTGGACTGCGATAGGCTGAGTTGAATTATAGTTTAACTAAGACATATTTATCTTTAGCATTTTACAGAAAGATAAGTCCAGGGCCGTTAAAATGTCACCATCAACATCTTATAGCAATTCAATATTGGACATGGGTTATTCAATCGCAAGCCATTTAACGCAATCCTCGGCCACCCTTTGAAGGTCGTTACTAGATATAAAAGCATACTTCCTTACATTGGCCGATTTGCAGTCTCCAGTCCAGATCACGACTACTTACAACACCAACCATCAGTTCTATAGACGATGTGGCATACAATCAAAAACCAAAAGTTGTAACAATTTCTAAGTTTCAAGATATATATTATGCAGAAAACTCAATTTTGTGTTTACAGCCAACCCTGTCAAACTATATTCAAATGGTAGCGTAAGTGCCTGAATATAAATAAGTCTGTGTATCGTCAATTGTGGATTGTGTGCGTACAAAAGCGTCTGATCAATGCCACTTTTTGGTGTCCCGCAGGGAGCACCGTAAAGTTTGGCTAACGCTCGCATAGTTTGAAACTTATTGCGGGTTATAGAACAATGGAAGATATAATGTTTGAAGGTATTTATCAGTGGCTGTTTGTGTTTGTAATTTGTGTAATTGTTTGTTTTGTACAAGGAGAAATGGGCTGAACAAGTGAACATTGCTATGCGAAATTAGCGAGTTCCTTTTAAGATGATAGGAGTTACGCCAGCCAAGGTTTTCTTTTTTTGCACGTGTTGATAGATCCGGATAAGCTACGCTTGCCGCGGTTGGTCCGTGGATGGGTGACCATCATTACATACCAAAACCCCCCCGTACCTTGGAAAGCACGTTAAGCCGTTTGCCCAGGCTGTCGATCGTAGATCTTTGACAGGCGTTACAGGTCTTCAGAAGCCCGAAAGTCTAAAAACCATTCTTACCAAGAGGTATCGTATTACCCAGTAACTGGGTTGTGGAGGTAAGGCAGGCAGTCACTATATGCTGAGCGATGGCTGTCTTGTGCAGATGTGACGCATATTTTCCCCATTTTTTTTTTACTTTATTTTTAATTTAGCTTAACATAACATCACGCCTGTATTCACCAAAGGGTTAGAGCCGTTCCACACAGTGCGGTGCGGCGCCGCACCGCAATACATCTCGCCGCACTGGCGATTACACGGGCAGTGCGGCATCGCAACGTTGTTACGGCGGCGTCGCCGCGCGGTGACGAAAAGAGTGTTGTGCCCATCTCTACGACCATCTGTACGTTCATCACGTTCCACACGGTGCGGCGCCGCACCGAACCGTGTGGAATGTCTCTGAGGTAGAGGTGTGTCTATAGTACACCCACATTTCGCACAGTTATGCTTTTTAAATTTTATGCATATGTCATATTAGACGAAAATAAAGTTTTCTTCTTTCTTTCTCGTATCTAGCTCAAGCTGCAGTACTTTTAGAGAGAAGAGAAATCAGCTGTACCGTCGGTGTTCCCAGACAATCGTGTGTTGATGATGTGATGCTTATTAGCCTGAATACTGAAAATGGAAACAATTTCGAGACAATTAAAAAGAGTGAATGGAATGCAGAAGGAATAAGAAAAAATAATACGGAAATGTTTTCTTGTATGCAAGAGGAAACAAAGATGAGGATTATAATATTCAATGTATATAAAAAATGAAATAATAGTGATCACTGTCACTAATATTTCCAACAATAATCTCAGCCAGTAGATAAGTAAAGCCATCAAAATTATATAATCTAATACAAAATCCGAAACAAATAAACATAACGTCGATATTGTACCTCAGTATCAAAATTTAAATCAAAGTCATTTATTCAAACTAGGCTGAGAATCAGCACATTTTGAACTTCAACATTACCTACACAAAACGCCCGCCCTTCACCACTTTCAAGTGCCATAATTTGGAAGAAGTGGCGTAACAAACTCCCCAGTAGCACAGCTGTCAGTTCAGTTAGAAGAACTTGATTGTAAACAACAATACGAAACAAGAAAATAGGTGGCTCGTTCAGATACCGATGTATACGGTTTAGACTGGTCATCTCTTAACTGCCAAGGCTTATTTTTATTAATCTTATATTTTGAATTGTTTCTTCATTTGTCTTTTTTTTTACATTGTTCTCACATATAAAAGCAACAAGAATAATGTACCCAGGATATTGTAATAACTTGATTTAAAAGAGTGTCCATGGAGTTTCTTGGCCGTTCTTCTCCATAGAGATCTACGTTTTGGAATGGGCAACTAGCTTCAACTTTCTGACTAACTGACAGACTATTTAATTTTGACAATTCTAAAGTGCCTGTACAAGGTTTAATTGAAATAAATGCTTTGAGTTTGAGTTACGCTTTTATGATAAACTACCAAGCCACGTTCAAGATGTGAGCCTTAAAAAATTCAAATCATTCATTAAACGTTAGTTGTGCCAGAAAGCCTTTTATACCGTTAAAGATTATATTGAGGACAAAAAGGCTTGGGATTGAGCTGCTTCCAATTTCTGCATTTTGAATGTTTTTTTTTATTTACACATTGACATTAATGATTTTTTTTATACAATAACATTTGCTTACTTTGTAAAGTATTATATTATTTTATTTATTGTGAATGTGAAAACGAGGTCATTTTATTCATTTTATATAGGTAAATTTTTATATTATTATTCTCTCTTTCTGTTAGTTTTTTGTTTTTTTTTTTTCTCATGGTCTGGCAGTTTGAGTAATTTATGTGGCCTACCCAAATGTCCTTTCTTTGGTATTGTTCGTCGAATCGTTGTGCTCCTTAAGTCTTGAGTTGAGCTGCACGATTTCCGACAAATGCATGCACTGACAGGACAGGTCCTCTCAATCTGTGTGGTTTTTCCTTAAAAGACCATCTTAGTACATGTCTTCATATAACCTGACGAAGATTATGTCTGGACTTCAAAAGTGACTGTGACCTCTGAGTTTGTTTTGGCCTTTCTTCTCAGAGTAGTCAGATAGGAAACGCCGACCTCATCCAGTTTTATAAAACCCGATTGACGTGTAAAAGTGTTTGTACAAACTTACTTACAAAAATAAAATCATTTATCACAAAACTTTATTTACATTAAATTATTTACCATAATTAGATCATCTGGTACACGCTAATATACCATCAAAAACATTTAAAAAGTAATTTAATAAAAAATAAATAATGTAAACGTAAATAGAACTTAATACAGTAAATAAAGGCCTCTCACCTACAAATCCCAAAATAATCCAAGGATTAAAAACAGGGGTTTAAAAAACCCAGTAACAAATTCAACAATCTCACAGGGCCGTTACTACGTATAAAGGCGAGTACCTACTAAATTGCGAACAACAAAAATTTCACAGAAAACGCTTCCCTTGCCAAAAGGGTGGACAGACAAAAAGGCTATGTTCACACTGACACCGTGTTTTTGTCTCGTCCGTCATACGCCTGACAAGGGTCCCGGATAAGCCTCGCCTGTGTGCGCACCCCTTTAATTATTCTCGGTTTTTGCACGAGTGATTTCAAATATGGGACGAATGAACTGTAAAGGTCGGTTTACCATGTGCTAGGTTTACGGGATAGGCAATGTATTTTACGCTGGTCAAATTCAGGTTGAAACTGAATATCACGCATGCGTGCTAGTTCCAACAGCAGCATCTTGCGCGTATTGGCTGATCGATGGGACTCTCCGATGCTTGAGCGCTGGATACGTCTGTATTCAGTCAAGTGAACAGGTTTACTGGTGATTGTCCGAAATTTTTTTTTTTTATATTTTTTATATAACTGAGTTTTTAAGTATTTATGTGTTACTAACAACAATATGGATGTTGAGAGTCCGAAATAAATGATTTGTTATTATATATATTAATATCGTAATTATAATATTTAGTCGTAACAGAATTTGGTCGGGATGGATATTTTTGTGCGGCTTCAATATTATGTTAAAAATTCGGCACACCAGAACTTTTTACTCTGACTGTATTTTAAGGTGTGCTCAGGTACGCAATATCTGCAAACATAACCAATGATATGTGGCGTTTCCAAACGGGACCGTTACCAAACGCGAGTGACCCATTGTTGACTGTCTCGTGATTGGTCTCGTGGCTGCAAGCGCGACTGCTGGCCCTGGGTTCGATTACCAGGTCGGGCAAAGTGTTATTGGGTTTTCCATTAGGAATTTCTCAGTAACAGCCCGGAGTTTGAAAGTTGGCGGTGTGATGCCCACGTGCCTCGGAAAGCGCGTTAAGCCGTTGGCTCTGCGTCTGATACGGTCCTGTCGGATTGCCGTCCCTTCGGACTATGAGAGTGAGGGAATAGAGAGTGCACCTGTGCAGGCACACACTTGTGCACTATAATATCTCCCGCGCCGAAGGCTAGTTTCCGCTAAATTGGTCGTCTTGGCCGATATTAGGTCTGGACTTCTGGAGGACTTTATTTCTTTTTATTTCGTTTTTGTTTTGCCTACAAAACTGTTCAAATGGTTTTCAATTTACTGCCTACATGATTTAACAATTACATTGACAATTAATTAAGTGAAAAAAGTTAATGTTTATGGGCAATATTTTTTTTTTCGTATCGTCGTCGTTTCAGCCGATAGACGTCCACTGCTGGACATAGGCCTCCCCCAATTTTGGGAGGGTTTGCCATAATCGCCACGCTTGGCAGGCGGATTGGCGATCGCAGTATGGTATGATTTATTTATTTATTTGGTTCACCAACAATTGTTTACACAGGTTCTATGCTAATGGTAACATGCGAATGTATGTATGCAATAGTGCAACAATCACTTACAGGCAAACTCCGCATGCATAATGAAATTGTACAAAACATAAATATTAATCTATTTTTAAAATTACTTAGGTATCTAAAAGTGTAAATAATGAACACATCGATCTAATGAAATGCAACAATAAAGGGTACTTATTATATGTAAACACATTAACACACACACATCTATTTAGGAAGGTATTTAAGAAGTTTGGCTTTCAATTTGCCCAAACTTTCATAGTGTAAATCGATTTTATCACTGCAGCTATTTATGACCTTGCATAACCTTGCATATGGGGAATTGGCACCTAGAACAGTTCTTCTCTGCCGTGGGCAAAGTGGTGTTATGGGACTACGAGGAATTCTTGAGGGAGCACGGAAATTAAAGGTGTGCAATATTTGTGGACAGTCAATTTTATGGTTCATTACTTTGCACACAAACACTGCGTCATTAATGCGTCGGCGATTGTCTAGCGAAACCATTTTAAAGTGTTCCAGTCTGTTACTGTACGATCGTACTTTTTTAGTTATTCCGCTAGAAAACGCCAGGTGCCATAGAAAACGCTTTTGAACGCGTTCTAGACGCAACGAGTGTGTGGCATAGTGTGGACGCCAGATCACGCTACAGTATTCCAATATGCTTCGAATTAAGCAATTATAAAGTATAATTTTAGTTTTATAACACCTAAACTGCTTGGAATTCCTCATAACAAACCCCAGCATTTTAGAGGACCTTTTTATTATATCGTCCATGTGTGGAATAAACGTAAGCTTTCGATCAAACGTGACACCAAGGTCTGTCACTGTTTCCAGTTCTGCAATTTTTACTCCGTCAATATAATAGTTTTGGTCTATTGGGTAATGCTTTCGCGTGTATTTAACATGGTAACATTTGCTTGGATTTAGATACATCATGTTGGTTCGACACCATTGCACAAGCATTTCTAGATCGCTCTGTAGGTCATAGGCATCATCTTTAGATTTCACTATTTTGACAAATTTTAAGTCGTCGGCATACATAAAGATAACAGAGAACCGAAAACAATTGGAAACATCATTGATAAAGAAATTAAACAATACTGGCCCCAAATGAGATCCCTGTGGCACGCCAGACGAGATATATCGTAGGGCTGATCGAAAACCATTGATGACCACATAGAAAGATCTATCCACAAGATACGAACTCAACCATGAGAGTAACGATCCGGTGATACCATATGCTCGTAATTTACTAATCAATATTCCATGTGACACCTTATCAAAAGCTTTACTAAAATCTGTATATATGACATTTGCTTGGTAACCTGAGTCTATTGTCTTCGATAATAACTCAGTGAATAGTATTAGGTTGGTACTTGTGGATCTAGACTTCACGAAGCCGTGTTGCTCTTCACTTAAGTACAGCTTTAAGTGATTCTGTATGTGAGGACAGATCAGAGACTCAAAAATTTTAGCCACGGTTGATAAAATCGATATGGGTCTGTAATTGGAAACTATGTCGTCATTGTTTGACTTATGGACAGGAACAACTTTTGCCACCTTCCACTCAGAAGGAAAAACCCCAGAAGCTAAAGACTTATTGAAAATAAGTGACAGTGGTATAACCAACTCGGCCGCACACTCGTGAATAAAAATAGGTGGTATTCCATCTGGCCCAGCGCCCTTATTGCAATCCAGGTTTTTTAACTTCTTGTGTAGGATCTCACAGTCAATAACTAGATTAGATAAACATAAACTATAATTTTGAAGGTTATGAAAGTATGAATTATTATGAATATTGCCACCATTCTGAGCAGGACTATAGACTGAAGAAAAGTAAGATGCAAAAAACTCGCATATTTCTGCTCCGTCAGATGATGTTGTGTTGTTTATTTGGTAAAAGCTTCTCTTTACAAATGTTTCCGGTGATATTTAATCATTTAAACATTTTTCACTTAATATTTAGACTCTTTTGAAAAAATCACGTTTATAGAAAATATAATTTTATAATACATTACATACATTTTCTAAACTAGTCACAAAGTCATCATGACGGTATTTTCGCTCTTGCATCCTATGTCGACGGAGGCCCGCCCCTATTTCTGTGTAAAGGGTTTGAAGTAACCTAACCAAAACTAACCTCGGGGTGCCCTTCGCTCGCTCTTGCATCCTATGTCGCCTATTGCGTTCGTTGAGTTCGGAGATTTCGAAACCAGTCACAAAGTTTATTTTATAATATAATTATGTGTAATGATTTTATTCTAAACGTTGTTTTATGAGTTAAAATGTAAAATTAAGGACTTATTTGTGAAATAATACGTTATGAAAAAAAAAGTTTATCGGATAATTATTTTGCTATGTGAATTATTAGGTTTTGTTGTTGTATAATGATGAAATGACAAATAATGTTTTTGCCAATCGTTGCTTGTCAAGTAAAAGTTTATGAATTAATTTTTGGTGAACTGACCGGTCACCGTTCCCTACCTTTATGTTAGTACTCGTATAACTCGTCAAAATGTAGGGAACAGTTGATTTTTTTCTTGCGATTTCTTGTTTGGTCCCATAGTAAAAGTTGTTCATAATGATGAGTACAATGACCTCTTAAGAGGTTGTTAATGTTTTACCAATAACCCAATATGTCTATGGATATCTACTTATATTATAATTGTAATAATCTAGCTATCACCATCATCACTTCAGCCCGGAATCACCCACTGCTGGGCAGTATCCCCTTGCTTCTGCCATACTTCCCGGTTCCGAGCATCCTCATTCAGGTGTTTGGGTGAGTTTGACAATATCGTAAACCCAACGCGCTTTTGTACGGCCCAGCTTTCATTTTAAAAGTTCAATATTTCAAGTTTCAACATCCATTGCGTTATTTACGTTGTGGAGTGGACAAATTTTCTGATGACGCAATGGATTAGCAATATCCTTCTAAATTATTCAGATTGCAATAGGTGCCGATTCAGTAAACACAAACTAAACTAAATTTAAGTTCAGTGCATCTTTTTCTTTCTATTTCATTAAGAAAAGGACAGAAGATACATGTTAGTTTAGTCCTGTCAAATTAATCAGCTCCTGACGTAATTTTTGTAGGCAAGTTTTTAATCATGACTAAACTTGTATGGAGTAGTGTCAGGCGCTGACTAATTTGACAGGACTAAACTAAAATTTATCTTCTGTTCTTTTCTTAATGCAATAGAAAGAAAAAGATGCACTAACTTAAATTTAGTTTAATTTGTGTACGAGAGAATCGGCACCAGTGTGTTACGCAATTGGGGTGCTGGTTTCTTTGGCTTGCGATAGTGCATACTGCAAAATTAACAAAATGATAGCGTGATGGTAGACAGATGTTGCCGGATCAGCGGGATTGTCCGAAAGAATTACCGTTGGCCCGGAACATAAAGGCGTTAGGAAGGAACACGGGTGGGTTTTAGTCAGTAAGAGTCTGACACCACCCAGAGCGGAAGCGGGAGCGAGATCAAATGACCTCTCATTTGATGATTTCCCAACCTTAAAAAAAATGGTAGACAGAGGATAAAATCTCGTCACGTCTGGGTAGAGGTAATTCCAGTCTTACCAAGGGGTATTGTATTACCCAGTACTGGGTTGTGGAGGTCAGATAGGCAGTCGCTCCATGTAAAATACTGGTATTCAGCTGCATCCGGTTAGACTGGAAGCCGACCCCAACATAGATGGGAAAGGCTAGGCAGATGATGACGAGAGGATAAAGCAAGAAAATATACGTGTTGCGCCGACCCCAAGTAACATGGGATCAGGGCAGGAAGATACAGACCAATAACATAATCAGCCTATAACGTTCTCACTGCATGAACACAGGCCTACTCTCGGTGAGAGGGAGTGGGCCGTAATCCACCACGCGGGCCCAGTGTGGGTTGGTAGTTGTCACATATCTTTGAATTTTTGGTTCTAGGATATGCCGGTTTCCTCACGGTGTTTTCCTTCAACGTTTTGAGAACAGCGCTGATGAAATAATTTACACAACGTAAAGCGCTTGTCTGGGTTCGAACCTACGACAACTCGTAAGTCGCGGCAGTTCCTGCTCTCTACCAAATACCAACCAAAAACAAAGTTCAACCAAAGTACCAATAACAAAGCTCATATCCCTGTTCCCCACTTTAAAGTTGAGGATGAACTTAATATTTTTAATATAAACGTCAACCTCACCGCTCCACATCACCTGTGTTAAAACTATCAAACTGGCACACAGTTATTTAGAGTACATTAGCGCTATAGAGACCTCAATTTGTGAGTTCGCGAACAGTTTAAAACTACTGTATGGCCCCAGGGCGGGGTTGATGTTTTAAACAGGGTTTCAGAACAGTTGATGGCGTGGAGACGCCTTTGTACTATTTACATAACATATCATAACGTTACGCCTGTATTCCCATGAGGGTTAAGCAGAGGTGGTGTACCTCATCTTAATTCTTCGGGGATATAGTGTCCCCACATTTCGCCAGTTATGTTTAAGTCCCATGTAATAGAGGGTTAGCCTATTGCCAGCAACAGGGCACATAAGCAGACTCTGGGCTGCTACTGAGAAATTCCAGATGAAAAAACTTAATAACACTTTGCCATATCCGGGAAACGAACCCTGGACCTCATGCTCAGCAATAGCGCTTGCGACCTCGAGGTCAACGAGGCAGTTAATATTTAAAAAAACAAAAAACAGTGGCACTCCAGGATTGTCGACAGAAGTGAAAACAAAACACAAACAGGATAGGTACTTTGCACACTTGGCTTTAATCACTGACATTGCATTTAGTGGGTTAGAGTCCCACATAACTGCACTATCTTCCCGTGGTAGTGCAGAATGCTTGAGCATTTCTCCAAGTTAAAAAAAAGGGGTAGAAGTTTTGTTGTATTCTATATTTCTGTTGTCTTAATATTGTGATTGTTAGCACAAAATTACTGAGTTTTAATTATTTTCAATGAGTTTCTAAGTCGTCGTTTCAGCCGATAGACGTCCACTGCTGGACATAGGCCTCCCCCAATTTTGGGGGGGGTTTGCCATAATCGCCACGCTTGGCAGGCGGGTTGGCGATCGCAGTATGGTATGATGGTGGAATAAATAGAGAACGCTGCTGCCCATTCTCCGGTAAGACCCTTAGTCGCCTTTTACGACACCCACGGGAAGTAAGGGGTGGTGCAATTCTTTAAGTCCGGCACCACACAGACTCAGTCTAAGTAGATTAAAATAAACAAATAATCCAATTAACTTTATTAGACAGCAAGACGCGGAGACTTAATGAATTCTATGAAAACAGACATTTCACACTGTCGCTGGGTGACTAATTTTCGGGAAAAGCTTTATTGGCATTTTCCATCAGGAATTTCTCAGTATCAGATCGGAGTTTGCTATAATCTATAGCAATGGGTGCGCTCTCTATTAGATGCAATTTAAAAATAACTAGTCAAAATATTATGAGTGTAACTGTACAGGCTGTAACCTGACATGGTTGTAGCATACAACCTCCGCGAGTCTGTTGTAAATAAATGACACGAATATGAGACAAACATTAATTTGTATTAAAGTAGAGAAAAATAGTAAGAAATCAGATTAGCTGACAAGCGGATGACACAAGATGAAAACATAATATTAAAACATACAACGGTTTTCTAGGAATAATTATGGAAGTATATGACAAACCTTCGTTTAATTTACCCATCCCGGTACAGAGAGCTTGTAAAGAGCTACTAAAGTACTTACTGTACAGATGCCAGCACATCAAGCTACTACAAGCTGTCAAATTTCTTTAATGGATTTTCAACTTTATCGCTAAAACATAAGGTTCAAAGTTGATTGGGAAAATTTGACAGTTTCGGGTAGCTTGATGTGCTGGCGTAGGTACATCTCTGCCTACGCGCCCTTTTGGTGGAGAAAAGAGGTGTGATCTAATTGTGAATAAATCTAAACTAATAATAATGAAGCTGATGAGTTATTTTGTTTGTTTGTTTGAACGCGCTAATCTCTGGAACTACCAGTCGGATTTGATTTTTAGAACGAAGTTCTGTTACGGAGCTTGCGGTAGGAGTGAACTGGCAGAAATCGTCACGTAATGAAAACACGTTATGCCCTCCCTTCATGCGACTTTTTATTATAAATGTAATAGAAAGAGCCAGAGAGAGAGAGAGAGGGATAGTTTTTATGGTTTTCGAAGGCCTGTGCAAAAGCAACAGTGAGGGCAAAATGAAAATCCAAGATGGCGGCTGCAACAATTTTAATATTGTTCCATTATGTGTGTCGTTTTCATGGTCTTCGAGGGTGGTGAAACCGATGCGATAGTGAAATCAAAAAGAAAATGCAAAAATGTACCGTGATTTTTAATTCTTTGCTATTTTCATTTTCAAGTTCATTCCTGCCGGGGGTCCGCCGACCCCACACTTTTTTTTTACTTTTTGTATTTGATAGCCCAATTCTTAAGGCAGGCTATTTAACATCACACTAGGGCCAACAGGAGCCGAGCAAAAATAAATAAAAAATATCAGAAAGAACGCTAAGCGAAAATGAAGTAAAAGCGATGGGGAGTTTTAATAAATATGTATCTGTTATTTTAGTATAGGCATTGTGTATCTTACGACTTCCACGCGAACGAAGTCGCGGGCACAGCCAGTGTAATGTAAATTTAAAAAAATACAAGGAGTCTCCATCCCTTCCCCTCTTCGGGATATCCGTACCACTTTTATGTAGTGACTGTTTAGTGTTTCATTTCAACTGTATTAGATTACCGCGAAACCGTTGTTACTATTATTTAACTAATAAACGTTAACTATGACGACAAAACTTCTTTTATTGAAGGTGTTAATAAAAACAAATGACTTTCATTATGAGTTGAATGTTTGAAGTTTGGATTGGAAGGTATTTTTTGTTTTTGTTGTTCGAGGTATCCTCGTTCTGGCTGGTTAATGAGGTGGCTATGTTGATGATGTTATTGTATTCTTATAAAGGCCTTTGTTATTTGTCCTTGTTTGTGCGACTTTGGCATGGAAGCTATGGTGACCTAGTGGAGGCCTTTCCAATCCTTAATCATGGATTCAACTTCACGCAGACGACACGACACACTCTTTACACTGTGTAATTTATTTTCATTGTCTCTAAAACGGTGAAAAATAACTATTTAGCGGAATATACTTAAATACATTATACAAGTAAACAATAAAATATATAATAAGTAATACTGGCTGGTATCCGCAACTCCACGTCAAAGAGCGATATGTAATACTAGCAGCGCCCCGCGGTTTCACCCGCGTAGGTTTCGATCCCGTAGGAATATCGGGATAAAAAGTATCCTATGTGTTAATCCAGGAAATAGTCTATCTATGTGCCAATTTTTGTCCAAATCTGTTCAACGGTTTCCGCGTGATTGAGTAACAAACATCCAAACATCTTCACAAACTTTCACATTTAGAATCAACTAGCTGCGCCCCGCGGTTTCATCCGCGTAAATGTTGATCCCGTGTGAATATCGAGATAAAAAGTAGCCTATATGTTAATCCAGGGTGCCAACTACCACCATACAAAATTTCATCAAAATTGGTCCAGCCGTTTGAGCGTGAAGAAGTAACAAACATATAAACACACACACACACACTCACAAACTTTCGCCTTTATAATATTAGTGTGATGATAATTCGGAGATATGTGGCGTTTACCAACCCGCGCTTGGCTCGCATTCTTTCACAGAGAGGACACCTCCGTCCCCAGCAGTAAGATCATTATAAACACGCTGATGAAACACGCTGGTTCGGAGGTTCGGTGGTTGAGAAATACGATATTCCCGGAATAAGTTTCGTGTGTTTACGAGGTTGATAGTGCAGGGTGCGCCGGACGTACTTAAGTATCGTCACTCGAGGAGGAATCTTTATTGCACCCCATTTTACCTACTTACCGCAAATGCACTCAACCCTTAATAGCCGGAAGGCTTCAAAGAGATATGCTGCAGTGTATTCAGTTTGATGGTAACAAAATAATATTTTAGTAAGTAGTTTCATAATAACCTATTTCACATTATTTATTTGAGACACTTGGTTGTGCCAGGTTCTGCATTTAGATTTTACGAATAATTTCGTTTGGATACCTATTCAGATTTATAAAATATTAATTTCTTCTTTTTTTATTGTGCAACTTGACAAAAATAAACTAAGCCTAATACAAAGTAAAACCCTGTGCGGCTATATAGACCTATAGAGGTATGAGGAACAGGGTGTAAAGTTCACTCATACTCTATAGAAAAGGGAGAATCCTCCGACCAGACGGGTGTTGTGTCTGGCGGACAACTGCCCGATGATTCATGTCGGGCCGTTGTATCTATGCTAGCTGCGCGGTAAACTCTGCTTGCGAGTTGCAGGATTTTGCGTGACGTCAGTATGACGCGTTGTTCGCATGTGGCGTTGTGTTCGATACAGGCAGTAGAACCGATTAACGTTGCGCTACCCCAACGGTAATCAGTTCTAAGGCTAATATAACAGCTACAAACAACCTAAAAAAATGTGGGAAATCATTAATAACTTAGCATCTAATAAAATTAGAGATAGCAGTGCCCCCCCCAAACTAATGTGGAACTCGGAAAGTATAACAAACGGTAATGAAACTTGTAACATATTTAACTCATTCTTTGCATCAATAGGCGCGGACTTAGCTAATAAAATACCAAATAAGTACCACATAAACACAGGCAATATTCTCATGTACGACAGTAACTACACACATGATACGACCTTGAACGAACTTTCCCCTTGTAACACTGACGAAATATCACAAATTATCGACCATCTTGACACCAACACTAGTACAGGCTTGGACGGTATCAGCACAAAAGCTATTAAATGCCTTAAGAACATAATTGTCGAAAAATTAACTAACTGTATAAATGTGTGTTTAATGCGCGGCATTTTCCCCGACTCACTTAAAGTTGCAAGGGTCAGTCCGATTTACAAATCTGGAAGTCGAACTGACCCCGGCAACTATCGACCGGTGTCGGTCTTACCCGTTATTTCAAAAATCTTTGAACGAGTGTTATACAACCGTCTAAACACATATTTAACAGAGAAGAAATTCCTAATTGATAAACAATATGGTTTCCGCCCTAAATCAAGCACTCTCACGGCCACAGTAGATTTAATAACAAAAATAAAAAGTAATAGTGATCAAAAAAAACGTCGTTGTAGGTATTTTAATTGACCTAAAAAAAGCGTACGATACGGTAAGCCATCAAAAGTTACTACAGAAATTAAGTAATATAGGTATTTCAGGCAGCGCCCTAAATATGTTCACTTCCTATTTACAAAAAAGACAACAAGTCGTTAAGATAGATAACTTTACCAGCGCGATACAAAACATAACATACGGCTGTCCGCAAGGCTCAATTATTAGCTCATTACTATTTCTAATTTACATAAATAACATTGATAAAATAGGGCTGACCGGACACCTAACGTTATACGCGGATGACACTTGCCTTTTTTACTTCGATAAATCGTTACAAAAAATTATAGCTGATGCCCAAAAGGACCTTGACCTACTCAACGAATGGTTAAAATATAACTTACTAACTATTAACACGTCAAAAACATCATTTATGATTTTCTCCGCCAAAAATAAACCTTTACCGGAGTTTTCACCTCTTACGATTAACGGAGAAATAGTCAAACGGTCTAATCACGAAAAATACCTCGGTCTGTGGGTAGATGATAAACTTTCTTGGAAACTGCACATCGATCACGTCAAAATAAAATTAGTATCACTGTTAGGAGCGTTACGAAAAGTTACAAAATGTATCCCGAAAAAAGTTCGTCTAATTATATATAACTCTCTAGTAAAATCAAACCTTGAATACCTAATCGAAGTGTGGGGATCAGCCGCTAAATCTAATCTAAACTCACTACAGCGAATACAAAACAAACTTATCAAAGTACTATTTCACTATAACTACACACATCAAAAGTGTCTAGGGATCAAGCATTTTTATGCGGATTTCTTGAGATTGAGATGTGGCTTTGTAATAAATGTATGATTTTATAAATTTATATGGATCCTTTTTGGTGCATTTCATAATTTGAATCAGGAACTGTGAATCAAATTCGAGTAAAAGATGAAAATCAGCTGTCAATATTTTCCCTATAAAAACATACAACGCATTGAAGACATTATTAGTGCTACTGTTTCCCTACTACTGATTAAAACCAACGTTATTATGGAGCGGAGACGTAATTTAAGCAGGGAAGAAATGCTCAGAGCCGTGGGAATGATAGAAGCTGGTTCCCGGCAACGTACTGTGGCTTTAGCTCTGAATACAAGTCAGAGTGTTATCAGTCGACTTTGTACACGTTACCGAAGCACTGGTACCGTGGCTGAGCGCCATGGAGGACGGTATCGCTGCACCACACGGAGACAAGACCGATACATTCAAATCTTAACTCGAAGAGCTCCAACAATAACCGCCATGATGTTAGCCGTGAGGCTTCATCACTCTTCAGGGAACTTAATTAGCGACCAAACAGTCAGAAACCGCTTGCATGAAGTGAACCTCCATTCCCGAAGACCGCTACGGGTACCACCTATAGCAATGCACAATCGTAGGATTCGATATCAATGGGCTCTTGAACACAGAAATTGGGCAGAAGAACAATGGCGTTTCGTGTGCTTTTCTGATGAGTCTCGTTTTGGTATGAGACCGGATACAAGACGTATACGTAGACGTAGACGTAGGAGCACCCCTGGACGCCAACAGCGATTAAAATCCTGCCAGGAAGTCCATCCTTATAGTGGTGGAACCATCATGGTATGGGCGGGTATTTGGATCGGCGGAAGAACTGAGTTGATTTGGATCAGAGGCAACCTCAACGCTCAAATTTATGCTGAGACGATTGTATCAGACGTCATCGTTCCTCTACAAGTGCAAATCGGTCCCTTATTTCAGTTAAGGCATGATAATGCACGACCGCACACCGCAAGAGTTGTAAGACAGACTCTCGCCGCAGCTAACATCAATGTCCTGCCCTGGCCTGCTCAGTCGCCAGACTTGAACCCGATTGAGCATGCATGGGATATGCTACAGAGAAGAGCTCTGCCGAATATGGAGGGTATCCAGTCGCAAGAAGACCTTTTTTTGTTGTTGCAACGAACATGGGCGGCCATTCCACAGCGTGATTTGGATGAACTCATTTTGAGTATGCCAAACCGATGTTCTTGTGTTGTTAGTGTTCGCGGTAGAAACACGGATTATTAATTGTTTAAGTTACCCAATAAAATTTTAAAGAAAACTGTTATTTCAGTCTTTTTTTCGAACTTTTGTGTCAGTGGTTCAAATGTCAAAAATCCCTTTATTAGGAAAATGGCAAATTTCTTTATTAATGCAAAGGTGACTTGGTTTATCGTTACTGTGACAAACGAAAACACTTTATTTGATGAATCCTTAAAGAAAATTTTAATTAATATCAATCAGGAGAAAAGTTATTGCAAAAATATATGTTGATCCCTAGACACTTTTGATGTGTGTATCTATACCCAACAAAAAAATTATACCAAAAAACTAAACTACTAAATCTCACACAATTATACACATATTACACCTGCATTCTCATAAAAAAAATCACCACGAATTCCGTACAATCAAACATACAACTACACAAAAAAGCAATAACATACAACACAAGAAGCAAAAACAAATTTCAACTAATGACTGCACGTGCACGGACTAATTACGAAAAAAAAAACAATATTGGTTGAAGGGGCACAACTGTTTAATGATTTACCGGAGGATTTAAAGAGGTGTGATAGTACACTCGAGAGCAATGAATCCGGGTCACTTAAAGAATGTTAAAAATCTCGGAAACTAAAAATGATAGGTTAATGCAATAAATTGTATTTAATAGACAATGTAATACTCCTTAAATGAAAGTAAAAAAAATATGAGTCACCATACATTTTATTAACACAAAATTACATAAAGAAAAAAACTGCTGATCTCTCCTTAAAACAAAAATAGGAAACATGAAATTTTTGAACTTTATTACGATTTTCTTGAATTTTAATACTTCGTATTGCCTCCTCGTGCTTCCATTACTGCGTTTACGCGGTTTGGCATGCTGTACACCAAGTTCCTTATACGATTTTGGGGAATATTCTCCCATTCCTCTGTGAGAGCCATTTTGAGCTCACGAAGCGTGATTGGGGGAGGGTTTCGTTGTTTTACGCATCTGCCTAGCTCGTCCCAAGCATGCTCGATCGGGTTGATATCCGGGCTGCGCGCTGGCCACTCCATACGAGTAATGTTCATCTCTTGAAGGTAGTCATTCACAATCCTACCTGTATGAGGTCGGGCATTGTCATGCATAAATATAGCATCCTCACCTAAATTGACCATAAATGGACCAACGTGATCATTGAGGATTTCTTCCACATATCTTACGCTAGTTAAAGAGCCGTTTTCTATGATCACCAGCTCTGTGCGACTTTCAGAAGAAATTCTGGCCCACACAAGTACAGACCCACCACCGTAGGCTACTTTTTCTTCGATGCATGCTTGCTTGAATCTTTCCCCTGGTCTTCGATACACTCTGTGTCTTCCATCGTGCTTGTAGAGCATAAATTTTGATTCGTCGGAGAACATAACTTTTGACCAATCTTCAATACTCCAATTTACGTGGCTCTGGGCATATCTTAGTCTTGAAATACGATGCCCACGCTCCAGTTTAGGGCCGTTTGCAGGTCTAAGGGGTTTTAAGTTAGATTCAGCAAGCCGACGTCTTACTGTCCATGCACTTGGGTTACTTCCTCCGAGGCGTCGAAACTGATTTGTGAGTTCAGTTCCTGTGAGAAAGCGATTTCGAAGCATGGTGTTCACCAAGTATCGGTCTTCTCGTGCTGTGGTACACCTGGTTCTGCCCGTTCCTGGTCTGCGTAGGTTAGAACCAGTTTCTTCGTAACGTCGGAGAACTCTTTGTACTGTTGACAGCGACACACCGACAGTCCTGGCTGTATCGCGCTGACTCCGGCCGGTTTCCAGCATTGTAAGTATTCTGGTGCATTCTTCAGGCGTAAGCGACATAATTTCAGCTTGAATAATGAACATAGAGCACTATCAACATGGTTTATGTACCCACATAAATGACAGATTACAAACAAAAGCAAAACCAAATGCTGTAATTTCGTAGTTCCATCTTCGAAAGTGGCCCTTTTTCAAATTTGATTTTTTTATGATATAACTTTACAATAACTAAGAAGTTTTAATACCTTCATTTAAGGAGTATTACATTGTCTATTAAATACAATTTATTGCATTAACCTAGCATTTTTAGTTTCCGAGATTTTTAGGATTCTTTAAGTGACCCGGATTCATTGCTCTCGAGTGTATAAACATATTTAAGGCAAAACTTAAGAAATATGTATGTACCCTGTAAAGTCGGCAAAGCCCCAGAGGCAAATATGATATTATTATTTATCACTTAGATATAAGCACTTTGTATCTCATTTTAAGTGAACTATGTTATTTAAGTTCTTATGAGAAATAAATATCTTTAAACCTATATAGCCGGCCGTGGCCGTGGGCGACGACGTGTTCTTGAGTGGAGACAGCGAATCGGCAAACGTAAGTTAGGACGCTTTCAGGCTCAGGGGATCTCCGCAGGCTGGCTGGTAGCAGCTGTATAACAGTTGCCGAAAATCGAGCAGAATAGCCTGCAATCGGAGACGCCTATTTCCAGCAGTGGACTGCTGTAGGGTGATGATGATAGCCCAGTAATTGCTTCATATATTATACAGACGCCAGCACATCAAGCTACTACAATCTGTCAAATTTCTTTAATAGATTTTCAACCTTATCGCTAAAGCATAAGGTTCAAATGTGATTTGATAAATTTGACAGTTTCGGGTAGCTTGATGTGCTGGCGTCTGTACATACTTACATTCATGAACGCTTCTGAAATTCAGCCACTCAAAATGCCAGGAAAGAAAGACAAAAAAAATTGTTTATTCTGACCAAACAACAAAATAAATAAAGTACACACACTAATTTAAAGTAGCCAAAAGCCTTGTATTCAAAACCTCAAAAGTTTGACAATGGCGCCGATTCTCTTGTCCACAAACTAAACTAAATTTAAGTTCAGTGCATCTTTTTCTTTCTATTTCATTAAGAAAGGGACAGAAGATAAATATTAGTTTAGTCCTGTCAAATTAAGATACTCCATAGAAAAGTTTAGACGAGACTAACAAATTGGCTGATAAAAATACGTCAATGTACGTCAGGCGCTGACTAATTTGACAGGACTAAACTAACATTTATCTTCTGTCCTTTTCATAATGAATGTTCGGTTCTAGAACATGCCGGTTTCCTCACGATGTTTTTCTCCACCGTTTTGAGAGCAGTGGTGATGAAATGATTTACACAAAGTAAAGTGCCTGCTTAGGTTACCACTGGGCCAACACTGCTCATAAACATTGTAGGTAATGCATAAATCTTCTTTTATCCGGACTGGTGTACTATACTACACCAAATAAAAATAGCTACACCAAAAGGTCGCTAGATGTCTTGCGCGTCCAATATAATAATATATTCAGAACGCTCTTGAGACTGCCCCGTTTCTGTAGTGCGTCGGAAATGTTTGCGCAGAATCGGACATACGGCTTTCATGCGATCATTCGAAAAAAAGTCGCATCATTAGTTACTAGCAACAGCATTCTGAAAACAGTGACAGAGAATTGCTATTCTCTCATCCTGAGGCATTTCGTGGGGATGATGGCCAAATGAGAAACTGGTACCTTATAGACATGGGTAGCTCGTGAGCGAGTGATAGAAAAGAGCTAGCTCTTTTCGATTGACGTCACTCTCGCTCACTCAGCGGCTCGCTAAATAGCTCACTAGCTCAGTTAGCTCACTCAGACTCACTAGCTCAGTACTTCAGCGAGACGCCGATGACTGACCGAATTCACCGGCCGAACGGCTCGCTTCGGAATACTTCGTCTCGGACAATACGTCATTGTAAACTTATAGACATAAACCACTGTAAATCTATCTTTATGGACATCGACTTAAAGTAGAAAATATTTTGTAACATTGTAAAAGGAACCGCATTGGTAGCTTCCAAAATTACAAAAATCAATTATGTTATGAAACAAACATTATCAAATACTAATACGACCGTTCTTACTATCAAAAACCGCCACAAAAGAAAAACAATCCGTAATTCCGTAGTAATAATTATTAGTAGTAGTAATAATAATTGGACTTACTAACACTAGCTACAAGATATTACTAACAGTATGGATATTTGTTGTCCGAATAAATAAATTTATTATATACGTGGACACCATTTAGCTATAAGTTCCAGCTTCATTTACATCAGAAATGAGCTTGCCAACAGATAAATTGCCAAAATCTCCATCCCAACATTGACCTAGCATTAATTCAAGTGCTTTTGTCTTAATGATTATGTAATGCCCGGTTTACACGAGGCGTGTTTTTGAAGCCATAGGATAGCAAGATAGTGCTAGTAAGCTAGCTAGCAAGTCACTCTAGCCTCGTGTATACAGAACTATCCTGATTTTTAGGCTAGTAAGCTAGTGAGAAAGGTAGTAAGCTACCCAACTAGCAAAAACGTCGTATAATTCCAGTCTTATAAGACTTCATGTTATGTAACAGTTATATAGTGGTATGTAGTTAACTATTATGATATATAGACGTTTATCTTGCGACGGTTCAGTCGCGTGACTGTAATGTCTTAATATAAAGTTGAGTAAACGTTGTCAGGACTAACTTATACGACGTCGTACAAAGGTGTCAGTGCATACGTTGAGTAAACGTTTTCAGGACTAACTTATATGACGTCATTTAATGGTGTGAGTGAGCATATTGAGTAAACGTTTTCAGGATTAACTTATACGACGACAGATAATGCCAGTCATGACCTTTATTGGACAATGTATTGGTCATTTAAACGTTTCGGTTAAATAAAAGGTTTTCGTAAAACAAACTTCGTCGTGTGCAAATCTTAACATAACTTTTATATAATTAAAACGCCGCTTAAACGTTTGTGCATGACCTTTAAATAACAAAACTATTTTGGTCGAATGAAAGACTATCTAAGACTTGTATGCGACTAAATTGTTGAGCTGCAACGGTTACATAACTTTAAGTAGACTTTTAAATAATTTAAAGGTCAAACCCTCACTTTGTCAAATATAAAAGTAATTTAATTAAAAATATGGATCCAAATAAATGGGGAAGAATTAAAAGAAGTGGGGCCTTCAAGCGAAAAATTAGGGAAACGTTCCACTCATTGAAAAGTGAGTTGATAACATCTTCGTTTTCTGATCTCCCGCCCAAAAATGACGTACAAGAACGAACGATTGTTTCAGAAAATGGTTCCGTATATATAAAAATATATTAACATAATACAACAACATATAACAACCTCTTAAGAGGTCATTGAACTCATCATTATGAACAACTTTTACTATGGGACCAAACATGAAATCGCGAAAAAAAAATCAGCTTTTCCCTACATTTTGACGAGTTATACGAACTAAAATGTAGGGAACAGCTGATTTTTTTTTCGCGATTTTAGGTTTGGTCCCATAGTAAAAGGTGTTTAAAAAATTTAAAAAAGTAAGTCATCGAGAACGCGGCCTGATGGATGACAGAAAAACTGTAGCAGTTATAACATCTGATTGAAACGGTAGAATGAGTTCTTCTCAAAGGCCATTTTCGTCTTTTAAGACGTTTTAAATAATTCCGAGTCAAAAATTTATCGATGTCCAAGAACACTATCATATTTCATTGATATCCTATGTTAGACCTGAAAATAAATTAAATTTTTCATTTAAATAAATGAATCTGGGCTAAACGTACTATTTGATTAGATAGCCATCGACACGAAAAGAAGATGAATATATTATAGAGGGCCGCGTTGTATCTCTGTTCAAGATATGCAATGTTTATTAGATTCAACAATGTAAGTAATGATTAGGGAACCCTAAAGTCGGCTGAACATGGCTGCGGCGTCATGGTCTCAAGGAAAAGTCTACGCGAGCTTTTTGTTATATTAGTGTAATGAAGAGGTCGCTATATAACGTAAACAAAATGGTTAGAGCTTTACTATGAAAACATATTTTGGATAATTAACTAAAACCATTGAAATACAAAGAAATAGGGGAGGGCGTTTAAAACTTCCCAACAACACATATATACATTGTCATAAAACTAAAGTTCCCTGAAAGATTAACCCCTATTGTAATATCAAACTCGCCTAAATAATTTACAGTGTAGATATTTTGTAATCATGAAAATTAACTCCATTTACGTTTTTCTGTTATTTTTTATACAATTCAACACGAGAATCAAAACGATTGTATTTGAGTCGTATTGTTGGACACTAGTACAACGTTTCAGTCATTTGAAAACGTCACTATAACTGGTATGTGACATAAGCGGTCACTTAAGGGTCTCATCACAACCAGTATTGGACCGAAAAGTCGGTTTTTGTACTTTTACTTAACTTGTTTATAACATTCGAAGGTCATTGGCCGACTTCTACATAACTACTAAACGATAATATTATCTTGTAATTTGGGCCCAATTCGCGTTTTATAAACGTTTATATTTACGTTTACGCGACCAATCTTCAAAAACTAATTGAAAGTGTAAAACGTCAACTTAACTATTATATAACATTAATTTGTTAGTCCTATTAAAGTCCTATTAAACTATCAGACTATAGTCTGATAGTTTAATAGGATGAATAGAAAAAACTAGGCAGATGATGACATGATCAATAACTTAAAGTGCGTTTCCACTGAGGCGGAAAAGAGGCGTGCAGGGATCGACCAATCACAGACGAGACGAGAGACGCGCTGTGGATTTCAACCAATAAGCTAACAACGCGCGAGCATGGGTTCGAATTTCATTTGTCAGTAGAAAACATGGAGTTGAACGCTCTGGAGTTATTAAACTATCAGACTATAGTCTGATAGTTTAATAGGATGAGGTTCTATTTTTCTCCCTCCACTGATTTTACTAACTAGCATCATGTGGCTGGTGAACCTAGTACCCCTTTGTATCATTTTAATTCACGGAGTCAGTCACCGGTATGTTTAAAATTTACTAGTGTCATGGAAACAGCTCTAGCATGTGCCAAGCCAGGACAGTTAGCCAGGGTTTTACTTGCTTCCTGTCATAGGTTAAAACCCCGGGGGACCACCGTCAGGAAGGAAGTTCCTTACCTAAGACTCCCACACACGTATATTATTATATATAACTTTCTATTGAAAGAGTAATAAGAGTTACTAAGAATAAGAAACAAACAAAGTGTGAATCCAGAGCCATCTAGTATAATTTTTTAGAATCTCTCATAAAGTTGTCGCAATCTTGGATTTTCATTTTGACTGTCGGCTTTACCACCCTCAAAAACCATGAAAACTATCTTTCTCTGAGAGAGAAAGTCGCATGGAGGGGGTATAACTATCTCTCTCTGAGAGAGAAAGTCGCATGGAGGAGGTGTAACGAATTTTCGTTGTGTGACTATTTTTACCAGTTTGCTCCTCCGGCAAGCTAACTTTGTTCCAAAAAGTAGCCTCGTGTAACCTGGGCATTAATGTTCTTCTTTCCCGCCGCATGATTCGGTGTTTCAGTGAAAGTATTTAGTATATACGAACTGGGGAGTTTTGTGTTTGGCTTCGGGTTTAGAATGCGTATGCGGAATGATTTTAGTAATTAGGCAAAGAGAGAGTTGTTAGAAAGACTCGGTTTTATTGTGAGATTGTCTGGTGTAGATAAAGACGTCTTATGGTAATTTCAAGTCACACTCACAGTTCAGTTTCACTTACAGATGATTTTTTGGTAAGATTGTGAAACATATAACTTTTTTCCTGGAAACTATGTAAATTCTATTCTATTCATACAAAGAGCATATTAAATCCATTTCTCAAAAAAACCGAATGAAAATTTAAACGAAAATGGTAATGGCACCTCATAATAATAAAATCCATCATGCAGTCTTAAGCAAAGTCGGAGCATTTATTTCACATAGGCACAAAGGCACTTTGGGACATTATACGATAAAATGGAATTGATTCTAGTCACCCCTTCCGTATGGTAGTTTCGTATGGAGAAATGTGGGCGAGGAAGTCCACCGTTACTCTTTTAAAATGTTTTACAATATTTTGTATACATAAATAATTACATAATTCGATTTATTAAATATTAAGACGATGCACCTAGAACAAAACTACTACACCACAATAGGTAAAATAATTAAAATGAAGCAATGACAGATTAAATTTATTCTGTGATTCTTAAATGCATGGTGCTCAAGCTAAATAATAAAGTCGGTAAAAATACATACCTACCTAGGTAAAAGGAAAAACATTATTACCCTCCCTCTGGAGCAGTTGCGTAGCAAAGAATCTCAAACGCGTTTATAATTAAAATTCGTTTTTTCTATATTACAACAAAATAGTCTGTGTGGAACTTAAAGAATACCACCACCCCTTACTTCCCGTGGGTGTCGTAAAAGGCGACTAAGGATCGTACCGGAGAATGGGCAGCAGCGTTCTCTGTGTATTCCACCATCATACCACACTGCGATCGCCAACCCGCCTGCCAAGCGTGGCGATTATGGCAAACCCTCCCAAAATTGGGGGAGGCCTATGTCCAGCAGTGGACGTCTAAACGAACAACAAAATACCAGGCTATAAAAATAAGTGCCGACCTAACAATATACCTAATTCTTCTAGGCATTTTTTCAGCCTTGCTAATTTATTCTTCTCACTGGTAAATTACAGATATCTTAAAAGGATTTACGTCTAATTTGGCCAAAAGAAATCTGAGCTGTATTGACCGCATTACCATTTCTCTAAAAGCCAAAGTACCTATTGAGGAGTTGAATTAAAATATAGGGCGCGAAGATGTTGAAAATAATATTTTACTTTTTAGGTTTTATTAACAGTATTCGGGATAAGTTAACAGCTTTCTAATTTATTGAGTCTTGGTTTAATTCACATTATTTGTGTTGAATTTGTTTATTTTGCTTTAGATTGAGTCAGTTTTCTTGTTCCCTCATTATCTTGTCTTCTGCCATTGTTATACTGTTATCGTCATCTTAGGTCTTGGTTATTCTTCAAATCAAATCAAATTAAACGTTTATTTGCTACAAATACATTGTTTTGGTAAAGGTAAGATCTTATAACTAAAGTGTCATTGTATTCTGCCTGAAAGCAAGCGTGCATATTTTATTAAGTGTACAGACGCCAGCACATCAAGCTACTACAATCTGTCAAATTTCTTTAATAGATTTTCAAGTTTATGACTACAGCATACGGTTCAAATTTGATTGGGAACATTTGACAGTTTCGGGTAGCTTGATATGCTGGCATTATTTACTATTACCATGCAATTATTCACTATTCAATTTACTAATTTATATTGTTAACATTCTAATAAATACCTATAAACAAATTAAAAAAAATTATGTTCCTTAAATTCCTTAATACTATAAAAACAACACTTTTGAAGCCATTCTGTCGATGTTATCTTTAACACATTCCCCTGTAATAATTTTATCTCGTTTGGTAAGTTATTATAAACTAAGACACACATATTAAACACATTTTTCTTAAAAATATCTTTATGACAGGGCGGACTTTCTTTATCTCATTTCCTTTGGCTCATGGCAGCATGACTGATTTAGAGAGCAGTGCTGTGGTGGTCCAGTGGTAACGACACTGACTCACGAGCGCCGCGCGTTTGAACCCAGCGAGGAGCTTTACTTTGTGTAAATTATTTTATCTACACTGCTCTCAAAAAACGGTGAACGGTGAAAACATCGTGAGGAAACCCGCATGTCCTATAACTAAAATTTCGAAGACATGACACCTACCAACCCGCACGGGGCCCGCGTGGTGGATTACGGCCCAATTCCTCTCACTGAGAGGACGCCCCTGGCCCCAGCAGTGGGACCGTTATCAGCTGAATATGCTAAGCAGGTCTGGTGTTTTTTTTGTCTAAACGTCTTTATCAGTTGTAATGTTTCAGTGTTCACCCATTTTCTAACCATAATATCATCTTTCACACAGCCATCCAATATATTTCTGACGTTTTACTTCACATCTCGTTACAGTTAATTATTAGATATGTTTCCTGCTACGAATTATGTTTGTTTACCTGTATATTCATACTCTGGAGTTCACATAGCAACCACATTTGTAGTTTCTGATAGTTTCGCTCCCCCACCTTAGTTTCTTCCACTATGTCAAAACACATCATCGTCTGCCTAGCCTTTTCCCAACTAAGTATATTGGGGTCGGTTTTCAGTCTAACCTAATGCAGCTGTATACCAGTATTTTACATGGAGCGACTGTCTATCTGACTGACCTCCGCAACTAAGTTATACTTATACTGGGTAATATAATACCCATTAGTAAGAATAGTTGTCAGACTTTCGGGCTTCTGACTACCCGTAGATAACGTCTCTCAAAGATCTACAAATCACAGCCGAGACCAACGGTTTAAGGCCCCTTGAAAACGGTCAAAATGTTTGTTTTTTAAAGCAGTGTATCTCTCAAACCGTAAATAATTTTGACCAAAAAAAAAAAAATGTTTTCAAGTCTTATTTTAATACAGTGATGGAACTCAAATCATAATTAAACATACATTAAGAGTCCTATTACGGATCGTAAACGCAAATCAAATTATTTCGATTGGCGTACACGAGTCGATAATAGTAGCGATCTCCGGACGATTGCGCGCCAAAAATTCGGCTAGGTCCTACCTCGTCAAGCGCTTGCGCGGGAATCAGCGGGAATGAGGGGCGCGCCGAATTGACGCAGAATATATAGCATTTTAACTTTATTTATTGCAATTTTGTTTTATTAAATTGAGAAACGAAAACTAATGAAACGTATTCATTGTAGATTGAAGTTTTATATAATATTAGTTTATTTGATAAAGTTGCGTTAATTTGGAGTCTAATGGACGCTGAATCAAGACATTTATTGCTTAAATTAGGCTTTCTTTACGATTTTATCCATAAAAACTCAAGGAATTTAAAGGAATTCTAGAACTCCAATAAACAAGTAAAACATTCAAAGTATCTTTTTATAATTTTAGCATTTATAAGTATTGAATGTAACAATGTGAATTTGAGCGTCAAAGTTCCATCGCCAATGGTTTTTCTTGCAAACTGTGTTCGTAAAATATTTATAGTAAATTACACGAAAAGAAAAATGAAAATGTGTAACTGCAACTTACAAGAAAGAGAATAGTACTATCGTTATTCTTAAACAAATAATTAAAATATCTTACAACTGCTGAAAATTACAGCGTCAAAAATCATGAATTTGCGTAAAAAATGTAACAGGACTCTTAATGCATCGAAAAAATCTTCAAATAAAATCTTCAAATACACCTCTTGATTGCCTTTAAAAGCAGTTTATCCTTTCACTAACGATTTTAATTATAATTTAAAATATGCCATTCAATTTCTAATGCCAAACTGCATTCAGTGATGGATTATTTATTATTAAATAGTTTTTGTAAACAGATAATTGCTTCATATTTTACAATAAATTACCAGTTTTCCGTCATCGCGCTTCTCTTTCTTTTCTATGCCACAGTGACCGCGCTTTATGTCATGTCACCCCTCCGTGCACGTTAAGCGGCTTACCCCTTAACATGCACGGAGGGGTGGCGATATGTAATGGATGGTCACCCATCTACAAGCCGACCTCGAAAAGCGTAGTTTAACCTTCGAACGAGCCGTCTGGCTTGTATTTTTCACGAGCCCAACTATAGTAAAAGTGCGCAGTGATGCACACCCCCACCCTATATCGAGTTAAACAAATATCAACTTTATTTCAATGACAATTAAGTTGATTTCAGAATGACTAGCACTATTGAAAACGTTATAAAAATGTTTGAAGTTGTAGCGTAAACTGAACTTAATTGTGTAGGAATTGAAGTTATTTTTCTATTAATTCATATTTGTTTACATTTTTGGCAAATAAATCGCGAACGCTGATTATGTAAAAACACAACATGTCACCATTATTCATTTGCATGTCCAGAAACTACTTGGTTTCATGTTTTTCTAGTTTTCAAGCTAAACTTGGTTCTATGTTCGTACTTGAGTGTATACTTTTTTAACACGCTTTTATTAGGTCGACCTGTATGTAACTAACTATGTAATGGAATCTAAGGTAATTAATTTAACCATCTTCCAAGGGTCGTAGCGTAATGAAAATTGGCAGCTGTATGTAGTTACGATGACAATACAATAATATGGTACTGTCAAACTGATCTGATGATGGAGCCGGAAGATATGAACTGGTATTTCATGATAGAAAATCGTATCATAGCTGTTTTGGATTCTTAGAAGTATTGTAATGAACTTTGATTACGATTAGGTTTCAAGGTCTGATGATGAAGCTGGAAGATAGGCACTGGCATTCCATAATAGAATATCGAATCATAGTGGTGTTACACTTGTGAGAAAGGCCAAGCGTGTTTTTCCAGTGTTTTTTAAACTATTAATTTACTATGAAAAAAACTTCCAACATGTTATAATAACATGTTGGAAGTTTTTTTGAGGCGTGGATGGATAACCGTCCACGCCTCAAATGTATGTAAAACAATAAAGTAAAAAAACAAACTTTTACATTCTTTTTTTGTACTTTTTCCAAGTTCTTTAATTTGACTTTGATGTTGTCACGCGAAATGAAAATCAATCATATTTCGTCATATTAATGTGTTGTGCAGACGGCACATCAAGCTACTACAGTCTGTCAAATTTCTTTAATAGATTTTCAACTTTATCGCTAAAGTATAAGGTTCAAAGTTGATTGGGAAAATTTGACAGTTTCGGGTAGCTTGATTTGCTGGAGTCTGTACGTTTGTTTCTGTTGAAATAATATGCGTTCAGGTAATTCTGGGAATACGTTACGGGCCCAAGATGGAAGCCATTCATCTTTCGATGTAATTGAGTAATGATGGAAACATTTGTGGGGAGCGCCATATACCTACATAATGTTTGGTAAATTACTTCCCTGAAATAGGAATTAGTTTAGGGAAATTCGCTTTCAGTTATTAAAAGCCATTGAGGTTATTGCGTAACACACAATAGTACCAATGGGTTTCATTTTGACAATTCGACAACATTTATTGCGATATTTACGTTGTTGCGCAGACAAATTTTTCGAACATATGTAGCAACGGAATAGCAATATGCTTCAAAATGATTTAGATTGAGATTGATAGTGTGTTATAACGCAATCAGGGTGCTGTTCAAATATATGATTGATATAACCATACGATCATAAAATAACATAACAAACACGCCTCTATTACCTGCAGGGTTAGGCAGAGGTGTACCGTAGTAAGTACAGACACCAGCACATCAAGCTACCCGAAACTGTCAAATTTTCTCAATCAAGTTTGAGCCTTATGCTTTAGCGATAAAGTTGAAAATCTATGAAAAAAAATTGACAGATTGTAGTATGTTTCGCCAGAACTGGCGAAACGCACTACAATCTGTCAATTTTTTTTCAATAACATGGAACTTAAACATAACTTTATGTTTAAGTTCCATGTTATAGGGGGTGAGTCTTTTGCCATGAACTAGGTACAAATCCTGACTCCGGACTGCTACTGAGAACTTCCAGTTTGCGAAATCCAATAAAAAAATTAGCAGCAGCAGAGCAGCAATATGCAAAATCCACCACTCAGTGGATCTCAAATGGCAGGAAGCGACTGCGTGGCAGGCCCAGAAAGAGATGGCGGGATGAGGTGAACTCCTTCCACGTTGACTGCCAGACAACAGACACAATAGAAAATCTATTGTTCAGTCAAAGCCTTAAAGGGCTTACAGGACCTAAACGCCAAAAACGCAAGTTTTAGAAACAATAAAAGTATATGATCAACTACAGTAAACAAAATCAGAAAAATATATGATATTCTTCAAGATATACCTATGCTAGGTAGATAGTGTGTTGAAAACATAATACAACTAATTTGATACGGTACAAAAAATCATGAAGATATCTCTGAAAACTTCCTTTTTACAATAAAAACCATACTAATATAAATACAATCATTCTGATTTTTTGTCAGATTATTCTACAAGCAACATACTAGTGTTTTAATTTTTTTGTCAAAACAATACATTTTTTGTAATTAAATAATTCCTTCATAATTTTGCAATAAATTACCAGTGTTGTTTGTCATCGCGTTTCTCTTTCTTTTCTATGCAGTCCGACAGTGACCGCGCTTAGGTCATGTAAGCCCCTTGAAGGATTGCCCACAATCGCAGTAGACCGGGAAAAGTGGAAAGTGGGAAGGGAGCTTATAATAAATAATAATAAGCCCGACCTAAGATCGAAACCAGGACCTCATGCACAGCAGTAGCACTTGCGACCACTATACCAATGAGGCAGTCAAACAAGCATAAACATAATATGCTTTTTTCATGGGGTCAGGCAAACCATTTCTGAAAGCCTATCAGCCTATATCAGCTACGACCTATGCTTCTTGTATTCCTTTTGCTCCATCTTTGTACAGACGCCAGCACATCAAGCTACTACAATCTGTCAAATTTCTTTAATAGATTTTCAATTTATCGCTAAAGTATAAGGTTCAAAGTTGATTTGGTAAAGACAGTTTTGGGTAGGTTGATGATGTTCTAGCGTCTGAACGTAGTGTCAGAGAAATTATTTTTTTAAAGAAATTGACAGTATACGTCATTTAGCTGTGTTCGGCCGCCGCCCGTAGCTCTTCGAGGTTTACTAAAGTTCCACTCTTACTGATCATACCGTGATGTAACTAAAATAGCTTCAAGTAATCTATTATGTAATAATCTTAAGTAACGGAATATATATTTAAGCAGGTTTTTCCTCAAAATAACGCGGGTAAAATCGTGAGGCACGGCTAGTATTTCATAATGTTTTTTCCTTGAAATCACTGTTCATTCATCTTTTCGTATTTATGAAGTAACGTCTCACGTGTGCCTACAATGTATTCATGTAAAGTAATGAATTTGGTTATTTTTACAAACATACTTGGATTTCTATATTATGTAAAAGCTTACACGTCATCATCATCATCGTCCATCTCCGGTCGTGTCTTGCCGTCCCATCGGACTATGAGAGTGAGGGAAGTGGGAGTGCACCTGTGTCTGCGCGCACACTTGTGCACTATAATATCTCCCGTGCTGAAGGCTATTCTTCGTTTAGATCCCCCTGACCTCTCATTGCATTTCGTACAATCAGAAGTCAGCTCATACTGGTTATGTGTAGCTTGATATATTGTCGTGCGTACGCATAAATTCTTTAGTAGATTGCTATCGTTAATAACGTCTATTTCATTAATTTAATTGTATATTTTTTGGTTTCATTTATAAGGTACCTACAAATCTGCAATTTCTACTGAATATACAAACGTAATCATCCCTACATCCCATTTATTATCTTAGTACATATTCTAGCAAAACATTGGCATTACCGTTATTACAGCTTGATATTTTAAAGATAACGGGTTTCCTTATTCGGAACACCTTTTCTACACTTTCCTGAAAGACGTAGCAGTTTATCTATCATCAGCAATTTTACCATTTTCCTCCAAACTAAGCTAAATAAAACTCAAGAAAAAAACGGCCACTGCAATCCTTATCTCCTATCAGAATCAACGATCGCACTGATTCATTCGCACACTGAGTTACAGCCGGTAATACCTTTTGAGTTATTCTTGAGAATCGTACGCTTCACCCGCGGGCCCACTCATTTCTCATTTGGTACGAAGTGAACAAATTACAAGTAGTTACTGTGGCACTAACGTCCGAACGGTGGCCGTACTAGGGAATTGAATAGTGCGAGTTTTAGATATTTAATGGTACAAAAAGTTTGGGCTTTTAGGTTTTATATTAGTTTTTTTTTTCACGAACACTACGCGACACCTAGAACTATTGCCTAATAAAAACGCAATGTTGGATTTTCAACTCCCACTCTGAGCCTAGCATTGAAAACCTAACAGAGGCGCTTTTATTAGGCATAAGTGATCGATTGAAAGCTGAACATTATTCAAAGCTAAATCTACCAAAACTACTTCGTTATACATATCAAAAACATTTGCTTTAGTTTTACATATAGGGTGATTGGTAAAATCATCACTCTATCATCAATCATCAATCGCGAAAAAAAAATCAGCTGTTCCCTACATTTTGACGAGTTATACGAACATAAATGTAGGGAACAGCAGATTTTTTTTTCGACGATTTCAGGTTTGTTCCCATAGTAAAAGTTGTTAATAATGATGAGTACAATGACATGTTAAGAGGTTGTTAATGTTTTACCAATAACCCTGTATAGACTCTTACTTACATCAATCTTAAAATATTGCCACTAAGTTTAATTACTTCAGAAATCATGAATGCTGTACGAAATAGGTACCATTTACGTTTACTCCATCGTTTAATTTACCATTTACTCTATCTTGCTCCCTTTTTTCTTTTAGACGATCGAATGCTGAGATCAGCAATGAAAATTGCTAGGTGAAGTTGTTTGGGAAAAAGCCCCTACAATTGTCTTTTTGTTTGTACATTTAAGAAAAAAAAAATACTGGCCAAGTGCCCCTTAGGTAAGAAAAAATAAGACTACCTCATCATCACCATTTCAGCCGAAATACGTCCACTGGTGGACATAGGCCTCCCCCAAAAGGGGGCGGGGGGTTTGCCATAATCGCCACGCTTGGCAGGCGGGTTGGCGATCGCAGTATGGTATGGTGGTGGAATGCATAGAGAACGCTGCTGCCCATTCTCCGGTACGCCCCTTAGTCGCCTTTTACAACACCTATGGTAAGTATGGGGTGGTGCTATTCTTTAGACTACCTATCTACCAAAATTGCAAAGAAAAAGTCACAAAAAGATTGAAGTTGTTAATTTTCTAGTAGACCTCTCCCACCCCCACGTATAAAAAAAAAGTCTTGTTCGGGCCCCCGAACCCCCCGGGAGGGGGCCCGAACAAGACTTTTTCTTAAGTAATAAATCAACAGCCCCAAAGAAGATCAAGCTAACGATATACCTACTAACAAGTTAGTAAAGCCGACAGAATTGAAAACAAAATACAAACATAATACTTTGCCATCACTCACTGACATATTATTCAACGGTTTTTTTCCCATCTCAGAAAATGTCCAACGCGCCTAAAGAAGATTTCACTTTAAAAAAAACCGGTCAAGAGCGTGTCGGATTCGCGCACCAAGGGTTCCGTACCATCATAGATGTTTTTAAAATTTCATCGGCGAGGCCTACATTCTTCAGAGAATTTTAACTTTTTTTTTTTTTTTTCTGGGCTCTGCGGTGTAGAATATTGCAGTTTTAGTTCAGCGCCATCTCTTGACCGATAGTGGAACTAATGTAACTTTTGTTGATGATTTCTATAAAAATGTGCTATTTAGAGACAACGTTTTATTTTTCCTGTAATCTTTTCATAATCTCTCACATAGAATTATTTCAGATTTTTCTCTTTGCAAACTTCGGAGATAAGGGAACGGTATTTTTTTTTACATTATTCATCAAAAGTCGAAAACAAGGCGGCATTAAAAAAAAGAAAAAAATGTTTGAGAATGTGCATGCTGCGCTCTTTCATATGATGGGGTATCATGACCTAGTAGCCCCACATATAATTTTTCAGACCCCCTTTCAGTACTTGTTGCAAAAAAAAAAAATGTTGAGCAAACGTCATCTAAAACTATTCCAAATTTCAAGTTGATAGCATTAGTAGTTCTTGAGATTTCCAGCTGTGACAGACAGACAGACAAACTGAGTCTCACCATAACGGTTCCGTTTTACCATTTTGGTACGGAACCCTAAAAACGTTATGCAAAAACTAGAACGAAATAAAAGTGAGTTCCCGTCGTAGCAGCGAAGTCTGAATGATGTGGAATAATACGCCAGGCTTCCGTCATTACGGACCCAACGAGATTGTTTAGGCAATGAGTAGTGTATTGTTTGTTTGTTTGCTTCCCTACTGTTACGCTTTTTTCCTCAGGTGGAACTGATGTCGAGATATTGTAGTGTTTTGTTCGACGTAGCTTTGTTAAAATTAGCTATCTTTTTACGTATAATGATCGGACTGTAAGGAGGGGCCACACAGGTCGATCGGTCAGGTTAAGCTACGCTTGTCGCGGTTGGTCTGTGGATGGGTGACCATCTTTACATACCGTGACCCCTCCGTGCTTCGGAAAGCACGTTAAGCCGTTGGTCCCGGCTGTCGTTCGTGGATCGTAGTCAAACGCCCGAAAGTCTGACAACTAGTCTTACCAGAAGTATCGTATTACCCAGTAACTAAGTTGTGCAGGTCAGATAGGCAGTTGCTCCATGTAAAATACTGGTATTCAGCTGCATCTGGTTAGACTGGAAGCCGACCCCAACATAGTTGGGGAAAGGCTAGGCAGATGATGATGGTCGGATTGTATGGAAATGGTAGTGATGCTTGTGATAGTGCTTATGTTAATGCAAACCCTGGGATATAGATCAATCAATGATATTTCGCTTTTCAGGGTTCCGTAGCCAAAATACAGAAAAAAGAAATCGATATGATTTTGTTTCATCATCATGATTATTCATCCTTTCGACCCGGAATCACCCACTGCGAGGTATAGGCTCCCCTTTCTTCTGCCATATTTCCCGGTTCGATCCCTCGTTAGTGTTTCCAGCGACTTTGAAGATATCGTCAACCAAACGCACTTTTGGACGGCCTTGGTTCCTTCGGCCTATCATTGGCCATCATTCGGTAATTTTGTTTATGTATACTCAATCAAACTCAAAACTCAAAGCATTTATTTCAATTAAACCTTGTACAGGCACTTTTGAATTGTCAAAATTAAATAGGTAGTCTGTCAGTTAGTCAGAATATTGAAGTTAGTTGCCCATTCCAAAACGTAGATCTCTATGGAGAAGAACGGGCAAGAAACTCCATAAGAACGGGCAAGAAACTCTACAAGAACGGGCAAGAAACTCCATATCGACGGGCAAGAAACTCCGCAATAGTGAGCAGTGGTAGCCCAGTGGTGTTGGCTTCCGTCATTACGTACCCAAGGAGATTGTTTAGACAATGAGTAGTGTATTGTTTGTTTGCGTAACAATTTTCCTGCTGTTACGCTTTTTTCCTCAGATGGAATGAACGGGGAGTTATTGCAGTGGTTAGTTCGACGTTGCTTTGTTAAAATTAGCTGCCTTTTTACGTGGAATGCTCGTGTTAGATGGAAATGTTGCTGATGCTTGTAATAGTGGCGCTCGTGGCTAAATAATAACGTGTTTTTTACGACCTTTTTAGGAACCGGTGGTACGGAACCCTTTGTGTGCGAGTCCGACTTGCAATTGGCCGCTTTTCATCATCATATTTACCCCTTTAAGGGCTGATTTTTCCAACGCCAGATAACTTTATCGAAGGAATAATTTTGTATTTTTGACAGTTTTTTCATTCAAAAACTGTCAGACGTCAATTTTATTCCACGAATAAAAATTATCTGTAGATTGAAAAATCAGCCCTTAGTAAAATAGTATACTGCTAGTTATTTATTGTTATTTGTTTAGGTGTACCTAAAACAAATAAATAAAATTGAAGTAGCGGTTTGTAATCTCAAAATAACAGCTTTTTACTAAAAGCATACGAAAGCTACTTAACTTTAATTTTTTTTTAAATTCTTGTCTGTTTGTTCCGGCTAATCTCTAAAACGGCTGGACCGATTTTGACAAGATTTTCACTAGCAGATAGCTGATGTTATGCAGTAACTTATATGTTGGCTACTTTTTGTCCCGGTAGCATGGTCCCCTGGGGTAATTTCCGACATCTACGCGGGTGAAACCGCGGGCAGAAGCTAGTTTTTAAATAAATTCACACTTAGATACCTACTGAAGATTTTTATAACATACATACCAATAAATTAAAACTGCCTGTACCAAGTTTTATCGAAAAACACTGCCGTCAGGCAGTGTTTTTCGGCTAGAATGATGATATTAAAACGGAAAACTACTTTAAAACTTGTACAAACACTGCTACAGATGTCTTGTTGCTTTTCCGCCAGATTGCCATGTATGTATTTATTATGACAGAATAGGTATATTTATTTATAAAATACTAGCTTCTGCTTGCGACTTCGTCTTCGTAAAATTTTGGCCCACGACCCACCACCAGGGACTCAAACTGTAACCGTAATTTTTTAAAACTGTTTTAAAAGAAAAACACTTCTAAATATTTATCAGATACAATAATGTTACAGGATCAAAGTGTAATCTTTTATACCGATGTGTTAATGAGTGTTAATATGTGTAACAGAAATAACCATTTGTAGGTATAATTGCACGGTACCGCAAAAACGCGCGGCGGATAGACAGACGCGACGATGGCAAAATAGCCTCAATCCTGTATGGATTGCGGCTATTTTGGCAATGCCGCGTTTACCGGTTACACTTATTAACACTGTTAACACTTTCATATCTGTTACAGATAGGGTCGTACCGTGATGTTATATAGCCAATAGCCTTCCTCAAGAATTAGGCTATTAAATGCAAAAATAATTTTAAAATCCGATTGGTAGTTCCAGAGATTAGCGCGTTCAAACAAAGAAACTCTTAAGCTTTATTATTAGTATATAATGTAGACTGTATACTGAGGGGCCCGTTGATAAATAATAACAGCCGCACAGGTCGATAAATCAGGTTAAGCTACGCTTGCCGCGGTTGGTCTGTGGATGGGTGACCATCTTTACACACCGTGACTCCTCCGTGCCTCGGAAAGCACGTTAAACCGTTGGTCCCGGCTGTCATTCATGGATCTGAACAGTAGTTACGGGTAGTCAAAACCCCGACAGTCTGATAAGCAGTCTTACCAAGGGGTATCTTATTACCCAGTAACTGGGTTGTGGAGCTCAGATAGGCAGTCGCTCCATGTAAAATACTGGTATTCAGCTGCATCCGGTTAGACTGGAAGCCGATCCCAACATAGTTGGGAAAAGGCTAAGCAGATGATGATGTAGACTGTATTAATGCAAAATGATAGCCGTAGTTCTAAAATCTTGATATTTAGAACGCTCTAATGTTACGTCCTGGTCTTGACACTTCCTGCTAGTTCCAAGTTTACACGTCTCCGTGTTTCACTATAAGTGCATGTCTAGCGTAAAATTGAGTTCCTTTCCAACGGAATGCGGCCGACGTGCGCCTAGAACCAACATAAACATACACCCCACAACACCCTTACAGCCCCACAATAAGACCTACTTTACTTTGATTGGAAACGAAAATAACATTGCCAAGCGCAAGAGACGGTTGCGCTGACCATTCAAAGTTGATCCGTAGTTGGTACCTTAAGTTCCCTCGTATCGCCTTATTGGAATAGTTTGTGGGGTAACGGGGTAGTTCAACGTATACTGGTGTATTCTAAAACGTTTTATGGTACACATGTTTGACACTTCAACGCTGAATGACGTCAGGATATGGCTCTTACACTATCTGGTGCCGGCTCGGGATTTTGGATTGCTAAATATATTCTCAGAGAGATTTTCCGGACAAACTTAGGTAAGATGTCTGAGGCTATGTGGGTCAAATAAAGGTGCCCCTTTGTGGTTTTATTGTGTTGTTTTGATGTTTATAACAATAAAATACGGTCATCAATGGTTTATTAGTAGATTCACACGAATTTCCTCCACCAAACGCAGTGGTATGGTGGGTCCGCAATGGGACGAGTCGCCACTTTTAAATGATATTAATTTTTCTATAGGCGACTTGCTCGAAGTTAATTTATTTGTGGGCGAGTCGACAACTCCAGAAATATGTATTAGGAAATTTTGAATTTTATGCAATGATGCTAAGAAAAAAGTCTTCATCATCATAATTAAAAAAAAAAAAAAATTAAAATAAATTTCAGCCCTGAATCACCCACTGCTGGGACCCATAGTCCTCCTCTTTCGTCTGCCATACTTCCCGGTTCTGTGCGTCAGGATCCAGGTGTTTTCCGCAACTTTGACGATGTCGTCATTCCAGCGCGCTTTTGGACGGCCCTGGTTTCTTTGGGCGAACCTCGGCCACCATTCGGTGACAGCTAAAGAAAAAAAGTACACATTTCAGAATATTTAACACTTATCACTTCTGTGCGCTAGTGTCCTTTTACCGACTTCAAAAAAAGGAGGTTATCAATTCCACACTTATCTATGTAATATTGTTGGAACTGCAATATATTCACATATTATTAGGTCTTCCAAACAAATATACAAAATTTTTTACAATGCCATATGCCTAAACCTCACCAATTTGCTTGGCAGTTGTTTTTTACAACGGCTCATGTATTGTACCGCGTTATCATAATTATAGTAGCACTAAAGCTTTATGATCCAAATTCGCATATATTCAATACGTTTATTCTCGAAAAGCCGGCGGTTATGGAGTACATTATGAGCGAGTACTCGTTGTACGGACTACCGAGCATAAACTTCGATTTTGGTCCATATTTGAGAGTGTTTATGCACTTTATCGACTTAGATTTAACGATGTCGACGAATTTTGATCGTCTGCGATTGTGTGTGGTGATACTGAAGTATGTTTATTGCTGTCCTACCCAGCACCACAGACGACATATTAGCGTTAATAACCGTGACGGTGATCTGAAGGCCACTTCCCATAATTTAAGACGTTCAAAATCTAGTCGCAGTCTCATCTCAGCGACATCATCATCTGCCTAGCCTTTTCCCAACTATGTTGGGGTCGGCTTCCAGTCTAACCGGATGCAGCTGAATACCAGTATTTTACATGGAGCGACTGCCTATCTGACCTCCACAACCCAGCTACTGGGTAATACCCCTTGGTAAGACTGGTTGTCAGACTTTCGGGCTTCTGACTACCCGTAACGACTGTCAAAGATCCACGAATGACAGCCGGGACCAACGGCTTAACGTGCTTTCCGAGGCACGGAGGGGTCTCGGTATGTAAAGATGGTCACCCATCCACAGACCAACCGCGGCAAGCGTAGCTTAACTTGATCGATCGACCTGTGCGGCTGTTATTATTTAGCCACGGGTTTCTCATCTCAGCGACAATCAATGTCAAAAACTTGTCATAAATGAAGGGAAATTAGAGGTATTTTTGACAGATTGAGACTGAGAACAGACTACTGTGAACGTTCATAAAATTACGAGAATTGCCCCTTTGATATAGTCACATTGAAGCGTAGTGTTTTATTTCACATATCGGTAGAGGTATGAGGTACAGGGTGTAAAGTTCACTTATCCTCCATAGAAAATGGAGGGTCCTCCGACCAGACGGTTGTTGTGTCTGGTCATCTGGTGAGCTACTGCCAGTCGCGCAGTAAACTCTGCTTGCACGATGCAGCATTTTGTATGACGTTAATGTGATGAGTAGTTTGCATGAGGCGCTAAACAACATTATTTCAGTATAATTATGCAAAACCCGAAACACGTGTCCAGTATTTTTATGTAAAGAATTAAATACTAAATTTCAAAACTGTATCATGAAAAATCACAAAGTTATAAGCTTGTTAAGTTACCTGTTTGTCCGTACAAAAACATGCTCACCCACGCTGCGCCGTCTTGCGCTCATTGATAATAGTACCTAGGTACCTAACCGTTTGGCGCGGAGATTGGATAACCTACTTAGTGTCGCTCGGTGTCCAACTTTTAACCTTTTTTTGATATTTTTGGGACAAAATATAACATAATAACAATATTATTGGAATCGATTCAGTTACTTATTCTGATCAAAGTATATTCAGGTTTCGCATATACTAAAAAACCGGCCAAGTGCGTGTCGGGCCACGCACAGTGTAGGGTTCCGTAGTAGCCCGTTATCACAATGTAGTACGATTTTGTTGTTCTTTATTCTGAATAGGTAAAAAAAAACATATTTTGGTTTTCAATGCAAGTATTTATCCATTATAAACAAGCAACTACTTTATCTTAGTCACTTTAAAGGATTAATGCTAAGGATTTTGTATTTGGTACAAAATTATCCAACACCCAAGTTCAACGACTATTACTGCTAAACTAATAAAGTTATCTTAACCGCTATACTTTTCCTTTAAAGTTCATGAAATGCACTATCATCGAGAATTTTACCAGATTTTTCAAGCCCGTAGTTTAGCTTTTAGAGGGGGAAGGGGGGGGGGGACGCCCTACTGGAACAAAAATTTGCACTTTAAACTTTAATATTTCGTAAATGGAGCATTAAATCGAAAAATAATTTTAGCAACCCCTAAGCCATTTTAGAAGACCTATTCAACGATACCCCACACGATGGGGTAGATGATGAAAAAAATATTCATCCCCACTTCACATGTAGGGGAGCTACCCCAAAAAAAATATTTTCCAAAATTTTATTTTACCACAATGTAACTGATATACGTACTCCTACAAAATTTCAGCTTTCTAGTGCTAACGGTCACAGAGATTAAGCGAGGACGGACACACAGACGGACGGACAGACGGACATGGCGAAACTATAACGGCCTTATTACAAAACAAGATTTATCTTTAGACCCAGGTTTAAACCATCCAGCCATTTTTAAATTTCGAACTATAATCCAACGAAGCTAAAGTTCTTATTACAAAAACTGACGTTAAACCCGAGTCTAAGTTGTCAATTTTGCATTAAGAACTTTACGTTGGTTGGAATAAAGTTCAAAATAGAGTAACTGGCTCGAAGGTTTAGGCTAGGTCTAAAATTAGATCTCGTTTTGTAATAAGATGGTAAGGGTTCCTAGTTGACTACGGAATCCTAAAAATAACGTTGTAGATGCTACACACAAAAGAAATTTAAAATATTTAAAAAAAATCCGACTGCAACTAAAAAGTTCAAAACAAGATTACGCCATTTTGATTTTATAACAGCAAAACCTAGCCTATAGCTATCATGAGACCTATACGAGATGATAGACACTTCGTGTATTGAAATCGATCCAGCCGTTAGATTGTTTCGAGGGTATATTTAATCCCATCCGGTTAGACTGGAAGCCGACCCCAACATAGGTGGGAAAAGGCTAGGCAGATGATGATTTAATCCCACATTCAAAGACATAGAGATATGCAGGAAAAAAAACCCTGCCTTTGCTGTCGCGCAATCGGGTAAAAAGGGCCTAGTTGAGGTAATGGTAATTGTTATACTGTGTCAGTATAATTAGCCTATAATGGTACCACTGCTGGAACACAGGCCTCTTTTCGAGAGAGAGTGGGCCGTAATCCACCACGCGGGTTCAGTGTGGGTTGGCAGATGTCACCTGCCGTCTTCAAATTTTTGGTTCTAAGACATACCGGTTTCTTCACAAGGTTTTCCTTCACCGTTATGAGTGCGGTGGTGATCAAATAATTTACACAAAGTATAGCGCCTGTCATGGTTCAAACCTACGACTTACAACTCGTTTGTCACGACAGTTTTCACTGCGCCACCTGCACACTGCTGTACCAGTACCTACTAACCTTTTTGCCAGTTCATGAGTTATTCTGAGGTATTCCACTCAGAGCACTCATACAGTACAAGTTGTAAAGAAACAAAAGAAAATCACCTACAAATGGGTCCATTGGCGAAATCAACTGACAACTCGAAATGAATTGGGTTTTCAGCCTTCCAACCATTTGATGTATATGAGTGACTTCAAATGGACATATGAATGCATCGTATAGCCTCACTAGTACGACCTATTCTATACCAAAAGGAGAATTCAGAATTGGCTCGCTCACACTTCACAGTCAGCCAATAACTGTGCTTCAAAAGCCTCGAATCTCTTTGAACTCCAAGGAGACGAATATTAAAAAGTATTTATTAAGAAAAGGGGGAACTTTGTAATAAAATAGCCAAAGTTTTTGACAAGGGATGTTAGATTACAAGACAAAAGAAAAATGTAATTAAGGACAAAATAATTATTTTTGGTCTCTTTCATATTTTTGATAGCTTAGACAGTGCGCACACCGAAGTCGAGACCGTTTGACTGTCATGGACAGAAATGTGTCAAACATTTTTGCAATATATTTTTGTTATTATTTTGTATGAAACTAACTGCGGGTCGATTCTGTAAAAATCCCACCGTGAAAACTTAGGTGAAGTGAGTTTGTTTTTGCTAGGAATTGACACTATTGACAGCTCACTCCACCCTCACTTCACCTGAGTTTTCACGGTGAGATTTTTATAGAATAGCACCTCTGTTTTGTTACGAGTAGACCCGCCATCATTGTTTTTATAGAGCTGCTGCGGCTGACCTAAGTCCTAGCCTGACTACTAACTACTGTCCTACCTGCCTAGGACCTGCTCCTAAAACAGTGCAAAATATCATCCAGAAGAAATGGCTGTTCCTTAAATAAAACAAAAATTTAAAGGGCATATATTATGTATATGTATATGCCATTAACCAAGCCGCACTGGGCTTGCGTGATATATTACGGCTCGCTCCCTCTAACAGAGAGGAGGCTTGTGTCCCTGCAGTGCGAACATTATAGGCTGATTATGTAAATACATTTTTGACAGTTAAGTGGTCTCAGGGCCCAAATTCTGTATGGTATTTATTATTCCCCGCGTAATCTTACAACGCGCAAACCACGTACTACGGTTGTTAAGCGTTGTATATTGACAGTTCCAACCACTCAGCTCAAAAGCAAGTCAGCCTCGTCATGGCAAAGGCGAAGATCGGACCTTTGAAGCTGCAATCGATACCGCGCCTCGAGCTGCAGGCCGCGGTAATGGGAACCCACATGGCTACAGCTGTAATACGTGAACACGACATCAAGCCTGCATCGGTGACATATTGGACAGACAGTAAGACCGTGCTGACATGGATAAGGAGAGGGGCGCGAGTGCACAAGCCTTTAAGGAATTGACATGGTTTCGAAGTAAGGAATCAGTAAGTGTCATAGTGAATTGGGGCCCTGGTCTGCACTCAGCCTTAGATCGTTAAGTCACTTGTTATAAAAGGAGGTTATAATCTTCGCGAAAGATCTTTGATGACGCCTTTTATTATTTTCGAGGCCTAGTTATTCTTTGGTGTTCAAGAAAACTTTGTCGTTAGTTGAAAGTTTTTAGAGATTATGGATTATGATATCATAATCTAATAATAATATTATTAGCGCTACTAGACTAGATGTGATTTAGTCTGATGATGCTTGATAAGTTGTATAAATCCGTTAATTTAGTATTGGGGAGAAGCCCTGGCTATATAAGTATTTAAGAAGAAAATTACGTTTATAATGCGAAACTATTTCCAACCCTCGCACCGCAATACGCGCGCTTCTGGCGGAAACTTCTCTCGTTTCCTCTCGGCCAATAAAAGCGAACCATAGCTTCGAGAACATTCTAGAAATTTCCTCCAGGACAGACGTCGCGCTTCCTTCTTTTTGACATTAGCCGTCTTACGTCCGTCAGGTGGGCTTACTGGGATACTTTGTTATACTATTTACGAAACTTTATCTTCGCCCCGAACCATGTTTTGATATAAATATTTATGTTACTGAAAATCAAGCACTTACATTTGGTTTTGTATGTTATGTTAAACGTTGAAATTGCAAGGATAATTTGTGTACGTTTATTATTAAGATGTTAGAAAATCTTTTATTTTTATTAATTTAGCATGTCCCTACAAAACGAAGCGGTACACACGACGCGCGACGACATTATCAAAATATAGGTACATTTCCAGTTTAAGCTGACCTCCCATTGTATAGGGTTTTCGTACAATGAGAAGTCAGCTTGGAAATGTATAGCTTGATTATGTCGCCATGCGTGTGTTACTACGGTACCTCTTTGCTTTTTTACTCAGATCTTCATTTAAAAGTATATACTACCTACTTCAGGCGAATTTTACCAAACTTTTATATTTAGAATAAGTCTTATGCTGCGAAAAATTTTGAATTTTTGACAGTTTTTCGATACTAGAACTGTCAGACGTCAATTTTATTCCACGTATAAAAGTTATACCACGTATAAGTAGTTATACTTTGTAAAATCAGCCCTTAGAGTAACATTGATATTTTATAATGAGATTGAAGCGTTTGTAATTTTCTTCATGAAGGTTTTTATTTGTATTCCTTTATCGATCAAGACCTTTCGTAAATTTAAAATCGAAAAATCTAGGGAAGTTCTCTTCAACCTAACAAACATTCAGCCAATAACAGCTTTGTTAGACCTAAAAAAGGGAAAGGATCGGAGAAATGTCCTTAATGTTTTTTGATAAAAATAAAGTGGCACATTCAAAGATTCTATCGTGAGATAGTCAGGTATACGGTTATCCTTAGAACGGTTTTTTTGCATTTAAACATAGAGTTAGGACTTTTGTGTAGTGTCTTTAGATGGAATCTAAATTTTACTCTTGGTCTTAGGCAGAGCTACTGCCAAGTAAAGATAACAGCTTAGGTTTAACACAATATATTTTTCACATATCGAGATATTAAAAAAATATTTGACTTTAATTTTACAGGTCAAAAGTCTATACTACTATTTTAGTTTTTATAGGATTTAATCTTATACCTATATAAAATCAATATAGCCGTTCGTTAGTCTCGCAAAAACTCGAATATGGCTGGACCGATGGCGATAAAACTTCGTTAAGATGTTCTGTACCTACGCGCCGTAGAAGGTTCAAAACAAAAAAAAATTAAGAAGGCTTTGCAACACATTCCGGGCGTTAGCAAGATTATTAAATGTTTTAGGAAAGTGACGATAAAGCAAAATAGTCTTTCAAAAAGCTACAATTTCCATATTTAAGTTAAACTTCTCCCGTCATACCTAATGAAATGAAAACACAAAATACAGCAATAAAGAAATAAAACGTGAACACCCTCAACTTTAAGGAATGGCTCACTTTACCATAACGAGGTGGGTAAGTACATAACACCCTTGGTACAGTCAACATAAGAGAAAAGTATACACGCAGCGTTACATTTACACAACTTTTTATTATTTATACAAAGTAGTATAACTAGTTTTTATTATTTATACTACTTTATGTATACAAATTCCTTAAATAAATAGAAAAAAAAAATTACAGCATGTATCAGAAAGGTAGCTAAGTAAAAATAGCCACATGATCGATTAGGTGAAGCTACGCTTGCCGCGGATGGTCCGAGGATGAAAGCACGTTAAGCCGTTGGTCCCGTCTGTCATTCATGGATCTTTAGCAGTCGTTACGGGTCATCAGAAGCCCGTTTTACCCAGTAACTGGGTTGTGGAGGTCAGATAGGCAATTGTTTCATGTTAAATACTGGTATTCGACTGCATGTGGCCTAGGCATTAGCTTAGAAGCCGACCGTAACATAATATGAGGATGTATCAGAAAGATGTGGTCATATTTAAGGGTGTGAAAAGAGAACACGTACACATAGAACACCAAACTGAACAACTTTCTACATAGAAGCAACATTCGTAATAGCAAAAAAAATTATCAACTATCTCATACAAAACTACAGTAAAAACTTTACCACATCTTTCTGATACATGCTGCAATAGCTATTGTGCGTGTGCAAAGTTGTTAAGTTGTTCACATCCCTTTCTGAGTAGATAATTATTTTACTCGATGAATACGCGACGGAAAGTTCGGCGTGTTCAATGCTTTTCAAATTACCTTTGACATATAAAATAATTTGTTACGGGTAGTCAGAAGCCCAAAAGTCTGACAACCAGTCTTACCAAGGGGTATCATATTACCCAGTAACTAGGTTGTGGAGGTCAGATAGGCAGTCGCTCCATGTAAAGTAATGGTATTCAGCTGCATCCGGTTAGACTGGAAGCCCAATATAGTTGGGAAAAGGCTAGCCACATGATGACATATAAAATAATTCATGCCGCAATTATGTCACGTAGTTTTCATTGCAAACGTGAGCACGCCGAATATCCGTCGCGTAATTTCGCTGTTCCACTTACAGTCCGGCTGTCTAGAGAATGCGTTCCTGACTCCTGTCAGTGCGACTATGGTGCGACAATTCTGGTAGCTTAAGATCACATTCGCAAAACACGTGTTAACACGGTATACGGCCTCAAATAAAATGTACCGTCGATTCGAAAAGAAAAAAGAACCAGAAAGATGAGTGTAATGTGTTTGTGCCTGTATACCAAACTCTTTTGTTGAGAGTACCGCGTAAGTGTAGAATTTATGGCACAGATGTAAATAACAGGAACAGGGGATCCAATCTGAAACACCGTTTAAGATGTTCACAATTTCTGCGAGTCAAGTGTACGCATTATTTATATTGCCGTGTTACGGTTGAGGCCGCGAAAAATGGGATGTTGTTAACTGATAATGTTGTCTACTTACTGAAGTTACGGATTTTACGGTATTAAAATGAGAGATTGTTATTCTTTTTGGATTGTTACACTGGATCGTAGCTTTATTTATGTAATCACATAAAATAACGTTTTGATATTAGACTAACTTCCGCCCGCGGCTTCGCCCGCGAGGTATGTCGATAACAACTATCCTATGTCCTTGCCCGGGATGCAATCTATCTGACTGCCAAATTTTATCGACATCCATTCAGTGATTTAGCCGTGAAAAGGTAACATACAGACAGACGGACAGAGTTACTTTCGAATGTATAATATTAGTATGGATAGTTTTATGAACCTATTTATTTCGGGACATCGTCAAGCGGTAGGTCGAGTCTTCACGTGACCAGAGGGCTGGCCTATTTTTAGGTCAAAGTATCAGCATTGCCATCCAACGTAGTATCCCAGAATCTCATGGCAAAAAAAAAACAAAAATACTTTGTGGTTTTCATACATTTGACATTGCCAATGTTGTCAAATGTATGAAAACCATTTCAGATTCTGGTAGACCTAAGCCTTTTGAGCACTTTTCCCAGTGACAGCGATGCGGACGAAATTTTTTATGCGTATTGAGCCCTTCCCTTTTTTTCCTTTATAAACTTGTACATAATATAATTGTATATTTTAGTGTTAGACTGTATTTAAGATTTTTTAATAAGCATGTAAATAAATTACAACCTATTTATTAAAATTACTAAAAATATACACAACGCTAACCGCTACGAAGAGCGTTCAGTACTAAATAAGCATCCTTGGTACAAAATCCTCAGAAAAATAATGCCTGTCATAACACTCATAACGACCACTGACATCAGAGGGGCAATTCTCGTAATTTTAAGAACGTTCACAGTTTGATCTCAGTCTCAATCTGTCAAAAATACCTCTAATTTCCCTTCATTTTTGACAAGTTTTTGCATATGTTTGTCGCCGAGATGAGACTGTGACTGTGTGTGTGTGTGTGACTTGACATTGGCAGAATCATCGCTAAAACGATGGAGCCATTATTATAAAAATTGGAATTGGAATTGGATTGGAGACTGTAACTAGATTTTGAAGTACCTTACTCATCAATCAAAATTATCTATCAGTTTAGGCACTATAGCTAGTCAAAGATTGGCAAAACCCATAGTCGTCCCATCACTAATACTATTTAGTCTGTTTGAGAAATTCACTCGTTTTATTTCGATGCTATTATTTATTTTGATAGTTCCAAGATACTTTTATGCATTAGTATTCCTTCCACAAAACAGAAACACTTAAAACACAAAACTCAGTTACAAACCAATAAAGTACAACCACAATTCATAAAATAGCTGGCAGAAAAAACCGAAATGGATAACGAGATAAAAGGGTATAGAAAAATAAGGTAACATGAGGATTATTGCATAAAATGGAATAACACAAACAGAAAGGAGACAATCGTTTTAACCGTGAGAAGAACGCAAAAAGAATACTAATCCGGTTCGCTCCAGAGGATTCTCCGAGTAATAAAAACCGCAGCGTAGCTAAGGGATTTCAGGACGATTTTGCATGGCTTACTTCTAGTCGAGATGCTTATAATACTTTTGTTTTGCCTTTTCAGGATATATTTTATATGGAAATTGGGGTCATTGTACAAGCTGTCTAAAGGCGAATTTGTCCAAGCTTTTATAGCTAGAATAAGTCTAATCCAGAGAATAAATTTTGAATTGTTGACAGTTTTTCCGTACTAGAACTATCAACTCAGCCTATCGCAGTCCACTGCTGGACATAGGCCTCTCCCAGACTGCGCCACAGCACCCTGTCCTCCGCCTTCCGCATCCAGTCTATCCCAGCCACCTTCTTTAGGTCGTCCGTCCATCTAGCTGGGGGGCGTCCCACACTACGCTTGCCGTACTAGAACTGACAGATGTCAATTTTATTCCACGCATAAAATATATTTGTGGGGCAATTGTCACGATTTTAACAACGTTCACAGTCTGATCTCAGTTTCAATCTGACAAAAATACCTCTAATTTTCCTAAATTTTTGACAAGTTTTTGACATTGATTGTCGCTGTGATGAGATTGCGACTAGATTTTGAACGTTTTCAAATTCCGGGAATTGGCCGTCTGACTTTGTAATAATCAGCCCTAAATGGCAATTATTGTTATCTTTAGATTTGCCCTCGCCATCTTCGATCAATAATATTGTTTCTTTTTAGTAAGTATATTCATGTATTTACGTATATTTATTTGTGCTTATATTTATATGTAATTAGGTACCTATATATTATATTCATAGTTGTGATAGGTTTATGCGTATCTTATATTTAAAATATTTGTTCTTGATTGCACCTACCATTGTTTGTCTCTGCATCACCCAAAGGTTGACTGGTAGAAAATGCCTATAGCAATAAGTCCGCCTCTGTACATTTATGTGCTTGAAGTATTAAATAAATAAATATTATTGATCGAAGCTCGCCATACATAAGTTGAGAAGAGTGAGCTGATACATCCCGTATAATAGCGTTTGCATGACAGCATGCAACATCGCGTGTGTTTTAGAGTTGTCAAAACAAAACAGAAGCGCGAACAACTTTTGACGCGGTAGGGCGAATTTGCAAACCACCATTCAGCAAAGATTTAAAGCGTTAGCGATTTAAATCTTTGCTGAATGGTTTATCTAGTCGAAAGCGTGACTCAAACGTGGGATCCTGTTTCAATCGCCTATGTTATGGGTTTTTCCAAAAGGCGATTGTCTGTAGCAACCTGCTTAGTAGTATCAGGGTTGGTGCAATAGTCTTGCCTCCATTTACTTGGAACTTTGTCACAGCGGGCGAGTTAATTTCGGTTATATTCAGATTAAAGTACTAACTATTCAGAATTGTTTTACCTAAAGCACTACAAATTTGTTTTTAGACTAGATGCAACAGTGACGTTGAAGTTTAAGAGCCTCATTTAATGTATTTTGGAGTGACACACAACTTTCGAGATCATATTAAATCCAATAATGTTTGTAGATACTTCGCTTGACGGATTTATAAAAGCTTTTCTTTGGTTTTTTTATACCCACAAATACACACATCAAAAGTGTCTAGGGATCAACATATATTTTTGCAATAAATTTTCTCCTGATTGATATTAATTAAAATTTTCTTTAAGGATTCATCAAATAAAGTGTTTTCGTTTGTCACAGTAACGATAAACCAAGTCACCTTTGCATTAATAAAGAAATTTGCCATTTTCCTAATAAAGGGATTTTTGACATTTGAACCACTAACACAAAAGTTCGAAAAAAAGACTGAAATAACAGTTTTCTTTAAAATTTTATTGGGTAACTTAAACAATTAATAATCCGTGTTTCTACCGCGAACACTAACAACACAAGAACATCGGTTTGGCATACTCAAAATGAGTTCATCCAAATCACGCTGTGGAATGGCCGCCCATGTTCGTTGCAACAACAAAAAAAGGTCTTCTTGCGACTGGATACCCTCCATATTCGGCAGAGCTCTTCTCTGTAGCATATCCCATGCATGCTCAATCGGGTTCAAGTCTGGCGACTGAGCAGGCCAGGGCAGGACATTGATGTTAGCTGCGGCGAGAGTCTGTCTTACAACTCTTGCGGTGTGCGGTCGTGCATTATCATGCATTAACTGAAATAAGGGACCGATTTGCACTTGTAGAGGAACGATGACGTCTGATACAATCGTCTCAGCATAAATTTGAGCGTTGAGGTTGCCTCTGATCCAAATCAACTCAGTTCTTCCGCCGATCCAAATACCCGCCCATACCATGATGGTTCCACCACTATAAGGATGGACTTCCTGGCAGGATTTTAATCGCTGTTGGCGTCCAGGGGTTCTCTAGTGTCGTATACGTCTTGTATCCGGTCTCATACCAAAACGAGACTCATCAGAAAAGCACACGAAACGCCATTGTTCTTCTGCCCAATTTCTGTGTTCAAGAGCCCATTGATATCGAATCCTACGATTGTGCATTGCTATAGGTGGTACCCGTAGCGGTCTTCGGGAATGAAGGTTCACTTCATGCAAGCGGTTTCTGACTGTTTGGTCGCTAATTAAGTTCCCTGAAGAGTGATGAAGCCTCACGGCTAACATCATGGCGGTTATTGTTGGAGCTCTTCGAGTTAAGATTTGAATGTATCGGTCTTGTCTCCGTGTGGTGCAGCGATACCGTCCTCCTTGGCGCTCAGCCACGGTACCAGTGCTTCGGTAACGTGTCCAAAGTCGACTGATAACACTCTGACTTGTATTCAGAGCTAAAGCCACAGTACGTTGCCGGGAACCAGCTTCTATCATTCCCACGGCTCTGAGCATTTCTTCCCTGCTTAAATGACGTCGCCGCTCCATAATAACGTTGGTTTTAATCAGTAGTAGGGAAACAGTAGCACTAATAATGTCTTCAATTCGTTGTATGTTTTTATAGGGAAAATATTGACAGCTGATTTTCATCTTTTACTCGAATTTGATTCACAGTTCCTGATTCAAATTATGAAATGCACCAAAAAGGATCCATATAAATTTATAAAATCATAAATTTATTACAAAGCCACATCTCAATCTCAAGAAATCCGCATAAAAATGCTTGATCCCTAGACACTTTTGATGTGTGTATAATGATAGAGACGTTTGTTTTTGTCATAGGCATAGCTGTTCCCTGTGTTTTAACTTTGATTAAAATGAATGGCTAGGTTCTTTTTCGCTTTTCTGCCAAGCTAACCATAATAGGACTATGAAATTATTTAACGTCTTCATAAAAGCTAATCTAGTCATTGGCAGTTTTTGTGTAGATACAAATAAATGCTTTTTTTCATTGCTAAATCAGCTGTAATGATAAAATACTTTGATTTATTCCGGTCTGATCCCCTGAACACCACCTCCACCCCCCCCCTCCGCGATCCCCTGCTAGTTCGTCTTCTGTTTTAATATTTGTCTTATCCACATTATCTTGGTTTACTCTTTTTGACAGGTAAGTACAGTCAAGAGAAAATAAAAGTTTCATGATTTACAAAATTAATAAAGATTTTTTTTTAAATGTCTCATGCTTGCTCGATGGGATTGAGGCCACGGCAATACAAATGTTTTCGTCAAGTACTCTCTGGTGCCCCGAGCTGTGTGCGAACGCGCATGTTTCATCATGGGTGTCGATTTCGTGGTTTTCTAGGGTACTGAAACCGATGGTGAGGTCAAAACTAAAATCCAAGATGGCGGATTTGAAAATTTTAAATTTTTCATCATAGTTGTTATGTTACCTGTGTTTTAACTTCGATTAAAATTAATGGCTAGGTTCTTTTTCGCTTTTCTGCTACGTCAACTATAGTAGGACTATGAAATTATTTAAAGCCTTCATGAAAGCTAATTATAGTCATTGGCAGTTTTCGTGTAGATACAAATAAATGCTTTTTTTCGTTGCTAAATCAGCTGTAATGATCAAATAATTTTCATACTGCGTTATCACTTCCATATTCAAACTTTCTAAAACTTCACATTGAATATTTAGTGGTTCAGAAAATTTTACAATGAGAATTTTATTGTTTGGAGTTTAAAACGAGAAATTTCGATGTCTGCAGGGGCTACGAGCGAATGTAAAAGTTTTCCACCGCTTTGTTTGAAACGAGTCAATGAATCACATTATGCTTACACATACGTACGCGTTGCGTTCTTTGTCTTTGTTTTATCTAGAGCGCTTGAGAACAAAGAAAGATAATATTCTGGTAAAATGTGATTTTAATTTCTGAGTGAACTCGAATAAATCCAAATATACTGGATGATTTTACGACCCAGTGCCAGTGGTTCAGCAAATGGTACAAAAAATGGAGGTTTGATTCACGCATGACATTTCATAATTGAATGTTTTAAAAATTGTTGTCTGGTTATAAATTGGTTAACATCTATGTTCACTAACACAGATTTTGAAACATTACTTCGATCAGTCTTGAAAACACTGAACCTATGGGATATCTAAACTAATAATATTATTAAAGTGAAAAGATTTGATTTTTTGTATGTTTGTTTATTACTCTTTCACGCAAAAACGACTGAAGAGATTTCAATGAAATTTGGCACGTTGGTAGACCGTGACCTGGATTAGAACATAGGATACTTTTTATCCGGATATTCCCACGGGATCGATGTTTATGTAGGTAAAGCCGTGGGGCGTAGCTGGTGCCGTAGTATGGCGGTTTAATACCATCATTATTCCAGTATAAGAGAAACGGACCTACACATGACCGATAGTACCATCCCTTTTTCGGACTGGACTCATGATGGCATTCATACTTCATAATACGGCCCCCTGGTCTGTAATAATCTGACACCTTTGAATATTGTTGCAATCCATATTACTAATATTATAAATGCGAAAGTGTGTCTGTCTGTCACCTCTTAACGCTTAAACCGCTGAACCGATTTAGATGAAATTTGGTATAGAGATAGTTTGAGTCCCGGGAAAGGACATAGGATAGTTTTTATCCCGATATTCCCACGGGATCGGCACTTATTCCAATTTATTTGGTGTCAGCTCAGCATGTCTTTGTCTTCGGTACTAGCTTTTTACAGACAATATGACTTACAATCATTTCAGATCACAGGTTCGTAAAAAAAATCAGTTAAAAATATTCTGCAATACTTTGTCGCTTTCATTTTAAAACATCAACAAAGTTGTGTACTTCACTCCTATAAAACTTTCCACAAAATAAACACAGCACTTAACATTACGATACTAACCACGCCTTGCTCTCCCCTTAACAACAGTTACACTCCACCTGTTTCAAAATAATTCTACACAGAGACCTTAGCTTTGGATAATAAAACAACAAACGTAGGAACTTAGATTTTAGAGTAAAACCGAGTAATGTGGCACTTCCAAGTCGGGAACTGGGCTAAATACCTACGAACGTATCTCGAATAGACGACCCGTGCAGATGGTAGGATGATCGTTGAGCTAAGAATTTACTTGGAGGTACTATTTTAAAGTTAACGTTGCCCTAGATGAAGAAGGATTTTGTGTGTTATACTCGTAAAGATAAAGCTTTATTAAAGAGGATAATAATATACAGGGTGTCCCTGGAAGTATAGATCAAATCGAATAGGGGTGTGGGAAAGGTCAGTTCTCTCGTCAATCACTTCGCATAGTGCTCAAAGAAAAAAATAATTAAATAAAATCTACCAGGGCTGTCAATTTATTTTTTTAGATAGCCCTGATAGTTTTTTTATGTTTTTTTTCTTTGAGCACTATTCGAGGTGATTGAAAAAAAAAAACAAAAATTGGTCATAACTTTAAGCCGTAAAAAAATTCACTGACATTCTTAGGGTTCAAAAGTTTGGAAATGACCTTTTCGATTTAAATGATTTTATTTTTGTAAGTACCTTTGTACAAACATTTTTACACGTCAATTATGTTTTTTTTTAAACTAGATGAGGTCGGCGTTTCCTATCTGACTACTCTGAGAAGAAAGGCCGAAACAAACTCAGAGGTCACATTTTATTTGATTTGATTCATAATTCCAGGGACACCCTGTATACACGGGAAAACTTCTTATAATAAATTAACTATAAACTATTAAAATAAAAATATTTAATAACCTAACCTAACTAAAACTATGAACTAACTAAAATATGGCGTCGGAAAATTCCTCCGCATCGCTGTCGACTGTCGGTAATGTACCCAAAAGACTGGCGGTATTGTCACGTTGTATGGCAACGCTTAACGTCTAACCAAGGTCAGCCAGCCCTTGTGTCACGGGAAGAGGCAAGTGTTTTGTGTATCTAAATGATTTTATAATTCGTCTTGTTCATGGCGACTGTATTTAGCTGTAACTGCAACTTTGTTGACGCGGAACAGAAACACTTAACATAAACATTGTTTCTGTGAATTTAAAGCAAAACATTACTCAGATACCGACTGGGCTAGTGGGTTCTTGGGTTTTAAGGTGAATGGGTAGTTGTAGTCCGCGAAATTCAAATTTTCTTACGTTTTTGGCAATTTGCAGGTCAGTGTCAGGTTGTATCTTGATTCGCGACAATAACAGTACATATTTAGAGAGTAGAATAGAATAGAATAGAATAGAATACTCTTTATTATGTACACCATATTAATTACAGACATAAGGTATAGAAACTGTACTGTACTAAGTACACAGTTACATAGTTATAATCATTCATCTTTCTAAGTTAGATTTCTACCATAAGAACTTTTCCTTAAGAGATTGGTGGTTGATGGTAGAAATCTAACTTAGAAAGATATTTTAATGATTCTAATGATTATAATTATCTAAATACCTGTTATTGTTGCGAATCATATTTTGATCAAGATACAATCTGACACTGTTCTGCAAATTGCAAAAAACGTAAGAATATTTGAATTACGCGGTCCACCACTACCCATTCACCTTAAGCACACAAACGACAGATGGAAAGACTTCGAGATTTATATTATAGTATATGACGTTGTTGCCTTGGAAGGTGGGTAGGCCTCTGGTGTGGGACGCAACATGTGTCGATACCCTTGCGCCATCTCACGTTCCTAGCACGGCGGGCTGTGCTGGCGCTGCTGCTGCGGCTGCTGAGACCCTCAAGCGGCGCAAATACTGTAACCTTATGGGCAACTACAGCTTTGAGCCGTTTGGGGTCGAAACGCTCGGGCCATGGGGCCCGAGTGCACGTCTCCTTTTTGATTAAATTTCTCACCGGCTGGTCGACACTTCACTGGTGACCAGAGGGCAGGGTCATTCTTTGGCCAAAGAATTAGCATTGCCATTCAACTTGGCAATGCACCCAGTCTTCTGGGCACGTTTCCGGATGACAGCGATGCGGACGAGTATTCCGACGCCTACGTGTCCTTTGTTTTTGTATTTATTTGTATAGTAAGTTAGTTAGTCATTTAATTTAGTAAAAGGAAAGATGATGTTTTTAATTTGTATGGTAAATTTAAAAAGTGGTGATAGAATTCAAGACTCTAAAGCCTTTCAAGGGCTACCGAAATATAAAAATTTAAAGTACTAGTTTTTAAGTAAACTAAAGCCCCTTTGCCTGTTCGAAGAAACTTTGTATTGTTACTAAAGTCTTTCATTTAAAGCTAGTTATTTCAAAGAACTCTTGTGAAACGCTAAACTGTAAGTTCTATAAAATTTTCTGTCTAGAAACACTACTTTACAGGGGAAATACGAATCAATTGTGGACTGACGCATCATGTGAAGGAGTTTGGAATAACCCTTTGTATTGATTCGGTTTGGTATTCACGTGTTTGGAACTTCCAATATTTCTTACTGTTAAGTTGGAGTTAAGTGATGGATTGGGGTAGACGCCGAAGACGTGTTCTTGAGTGGAGACCGCGAATCGGTAAACGTAAGGTGGGACGCCCTCAGGCTAGGTGGAGCTGCGATCTTCGCAGGATGGCTGGTAGCAGCTGGATGAGAGTTGGCGAAAATCAAGTTGAATGGCGTGCAAAAGGAGAGACCTATGTCCAGCAGTAGATTGCTATAGGCTGATGTGATGTGATGTGATGGTTAGGTGATGACGAATCTACCAGCTTGCAGCCACGTGCAAAGATAGAAATAAGTTTCAAGGACAGTTGAGTGTATTGGCTCGTATACAATAAATATTATTATGAAAAACAAGAAAGTACCTTTCCGTGGTCGCATGCTGCTGTACTAACATACTTATAAGCATGCGACCACGAGAAGGTACTTTCTTGTTTCATCCTTTTCAGTACTCGGGTTTTATTTATTTATTTATTAAAACTTTACGCACAAGTAAAAGAAATACTGTACAAAGGCGGACTTAATGCCTGAGGCATTTTCTACCAGTCAACCTTAGGGCGATGCAGGACAAAACATGGCAGGTGCAACATACGGGATAAATAGCTAGGAAATGACTAAAAAATTCAAGAATCAAATCTAATTTATAATCAAAATGAACTGTGAGGAGAAAAAAATTATCGGCAGAGGAGAAAAACGAATCCGGTAAATCAGCGCCGGACAGTTACGTTGCGTTGCGTTGCGTTTGCGTTTTAGCTTTTAAACTTACTTTTTAATTAATTCAGTTGTGGCTTATTTCAGTAATATTTATATTTTTGAAATGTGCGAATTAAGCCCTTTCATTTGACACCCAACAATGCACCATTCTAAAATATTTGTTTTTTAATTCATTACTTTATGTCCTCTAGAGGGCGCCATATTGAATTTAGTGTGATGTCACATAACCTATAACCAGCGGTCAAGACGCTTCTAAGGGTAGCATATTTGTCAAATTATTATAAGTACTTTTGAAGTTATGAGGGAACAGATGGTATGTTCATCTGTTCTGTTATACATACATACTTATAACCGGTCAATTATAACCCTCCTTTTTGCTTCGCCGTAGTCGGCTAAAAACCCTCTGCCCACGGTTTCGCCCGCATGGATGTCGGAAATTATCCCACGGGAACGTGTTATACCGGGACCAAGAGTTGCTTATGTCCTTCTTCAAGATTACATCCTTCTCCTTGCCAAATTATCGAAATCCGTTCAGTGGTTTAGGCGTGAAAAGGTATAACAAATTGGATTTCATGGGATTTAGTTTTTTTTTGCGCGGTACTTTATTTTTGAAGTGAAAACTTCTTTTCTTTCTTTGAAAACACTTTTTTGTAATGGGTAAAAAATGTTAAACTCGCGTCAGGACACGTGACCCTGGTCGTAAGATTAGTGAGATGACACGTGCTATAGATGGGCAATCCACCGGGTTTAAACCCGGTACTTTTGATAAACACCCATAAACACCCACAAAATTGGGTGTTTATCAAAGCACCGGGCTTAAGCCCGAGTGGATTGCCCATCTATAGACGTGACCCTGATCGTAAGATGACACGTGACCCTGATCGAAAATTCGTAAGATTCCAAAATATCAAAAATTGAAAACAAGTATACAGGATCAAATTACAGACAGACAGACAGACAGACACTTACAGTTACAGTTACGGTTACAGTTACAGTTACGGTTACAGTTGTATATTTTGACACCAACAGTTTTGTTGAAACTTTAAAGTCGACTAGGGATACTGTGTATCTGCCTGTTAGCTTTAGACACATAATAGCAAGGCTATTAGCTTTTATATAAACTCAGACATAAGTATTATGTCGAAGTCTTGTATTATTAACACCACAACAGTTAGTAATAATACTAATAATAAGGTGGTTTGCCTGAATGAATGTAGCTCAAATGCTATAAATATTTGTACAAATTATACGAAGGAGGTTCCATTTCCCTCACGCACTATGAGCTCATTGCCTGGTGATGACATTGAAGTCTTGGGATTAACTCCGGATAATCATTTAAACTAGTTTGTAAGACAACAGAAGGTACCAGTAATAATATTCTTATACCTAACAACAACAAGGTATCTTCTTGCTCTAAAATAAGTAAATATCAAAAAGAAGATCAGCAGAATGCCTTGACATTATTTCATCAAAATATTCAAGGCATTTCTTCCAAATTATTAGAAATTGCAATGTTTTTAGAAAAAACAAAGTTTGACATTGTTTGTTGTACTGAACATTGGTTAAAGGATTACCAAATGTTAATTAATTTTGAGAACTATAGTGTGGGCAGTTGTTTTAACCGTAAATCTATGCTACGTGGAGGTTCCCTAATCTTGATAAAAAAATGTTTAAAATCTAAGCAACGAAATGACATAGTAGGTTTATCAATTGAACATTGCATCGAACTGTCCTGTGTTGAGCTAGATAAGCATGTCGTAGTGTGCGTTTACAGACCCCCTAATTATCAGAACTTTTCTGTATTTGAGTCAATAATGGAAGATGTCTTAGCGAAACTTGCATCCATTAACAAAGCCGCAATTATTTGTGGTGATTTTAATATTAATATTTTGGAAAATAATTCTAATAGCAGTAGATTATTAAGCCTTTTTAAATCGTTCAATTTATCAAATGTTTTTACAGAACCGACTAGAATAACTCCAACTTCTGCTACTTGTATAGATAATGTCTTTTGCGATTGTGATTATTTAGATAAAGCCATCGTCAATTATCTGCCGTCTGATCATAGTGGACAAACGGTATCTTTTAAGTTTAAAACACCTTTGCAAAAAGTGCAAATACAATTTAGACCAATAACGACTGGTAAACTAAATAGATTCAATAGTACCCTAAATAATAAGTTAAATGATCTGGTCCATGATATGGATGATGCAAATAAATTGTACGAGGATTTCTTTTCAGTAGTGTACACTCAATTCAATACAACTTTTGAAAAGAAAATAAAAAACATTTGCCCTAATTTTATATTTAGTGACTGGGCAACTAGAGGTATTAGGATAAGTAGGGAAAGACTGTTCGAGCTGTATGGCCTTAAGCCTTACATCAATACTGTAACTTTCAGCAAGTATGTTGCTACATATTCCAAAATTTTTAGAAATACATGCAAAATAGCCAAAGCCCTGTACATTAGCAATAAAATCAAATCAGCTGAAAATAAAATAAAAACAGTTTGGAAAATTATAAATAACGAAACTAGTAGAAATAAAAAACGAAACACTGATTACACATTGGAGACTTCACGTGGAGCCATAAGCTCTAACTTAGAAGTAGCTCAGGAGTTTGTAAATTTCTTTACTAATATACCATCAAAAACGACGGAAGCCTTAAATTCCTCATCCGACGTATCAATTGATTTATTAAGAGCAAACGTTCCAGCCTGCCCGGTTGAATGTCAATTTACACATATTAACCCCGTAACAGTAATAAAAGCTTTTAAGCAAATTAAGATCAAATTGACCGAAGATCTTTGGGGAATGTCCATTAAAGTCTGTGCCTCCATAATTGAGACTATTGCACCTTATTTAGCCTTAGTATTTAATTCGTGTGTTGATCAAGGAGTCTTCCCCGATTTAATGAAATTCAGTAAGGTAATACCACTTTTTAAATCTGGGGACAGTAAAGACACCAATAATTATAGACCCGTATCCGTGTTGCCGGTTTTCAGTAAGGTGTTTGAAAAGATAATGCTTAATCAAATGCTCAATCATTTTAACACGAATAAAATCCTTCACGATCAACAATATGATTTCACCAAAGGACGTTGTACGACCGACGCCGGTGTAACCTTATTAAAACACATTTTTAACGCGTGGGAAGAGGCCCAAGATGCCATAGGAATCTTTTGTGACCTCTCTAAGGCATTTGATTGCGTCGATCACGAAACCTTGCTTTTGAAACTTGAGCATTACGGGCTTGGAAAACTTGCGCTCAGTTTAGTTAGTTCTTATTTAAATGACAGACAACAGCAAGTTCAAATAAATGGTGTCAATTCACATGGTTTAACAGTAAAAATGGGTGTGCCACAAGGCTCGATATTGGGTCCTTTCCTCTTTTTAGTGTATGTTAATGATCTACTCCATTTATTAAAAAATCAACCACAAATGGTGTTATTTGCTGATGACACTTCCTTAATTTTTAAGGTAAATAGACGTGCTACAAATTATGACGACGTAAATAACGCCCTAGTGCAGGTCCAAAGTTGGTTCACTGCTAATAATTTAGTATTAAATGGGAAAAAAACTAAGTGCATAAGATTTTCTTTACCAAATGTAAAGAGTAGTGATTGTGAGATAGTATTGAATCAAGTGAAACTAGAATTCGTCGATAAAACGGTTTTCCTGGGGATCACGCTCGACTCAAGGCTACAATGGGGTCCTCATTTAACATCTCTTGCAGGACGGCTAAGTTCAGCAGCTTATGCTGTCAGAAAAATCCGCCAATTTACTGATGTAGATACCGCGAGACTGGTCTATTTTAGTTACTTTCATAGTATCATGTCTTACGGTATTTTGCTTTGGGGACGGGCTGCAGACATCGAATCTATTTTTATTCTGCAGAAAAGAGCCATCAGAGCCATATATAACCTCTGCAGGCGTGATTCTCTAAGGGAACTGTTTAAGGAAATTAACATCATGACGGTGCCTTGTCAATATATCTACGAAAACATCATGTATGTAAGAAAAAACTTACATCTTTTTGGTAAAAGAGGTGAAAGACATAATTATAGTACTAGGAATAGGGACCTATTAGTTCAACCAGGTTTCAGACTGGCTAAAGTAGACTCATCTTTTATGGGGTACTGTTTAAAATGTTATAATAAAATACCTCCCCACATTCTTCAACTGAATGAGACAAAATTCAAGTCTTGTATAATACGCACACTATGCAGTCAGGCATATTATAAGTTAGGGGATTACATCGCTGATAAAAATGCCTGGCTCAATGCCGGTCCTGCTCCACAACCACAACTAATTGATTAACACTGGAAAATACTATTGGAGCTGCTGAAGATTGTAAGATTATCTTTGCATTGTATAAACTCAATTTCCTTTGCATTGTATAACTGCATAGCACAGATGTGAGTTCTATGTAAGTATACCTTCTTTACCATTTACCGGGTAATATGTCTTTCATTGACTTGAATGTGCCATGGCGGCTGATAGTATGTCATGCTCACACAAATGTCTCGCTGACGGTGGCGTGTGTATTGGATCATTTAGCTCCCTTCAAAATGGTTGAGCTGAATGGTGCTGATCTATGCGTCATGTTCGTGAACGGGCGCCGTCAGTTGGGGCTGGTCATCACTCAGCTGCCTCGGCTTATTTTTAATTATTTTATGATTGTTGTCTTCTTACTATTTGCTGTACTCTGGACGCTCTTAACGCGTACGTATTTTTTTTTACATCGTTCTCACATTTACTTGTAAATTCAACATTAATGATGTAACTAATATTTTTGTAAAAATACAATTTAAAAGAGTGTCCATGGAGTCTCTTGCCCGTTTTTCTCCATAGGTACCTACGCTTTGGAATGGGCAACTAGCTTCATATTTTCTGACTGACCGACTTCTTGACAATTCAAAAGTGCCTGTAAATGGTTTAATTGAAATAAATGGTTTGAGTTTGAGTTTGAGTTACAGTTACAGACAGATGTGAAAGACGGCACGGTCGACATCCGTCATCTTTCAACACGTTAAAATAAAATAAAAAAATTAAAGGAGATTGACCCAAAGTCGTACCAAAAAGTCTCATGCATCAAGATCAAAATATTGTAGTACCTAATTATTTTCATATTTTTTACGACATTACGCGTCGGGGATTTAATTTTCGAAGTGAAAACTTCTTTAGCGGCGTTGTACACTTTTTTTGTAATGGGTAAAAAATGTTAAACTCGCGCCAAGACACGTGACCTGATCGAAAATTCGTAAGATTCCAAAATATCATAAATGCACAACGTTAATACTCAAGTTTACACTTCTGCCGGCACTCCCGGAGTGCAACCCGTCGTTTTTATTAGGGTTCCGTATAAAAACGGAACCCTATTACTAAGACTTCGCTGTCTGTCCGTCTGTCCGTCTGTCCGTCTGGCCGTCTGTCCGTCTGTCCGTCTGTCCGTCTGTCCGTCTGTCCGTCTATCCGTCTGTCCGTCTGTCCGTCTGTCTGTCACCAGGCTGTATCTCAAGAACCGCGATAGCTAGACAGTTGAAATCTTCACAAATTATGTACTTCTGTTGCCGCTATAACAACAAATACTAAAAACAAAATAAAATTAATATTTAAGGGGGGCTCCCATACAACAAATGCGATTTTTTGCCTTTTTTTGCTCGATATCAAAAATGGCAACAGGTAGGCACTTGAAATATTCACGAAATGCTCAGTTGTATTTAAACTTTAATAATAAATAATAATAATAAAATAAAATGAATATTTAAGGGGGGCTCCCATACAACAAACAATATTTTTTCGGCGTTTTTGCCTTGTGGTACGGAACCCTTCGTGTGCGAGTCCGACTCGCACTTGGCCAGTTTTTTTTTTCTATTTCTAAAATAAAATTAGCCTAAGTTACTCCTTATACAGTAAGTAGTATCCTTATAATTTACTCCTTTTTGGTAAAACATTACCAACCTCGTCATTATGAACAACTTTTAATATGGGACCAAACCTAAATTCGCGAAAAAAAAATCTGCTGTTCCCTACATTTATGTTCGTTTATCTGGTCAAAATGTAGGGATTCATGCTTTGTAGTTACAAAGCATGAATCCTATATACACTTACATAATTAATACAAAATTAATACAATATGCCTATACACTTACTTAATTAATACAAATTGTTTCCCAAACCTAGTTCCTCCAAAACGTTTCCTATCTCTCGTACATCATTGGCCCGTCTCAGTTCATTAACAGCGATTAATCACGCCGTCCTTCGAGCGGCCTTGAGCCAACGTTGCTACAAACACAAAAAATATAGATACAGAAGGCCGGCTCCATACAATGAGCGAAAACAGGCGCACGCACACATAGACGCGTACGTACGGCGATCTCAAACAAATGCCAGTCGGACCGGACGATCCAAATTTGAATCGGCGCGGTGCTCTACGATCCACGATCATGGAGCACCGATTGTGGATCGGAGATTCTTTCGCACGATCCGTTTTAGAAAAACCGCGATTCTACCGCGCGCTCCAGTGCCAATCCACTTATTAGCTAGATTAAGTTCAGTAGAACATTTTCGCATTATACATATTGCTCAAGCGCCACTCAGAACCATCCACACCGAGCACGCCAAACGACTGAAGCGCTTTTGTCAAAAAACCGACAGCGCTCGGATCGGTCGCTCAACGGAGCGCGCACTCCACCGCGTGTATTCCAAGTGTATTCGGATCGCGCCCGGCACGTAAGTACAGCGACCGCGCATTTGGATCGCGCTCATGCCACGCCCAATCGTAGCGCACTAGAACGTCCGGTATGAATCTAGCTAATTGCGAGTGGGCCCTCACTTCTCACTGTACGAGAAGCGTACCTTATCTATGTGTGCGTGCGTTTTCGCTCGTTGTATGGAGTCGGCCTTCTGTACTTATATATTTTGTGCTTGAGCCAACGTTGCTACTAATACTAATCTACTAAACGAGTGTTAACTTGGACTAATATTCCAACATACATCAAGATCTTTAGCCATTTAGAACATTGATGTATTGATCTACTAGGAATTGGACGGTAACGAAACTATTGGTTACTGAATGGTCGTTTTGTTTCTGTTGTTTTCTCTAAGAATGGTTTGATCATTGGTTTAGGTTTTGGTTATTTGTCAAAACTCAACTATCCATAGCTGGACATTTATTTAGTCTATTCTGAGTTGGGCCACATGAATCGGTCTTCTGACTTTTATATTAAATTTGATCTCATTAACGAGAGATTCAAGAACAGAACATTAGAACTCAAGTGGAGTTGGACAGGACACCTGGCAAGGTGTAGTAATGACATGTGGAGTAAGACTGTGACAGAGTGGCGTCCAAGGACTGGAAGGAGTGTCGGTCGTCTGGCGGTGATATGGGTGGACGACATTGTTGCTATCGCGGGCAGAACCTGGATGAGGCTGGCACAACGTGGGGATTGGCACAAGAAGTGGGAGAAGTAGGGCTGTGGTTGATGATGATGAACATCAGAGTCTCTTTAACAGTCAGAACGGCAAGTAATTCAGTATATCTATCTATACCACTACTACAGTATTTCGGAGTTCCTAACAGACAAAAATCTAATGACAGAATGTTGACATGCTAATAAATTATATATATTTTTTTTTGTATACTGACATTAGGATTATATATTGACATCTGTATATTGACATCATTAGTATTGTATTTTTGACATCTGTATTGTATATTGACATTAGTATTGTATATTGACACAGTTTTATTATTAGTTTTCATTTTATTTTGTATTATTAATTAATTTGTCAAAATGGGTCATTCTTTATAATTATTTTTTTATTGTCCAGGCTTACTTTTATTTTATTTTTATTTTTTTGTCGAGACTTGGGTGGCTTGATTAATCACAAATATTTGTACGCCCTCTGGCTTAATATAGCGCACTATTCTATCTTTATATAATACCATCATCATTTTATATCATTATTGTACCTATGTTCAACAAATTAATAAATGACTTATGACTTATCTAACTAGCTTCTGCCCGCGACTTCGTCCACGTGAAATTTCTTGTTCCCCGCCCCACCCCGTATCGCATCTCATCGCCTGCCCGCGCTTTTACTTCGTTTTTGCTTAGCGTTCTTTCTGACTTTTTTCTTTTTGCTCGGCTCCTAAAGGTCATAGCGTGATGTCAAATAGCCTATAGCCTTCCTCATGAATTGGACTACCAAATACAAAAAGATTTTTTCAAATCCGACTGGTAGTTCCAGAGATTACCCCCTACATACAAACTTACAAACTTTACCTCTTTATAATAATAGTATAGCTGATTAATACCTCCTTTGTCTCTTGTGCCTTTTTTGTTTGTTACAGGCAACTTGGGACGTTAAAAGAAGCATTGATATTAAACACGGCATCGTATTGAGAGCATCCATTGTCTATGGTAACTGTGGCAATATTGCCTATTACATTTAAGCCTGTTAGAATTGTCGCATCAAATACATATTAAAATGATCTAGAGGCGAGATACCTTTTTGAAAGGACCGTGTTTTTTAAGAAAAGAGACAATTCAATAATCATTTTCAACTCAAACTTATCATATGCACTAATTTTACTATATAACATAACATGACATAACCCCTTGTTTCCTCGAAGGAATCATCATCATTATGAACCACTTTTACTATGGGACCAAAACCGAAATAGGGATAAAAAATCAGCTGTTCCCTACATTAATGTTCGTATACCTAACTCGTCAAAATGTAGGGAACAGCTGATTTTTTTTCGCCAGTCACACTGGAAAAAATAATTTCTTACTACATTTCATTAGGACTTACTGACTATAAACAGTAAGAAGAAATGTTTGTAAAACAGTAAAAGACAAAACAGTAACTTTGAATGATTGAACATATTAGAATTTACTGAATAAAACAAAAAAATGGGAAAACCATCATTACTGTAATGTAACTATAATGGTTCAATGGTTTGAACGATATTACCAAATTAATAAAACAGTTAATTTTGTGACCTTTTAGCTACTTAAAACATTAAAGCTTACTGTCATGACGGTAAAATTTTGCCTCAAGCTTTAACTGTTTTCGGATCAGTTAAAAAATTAACGTTACGTATGTTTTGAACGTTAGGCTCATATGGAACTGTTTAAAGCATTTCAAATATTTTTTCATTTTTATTTACGGCTTATTTCTTACAAAGTTTTTATAAAAATCTGATAGAACCAAATAATATCGAACATTACCAATTCAGTCTATTTATTTTCACGGTTCCATTTACGTTCATTTACAGGAAGAGATTGGGATGATAAAATTTTATGCTAGCTGCAGTACCAACATAACTAATAACGAAGCAACTATGCTACCCCAGTCACTGTAGAATTGGATACGGAATAAGGAAAACGAAATAAATGAGAATCTATGAGCGTACTGAGTGCAAATCTTTTGGAGGAATCGTTTCTGTCGTCGGCTTACCGGCAAAAGCCCTGACGAGCGGCCCCTCCTCGGGTTCCTCTTCGCTTCACCGTGGGTGACCAGCCACGGCTACTGAGCCCCCCCCGCCTCGACAATGCGGGAACCCACCGGGGGGATGTGTATCCTGTCTATCCTAACTTATGGCGCTCAGACATGGTCTTTGACAGAGGTTCAGAAATCCAATCTAAAGTTTTGCAAAAGAGCGATGGAGCGTAACATCTTAAAAATTAAACTTACCGACCAAATCCGGAACACCACAATACGCTCCAATATCGCCGATGTTGGCGATAAGTCTGCGAGGCTGAAGTGGGATTGGGCGCGACACACCTTTATGATACATCCAGACAGATGGGCCAAAGTCATCACACAGTGGGTGCCTGAATACGGGCGTCGTCACCGAGGCAGGTCTAAGAAACGCTGGCGTGACGGCATGGACTCGTTCCTAACCGATTGGTCGGAGAAGGCACAGCACAAAGAAAGGTCGAAGAATATGGGGAGACCTTTGTCCAGCAGCGGGACAATATAGGTTAGCAGAAAAAAAGGCAGGACGATGATGATGAATTAAACAAGATCCGTAGAATTTTTCGCAATAAATCTAATCTATACGTCCATACTAATTATTTTAATTACATTAGTATTTTATATTGACACAGTTTTATTAGTAGTTTTCATTTTATTTTGTATTTTAATTTTTTCTGTTTTTTTACATTGATTTCCATTGCTATTTATTATTAATTAATTTGTCAAAATGTGTCATTCTTTATAATTATTTTTTTATTGTCCAGGCTTACTTTTATTTTTTCTTGTCGAGACTTGGGTGGCTTGATTAATCACAAATATTTGTGCGCCCTCTGGCTTAATATAGCGCACTATTCTATCTTTATATAATACCATCATCATCATCATCTGCCTAGCCTTTTCCCAACTATGTTGGGGTCGGCTTCCAGTCTAACCGGATGCAGCTGAATACCAGTATTTTACATGGAGCGACTGCCTATCTGACCTCCACAACCCAGCTATTGGGTAATATGATACCCCTTGGTAAGACTGGTTGTCAGACTTTCGGGCTTCTGACTACCCGTAACGACTGTCAAAGATCCACGAATGACAGCCGGGACCAACGGCTTAACGTGCTTTCCGAGGCACGGAGGGGTCTCGGTATGTAAAGATGGTCACCCATCCACAGATCAACCGCGGCGAGCGTAGCTTAACCTGATCGATCTACCTGTGCGGCTGTTATTATTTAGCCACGGGCCCCTCTTCTTTATATAATCTTTATATAATACCATCATCATTTTATATCATTATTAATAAATGACTTATGACTTATCTAACTAGCTTCTGCCCGCGACTTCGTCCACGTGAAATTTCTTGTTCCCCCGACCCACCCCGTCGCATCTCATCGCCTGCCCGCGCTATTACTTCGTTTTTGCTTAGCGTTCTTTCTGACTTTTTTTTCTTTTTGCTCAGCTCCTAAGGGTCATAGCGTGATGTCAAATAGCCTAAAGCCTTCCTCATGAATTGGACTACCAAATACAAAAAGATTTTTTCAAATATGACTGGTAGTTCCAGAGATTACCCCCTACATACAAACTTTACCTCTTTATAATAATAGTATAGCTGATTAATACCTTCTTTGTCTCTTGTGCCTTTTTTGTTTGTTACAGGCAACTTGGAACGATAAAAGAAGCATTGATTTCAATATCTATCTATGTATTAAACACAGCATTGTATTGAGAGCATCTATTGTCTATGGTAACTGTGGCAATATTGCCTATTACATTTAAGCCTGTTAGAATTGTCGCATCAAATACATATTTAAATGACCTACATTCCTACAGATAGTTGACTGAGATTTAGGTTTTTTTAATGTTGAGGCGAGATACCTTTTTGAAAGGAACGTGTTTTTTAAGGAAAGAGACAATTGAATAATAATTTTCAACTGAAACTTATCATATGAACTAATTTTACTATATAACATAACATGACATAACCCCTTGTTTCCTCGAAGGGTTGGGCAGAAGTGTATCTATATATTAAGAGGTCATTGTACTCATAATTATAAAAAAAATCAGCTGTTACCTACATCAATGTTCTTATACCTAACTCGTCAAAATGTAGGGAACAGCTGATTTTTTTCGCCAGTTACACTAAAAATAATAATTTCTTACTACAGCGATTTCATTAAAACTTACTGACTTTATACAGTAAGAAGAAATGTTTGTAAAACAGGAAAAGACAGAACAGTAACTTTGAATGATTGAACATATTACAATTTACTAAAAAAAAATAACAATAATACGGGAAACCCACCATTATAGTAATGTAAGTAAATTTCAATGGTTTGAACAATATCACCAAATTAATAAAACAGTTAATTTTGTGACCTTTTAGCTACTTAAAACGTTAAAGCTTACTGTCACGACGGTAACATTTTGCCTCAAGCTTTAACTGTTTTCGGATCAGTAAAAAAATTAACATTACGTCTGTTTTGAACGTTAGGCTCATATGGAACTGTTCAAATCAGTTGAAATGAATGTTTTTTCATTTTTATTTACGTCTTATTTCTTACAAAAATTTTATAAAAATTTGATAGAACCAAATAATATCGAACATTACCAATTCAGTCTATTTATTTTCACGGTTCCATTTACGTTCATTTACAGGAAGAGATTGGGGTGATAACATTTTATGCTAGCTGCAGTACCAACATAACTAATAACGAAGCAACTATGCTACCCCAGTCACTGTAGAATTGGATACGGAATAAGGAAAACGAAATAAATGAGAATCTATGAGCGTACTGAGTACAAATCTTTTGGAGGAATCGTTTCTGTCGTCGGCTTACCGGCAAAAGCCCTGACGAGCGGCCCCTCGGATTGCTCTTCGCTTCATTGTGGGTGACCAAGCCACGGCTACTGAGTCCCCCGCCTCGACAATGCGGGAACCCACCGGGGGGGGATGTGTATCCTGTCTATCCTAACTTATGGCGCTCAGACTTGGTCTTTGACGGAGGCTCAGTAGTCCAAACTCAAGTTTTGCGAAAGTGCGATGGAGCGTAACATTTTAAAAATTAAACTTACCGACCAAATCCAGAACACCACAATACGCCCCAAGACAGATATCGCCGATGTTGGCGATAAGTCTGCGAGGCTGATGTGGGATTGCGCGGGACACACCTTTGTGATACATCCAGACAGATGGGCCAAAGTCGTCACACAGTGGGTGCTTGAATACGGGCGTCGTCACCGAGGCATGTCTACGAAACGCTGGCGTGACGATTTGGACTCGTTCCTGACCGATTGGACGGAGAAGGCACAGCACAAAGAAAGGTCGAAGAATATGGGGAGACCTTTGTCCAGTAGCGGGACAATATAGGTTAGCAGAAAAAAAGGCAGGACGATGATGATGAATTTAGAAATATTTAGAATAGGTCTTTTTAAACAAGATCCATAGAATTTTTCGCAATACATCTAATCTATACATCCATACTAATATTATAAATTCGAAAGTAACTCTGCGTGTCTGTATATTACGTTTTCACGCCTAAGCCACTGAACGGATTTCGATAAAATTTAGCAGAGAGATAGATTGCATCCCGGGGAATTAAATAGGATAGTTTTTATCGACGTACGTCGCGGGCGAAGCCGCGGGCGGCAGCTAGTAGGTAATATTAAACAAAAATAGCATTTCGGGTCCGTCTGAGTGACCACTTACATCTTCTAAACTACACAACGGATTTTGATGTGATTTTTACCACCATTTAGAAATTTTATTCCGGTGTAAGTGATTCATAGATTAATATTTAACGTCTGATTTTTCCATCGACAGATATTTTTTATTCGTAGAATAAAATTGGCGGCTGGCAGATTTTGTATGGAAGAACTGTCGAAAATTCAAAATTATTCCTCGGATAAAATTATCTGGCGTTGGAAAAATCGGCCCATACTTAACACAAACATCTGGATGTTTTGACATGACGCCATTGCGCTCGTGCAAAACAGCAGCGGGTCGCTAGTAAACAAATAAAACATCGTAAAAGTAACTCACACTCAAGAGAGTGCCGCATGACGTGTTGCTCTCTCGCTGGCTTTTCACAAAATTTATATATAAACATAAAATACACGTGCATTGCTCTCGACCCAGTAACACTTAACTTCGTTGGCAATAAAACCTTTGAATTCGAAATACAAATAACATAATATAGCATCACGCCGCTTGTATACCCCGAAGGGTTAGCCAGAGGTGTACCTTTAGCACACCCGCATTTCGCCAGTTATGTACAGACGCCAGTACATCAAGCTACCCGAAACAGTCACATTTTCCCAATCAACTTTGAACCTTATGCTTTAGCAATAAAGTTGAAGATCTATTAAAGAAATTTGACAGATTATAGTAGCTTGATGTTTTGGCGTCTGTAGCGTCTTACCCATGTAACAAGGGGTGAGCCTATCTCCTATAGATCGGGCACAAATGACACGGCTGCTAAGTCTAAATAAATATATTATCCTCATCATTTCAGCCGAAAGACGTCCACTGCTGGACATAGGCCTGTCCCAAAAGGGGGGGGTTTGCCATTATCACCACGCTTGGCAGGCGGGTTGGCGATCGCAGTAAGGTATGGTGGTGGAATGCATAGAGAACGCAGCTGATCATTCTCCAGTAAGCCCCTTAGTCGCCTTTTACGACACCCACGGGAAGTATGGGGTGGTGCTATTCTTTAACCACACAGACACAAATATATATCCTACTTCCTACTAATATTAAAAGCGAAAATTTGTGATGATGGATGGATATTTGTTACTCTTTCACGCAAAAATTACCGAACGGATTTTAATGAAATTTGGCACAACGATAGTTTATAACAAGAATTAACACATAGGATACTTTTTATCCCGATATTCTCACGACATCAAGACTTATGCGGGTGATACCGCGGGGCGCAGCTAGTATATATATATCCCGAAAATTTTGTTAATCTGGTATAATCCAAACCCAAGTTAAGAGGGTTCAAAAATATGACGAAGAGCTTCGAGAAAAGGTAGGCAGTGCCCTTGCGCTTCGCTTGGCTCGTCTTGGCGGGGGCACTACCGTGCCCCCAGATATATATATCTCTGAGCGCTCCTGATGTGGCTCCGCATCGCTGCATACGAATCGCCGCATCGAATATATGATTCCGGGTTATATCACCAGGGTCCGACGATGTTATTTTGCGTTATTTTTTCCTATAAAATTTGCCAAAGAAAGCCTGCTGATCTGTTCTGTAAAATATTCACCGTGAAAACTTAGGTGAAGTGAGCTGTCAGCCTAGCTATCCCTGGCATAATCAAGAGGAATGAGAGTTTACTTCACCTAAGTTTTCACTGTGAGATTTTTACAGGGCTGGAGCCTCTTTGGGTAAAGGATTGTACCCAAAGTACATCCACATTCAAATTTAGGCTCCTTCGGACAATTCAATCGTGAAGTTATGTTATGTTTATAGACCCACATAATCCTGATATAAAAATGACGAAAAAACTATTGCGTTCTTAAATCGTTAAACAAAACCTTAGATTTACATACACAAAACTACTTCAAAATAATGAGAAAGCTGGAGCATCACGGATGGGCAATCACAACGTCGTTAGTGAAGACGGACACGGTAACGTGGTGTTTACGCAAAATAAATGTGGCAGCAGTTCCATTTAGGAATGATTTTGAAGGCCGGGGTTAAAATTACACTTCAGGTTTATAACTTACCTATTACTGTTGCAGTGTAAGGTTACGTGTGTAAGTTAAGTTTACTAACATAGTTATTATGAAAATGATTACTAACATATTTGAGTCCATTGTTACTTGTTTAATAAATACTAGCTTCCGCCCGCGGCTTTGCCCGTGAGGTATCAATCAATGAACTCAGCCTATCGCAGTCCACTGCTGGACATAGGCCTCTCCCAGACTGCGGCACAGCACCCTGTCCTCCGCCTTCCGCATCCAGTCTACCCCAACCACCTTCTTTAGGTCGTCCGTCCATCTAGCTGGGGGGCGTCCCACACTACGCTTGCCGATACGCGGTCTCCACTCCAGGACTCGTCTGCTCCACCGGCCATCGGTCCTTCGACAGACATGGCCAGCCCACTGCCACTTCAGTTTGCTTACTCTGCAAGCTATGTCGGTAACTCCGGTTCTTTTCCAGGTCGCTCAGCGCGCTAAGGAGCGAGCGATCCTCGGAGTCTCTTTAAAGGATAAAATCAGGAATTAAATTATCCGTGAGGTATGTCAATAAAAAATAACCTATGTCTTTCCCAGGGATGCAATCTATCTCTCTGCCAAATTTTATCGAAATCCGTTTTGTGGTTTAGGCGTGAAAAGGTACAGGCAGACAGCCAGAGTTACTTTCGAATTTATAATATTAGTATGGATAAATAAAATATAATGTTCAACTGCAGGGTTAAAGCATTTTGCTGCAACTTATCTTTCTAGTAACATACACAGTGCCGCAAATAGTACCTAAATTAAGATACGTGTGACTTAAGTAGTTGCTAACGCTAATTAAATCACACGTATTGTATACTATTTTATAGCTCTCGTGTGACTTAAACCCGCAGCTAAGTCACGCTTATCTGTGTCAAAACGGACTACTTAAGTCACAGATAAGCGTGACTTAGGAACAATAAGTATTTCCATTTGTCAAGTAAATTCCTGAAGAATTACAACAATAATCCTTCTCTAGTCTTGCAGAATAAAAGTACCTACTACTCCCATGAATTCGTTGAACCACTGATTCACGCACACAATGTACTAGAGCTGTCACATCTGTTTTTATTTTTTAGTCCCAGCACTTACTATTTATGTTAAACGTAAACGTTCCTTACATTAGGCCCTTAAAGGGACTAGGGATGGCCGATAAGGAAAACGGCTCCAAGATATTTTTAGTGTGTCATATACTTGTTGCGGAATTGCCAGGATCTAACTTTTAAAGTAATGAAATGGAATACATTCGAGCTTAGGAACAGAAAAGCCTTTTAGGAGCTTGTAAAAGAATTCAAGTAATAAAGCTGAAGTATTTTTTTGTTGGATGGTAACAGTGAAAAGTTTTTAAATTCTTTGATGGGAACAAGTTAGGAAGTTTAGATTATTGAAGTCGAAGCTTCTTCAGCAGCACTTTGCGCTGTTTCTGAACAGTGAATGTAACTGAACCGTCACGCTTGGGTTGGTGACGTTAAATCGTGTATTGGCTCCAGTCACCCAGTATCATATAAGTTTTCACTTCGATCATGTGGTCATGGGCATGCACTCTATGCTTATCTTCACGTCAACGCCGGCTGTCGCTGAAAACCAGCGCTGGGGCTCTGTCTCGCATAGGGTCTTAGTATTATTTTGAGCGATGGCCGTTTTGCGTGGATGTGACGCATATTCTCCCCCAACTCGTTCTTTTTGTGCTTGTGTTTTTTCTCTGCGTCATGTTTGTCGCCAATAAACATATTTGGTTCTTCTTTTCTTTTTCACCTTCTTTTTTTTATTAGCGTATTCATTTTTTAAGCTCGCTATACTGTATTCGAAGCTTTAATTATTATAAGCCTGTGATGTCCCACTGCGGGGCAAAGGGCTCCCTAGCCCTACTCTCTTTCCACTTCTCTCTCTTCAAAGCTGCTAAGGACCAGTTCTTGTTGAAGGAGTCCAAGTCATCCCGCAATCTCCGAAGCTTTAAGCAAAGAGAAAACAAACTTACGTTTTAAAGTTAAAAACCACCACCCATGGGATTTGTAAAAAAAACGCTGTCACGTCTATTCGCGACAACCATCTTTTACCCCCATTAATCAGTCGCCAATTACTGTCTTATTGCCAGGTCCCCAGCAAGTCGTCTTTTTGGTAACAAGCCAGCCTTGGTACCATCAAACCTTGAAGGCAGCTGCAAAGCAAATTGTACATTCCTATACTTTGTTTCTTTTGAAAGTTCGCGGTGCTACGATCAAATTATATTGAAGCACGTCGCGTATCGATTTGTGCTTTCTACGGTTTTAGGGGCCTGTGAGGTGCTGAGGAATTTAGCGTGGAGTTGTAGATTTAATATTGCTGATAGCTGAAAGCAATTGTATTTGCCGTCTGATGGCGATTGCTTGATATAGAACGTGGTGGTAAAGGTCATAAACCCCATGCTAGTGCAGTATAGGGGTCATAGTGTGGATCATATTCAGCAGAGGATGTTAGTGGGCTGATGAATGGTGTGATGTTCTTAGGTTCACATACACATACCTGCAGCACAATTTCATATTGAAACTAATTTATATCTGGGTTAGTTAGTTCCTTGGCCAAAGAATTAGCATTGCCATTCAACGTGGCAATGCTGCCAGTCTTCTAGGCACTTTTACAGATGACATGACAGCGATGCGCACGATTACCTACTTCGACGCGTAAGTGTCCTTTTGTTTTTATATTTGTTTGTGTAGTTAGTTAGTCAGTCATTTAGCTTATTATCTAGTGTAAAGTTGCTTATCTTTCTTATAAAGTTCAATTTTTTATATCTGATGCAATTTAATGTTTATTTCATATGAAATAGTCATTTAATTTACAGCTTTTGAAAAACATTTGAAAAACTTTGCCCTGCAGAGGGACATCACAGCCATAAAATAATAAAAAGAAAATCAAGAATCAATGGAGTATATTCTTCACTTCGCCGACCTTTGCCATTGCTAATCTTCAAAAAACTACAATAATATTATCTTAAACACTGTACCGTTAAACTACTCAAAGTCACTATCAAAAGTAACAGATAGATTATCCACTTCGCAGTTATATTCCTCATCACTATAACAATAGAACTAAAATTAATAACAGCCATTCTTCCATTGAACTAAGTCTTCTCGACTGAATGTGATATCATAGACAGTAAAATGAATGGATGTCTGCAGATAACTTAATACTGGCCTGACCCATAAATTAGGCTTTTGGTGTCAACTGGTAGGCTAGCGGATTGTAGGAAAATCTTTTGGCTATTTCGGGTATGCGTTTTAATAACGTAACGCGTAAGTGTTGTGTCATGTCGGGTAGAAATGATTTGGACGACCTTTCCTGGGGGCCTAAAAAAGCCACTTTGGGAGAATCATAAAATTATAACTGCTAAGTTAATTGTATCAAATCCCATTGGTGAAGCATTTTTCAGTTATTTTTTTTTGTGTGTGTTTTTTGTGTGTGTCTTTTTTTTGCTGCACTACGTAAGTACAATCAAAGAGATTGGGATTGGATTTGATTGGGTTGATTGGTATTTTGGCACAGACAAAAAAAAAAAGCTGAAAAATGCTTCACCAATGGGATTTGATACGATTAACTTAACAGTTAGCTGTCCATTATGTTACCCTTTTATGATTCTGCCAAAGTGGCCTTTTTAGGCCCCCTGGTGTTGCAAATGTCAAGCAGCGTGACTACTTACCATTAGGTGAGCTGAACCATCTGCTTATTTGCCATCCAATATTTAAAAAAATAGTTTTTCACAACAAAAAATGCCACGGAACCCTTCAACCGAAGACATTAAACTATTCCTCGTTCCAAGTCATTTTATTTGATGCCGTGCAAACTTTTATGAATGCCTTGCCACAGTATTGATTTATTTTCTTTTTTTTTTGCTTCCCCTATTGAACGAAGTTCGGCAAGTCAGTCTGGCGTGCTGTGCTGTAGGTATATGGTGGATCCGCAGCCATTTTATTTTGTTTGCGAAGTCGGTTTATGTAGGTTGGTAGTTTAGCGGTGGTTTTCGGGGCAAATTGAAAAAAAAAATTGAGGTAAGTTTTTTTGGATGTGGAGAACACCATCACGCCATCTACTTACTTACATCTTCGTTCATCATCTAGTGTCATCTTAAATCACTACTTTATAAATCACTTTTCATGGGCACAATCATATTTATTATTTCTACCCGGGTCTTCTATAAACACCGATTGTCGTTGTCGTAGATTCGAACCCAGACAGGCGCATTACTTTGTGTAAATTATTTCGTCACCACTGCTCTCGAAACGGTGAAGGAAAACATCGTGAGGAAACCGGCATGTCCCAAAAGTTCGAAAACAAGTGACATCTACTTACCGCCCGCACTTGTCCCGCGTGGTGGATTACGGCCCACTACCTCTCACCGAGAGGAGGCCTGTATCCCAGCAATGGGAACATCATAGGCTGGTTAAGCTTTGTGTGTATGATTAAACTATAAGTGGTTTCTAAAAGCTAGTCCATCACCAATATTACCTTCAAACGGGTTGAATCATGCAGGGGTGAATCGGGATAAAACTTTAAAAGGGATTTTTACATTAAAATAATATTGTTTGTTGCCAAAAAGGACCCTACTGTGTTTACTCTTATTTAATTAACGATTACGTGTCCTTATTGGCAACAAACTATATATATTTCAACGTTAAAATCCATTTTAAAGTTTCGTCCCGATTCACGCCTGCATCCCTATTCACCCCGTTTGTACGTAGCCATTCGGTTGTAAAATCTTACATAAACTTTTTAATTTTAGTACCGAACGAACTAATAAAAGTACAAAGTTACTCACCTAAAGTTCTTTCACAGTTATTTTAACTCTGATAGTAGCAACCTAATGCCAATACCAACCTTGTTGCAATGTAGATAAAGATCACTATGATTTTGACAGACTTGTCAATGGCAACAACCCAAAAACCCAAACGATAATAAAGATTACTCTGTTTTTGACAGTGAGATAAAATAACCGTGAAAGGACTTTTTTTTTTGCGGATGGGAAATCATCAAATGACTCCTCCTGCTCTGGGTGGAGCGGAAGGGAGTGTCAGACTCTTACTGACTAAAACCCACCCGTGTTCCTTCCTTAGCCCTTTATGCCCGCTGGCCCGTTCCGGGCCCTTTCGGACAATCCCGCTGACCCGGCAGGCTTCGGCCCTAAGGGGGGCCCCTCCTCGATGCTGACATCTCTTTGAGGCGCGCGTGGAACACGTACGCACCGTCCGGCACGGGCCTGGTCCTGATCGGACGGTGAGCTACCCATTACTCTCCGCCCGCAGGCCCGCGCCTACGGTGGCCGGGAGTCGTCACGCTGCTCCCGACGCCCGAAGCGTCTCCCGCGGCGGCTGGGACGGGAGGCTCTCTCCCTGAGCCGTCCCGTGAAGACGTGAAAGGACTTTAGAATTTATTCTTGTTGTAATTTTCTCAAAAATCCAGTGAGAACACCTTCTGGTAAATAAAAGCTGTATTTATGGTAAGGTAGGTAATTGCGTACGCAGCACACTATCAGTAGCAATGGGTTTCATTTTGACAATTCAACAACATTCATTGCGTTTTTACGTTGTTGAGCAGACGCATTTTCCTAACACATGGAGCAATGGATTAGCAACATCCTTCAAAATGATTTAGATTGAGATTGATAGCGTGTACTCAATCAGGGTGCAGCTTACCATAATAGCTAGACTTTGAGTTGAGAGCAGATTTACTAACTCCGATATCAGACACCTCGCCTCACCTTTACAACTCTTCGGGGAAACATGATTTTAAGTAAAGTTATATCAGACACTTCTCTTTTTGTTTATACAGGGTTATTGGTGAAACATTAACAGCCTCTTAAGAGGTCATTGTACTCATCATTATGAACAACTTTTACTATGAGACCAAATCTGAAATCGCGAAAAAAAATCAGCTATTCCCTACATTTTGACGAGTTATACGAACATAAATGTAGCGAACAGCTGTTTTTTTTCGCGATTTCAGGTTTGGTCCCATAGTAAAGTTGTTCATAATGATGAGTACAATGACCTCTTAAGAGATTGTTAATGTTTTACCAATAACCCTGTATAAGTCTTTTATTCGGCATCTTTCACTCGAAGTGAATCGTCTGAACACAAAATGAATCAAAAGTGAAAAATGTGAACCAATCCATTTTTCCAATTTGGCATTCGCCAATTTTCAGTCGTGCTCCGAATGATGTTAAAATGAAATGAAATGAGCAGATAAACGTTCATTCCTATAAAATTTTTAGAATTGTGAATGTGGAATGAAACGAAAATGAATCATATTTTATGTACAGTCATTCGAGAGAATGATTCACTTGAGTGACTGGAACCAACCTATTTTTTATTTTTTTTTTATTTTTGTATTCTGACATGTAAACATTATAATACTTAACTATTTCGTAACTGTGACTGAGAAGGCTGACAGTTTTAATATTATATATTATTGTACTTTACATTATTTGCATACTCATATCGGACGGCTAAGCATGGAGAACTTTACTACTTGTATATAAAAAAAAAACATCGATGTATATTTTACCCATGTTTGCAAATTAATAAATGATTTATGATTTATGACTGTCTGATATCAGATCAATCGTCAGAGTTCGTAGTACCGTAGTAGTCACCGCCATCTCTTTTTAGCAACAAAACGGTGATGGCTGTATATTACTGACCGGCTGTGTATATTGTAGCAGGCAAGGTGACCAAATACTTCTGAACAATTATAAATGTCAATATGTTCCATACACTACAAGTTAGAATTAATATCTTGCAATTCATTATTTCATTAATATCTGAACAGATGCTTGTCAATAATTACTATACACACAACTTACCAAAAATATCTGAACACATACAACGTCACGTGTATGATGGAGTGGTCTTAAATATCTGAGCAGTTGAGGAAAAATTGCAGTAGGAAGTGCTTCCAACTTTACTATAAATACAATTTAATAAGATCTCTTTTGCTAAATTTTATTTTAATTTTCTTTTGCAAAAACGGTTACAGGACGTATTAAATGTAGAAGGAGGTTACACGAAATACTAATATTTTATAGATGTTGTCACAAATAAAAAAAAAATTGCAATAATTTAAGATCTATTTTTTTCAATAGTTTGACATTATTATATTAGTTGTATCCTTTATAAAATATTTTGGTTCGTCCTTTAAATATCACACAGTAACGATAACGAATTAGGAAAGCTCAGTGTTTGTCTACGTAGATACACTTGACGTTGTAAGTCTATAGAGATATTTTTGGTTAGATGTGTGTATAGAAATTATTGACAAACAACTGCTCAGATATTAATGAAATAATGAATGTTCAGATATTAATGGTTACTTGTAGTGTATGGAATTTATTGACATTTATAATTGTTCAGAAGTATTTGGTCACCTTGCCTGCTACAATATACACAGCCGGTCAGTAATATACAGCCATCACCGTTCTGTTGCTAAAAAGAGATGGCGCCATTCATCCTGTATAGCTGCATCTCTCTCACACTTTAGCAATATTAAAATAACAGTTGATAAGCCCCCAGAGCCTGGAGAACCGAAACTTAGTCGGTTCTCGTACTGAGGTCATTATTTTCGGCATGTATGCCGAATTTTGCCAGTTCCCTGAAATAACGAGTGATCAACTAACCATAAGCCGTCCAAGGAAATATTGGGAAACAGATTACATTGCCGAGTTTCGCAGAATATTATGGTTAAAACACAGCAGTGAAATTCTTGACGATGCTTATATCGATTTCCTTTGTTCAGAGTTTTGAATATGATCAGGGATTGAAAACCGGTACGAATTTGGGTTCCGGTTCTTCATTTCGGTTCTTAAAAAGGTTCTTCTTTTCGGTACGGTTCCGGTTCAGGTTCCGGTTCGGTTCTGGTTCCAAAGTACCGGTTCCAAATAAAGATTCCAATATACCGGTTCCGTATCATCCGATTTAAAGGTTCTCTAAGAAAGAAGGGATCTGGATAATGTTTGACGCGTGGCTGGCGTACCTTTACTTTCAGTTCGCCTTCGAATTATTGGCAAGTAGAAGTCTGTAGTCTGTCTGTAGTCTGTACAGTGTCAGCAAATATTGTCAGTAATTATTATTAGTGGCTTATATAAATCAAACAATGAAACAAATATAGTGGCGCGTTGGTTATGCAACGAATGATGCGAATGATCTACAAATGCAATGTACCCCTCTCCCCTCTCATAAAATTTACCACCCATTCACCGCGCGCCGCACGGTGGGCTGAAAATCGCCTTTCATAGAGCTTGAATTTTGAAAGGACCTTTTTTGGCTAGAAATGGATTCTGCTGATCATTACTTTACTATAAAATTTCGTATGAGTCAATTGCGTGTACAAATGAAGGAGTTGTCATTTTTTAACCGACTTCAAAAAAGGAGGAGGTTTGTCAATTCGAAAAAAAGAATAATCAAAATCGGTTCATAAACGACGAAGTTATCCACGAACAAACTCGCACTCGCTCGTATGTTTGTTCGCGGATAACTTCGTCGTTTATGAACCGATTTTGATTATTCTTTTTTTGTTGGAAAGGAGATATGCCAAGGGTGGTCCCATGATAAGGAAACCAGGATCTGATGATGGCATCCCAGTGAAATCGAGGGGAACATTTAAAAATCGTAGGAGCGACTAGTGCATTTGTTAATTTTTATTTCATGAAGTATTTTAAAGCACTACAATTTAATGAAGGCCTGGAGTCGATCTGATGATGGAGCCGAAAGACAGTCGAGGGGACTCCTCAACGATTTACAGCAGTTACCTTGTGTTTGGGCTTGATTAATTTGTGTTGATGTGACCTTTACACCTGGATGGGTTGTGACTGTCATTAGGGGTCTGATGATGAAGACGAAGGACAGTTAAGGGAACTCCTCAACAGTTAACAGTAGCTACCTCGTGTATGTTCACCGATTTCTCGAAGATGGCTGGACCGATTCCAAAAGTTCTTTTTTTATTTGAAAGGGTATACTCTCAAGGTGGTCCCATTATCATCAAGTTGGAATTTGATGAGAGGATCCCATGAAAATCGAGGGAAACGCTCAAATTTTATAGGCAAACCTATAGCGATTTGGGTATTTTTTAAAGTAACTTGAGCATTTGCTCTCGGAAATCATCATTTGGTAAAGTGGAGCTGATGGTGAAGACCACAGATGGCCATCGGAACTATTCAATGACAAATATTTCACGGTTGCGATTCGATTACTTTAATATGGTTGCTAAGCAATTTATGCTCATCACAATGCGTATGGTGAGTGATTCTTGAGGAGTTCTTCTGGTTCTTACCGGGAGAACTCCTCAACAAATAACGTCCCAGCATCGGGAAAAGCAAAGCAATATTTTGTAAAAGGTGATGAACAGTTGGCATTAGGCTATTGTAACTTAGATAAATTACAAACTGACCCACTAAAAAGTAAAAAATAAAAAAAAATTACAAAAAAAAAAACAACCGACTTCTAAAAAAATACTACAAATTGAAAAATATCTTTAATTTCGGAAGTCGGTGTCAATAAACGAAAATGCGGAACCAAAGACACCGACTTCCGAAATTAAAGTTATTTTTCAATTTGTAGTAAGTATTTTTTTAGAAGTCGGTTTTTTTTTTGTAAAAATGTTTTTATTAATGAAACATTTGTATGGCTCTGACATGAAAATTGAGGCTATCTCTGGAATCTTAAGGTTTGCCATTATAATTATCCTTACACACAGATATAGTACTATTTATTTGTAATTTTTTGACATAAAAATCCTTTCTTTTTATGTTTTATGATTCATTTTAATGCTTAAATATAATTTACAATATTTTATTATACTATAGGCCAAAACAGTCTAAGAAATCACAAAAGTTCGTTTTATACCTATGTGGGATATCTGCTATTCATGGTGGTTGTATTGGATTGTATGATTAAAAAACAGTTTTAAAATTTGTATTGTATAAAAAAAATCATCATCGACAATAAAATCAGTAGGTAACTAAATTAAACTAAATAACAAATTATTTATAAAAACAATAAAATTGTAAACGAATTAGTATTGATATATTTTAAAAAAATTGTTATAAATAAATGTCAACCAAAAGAAAAAAAAATACACTATTTATGAATCTAGCTACCACAAACTACATATAAAAGTTAACTTATTCTAAACTTCTTCGTCGCCATCAGAATCCACTTCAGAATCAGGCTCTACAATTGCCATTACATCTAAGAACTCCATCGGAGCTTCCTGATCCTGAAGTTTAAATTGGTCTAAAAATTTAAATTAAATTTAATTTAATTTTTTTTTAATTGATCTTCCTTAAAGTATGTCTGCATCTTATGGGCATCCAGTTTTGGTCTTATTGTAGTAATAAGATGATCAGAAGAGACGATAAGCATATTGAGGACATCCTCGTTTGATGCTTGTCTGCTCTTCTTCCTCGAATGGTGTTCTCTGAACCTCCTAAAATCTTTGTTTCGGGCCTATGAAGCTTCTTCCGATAGACTCCTAATTGTCACAATAGCATTTTCTGCGATTATGTCCCCTCCATGAATTAATAATTTGTGTACGGTCGATGTCATGTAGCACCAATTATACAGTTCCACGTATTTTTCCGCAGTTATTTTAGTTCATTTTTAAAATTTAGGTACTTCTATAACCTCTCCAGATGTGATAGCTTGCAGGATCACAGCAAACCTGCGGATCAGGTCTTCATCTAGTCCAGTGATCGCTGCAGTTTTATCAGGAAACTCAAAAAACCTTCTCGCTGTGTTACCATCGTTAGTTGTGCTTGATCCTTGCTTAACAATGTCGATCAAAAGATTGAGCTCGTCTTTAAATCGATCTTGGATTAGTTTTTTTCCTTGACTGTAACAACTCTTTGTGATCTTCTTTTCTCGCAGACCTATCTGTAGAAGACATTCCATCACATTAATGCGGGCGTGTAGTGACGATAACCCAAACTCATATACACCAGGAGATACGGTTTTTGACGCAACGGTATTTAACGTATTGATTTCCGTAGGGTTAGCCAAACAAGATACGTACTTTTGCCATCAATCATCGTCATCATTAATTGATGACTAACCTCATTTCCTTGGTATTTTGAGGAACCTGAGCCTTGATTTCGTTATCCATTCTAGTTTTTTTCATCCATGACAACTTTTTTGCTCTCCTTCAAAAAACTGCATTGCACTGGACGATAATACGAAGATGAGGGTTTTGGATTAGTCCATATGGTATCATCTCCAGCTATCAACTTTAATAGAACCAAAGAGGTCATAAATATGAATGAATCATCTTGCTCACTTACCATTTTTTGCTTATATCTACTTTGGTGGGATGCATTGTCAAATCATCACTTTGATATTAACATCAATTGTTTGCCATGTATGACATTAGTACTAAGAAGACTTTCAAGAATCTTATTCAATGTTAAATCTAGTAATGCTTGTAGTGCAATCTTAGGTGAGGAATCCGTTACAGTCACAAATGTCTTCAGAGGGTAGCACTGCAGCTTAGCCTTTTGTACTTTATAGTAAGATGGATATATATCCTTTGAACCTTCTCGAATTGTGGTTTCCCTCAAAGTGATGTATTGCAATTTCGATAGTTTTAATGAAAGTAGCAAACCTAGTGCTTTGTCTGGTGAAAATAATGATGAAAAAACGGGTTCCTTAATCATTTCCTTAATTTTTGCCGCTGCTTCTGGATTTTTGAGCATATATTCAATAACAGATGCAATATCCTCACGACCATCTTGTCTAAAAAGTGCTGTAGCTGAATACGCTAGTTCAAGAGGTTCATCGCCTTTATGTTCCTCAGATCGTCTCTTCTTCTGCTTGTTACCTAGATCTTGAAACTGCTTTCGAGATCTTTTTGTCATCGTTGAAGTCGATGCCGATGTCATCAGTGACTTTGATGGTACAGGTTCAGCACAAATATTTTCACTTATTGGTTCTTGAATGAGCAAATCGGTTTGCACGCAAATATTGACTGGCCGAAGCCAATTACTGTAATCACGTCTAAAAATTTCACTTTTGCGGTGGGATCGTTTCCATCTCTTTTGAACTGCCCGTGTGAAAATTCCTTCAGTGTAACACTGTCTTCATCAGAAAGGCTAGAACCCAGTCGAATAACAATTGAACTGAACAATATTTCATGATCGAAGGAAGAAGTATCCTGATTCCTCAGAATAACAAACAAATCCAAGTTTGTAATTATGCTTTCCATTATTCACTATCACTGAGACGCACGGTGCTATCAGATGATAGCAGTAGAAATGCTCAAAATGAACTGAAGTTACGAACCTGATTTTTGACTATTTATTGTTATTGACTAATGAGGGTATCACATTTACCTAATTACCCTCATTAAGGTGATCCTGCACTCATTGTTAAATTAACGTATACTCTAATTATTTTTCGAGTGTATCCTTTCAACTAGTTAATTCATCAGGTACATAAGTATTTAGTGATATGAGGTCCTCTATGCGGTCTATGACCTCTATGAGGTCGTTAGCTAATAAGGACTTAAGGACTTGACCATTAGAGGAGATTACATTCAAAAGGTAATTTATAATTACCAATTTTGTAAAACGAACTTTTGTGATTTCATAGACTATTTGGACCTATAGTATAAAAAAATATTGTAAATTAAACTTGGTATACTCATATTTAAAGCAACTTTGAGGATTTTGAAAAAAAATAGCACATGGTACCGCAATACGAAGTAAGTATGTCAAAAAATTACAAATAAATAGTAGTATATCTGTGTGTAAGGATATAATAATAATTATTTATTTATTTATCAGACAACGATGGTCCACTGTGTTAGTAACAATTTTATTTAGCCTATGTTAGTACTTAATAACTAAAACAAGAAATTAACAAAATAAATAATAAAATAAAAACCAAACAATTATAATGGCAAACCTCATGATTCCAGAGATAGCCTCATTTTTCAGGTCAGCGCCATACAAATTTTTTCTTAAAAAAAATAATAACACCTTCATTTGTAGACGCAATTGCCTCATACGAAATTTTATAGCAAAGTAATGATCAGCAAAATCCATTTGTAGCAAAATAAGGTCCTTTCAAAATTCAAGCCTCTAAGTCTATGAAAGGCGATTTTGATCCCACCGTGCGCCGGCGCGGCCGGCGCCGGCCGCCCGTAGGTACCTTGCCGCTAGATCGTCCTGCGCTGAGCGGCATCGTAACTATGAACTCGTTCGGACTCGTTTTAAAGAAGAACCGGTAAAATAAAGGTTCTTAAAGGTTCTAATTTAGGTTCCGGTTCCGGTTCGGGTTCTAGTAACCGGAACCACTAAATACCGGTATTTTACCGGTATTTTAGGAACCTTTTCAATCCCTGAATATGATACGATAGTAAATTTCACAAAATATACATTGTGCAGGGTGTCAACAGACTTTTCAAAAAGCCGTCGTCAACGCATTCTGTAGGTACATTAAACTAAGTATTTGTGCAAAAATAATTTCTTCGACTTTTATTTTCGGTGTAAATTGTGATAATGCCGTTGTACAGGTATCGTGAGAAAAATTAAAATTTATTTATAACATTTAAAACTTGTTTTCGTAAAAAAACAGTCCTTAAAGATGGAACTTAGACATTCAATATCTCCTTAACCAGAAGGTATCCAGGTATGGTGCAGTACAAAAAAGATCATAATATGGGGAAGAATAAGACAGTGACTCTTTGTAAAAATACCCTTAACGAAGCCAAGCCAGCTTTTTTTTTGGGTGGGAAGTCATCAAATGACCCACTCCGGGTGGAGCGGAAGGGAGTGCCAGACTCTTACTGACTAAAACCCACCCGTGTTCCTTCCTTAGCCCTTTGTGTTCCGGAGTAGTGGTAAGTCCTTTCGGACAATTCCTCTTCCGGCAGGCTTCGGCCTTGGCGGGCCCCGTCTCTGTTGCTGACATCTCTTTGAGGCGCGCGTGGAACACGTACGCGCCGTCCGGCACGGGCCTGGTCCTGATCGGACGGTGAGCTACCCATTACTCTCCGTCCGCAGGCCCGCGCCTACGGTGGCCGGGAGTCGTCCCGTGGCTCCCGACGCCCGGAGCGTCTCCCGCAGCGGCTGGAGCGGGAGGCTCTCTCCCTCATCCATCCCGCCACCTCCTTCGCTAGCATCACTGCTTCGCTGAAGGAGGTGACTGCCTCCCACTCCCTCTCGCTCCGGACCATGGCTTGCACTATGGCCGGACGCGAGAGGTCGCCGCCGCTGCCGATCGCCTCTACCAGGACACCGCGGTGCTCCACCCAAGCGGGGCAGACCTCCACCGTGTGCTCCACCGTGTCCTCTGAAGCCAAGTCAGCTAAGACATTAATAATTTGTAATTTGTTTTGGCATAAATCCTAGAACCAAAAATTCGAAGACATGTGACATCCGATAACCCGCACTGGGCCCGCGTGGTGGATTATAGCCCACTCCCTCTCACAGACAGGAGCCCTGTGTCCCAGCTGTGGGAGAATTATAGGCTGATTATGTAATATGTCAATGCAAAAGAAGGATGGACTGATTTTTAGCTGTCGCCATTATTCAACTCCCTTATAACCTTTAGAACCAATCTAATTTTAGATCAGAAAAATTAATTACTAAATACACATTTTCATTATATAGAAATATATAACTTAATTAGATAGATAATGAGTGATCAATGTCGCGTCATAAACATGACAGGGGTGCATTCTAGGTGGCCAGCACACCTATAACAGTCCTCCGCCGCGATTCCTAGCTGCCGTGCTCCAGGGGCCGGCAGCAGCTGCTCCAGGCGTCTGCGCCATATAACGCCACCGTCAGATCGCACTTCATAGTGCAGATTGCCAAGACGACGCATTATCGGGCCGAACTCCCGTCTTCGTCTCTGGTCGGAGTAGGCTCTGTCCTACACTCGAATAAGATCTGACGAGAGGCGGTGTGTTCTCTGATCTGAACGCTGTCGGGGCAGTTGAGTCTCTGAAAATCACGTGCAACTTTGTTCTAACGTGCAGCTTTGTTCTAACGTCCCGACTGAACATCAGTCCATAGGGAGAATGTCCATTCTGGTTTGGTGTGCGTCTGAGCCGAGTTTTAAGCACAAGGAGCTTATCCGTAAGGTATTAAATACACTTTTTCATGAGGTAGAAATATAGAATTCATTTAGATAGATAATGAGCATAGATCGGAATAAGTAGAGCTGTTTTATGTACTTGCCATAGGTTAGAATAATATGGATATTCCCTTTTAGTTACGAAGTTAAGTTTAGTTTCGAAGTTACTGTTGGTAAAGAATTGAATTCTAGTGGCGCAGAAAAAGACAAAAACAGGTGCGTTACTCTAGCGACAATAAAATCCCGTAAAAATCCCGTAGTATCAGTCGGAATCCCGTGGAATATCCATATTAACATCAATATTTGCGGTCAATGAACCTAAATAGCTCTACCTATTCCGATCACTGATAATGAGTGATCAATGTCACACGTCGTCAACATAACAGGTCGCCAGTATATAACAGTACCTAATCATTGTTAGAAATAACTATTCGTTATTTTGTACCAGAATCTAGTCATAAACCGTAGACCACAAGGCAATCACAATCAAATCAACATGTCGCTCAATACTCGATCACAAACATTCCTTACCTATCAATCATAAGGGTGGCACGGCCATCGGCGCGCAAACTGTAGCTATGAATACGGCACGGGATACAAGACCCAAAAAAAAGCTGTTTCATAGAAAAGTACAATACCTACGCGGTTAAAAAGTTTTAAAGTTTTTATACCAATTTAAAAAAGAAGGTGGTTATCAATTCGACACGTATGTATGTAATATTATTGGAACTGCATTATCACATATGACAATCTATTAGGGTTTCTAAACAAATATACAAAATTTTATCGATGTATGTGTGTATGTATGTATGTATGTATGTATGTTTGTCCACGCATTTCTCCGCAACTATAAATCGGATCGTGACCATTTTTTTTATTGGATTATATTTACTCCCACTTAGGAAACAATGCAAGTTTCATCAAAATCGATTCAGTAATTTTCAAGATATGGACTAATACGTGTAAGTGTGACGGCCTGGCTTATTGATACGAGTTTCGGGTGTAGTGTCAAAGGGAAAACATCTCAAAACCTTGGTCAAATTCTAGTGCAATGTTTTAAAAAAAAACTATTACCTACTTAGTACAAACAAATATTCCAGTTTTCATTTAAAACTAAAAATTACGAAATAAAAAAGAAAAAAAAATTAAACCGACTTTAAAAAGAAACAACTCAAAATTATGAAATAATTTATTTCAGAATTTCGAAATTAAAGTTATTGCATAATTTTGACTTAATTTCTTTTTGAAGTCGGTTTAATTTTTTTAAATAACTTTTTTGTTCATTAAGGGCATGCGTCACAGCGCAGTCAGCAGCGCACGTGAGGCATGTCCTTGACGCATGCGCTATGACAATTTTATTCAAAGCGTAGATGATACTCGTCTTTCCGATTCGGGTGGATTTCTTTGCCACAAAGACTTCAACAAAACTCTTACTTACCTTAATTTAATCCTATAGTACTTTAATTATAGCTTTTATTACATCTGGTAGCATTGCTGCTATGAATTGTTTGGAAACTTTGAATAAATACGAAATTGTTACCAGCAGTGCTGCGAGTATTCTGTAAAAATCTTACCGTGAAAACTTAGGTGAAGTGAGCATGGAGTGAGTTGTCAATAGTGTCAATTCCTAGCAACAACAAACTCACATCACCTAAGTTTTCACGGTGAGATTTTTACAGAATAGCATTACAGTGCAGCAGTGGCTAAAAACCTGAGCGTTATTGCCAACTTTATTTCACTAGGTACCTATTGCTTCACGTAACTGGGTTGACTGCTTTATAATTAATTATTGGTTCAACTAATTTCAAAAATCAATCGGAATTTCTTTGTACGTGCGTGTACATTTTTAGGGTTCCGTACCAAAATGGTAAAAACGGAACCCTTATGGTGAGACTAAGTCTGTCTGCTTGTCTGTCTGTCTGTCTGTCACAGCTGGATCTCACAAGAACTACTAATGCTTTCAACTTGAAAAGACATGTCTGGTGGAGCAATGGGCGATTGTCTAGGTAGTCAAAGAAAATGTTCAGTAATTATTGTTATATTATTATAATCGTCGCATCTTATAGTTTATCAATTAATCAGTTTCAGGAGTCAGGATCTTGCGCAAACTGGTGAAAACCAGGTTTATATGCTGGGTATTTTTCTTAGTTTTTTTTTAGTATAACGCCATCTGTGAGCAAATACATATACTAATTGGTGGTATGCCTTTGTGAGGTTAATGAAACATTTAATATTTTGTATTTAATATTTTGTACTTACATTTTTTCATTTCATCACAAAGCGATATTGGTATCAGCTTTAATTTCTATCTTCAATACCCATAATATTATTTATATTTAGCTACTTGTTGGTACTGAATTGGGATTATATTAAATAAAACTATGTATGTATTTGTTGCCAAACAAATTCTTTTATTATACATAAATAAAATGATAAAAATAATAAACGTCTTCTAGAGACACCAAAAAATTGTTGTTATTATAAGTATACAGCGGCTTACTAGCTCGCTTGTAATTTGGTAGGCTTACAGCTAATGTTGTACGAGCACCTCGTTGTGCTACTGGTGATAATGGAGGTGGTAGTGGTAGCGGCGGCGGTGTTGGTGGGACGGCCCGTGGTAGTGGTGGTGCTGGTGGAAGAGGCTGTGGTGGCGGCGGTGTTGGTGATCCAAGTTCCACGGTTGGAACAACATCCTCTTGTAAGTCCCTTGATAAATCATGAATCAGGCGTCGTTTCGCTCGAACCTAACAGGCTTGACGTGCATATATTGTTGCTATATCCTGAAATTATTATTACATTTTATTACATGGCATGACATAACTGGCGACATGTGGGGTGTACTACTGGTTTACCACTCCCAAATCCTTCGGGGATCGCTAGCGTGATGTCGTGTTTTATATGACGAACACTCCTTCCCTTTTTCTTGATAGTCGTTTCCATTGCTCGTCTTTCCAGTTTTGACGGATCCATCCAATTTATTTACCCATTTTCTTTCAAAGACTCTCCTACTCATTATAAAAATAAATAATTTATTTATTTATTTATTTATTTATTTATAGGAGAACCAACAGCTATAACAAAAGCATAACAATAGTAAAAGAGACATAAAGCCAATTACAGGTTCTCACGGGTAAAAACAGAAAATGTAGTAGAAATCTTAGGATCACTAACAAGCACTATAAAAAGGAATACAAATATAAGGTATATAAACACTAAGCACTTTTAAAAAAGTCAGCGTTCAGCCGAGTGCGTGCAGAATAGGGTTTGATGGTAAATGGGTCAAATGAGAACTTTTTGCAAAGAATATTAAAGTCTTTACTCGCTCGCAACATGTATGAGTTTTGCCTGTAGTTAGAAGAGGAAAAAGGAATGGAAATCGGCGGATTAAATCTAACTGATCTCTGGGGTACATTGAAACGCAGTCTATGCAGGAGATCAGGACAGTCAATTTCGTTAGATAAATTTTTTAAAAGAAAAGTGCAATCTGCTAGTCGACGACGATTAATAAGTGGCTGCAGGTGAAATTTCTTGCAAAGATTTATGTAATCATCAGAATGGTATGGTATACGTAGCCGAAAACATAGAAACCGAATAAATCGTTTTTGTATATTCTCAATACGATCAATGTATTTGCCATAGCACGGGTTCCAAATTTGTGACGCATATTCAAGATGGCTTCACACAAAAGAGCAATAAAGAATCTTAAGGGTTTTGGCTTTTTTGAAACACCCTGCGAGTCTCATAACAAAACCCAATGACTTTGAAGCTTTGGCCACTATTTGTTCTATGTGCACGTCAAATAAGAGTTTGGAGTCATGAAAAACGCCTAGGTCACGTACACCGTCACATCTCTGTAATAGCTGCCCCTTAAGTTTGTATGTAGTAGGGAGAGGGACGCGTTTCCTGCTATAGGAGATTACAGAACATTTAGCAGGGTTTAAGTCCAGTTTGTTTTTTAAGCAATAGTCATCCAATCGCAAGAGGTCAGATTGGAGAGCATCCATGTCATCATCTGATGATATTGCAGAAAATATCTTCATATCATCAGCAAAACAAAGTAAGTTTGACTTGTGGAAACACGAATCGATGTCGCCCACATAAATGATAAAAAGTAATGGACCCAATAAGGAGCCTTGAGGAACACCACTAGGAGCTGAAACCCAGCTCGACATGTAGTTACTGATAACGACAGCTTGTGATTTTTATTATCATTGGAAATAAGGGGTACTAAAGGGTTGTCCACTGCAAAAGTATAGAAACGTCGGCGTCTTGGATTTCTGCCGAGTCCGGCTGAGATACCCATGACATAGTAATCACTCATTGTCAGCAACTTCGGTATTTAATCAATTATAACAATCGTGACAAGCGTATCCATCTAATGGGGGCTGGAACAATAACAAAAGTCATTGTATTTTTCAAATTATAACACAACTAACTGCTCAATGTACTGCCTTTAGGTACTGCATGGTTTACGCCACTGCCTTAGCATAGAGGCGTACCTGATTTGCTAACCATCTTGCCACTTGCAGGCGTAACGCAAGCCCTCACACGATATGTCTGCGAATCCTCATCATAATATCCAAATTGAAAGGAAAAGCAGAATCCTTTAGGAAAAGCAATAGTAATCGTGTCTAGAATCAATGCCAGTCCGTGTAGAATATATCAATAATACAAAATAATCGTACAGTAAGGAAGGAACGCATACACGCAACTCGGAAGCGCAATGTAGGGAAAGCCAGCAATAAATACACAGACGACTTTTAAAATACTGAAAAAAATAACTAGTAATAATAAGTCAATCTCACAGTGCATGTTCAATCTATCAAAAAGTACTCTATGATCTCATGTCAAAAAAGTAATAAATACTTACCTTCATGTTAGGGTATTCAAAGAAAAACATGATGTGTAAACAAAAATATTTTAGTAATATTGTTGTATTTTATACGCAAATACGTTAATATATTGCTTTGATCTAAAATAAGCGGCATAGTTATTGTTCACACTCTCTAAAAGTAATTACGGATGGTAATAATGAGGTAATAATGGAACGTCAAAAACATTTTTAGTAGGCACCTACTTCCCGTTAAAAATGGCAAAGCGGAAGCTACGATTGAGTACTGTTTTTTTGAGAATTATGTTACGCAAGTAATACTGAATTAATAAATCCATAGTAATTTAGATCTAAATTTTTAAATCTTACTGTAAAAATTTAAATCATGAACGTTTATTGATACCAGAATTACCACAGGGCAGAAACTGGACATCTCTTTTGGAACAGTTTTAGAAGACGTTTGCCCAACTATTTTGCAAATAAGAAAAAAAAAAATATATCTATATTTGTTGCAACAGGGACTGAAAGGGGGTCTCTGAATTCGAAGTGGGGCTACTAGGGCATGTGGGGTATCATATGAAAGAACGCAGTTTTCACATTCTTAAATATTTTTTCTTGTTTTTTTAGGCCGCATAGTTTTCGACTTTTGATGAAAAATGTAAAAAAAAATACCGTTCCCCTCCCCCTTGTCTCCGAAGTTTGCAAAGAAAAAAATCTGAAATTATTCTACGTGATAGAAGTTTATGTAAAGGTTACAGGAAAAATAAAACGAAGTCTCTAAATAGCACACTTTTTCAGAAATCATCAACAAAAGTTACATTAGTTCCACTATCGGTCAAGAGATGGCGCTGACATAAAACTGCAATATTCTACACCGTATGCACAGTGTTAAAATTCTCTGACGAATATAGGCTTCGCCGATGAAAATTTAATAAACATATGATGGTACAGAACCCTCGGTGTGCGAGTCCGACTCGCTCTTGCTCGGTTTTTTTTAAAAGAATATATTTATCTTCTCGTAGTTCACTCATAATCAATCACGTTACTTCGATTATTATAATAGCCTCGTATGCAAAACTTTCGCTTGGTTCTTTTTTTCTGGAATTTCTTATGGCCTGAGTTAAGCTGCACATATTTATTTATTTAAACTTTTCGCACAAAAAGGTACAAAGGCGGACTTAGTGCCTTAGGCATTCTCTAGCAGTCTACTCACTACAGGCACTTTTGAATTGTCAAGAAGTCGATCAGTGAGAAAATATGAAGCTAGTTAGCACCAAGGGATTATTATTATTGATTATTATTTTATTATTATATTCCACCAAGGAAAATGTTCTCGTCGCACATGTTTCAAGAAGCTGACAGAAACTCAAATGACTACGTTTGCGTCGCGTTCGTAGACGCATTCAATTATTGAATCCGCCAAACGAAAGTTGAAAAGAAAGCCGTCGTCGAAAGTCGACGTCGTCGTCAACGCTTTCGATCGCAATCCGAGGGTTTTGAAAGATATTCCTAATCCATTGCTCCATAGGTTTAAAAAATTTACCTACTAAATAACGCAATGGCCGTGGCAGAACTATCAAAATGGAAGACATTACAATCAATTGTGTGTTGTGTGGGTTGTGTGTGACTGAGTGTGTGTGTGTTATGTGTGTTACGCAGTTACCCCGCCCAGTTTTAAATTTTGTCACCCGCAACCAGTCCTCCCTCTCCCCCCCCCCCTCCCTCCCCTGCTCTCCCTCCCTCCCTCTTCCTACCAGTCACTTCTGATATTTATGTGATTAAAAACAAACTTACAAAACAAATGGTAGAAACTGATTGTACTCGTATAACATTGTGACAATAAACATAAGTAGATGTGAGCATTAGTTCACGACAGCTAAGTTGCTGCTTATAGGAATAGTGTTGTCTTTGAAAATTATCGATAACGATAACATCTTCAATTGGCTTCTCCTCCATATTTATTATGCGCACTGCCAAACTGTAGCCTAAAGAGGCTGGCTGGGAGGAACACAGACGCTGGCAAAGGCCAGCGTCTGTGTTCGCTTCCACATATGTATAACCTAACAGCGTTCAAAGCAAGAACTATCCGGTATGTTTTGGGCACGCTCGTTCCATCGTAGACCTCATCCAGCGCTATCCATCAGGCGAGATCGAGAACAACAGCAGGCCCATACCGCAATAAAAAAATACCTTTACTCACTGTAGATAAATGTGTACAAAACCCTGCGGCAGACTTTAATAATTAGGTATATCGCTCTCAGATATCATAGTTGCTTGAGGATTTTGAAGGTCAGGCACCAGTTCTCGTAAAACCTGAAAAATAAAATAATAAATGAAAATGGAAATTACACTCATAAGAATTCATCACCATCAACATCTGCCTAGCGTTTTCTCAACTAGGTTGTGGTCGGCTTTCAGTCTTGTAGGTAAATACTAGTATTTTACATGGAGCGACTGCATATCTGACCTCCAGAACCCAGTTACTAGGTAATACGATACCGTTATTAAGACTGGTTGTCAGACTTTCGGGCTGCTTAATACCCGTAGTCCTAACGACTGTCAAAAAACAAAAAAATGACAGTCGGGACCAACGGTTTAACGTGCTTTCCGAGGCACAGCGGGGTCATACATAAGAATTGTAGGCAGTAATTTTCTATGATAAAAATGTTAGTTACCGGTTATTTCAAAATATCGAAACATACAGTGTCACATCACTATATTAGCAGAGTAACTTGCCATTGTGTAAGCAAACATTTGAAGTGGCCCTTATTTAAACAGACGCACCTGCCTGCCTTGATTCCTGGAGGCTAAGTGGTAGGGGTATAGTTAAATATCAAGGGCTGAATGGCTTTGTAATGAATTGTGGTAAGGTAAAACAAAATTTATTCATTAATGTAAATGTATAATTTGATTTAAAAGAGTGTCCGTGATTTTTTTCAATAGGAACCTACTCCGCTTTAAAATGGGCAACTAGCTTCATCTTTCTGACTAACTTCATCATCATCATTTCAGCCGAAAGACGTCCACTGCTGGACATAGGCCTCCCCCAAGTTGGGGGGGGGGGGGTTTGCCATAACCGCCACGTTTGGCAGGCGGGTTGGCGATCGTAGTATAGTATGGTGGTGGAATGCATAGAGAACGCTGCTGCCCATTCTCCAGTACGATCCTTAGTCGCCTTTTACGACACCCTCGGGAAGTATGGGGTGGTGCTATTCTTTAAGTCGCACCACACAGACATTTTTAAACAACAACTAACTTACCCCTTGATAATTCAAAAGTGCCTGTAATTCGTTTAATTTATATAGATCGAGTTTGTTTCAATAATAATTGATTAAATCGTATCGTCGGTATATAGTGTTTTTCTTCTAAATACCTATATACATTTTTTTTTGTTCTCTCATATAACATGCGTTCGTTATCATACTCAGATGTCGCGTCGTGGGCAATAGTGTGGGTTATACGTTTTTTCGACTGTAATATAACTACTTTTTGTAAATGCTGTAATGTATAACTGTTTTTTGTCCCAAATAAAAAATAAATAAATAAATAAAATCCAATCAGAACTCAAAATGTCTTGGGTATCAACAGCTCTAAAAACCATATACTTAATAATTCAAAACCCCACCTACCTTACCTACCTACCCTATTATACCTTTACGGCCTCATAAACGAGTAAACTGGATCTGAAGAAATTAAACATTTTCTTTCTTTTTTCTTTCCTTGCGGGTTAAACAAGCGTGATTTTATGTTAAGTTTCAAGGATCACTAAATTCTGATTAAAAAAAAACTTGTGCTCTTAAATCGGTAAACAAAACAAAAAAACGAGTGTGCTTATGACCACACCACTGAAGTGAAACTTAAAGAGAGAAAGAAAATGTGCGCGCGCACTGCTGTCTCTTGCTTATATCCCCCACTTAACTTCCGTTCGCCTTGCCCGATCACACTTTTCGTAACGCTTACGTCACGCGTTCGCCAGCTTACTCCCCAAGTCAAGCGTGCGTAAAGAAGTTTCACTTCAATAATAGTATCACAGGCGGCATGAGCATCATCATCATCATCATCATTTCAGCCGAAAGCAAATAGTCGCTAAAACCTCCACTGCTGGACAAAGGCCTCCTCCAAGCACCTCTACTTCGACCGGTTCTGTGCTTCTCGCATCCAACGGCATGAGCATACTTAATGGTAATTGTAGGACTATAAAATTCTTAACAATACTTAACATTAGAAGTCTTGTAATCACGACAAAATTTTACTAATTCATTATTTTATACCTAGTTTACTTAAATACTATTTACCTTAAAGATCAAAATAACAAAAAGTCTTATTGTATACAATTTATTGAGTCAGCGTAAAATAGTTTCTTGCACTTTAAAACTTAGCTAAACACATATGATATGATTTTGCGTCAGCAGAAATTGGTAAGTGGGTCAAAGAAAAACAATACATTTGCATAGTTACGCACTACGAAAGATGTTGAGAGATTAAATCCGGATTTCCAAGTTTTAGCTAACCAAGTAATTTGCAAAGTAAAATAATAGCCTCCCGACCGATTTCTGTCACGGTGTTCTAACTCAACGGAGATAAGCCAGGTACGCAGAAGATATTATAGTGCACAAGTATGTGCGTAAACACAGATGCACTCTCTGTTCCCTTAGAGCTCTTAGATACCACGTTTTTTTAAGGTGCCGTCGACGCGCGTTTTGATAACGCGCGTTGTCGGCGTTGCTAAACTTAAAAAAACTGGCCAAGTGCGAGTCGGACTCGCACACGAAGGGTTCCGTACCACAAGGCAAAAACGCCAAAAAAAAAAAACATGTTTTTTGTATGGGAGCCCCCCTTAAATATTTATTTTATTTTAATTTTATTATTTATTATTAAAGTTAAAATACAACTGAGTATTTTGTGAATATTTCCAGTGCCTACCTGTTGCCATTTTTGATATCGAGCAAAAAAGCGCAAAAAAATCGCGTTTGTTGTATGTGAGCCCCCCTTAAATATTTAATTTATTTTGTTTTTAGTATTTGTTGTTATAGCGGCAACAGAAATACATAATTTGTGAAAATTTCAACTGTCTAGCTATCGCGGTTCTTGAGATACAGCCTGGTGACAGACAGACGGACAGACGGACAGACGGACAGACGGACAGACGGCCAGACGGACAGACGGACAGACAGCGAAGTCTTAGTAATAGGGTTCCGTTTTTACCCTTTGGGTACGGAACCCTAAAAAGGCAGATTACTTGCGATTGCATCGCTGCAAACTTATGAGAAACGCGCTACAGACGTGCGTGAGCAACTGCTTCTGCTTCTGTAGCAAGGAGAGTTCTCCTTGCAAAGTAAAACGCACGCGAACGAGCCACAAACGTGCGTGTATCGCGCTGGAAACGTGAGAGCTCTGTGTAACCGATTAAAACACGCCGTACGTGTGAGTGTGCAGTTATCGATGTAACTGATCCGCGCTAGTAGCGCGTCGACCGCACGTAAAAAAGTCGTTGTCTGCATACTACAATGTTATGAACGTGTGAATAGGTAAATCGGTTGCGATAACATCGCGTTTACAGCGCGTCACAGTTGCGTGCGACGCGCGTCGACGGCGCCTCAAAAAAAAAGTGGTGTGTAAGAGCCCTTACTCTCATAGTCCGATGGGACAGCAATCCGAAACGATCGGGGGAACGGCTTTACGTGCTTTCCGAGGCACGGGGGTATTAAACCGCCAACTTCCAAATTCCGGACTGTTACTAAGAAATTCTTAATGGAAAACCCAATAACACTTTGTCCGACCTGGGAATCGAACTCCGGACCCCGCTCTCAGCACCACGAGACCAACGACGAGGTAGTTAATTTGTAAAGTATAGATTAATTAACTGCGCCCCGCGATTTCCCCCACATAAGTGTCGATCCTCTAGGAATATCGGGATAAAAAGTAGCCTATACGTTAATCCAGGATGTCAGCTACCTCCATACCAAATTTTATCAAAATTGATCCAGCTGTCTGAGCGTGAAGTAACGTAGAAGAAGTAACAAACATATGAACACACACACACACTCACAATCATTAGCCTTTATAATATTAGTGTGATTTAATCTGTTACCACTTATGTTTGGGAACTTGGTTGTGGTAACACTATTTTCAACGTTTGTTATAAAGAGGGTAGATAATATCCAGGCGAACATAACGAGGTTGAAACTCGAAGGAGGTTCTAACAGAAACAAGCTATATTGATACTTTTCTCAGGCAACTATTTGCAGTTATAATTAAAAAAATAAGCTTTCAGTTTGACACACAGGTTTGACATTAGTTTCAGATCAATGAATGTAAGCAAATAAAATTATGTGTTAAAATTATTTTTATTTTATAATTTCGCGTTTTTTTTGCGTAAATGATTTAGTTTCGATACGGTTGTTAGATTTATTTTGTTTTATATTGATTTTTGAAAGTACAGTAACCACAGGTAATTTATTGTTTTGTGAGTTTTTTTACATGTGTAATCATTTAAATCCAATATATATGTTCTTTATATAGTATCATCTGTGTAACTTAGTTTACTTAATGCTAGTAACAAAAGAGGTAAAACAGTAGGTGTTGCAACTAGCACCGTTACAAAGTTATGCAATAACTTGTGGTACAAACAAGCCCTTAGATAGTTCAGTTTCACAAAAGAATTGCCGTACGCTAGTAATAAGTCAATGGCCAGAACAAGAAAAAAATCTAAATCTAACTATCTAAGTTTTTTTTAAACTAAAGGTAGTTTTTTTGTGTCCCACTGCTGGGCAAAGACCTTTTTCCTTCCAAACCTCGCTGTCTTGTGTGATCTCTGGCCATGTTGGCCCTGTGAATGAAATTAGAGGAAGGAGGGAGGAGGAGGAGGGGAAAGGCCTTTGCCCAGCAGAGGCCACAAAATAGGCTAACAAAAAAAAAAGTAAATTTAAAACCATAATGTTTACAATTGATTAGCGCCTGCCACTGGACCACCAATGCTCTCCATAACCGTCGATACTTAAATATACAATACTAACTTCTGTCCGCGACTTTGTCCGCGTGAAATTTCAACCTTCTCCATTCACCCTCTTAGGGGTGGAATTTCGAAAAACCCTCTCTTAGTGGTTACCTACTCTTCACAAAGAACACACCCTTGACATTTCACGTCTCTAGGACCAGTGGTTTAGGCTGTGCGTTGATATATCAGTCAGTCGGGACTTTGAATTTTATATAAATAGATAGATACCCTGGGTACTGGGCAGCCATCTTCCTGACTGGCTAGTATTTTCACCACGGCATAAGCCTTGTTCATTCTGAAAATAGAGAAAGATAAAAGTTTGCTGCACTTATTGTTCTTGACCTCGAGCACGCCTGATGGAAAACGATGGATGAGGTCTATGATAGAACGAGCGTGCCCAGAAGATGCCTAAGGCACTGGAACTCCCACGTATCGACGAAACACAGCAGGCTGCTTGACGCCGGACTCCGGTAGGAGGGTGGTCGCAAACCAGGCGGGCGTTAGCCCTACCATCGCAAGGGAAGAATTGGCCAGTCAAATAAGGTGTTGTGTGACTGTCCAGGATGTGCCGAGCGCTCGGGTCAGTTGAGTAACTGTCGGTACAAACTGCGCTTCACGTGGAGGCTTCTTCATGCATCCCAAAATGCGAATAAGGTTTACGAATCCTTGCCAATCCAACAGTGGACTTCTTTCGGCTGCAATGATGATGATAAGGTAAAAGAGGTTGTTTTTCTTTCCAGCTAACCAATCATGGCAAAAACCGATGCAGAGGCTTTGGAAAAGATGAAACTGCTAGAAGAAAGAATAAAAGCTCCTTCCATATGGGGTCGTGTGCCCTGTGGAGTCAGGTTTGAAGACTTGCAGGACAAGAGGTATGACGACGCGGTACACTTGCTCAAGAAACATTACTTGACTGAAGCCGGAGAGGTAAGACCATTTTTTTATCAGAAAGAACGAAAAATAATTTATTGCGACTCGTATAGGGAGACTACAAGCTGAATAAACACATCAAAATTTAAAAAAAAAAACCAAATTATAATTATATTGTAGCGGTATCTACAACGACACATGCGAAAAGACGCGTCCTACTGGCGTCATCGTCACGCAAATCCTGCATCGCGCAAGCAGAGTTTACCGCGCAATTAGCATAGATGAATGACGAAGACATGAATCATTGGGCAGTTGCCCGCCAGACACAATACCCGTCTGGTCGAAGGATCCTCCCTTTTCTATAGATTATGAGTGATCTTTACACCCTGTTCCTCATACCTCTATAATATAAAAAAACCGACCAAGTGCGTGTCGGGCCACGCACAGTGTAGGGTTCCGTAGTAGCCCGTTATCACAATGTAGAACGATTCTGTTGTTCTTTATTCTGAAAAAAAAAGCTTGTTTTCTTTTTCAATGCAAGTCTTTAGTCGTCATAAACAAGCAACTACTTCATCTTAGTCACTTTAAAAGATTAATGCTAAGAATTTTGTATTTGGTACAAAATTATCCAACACCCAAGTTCAACGACTGCTAAACTGATAAAGTTATTTTAACCGCTATACTTTTTCTTTAAAGTTCATGAAATGCACTATCATCGTGAATTTTTCCAGATTTTTCAAGCCAGCAGTTTAGGTTTTAGAGGGGGGAGGACGCCCTACTGGAACAAAAAATTGCACTTTAAAGTTTAATATTTCGTAAATGGTGCATTTAATCGAAAAATTATTTTAGCAACCCCAAGTCATTTTAGAGGACCTATTCAACGATACCCCACACGATGGGGAAGACGACGAAAAAAATATTCATCCCCACTTCATGTGTAGGGGAGCTACACTAAAAAAAATATTTTCAAAATTTTTATTTTACCACTTTGTTGGCGTAATTAATATACGCACTCCTACAAAATTACAGCTTTCTAGTACTAAAGGTCTCTTAGCAAAACCTCGGACAGACAGACAGACGGACTTGACGAAACTATAAGGGTTCCTTGTAGGAACTACGGAACCCTAAAAAGTAACAAAAGAAAAATGTAACAGAAAGTCTTATACGAGGTCAAAAGGCTCCTATCTCAGCATGATACTGCGAGATTTAAAAAATAAATGTCGCAGCGCTGGTAGTCTGATAGAGCCGAGAATTCTGATAGGGCCCGGGTTTTCTGATAGGGCCCGTATCCGTTATCAGTGAACAAACCGTGTGCCCAATGGGGGTTTCCCATCGCCAAAAATTACAAACTACCATACAAACTTTAATTCCTTATTTAATCCTTTTAGGGGATGAACTTTCAGAAATCATTCCTAAGTGCTCTTTGTTACGATTTATTTTGCAAAAAACCGTTGCTGCTTCTAGAAGCAGCAACGGTTTTTTGCAAAATAAATGCAGCTATCAGCTATCTTTAAACTACTGGGTCTAGACCCAGTAGTTTAAAGATAGCTGTTACGTTACCCGCCTATACGGCGTGCGATACAGATGTTCGGGCGGAAAAATCTAATATATTATTATGTACTAATAAAGTTAAGCGCTTCGGGCCGGCTTTCTTGTTCAACAAATAATGCTGAACCGAATGTGCTGACCCGAACAAGTGTGTGTAGCACGCATGACGTTACAAAATAAAAACATATAGAGACAGAAAGACGTTGCAGCTTATAATAATGTGAGACAAAACTCTCATGGGAGTTCACGAAAGGTCACTCGCATGCTACGCCACGCTACGCATGGTGCTACGGCGTAGCTTACATACAGCTACGATCAAGTAGTCACATCTTTTACTATATAGATCTATCAAACTCAAACTCAAACTCAAAGCATTTATTTCAATTAAACCTTTAACAGGCACTTTTGAATTGTCAAGAAGTCGGTCAGTCAGAAAATATGAAGCTAGTTGCCCATTCCAAAGCGTAGGTAGGTACCTATGGAGAAGAACGGGCAAGAAACTCCATGGACACTATTTTTAATTAAATTACATTTTACAAATATATTTGTTACATCATTACTTTTGAATTTATGATTATATAATGTGAGAACGATGTAAAAATAAAAAAGACGTACGCGTTAAAAGCGTCCAGAATACAACAAATAGTAACAAAACAACAATCCAAAATTAAAACAATTAAAATAAGCCCAGGCGGCCAAGTGATGACCAGCCCCAACTGACGGCGCCCGTTCACGAACATGACGTATATATCAGCACCATCTATTTATTAAGCCCATAATGTCCCAATGCTGGACTTAGACCTCTTTCCTTTTTCCTCACACGTTTGTCCACTGCCATTGCGGGTCAGACCTTTTAGTAGGAGTCAAAGTTCGTCCCACCATCTGCGGGCAGCTTTATTTCCTTTTGTGGGCTAAAAGAATCACTGATTCTATTAAATGATTGACAACACCGTAAAAATACTATTTTGTTTTGCGGATGGGAAATCATCAAATGTGGAGCGGAAGGGAGTGTCAAACTCTTACGGCCTTATTATAAAACAAGGTTTATCTTTAGACCCAGGTTTAAACCATCAAGCCATTTTTAAATTTTGAACTTTATTCCGACAACTGTAAAGTTCTTAATGCAAAATTGACAACTTAGACTCGGGTTTAACGTCAGTTTTTGTAATAAGAACTTTAGCTTCGTCGGATTATAGTTCGAAATTTAAAAATAGCTGGATGGTTTAAACCTGGGTCTAAAGATAAATCTTGTTTTGTAATAAGGCCGTTACCACAGTAGATAAACAGTAAAACATCTTCATACAAACGTGCCGCTCTCGGTTTGAATGTGTGCGTGCGCGCCGCGCGCCATGTCGGCACGCGATTTCACGCACACGCTAGCATAATATATCGATACCTCTGGGCTCAAAGGGCGTATAGCACATTTTGAGCTTTTTGACATTTTATACCTATTCAATTTAGATTTAAAAAATATTTTAGTTTATTAGACAGAACAGATGAAGGTGACGTTCAAACGCAATACACTAATATAAAAAACAGCACTAAAAAGGTCAGTAATAAAACAAAAACGAACAAATACAAAGAGAGTAAATTTAGTTACCAAACGAAGCAGTTAATTGAAGAGAGGCACTGCAGAGCATGAAGTATAGTAAGAGCCCAGGCGATGATGGCGTAACCACTGCAGCCTTAAAAAATAAGAGAGCCTGTCCTTCTTCCACATGTTACCAATTTTTTCAACAGTATTTTAAACACCGGAATTCTGCCACGCACGTTTTGTCATTCTTTGATTATTCTTTTCCTCAAAAAGGGTGACAAAACAGACATAGACAATTAGCATCCTATCAGTCTGGTTTCACACCTGTATAAAGCTTTCATTAAAATAATCGAGAACAGAATAGCCGGAGCCCTCGACAAACATCAGCCCCCGGAACAGGCCGGATTTCGTCGTAACAAGTAGTCCATCAACAAGGTTCTCGAGAAACATACAGAGTTCCAGCACCCACTTTATATTGCATTTATAGATTACTCAAAAGCCTTTGATAGCATCAGCCATACCTCAATTTGCAACGCCTTACAAAATCAAGAAATAGACACCACTTCTTTTGATAGAAACAGCACCCCAGCTATTAAAAATTAATAATAAGACAGAACCGTCTTTACAGTTCAATAAAGGAGTTAAATAAGGAGACCCGCTGTCTCCGAAATTATTTACGGCCGTTCTGGAGGAAGTCTTCAGAAAGCTAGCAGCAAGCTGGGCAGAAAGGGGCATTATGGTTGAAAAAAAGAGATTATCCAACTCCGTTTTGCCGACGATATTGTTCTTTTTTCGTCTTCAGTCTCCGAACTGACTCAGATGCTAGAAGATCTCAGTACGGCAAGCCTAGAGGTCGGACTTCAAATGAATATGTCGAAAACGAAGTAATACCTAGCGAATGTCAAAGACCAAGTTGATGATGAATAGCGTGCATCGCAGGATCACCGTGGCGGGTGGGGAGGTTAAATATGTCGATGAGTAGCTCTATCTTGGTCAAATAGCCTCTTTCAGGCAAAACCAAACAAAGAAGTTGCAAGACGCGCCGAAAATACCTGGAAGAGCCATTGGGCCATGAAATATCAAATGAAGGGCGATCTTCCACTATCACTTCAAGAGAAGACTCATCGACATGTGTATTCTTCCCATCCTCACGTATGGTTCTCAAACATGGTCTTTGATAATTCAGCAGAGGTCCACGCTCAAGGTTTGCCAGAGAGCTGCTCTGGACAGAGGGATGTGGAAAGAGAGTAGGGACTAGGGATATCTTTGTCCAGCAGCATAACGACAAAAAAAAATCTAAATAATTATCGAAGAATAGATGCCTACTCAATAAATAGAATATCAATTAGAAAAATAATTGTAAAAATATTGTCCTGTACCACGTTATACAACAATTCAAGTAATTTATACGCCCCTGTGTCTTTGCATCATTTATGAAAAGTTGGGCTTACGCCCCTGTGTACCTGCTCAAGGCGTATTTTTATGGGGTGTATAGGACAATATTAACATTTTTTGGTCGTAAAGCACATGCTATCTCAGCCAATACAAAACCAGGCCTATTTTTGAAAAAACCTTCTTAGGCACATCAAAAATCTAAGAACTTTATCCCTTGGATACTTTTATGTAGCTCTAAAAATGAGAGAGATATAACGAAAACAATTTTTTTATTTTTGTTTTTTGCTTCTCCTGAAAACCTGTGTTTTGTGCTATACGCCCTTTGAGCCCAGAGGTATCGATATGGGGGAATAAGGTGGCGGCAGTGCGGGCTGTGCAGCGCGATTGTGAGCACGCGCGTACGCTACATGACCGCTTGCGTTCGTCAACTCTCGCCGGCGCGGGCGGCGGACACTTGTCGTAAATTACGAGTATCATGACTTCAAAAAGGGGAAAAAAATATTGTAGTGTTTTCGGGTGCCTCAATAATGATTTCGCAAACCCGGACTTATCATTCTTCATACTTCCTACTCAACCAGAAATGTAAGTACCTACTTATACTTAAATATTATTAGAAAATATGGTATTGTATTGTTTATTTCACAGTTTATTTGCTTTATTAAGAGCGTAGCCGAGTCGCATTTTTCTGAATACTATGTTTAGAGCTAAAGTTTATTTTAAGAAGTCTAGTTTTACTATAAAATAGAGGATTGAGTACGAAACATCGTTTTGGTAAACATATTTTTCGCGTAGGTATAGTTGTAATAAGGACAATTTCACAATAATTAATATTGCAAATTAATTACTTTTGAAATTATTATTTTTTCTATTGTCTGATGTGTTGTTCAATCCAAATATGGTTCCGGTAGTCTGACGATCGACTACTTGTGTGTACATCGCATTTTTTTGGCCGGCGTTCGGGTCGGCCACTTGACACTTGTTTTTGTTTCGCTTATCGTAGAATCTAGATACACCCATTACAGGAATTACGGCAAAGATCGAAATTTACTCATGATCCCACCTGATGATTTTGTCGATAATGTAGAAAGGATGGAGCAGGTGTTTCGCAAAGCGTTCGAAAAGGACCACGTCAACATTAAAATTGGCCGGTCAATTTACGATCAACTGAATGATGTAGAATTTAAGATGCCCTGTCCATGCTTTCCCAAAAGCTTTTTACAAAAACTTTACATAAGAATGAGAATTTACTTTACATTAACAAATAATAATAAAGCGTTCCGGACGTGCAGAAACAGGAGAAAAATTTTCTCGGTATCAAATTTGTAACTTAGTAAAATAAATGTTATGTGAATGAAAGCTTTTTATTTTTACTAAATTTATAAATTGGTAAAATATTCAATCATAATATGCTTTTTATTTTATAAATTTAGATCAAGTGCTGCTTGTTCGAAAATATTAACTAAAAGTAAAAGTGACAACCCTGGGTATCAACGCAAGAGTAGGCTAATAACTCGGCGGGCGGCCTTAGATAACCTACTGTATATTTATCTACTGTGCCGTTACTGACTAAAACCCACCCGTGTTCCTTCCTTAGCCCTTTATGTTCCGGGCCAGCGGTAACCCTTTCGGACAATCCCGCTGGCCCGGCAAAATACTATATCTTGTGTTTAATTTTAAACTCACTGTTTCCTTATTCAAAACAAACTATTTTTAGTAGTGTTGCAAATCATTGTTTTAGTCTAACTAGCCTGTACTGTCCCACTGCAGGGCAAAGGCCTCCCTCTCCCTTTTCCACACAATTCTGTCTTTTGCTAGTGCCGGCCAGTATTTAGCCTTACGGTAGTAGTCAAGCTCGTCCCGCCATCTTCGTCTTGGCCTGCCACGATGGCGTCGTGCGTTTAGTGGGACCCAATCGGTGGTTCTCTTAGCCCAATTGTCATCTGACATGCGACAAACATGTCCGGCCCAGTCCCACTTAAGTTTAGCGGCTTTTTGGGTAACGTCTGTTATCTTAGTTTTGGCGCGCAGTATTGTGTTCCTTATACGGTCAGAAATTCGAACCCCCAGGATACTGCGCTCCACGGCTCGCTGGCAAACCTCGAGTCTGGACCTCTGCTGAAGTGTCAAAGACCAGGTTTGAGCACCATATGTTTTAGTAGAGTAACTAAATTACCTACAAAATCAAAAGTCATTTATTGAAATTAGGCTGAGAATGAGGACTTTTTGAACGTAAAAATTACATAAGACAGTCCCCCAAAATGCCCGCACCCTTCACCACTTGATATGGTCACAGTAAATGTCTCAATTATATGATGTATGAGTACCCACTTGAGTATGCGTCAGTGTTTCTGTCGGTGAATGTCGCGATGACATTACAGTGCACGGATTACCATATACAGCCTATAATGTTCCCACTGCTGGGACACAGGCCTCCTCTCGGTGAGAGGGAGTGGGCCGTAATCCACCACGCGGGCCCAGTGCGGATTGGCAGATGTCACATGTCTTCGAATTTTTGGTTCTAGGACATGCCGGTTTCCTCACGATGTTTTCCTTCACCGTTTTGAGAGCAGTGGTGATGAAATAATTTACACAAAGTAAAGCGCCTGTCTGGGTTCGAACCTACGACCTACAACTCGTAAGTCGCGGCCGTTACCACTTGGCCACCACTGCTCTATTACACGGATTAGTAATAAATTATTATTATGATAATGCGTTGAAGCATGGAAGTCAGGCATCGTTTAAATTAAAACAGGTTCATGTTCTGACTCGTTTCGTTAATTTCTTTATTTGTTTAAGAAGGTCTATCATGCGGCCATCTCACTTATTTATGTATCAGTATTTTATTTATTTATTTTTTTGCAATGTTACTCAATATTGTTTATACATATGTGACACAAATTTATTTTTATCCATTTATTTAATTATGCATACACACGTCACGTTACAGTATAAAACTGATTTACATCCGTCACCTCACACATCAGGTCCAGTTGAAAACCAGCGTCAGGCACTAGTGTCTGGCATTTTTTGCTGAACTGGGCCTTTTTGGCGCAGCCGTGAGGCACACATTCCTGCTAATTTCTTACATCGGACTTTGCACTTTTGATTTTTATCTGTTTTTTATTTCTGTTTTTATCTGATGTACGATTATTACCTATCTGGTGTATTGTGTGTCTTTTAATCTGTGCTAAATAAATGTATTTTCTTTCTTCTTTCTTTCTTTTCTTTCACTTCCTAGTGCTTTTGCTGGAAAGAAAAAGTGGCGCAACAAACTCCCCAGCAGCACAGCAGTCTGTTCAGTTACAAAAACTTGCTCCTATAAAATAGTAAGTATGCTAAGTAATTAACATTACGAGACCCAGAACATCTTTGTCGACCAGAACAGACCCAGAACATTTTTGTCTGTGTGGTGCCGGACTTAAAGAATACTACCACCCCTTACTTCCCGAGGGTGTCGGAAAAGGCGACTAAGGGTCGTACCGGAGAATGGGCAGCAGCGTTCTCTATGCATTCCACCATCATATCATACTGCGATTGCCAACCCGCCTGCCAAGCGTGGCGATTATGGCAAACCCCCCAAAATTGGGGGAGGCCTATGTCCAGCAGTGGACGTCTATCGGCTGAAACGACGACGACGACGACGACCCAGAACATTAAATTAAATCATCTGCCACATGTCAGCTAGTCACGCCAATAAAACACAAACCATGACAAAAAAAAAAAACAGTGACACTCCGGGAGTGCCGACAGAAGTGAAAACAAAACACATGTTAATACTTTGCCATTGTATCCTGTATACTTGTGGCTAAGTTTCGCTGGCTAATTTAATTTGATCCTGTATACTTGTGGCTAAGTTTCGCTAGCTAATTTAATTTGATCCTGTATACTTGTTTTCAATTTTTGATATTTTGGAATCTTACGAATTTTCGAACAGGGTCACGTGTCATCTTACGAATTTTCGATCAGGGTCACGTGTCCTGACGCGAGTTTAACATTTTTTACCCATTACAAAAAAAGTGTACAACGCCGCTAAAGAAGTTTTCACTTCAAAAAACTTCCCGTGTTGTAAATGACAACACAGGAAGTACCCATTTTATATCTCTTTAAAATTTTCCACCAACAATGCGGCAATCGGTTGGAATCTGAACATTTAATTAAAGGGGCAAAAACAAAAAAGATGAATTGCCCGTTCGGAAATCTTAATTTACTTAATTAAGATGTTTTGTGCCAAGAAAAAGTGGGCGAAAAACAAACTGCCTTTATTTTAATCTAGGCTCCAGTGAGAGCGTGGGATGTGCTATTTCAGAAATTGTCTTTTTATGTAATATCTTCTTACATAATATAAAAGTTAAATGCTTAAGAAAGGTTCCATAAATAATAGGTTCCAATAGGGTATTTATATTGGGACCTCATTTCGTGTCGACTCCCGTCAATGGCTGTAGTTACCTCTGCTGTTGACCCGTGTCGCCCGTGTATATGAACACTAAACCTACGCCGCCCTCTTGTACTCACACACAGTCAACCAGTAGAAAATGTCACAGAACGTCCAGAAAAACGTTTTTATGGCCTCTATAATCATCATCATCATTTCAGCCGAAAGACGTCCATTGCTGGACATAGGCCTCCCCCAAGCACCACCACTTCGACCGGTTCTGTGCTTCTCGCATTCAACGTGTTCCTGCGGCTTTCACAAGGTCGTCGGACCACCTTGTGGGAGGCCTTCCAACGCTATGTCTTCCGGTCGCCACTCCAGAACCTTTCGGCCCCATCGGCCATCTGTTCTGCGAGCAATGTGCTCTGCCCACTGCCACTTAGGTTTGGCAATTCTTTGGGCTATGTCGGTTAACTTGGTTCTCCTGCGGGTCTTCTCATTTTTGATTCGATTACGCAGGGAAACTCCAAGCCCTCCAAGCCCCCAAGTCCCTTTGCCTTTGGGTGACTTTTAGCCTTCTTATAAGGCCCATTGTGAGCGACCACGTTTCAGTGCCATATGTCATCACTGGCAATACGTACTGGTCAAAGAATTTCGTCTTGAGACACTGCTTTATGTGGGACGAGAAGATGCTGCGTAGCTTCCCGAATGCTGCCATTATAATGAAAACAAGGAAAAGCTTATTACTTTTGGTGGTAAGGAACACATAAATTGCTAGTCTATCTTTCAATTGGCTGGTTTATTTTATTTTATTAAAAAAATAATATAAATTAAATTCAAGGGTTTAATATGGCAGAGCCAGTTATAAATTCTGTAAACTCATCGCCTGTACTAGCACCCCACATTTAACTCCATCAAAAAATAATTGAAAAATACTTTTGATATATATTTTTTATAAACCTTCTATAAAGTTTATTAAAGAAACCAATTCGCTATTGAATTTGAGTTCAATTTCAACAATTTAGTTGAAAAGTATCTAATAATTTGATTAAAATACTTTTCTAGTCTTTCCGATGTTGTAATTAAAATAAAATTCTTTGAGAAAATAATTAAAGCTTAGGTAATCTCTTTCTAAATTACCACAAACTTGACGAAAAACTTGCACGCAATAAAATAGTAATAGAAATAGTGGGGTTATTGCGTAACACATTTACATGATTTACGTTGTCGATCGAACGATTATTTCAAATAATTATGAAGCAATGGATCAGCAAGCAATTTACTCCTTCGAAGTCCGTGATTGTGATAGAAAGTGTTATGCAATGGGGGTTTTCGTGAAAAGGAGATGGCTAAATGACTGCCCCAAGCATGTATAGTAATCTCACATTAACTAGTAATATTTAAATATTCATTCATGAATTATTTAGTGTTTAATAATTTCCAAGAACTTTCGTGAATTATTAAACATAAAAAAGTATCTCAGTTGCTTTTTTTGATTGACATGACAAGTTCAAGGGGAAATAATACAGTACTGCAAGCTAGGGAGGAGTCATATCGCTGTTCCAGAATGTCAAATCGAAACTCGATTTTTGATAACAGGTATCAAAACGATTTATTTTCTGAAACTAAGAAATGGCAATCAAAGTTTTCGACGGGAATCGATGGCGCTCAGTTCGGTATGCTGTTTAGTTGCTTGTCACAGGGTTTTGATTCGGAAAATGGGGTTTTTTTAAAGTGACAATCGACTATACTCAATTCCACTTTTTTCTACTTAATTAAAATCAAATAAAAATAACTGAAAGCTTCGGAATATGCTTCTTTGTTTAATCTTACTACCTATTTTGTGTCGAAAAATATTAACTGAATAGTGGTCGACAAAAACTAATTCTATTTGTATCTTTCAACCCTTTCGATTATTTTATCGATTCTGTTCCACCCGACATTCAATCTCATCTCTATGAAAAAAACTAACTTCAGATGTCAGACGTCGTTTTTTATGACTAAACGAATAAATAAATAGGTAAAATGCATTTTTGTTGTTTTATTTCAATATCTTTTATGCCCTTGCATCAGTGCGTTAATTATCTACTTTAGGCAGAATTGTTAACCTACCTACCTCAATACAGAAATTACAAATATTAGGCTCGGTTAATCTTTAAGATCTTTTTCAAATACGTTCATCATTTCAACCATAATGTTATTTACATTGTCTGTGAATACTGTCTTTATTTTAACTAATTTGGATATGTAGTTTAGGTTTTATGACAGAATACTTATATTATTATGATTTTAGTGGAGATTATCTATCGTAAGTCCGTTTTATCAAGTTTTTTTGGTGCAATTACTCCTTTGTAGATATTTACTTCAAGTACCTTAGTCCAAAATCGCCAATGAAAAACACTAATCAATAAAAATCGTCGCAGACACGTTAAAACGCCTAGATAAAAGTGCATAGCAATGTCATCGTTTGAAGTTTTTGTACCTTTATTGTAGGAGTTACGCGATGTGCAGATATGAAAAGTTCCTGAACCTTTTTAATTACAAAATATTAATTTTCAGCTATTCAGCATTATATATTGCTAGGAACCATGTCTATACATGCATTTTCATTGCGGGATCAGTCGTCCATACTTCAGTGTAGCCATGTCCTTTACGACACCAGTTGGTACCACTTTGACAAGAGGTCTTCCATTTCGACAATGAATTTAAAATATATGATGACGTTCATCATTCGTTTCATTCATTCGTTCATCATTCAGTCATGACTAAAGAAAATATAGGCTCTTTGACAGATGCCTGGACCTGACGTGCCAGTGCTGCCATCTAGCGAACGTCATTTCAGAAAACCCTCATTCAGTTTTTGACAAATATTGACTGCAAATATTAACTGAAGTATCATGATGTGTCTAACGATTTAGTACCCTATGCAGTGCAACTTTTACAGACGACTTACGGGCGAATAATTATAACTGCCAGTATAATAATTATAATCATACAGATCGCTATTGCTGTAGATTATTGGTACGTCAAAACTAAGGTTAGATAGGGTTTTCTACCTCCAGTATACCAAAACTGGCATTATGGGTTCGGCCGTTAACCAGCCACCATTCGCCAAACATTTTCTTTCGAAAACTGTTAATTTCTTTTGTTTTTCAGCTAACGTATAGGTCAGTGAAAATAATAGATGACAAAGAAGGCACAGATGAGTTCGTCCACAACGTCCGGATATGGATGAAAGATAAGATGTCTTTAGCAGCCGTCAAAGAAGGAACGGATAAGCTGGTTGGAGTACTCATCATGAGGATACAGGAGAAAAGTTAGTAGTGTTAAAACTTAATAACTGAAATTGCTGATTAAAGCGGGTATCGTATCTCTGCCACGAAATCGCAGTAGTACCGCCATGACTTGTCCGTTGTACGTCAAGCGAAACAAAAGCAAAACTGCATGTTCTAACGCATAGATTTGATTATGATTCTATCTTTCTCGCGTGATTTCGCCTATCAGGGGGCCCAAAAAGGCCACTTTGGCAGAATCATAAAAGGATAACATTATGAATCATAATGGACAGTTAGCTGTTAAGTTAATCGTATCAAATCCCATTGGTGAAGGATTGTTTTTTTGTCTGTGCTAAAATACCAATCAATCCAATCCAAATCCAATCCTGATCTCTTTGGTAATAGGTATAATCAAAGAGAGATTGGGATTGGATTTGGACGTAGTGCAGCGAAAAAAGAAAAACACGGATTGTCTTCGCCATATTATGATTCTGCCAAAGTGGTCTTTTTAGGCCCATCTGTGGCAGTAGACATGATAATGATTACGTACTCATTATTATTAGACGTTCGGCAAGGCTACAATTTAGTTATTGTAATTTGAAACAATGCTTTTTTTGGTTTGATGGTATTTAGCGCCATTTTTGACGTATACGCGTGCGTCAAGTGAGCGTGGAGTGAGCTGTCAATAGTGTCAATTCCTAGCACAAACAAACTCGCTTCACCTAAGTTTTCACGGTGAGATTTTTACAGAGTCGACCGGCTGGTATCAGGTTGGCTATGAACGGATGACCGGCAAATGTTAGACAGGCCGCCCTCAGGAACTTGGGTGAGAGAAGCCGAGGATTGACTTAAATGGCGTGTGATTGGAGAGGTCTATTTTCAGCAGTAGAGTGCTAAACTTAGCTAGCATCCTAATTGCATAATACACTATCAATGTCAATCTGAATGATTTTAAAGAATATTGCTAATCTATTGCTTTATATGTTTGAAAAAAATGTTTACCCAATAACGCAAAATAACGCAATGAATGTTGTTGAACTGTCAAAACTGACGCAAAAACCCCGCTGATTGTAATGAAATTAGTTTTTTCTTTTCTTTTAATTCTCTGTCAATCAACATTGTTAAGCTACCATTAAAGGGATGACAATTGAAGTGGCAGTGGGCAGGGCCCATTGCTCGCAGAACAGATGGCCGATGGGGCCGAAAGTTTCTGGAGTGGCCGCCGGGTACTGGTGGACGTAGCGTTGAAAGGCCTCCCACAAGGTGGACCGATGACCTTGTGAAGGCTGCAGGAAGCAGTGAACGTCTTTCAGCAGGAATGATGATGAAAGGAATGAGTGCGACATCTCCGACTTTAGTAATATTGTAACCTACTGGAGCTGTAATTTATGTATTGCACAAAGTTTGAGACGAAATAATAATAATAATTTTATTTGTCACAAAAACTGTTGTTAAATTTAAACAGATAGGACAAACAGAGACAGGACGATTTAAAATTAGATATCTTAGTTTTGTAGTGAAGGTATAATAAAAAAGAAATATCTGTATCTCAGACATCAGCGCTCTTCCTTATGATGACCTTTACAATACTAGCTTAATTAGACATTCACACACACACACTTCAGCCGATAGACGTCCACTGCTGGACATAGGCCTCCCCCAAAAGGGGGGGTTTGCCATAATCGCCACGCTTGGCAGGCGGGTTGGCGATCGCAGTATGGTATGGTGGTGGAATGCATAGAGAACGCTGCTGCCCATTCTCCGGAACGCCCCTTAGTCGCCTTTAACGACACCCACGGGAAGTATGGGGTGGTGGTATTCTTTAAGTCCGGCACCACACAGACAAATTAGACATTAAACATTAAATTTACATTTAATTAGTCATTAAATAAGTATATTTAAAGTGAAACTTAGGCAGCGAATCAATCATTTTGGACTGGAATCAAATTGGACGAGAATTGAGAGTGAAATTTCAAGGACGCGTCACATTTATGCATATTTCGGTACATGAGTGAGAAGAAAGATATCTGTCTGTCTCTAATACTAAATCTCTCTTAATTTTTAAGAAGTTGCACTTCTTTCGCGTGTACGGTGCTGCACGCACATTTCAATTGTAGTTGTATAGAATTCGGGCTTTTTAGTCGACTCGCACGAATTTACTCGCCCGAAAAGTGTGAATCGACACTTTTAAATAATATTCTTTTTTCTTAAGAAGACTCACACGAAGTTAATTTATGATATAGTGACGATTTGCACGTGTCGGGCGAGTAAATTCGTGCGAATCGATTGATAAGCCAGAATGGGATTCGGTCACAGCTGCAAGGGTCGCAATTATGTTATTCCCACTCCAGCATTGGCAACTTTGTCTACAAGCTCTCTTTGTCACAAATACTTAACTCCTCATTAAATACGAGTTGATTATAACAGTCAATCGAGTTCCCATAAAAATCGAACACACACAAAGCTAGTCGCATCACTATTCTGAATCTATTTGCGTATCAATCGAAACGAATGGAACTCGATTCGTTCTGAACCGATGGCAGTTACATTAGGGGGCAGATTCCTTGAATGCTTCGAGCCTAAATTTTTACTGCATCCGTAAAAAGAATTCCGATTCAGCTACAGGGTTTTTCTGGTTGGTACAAATTGTGACATGTAGCGAGTTCATTAAGTCTCTTTTTTTTTATTAGCCTGCGCTGTCCCACTCCTGGGCAAATACCTCCCTCCACTCCTTCCATATTTCTCGAGCCCGCGCTTTCTCCTAAGTCTAAGTCTAAGTCTCTTTAAAATATTTTTTATAAATTAATGTATGGGGGGTTGTCTTAGTAAAGATTGAAAATTAGAGCTTCTTAAAAAACGTGTTGTTTACGTTAAAATAGCACAACGTTGTCAAATCTAAAATTAAAAGAGTTAATTAGTTCTGCTGACCTATTCTGTACAAATCTGTCACAGTGAAAATTTAGGTGAAGAATAGCTGTCAATAGTGCCAATCCCAAGCATTGGGTGGAATGACGGCTTACTTCAAACTCACTTCACCTTAGTACACTTGTTGTTCTAGGGAGCTGATCAGTGAGCAGGCTTTCAGAAAGCAAAGAAATGCAGTAGGTATTTATATTTATACATTTAGATCAAACCGACTGATATAATATGCTTGACGGGGAAAGTATGGTGTGTCTCGTTATTATCAGACATATTTGAATTAGAGTGGGCTACAGTGGGCTACAGTGGGTTGTGTGTTGGATAATGCGCAATAGAAAAACGGTTTTCAGTTCAAATGAGATTATAATTTCACAAACAATTTAATCACGCTAGCAAATTACACACTAGGTAGGTACACGACACAACCAGATACGGAACGCCGACAGTTTCTGAGCACATGTTGTTCGTACGATGTCCAATCTCCAAGAGAGCTCCACCGTTCTTCTCGCGCTGCCTTCCAGCGTCGACCCCCCACGAACTCAGGCCAGACTCTGTCAACGCCACCAGATGGCGCTAGCGTTCCGATTCCGGTTGTCAAGTCAGCTCCCGTACTAATGACGTTTCCGACACGGTCATCCTGCGATACACACGTCCTCGTGTGTTAATCTGTAAACAAACATACCCGCAAAGTATCACATAGCTCGGTCACTCCTGACCAATGTGGTACAGGCAAAAACACAATGAAAATTCGAACAACCTAAAAAATTGCAGAGTTCAGAGCATTACTCATTATTTGATTAACAAATCTCAAGATCACAAACTAAATAATCAACTAAGGTGCATGTCTCATACTATCAAGTAACCTCCTGTTACTCAACCATTCATTTGCGCATCCCCTCGGATCGCCAAGTCACTCACGGACTTTGTGGTTTCTCACAAAACCCTACACAACACACACACACGACTTAATCTCTGCTCTGTTTCATCAACAAGACCTTTACTTGGCTTTCCTCAAATTCGTCAGTAATACTCTGATCCCTTGGCCTGTGCCATGGCATGTGCCTTAGCCTCATGAGCGTACTTGATTCAACCAGATCCATGTAATCAAACTGTAATCAATCATAGCAAAAAAACATCAACCACAGCCATGTACCATCGTTATCCACATTACAACCATAATCTTTTTCACTAAGAGCCTTAGGCACCTGGAAACCCACACACGAGTAAACCACTCTAACGCCACGGCGCTCCGGCCGACCAGCAATCCACATTGCTCTCACACATCCAGCGCATGGATCCACATCCATCACCCTGTGACTACACACAACTTTACTACGCCCGTTAGAGAACACCTACTCGCGTGGCTCCCACTGCATAGGCTTGCTCATTGCTCATCACCACTGTGATCACTATCTACTTCGACTGGTACATGACCTACTGACATCATTCTTAAACTAACGTGAGCGTATTTAAAATTGCATTGTAAATTAGATTGGGCTACACCCAACAATGTAACCATTTTTACTGTTATCTACCAGGTAAGCACTCAGTACCAGAGTCAAAACAAAATGATAACGGCTCACCAGATTCGGTAGACAATCCACTCGCCGTCACTGCCGCCCTGGCAGAAGTCGTGAAACCTCTTGCACGAAAAGCACCGTCCCTGATCAGCGAGCACTCCCACAGGAGATCCAAAGAATGCAGCGCCGCCCGACACTGCCATCCCGCCCGCACACGCCGCGCGCGCCAACCTGTAACCACAAAAAAAACCAACAGCAGTGCATGTTCCACTCGGCCAATTCTGACCACTTACGGCTTCTAACTTTTGAAAACGGAAAGCTTTAATTCTCTTCTCATTGTTGTTACAAAACAATACCTCTAAATTAACTAAACAAACTTTGATTAATCATAGCAAAACATCCAATGACCAGAGCCATGTAAACAAACTTTGATTATCTAGTCAAAGCGAAAATTGTTGTAATTGTATCACTAACTGTAACTGTAAGTTTAGTTTATTGTTACTAACACTGTATGGGTCTCATGGTTACTCGCAATAAAGAATTTAATTTTTATTAATTACTTTTAATGAAAATCATTACCAACTCTTTCTCTCAAAGCGACATGTTGAACAACACCCATACTCATTCAAATAATAGAAAGCTCTTTAAAATATTGCAGCGCTCATGCCTCCATCGGGCCTTCATATCATCACACTTATAACTTCCATCCAGTCATAAGCATCAAACCAAACGACCTCCATCCGGTCTTCAACACGTAACCTCCATCCGGTTACTAACACAGCAGGCAACCTCTATCCGGTCACCTCCACATGTAACCTCCATCCAGTTACACACCACCCAAACGAGTCACAAGCCTACGAGCCTTTATCAAAATAAACTTAAACTAGGTCTGTTCAACATGTTACTTTATTTGTCATATCATAATATTACTTTTCCAGTAAATGTCGGGTATAAAATCTTAAGTCTTTGCTCACTAATTGCAACGCTACATATGATTTGTTCTGTGCTGAATACACGCGTTTGACCAATACTAGTCAATGCAACAACGTTATTAAATCATTTGCCACTTAATTTGGCTGCACAACTCGCTTTTACTAACGAGCATTCAGCACCAGAATCGTAAACAAAACAATACAGCTCACCTTTATTTTCTAACGTGCCTGAGAGTAGCTGTACGACGCAAACGTCCAATCGCCGCTGCTGCTTGCAGCACGCGGTCCACCTCCACCATCTGCCTGGCTGCCACTGCTCGTGCACCGGGCCGAGACCCATGACATGTCGCGACATGTCCTGGATTCCCTCACTTGCAGCACACGAAGGGCTTCACCGACGGCCGCAGGGCTGCTTGGCTCGATTCTTGAAATCACCCCACGTCACTGGTAGCTCCACGTCGTACTCCTACGTCCTTGGCTCCCTTTGTGCGCCTTAATGACGGCCACACACAACAATTTGACCTGCTTGCAGTGAATTTTCAGCAAAACACAAATCAGCTATCGTACTGTGTGCTGTTACGTTTGCACACGACGCGTCCTACCGTGTGTTCTTAATACGAAAACAGGATACGACGGACTCAAACGCCGGTTACAGACACACTTTTTTTTTTCTTTTTTTTTTTAACATGGCGGTAGGGCGCAACTGGCGCGTCACTGTGCAAAGGTATTTCTGCATACAGCCTATGCCCAAAACAACATGTACTATGATCGCGCATCCGTATCTGGTTTGTCTGGGTCGAACTTGGACAGATCCACACGATTATTTAATAATCGTTCGCATGTTTGCACTTTGTTTATCAAATGTCAACGGTCACTTTCACTTTTAGCGTTCTGATTTTGCGCATGAACCAACACTAATCCCAATTCTGATGACGGGGAAAGTATGGTGTGTCTCGTTATTATCAGACATATTTGAATTAGAGTGGGCTACAGTGGGCTACAGTGGGTTGTGTGTTGGATAATGCGCAATAGAAAAACGGTTTTCAGTTCAAATGAGATTATAATTTCACAAACAATTTAATCACGCTAGCAAATTACACACTAGGTAGGTACACGACACAACCAGATACGGAACGCCGACAGTTTCTGAGCACATGTTGTTCGTACGATGTCCAATCTCCAAGAGAGCTCCACCGTTCTTCTCGCGCTGCCTTCCAGCGTCGACCCCCCACGAACTCAGGCCAGACTCTGTCAACGCCACCAGATGGCGCTAGCGTTCCGATTCCGGTTGTCAAGTCAGCTCCCGTACTAATGACGTTTCCGACATGCTTATTATTACTAATCTGCGTTCGCGATTTATTTAATGGAAAAATAACTTTAATTCCTACAAAATAAAGTTCAGTTTACGCTACAACTTCAAACATTTTTATAATATTTACCCGACTGCGCGACGCAAAGGAGTGGTAATGTGTTCATCAGCCTATGTATGTATGTTTATATGTTCCTTTGAAGCACTATACAGACCAAACGCCTGGGCCGATTTTTATGATTCACACGTTAATCGATTCCTCTTAGTCCGGCGAGTGTCACTAAAGACATGACGTTAGGGAAAATTCAATATGGCGACTACTGGACGCCATATTAAATATTTTCTTTTTTTTTTTTTTTCAAAACCTATCGAGTGGGGTATCAAAATAAAGGTTTTTAAAAGGTGATTACAAAAATATATACAACATATATACTTAAAAGCAATTCGAAGTGACAAATCGCAAAAAAACACCTACCAAGAACTAAATCGTCTGCGAAATCTTTTAAATTTGTAAACTAAAAAGCTGGAAATAAAAAAGTTATTTAAAAAAATCAAAAAACCCGACTGCGGCAAAAAACTTAAGTTAAAAGAAACTGAAAAGCTAAAAACAAGCCCATTTTAAATTAAATAAAAGTTGGAAGCAGGCGGGACCCATTTGAATTTGAAAATACAATAAAAATGGTGTGGGTCCCGCCTGCTTCCAACTTTTATTTAATTTAAAATGGGCTTGTTTTTAGCTTTTCAGTTTCTTTTAACTTAAGTTTTTTGCCGCAGTCGGGTTTTTTGATTTTTTTAAATAACTTTTTTTTCAATCGTACTAGTCACTCTGAAATCAACTTAATTATCATTGAAATAAAGCTGATATTTTTGCAATATTTTTTTTTTTTGGGGTGTGCGCACTTTTACTCTAGGTAGGTAATCATTGCTACGCAAAAGTGCCTTCCCTTTGTCTGATGTCTTTTAAGCAAACCCAGAGCACGGATACGGCTCGGTGGCCGCTGCTGCAGGCAGTATTGTCCACACTTCCCATACAAATCGTCCCTCTCATCTCTCGCATTACAACACAATTGATGTATATAAACTGACGGCTTTGAATGGCGGTCCGTGACAAAAGTAAGCACTCATCTTACTTACGGCGCCACTCATTTTATAAGTACTGTCATCTCTAGATGCTTCCAGCGCGGCGATCCCGGGCCAACCGTTTCAAAAGCAGTCCAGAGAAAGCGACGACGATCCACGACGCGGTTTTTATAAAACGCTACCTCTCATGTCTCAATCCCTATTTCTTGTACGTAAATTGGATTCCAAGTAGTAGATACGGGTAGGTCTATATTAGGGGCGGTGATGCTATCGAAGCGTATACAGAATACTACACCGACTACAGTATCAAGTCAACGTAAGGTGAGCTTATTTTGTGATTCGCTATTGATAAACAGAAAAGGACCATTTGGATTCAGAGCGAGCTAAAAGTAAATACATCGCGAATTTTAGTTGGTTTTCGAAATGAGACCTGCTTAGTTTGGCTGAGAAATAAATGTTTGGTTTTATGGTTTTGGATAGGTCGTTTAATCTGGATTTGGCTATGTGCTCAATATATAAAATGTCTAGATAAGAATATTGCGTTACAATACTGTGATCTTAAATTTTCGTAAATTTCTTGAATACTACTGCGTCAATGACTATCTCTGGGGCAATTACCGTCATTTTAAAAACGTTCACAGTCTGACCTCAGTCTCAATCTATCAGAATTACCTCTAATTTTACCTACCTACCTTTCCTACCTTTAATTTCTAATTTCTAATTTATGATAAATTTTTGACATTTGTTTGTTCATATTCCTTGAGCTCCCTAAGTTCCGAGTTGAGCTGACAAATACGTGCACTGACTGGATAGGTCCACTCAAATCTGCTGTGGCTCTTTCCTCAAAAGGCTATTTCAGACACTTCTCTACATGGTCCTCACATGATCTAACTAAGAATAGAAGAGAATACTCTTTATTATGTACACCATATAAATTACAGACATATAAATATAGAAACTGTACAAAGGGTGACACAATGGGCGGTCTTATCGCTAAAAGCGTTTTTTTAAAGACAACCTGGATGGATTAAAAAGGGGAAGGACAGACAAATACTGTAGGTAGTCTGTGGTGTCTGTGGTGTGGTGTACTAAGCTTATGACTTAGACTTTAAAAGAGACTATGACCTCTAAGTTTCTTTCGGCCTTTCTTCTCAGAGTAGTCAGGATAGAAAATGCAGACCTCATCTAAAGAAAAAAAAACATTCTACTAACAGAAAATAATCACTCATCATTTATCATATCTACGGGGTACTTGCGTAACATACTAGCAGTAGAAATGGCTTTTATTTTTACAGTTCATCAACATTCATTGCGTTATTCACAGTGTTGAGCAGACAAATTTTTTGAGCATATGAAGCAATGAATTAGTTATATTTTTCAAAATGATTCTGATGAAAGTACACACATCAAAAGTGTCTAGGGATCAACATATATTTTTGCAATAACTTTTCTCCTGATTGATATTAATTAAAATTTTCTTTAAGGATTCATCAAATAAAGTGTTTTCGTTTGTCACAGTAACGATAAACCAAGTCACCTTTGCATTAATAAAGAAATTTGCCATTTTCCTAATAAAGGGATTTTTGACATTTGAACCACTAACACAAAAGTTCGAAAAAAAGACTGAAATAACAGTTTTCTTTAAAATTTTATTGGGTAACTTAAACAATTAATAATCCGTGTTTCTACAGCGAACACTAACAACACAAGAACATCGGTTTGGCATACTCAAAATGAGTTCATCCAAATCACGCTGTGGAATGGCCGCCCATGTTCGTTGCAACAACAAAAAAAGGTCTTCTTGCGACTGGATACCCTCCATATTCGGCAGAGCTCTTCTCTGTAGCATATCCCATGCATGCTCAATCGGGTTCAAGTCTGGCGACTGAGCAGGCCAGGGCAGGACATTGATGTTAGCTGCGGCGAGAGTCTGTCTTACAACTCTTGCGGTGTGCGGTCGTGCATTATCATGCATTAACTGAAATAAGGGACCGATTTGCACTTGTAGAGGAACGATGACGTCTGATACAATCGTCTCAGCATAAATTTGAGCGTTGAGGTTGCCTCTGATCCAAATCAACTCAGTTCTTCCGCCGATCCAAATACCCGCCCATACCATGATGGTTCCACCACTATAAGGATGGACTTCCTGGCAGGATTTTAATCGCTGTTGGCGTCCAAGGGTTCTCCAGTGTCGTATACGTCTTGTATCCGGTCTCATACCAAAACGAGACTCATCAGAAAAGCACACGAAACGCCATTGTTCTTCTGCCCAATTTCTGTGTTCAAGAGCCCATTGATATCGAATCCTACGATTGTGCATTGCTATAGGTGGTACCCGTAGCGGTCTTCGGGAATGAAGGTTCACTTCATGCAAGCGGTTTCTGACTGTTTGCTCGCTAATTAAGTTCCCTGAAGAGTGATGAAGCCTCACGGCTAACATCATGGCGGTTATTGTTGGAGCTCTTCGAGTTAAGATTTGAATGTATCGGTCTTGTCTCCGTGTGGTGCAGCGATACCGTCCTCCATGGCGCTCAGCCACGGTACCAGTGCTTCGGTAACGTGTCCAAAGTCGACTGATAACACTCTGACTTGTATTCAGAGCTAAAGCCACAGTACGTTGCCGGGAACCAGCTTCTATCATTCCCACGGCTCTGAGCATTTCTTCCCTGCTTAAATGACGTCGCCGCTCCATAATAACGTTGGTTTTAATCAGTAGTAGGGAAACAGTAGCACTAATAATGTCTTCAATGCGTTGTATGTTTTTATAGGGAAAATATTGACAGCTGATTTTCATCTTTTACTCGAATTTGATTCACAGTTCCTGATTCAAATTATGAAATGCACCAAAAAGGATCCATATAAATTTATAAAATCATAAATTTATTACAAAGCCACATCTCAATCTCAAGAAATCCGCATAAAAATGCTTGATCCCTAGACACTTTTGATGTGTGTACGTTATTCAATTAGGCATATCTAATGCATTTAATGGCTTTTGCACTACAAAATGCAGGTATGTTCGATTTATGCTAGAAACAAAAAGTTTAATGACAGATTCGTCTTATATATGAATGCAACCACAACACATAAAAAATGTCTGGTATCTTGATTCTTACTGGTATTTAAATAAGTGATCAATCGATTTAACTGTAGCTTTTCAGATTATATTATAGCGAAAATCTTAATATTGAATCGTTAATTTGACCGCATAATAACGTCTCTGTTTTCTTACAATTCCAGATGCCTTCTCCAGAACTTTCAGCCGTGTTAAGTTAACCCACAATCCGTTATACGCCACTGTAATGAAATTCTACAATGAAATCGAGAAGCCAGTCAATGTCTACGAAGCGCTGAACGTCAGGCGATACTTCAAGATATACATCCTCGCTTTGAAGAGCAGGTATAGGCATCGAGGTTCGTAAGAATTGGTGAACAATCTGTGTGTGTGTTTATATGTTTGTTACTTCTTCACGCTCAAACGGCTGGACCAATTTTGATAAAATTTGGTATGGAGGTAACTGACAACCTGGATTAACATATAGGCTACTTTTTATATCGATATTCTCACGGGATCGAAACTTATGCGGGTGAAACCGCGGGGCGCAGCTAGTACTAAAAATAAAGCTGACGCAGCTGAACCTGTTTTTTTGTTTGAACGCGCTAATCTCTGAAACTATCAGTCGGATTTGAACATTCTTTTTTACATTTTATAGCCATGAGGAAGGTTATATTTAACATCACGTTAAGACCACAAAAATAATAAATGTAAACAGAACTTATACCTAAATAAAAGCCTCCAGGTATAAAGGGTATTATAGCTTACATATGCAGTGCTGGGTTATGTTCACATTACTGTCATTATCTGTCGATTAGTCAGATAGCAATGATGTTGGCAGGGCTGACTTTTAAGTGTGTGCCGGACAAAACTTTTGTAATCAATATCATTAGCCGCCACCTTAACTTTAATGAATGAATGAATGAATTTAGTGACTAAGTTTTTATAGACATTCTCTACTGAAATATTCTGCGCCTGATCTCTCCCCGGTCGTGTCGGATTCCCGTCCCATCAGTCTATGAGAGTGAGAGCAGATGGAGTACACCTATATTTGCGTAAACACTTGAGCATTTTAATTTCTCCAACATACTTGGCTATTCTCAGTTGAGAACGTCCGGCGTGACCGAAATCGGTCGGGAGAGTAGTTTACCTCACGAAGCGACGCGCGATTTACTTATGTTGACCAAGTTTGACGCTGTGAATGAGTGCGTAAAGACGAGTAGCGTCAGCACACAGCAAACACACGCACACACACACCGAAGCCCTAACACACTTCCAACTTCGTCATTATCTTGGAAGGTACTGAGAGCTCCTACGCTTCCACACACATTCACAGGGTGATTGTATACCTACATGGTAACCATAAAGCGAGATAAAAAAAATTATATTATTATTACTGAAAGCTTAATTTTGTCTTATTTTTCCAGGCATAGCTAAAGAGATGTTAAAAGCAGCAATTGCGCTAAGTTCAAGCGCGAATGTGCCTGCTATGGCAGGTATATTTACAACTGCAAGATCACAGACAATAGCCACGGAGTTGGGCTTCACCAAACTGCACGAGATATACTACATCAGATACCTGATCGATGGAGAAGTAAGTTTTGAATGACAGAACACAATACTTTTTTATGTCTATACATCCATTTTTATTTTATTGCTGAATGGACCCGCTCATGACCTCGATCACGCCTGATGGAAAGCGATGGATGCGGTCTATGATGAAACGAGCGTGCTCAGAAGATGCCTTAGGCATTGGAACTCCCACGCATCGTCGAAACACAGCAGGCTGCTTGACGCTAGACTCCGGTGCGAGGGTGGTCGCAAACCAGGCGGGTGTTAGCCCTACCACCGCAAGGGAAAAATTGGCCAGTGAAATAAGGTGTAGGGTGTGCCAGGATGCGCCGAACGCTCGGTTCAGTTGAGTAACTGGCGGAACAAAGTGCGCTATACGAGGAGGCTTCTTCATGCATCCCAAAACATCATAAACATCATACATCATCAACATCTATACAGGGTGGCAGGGTCATCAACGCCCAAACTGTTACCATGCATTTAGCATATGATTTTAGACGTCCAGCGTAGACATTTTTTGTCGGCTATCAAAAAGAAAGACAGCTGTTTCATTGAAAAGTGCAATAGCTACGCGGTTAAAATGTATAGAACAACTTATTTTTAGGTTTCCGCACCTCAAAAGGAAAAAACCGGGCAAGAGCGAGTCGTACTCGCGCACTGAGGGTTCCGTAACATCCGGGTTTATGCATAAGGTTTATGTTTATGGGCATTAAATGTTTTTAGGGTTCCGTAGCCAAATGGCAAAAAACGGAACCCTTATGGATTCGTCATCTCTGTCTGTCTATCCGTCCGTATGTCACAGCCACTTTTTTCCGAAACTATAAGAACTATACTGTTGAAACTTGGTAAGTAATAAACCGTAAACCGCAATTTACCTTTCATTCAATCAACTCAAATATAAAAATAAAAAAAAAACGGGCAAGAGCGAGTCGGACTCTCGCACTGAGGGTTCCGTAACATTCGGGTTTATGCATAAATCTCATCAGCATCACTTTGTTGTCCGCCTGTCCGTCTATCTGTCAAGACCCCTTACCTCGGGAACGCGTGGAGGTATCGAGTTGAAATTAAAACCATGTACTCATGTCTGCAGTCCCATGAAGCTGTGAAAAAATAAATCTTCTAAGTTAACGTAGAAAAAAAGATACGGCCGTTTATGCCGCAAAAAACGTATATTTCGAGGGAATCAAAATTTATAGGGTTGACCTAGAATCATGAAATGTGGCAAGAAGCAAGGTCATGTAGCATGAAAAAATCCGAAAACCGTAAAGTAGTTACATTAAAAAAAACCCGTGATAAACGATTTTAAACCTACAAATTTGTACGGAACCCTCGGTGCGCGAGTCCAACTCGCTCTTGACCGGTTTTTTTTATAATTCTTTTTATATAAATTTCTACGCTAGAATCATAAATGCTGAATTCATAGTTACAGTTTGCGCACTGGTTAATTTTTTCCTGTCTAAATAAAACTGAAATACTATTCGTAGGTAAGCGCATTACTTGAAAACGGCTTAACTTAATAGATTTGGCTAGTTTTTTGTTTTAAAATGTTCGTAGTTGCCCGAAATAGGTTTTTATGGAAAGAAGAATTGGAAATTTTTCCCGAAAAAAAATTTTTTTTTTCAATGGGATTTTTGTATATTTCCAATGGTTTTTGACAACATCTGTCGGGTCAGCTAGTTTTGAATACAAAAGACACTCGCCACAGAATAACCACAAAATAGAAACGAAACTATTGTTCCGCTTTCGTCCATAATCGGATTACTACAAATTTTATTACTATTCTTCTTGGTTGCACGTTTCAGACCCCTGGGTGCGGCCAAAATCGGCGACCTCTCGCGTCCGGCCCTGGTGCAAGCCATGGTCCGGTGCGAGAGGGAGTGGGAGACAGTCACCTCCTTCTGCGAAGCAGTCATGCTAGCAAAGGAGGTGGCGGGACGGCTCAGGGAGAGAGCCTCCCGTCCCAGCCGCCGCGGGAGACGCTTCGGGCGTCGGGAGCCGCGTGACGACTCCCGGCCACCGTAGGCGCGGGCCTGCGGGCGGAGTAGCTCACCGTCCGATCAGGACCAGGCCCGTGCCGGACGGCGCGTACGTGTTCCACGCGCGCCTCAAAGAGATGTCAGCATCGAAGAGGGGCCCCCTTAGGGCCGAAGCCTGCCGGGTCAGCGGGATTGTCCGAAAGGGTTACCGCTGGCCCAGAACATAAATGGCTAAGTGACACGGGTGGGTTTTGGTCAGTAAGAGTCTGACACATCCTTCCGCTCCACCCAGAGCGGGAGAGGTCATTCGATGAAGGGACACGGGTGGGTTTTAGTCAGTAAGAGTCTGACACTTCCTTCCGCTCCACCCAGAGCGGGAGAGGTCATTCGATGATTTCCCATCCGCAAAAAAAAGCTTACAGCTATAAGGCAAATAATGCTCTTAGTTTCACTTATTCTTCAAATTAGAATAATGCCAGTACTTAGAATAATGTCCTTTTACAAGACGTATCTGCTTCTGTTTCTATCTAATAGATTTTCATTGCACCTTAAAACGCAACAGCACGAGGAGCAGTGGTAGCCCAGGTGGTACCAGCCGCAACTTACGAGTTGCAGGTCGCAGGTTCGAACCCAAGCAAGCACTTTGTAAAAAATATTTCTTCAGCACGACTCTCAAAACGGTGAAGGAAAATATCGTGAGGAAACCGGCACGTTTTTGAACCAAAAGTTCGAAGATATGTGACATTTACCAACCCGCACTAGGCCCGTCTGGTGGATTATGGCCTACTCCCTCTCACAGAAAGGAGGCCTGTGTCTCAGCAATGGGAAAATTTTAAGCTGATTATGTTAAAACGCAACTAGTAATCCTCAAATATTACAGTAGTGCGATTCTGTAACCATCTCACCGTGAAAACTTAGGTGAAGTGAGCGTAGAGTGAGCTGTCAGTACATCCCACCTCATACTAGGGATTGACCAAGCATACATTTACAATCATAACCGAGATTTTAACAGTATTTGTTATGCTAATTCTATTGATAACTTTATATAATTTCAAAGCTAGTATTTTAGTTGTCAAAACATCACTATTTTGTGGGGTTTTAAAATCAAATAGCCTAGATAGTAGCAGATTCTACTGGTCATCTCTTAACTGCCAAGGCTTATTTTTAATCTTATATTTTGAATTGTTTCTTCATTTGTCTTTTTTTTTTTTACATTGTTCTCACATATAGAAGCAACAAGAATAATGTACCCAGGATTTTGTAATAACTTGATTTAAAAGAGTGTCCATGGAGTTTCTTGCCCGTTCTTGTCCGCAGAGATCTACGTTTTGGAATGGGCAACTAGCTTCAATTTTCTGACTATAACTGACAGACTATTTAATTTTGACAATTCAAAAGTGCCTGTACAAGGTTTAATTGAAATTAACGCTTTGAGTTTGAGTTTGATTATAATTGTAAATGTTTCCTTGGTCAACCCTTAGCATCAGTGGGATGACACTGACAGCTCACTTCACGCAAGTTTTCAAGGTGTGATTTTTACAGAATCGACCGGCTGTACCTACGACATTTTTTAATCTAAGTACATCCCTTATGTCACTTTACCGCTCAATTTCTGCGTTCCTTTCCAAATGATTGGTCGCGTGTCGTGGCGTTCGGATTGGTGATCTATGCACCAGATTTTTTGCTCGAGAGTGAGTATGCATCATTGGTACTGATTGATGCCAACAGGTGGTAATCGTGGTGGATGGTTTAGCACGTGCCATTATTTATGTGGCAAAATCGATCGATGAAGATATTTAAGGTTTTATTTGACAGCACTTTTCAGTGAGCATTCCTCATTTCTGGAAGGATTGAAGGACAAAATGTCATGTTATTGAACATAAAAACATTTTTACAAAAAAAAAACAACCGACTTCCAAAAAAAACACTACATATTGAAAAATAACTTTAATTTCGGAAGTCGGTGTCAATAAACGAAAACGTGGAACCGAAGACACCGACTTCCGAAATTAAAGTTATTTTTCAATATGTAGTGTTTTTTTTGGAAGTCGGTTGTTTTTTTTTTTTGTAAAAAAATGTTTTTATTTTTAACTTTTTAGTGGATCAGTTTGTAATTTATCTAAGTTACAATAGCCTAATGCCAACTGTTCGTCACCTTTTACAAAATTTTACTTTTCCCGATGCTGGGACGTTAATTGTTGAGGAGTTCTCCCGGTAAGAACCAGGAGATCCTCAACAATCACTCGCAATACGCATTGTGACGAGCATAAATTGCTTAGCAACCATATTAAAGTAATCGAATCGCAACCCGTGAAATATTTGTCAGTGAGTAGTTCCGATGGCCATCTGTGATCTTCATCATCAGCTCCACTTTACCAAGTGATGATTTCCGAGAGCAAATGCTCAAGTTACTTTAAACAATATCCAAATCGCTGTAGCTTTGCCTATAAAATTTGAGGGTTTCCCTCGATTTCCATGGAATCCTCTCATCAGATTCCAACTTGATGATAATGGGATCACCTCGAGAGTATACCCTTTCAAATAAAAAAAGAACTTTTGGAATCAATCCAGCCATCTTCGAGTAATCGGTGAACATACACAAGGTAGCTACTGTAAACTGTTGAGGAATTCCCTTAACTGTCCTTCGTCTTCATCATCAGACCCCTAATGACAGTCGCAACCCATCTAGGTGTAAAGTTCACATCAATTCAAATTAATCAAGCCCAAACACAAGGTAACTGCTGTAAATCGTTGAGGAGTCCCCTCGACTGTCTTTCGGCTCCATCATCAGATCGACTCCAGGCCTTCATCAAATTGTAGTGCTTTAAAATACTTAATGAAAAAATTAACAAACGCACTAGTCGCTCCTACGATTTTCGAAAGTTCCCCTCGATTTCACTGGGATGCCCTTATCAGATCCTGGTTTCCTTATCATGGGACCACCCTTGGCATATATCCTTTCCAACAAAAAAAGAATAATCAAAATCGGTTCATAAACGACGAAATTATCCGCGAACACACATAAAAAAAAATATATATATGTATATACGGTCGAATTGAGAAACCTCCTCCTTTTTTTGAAGTCGGTTAAAAAGAAATATCACTTTGTATAGAAGAATATATAATATAACTATTCTTCGTAGAGTTATGTCATGCTACTGCTGTTTATCAGAGTTTAATTTACCAAACGTGTTTAACTCATCGAATGCCGTAATTAGAGACACAATAGAAAGACAATTGCTTATGTCGAACTGTGTAACTTAAGACATTCAAAAGGTTAAAGCTAACACTCGCACAGATTTGCCATTTGATGAACCTCGTGAGAATCTGCTGAATGCGAGAAGGCGACGCTTGTAGGAGGCTTATGTCCATTAGTGGATATCTTTCGGCTGAAATGATGATGAAGATGAAGTCTGGGTTTATTCAAGATACAAGAACAGCCCAATTTCGCTCAAAACCTTACTTATAAATTCCAAATTAGATTAAAGAAACACCCCATTACTTTAAACTCACTTTCTCTGCACTATCATTAAGAACAAAACTATGCTCTTTCAGATCGTCTTCTACGACGTCGGGCTAGGCAACTATGGGGCAGCTATCATGGCCTATCGTATACCGAACGTGGAAGAGCCTAAAGAGTTGCAAGCGCCACACTCGTCCAGGTTTATCGTACCTTTAATTAATGCAGAGAAAGAATAAGAAGAAGTAATTGATGCGGCTGAAGCTACTCCTGCACCTGACAGTGATAAAAAACCTAAAGAGGCGAAAAAATAATTATATTAATGAACCTCTTTTTGATTTTTTTTTTCTCAACTCTTAAGTTCTAGAATAGGATTTTAGGGTTACAGAGTGATAAATAATTAGGCATCTTGAAGGCAAATATTGTCTCCGCTGCGTAGACCAATAAGCGTCATAGCATACGTACCAAACCGAAAAAGGGATCGGCACCGTATCAACTCGAGCCGTTCAGTATTCATTGAATGAAACTCCCTACTGCAACGCACACTAATCGGAATCGTAACGTAATCGCCTCGCCTAGGGACAAGCTCATGAACCGCGGTGCGGTGCGTTACGGCTCGTCGTCCCCGCGCTTACGGCTAGTCGTCCCTGCGCTTACGTCTCACCGTACCCGAGCTTACGTCTCTTCGTCCACCCTAGCCCCTCTCACCTCTCCGGCCTGCTTGCTGCAGCGGCCGTCGAGTCGTAAGCGCGGCATCGCCTAGCCGTAGCCGAGTCGACGTATCGGAGCTTCTGATCCGCTTTGGTGCGTGCTTCCGTTAGGTTGAGGCCTGTTTGACGGCGAGGCGAAAGGCGATACGGTGCCGATCCCTTTCCGATTTGATACGCGTGCTATGGCCTTTAAGCTCCAGAATGGCATTTAACGGTTACAGTGTGATAAACAATTAGGCGTCTTGAAGGCAAATATTGTCGCCGCCGCGTAGACCAATAAAGCTGCAATACCAAAAGTATCGTAGAATCATTGCCATCTCAAAGATAAAGCTGAAATGTTTCATATGATTGTGTAATTACAATGTCAGAATATTGTATTGTGGAAGTTCTACCACTGGCAAGATCATTCACAAGGAAACTCTTATACAAGACTTGGAAGGCAAGAACGCTAAGATTAATAAACGTTACTAGAGGGCCTTATTAATAATGCACGTTAAAAATATATTATTAATTATCTTCCTGTACGAGTCGCAATAAATACTTTTTCTTTCTTTCTTTCTTTCTTATATTACGATTATTCTTGCGAACGTTTTAACATCAACGCGCATCACATTAAATCACTGTTTTTTCGAAACAAAAAACCTATTTGAAAGCTTATTCTGAATTCGCTTGAATGTTCGAATGCAACTGGAGTTATTTTTCTGCCAGCCTACACAGCATAAGGTCGACTTTTGCATGACTGCCACGTGCTATGGTTAATCATTATTCCTATCACTTTCGCACAATTGTCAAACAATATAGTTACGGGGACATGATCAAAGCCAAAGTTCGTGCTAAGGCGATGCCTACACCTACACTAAGTTTGCGAAATATGATTGATTTAGCCCTTGCACTCAAACAATCCATTATTAGTGCTTTCAAACAATCCATTATTATTTATTAATCCAATAAAAGTGACGGCTCATGAGCAATGTTTGCGCGTGAGCAAGACGTATCCTGTAGGATAAATGATAAAAAAAATAAATGGAAATAAATGGAATAAATGATTTGATTTGATTTGATTTGATTTTTACTAATTGCGCAGGTCTACGTGTACGTTACAATTAAAATATAGTGCAATAAAAAATTAAACTCGCTCAAACTTTTATTCCACCATTGCGCAATCTTCAATAATAACCATAAACGGTCAAAACATTGCGTAACATGCAATATTGTGCAATATTAATTTTTGGGCCCACCTAAGTAATGTTTATTAAGCTCGGCCTTAAATCCCACTGAAACTCAAAGATTTTCTCTTATAATTATTTACTCTTCAGTTTAATAGGACAACTAAAGGCTTTTATTGTTACAGCTATATTTTATGAATTATCACCATCAATACAGGGTGCTATATCATTTCTGTCGACATCCTTACATCATCGTGAATTTTCCGATGTTCAAAAAAGATATTTGACGTTAAATTACAGGGCATTTTATTACATGCTCCGACACTCTTACGACACGACTGGCTTGTGCAGTAAACCTCTTAATGTACTGATAGCAATGCGAGAACGATAAAAGCGGATTAAGGGAGAGCGAGGTGACCCAGGCTAGCATGCAATTGACATTACTCAATTTATTTCTTCACCTCTGCTCTCAAAATGGTGAAGAAAAACATTGTGAGGCTGTGATGTTGGGGGTCCGATGGAATCGTAAAGAAGTACACAACCACCTTGATTGAACTCCATTTAATAAGTACAACCCTAATAATGCGCATTTCAGGTAAAGCACATAGTAAGCATAATATTGAATATCACTATAAAGTAGTGCACACAATGGGTTAAGTCTACCTAAGGAGCATACATACTAATTACATACACTTCAAGGCACCTAGAACAAAATATTGGAAGACATGTCATATCCACCAACTGGACCCGCGTGGTGGAGTAGGGTAATCACACGCCGAAGATACCTCACGACTGCAGTTTAGCTCGCTACCTCAATGTCATCTCCATGTAAAACAAACGCATGCTAATAGATACGCGCTAAATGCTAGGCATGGAGGTAAACACCCAAGGAGCCCGCGATGAATCGCAGTGAGGTATCCTGCGGCATGAGCGTCCGAGTCTATTAGCATGCATTTGTTCTACATGGAGGGTGGCATCGAGGTAGTGAATTAAAAATTACCCTTACTGTGTCTCAGCAAGGTTAAGAACGATCAGAGGGGCAATTCTACTAATTTTAAGAGCGTTCACAGTCTGATCTCAGTCTCGATCTGTCAAAATTACCTTTAATTTCCCGACATTTTGACAAGTTTGTGACATTTGTTTGTCGCCGAGATGAGACTGAGACTAGATTTTGAACGTTTTAAATTAGTAGAATTGGCCTTAAGGTAGATTATGCTTGTGTTATCAAAATTGCGAATGACAGTAGTAGTAGTACACATAGTGCCGAATCGAAAACCATAGCTTTTCCTCAGTTGCACCTTCGGTGAACCAAATCTTAAGGAATTTACGACACGTGCATAAAACTGGTAATCGTTGGGAAAGAACGGACGGACGCCATTTTGTTAAAAATTCCACAGGTGGTGGTAGAAGGTATAATCAAGCTGGTTTGTTAGAAGTCAGGCGGACGAAAATATAAATGGGGTCTAATTTTGGATAGTAGCGCAAAATTTTAACTTGAAATTGAGGTAGTTTGGCCAGTTTTGCGATGTTACAGTATAACGTAGCATTAAGTGTTTTTCCAGATGACGTACCTAGTTTGGATTTACAAGACATGCATTTAAATTATTTGCATTAAGTTCTTTTATGACACGTATCTACTAGCCTGCGCCCTCCGGTTTCATCCGCGTAAATGTCAATCCCGTGGGAATATCGGGATAAAACTATGTATGTCCTTTCCCGGAAACCAAATTTCATCTAAATCGGTTCAGCGGTTTAAGCGTGAAGAGGTAACAGACAGACACACTTTCGCATTTATAATAAAAAACATTAGTTGTTAATAATAAGTTAAAAGTTAGTTAGTTAGTTAGTTGTGAAGTAGTAATTGTAGTCTTGTTAAGTATGGATTCTTAATTCTTCTTGGATTGTAAAAAAAAATCATTAGTTGAGAACTTAGAACAAGTAAAAATAAATATTTAAATCCCTTCGTCTCATCAGGTAAGATGCGGTTAGCTAAATAAGATGCCAATATCGTGTATTTTTAACAAAATTATTTTCTTACCAACTTCAAAAAAGCTTCGTTAAAACTGTTTGTGATCCGTTGTTTAAAAAAGTTTTTTTTGTTATTAGTTTTTATACATGTTTATTTTATTTATGAGCTCAACTGTGACAAATGAGACACAATTACTTGTTCTATTATCATAAATCTAATTTTGATTTTCCCACAGTGCAACTATTTTAAATTCTTTAGAATACCTGATTGAAAAACTACAGCCTTCATGAGTAAAAAAAAAGTCCTGTACTAAAATGATGCGGGAAACATTTACCCTTATTCAAAAACGTTGCTTTATGAATAAAGGCAAGTTAAGTAGTAACCACAGATTACTATTAGTAACCAGCGACTGTTTAACAATACATATTTGACGTTTAAACGTCACTTAACAAAACCATCGATCAACCATCAACTATCTTATCATCGTTTATAACTTAAAACAAAACCCTATTCTAAAGTAAAACAAAACATAGTATAGCACCTCAAACTTTTTCTTTTGTCTCTCAGCATTTCCCTAACACAACAAAATGATCGATCTCCCGTAATAGACCAAACTGTCACTTCTTCCCCCAAAATACATTTTGAATGAGCTCGAGATGCTTATCACAGCTGTCACCACGAAACTTTGATTAAATAACTTATTTTTAGTAAGTTATGTTTCTATTAAAATCCTAAGGTAAAGTTTAGGGCACCTCAATGAACATTTCTATAGTAAAAGCGTCAAAGGCGAAGATATTATCAAAAGTCAGTAGAATAGACACCTGTTCCTACCGTCGTACCATCGACACGCAGAAGAAAATTAAATAAATAAGTCAGTATTTGTATATCCGCATCCATGCAGACAAAGTCACAGGCAAAGCTGGAGTAATTGAGAAAGTAAATGAACAAGGAAACACGAAATTGATAAGTACCTTTTCAATATCAAAGGGAGCAAATACAAAAACAGTTAGCAAAGTAAATATACCGTTGGAATTAAGAGGACCAGCCAATCAATGTGATCTTTTTGGACTTGGAGAGGGATTTAAATTTTATAATTAAATGCGTTAGAAAGGGATGGAAAATAGAAAGGACATGGATATTTTGTGGCCCAGAAGGTACGGAAAAAAGTACATAAAATTAAAAAAAATAACTGATAATGTTTGAAATCGCACCACAGCTTTCGTAACTTGGCAAATCTTTGCAGAAGATATATGTGAGTGGTTCACCAAAAAGGGACCTGGAGGGATTGGAAACCGTTTTTTTTTTAGAATTTTTGAATCTGTGGTCTTTTAGCCTTGTTTTGGACTAACCAGAATATTTTTAGGTGCCGTAGTTTTTTTTTATGAATTTTTTTGTGAGCCGAGCACGAGTCGAAACTTGTTTCTACACGAAACTTCAAGTGCGATTTACTCGAAATCAATTTATTTTCCCTTGAGGTCCCTTTTTAACCGACTTCAAAAAAGGAGGAGGTTTCTCAATTCGTCCGTATATATATATGTATATAAATTTTTATGTTTGTTCGCGGATAACTTCGTCGTTTATGAACCGACTAGCTTCTGCCCGCGACTTCGTCCGCGTGAAATTCGTACTTTCCTCTTATAATTTCGAAAATGTATGTTTATGATTTTTATCATTTATTTAGATATAAGTAAGTATTCGGGCCAATTTTTTAGTTTATAGCTCAAAAGGATCAGATTTTTCAAATAAACTGTATCCCAGCCTTTTACCCCCCCAGAGAGTAATTTTGAAAAATCGTTTAGGATGTGTTCATAACTTGACTCAAAGACTTTCGAGTTAATGGAAGTAAGCAGTAGAAATTTCCACCTTCGTAGGAGTAAATATTTGAAAAACCCTAAATCACTATTTTTAAGTATTTTTTGTTTTAGTAGTACAGAGTTTCGAGTTAATCCGACAGCGGGTTAAATATTTTTCTAATCCATCAACTTTGTCACCCCTCAAATCCTCTGTGAGGGATTTTTTGAACTAAAATTGACAATCTTTATTATTTACTGACCCAAATATTGCCAAGTCTCTAATTTATTAACCAAATGAATAAGATTTTTCATATAAACTGTATCGCCTCTTTCTATCCCCATAGGGGTGGAATTTCGAAACATAATCTAGATTATTTATACCAATTTTCCAGTTAATCAAGCCTCGTAATAAAATTCCGCCCTGTGAAATTGACTACCCCTCTTCACCCCATTAGTGGTAGATTTTCGAAAAACTCTGAACCACTTTATTATTTATTTTGGTCTTAGATAGGTACTGAGTTTCGAGTTAATTGAACCGCGCATTAAAAATTTTCCATACTAAATTTGACACCCCCAATCTCCCCTTCGGGTTAGTTTAGAATTCCAAAAAAATTCGAACTTTATAATTATTTGTGCCAAGTTTTAAGTCCAAATTTATTTGTACCATTTTTTTTGAATTTATCAAGGCACTAATTAAAATCCCCTTATAAATCGAATTACCACTTTTTGTGCCGTCAGGGGTCAATAATTTTCGAAAACCCCATACACTTACTATTGATTGTTCATCTGCCTAGCCTTAATGATCGAAGCCTTTCCCCAACTATGTTGGGGTCGGCTTCCAGTCCAACGGGATGCAGCCGAGTACCAGTATTTTACATGGAGCGACTGCCTATCTGACCTCCACAACCCAATTACGATACCCCTTGTAAGACTGGTTGTCAAACTTTCGGGCTTCTGACCACCCCTAGCGACTGTCAAAGATCCACGAATGACAGCCGGGACCAACGGCTTAGCGTGCTTTCCGAGGCACGGAAAGGTCACGGTACGTAAAGATGGACACCTATCCACAGACCAACCGTGGCAAGCGTAGCCTGCGTAACCTGATCGATCGATCTGTGCGGCTGTTATTATTGATTATTTTCTGTCAAAAGTATAAATACTGAGTTTCGAGTAAATCGGACCGCGCGTTAAAATTCTTCCACACAAACTTTAACACCCCAACACAAGGGGGGTGATAAACGAATAACGATAAACTTTATTCCTTGCTTAGGCAAGTATTCTTGCCAAGTTTAATAACCAAATGAATAAGATTTTTCTTATAAACTGTATCCCCGTTTTTACCCCTACAGGGGTGGAATTTCGTAAAATAGTTTGGGATGTGTTCATTACTCGACTCAAAGATTTTTTATACCAATTTTCGAGTTAATCAAGCGACGCAGTAAAGCCTTCCCCTATAAAATGACCTTTTCACCCCGTCAGGGGTAAATTTTCGAAAAACGATGATACACGTTATTCTTTATTTTCGGTCTTAAGTATAAATACTGAGTTTCGAGTTAATCGGACCACGCGTTAAAATTCTTCCATACAAACTTTGACACCTCCCAATCCCCCTTCAGGGGGTAGTTTAGGAAAAAAAAGCCAAACTTCATAATTTATTTAGATAAGTATTCGTGTCAAGTTTCATGGTTATTAACTCAAGGAATAAGATTTTTCATACAAACAAAATCCCCTCTTTTCACCCCTTAAAGGTTAAATTCCAAAAACCCCTTCTTATTGGATATTTACTTTTCACAAAGAACACACCCTCCAAAATTAATTTCTCTACCCAGCGGCACCGACCAGCGTTTTAGGCTGTGCGTTGATATAATCAGTTAGTCAGGACAAAATTTCATCCCCCTTTTCACCCCCTTAATGGATGAAATTCTAACAACACCGTTGTGTTAGCTTCCAATCATAAGCCTAGATAATAAATTTAGTGATTTTTACGTCGAAAATTAATGACTTTCTATACACAACTTCATCCCCCTTTGTAACCCTTCGGGGGTGGAATTATCAAAAACGCTGAGATACTTGTAAATTAATTTTCAATTGTCAGCCTAAATACAAAATTAGAAGATCCTAACTTCAAAACTGTCGGACTTTCATATAAACTTCCATCCCCTATTTTAACCCTTTAGGGGTTGAATTCCCAAAAATCCTTTCTTAGTGGATACTTACTCTTTACAAGGAACACACCTTCTAAGTTTCAAGTCTCTAGGTCCAGCGGTTTGGGCTGTGCGTTGATATATCAGTCAGTCAATCAGTCAGTCAGGACTTTGAATTTTATATATATAGATTTTGATTATTCTTTTTTTGTTGGAAAGGTGATATGCCAAGGGTGGTTCCATGATAAGGAAACCAGGATCTAATGATGGCATCCCAGTGAAATCGAGGGGAACATTCGAAAATCGTAGGAGCGACTAGTGCGTTAGTTAATTTTTTCATTAAGTATTTTAAAGCACTACAATTTAATGAAGGCCTGGAGTCGATCTGATGATGGAGCTGAAAGACAGTCGAGGGGACTCCTCAACGATTTACAGCAGTAACCTTGTGTTTGGGCTTGATTAATTTGTATTGATGTGAACTTTACACCTATATGGGTTGTGACTGTCATTAGGGGTCTGATGACGAAGACGAAGGACAGTTAAGGAAACTCCTCAACAGTTTACAGTAGCTACCTTGTGTATGTTTACCGATTACTCGAATACGGCTGGACCGATTCCAAAAGTTCTTTTTTTATTTGAAAGGGTATACTCTCGAGGTTTTATAGGCTAACCTATAGCGATTTTGGTATTTTTTAAAGTAACTTGAGCATTTGCTCTCGGAAATCATCATTTGGTAAAGTGGAGCCGATGATGAAGACCACAGATGGCCATCGAGACTACTCAATGACAAATATTTCACGGGTTGCGATTCGATTACTTTAATATGGTTGCTAAGCAATTTATGCTCGTCACAATGCGTATGGTGAGTGATTGTTAAAGAGTTCTCCTGGTTCTTACCGGGAGAACTCCTCAACAATTAACGTCCCAGCATCGGGAAAAGCAATATTTTGTAAAATGTGATGAACAGTTGGCATTAGGCTATTGTAACTTAGATAAATTACAAACTGACCCACTTAAAAGTGAAAAATAAAAACATTTTTACAAAAAAAAAAAACAACCGACTTCCAAAAAAAACACTACAAATGGAAAAATAACTTTAATTTCGGAAGTCGGTGTCAATAAACGAAAATGCGGAACCAAAGACACCGACTTCCGAAATTAAAGTTATTTTTCCATTTGTAGTGTTTTTTTTGGAAGTCGGTTGTTTTTTTTTTGTAAAAATGTTTTTTTGGTCAACCACTCACATATTTCAATTTAAAAGATTATTATTTTAATTCAAGTATTCGAGGAGGTCTTTATGTTGCCAGTTTTGGAAATAAGATGGTAATTGGGATGTCCCATAAGCATGTGCTTATTGTAAGAATTGATATGGTGTCACGAATATTTTTATAATACAGAATACCAAACTGTATTGAACCGTATTGAATTATAACTACACTGTTAAGAACGTGATATTAAAATAATTGATTATTGTATCAATTTCATTAGGATGAGGCTGCCAAATAAGTAGCCAGTGGCTACTGACTCTCAGTCCTGGCGATCAGTTGGTCACTGAGTGAGGGAGGGGTAACTTACTTGTATACGAAATACTGGCGAGTTGGCTACGCGTCGCCTGGTCACCAGAGTATCCAGTCTCCACGTAAGGGCCGGTCGGTCGCGGGGCTACGTTTCCAAATTGGTGACGTCGCCCAGTGTGTTAGCGCTCTTATACCAAATGTGACAGTTAGATAGTTGCAATCCTGTGTTTTTACCGACTTAACAAAAAGGAGGAGGTACTATGTTCGGATGTTTGTATGTTTTTTTTTTTTTTTTAACCTAAAGCTTTGGTTTTCTAGGAAAGCGGTTCTTTTTTTCACCAGTATTTGACATTAGGTCAAACCCCGCTGCCCAAAGATTTAAATCGCTAGATTTGCTCTCACAGTAGTTAGAGCTGTTTTCACCCAAGTCTCCAAGTGGTATATTTTATCCGTGGAATAAAATTGACGTCTGACAGGTATTCTAGGTAAATGGTAAGTCTGCTCGTTTTCAGTAGCAAGGGTCCACGATGAAAAGCACAATGTAAAAATTCCCAAAGAATTCAAACTCAAACTCAAACTCAAACCATTTATTTCAATTAAACCATTTACAGGCACTTTTGAATTGTCAAGAAGTCGGTCAGTCAGAAAATATGAAGCTAGTTGCCCATTCCAAAGCGTAGGTACCTATGGAGAAGAACGGGCAAGAAACTCCATGGACACTCTTTTAAATTGTATTTTTACAAAAATATTAGTTACATCATTAATGTTGAATTTACAATTATATGTGAGAACGATGTAAAAAAATACGTACGCGTTAAGAGCGTCCAGAGTACAGCAAGTAGTAAGAAGACAACAATCCAAAAATAAAATAATTAAAAATAAGCCGAGGCAGCTGAGTGATGACCAGCCCCAACTGTCGGCGCCCGTTCACGAACATGACGCATAGATCAGCACCATTCAGCTCATTTTTGCCACATCCAATTTATACAAACCGTTTAGGTATTGAAACAGAACTTCTCAATTTATATAAATTAATCGTGTTTCGTTTTACCCGTAAATGTCTGTCATTATTACGGAAATCATTCTATTCGATCTCTTTGTGTTTATTATAGGCCGTTAATAATAGGTAACGTCTAAGTAAAACCTTATGCCATCAAAAACATAACTTGTAAATACAAAAAACCTTTTTTACAAAAAAAAACAACCGACTTCCAAAAACACTATAAATAAAGAGAAAAATAACTTTAATTTCGGAAGTCGGTGTCTTTGGATTTGTATTTTAGTTTTTTGCCACCGACTTCCGAAATTAAAGTTATTTTTCTCTTTATTTATGGTGTTTTTGGAAGTCGGTTGTTTTTTTTGTAAAAAAGTTTTTATTTTTCACTTTTTAGTGGGTCAGTTTGAAAATCTAAGTTATAACAGCCTAATGTCAACTGCTTATCACCTTTTACAAAATATTGCTTTTCCCGATGCATGGACGTTAATTGTTGAGGAGTTCTCCTAGTAAGAACCAGGAGAACTGGAGATGATTGAGAAGTCACCATCAACTCCACTTCACCATACGCATTGTAATGAGCATAAATTGCTTAGCAGCCATATTAAAGTAATCGAATCGCAACCCGTGAAATATTTGTCATTGAGTAGTGCCATTTGTGGTCTTCATCATCAGCTCCACTATACCAAATCATAATTTCCGAGAGCAAATGCTCAAGTTACTTTAATAATAGACTTAGGCTGAGTTGCATCATCTGACTTTAACCGTAACTTTAACCATAACCGGTGATTTTTGTATGCAGTTTGACAGACTTTTGACGTTTGTTAAAGTTAAAGTAAGATGATGCAACCCAGGCTTAGGGCTGATTTTTCCAACGCCAGATAATTTTATTCGATGAATAATTTTGAATTTTTGACAGACATTCCATACAAAAACTGTCAGACGTCCATTTTATTCTACGAATAAAAATAATCTGTCGATTGAAAAATCAGCCCTAAGGCAAGAAAAATTTTGCTAAGGGCCAAGTTTATGTTACGCTTAGTCGTGTAAAGACGCTGTATGACATTGTATTATGCGACTTGGAACCTACCAAATTGCTAATTATGCTAAAAGCAGACTTATGTCAACATTGCATTGAACTTAAAATTTAGTCCTGTTTAAAATGAGCCCAAACACGACTACGGTGCTGTAATTTCAAGGTTTGTACTTTTCCTGATGCTCGACTGGCTTCAGCATCAGGTCTCTATGTACTTCGGTGTTCCTCATTAACAGTACGTTTATCCACACATCGAGCCCTTTTCAATGAGCCTAAACACGATATATCTGCTGTTAGTTGTCGAGGAGTTAGGTACTCTGCAGACTATCCTGACTGCAGCATCAGGTCATATCTTGATGATCATGAGACCAAATGTGCCAAATGCCCTATCAAACATCAAAACAATTTACTAAAACAGTCCTTGCCTGTTCGAGTAACTTCTTACTGTTAAGGAGTTGTACCTTCCATCATCAGCCCAGCTACCTGAGATGGTGACAACCGTACGCAAATACACAAGATACTTCATAAAATATGCGAAAAACCATAAGTGAGCCTATAAAATTTAAGGGTTGCTCTCGATTTCTCTAAGATCCCATCATCAGATCCTAACTTAGTGACAGTGGGACCACCTCAGAACTATCTTCTTTCGAACAAAAAAAGAATTTTGAAAATCCGTCGACAATTGGCGGAGTAATCGATGAACAAACATACAAAAAAAAAAAAAAACATACTAACATCCGAACATAGTACCTCCTCCTTTTTGTGAAGTCGGTAAAAAGCCAAGTCTCGCAAATCAGTTCTTCTACCGTAAAAAGTTGTGAGATCCACGTAATAACAAGTCGGTTAATTTATTCAGTCCCTACTTAAGGGATCTTCTGTCTTAAGTTATTACGTAATTAGCTAACCTAACAACATCATAAATATAGTGACCATGTCAATATTAAAAATCTTTTTAACCGACTTCTTCAAAAGGAGGAGGTTTCTCAATTCGACCGTATATATGTTTTTTTTTTTTTTTTTTTTTTTTTTTTTTATGTGTGTTCGCGGATAACTTCGTTTATGAACCGATTTTGATTATTCTTTTTTTGTTGGAATGGGGATATGCCAAGGGTGGTCCCATGATAAGGAAACCAGGATCTGATGATGGCATCCCAGTGAAATCGAGGGGAGCTTTCGAAAATCGTAGGAGCGACTAGTGCGTTTGTTAATTTTTTCATTAAGTATTTTAAAGCACTACACTTTGATGAAGGCCTGGAGTCGATCTGATGATGGAGCCGAAAGACAGTCGAGGGGACTCCTCAACGATTTACAGCAGTTACCTTGTGTTTGGGCTTGATTAATTTGTATTGATGTGAACTTTACACCTAGATGGGTTGCGACTGTCATTAGGGGTCTGATGATGAAGACGAAGGACAGTTAAGGGAACTCCTCAACAGATTACAGTAGCTACCTTGTGTATGTTCACCGATTACTCGAAGACGGCTGGACCGATTCCAAAAGTTCTTTTTTTATTTGAAAGGGTATACTCTCGAGGTGGTCCCATTATCATCAAGTTGGAATCTGATGAGAGGATTCCATGGAAATCGAGGGCAACCCTCAAATTTTATAGGCAAAGCTACAGCGCTTTGGATAGTTTTTAAAGTAACTTGAGCATTTGCTCTCGAAAATCATCACTTGGTAAAGTGGAGCTGATGATGAAGATCACAGATGGCCATCGGAACTACTCACTGACAAATATTTCACGGGTTGCGATTCGATTACTTTAATATGGTTGCTAAGCAATTTATGCTCGTCACAATGCGTATTGCGAGTGATTGTTGAGGATCTCCTGGTTCTTACCGGGAGAACTCCTCAACAATTAACGTCCCAGCATCGGGAAAAGCAATATTTTGTAAAAGGTGATGAACAGTTGGCATTAGGCTTTTGTAACTTAGATAAATTACAAACTGACCCACTAAAAAGTGAAAAATAAAAACATTTTTACAAAAAAAAACAACCGACTTCCAAAAAAAACACTACAAATTGAAAAATAACTTTAATTTCGGAAGTCGGTGTCAATAAACGAAAACGCGGAACCGAAGACACCGACTTCCGAAATTAAAGTTATTTTTCAATTTGTAGTGTTTTTTTTGGAAGTCGGTTGTTTTTTTTTGTAAAAATGTTTTATGTTTTCAATAAATATATTGACTAGGCCATCGCATGAAAACAACTTTTTTTACTTATGGTTTTCAAGTTCTTGAAACCACTTTGTTTGAAGGATTCCTTGATAAATTATAAATAATTCTACTTTGATTTATGGGTTCCTTGAAAAATACCAACCAGATGAAACAATGGGTATAGCTTACTAATTTACATCTAAGTAAAACCTTAGTCAATTCTTTAGTTTTTTTCAATTTTCTTACCGTTTTGAAATTCATGAAAGCACTTTGTTTGAAGGTTTCTTAGAATAATTATAATATGAAATAAAAATAAACATTTAAATGTTATTTGATTTTGTCCTCAGTACTCTAAACATTTACCTAAAATAGTTTTTATCAGAAATCATTATTCTCAGCAAAACGAAGCATTTATTTACCGTTTCGTTTCTTTTATGGAAATACTAGCTGCGCTCCGCGGTTTCACCCGCATAAGTTTCGGCCCCGTGGAAATATCGGGATAAAAAGTAGCCTATATGTTAATCCACGGTGTCAGCTACCTCCATACAAAATTGTATCAAAATTAGTCTAGCCGTTTGAGCGTGAACAAGTAACAAACATATAAACACACACACACACACTCACAAACTTTTGCTTTTATAATATTAGTGTGGTAAACAAAAAGGCTTCCAAAGAAACTTATACCGCTATATAACTGGCCACTAACTAGGGAACCGGGCCAAACACAACGATACTGTAACTGCTTTTACTATGGTTAACTGAAGATATTCCAGTAAGTAGGTGAAAGGCACATGTATCAGATTGGAAAGGGATCGGCACCGCATCGCCTTTCGCCTCGCCGTCAACCTAACGTAAGCACGTAACCAAAGCGGATCAAAAGCTCCGATACGTCGACACGGCTACGGCAAGGCGACGCCGCGCTTACGGCTCGCTGACCGCTGGTTGATGGTGCATCAGGCAGGCCGGAGGGGTGAGAGGGGCAAAGGAAGAGACGTAAGCTCGGGTACGGAGAGACATAAGCGCGGGGACGACGAGCCGTAATGCACCGCACCGCGGTTCGTGAGCTTGTCCCGAGAGGAGGCGATTACGTTATTATTCCGATTAGTGTGCGTTGCAGTAGGGAGTTTCATACCAAGAATACTGAACGGCTTGAGTTGATACGGTGGTTGCCCGTTTGAAATGAAATGTTTATTTATGTAAGTATATCTTATAAGACACTTTTACACGTCAATATTTTGTTGGTCAGTATTTCAAAAAGGGTACAATTTAAATGCTCACCAAAATAATTTTTGGACCTACCAAAATTGATATATCCTCACCAAATCTTGTTTCCCTGAAATACTTAGTAACATTAATACCCAACATGAAAAATATTGTATTAGGATGCAAGAGCGAGCGAAGGGCACCCCGAGGTTAGGTTTGGTTAGGTTACTTTAAACCCTTTACCCAGAAATATGTCGACGGGCCCCACGAAGCGGGGCTCCGTCGACATAGGATGTGGCATAGAATAAACAGGAAAATAGGTTAATTTCTACAATACATTATGAAACACACTTTGGTGAGTATTCATCCGTTCTGGCAGGTATTTCGAAGTTTTTGGTAGTAAAATAGGTACTTTTCTAGTAGGCGTTTAAACACAAGCCTTAAAAAAGTAGATGGCGCCGGTATTTCCTAGCTGACTGTTCCCTGAGAAGAAAATAATAGGAAAAATAATGTTTTGACTTTAAAAGAGACCATTGTCTCTTTTAAAGTCAAAACATTATTTTCTTAGGATTTTATGCGAGTCTAACAATGCAGGGCCATTTCTGAAAGGGTTCTTGAAGAAAGAGCCATTGCAACTTGTGAGTTGACCTGTCCCAACAGATGCAATGCGTGCATCAGTAAGTTTACAATTGTCCAAAGTGATTTTGAGAAGCTAAGGGGTTTCCGGAGTACTTTCATGTATCTTCTTCTTAGCATGTCGATAGCAATCTAAATGGACTCGGCCCAGAATTCGGCTACTTTTTTGGCGCCATCACCAGCGTCCACCAGTTCCTGTAACGTGCAGCTGACAGGACACGCACGACAATCGTGTCCTGCGTATATTAAGTATGGTCTGCGATTATTTATAGTTTCGGAGAAAACTTAGTTCACATTATGATTTATTTAGGGTCTACAAATCTGGACCAAATTTTGTCGAACAAAATTCCCTTTTAGACAAGTTTTCTCTTTAGCCATAAAAGTAATTTTAATAATTTTATTAAATCCCTTTGTCCCCGTTAACGGAGACAGCGTACGGGAACAACGGGAAATAATTTTCAATCATTTTATTAAATTCCCTTTGTCCCCGTTAACGAGGACAGCGTACGGGGACAACGGGAAGTAATTTTAATAATTTTATTAAATTCCCGTTGTCCCCGTTAACGGGGACAGCGTACGGGGACAACGGGAAGTAATTATAATAATTTTATTAAATTCCCTTTGTCCCCGTTAACGGGGACAGCGTACGGGGACAACGGGAAGTAATTATAATAATTTTATTAAATTCCCGTTGTCCCCGTTAACGGGGACAGCGTACGGGGACAACGGGAAGTAATTTTAATAATTTTATTAAATTCCCGTTGTCCCCGTTAACGGGGACACAGATAACGGGGACAACGGGAATACAGGAAAATAATCGCCTTATAAAAATCGTTTTGTACCACTGTAAATGGCGGAGTAATAGCGTAGAGCTTGTCCACTCTGAAATGACGCGCCCTGCTACCGCATTTACCATACATAGTGTACCTAGGTATACTTAAGTAGTGGGGCGGGTCATTTTAGAGTGGACAAGCTATAACACACTAACAGTAGGAATGACTTTCGTTATGAGAGTTCAACATGTGCAATTGGATTGAGTGATCTTTTTTTATTTCGTGACAAAATCTGATTGTACATTTAGTCAAAAATAGTCAAAACTCATAGCCCAAAGTAAAAAAATTGTCACTCTCAAGGGTCTTCAGTTATTGCCGAAAATGTGGATCACTCAATTCAGACATTTTGCAAAAACGGCTATGAGCTAAATCTCAACAAAAACTTACTCTACTGACTAAATTTATATCTCAAAAATTTGTTAAAAAATTTGTCACAACACAGTTCAACAACATTTATTGCGTTATTTACGTTGTTGAGCAGACAAATTTTTCGAACATATGAAGCAATGGATTAGCAATATACATTAAAATGATTCAGATTGTGATTGCTAAGATGCTGGTTGCTCAGTATAAGTTAAGTCTTATGTCACAACGACGAGCTTGTCAGGGCTGCTGAGAATTTAACTCACTAAAGCTTTGCCTGATCCAGTATCCGTAGAAATCAAGGTTTAACCTTTTGAATGGCTTAAGTTACACAGTTCGACATAAGCAATTGTCTTTCTATTGTGTCTCTAATTACGGCATTCGATGAGTTAAATAATAATCAAGGATACTTATCAAAAGTTAGTAGAGAACATTTTCGAAAATGTTCCATAGAAACAGAGATATCCCAGTTATCTTTTTTTAAATAAGACATTTCGAAAATTTTCTCTCCTAAATTTTTAGACCTTTATATCCTGCTTATGCGTATGAAGTTTCATTGAAATCGGTTCATTCATTTCGAAAAATAAGGGCTTGAAAGTTTGTATGAAATGCCGTACGGCGTAAATGCTCTTAATCAAGTTAAGAGCGCTGTGGTGGCCCAGTGGTAACGGCCCCGACTTACGACGTTGTAGGTCGTGGGTTCGAACCCAGGTAGGCGCTTTACTTTGTGTAAATAATTTCATCAGCACTGCTCTCAAAACGGTGAAGGAACATATCGTCAGGAAACCGGTATATCCTAGAACTAAACATTCGAAAGCATTTGACATCTACCAACCCGCACTGGGCCTTGTTTTTTCCTTTTTTTTTGGGTGGGAAATCATCAAATGACCCCTCCCGCTCTGGGCGGAGCGGAAGGGAGTGTCAGACTCTTACTGACTAAACCCACCCGTGTTCCTTCAGTTGTCTGTGCCAGGGGCCACGGTATCTCTTTCGAACAACCCGCAACCCTGGCAGGCATCGGCCCTAGCGGACCGCGTCAGTTAGTGCTGACATCTCTTTGAGGCGCGCGTGGAACACAACGCGCCGTCGCGTTGTGTTGCACTGGACTTGCACTGGGCCTGGGTGGTAGATTTTAGCCCACTCCCTCTTGAAGAGAGGAGGCCTGAGTCCCAGCAGTGGGGACATTATAGGCTGATTATGTACTCAAGTTATGCTTGTTTTTACAATAACTGAAGATTGTAATTGTCGTTTTGGGGGAGGCCTATGTCCAGCAGTGGACGTCTTTCGGCTGAAATGATGATGATGATGAAAGATTGTAAGTTTTGATATCATCCACTACTCAAACTTTAACAGCAACACATGTAATATAATAAACAAAAAGGGTATTTAATGACACAAAGGCGACATCAGAAAGGACTCTTTGCGAACGATCTCCTTTGTAAAATATCAGAAAGAATTCGATGGACGACGCAGAGAACGACTCATATTCCTTTAAAATATTCTTGAATAAAATAGTTATTGCGTTTCGATTTCGATACTTGCTTTCAATGTTTTCCTACATAGTAGATGTGCTTGTGCATATTGCAGATGGATTGCCGAATCTGCGGTTTTACATAATCGCTAGCCGTTTTTACAAACCAGCTACGTTATGTGAAACAGCGCGCGAAGTGTAGTTCGCTTCATCGCTGTCGCGATGTAGCCACATTACAATAATAATTAATAAATATTGGCCTGCCCCGTTTTTTCTTTGCATTAAGGGCTGATTTTTCAATCGTCTGATAACTTTATTCTAGGAATAATTTTGAAATTTTGATACTTTTTCATACAAAAACTGTCAAACGTCAGATTTATTCCTCGAATAAAAGTTATCTAAAAAGAGTTAATAAAAGAGAGAGAGAGAGTTAATAAAAGTTATTTAGTAAAATTTTTATTAGGGCTGATTTTTCAATCCACAAATAATTTTTATTCGTGGAATAAAATTGACGTCTGACAGTTCTTGTATGGTGGAACTGTCAAAAATTCAAAATTATTCCTCCGATATTATTATCTGACGTTGGAAAAATCAGCCCTAAGTAGAATAAAATTGACGTCTGACAGATTTTTTATGGAAGATCTGTCAAAAATTTAAAATTATTCATCTAATAAAATTAAGCGTTGGAAAAATGAGCCCTAAGACAAAATAAAACATCAAACAAGCGACATCAATGCCGTGACTTGTCTTCGCGCATAACATGGATTTAAAAGTATTGAAGTAAAATACATTAACATTTTTTTTTTATTATCAGCCATTCCTCCTCCCTCCTTTCACTTATCCCTATCCAGTGCTGTTATACGCCAATCCTTGTGGAAAGAGTCGAGCTCGTCCCGCCATCTCATTCTGAGCCTGCCGCGTTGTCGTTTGCTGCTGTTTGGGACCCATTGTGTGGTTAATTTAGCCCATAGCTCCTGCTTGTCATAATATAATTAAAAATGAATATAAGTAGGTAATCTTGATAAAAAAAAACCAGCCAAGTGCGAGTCGAACTCGCACACGAAGGGTTCCGTACCACAAGGCATAAAACGCCGAAAAAAACGTTTCTTTTATACCCCTTTATATTTTAACTTTATTTTATTTTTATTATTGGTTGATAAAGCGGCAACAGAAATACATCATCTGTGAAAATTTCAACTGTTTAGCTATCACGGTTCATGAGATGCAGCCTGGTGACAGACAGACAGACGGACAGTGGAGTCTTAGTAATAGGCTCCCGTTTTTACCCTTTGGGTATGGAACCCTAAAAACAAATTGTGTGCAATTGTGTGATCATTGTAGACATCTCTCTTGCTATGCGATTATTTCAATAAGGCCGTGTACACACCAAGCGTTTAGTCGGCCACCGATTGTAAAAATGTATGAAAAACAAAGTTGATGGCTGAGGTTGTTTTTTTACACATTTTGCACTTACGGCCCGATAACACGTACGACACCACATCGCAGCGACAAAACGTTAGCAAGCAGTGGTTACGTGTGAATAGTGTCGCTGCAGCTTCTTGCAGCTGCGTTGTGGTAACTAGAAAATCAAATCAAATGGGTGATGCAACGTTGTGTTTGCGATGCTCCCGGCCGCTAGTGCGTGGTCTCGCTGGTGGTTGCGTTGTGGCTGCGGTATCGACCACACGGTTCATTTTTACGGCCAACTGTGGTCCATTCGAATAAATTATTCATTAGCGCCCGTCCACGTGTTGTCGTACTGTGGTAGCGATTGTGGTACGAGTAATTAGGCCCTTTCATGACAGTTGTCCGTGTGGTACCGGGCTTAAAGAATAGCACCACCCCATACTTCCCGTGGGTGTCGTAAAAGGCGACTAAGGGTCTAATCGGAGAATGGGCAGCAGCGTTCTCTATGCAATCCAGCACCATACCATACTGCGATCGCCAACCCGCCTGCCAAGCGTGGCGATTATGGCTAACCCTCCCCCTTTTGGGAGAGGCCTATGTCCAGCAGTGGACCTTTTTCGGCTGAAATGATGATGATGATGATGACAGTCGAGGGCTACTAATACACTTCAGTGTAAACGCGGCCTAGGTAATACCCTTAAACGCGCGACTGGTATCGAAAAACACAAAACCTTTGTTTGTTTCCTTCAATCACGTAATATTGATTCAATTTACTAGTTTTTATGAAAACATTTCTTGCAAAGAGTCGTCAAAGAAAAGTTTCGGATCGATCTTTGAGGGGTCGGATGTCGATAATTTTAGTATTGACGTTGATTTCTGTGCTGGTGATAGGTTTGGAATCAGGGTTCGAAATTATCAAGATAATTAAGCTTTTTGATAATTATCCGATAATTATCTGATAGTTATCCGATAATTATCGGATAATTATCACCTGTGTTTGAAATTCATTTGTTGTATTGTTTCATAACAAATACATTATAATTTGGGCAATTCTCACAGAAAAAAATTATAATATTCATTTAATATCCAACACAAAGTACCATTAATTATAGGCAGATTGAGTAAAAATCAGTGTCCGTCAGATTCGACATTATAATTAAATTAAATTGAATGAAGTAAAGCCAAAGGAATATCTTCGTCCGATAATGATTCTATTTCCATTGGCGTTCCGATACACGCAAGTGCAGAAATGTTCATTCGAATACAGTTCACTTTCACGAGTGCATTTTTTGTTATTATCAATCGATAATTATCCATATGTAATTATCACGATGATAATTATCATTGATAATTATCATTGATAATTATCCTTTCGAACCCTGTTTGGAATAGGATAAAGGTTTTATTTAAATTAACTTGAATAACAAAGGTGAATCATAATCAATCATTTTTATATAGGTAGGTACCTCAACGTCATATTACAGATACTTATCAATATAATGCACAATAAAAAGAAAGAAAGAAAAAACGTTTATTTGCGGCAAACATGACGCATAAAAATAAAATAAAAACAGAAACAAAAAACAACAATATTACAATTTGGGAAAAAGTATGCGGCACATCAACGCAAAACGGTCATCGCTCAGCATAATGCTAAGACCCTATACGAAACAGAGTACCAGCGCTGGTTTTCAGCGACACCCGTTTACGTGATGACGTCAGCCAGTGCAGCATACGATTAGATATAAATAAAAACAACAATCAAAATAAGAAAGAAATAAAATATACAATACAAAAAGATGGAAAATACAATTTAAAAAAAAAACAATCTTAAATAGAGAAAAGTGTCTGTGATAGGAGGGTCCTGAGTGATCACCTTTTACCATAAATGATAACTTGATTATTCTGGATTATAATCAACATTATTGACAGCCTTGTTATACCTGATGAAGGTTGTATCCTACCTACAACAGTGTTTTAAGATTCGAGTCAAACTGTTTAGAATCTGTCACTATTTTGTCGTTGTCAAAAAGTCGTTGTGTTTTAATTATATTAATTTATTGTGGCGTTAATAATTATTGTGTTCCAACCAAATAGCCTCATGATTTAATTATCACCCACTGCTGACTAAAGGCGTCCTCCTTTATGTGCGTGTGGTGCGAGGGCCACTTTGTTAAAACTCTTTGAAAATGTGCTTAGGATTTAGTGAACATTCCCAAAGAATTGTGAAAGTTAGTATCAGATTTTGTGAAAGTTTAATAACCGAGTTATAGACTGTAAAGTTGGGCCCTCAGTTCTCACATAGAGGATTGAGGGCCCACCTGAAACTGATAAACTATGGACACTACAGAAAAAGTCTTTATGCCAAAATTTAAGCTAATGCCAAACAAAATTTGTGAAAACAAGATATTATCGCAAAACACTGTCCTACTTTGTATATCTTCGTACAAAATGGGCCCTCAATTCTCATACACGTAAAAGTTTATTACGCAATTATAATGAAATCATTAACTTACAGCTACTGTTTGAAATCCTATATGCTACTAAATAAATTGTGAAAATTTATAAAAGCAAGAACAGGTCACCACTTTTTGTTGTTTGAAAGTTATCCCTCAGTCCTCAATATCTTTTGTTTTCGATTTATTACGCTTATCGTATGAAAGATAAAACAAATACAAAATTGTCTCTTTTTGTGTCAAAATTGTGCAACAAATTAGATACCAGAAAGAAATTAAAAGACCCTTTACTATATAAGAAAATTGAGTTTTATTTTTATTCTCTGTATTAGGAAATAGGGTGACCACAATTTATTTTAGATTGCAGTAAAGATTAGTAAATGTGTATAGGTTTTAATAAACTTTCTTCGATTTTTCGCTTATTATAGTCATAGCATTTGTACTCAAGTTTCGTGATAAAAAAAATTATTTCGGAAATTGAACGATCACATAGAAAAATACTGTTACCCAAATCATTTTTGTTTGAAAAATCGTTCATTCTGAAATCAATAATCAAATAATTTATTAATTATTTTTATAAAGGCTTTTGCCCAGCCATGGGACAATGTAGGCTAAATATAATCCTAACTAATATTATAAATAAAACTAATATCTAGCTAATATTATATTAAAAATATTATTACATGTATTATATAATTATTCTTTACATATATGCACAATAGTTGTAATATTTAGTGTAGTTACTAAACAAAAGTTTATGATAGTGCAGCTGAAGTTGTAGGTAATAAAGCATTACAGCGAGTTTTATGAAACAGTTGTAGTGAAGAATAAAAATAATAAAAAAAAATTAATACGCAAACACATCTTCGGTCAAGACACTCGATCATCTTCGGTCAAGATATCGGTAAGTTTGTTTTGATACATAGGTACTCATAATTTTATAAGTTCATAATATTTTACTAAATAGTACTTACATAGTCACTCTAAGAATGGTTTAATTCAATTTCACCTATTTATAAATTGTAAAGTTTTTAAAGTAAAATATAATTATTTCATACTCCAGAAAAATCTTGTTGTTGTGCAAGTAAAGTTTGTTTTGATACATACCTAGGTACTCATAATTTTATAAGTTCCTAATATTTTACTAAATAGTACTTACTCCGGCGCGATCTCATGGCGGCATGGAAAGAGCGACTGTCGCAACCCAGCGCAGGGCACGCCGCAATAGCGGCGATAAGACCCCTCTTTAAGGAGTGGCTAGAGAGGCGCCACGGCGCCCTCTCCTACCGCCTGACGCAGGTCCTCACCGGACCAGGAAGTTTCGGGAGGTTCCTGCACATCATCAGGCGGGAGGAAACGCCTGGGTGTCACCATTGTCAGGATCGCCCAGAGGACACGGTGGAGCACACGGTGGAGGTCTGCCCCGCTTGGGCGGAGCACCGCCGTGTCCTCGTAGAGGTGATTGGCAGCGACGGCGACTTCTCGGGTCCGGCCCTGGTGCAAGCCATGGTCCGGGGCGAGAGGGAGTGGGAGGCAGTCACTTCCTTCTGCGAAGCAGTCATGCTAGCGAAGGAGGTGGCGGGACGGCTCAGGGAGAGAGCCTCCCGTCCCAGCCGCCGCGGGAGACGCTCCGGGCGTCGGGAGCCGCGTGACGACTCCAGGCCACCGTAGGCGCGGGCCTGCGGGCGGAGAGTAATGGGTAGCTCACCGCCCGATCAGGACCAGGCCCGTGCCGGACGGCGCGTACGTGTTCCACGCGCGCCTCAAAGAGATGTCAGCATCGGGGAGGGGCCCCTTAGGGCCGAAGCCTGCCGGGTCAGCGGGATTGTCCGAAAGGGTTACCGCTGGCCCGGAACATAAAGGGCTAAGGAAGGAACACGGGTGGGTTTTAGTCAGTAAGAGTCTGACACTCCCTTCCGCTCCACCCAGAGCGGGAGGAGTCATTTGATGATTTCCCATCCGCAAAAAAAAAAAAAAAAAAAGATAGTCGCTCTAAGAATTGTTTAATTCAATTTCACCTATTTATAAATTGTAAAGTTTTTAAAGTAAAATATAATTATTTCATACTCCAGAAAACATCTTTGTTATTGTGAAAGTACCTACCTACGAATAAAAAAAACATCCAGGAACGCACTGCTTTATTAGGTACTAGATTCTGCCCGCGACTTCGTCCGCGTGAAATTCGAAAGTCACATGGCTCCATCTATTATCATAATAACGTTATTGTTGTTTTCCTCGGGAACAGCACTTTTTTCGGGATGAAAGGTTCAGTGGTTTAGGCGTGAAAAGCTAACAAACAAACTTACTTTCGCATTTATAATATAAGTTAGGATTATATTTAGCCTACATGTCCCATTGCTGGGCAAAAGCCTTTATAAAAATAATAAATAAATTATTTGATTATTGTCATTAGTTTTTTCGGAACGAACGATTTTTCCAGCAAAAATGATTTGGGTAACAGTATTTTTCTATGTGATCGTTCAATTTCCGAAATATTTTTTTTTATCACGAAACTTGAGTACAAATGCTATGACGACAATAAGCGAAAAATCGAAGAAAGTTTATTAAAACCTATGACTCTATATTTACTAATCTTTACTGCAATCTAAAAGAAATTGTGGTCACCCTATTTCCTAATACAGAGAATAAAAATAAAACTCAATTTACTTATACAATAAAGGGTCTTTTAATTTCTTTCTGGTATCGCTTTTATTGCACAATTTTTTTCACAAAAAGAGACAATTTTGTATTTGTCTTATCTTTCATACGTTAAGCGTAATAAATCGAAAACAAAATAAAATGGAGAACTGAGGGCCCGAATTTTATCAAGGTCATAATTTTCAAACAACAAAAAGTGGTGACCTGTTCTTGCTTTCATAAATTTTCACAATTTATTTAGTAGCATATAGGATTTCAAACAGTAGCTGTAAGTTAATGATTTCATTATAATTGCGTAATAAACTTTTACGTGTATGAGAATTGAGGGCCCATTTTGTACGAAGATATACAAAGTAGGACAGTGTTTTGCGATAATATCTTGTTTTCACAAATTTTGTTTGGCATTAGCTTAGATTTTGGCATAAAGACTTTTTCTGTAGTGTCCATAGTTTATCAGTTTCAGGTGGGCCCTCAATCCTCTATGTGAGAACTGAGGGCCCAACTTTACAGCCTATAACTCGGTTATTAGACTTTCACAAAATCTGATACCAACTTTCACAATTCTTTGGGAATGTTCACTAAATCCTAAGCACATTTTCAAAGAGTTTTAACAAAGTGGCCCTCACACCACACGCACATCCTCCTTTTTGTGCCGTGCTTCCCTAGGTTGTGCGAGTGTCATCCAGATCTTCCCCGCAATCTTCTGTAGGTCGTCCTGGCCGTTAGTCTGCCAACGCTCCTTTTACCGTCTCTCGGCAACCATTCCGTCAGGGCTCTGCTCCACCTGCCATCACCACGCCTGGCCAAGTGTCCAGCGTACTTCCATTCCATTCTGGATATGACAAATACACTTTTGCAGTTTTAATACTACCTTAAGTGTAATCCAACTTATTAATAGAACAGCCAATTTTTCTCAAAAAAAAAAAAAATTATTATTTTGCCAATCCATTATTTATTTAATCAAAGAGGAAAAAAAATATGTGAAAAATATTAAAATTATACAAAAATATCTTCTGCCTTCTCGCAACTTCGTCCGAATGAAATTTTTTGTTTTAACATAAAATATATCCTATGACACTCGAAAATACTGTAGCTTCCCATTAGTGAAAGTATTTTCGGAATTGGATCAGCAGTTCCGAAAATTACCCTCGACATACAAACTTACACATACCTCCTTACAATGTTAGAATAGCGAAATAGATTTGTGACATGTATTTAAAATGGCAACATTTCACTCACTGAAAGTTATGAAACATCTAAAGGTTTAGTCTTATTATACCTATTTTCCGTTTGCATTGATGTCAGCTATCAATTTATATAAGTTTCATGCGCGGCCGCAATTTTGAAAAAAAAAATCAAAATAGCGCGACAGTACTCTAGGTATGCCAAGCTCCATATAAAATTGTCAATTCAATCTTTATTAGAGTTGCAGGTGAATAAAATCTGTCATTAAGGATCAATTTTTCATTTAATCATTAGAAGTTCATTTAACTCTATTCCCTACAGTGCAGAGCACAAGTTGCAGTACTAACTAATCAAGTTGCACACACAGCACAAATACAATTACATTATGTACCTACCTATGCTCGGTAGATCAGGTTAGGCCTAATTTCGATCGCTCAATACTGGAGCTAACTAGTTGATGCTGATGCCAAGTTCATTATTTTGTTATGATCATCGTTGTGTGTGTGGTGCCGGACTTAAAGAATAGCACCACCCCATACTTCCCGTGGGTGTCGTAAAAGGCGACTAAGGGTCGTACCGGAGAATGGGCAGTAGCGTTCTCTATACATTCCACCACCATACTATACTGCGATCACCAACCCGCCTGCCAAGCGTGGCGATTATGGCAAACCCCCCCTACTTGGGGGAGGCCTATGTCCAGCAGTGGACGTCTTTCGGCTGAAATGATGATGATGATGATCATCGTTGTTCTACATGATTCTGGAAGTCTACCCTGGCTCGCAATTCGTAGTTTTGACAGAAGTTACCGGCGTTTCCTACGGACATAAGTTGGGGCCCAGTAAGAATGAATGACAACTCGATTTGACAGTAGGCCTTACTTCCGATGTGTTTTGGCCTGTCCGAAACAGCTACTTAATCGGGAGTAGGGTTCACTTTGAAGTATTGAACTACTTTCGGGATAGGCCTGTATCTTTGTTGATGGACTTATGAGGATCGGGATCAATGGTGTGTGAGAGGCTTTCGTCGGGGTTTAAATACCGTAATTAATTATCACAATCCCTTCAAAATACCTGTATTCTTGTCAATGACTCCAACCAAGAAGACAATGGTAAAAGACATGGGTTCAATCGGATGACCTTTCGATGGCCAATGGCCTCTTTTGAACAAAAGAGTATGCTGATGTCCAACCTCTAAACATCATCGATTAACGAGTTGCAGGTCATGGGATCAAACCCAGGCATGCGCTATACTTTGTGTAAAAAATTTCATCACCACTGCTCTCAAAACGGTGAAGGAAAACATCGTGAGCCAGCATGTCCTAAAACCAAAAATACGAAGACATGTGACATAAACCAACCCACATTGGGCTCGCGTGGTAGATTATAGCCCTGTATAGGCCTGTGTCCCAGCAGAGCGATCATTATAGGCTGAATAAGCGTCTTTTCAAATAGCTGTGAAACCTAAGGCCCGATAATAATCCCAATAATAATTATTGTTCGTTATTTAGGCCAATTTTCGTCCAACCTTATCCTAATTTTCTATTAACCAGCCAGCCCCTATAAAACGCATATGGCCTTATAATTCCGGTACAATTAGCACAGTTCCCTGGGCATGCGTGACGAGATAGTGCGCCAAATCTAACGGCTCATTGTGTTAGTTTAGTGCTGTGAGCTCGAAATATTGACAGCGGTATTACAATGGGTAGTTCTGTTGCGAATGCTAATTTTATCAGGGCGCTATCAGAGTGAAAATAGTTTATAAATACAAGCTTTTGCCTGCGACTTTGTCCGTGTGAAGCTTCCCATTAGTGAAAGAAATTTCTGAATCAGATCAGTAGTTCCGGAGATTACCCCCTACATACGAACTCACAAATTTTACTCGAATTTTACTACTTTATATTATTAGTATAGATGACATACCAATAAAGTCGCGTGCGATGCGCGCTCGGAAACGGTCGCGGCATTAGCCGTTGCCGTCATGGGTTCCGAAAAACTCATAGTCAACGAGCTCCTGATGGCGTTCCTGCAACATCAACTGGACGTCATGGACGAAGTTAGCCTCATGCAGATCTGCACCTCGAGCTACACCGAAGACGAGATACGCAGTGCAAAGACGACACTGTACACGTCGCTCGACTTAGCCGACCGAATGCCGTCCCGAAGGAGGGACGAAAAGGGAGACAGGAGTCTCTAAGACATGTTTCGGGTGTTTAAGGAGACTGACCCTGACGACGTGCCGACCTTTGTCGCGAAGGAGCTGCGGAAGCTGCCCCCTGTCACTTTTGACCACGTCGACGTCACCAGGCTGCTGAAGGATATTGTTAAAGATAAGTGTGCTAAAACCCGCAAGAGTTAATACGAGATCCGAGTGACCCCTCCCGACCCGCGCTGTTACCGCTCTCGCCATCGAGTGACGCCTGTGGCCTCAGTATCCTCAGTAGCGCGCTTTCGTCATCCGCGCGAAGTGTCAAGTTAAGGGGCTTACATGACCTAAAGCGCGGTCACCATCGGACTGGATAGAAAAGAAAGAGAAGCGCGATGACACAACCCTGGTAATTTATTGCAAAATATGTAGCAATTATTTAATTACAAAAAATCTATTGTTGGACTAAAAAATTAAAACAGTAGTGTTTTAGTATGTTGCTTGTAGAATAATCTGACAAAAAATCAGAATGATTGTATGGTTTTTATTGTAAAAAGAAAGTTTTTAGAGGTATCTTCATGATTTTTTCCATCATATTAAATTAGTTGTATTATGTGTTCAATACACTATCTACCTAGCATAATTATATCCTGAAGAATATCATATATTTTTCTGATTTTGTTAACTGTAGTCGATCATATACTTTTATTGTTTCTAAAACTTGCTTTTTTTGTGTTTAGGTCCTGTAAGCCCCTTAACTCTCTCTCTTTAATCACACCCAACTTTTGATCTTGTAACTTGCGAGACAGACTAATCAATAGGTATTTTGGCGTGTTACAGAACGATATTTTATATTTTCATTTTGATCAAGAATCAATCAAATATTTGACATCTATTTGTGACGTTAAGGCCAAAACGGATATCAGTTCAGTTGCCAAAAAAGAAGAAAAAAAAGGCGAAAACAAAATTCATATTTTTTACGTTTTTGCGATTTCAAAATCTAGTTGCAATCTCTTAACAGCGACAGACGTTTAAAACTTGCCAAAAATGTAGGGAAATTAGAAGTATTTTTTAACAGATTGAGACTGAGATCAGACTGAAGGTTCTTAAAATTACGAGAATTGCCCCTCAGGTTGCATGTAGACCATATAAATATTTAATTACAGAATTACAATAATTCCAAATCATTAAATACAACAGTGTGAAAAAAGTTAAAATTGCCATATTCAATGACTATTTCATGAAATCATGACATTTGAGGCCAATTTTTGCTTAGATATAACCTATGGATGATTCTAATGTTTAAATCAAAATAACTTGACAGGCAAAGTAAAAATCCTCCTTTTTGTTTATTCAAAATAACCACATCTTACTTTTATAAAAACGAAAGAAACGACTCACAACTTTCTTCCACCTTAATAATAATATTTTCAAGAATTTCATCACACAAAATAACCAATACAGGGCTGGTGTTAAATGGTGTAACATCATATAAATATAATTTACGGTGTAATAACTGTGTCACTACTAGTAATATATGGTCCAATGAGGCAGGGGTATTGTGTTCACTGTACCATCGGTTTTTTGGGTAAATATTATACTACTCGTATGTAAGGTACTTTTGCGAGAAAAGGCCTTCGATATGAGGATATTTTTGGTAGGTACCTTAAAAATAAAAACGGTCAGATAAAGCACAGTGTAGTGTTTTGTTAGTCAGTATAACACACACACAAACAGACTCATTACTGTGTCGTGTTGTGTCGTGACTCGGGATACACCATTCAAACGAATTTGTTCAGGACTACGACAAATCACAACGATTTTGATGTGCAATCACTGCGTACACACAGTAATATGAATCCGGCTTAATATGCTTTTATATTAGCCCATCTCTCAAAACAGTGAATGAAAAAATTGTAAGGAAATCGGTTTGTCTAAGAATCAAAAATTCGCAGACATGACGTCACGATGACACATCTACCAACCCGCACTGGGTCCGCGTGCCATTGCCATGCGTTTGGTAACCTCGGAATAAGATACAATATTTTCCCAACTATGTTGGGGTCGGCTTCCAGCATAACCAGATGCAGCTGAATACCAGTATTTTACATGAAACGACTGCCTCTGACCCTACAACCCAGTTACTGGGTAACACGATAGACCTTGGTAAGACTGGTTGTCAGACTTCTGGGCTTCTGACCATCCCTAACGACTGTCGGAATCACAGAATAAGAGATAATTATTAAGGGGGCGGCGTTGCATGCGTAGTTAATACAAACGTAATACCAAAATAATTTATAAATCAAACACATATTCTTAAGGTAGTGTGTATTTATTCCGTTTGGATTACAGAATATCTAGGTTCCCAAATATAAATTTTGAAAGGACTCTGATATAAAGACGAGATATGAATTTCAAATTTCTATAGAAAACTTATTTTTCTCATAACTCGTCTTTAAATCAGTGTCCATTCAAAATATATAAGCTGAATTTTTGCATACACTTTTCTTCTGTCCTTTTTGTAAGCATCTTAAGTTATTCAAGGTGAAAGGTCAAGCCATTCGATAACCTGGCCAATCACTACAAAAACGACCATAGAATAACTACCCCTGATTATAGCCTTGAGAAACTATAACCCCATGATGGCTATATTATACGCTTTGATTGCTTTGTAATGAATAGTTTCACAGTTAATGGTCGCAAAAAGTGAATTAGAATAGCGAGAAATAACGTAAGGGTGGTGTTTAGCGAGTCATTTCTAGCTTAGCTTCGCTTTTACCTACGTAATGAATATTTCTTGCTTAGGCACACACACACAATTAATATAAAGGCGAAAGTTTGTGTGTGTGGTGTGTGTTTATATGTTTGTTACTTCTTCACGCTCAAACGGCTGGACCAATTTTGATAAAGTTTTGTTTAGAGATAGCTGACACCCTGGATTAACATATAGGCTACTTTTTATCCCGACATTTCCACGGGATCGACATTTACGCGGGTAAAACCGCGGGGTGCAGCTCGTAATATTATAAAGAGAAAAGATTTGATTTTTGTACGTTTGTTTGTTACGCTTTTATGTTAAAACGGCTGAACGGATTTAGATATAATTTAGCACATGGGTAGACCATAACTTGGATAAGGACATAGGACACTTACTTTATCCCGATATTCCCACGCAATCAACACTTATGCGGGTTAACCCGCGGATCGCAGTTAGTTGTTTATAAAATTGACATACTAATCTGCATTCGCGACTTATTTGCCAAAAATATAAACAATGAGTTTATGGAAAAATATATTTAATTCTACACAATAAAGCCTAAGGCATTAAGCTCGCCTTTGTACCTTTTTTTGCGAAAAGTTTAAATAAATAAATAAAGTTGAAATTAGGTTAACGTTAAGTTAAGTTTAAGGCCGCCCATTGTATATTTTGTAGTGTTTGATGTATTTTTTTCATGTTATGTATTTTTTATCACTCAAAGTAATGTTTTGGTATTTTCTGATAGATTAGGATCAGGTTTTGGATCATTATTAAATAACCGCTTTAAACATACTATAGTTAATTGTTGTTATCATAACCTGCATTTTAATGAGCTTGTTCATAAAATAAAACATACACAAATGAATGAGCAGACTACTGTAGTTCTTTTAATTGGAAACAGTCTGAGCGTAACAAAAAGGGTCATAGTTAATGGTATTGACACCCTACTTAAATTAAAACTAGGTAAATTAATATTATGTGCATTGCCATATTCTGATAATTTGTATGATGCAGAAAACGATTACATTTATTGTTTAAACAACTTAATGCATATTTTGACATGTCGTCATAGTGACCGTTTATTGTATTTTGATACAAACTATTTTGTTAGGGATTTTGTATTAGTTCAGGAACATATGTTTCTTCCCAAGAAAAGTCAGCATGTACTGGCTACTTTGTTAACTTACAATATACACGCAGTTACTAATAATTTAACTGAGACTAGGTTAAGTGACGAAACAGTATTATCTAGTACTTCTAATAATACTGTAATTCATTCTTTAAACTTTTAGACTCGACAAAAGAGAAGCATAATAAGAATATTTTACTATATCACCAAAATATAAATCGCTTTTCTGACAAAATCCTAGACGTGGAAATGTTAATAGATAAATATTATATGGATATCTTATGTTTTTGTGAAACCTGGTTAAAACCGGATAGAATGTTGTTTAATGTCAATAATTTTTCAGTTGCCAGTGCGCACAACAGGTCCTCAATAGGGGGTGGTACTTTGATATTATGTAATAGTTCTTTTAGGTATAAAGAAAGAAAGGATATCACTGCTTGCTCTGTTGATCGCTTATGTGAGGTAGCATGTGCAGAAGTTGAAGGCTTACTTTCTTATGTGTTTATAGACCACCAGCCTCAAGTTTGTCATCATTTTTTATCATAATGGAAGAAATACTTAGTAAACTTTTTAAAGATAGTACATTTGTTTTTGTTTGTTGTGACCTAAATATTGATCTATTAGTTAATTCACCAGAAAAATGTAAGCTAATATCATTGTTTAAATCATTTAATTTAAAATGTATATTTAATGAAGCGACTAGAATAACAGCAACTTCAGCTTCATGCATCGACAATGTATTTACTAACTGTAAAATAAAAGACTCGTCCTTAATTACTGGCGTTAGGTCTGACCATACTGGTCAACTTGTAACATTTGACATAGGTAAAAGATTACACATAGATAAATCCATTCAATTAAGACCTCTAACTAAAAATACATTGAAAATGTTTAATAATAATGTTCTTAGCAATCTTTCCACAGCTAGTTTTGATTCACAAGACCCCAACATAAACTATGGTACATTATTTTCTACAGTATGCCAAGAATTCAATAAAGCATGTCCTGTAAAGAAAGTTACTATAAATACTAAACCAAAATTTAGTGAATGGGCCACTGCTGGCATTAGAAAAAGCAGAGATATTTTATATAATCTGTATCACGAGAAATCATTAACTTCTGATCAAGCCCTTCATAATTATGTAAGGAACTATTCTAAAATATTCAAAAGAGTCTGCGCTGAGGCTAAATCTAAATTAATTAGTAACAAAATTAGTATGTCTAATAATAAAATAAAAGCTGTGTGGCAGGTAATAAACAAAGAAACTGGAAACACAAAACAGCGAGATCAGAATGAGTTGTCCCTAAAAATTGATAATGAAACCATTTCAGATAAGTTAAAAGTTGCTGAGACACTAGAAAATTTCTTTACCAATATCCCAATAGAGGTTACAAAGTCTCGCCCCTCATCACCTATATTAGCTGCAGGCCTTCTTAAGGAAAATTTTAATAGGGAAATTCCAAGCTTTGAAATCAAGCCCAATTCTGTTGACACAATTAAAAAAGCATTTAAAAGTCTTAACATAAAAAACACTGAAGACTTATGGGGGATTTCTGTTAAGGTTCTTGGAGATATTATTGACACAATTGCCCCTGCCCTAACAGGCATATTTAATCAATGTTTAGACAGCGGTACGTTTCCTGATTTAATGAAACATAGTAAAGTAGTACCGATATTCAAATCGGGTAGTAAGTTTGATCCCTCCAATTATAGACCTATATCTGTGCTACCAGCATTGAGCAAAATCTATAAAAAATCATGCTGGACCAGATGTTGTCACATTTTAATTCAAATGGGATTTTACATAGTCGCCAGTTTGGTTTCACGAAAGGTAGGTCGACGACAGACGCGGGAGTAAAACTCATCAGTCACATTTTGGAATCCTGGGAGAAGTCCCAGGATGCAATTGGCATTTTCTGTGACCTCTCAAAAGCGTTTGACTGCGTTGACCATAATACACTGATCTGTAAATTATACCACTACGGAATTCGTGGACAAGCTGCTGATCTTGTTCTTTCCTATCTGTCAAAGCGCCAGCAAAAAGTAAACGTTAACGGGGCGACGTCCTCGGGGTCTCTAGTTAAGATGGGCGTGCCTCAAGGCTCAATTCTTGGCCCTTTCCTATTTCTAGTTTATATTAATGACCTTCCTTACATGATGGCTAACTTGTCGGATATCATTTTATTCGCTGATGACACTTCCCTTATTTTTAAAATAGATAGAAAAGATACGGATGTCTTACATGTTAACGATAGTCTTTTACTTAATGCGAACAAAACTAAATGTCTTAAGTTTTCATTACCAAATGTATCTCAAGTGGGTCTGAATTTAGAACTTGATGGCAAAAGACTAGATGCTGTTACGGAAACTGTATTTCTAGGAATTACTTTAGATTCAAAATTACAATGGGGCGCACACATTAGAGCTCTCTCAAGTAGATTAAGTTCAGCTGCATATGCAGTAAGAAAAATAAGGCAGTTGACAGATATAGCCACAGCTAGGTTAGTATACTTTGCTTATTTCCACAGTATTATGTCTTATGGTGTTCTGCTGTGGGGATCGGCAGCTGACGTAGATTCAATTTTCATTTTACAGAAGAGGGCAATCCGCGCAATCTATAAAATGGGTCCTCGCGAGTCTCATAGAAACAAATTCAAAGAAATTGATATACTACCTCTGCCTTCTCTTTATATTTTAGAAAGTATTTTGTATGTTCGCAAAAACTTAGGACTCTTCAAAATAAGAAGCGATTTCCATAATATAAATACACGTAGTAAAAATGAAATTGTGTTACCTAAATTTAGATTAACTAAAACTAGCAAGTCATTTCTTGTAAACAGCATCCGTTTTTATAACAAGTTGCCAAAGCCGGTTACAGAACTTAGCGATGGAAAGTTCAAAACCCTCATCAAACGTGTCCTGATCAAAAAAGCATATTATAAGATTAAAGACTACGTTGAAGACAAGGTAGTCTGGCAATAATTCCTTCTGAACATGTGGCTTCCCTGGCTTCTCATTAACGTAACTATGTAAATGTCTATTAACTGCTCTCAAATTACGATGTTTAATTTTTATTAATTTTTTTTTACATACTTTTTGACATAATTTCTTTATTATTTGACATTATATACAGATATACAGATAATTGAAAATTTTCACCTCTTTATTAGTGGTTTTAATTGGAATCATAACACTTGGTTTTAGTAGGTTTTTATTATTATTTTTCTTTTTTTTATTATTTATCCTTTTGATAGATTCTTATTTTGTAAATGTGAGGACTTTGTAGGCCTAATAGACTTTAGATCTGTAGACCATTTTCTATTTTATCATGTACTTGGTACTTGTTGACAGGCCTGCGCTGTCCTCCCATACCTACTGTAATCTGGAAACATTGTAAAAGCCAATTATTTTTAAAAAGAGTAACCATGGAGTTTCTCGCCGGTTCTTCTCCATAGGAAACGACCAATTGGAACCGTGCACCTAGCTTCTGACGTTTCATAAGTGCCCATGTAGGTTTATGTGAAATAAAACATTTTGATTTTTGATTTTGTGGTGTACAATAAAGTACCTTTATATAAATAAATACATAAAGTTCAGTTACGCTACAACTTGTACCTTTTGTGCGAAAAGTTTAAATAAATAAATAAAGTTCAGTTACGCTACAAATTCAAACATTTTTATAACTTTTTCAATATTGCAAGTCACTCAGAAATCAACTTAATAACCATTAAAATAAAGTTGATATTTGTTTAACTTGAAATAACACCAATTTGAAAGATACGTTTTGATAGACAATAGCTTAGTTAGGTACCGCTAAGACGCAGACCCAATCATTCGAAATGAGGTGCTAGCTGTTGGTTGTGTTAATAAAAAGCTAATGCTTACGTAGACTATTGCTGTTTAACATGCAATCTCGTGACTTATCGCATTTAGCGGCTGGTTTGTGTCTAGACATGGTAGCTGACTTTTTTAAAATTAATTAATTTAATACTTCAAGCCCTCGTGCCTCGTGCCTCGTGCTCGTTCAAGTCTTCGTGCTTCGGAAAGCACGTTAAGCAGTTGGTCCCGGCTGTCATTCGTGGATCTTTGACAGTCGTTACGGGTAGTCAGAAGCCCGAAAGTCTGACAACCAGTCTTACCAAGGGGTATCGTATTAGCCAGTAACTGGGTTGTGGAGGTCAGATAGGCAGTCACTCCATGTAAAATACTGGTATTCAGCTGCATCCGGTTAGACTGGAAGCCGACCCCAACATAGTTGGGAAAAGGCTAGGCAGATGATGAATACTTCAAGCACATAAATGTACAGAGGCGGACTTAATGCCATAGACATTTTCTACCAGTTAACCATAGAGTGATGCAGAGACAAACAGTGGTAGGTGCGAGCAATCATGACAATTGAGGAATAACTCTATACTAATATTATAAAGCTGAAGAGTTTGTTTGAACGCGGTAATCTCAGAAACTACTGGTTAGAATTGAAAAATAATTTTTGTGTTGAATAGTCCGTTTATCGAGGAAGGCTATAGGCTACACAACATCACGCTATGACCCTTAGGCGCTGGGCAACGGGTGACACCGCGGGGAACAGCTAGTATTTTAAATATAAAGGTACCCATAAACCTATTTTTCAACACACTTGCTCGTAAAGTGGCTCTTATTAAACCGCTTTTAGGTCCATAATGCAGTGTATTAAAAACGCGTGCTTTTTCTTTACTTTAATCCACAAGTGCTTTATTTCCACAGATAACTATGTATTTACTAGTCGGAGATGCGCGCTTTTTTAATCTCATCATTTCACTGATGCTAATCTATTTAAATTTTATTTTTATTTTAAATATTTGTCTTAATGTTATCAATAGCAAAGAAACCGTGACGAATAAGTATTATAATTAAGTGACAGTATTGGTGACAATTAGTGACAAGTGATTTAGAACATAAAAAGCAATTTTGTGAACTTATCAACTGACGTGAGTAAACTTCTAAAAACAATATAAACAGTGCTAATAACATAAATGTGACATTGACGCAAACATTGATGATAAATAATATGGTGAAAGTTCCATTTAAATCATTTCGAGTGAATTTATCCAAAAAAGTAAAACCGTTTTTTACAATTAAATCTTAAACTTGAACTTTGTACCCGACTCCTAGCTCCAAGTGGAGAGTAGATGCACTAAAATACAGTGCTACCAACCGTGTTATAGTGACAACTACCGCCATTACAGACCCTAGTGGTGAATAGACGAACCAAAAGCAGTGTTACCATCCCTAATATAGACAATCAAAATAATTAATTGAACAACTACCGCCATTCTCGACTGTAGTGGTGAATAGACGAACTACAAAACAGTGTGACTACGATCATTCAAGGTAGTGAATAGTTGAACTAAAATAGTGTTGCCAATGAAAGGAAATTTAATACAATTACGAAAGAAACTTAACATGTCTTCGAGAACTAAATGCACCAACAGCGGCCGAAAAGAGCAACCACTAGTCACTTGTTATAAATGCAAGAAACTAGCGGAACACAGAAATACGCTAATTTGCACTTCTTGTACTAACCATTTTGAATTTGATTGTGCTGGTTATCCGGAGAAAGTGTATCGATTGAAGAGTTTAGATGAGAGAAAAACATTTAGGTGGGTGTGCAAATCATGCTCTCAAAGAGCAAAAGAGCATGTTAACCCCACCCCTGGAGAATCCAATGTGACATTGAGGAAAAAACGCTCATCACCTAAAGCAGAATCAAGTAGATGTCTCACACCAAGCGTACCAGAAGAGAACACACCTTGGTCCACCCCAAAGAGCACAACTTCTGAATCTTATGACTCACATATACTAACAATGGAACATACGTACGATGATTCAACTGCTATATCCGATAAAACGCTGTCAAGAAGTATGGACTATACAACAATTGATCCTATGCAGAACCTTGAGCTCAAAGAATCAATTGAATACCTCCAGATGGAACTTGTAAGTACACAGAACGAACTTGAAAATGTCATACTAAATAATAATGAGCTCCGAAAACAAAATGAAAAACTCCGTAAAGATAATATAACTTTAAAAGGATTCTTAGGCCAGTCCCCACAAAAAGTATTGTACAGCAATGAAGGCACAAAAAAAGCAAATGCGTCGTACTCTTTATTATATTCAGATATGCAAGCATTCTTTACACCGCCTAGAAATTTGTCTAGAACTACAAATAACGTAACAAGTACACATACAAAGAATCATCTAAGCGGGACTATCCTAAGCCTACAAAAAAACATCACCGACTTGGAAAATCAGTTGAAACAGGCGGGAAACGATATAGTACATCTCAAAGATCAAGTTCTAAAACTACAGAAGCTATTAGATTTAAAAGTGAGCAGTAAAATATGTAACGATAAGAAAACTTCTGTTGGACTAAATGAAGAACGTAATAACAAGATATTTATCTTTGGCACACAACAATGTGTTGGACTTTCTTCCGCATTGATGAAGTCGAGAGCGGCTACTCCGTATATAAAATATACTGTGACGGCGGAAACAAAACCACACGCGCTTACTAGTGACATTATTAAGAATTGTCAAAATATTTCTACTTCAAGTGGCGACAAACTTATTATATGTGTGGGTGAAAATGACTATGATACAAAAATCTTATCAGCGCAATTACGCCAACTCCTCGACGTATTCAGTAATAATTTTGTAATTGTTTTGAGCCCACTTAAGAATATGTATTTAAATATAAATGAGTTGAAACAAACTATACGTGGCATTTGCAGTGAATATAAATGTTGTAAATATATTGATTCTGACATCAAATTGTACAATGCATGTAAATCTTTAAACTATGCTATTGACTGTTACGATTACGAAAACAAGTATTTAAATGTTAAAGAATTGAAGAAAATAATACTGCGTAATCAAGCTAACTATAAAAAACCTGATAGCAAACAGGTAATAGCTTCGAAAGGTACAATCCCTTATTATTTTGCACGTCATCAAACGAAATGCCTTGCTACAAATGGTCCTGATATTGAAAACTCTACTCATTCAAAAAAAGGTACTATTCCATACTATTTTAAAGTAATAGATCGTAAACAGCTTTTTCGTGAATAACAACATCGTGGCAAATAAACCTAAAACTTTTAAAATATTGCACCAAAACATCGCTAGTATTCTTTCAAAAAAGGAAATTTTGGAACTAACATTGCTGGAGTTACGAGACATAAATAAAGAACCTGACATATTATGTTTGTCTGAAACCTTTATGCGTGCCGGAACTGAGAAATATATAAAATTAAATAACTACACTGTAGCAGCTGCATTTAGTAGAGACACACAGAGAGGAGGAACCTGTATACTCGCTAAACAGGGTATTGTTTATAAAGAGCTTTCCCACATTAAAAAGTACTCAACCCAAAAATCATTTGAAGCCTGTGGCGTTGAAATTCCATTGCACAAATTACTAATCGTGTGTCTTTATAGAACGCCTAAGTCTGATCCTAACATATTTTTGGATAAACTTGATCAATTTATGTGCGAAACGGTAAAAAAATATGGATCAAGTACAAAAATAGTTATTGCCGGTGACTTCAATATAAATACTTTTAAACAAGGGAAAGTCACCAACTACTTAAAGGATCTATGCAATAACTATAACTTGCAGATTCACGTTAAAGTTGCCACACGTAAAGACTCGTGTATAGACCACATACTGAGTAACATAAAAAAATCTTCTACTGAGGTTCTATCCCTACACTTATCAGATCATGACACAGCGCAACTCATAGATTTCCCAGTAAAAGAGCAAAGTTTAAAGTCCAAATCATATTTTATGTATAAAAAAGACTATTGCAGTGAAAATATTACTAAATTCAAAAAATGCCTTGCAAGTCTAACGTGGTCAGAGGTACATCTCGAAACTGATATAAATAATGCATTCAATAAATTTCACGAGTTCTTATGTTTATTGTATAAGTTATGCTTCCCAAAGATTAAGATTAAAATAAACAATTCTGATGCAAGTAAACAAACATGGATAAGCAAGGGTCTCAGAAACAGTTGTAAGACTAAAAGATGTTTACGGTATCTATACTATAAAAATAAAACCATAGCGTACAAACATAGATATAAAAAATATTCATCAATACTGAAAAAATGTATCTTTAAATCCAAAATAAATTCAAACATTAAGTATATAAATAACAGTCAAAACAAATGCAGAGCAACGTGGTCAGTCATCAATCGCGAAATTGGAAATACAAAATGTGACAATGATATTTCTCAGCTAGAATTAGATAAGAAAATACTGACTAATCCCACTGACATAGCAAATGCTTTTAATGATTATTTTATTGATTCGACTAACACTGTGACATTTAATCATTTACATGATAATGACAAGCCCAATAAAACCATGACAATACCTAATTCTATGTTTCTTAGCCCTATGACTGAAGACGAGATTAAGAAAGAAATAATAGCTTTAAATAACACCAACTCAGAAGGTTACGATGGAATTGGTACAAAAGTAATTAAAACTTGCAGTACAGAATTAGTTCCTATTTTGACTTATTTAATTAATCTTTCATTTTCATCTGGAACTTTTCCTGATGCGCTAAAATTATCAGTCGTTAAAACTCTGTACAAAAAACACGATAAAAATGATGTTAAAAACTATCGCCCGATAACCCTTATACCCATAGTGTCTAAATTATTTGAAAAATGTATGCAAAAGAGACTTTCCGAATTCTGTAGCAAATACAATATCATAACGAAAGAACAGTATGGATTTCAAAAGCACAAGTCAACAACACTAGCGATTGCTAATCTTTTGGGGCATATTCATAATTCCCTAAATAAAAATTATTTAACGACAGGACTATTTTTCGACCTGTCACAAGCCTTCGACTTTGTGGCACATGACATCTTGTTGAAAAAATTAGAAAAAAGTGGAATAAGGGGTTTAGCACTGCAGTGGATAGCGTCTTATCTAAGCAACCGAAAGCAATACGTTGTTATTAATAAAGTTAATGAAAATGTATTAACCTCGTATTCATCTGACTATAGAATTAATAATTGCGGCGTCCCCCAAGGGAGTGTATTAGGACCCTTATTGTTTCTATTATACATAAACGACTTACCGCTAGTGACTAATCATAAATGTGTATTATTTGCAGACGACGTTTCAATTATTGTGACATCTGACAAAAAGTGTAAAACGAAATCTGATCATGAGATTGACATTAATAACACTATTGACGAAATTATAAAATGGTTACAGGCTAATAAATTGAAAATTAATTTAGATAAATCGAATTATATACAGTTTAATAAATCAATACATACTAAATACAATTTCAAACTTCATATTGACAAGTTAAAAGAAGTTGCACAAACTAAATTCTTAGGAGTACTCATAGACCAAGATCTGAATTGGAAAGTACATGTGGATAGTTTGTGCAGTAGGATTAATAAGTTTGTTTATGCTCTCAGACAAATAAAGAACATAACCAACAAAGAAACAGCAATTACAGCATATCATGCCTATATAGAATCCATCTTAAGATACGGGCTTATCCTTTGGGGTAACAGCACAGATAAACACAGAGCATTTATTGCGCAAAAGAAATGCATCAGAGCCATTTGTGGTATCCGTCCTGACGAGTCATGTAAACCTTTCTTTAAAAAGCTAGGTATATTACCACTTCCGTCACTGTACCTTTTTGAAATTTGTAATTATGTTTATAATAATAAGGGATTGTTCAAGAAAGCCTATCAATTGAACTCTCGAAATAGAGATCCATGCAGACTTGCATTGCAGGATACTCCTAAATCAGCCAAGTATGCGAAAAGTTTCCTAGTCATGTGTATACGCATTTATAACAAAATTCCCAAAGAAATAAAATTGTTATCTAATAGTAACTCATTTAAAAACAAATTAATGAAATGGTTGAAAGAACACATGTTTTATGACATTAAATATTTTCTCAACAATAAGTTATAAATTCCTGGACTTGTGTAATTGCAGATAATGCTGAGAGAAAACTATTATTATTGTAATTGACTCTGTATCTGCGACATTGAACTTTAAATTTACTAATAATAATTATTATTTTGCATGCAATTGATACATATCCTGTATAGCTAAACATGCGGACTTTAGATTAATATCTGACTGTAACAACTTTATACCATGTTTAAGGCAAATAAAGACTTATCTTATCTTATCTTATCTTATCACTTTTTTTTTTTAATAGTCTGTATTGTCCTTGGTCCCAAAATTAACTAATATTTATTTACCTTAAGGTGAATGCGCAGGGACCACAGACAATTTAAGGTGAATGCGCAGTGGTAGTTCACGAAATTCAAATTTTCTTAGGTTTTTTGCAGGTCAGTGTACGTCTTTACAGAATAATAATCATTCGAATCATAAATACATCTTTCTTATGGAAAAGTTCTGAAAAATTATATTCTAATGACTATAATTATGTAAATACATATATATTATAGTCGCGAATCATATTTGATCAAGATACAACCTGATACTGACCTGCAAATTATAAAAAACGTAAGAAAATTTTAATTATCCACCTTAAATTGTCCGTGGTCCCTTCTGAATCCAAACGGAAAAGATGTATTTACGTATATTACGTATTAAAGACTGGCGTTCTATTATTGCGGATTCTCACTGAACTAATGTATCTAAATTTCTCTATGCCAATAGTACTTTCTAATTCCATACTAACTAAACTACAATTTGACATACGGCAACACTACGATCAGTCTACACTGAGGTCTACACATTATTTTGTGTTTATTATATTTTTTCTATAGCCTGTTTCGAGATATTGTCAGTGCCACAGACTAACATATTTAAAATGAGATTCAGTGTTTTTTACGTAGTATGTCTAAGAAGTCTGTGGTGCTTTTATTTACACCTGCGCGCGCAATGCTAGTGCTGCTGCTGGCTAGCACGACGCGCGGAAAAACAAAACCAGCGCGCCATTTTCCAAACTAATATTTAACGATACAAGTCTGGTTTTTTCCTCGCAAGTGTGTTGAAAAACATCGTATGAAACGCGTGTGCATTGATCATTAGACTCTCGGCTTTCTTATCGCACTCGCCTGCGGCTCGCGCGAATAATACCGCCTCGAGCATAATGATCAACATAGCACACATGTATCATAATGTACTAAAAACTACGACGACGCGCGACGACGACTTTTTGTTTTTATTTATTTAGCTGTCTGGGTGATTTTGTTAGTTATAGAAAGGAAGTGTATATAGTCATCTCTTTTTACTTGTAACTGCTCCTCCGTTTTATGAAAACAGTTTTAGTAGTTTTGAACTTGGAAACCTATAGAATTGTTATTGTATGTAACACGGCACCCGGTTTCCATAACAGTGGGATAATATTCCCACTGCTGGTGTGACTGTTCCTAACCTACCCCAGGCTGATAAAATTTTCGTTTTTCCTAATTATGTTACTTATTAGTGTTTAGGTCGGTTCCCCCTAGGGGGGAAGAGCCGCACCCCGCCGCCGTACTGCTCTGTAGAGCTCGTCTCCAGACTGGACACTCTTCCACCGATTGAAATGAATTCCAAATATAAAGAAGTCCAATGCCTTGTCTCATCGATAGACCAAGGAAAGGATTGAAAGTAATGCTAAGTAAGACTTAGGAATTCATAGTTATGAACATAGATTGAATGTGGTTTTAGAAAGTTAGTAGTAATAGAGGGATCCAAGGTATATAATTATTATTAAGTTGTGAGTAACCCATACGCTAGCGTAACAGGTATTTGATCAGTCATTACTCACACGATACCTCACATCTATACCTGGTGTACTCAGAGCAACACTTCCATATAGTGACGCAAGCGGCTTTTCAGCGGCATTGCGTCGGCATCATGCTCTTTTGGAGACATGGTCCCTAGCAGTTCTTTCGAACTGATAAACGTGACGAAGCGGCTTTTCCTGCGGCAACCGAGCGACCGTCCTTGTCTGACTACGGAGCGGCTAGTTCCAGCGGCATTGCGTCGACATCATGCTCTTTTGGAGACATGGTCCCTATCAGCCCTTGGACTGGATATGATATGGTCACCCTAACTTTTGGAAGTTCACCCTTTGCACAACAAGCATATCTGCAAGACACGTGTTCATGTCAGTCTGACCGAATTATTGGTCTGAGATAAAGAATACAACATTCAAGAATTACTAGATAATAGAATTGAGATTCTAAACTCACGAATCATTATTTAATAGAGTTTTGAATAGTCTCTCTTATAGCACTGTTATTGGCCGGAGGCAATGAATACAATGTTCAGGAATTATAGTACTAGAATTTACTAGTTAATATAGTAGAGAATCACAAATTATGAATTACTAATTAATAGAGTCGTGGAACAACTCTCTTGAAGATCTACCACTTTCTAGTGTTTGGGCTGGGGAGAAGAAGTGGCACAACAAACTCCCCAGCAACACGTCTCTGTCTGATTAATTATATAACTTTAATAACTCTATCAGCCTAGGGTAGTTATTATAATGAAGGACTCGCCCAGTCACACCAGCAAACAACCACACACACTCATCACTTTTACTAGATTAGTCTAATCTAATCTGGGCATCAACCCAACTATATTTAACTTAAAACCTAATATTCGCTATCTCGCGACAGCCCACTCGAACATGGCCTCAAAGTAATGAATTCCCAAGAAGTGTTTTGCCTTGTCCCGACTTAGGAAGCTGGGGAACAAGGGGGGATACAAGAAAACAATTTCAATATAAAATAAGGTTGGGAACTCATTGGTAAGGTGATTAAGGAAAGGAAATCTACTTTTCTTTTGTTTATGAACGTTACAAGGCTTGGAGAGGAATACAAAAGGATAATTGACACGTAACGCTTGCGTCGGAGAATACATTGTTTTGAGTTACGTTACTGAAAGATCTTACAATAATCTGGTAACCCACCCCAGCGACGTAGGGCCGCTTTACAACAGCTGTTACGTCGTACGTGTACTGCCAGTCCTACTTCTAAAGTGCATAGGCCCTAGAGAGGGCCTGCTACGTTCCAGCAGGACACGTTCCCTATACTCAAGCATGCCTTACTCAATCCTAAGGTAAAGGACTGCGAAGTGTCTCTACCATTGAGCGAGACAGGTTTCCAGAAGTGCTGGACGCGTACTGTAATAATAACCCCTTAGAACGGCCTACTCACCCTTTACTAAGACAATACAAAACTAGCGCAAGCGTACCGCGTCGTCAGTCGGTAGCAGAATTCCTTACGAATTGGCTTGCTATACGCCGAAGTGGTTATTTTAAATCGTCACTTCACACTTCCCTTAATCTACCCAAGTTGGGGATGCTTGCAGTGTAATCCGCAGTCATGCAATCATACTTGTCTACCTAGCTATCTGGCAACGACGCGTTTCCACTGGGCATCCAAATTATGTGTCTCGCTAAATATTATTTTTTTGTATCAGTAATAGGCACATAGGCCGGGTGTGATTTAACGAGACACAATTTCTAACGTTCCTTAGAACGGCTATCAAACCAGTTAGGGGTACTTGGTGAAGCCTACCCCCGCTCCCGGGAAGTGTGCGTATATCAAGTACAATGTAAGATATCCTGCAGTTAGTCAGTCCATAGGAAAAGGTAGCCATCACTAACGTTTGATTGGTTTGTGTCCGTAAACATGAACACCAGAATAAAAGGTAACACTATAATTCAAAATGGCCCTAACGAGTTGTAAGTTCGGTTCGGCCTTCCATAAGCGGTGTGACCGCCGTCAGTGTCAAGTTTTGGTTGTCTACTGTCGGTTGGTAAATGTCAAACCCCATAGAAGGCTTTCTCCGAGTCCCTAAAACCAAACGCATGCGTAGGATACCTCGAATTAGTCATTAAAAGGAACAAGGATGGATAAAATATTCTACACTCACCCAATCCAATCGTTCACAAACACTCACTGAGATTCACGCGCCTTTCACGCTACTTACATTATAGTAGACTAATATATCCTAGTCTAAAACAACAATTATTATTTAACGTATTAAATAACACTCTCGCTCTCACGATCCCTAAATCAGGCACACAGTTTCATTGCTATTGCCTAAGGTCTAACTCTGCTCATCTAGCCTACGTCAACCACTCAGTCTCGTGGTCTCCTAGTATTCACTTAATCTCCTAACTTAACTAGCCTTTTTTTTTTTTTTTTTTTTTTTTTTTTTTTTGAGGATGGGAAATCATCAAATGACTCCTCCCGCTCTGGGTGGAGCGGAAGGGAGTGTCAGACTCTTACTGACTAAAACCCACCCGTGTTCCTTCCTTAGCCCTTTATGTTCCGGGCCAGCGGTAACCCTTTCGGACAATCCCGCTGACCCGGCGGGGACTTAACTAGCCTGGACTCGCAAGTCCGTCTCCTAAAGCGGGTCGACCCCGACTGCCCCTCCGTCTCCCTTATAATCTCTCACATCCAATACCACCATGCTTACAGCCCAAATTCCCACACTTTCGCAACATCTGTTTATCGCCTTTTTTGTACAATTTCTCAATTGTTTCAAGGGTCCGTTTTGGGTTTGGGTCCTTCTTAGAATTCGTACAAAATACTGCATCTCAAGTGACATAAAATATTGGTTTCCACTGATGGCTGGCACAAGTACCAGTCTGTTGTCCATAAAATAGAGAATATATGTGTCTCCAAGTGACGGCGCCAAGTGCCGGTTTTAAAATAAATATAATATTTTGTTATTAAATAGGTGTAAGTGACAGACAGTCACATTCCCCCCTCTGAAAATCAGACGCGTGACGCAGTACAGCGGATGAGCTTTCACAATAGGATGAACTATGTCTCTCCTTGAAAGTGTTACAGAAGATATATCCATACCTATCTGCTATATTAAATTAAATATGTGTAAGAGACAGACAGTCACACTGGTACACAGGCCTCCTCTCAGTCAGAGGGGGTGGGCCATAATCCACCACGCGGGCCCAGTGCAGGTTGGTAGATGACACATGTCTTCGAATTTTTGGTTCTAGAACATTTCTATTTACCAAAATTTCCTCGCGATGTTTTCCTTGACCGTTTTGAGAGCAGTGGTGATGAAATAATTTACACAAAGTAAAGCGCCTGTTTGTGTTCGAAGTTTCGAAGCCAAGACCTACAGCTCGTATTAAATCGGGGCCGTTACTACTAGGCCACCAGTGCTCACGCTGTTAATATTTATATTCGTCTGTGTTTTCAATACTTACATCATCATCAAAATGTTCCCACTGCTGGGACACAGGCCTCCTCTCTGTGCGACGGAGTGGGCCGTAATCCACCACGCGAGCCCAGTGCGGGTTGGTACTATAATATCGACGGTTGAAAGGCAAATTGGTCTAAGCGACATTTTGTAAAACTCGCAGGAGGACGGATCAAAGTTTTTTTTTTAATCATAAAATATCAACTATTTGATAGACCTTTATTTATTTAATACAGTATAATATACTCAGTATAAATAAATAAAAGTCCATCAAATAGTTGATATTTTATAATTATAAAATATCAACTATTTATTTTTTTAATTAAAAAAAAAAAACTTTGATCCGTCCTCCTGCGAGTTTTACAAAATGTCGCTTAGACCAATTAGCCTTTCAACCGTCGATATGTAATATTTATAATTATAATAAAAAATGCGCGTGTACAGTGTTCCATCCTTCAACAGCGTTGTCTAATAAAAGGTGAATTTGTTTAGCTTTTGTGCGAATGTTTTAAAGAAAGTGTTGTTTGTTTGACTTCACTCTTCTATTGAACACGAAAGGCAAAGGAAATATATTTTAGACTCGAAATATTGATGTTGAAGAAGGATTTTCGTTTTGGATTATTATGTTTTCTTTTGTGATTATGTGTGGGTGTAATGGAAGGATGATAAAATTGAAAGCGGTTATTTTGTCAAGCAAATTTTTTTAATATTCAGTGAAAGTGTACCTATAGTTCGATAGTAGATTGTTTCAGCTTGAAGCTCCTCCCTCCTCCCCCTCGTAAAATGGGGCTACCAGACGGTACGGGAGCAGGGTGTGGATGTGGAGCTGTGTCGGAAACTACCACCTCTTATCCTGCCCTCTGGGTCCCAAAAAATTTAGTCATAGTAACCTCTGCGCTGCCAACGACGACGGCGTGGAAGTGGCGAAGTTTTGGGCCAGCAAAACTATATTCACAGAGATGCAAAAGACATGAAAAAAAATTTTGCAACAGATTTTCACTGATGCACACAGTATAGCTAAGCGGTGCAAATCATATTGACTATAAATAATGAGCATGATCAGAGCCGATACGAATACGATAGTCGTATAACTTTGAGATGCATTAAGAAGCCTCCTCGTGAAGCGCAGATTGTTCCGCCAGTTACTCAACTGAACCGAGCGCTCGGCGCATCTTGGACAGTCACACCCAACACCTTATTTGGCTGGCCAATTCTTCCCTTGCGGTGGTAGGGTTAACGTCCGCCTGATTTGCGACCACCCTTCCACCGGAGTCCGGCGTCAAGCAGCCTGCTGTGTTTCTTCGATGAGTGGGAGTTCCAGTGCCTTGGGCATCTTCTGGGCACGTTCGTTCCATCATAGACCTCATCTATCGCTTTCCATCTGGCGTAATCGAGGTCAAGAGCCGGCCCATTCAGCAATAAAATAGTAAATAAAAACTAGAGCACGTTAAGTTACAGTATCCAAGAAGAGTGGTGGCTGCCATGTCGTAATGACGCCATCGCCGGTCGCAGTGACTGCGGTCATGAAAATGATGACACTTGGGTTGCACTGGGGTTTGACTTTACGGTGTCAGAAAACACTCTCTAAGGAAACGCACTTACTAACACTAGGGTTGCCTAAGGGTGCACTGGTCGCCAGATAACGCTCGCAACTTACCGTCGAATGAAGTCACTGAAATGTTATTTATAAAACTAAGCTGATGGTGGTGGCTGGTGGTGGTGGTAGTGGGATTGTCTGAACATAAAGGGCTAAGGAAAGAATACGGGTAGGTTTTAGTCAGTAAGAGTCTGACACTCCCTTCTGCTCCACCCAGAGCGGGAGGGGTCATTTGATGATTTCCCACCCGCAAAAAAAAAAGCTGGTGGTGGTGATTAGTGGCATCATTCGACGGTAAATTTCGGACGCTCTGTGGTGGCCTCCGCTGTCATAGAAAACCCTAGCTTTACCCCAAACTCAAACACATGGCCTATTGTGAGTGACTTAGGTATAAGACCAGCGGTGCTATTCTGTAAAAATTTCACCGTGAAAACTTAGGTGAAGTGAGCGTGGAGTGAGCTGTCAATAGTGTCAATCTCTAGCATCAGGTGGAATGACAGCTTACTTTAAGCTTACTTCACCTAAGTTATCACGGTGATGTTTTTACAGAATAGCTCCGCTGTAGGTATCTTAAGTTGTTTAATCTGTGGGTTTCCTAACAGATAGCCAGTTAAGAAACTGCATATATATATTGTCATGTATATCAGTGATTCTTCTACATCAACAATAGTTCCCCAATACAGTACTCCACAAGTATTGTGAGTGATAGCATACCTCCTAAATCTAAATCTCCATGTGTTATAACACAGACGATGTATGGCACGATTGACTACAGTTAGTCCGGGCGGATGAGAGGCATATATCATAGTATAAACGCTGTACTATCGGAACACCTCGTCAGCAACAGGCGAAAATGTAATCTATTCATCCAGCTAACAGTTATATAGGGAACAAACTTAATAATTTCAAAAACAGTGGAAAAACACGCTTGGCCTTTCTCACAAGTGCAAACACGACTATGATACGATATTCTATCATGGAATGCCAGTGCCTATCTTCCGGCTTCATCATCAGACCTTGAAACCTAATCGTGGTCAAAGGTAATTACAAGACTTTTCTAAGAAATCCAAAACAGCTATGCTACGATTTTCCATCATGAAGTTCCAGTTCATATCTTCCGGCTCCATCATCAGATCAGTTCGACAGTACCATATTATTGTATTGTCATCAAAACTACATACAGCTGTCAATTTTCATTACGCTACGACCCTTGGAAGATGGTTAAATTAGTTACCTTAGATTCCATTACATAGTTACATACAGGTCGACCTAATAAAAGCGTGTTAAAAAACCGTGTAACAGTATTCATGGGAGGTTTTGTTCCCCATATTTTATCTGGGAAAGGTTTTGTCTCTTTCACCTTCAATAAAGTAGCCAATTATCTCACAAACAGAAGGCCAATTCCTGTAATTAAAAACGTTCAAAATCTAGTTGCTATCTCATTTAGGGCTGATTTTTCAATCGACAGATAATTTTTGTTCATGGAATAAAATTGACGTCTGACAGTTTTTGTATGAAAAAAGTGTCAAAAATTCAAAATTATTCCTCCGATAAAATTATCTGGCGTTGGAGAAATCAGCCCTTAGACAAAGAAAAGTATAGACGGCGGGTATCTCTATTTCATTTCCACAAGAAAGGGATAAAGTATTGAGTTATTATAAGTAACAGAAAAGGATAGAGCTATACTATTTCCGTCTCTCAGTGCGTGCCAGTTTTTTCAAGGCAGCTACTCATGTAGCCTATGTTAGTTAAGTTAGTTTTTTGTCTCATGTGTGGCCACGCTACCCGATGCTCTATAGCTTTCTTACTCTTCTAAGCTATCTCATCTCAGCGACAATCAATGTCAAAAACTTGTCAAATATGTAGGGAAATTAGAGGTATTTTTGTCAGACTGAGACTGACATCAGACTGTGAACGTTCTTAAAGTTGCGAGAATTGCGTACAAACAAAAACTTAAACAAAAAACAGTGGCTCTGGGAGTGCTGAAAGAAGTTAAAACAAAACACAAACAGAATACTTTGCCATCACTCACTGACATATTGGATTAAAACTGAGCACATCCCGAGGACAGCCGAACACATCCGAAGCGGGTACTTTTTGAATCGTCTTATAAACAAAACACGCGCGGTGTCGCTTACGGTAACAGTGGCGCGAGTTCAATGGTTTTTCCCATCTCAAAAAATGCCCAACGCGCCTAATGACGTTTTTGTTTAAGTGCTCATGCTTTTCTGCATACAGACAGACAGACATTGACAGCGGAGTCTTAGTAATAGGGTCTCCTAAAAACGATTTTTTTCGTGTTATTTTTCCCATCGAAATGCTAAGAAGAAGACGAAAATAAGTCTAAACGATCGATTTATTCGATAACAACAATAAAAATGCTTAAAAACAAAACAACAACCAAAAGATCGAGGCCAAACAACTAATGTCTCAACCTAGATCTAAACTAACAAAACAGAACGCATTAACGGTTCAGCTAATCAAATTACTCGTAGTAGGCAATGGATCTATTCGTCACGAAGTTACAATATAAGGGAGAAGTCGGCGACAATAAAACAACAACACAGTGCCCCAGTGTCTATAAAAGCCTTGGAGATATACGGTTAGGGCTGGCAAGTATAAAAATAGAAGTTTTCCTTTACTCAAATGATCACTTATAAAAAGGTTAGTTTTTGATTCACACTGGTTTCCTCATAATGTTTTCCTTCACCGTTTTAAGAACAGTGATGATAAAATCATTCACACAAAGTAAAGCGCTTATCTGGGTCCGAACCTATGAAGTTTTTCTTTACTCAAATAATCACTTGTAAAAAGGTTAGTTTTTGATTCACACTGGTTTCCTCATGATGTTTTCCTTCACCGTTTTAAGAACAGTGATGATAAAATCATTCACACAAAGTAAAGCGCTTATCTGGGTCCGAACCTATAATTTAAAAGTCGTAAGTCGCAGTTTTCATTAAATCAAAAAAGAAATGCATGTCTCAGTGGAATAATTATTTTTTGATATTTCTCAAAATTTTGAGAATAATGTGACGAAAAATACTTTTTGAGGTCTGATTTTCATTATAATAATATACATAATTATAACAAAATATAATAATATATTACTATTTATTTTTAATGAAATATTTTTAAATAAGTCTTTTCTTTGAATATTTTGACAACACACAAACAACGATTTTTAGCTCGTAAGTCGCGGCCGTTACCACTGCGCCACCACTGATCAAAGATGAAAATCGTTAGATTTACCCTACCGCATTAAAAGATGGTCGCATTTCTGTTCAGACGACTGTCACTTCTGGCACACGACGGGAAATCATCAAATGATCCCTTCCGCTCTGGGTGGAGCGGAAGGGAGTGTCAGACTCTTACTGACTAAAACCCACCCGTGTTCCTTCCTTAGCCCTTTATGTTCCGGGCTAGCGGTAACCCTTCTGGACAATCTCGCTGACCCGGTAGGCTTCGGCCTGATGTCGATGCTGACATCTTGATTGTCATAGAACACCTTAAACGGGATGTATGAACTCAGAAGGTATTGACACTTTTCGCACAATAAATAAGTACGGTAAAGGCAAATCTTTTACGATGATTTGAATCTTTCACTATACTATGGCTAAAGCTTACAATAAATAGGTAATATAATTATAATACAGTTCCTCGGTTGTAGAGGTAGTCGCTATACCAAGTAAAAATCATAACCCTCCTTTGGGTTTGCAGTAGTCGGGTAAAAATATTGGTATCCAGCTGCATTCGGTTAGACTGCAATTAGCTTTTTATTAGTTTTTTTTATATTTAGGGTTCCGTACCTCAAGATGAAAAAAATGGAACCCAAAGGATCACTTTGTTGTCCGTCTGTCTGTCTGTCTGTCAAGACCCTTTATCTCGGGAACGCGTGGAGGTATCGAGTTGAAATTAAAACAATATACTCAGGTCTACAGTCCCTTGAAGTTGTGAAAAAATAAAACTTTTCAGTTAAAGTAAAAAAAAGATACATCCGTTTATGCCGCAAAAAACGTATATTTCGACACTCTCACGGGAATCAAAATTTATAGGGTACTTCCCGATCAACATCTAGAATCATGAAATTTGGCAAGAAGCAAGGTTATACAGTAGCACAGTAAAGGAAAAAATCTGAAAATAATAAATTTGTAGTTACATAAAAAAAACCAGTGATAAACTATTTACAGACCTACAAATTTGTACGGAACCCTTGGTGCGCGAGTCCAACTCGCATTTGACCGGTTTTTTTTTTCAGCCACGATATGTCAACGATTGAGGTTCTCTGGTTCTTGTAAAAAATTAGGAAATTACAGGAAAAAGAACAAAAAATAAATACTGCATTTATTTTTTGTTCTTTTTCCTGTAATTTCGTCAACCCTACAATGAAGAAACGTTTTGAGACAATCTGACGAGATTTAAAGGTATATTGGGTTTATGTAAATGTATATTAGGTACATTGCAGCGTAGTAAAACGATTTTTATTCGATGCAGCCGTAGACTGTCATACTGAACTTCGAAGTTCAAAATACCGATGTTAGTGATGAGTTATTTATATATTAGTTGAGACATTGATGAGAATTGTGTTTTTTTTTTCTATTTTTTCTACGGATTCTCGATTAGAGTTTTTAGAAGTCCGTAAGTGTTAGCGATGACCACTATAAGAAGTAGTTATTTTAAAATCAGGAAAAAGATCTAGTAAACCTACTTCCCTAGAAGGCGCTTATGAAGATTGTTTAAGTTCCCTGTGCCCATATTTTGGCTGGCATCATTTTAGTATCAAAACATCGATTCCCAGGGGCCCAAGTCTGCTATTTTTATAAATTCGTCATTCCAACACGATCCCATTGTCATTTTTGCTAAAAGTTCGTAATCTGCTAAATTCATAATGGTCGATCATTGGTCGGTCAATGGCACAGGACATATACGATACTCGTAACGAATTAAAAGCAATTACTGCACAATGACGTTCACTGATAGGTCACTGATCAAAGGAACTGTCAAAATTTTAGCAGATTACCGCTTAAGTCAGTCATTAATTTGTCATTATGTACGAGATTACCATTCCATGCCATTTCCTTTAATGGAGTGTCAGTGGTTGACCATTAATAGATTACCTGTCAAAATAAAAAATTATGAAATCAATGATAGACCATTCTGACACCAGTAGCGGCTCTAGGGCGGTGCGAGCGGAGCGACGGCGCTGAACTCAACCGAAATGCGACCACCTCGACGATCGGCTGTATAGTAAGTTACTATCATCAATGACTGGTACCTGGTGGACTGTCCACCAGGTACCAGTCATTGATGATAGTAACTTACTATACAGCCGATCGTCTACAAGCAAGCAAGCAACTGCATTATATATTTATATCATAGCAACATGGTACGAGTCACGAGCACTAATATGTCAACACTTGGCAACTTTCAATTGCGATTTTTTTGTGAAATAACGAATGCAACGTTGAAATACGACACCTATGGGTTCGAAAATACTTTGTTCGTAATAACATAAAATTCCATTTAAAACTGAAGGAGTAAATCGTCTTTGAATAAAGCCAAGTGTATACATACTTATGCTCGTGACTGTACATAGAGGGGTGCCACGTTGAGATTTTGCACCACCTAAAAAAAATTCTAGGGCCGTCTGACACTATTGTTATAGCAGACTTGAGGCCCAGGTCGGACGAAGTGTTAATGGGGTTTTCCACTATGAATGTCTCAATAGCAGCCCAGAGTGTGGATTTGTGCCCGTTTGTTGGCAATAGGCTCGCCCTCTATTACATGGGACTTAAACATATCTGATGAAATGTGGATGTACTATTAGGTACCTTCTCCTTTGCATAGCCCTTCGGCAAATACAGGCGTGTCATTTTACGTTTCACTAGCTGCGCCCCATCGCTTCGTAAATGTCGATCCCGTGGGAATGTCGGGATAAAAAGTAGCCTATATACTAATTCAGGGTGTCAGCTACCCCCATACAAAATTTTATCAAAATTGGTCCAGCCGTTTGAGCGTGAAGAAGTAACAAACATATACACACACACGCACTCACAAACTTTCGCCTTTATAATATTAGTGTGGTAACAATAATGCGATTAATATGAAATTTCCCAATTGATACGAGTTCTAATTCTTCAAAAATCTCAGTAGGGTACCTAGTGACTGACATCTAAATTTATTGCGTTCAATGCAAAATCTATTTAAAGCTTTTAAATTGAAAACATTTTTATAAAATAAACTGAATTCGTTTTTCACGTCCTGGAAATCGAATTAATTAATGGACTCGGAGGCTGACGGAAAGGTTTTTAAAAGGAGCGTAATCCTGAGGTGAATATTCGATTAAATATTGTTTTGTGTGTTTAAGATTCTTGACGAATGGGAAATCGGAAAACAGCAAAAAGTCCAAGTTGAAAACAGTTATTTCCTTGACCTTGTTATTTCATAGATTTTTACCGTTATTTGTAAGAACTTTCACAGTCTGAGGGATATTTGCATAACACACTAACACTAGGAATGGCTTTCATTTCGACATTTCAACAACATTCGTTGCGTTATTACGTTCTTGAGCTGACAAATTTTTCAAACCTGTGAAGCAATGTATTAGCAATATCGTTTAAATCTCTCGGAAAGCTGCGGTGCTATTCTGTAAAAATCTCACCGTGAAAACTTAGGTAAAGTGAGCGTGGAGCTGTCAACAGTGTCAATTCCTAGCAAAAACAAACTCACTTCACCTAAGTTTTCACAGCGACATTTTTACAGAATCTATCAAAATCATTTCTAGTTACCCTACTATTATGACAAGTTTAATTACGGGAAATGGTCTTAGGTAGTTGAGTCACAAAATACAGGTTTAGGTCTAAAACGGATAGGGCAAAATAAACTGGGTATATAGGGTAATCCGTTTTGAAGTTATAAAATTACTTACTTATTTAATTAAGTAATTTTATGTAAATACTAACATTATGGACTGTAAGGTCTGCAAATAAAAGTTTATTATTATTATTATTATCAGCGTGTTTTCTTCTCTGTGCTCAAACACAGGCCTTCTTTCTGTGAAAGGAAAGTTTGGTTCTAGGATATGCCAGTTTTTTCCAGCTATAAATTTTCGCCGCTTTGAGAGCAGTGGTGGAGAAATAAAATACACAAAGTGCATGCCTCCCTGGGCTCAAACTCACTACTTGTAAGTTGAGGCCGGTAAAACTATTACCATAGCTCTAATTACGAAAACTCATTTTTCATCTTCTTGTCACTGGCATGACTGTATTTCATATCTCGTTGGTCCAAAACTTCGCCACTTTGACGGCGTCGTCGGTGACAGCGCAGAGGTCACACACACACCGCTCAGAGGGCAGGTTAGGAGGTGGAGAATAGTTTGCGAGATAGCCCCACATCCACACCCAGCAACTGCCGTTCCATCGAGGTAGCCCCAGTTTATCCGGTTGGAGTTACATCTACCCACTTGGAGCTTGGTTCAGGGAGCTCCAAATGGACCACGAAAGGTTACACGTAAACTCATTCTCATGATGTAATAAATTACGGAACGCTTTACGACGTCCGAGATTACAGAGAAATTGGTCTTTCCTTTGGCAAATACCACAACCAATGTCCTTTTAGATCAAATATAATTATTATTGCTGAATTTGGCTTGAAACTGCATTCCTTATCTTGTCTTGGCACCGTTTGGGGTTAACTTCGGCTTCGAAATAGGACATATATTTTAGTCTCTCCCATTAAGCGCGTCCCTCGGAAATAGGAAATTGATGTTGATTCATTTATAATCTTGCATCTGGTGGTATGTTTAAAATGTTCTATGCAGACATAAGAAACTAGTTATCTTCGATTAACGGGGTAATCCGCAGGAGAACCAAGGTAACCGACATAGCCCGAAGAATTGCCAAACTTAAGTGGCAGTGGGCAGGGCACATTGCTCGCAGAACAGATGGCCGATGGGGCCGAAAGGTTCTGGAGTGGCGACCGCGTACCGGAAGACGTAGCGTTGGAAGGCCTCCCACAAGGTGGACCGATGACCTTGTGAAGGCCGCAGGAACCCGTCGGATGCGGGAAGCACAGGACCGGTCGAAGTGGAGGTGCTTGGGGGAGGCCTATGTCCAGTAGTGGACGTCTTTCGGCTGAAATGATGAACGGGGTAATTGCGTAAAACACTAACAGTAGGAATGGCTTCCATTTTGACAGTTCATCAATATTCATTGCGTTATTTACGTTGTTGAGCAGACAAATTTATCGAACATATGAAGCAATGGATTATCAATATGCTTCAAAATAATTCAGATTGTGATTGGTAGTGTGTTACACAATTATGGTGTTGAATTTAACAATGTAGACTTCATATAATCTCTGATACAATTTATTATTTATTTTATTTTTATAAATTACATGTTCCTTAAACTTAACCGCTTGTGTGCCGTAATTACAGACACAATTAAAAGCCATTGTGTCTCGCGTAGATCTACGTTCCGGCAGACTAAGGCTTAAACAAAGCACACAATTAGACCTCTGGGGTCTATCTTAGAATGTCATGGCCTGAGATTTGATCAACGCGCTATTAACAGTTAAATTATAATCGAGTTGATGTAATGTTCTTTCAGTTGGTCGACAGGACCAGCCTGCGCTGGGGCTCTTTCTCGCATGGTCTTAGCATTATGCTGAGCTATGGCCGTTTTGCATGGAGGTGACGCATGTTTTCCCCAAACTTGTATTTTTTTTGTGTTTGTATTCTTTTTCTGCGTCATGTTTACAGTAAATCAATGTATTTTCTTTCTTTCAAATTTTCTATCGACATTTATCAGAACAAGCTTCGGTTAATCACGTGTTGGAAACAAATGTATCAATAAAAAATTTATTTCATTCTATTCTCGTTTAATTAGTCTTTCGAAACAACAATTTCATTACAATCATGTTGGTGTTTACTATCAGACCAAACTTAACGGATATCTAGATCCTAATCAAATTGTGATCTGAAATTGGCTGAAAAGTACAATATTTACTTCGTCCTACAAGAAGATTGATTCTAAACAACGGCTCCCTTTATTAACGACATAGACTGTACAGCCACAAAATATTGCAGAAGGTTGGCTCAATACAACGAGGGGAAACTGAGGGGGGGTCTGTGTGGTGCCGGACTTAAAGAATAGCACCACCCCATACTCCCCGTGGGTGTCGTAAAAGGCGACTAAGGGTCGTACCGGAGAATGGGCAGCAGCGTTCTCTATGCATTCCACCACCATACCATACTGCGAGCGCCAACCCGCCTGCCAAGCGTGGCGATTATGGCAAACCCTCCCCCCCCCCCCCCCTTTGGGGGAGTCCTATGTCCAGCAGTGGACGTCTTTCGGCTGAAATGATGAAGATGATGATGAACGAGGGGAAACGTACGCACACATAGACACGATTCACGTACAGGTGCATACACTAAAGCATTTTCTTGAGCATTTTCATGTGATGTAACATTCTTTCGAATGGTACATTACAAGCAAAAGCTCACTTTGAATAAAGCGGCTAACTGCGAGTTAGACTCGCACATGAAGGGTTCTGCACGACAAGGCAGAAATCGCCGAAAAAACGCGTTTCTTGTATCGAATTAATCGGGGTGTCTTTAATTTTTTACTTTATTTTATTTGTTATTATAGCGGCAATCAATCAACTCAGCCTATCGCAGTCCACTGCTGGACATAGGCCTCTCCCAGACTGCGCCACAGCACCCTGTCCTCCGCCTTCCGCATCCAGTCTACCCCAGCCACCTTCTTTAGGTCGTCCGTCCATCTAGCTGGGGGGCGTCCCACACTACGCTTGCCGATACGCGGTCTCCACTCCAGGACTCGTCTGCTCCACCGGCCATCGGTCCTTCGACAGACATGGCCAGCCCACTGCCACTTCAGTTTGCTTACTCTGCAAGCTATGTCGGTAACTCCGGTTCTTTTCCGGATAATTTCATTCCTGATTTTATCCTTTAAAGAGACTCCGAGCATAGCTCGCTCCATAGCTCGCTGAGCGACCTTGAATTTGTGTACTAGCCCGACCGTCAGTGTCCACGTTTCAGCACCGTATGTCATGACGGGCAGGACGCACTGGTTGAAGACCTTAGTCTTCAAACACTGCGGGATAGGCGACGAGAAGACTTGACGGAGTTTTCCAAATGCTGCCCAACCCAACTGGATCCTTCTGTCGGCCTCTTTCTCAAAGTTGTGTCTACCGAGCTGGATGACTTGCCCTAAGTCATGGGGTCTCATTGCGAAGAAAGAAAAAATAGTTCAAAAAAGCTTCAATAGATGGCGTTATGTGTATCGATTTGTTTTTGAAGTTTGTGTATCTGTTTAAATTTGACCATAGAAAAAGTATGTCCTTGTTTTTAAAAATCCCCTTATCACAAAAAAAGGAATAATGGGCTCCTAGTTCCAAATTCCATGATTTTAACAAATCAATGTTTGCTCACTCATTTAATGTTTATTTCCTCCAATATAGATGGCGTTGTTTTCATTTTCTGAGTTTTACTACACAGCTCATTAACTATATTTCTCACATTTCCATTTACCATATCTATTTTGATAGAATTAAATATTTATTAATATAAAGCAAAATATATTTAGATGTGTAGAAAATATATCTGTGTTAACTTTTGGCATACCTATAGGCCTTATGCCATGTCAGAACAATTCCATAAAAAAAAGAAATTTTTGTTGTTTTCAAGTTCAACTCAAGGACCATATATTTACTCTAGTTTCAACTTTGAAATCAACGACACGATGACGACGAAGTCTTTTCACATCGCTTTGTTTGAGTTTTCGTACCCCACGTATATAGTGACCTGGACATAAATCGGATATTGACACGGCTTTCTCGATCGACTTTTGGCACGTAAACGGACTCTGACTCTGCTGTTATTACGATTGACATTGGCTTTCCCACCTCGGACACTGGAAATTAAGTAACATTTACGACGACCCGGCTTGTGTTAAAGGATGGCAGGCAACTTTTAATTGTTTGATGTCTAATAGGACCAGTATGCGTCAAACATTGTTTGACGTACTGTCTTTATATTTTTTTACAAACTTTTATGTAGTTAACTTTGACGTATGTATCTATCAAATAACAAATGAAAGAAACAACCAGTCTTCTACGAAACCAACAGGATCGCAACTCCGTCCGTGTCAGTCCGCTCTTCGAATAAGACGTATAGAAGCTCGAGTGCAATCTCGTTAAACTCGCGAGATCTCGCCCTTTTTTCGTCCGAAATCAATCTCGCTAAAAAAAAAGCTGAAATCTCGCGATAACGAGATTGCATCCCCAAATATTGCTACTTAGTTAAGTAATAACAGCTTGTAATTAAAGTAAAACGTTTTCTACACACTCGAAACTGACTCTGTTAAAAAAATAACTCTCCCTTCTTAAAATCATCTAATTTGCAGCAAATACCTAATCATTTCAAGAGCTGGGTATTTCGATCTTATAAATTTAAGTATAATAATTTGCGTTGACGTTTGACGCCGAACCTAACAAATAACTAAGTCTGCCGCAAAACATGTCCGTTTCAACCGCGCGGCCACCTCATAATATTTGATGAAACTTTGCCAGGAATTAGTGCTAATTTGTTACTTTAAACACCTCTTTTCGTGAACAAAAAAAAAAGTCTCTATGACAAATAATAGTTGGCAGCTAGAACCGCCACTTGCCGTAGTCATCGCCCGTGATTACACAGAAGCTATATAATGCAGATAGACGAATGATGCATCAAAAGAAAGGTCTTAATTTGTTCAATTTGTTACAAAAATAAAAAACGTCAAAACGTAAATAAACAAAAAGTTATGCAATATTTAGTTTTCAGGTTACGAGTAGGTAGGTATATCACCATAAATATCAAATTAATAGAGGCTAATGTGTATGGGCAATTAGTTACTAATTTGTTACAGCGAATAAATAGAAAAAAATACTAGAAAGTAAGTTCAATACTTTGTTAGAGTCGATTTTAGTTGGCTGCTCGGACGGCAATATGCCTAAAATACAAAATGGCGTTTATTTCGTTATTAAAAGTAGGCTTAAGCTTAGTTAAAGGACTAATCGACGGGTAACGTGACCTAGTTTGGATAAATATGGCGAATATAACTGCAGCATTCATATTTTATAAGATATTTACAAAAAAACAGTAGTACCTATGAAACCGTATGAGAGTAGGGTGATCATGAATTTTCACAATGAAGTGAGACTGAATGGTGATTATTGGAATGTTCGATATTCATATCTTATTTTTTTAGGGCGAGTGCTTATATAAATACTTACATTTTAAGTTAAGGCATCCTCTGGCGTACTTTATAAAAGTAAAAGTCACAAATCGATTAAAAGTCCTTTATTCAAAATCAAAACAAAGGCAAAAAAATCAAGTAATAAAGTCAACAAGATAAATATAAAGTCTTTATTGACTAACATAATATTTATAAATTAACTGACACGAATATATGACATAGAATGTAGATATATTTTCTGAGAGGTACCTACTTATTATTTCAATTTTAAAAGAATTGTCGTCGTAACAAAAATATGTATTGTTATTTAAAAAATAACATTTATAGTGGCCTATTTTTGTGCCTGGTATAAATTCTATAGTATGTACCAACTAATAAATAATAATTATCCTTAATGTTAATAGTAATCGGCAGTTCAGTGAGTAAAACTGAGTCTGCAGCTCCGATTAAATCAAATGTTATGATCTCGCCTAACTTAAGTTCACCTTTCAACTGTGTGTCACATTTTTTTTTTCACAATTTTTTTAAATAACAATTCGTTAATTTATAAATATTATGTTAGTTTATAAAGATTTTATATTTATCTTGATGGCTTTTATTACTTGATTTTTTGCCTTTGTGTTGATTTTGAATAAAGAAATTTTATTCGATTTGTGACTTTTATAAAGTATGCCACAGGATGCCTTAACTTAAAATGAATTTACACAGGGTTACTTTTCAAAGACCAGCCAAATTTAAAAGTGTGGTACAGACCATCACACTGAACAATTTTCTCCATGGGACCAACATCGTAATCGCGAATAAAAATTCAGCCATCCCATACGTTTAGGTCGAGTAGGTATTGAAGTTTTCTATGGGACAGTTGATACATTTTTCGCGATTAAGATATGGATCCCATGGAGAAAGTTGTTCAGTTTGATGGTCTGTAGCATACCTACCCTTAAATTTGGCTGGTCTTTGAAAACTAACCCTGTATAAGCACTCGCCCTAAAAAAATAAGATATGAATATCGAACATTCCAATAATCACTACCTATTCAGTCACACTTCATTGTAAAAAATCATGGTCACCCTACTCTCATACGGTTTCATACTACTGTTTTTTGTAAATATCTTCTAAAATATGAATGCTGCAGTTATATTCGCCATATTTATCCAAACGAGGTTACGTTACCCGTCGATTAGTACTCTCTAAGCTTAAACCTACTTTTAATAACGAGATAAACGCCATTGTATTTTAGGCATATTGCCGTCCGAGCGGCCAACTAAAATCAACTCTAACAAATTATTGAACCTACTTTCTAGTATTTTTTTCTGTTTATTCGCTGTAACAAATTAGTAACAAATTGTCCATACACATTAGCCTCTATTAATTTGATATTTATGGTGATATACCTACCTACTCGTAACCTGAAAACTAAATATTGCATAACTTTTTGTTTATTTACGTTTTGACGTTTTTTATTTTTGTTACAAATTGAACAAATTAAGACCTTTCTTTTGATGCATCATTCGTCTATCTGCATTATGTAGTTTCTGTGTAATCACGAGCGATGACTACGGCAAGTGGCGGTTCTAGCGGTCAACTATTCTTTGTCATAGCGTCTTAGTTTTTTTTTGTAACAAATTCACGAAAAGAGGTGTGTAAAGTAACAAATTCGCACTAATTCCTGGCAAAGTTTTATAAAATATTATGAGGTGGCCGCGCGGTTGAAACGGACATCGGAAAACATGTACCTAACTGTACCATTACTACGCTCAAGAAATCATGCGCTATCGCAAGGCATGCATGAAAGAACGTGAATTTATTATTGCCGAGTCGAGTGACTGACGACGTAAGCTTCAAGGTCACAGGGCGACTTTAGTTTTGTAGTACAAAAGTACAGTATGGTTTTAACGCCATCTATTGGTGTTTGTGTAAAATAACTGCTCGCGGCCCACAAGCTTGCGAGTCAACGCTGCTAGCACCATCTAGCGGCGACGTGAGTGAAACAAGCCGGACTCAGCCACTTTAGAAAATAAGCCGAATAGGCCGAAGAAATGACGTAGTTACGGCGGTCACGTTTCTTTGTATGGGATGGGGTATCTGTACGCTAGAGTATTATATTATCTGTGCCTAAGTAGACGTAATCCTTCACAACTTCGAGAAGCGACCCTTCGATGTGGATTGGACTCGGCAAGACGTGCGAATTGTACATGACTTTTGTCTTGTCCAAATTCATGCCGAAGCCAACGCGCCGGGAGGCTCCATTTAGGCTGTGCAACATTTGGTCTAGCTGTTCCAGCGACTCTGCCATTATGACGATGTCATCGGCAAACCGAAGATGTGAGATATACTCGCCGTTCACGTTAATACCCTGTCCAGTCCAGTCCAGCGTCTTGAAGACGTCTTCCAAAGCGTTGGTGAACAATTTAGGGGATATTACATCCCCCTGTCTCACCCCCCTGAGCAGCTGGATGGGTCTGGTTTTTTGATCCTGGATCTGGACAGTCATCGTTACAGCGTCATACAAACATCTCAACACCTCGATGTAGCGCCAGTCAATTCGACATCGTTGCAGAGAGGCCAGAACTGCCCATATTTCGATGGAGTCGAAGGCTTTCTCGTAGTCCACAAATGCCATACACAGCGGCTGATTGTACTCCTCGGTCTTCTGTACAATTTGTCGAACAGTATGAATGTGGTCTACGGTACTGAAGCCTTTTCGAAAACCGGCTTGTTCTGGCGGCTGGAACTCGTCAAGTCTCCTAGCGAGACGGTTCGTGACGACCCTCGAGAACAGCTTGTATACGTGGCTCAGAAGTGAGATGGGTCTATAGTTCTTCAGCAAGGATTTATCACCTTTTTTGAAGAACAGAACCACCGCACCACTGCTCCACGCCTTGGGCGTTGTACCCTCTTGGATGACGGAATTAAAGAGACTCGCTAGCTCTTTCAGGACTGGAGCCCCGCCTGCTTTAAGGAGCTCTGTCGTTATTCCGTCATCCCCAGGTGCCTTGTTGTTCTTTAGCTGCTCGAGAGCCGCCCTAATCTCGCATTGGTCGATATCCGGGATATCCTCCGTGTAGTGGCGTGTTAATTCGGCTCGATGGTCGTCTGCACTATGCCCCGCTGGTTTCCTCGTCCGTGTTGAGTACAGGTGTCCATAAAAATCCTCGACTTCCTCGAGAATCTCGGACTTCGAAGTCACGATTCTGCCATCCGCAGTTTTTAATTTCGTCAGATGGGACCTCCCTAATTGCTGAGCAAACACTTTCGACCCTCGGTTTTGCTCAATCGCGTCTTTAATGTCGCGGGTGTTGGAGCACCGAAGGTCGCGTCGCATCAGCTTCCTAATTTTTAGGTTTAAGGCCCTCTTATCTGACGAAGACGGCTGCATAGATGGCAACTCTCGCCTTTCCCTCATAAGTCCGAGAGTTTCCGAGGAAAGTTTGGACACCTTACTTTTTCGCCGTGACGGGAAAAGTCTGCGGGACACGTCGCGTAGTGCTTTGACCACCTCGTCAGCTTTCTCGTCAATATTACCTATGGTTTCCAACAGGGTGAATCGATTTTGAAGTTCCAGTTGGAACTTTTCGGATCCTAGAGCGGCTTGGAGCTGCGTAGGTCGGAGTGTAGGCCTCATCATGCGGAGTCTCTCAGCTCTGAAATTGATATTTAAAGTGCCTCGGACAAGTCTGTGATCGCTTCCGGTATTAAACCTACTAATCACGGAGACATCTCTAAATATATGCTTCCTATCCGTCATGATGAAGTCTATCTCGTTCCTTGTCACGTTATCGGGGCTTTGCCAGGTCCACTTCCTTTGGGGTTTCTTTTCGAAAAACGAATTCATTAAGAAGAGCCCCTGCGACTCCAAAAAGTTGACCAGCATTTGCCCCCTGTGATTCCTGCGCCCCAAACCGAACGGTCCGACTTTCGATTCACCGCGTTCTTGTAATCCCACTTTGGCATTGAAGTCCCCCATAACAACGTTGTAGTGGGCCTTTGTCGTACTGTGCATTGCCTTGGCAATATCCTCGTACATGGCCTCGGCTGTCTCGTCAGAGCATGTCGAAGTCGGCGCATATACCTGTATCACTTTCAGGTAGTACCTGTCAGTGAGTTTCAGTACAAGGTACGCTACCCGTGTCGACACACTGCTGATTTCCACAACGTTGCTAGTGAGTTCCTTGTTGACTAGAAAGCCGACCCCGCCTTGGGACAGGCGATCACCTTCGCGGAAGTAGAATAGGTGGCCTGACTCCAGGGTTATCGTGTCCTCCCCCTGTCTTCGGACTTCAGATAACCCCATTATATGCCAGTTAATGCGGCCTAACTCTACCTCAAGTTCGGCAAGGTGATGGTCCAGCCTCATCGAACGTCCATTATATGTAGCCATATATAGTCGTCGTTGGTAGCCTGCCGTAACCCGGGGATTCTTCGCACCCCCCGTCCCGCCGTTACCGTGACCGCTACCTTGACCAGGAATAGCGGGACCACCGGGAACTGGGGGCCGTTGTTTTGGCACTTTAATCATGTGGGAGGTTTAATGCCCGTAGTCACCACGCTGGGCATGCGGGTTGGTGACCGCAGAGCCAAACCTTTCGCAGCGACGACGCTGCTGCCCGTCATCGTTCTGAAGGATTTAGGTTGGCTTATGGGATGGTTATACCGCCATCGGTCGGTCGCCAGCGCCTCGTCTGTCAGTGGCAGGGTGTACCGCGCGCAGGTGAGGTTGACGTTTGGGGAGTCCGGTTGTTATGTGCTCCCCCTTACACCCCGCGGCATAGCGGCAATAGAAATTTGAAATTTGCGGCATAAAATTGAAATTTCCATAGAAAATGGATATTTAAATTTTCTACCTATTCATGAGATACAGCCTGCTGACAGACAGTTGGATGAACGGACGGACAGACAGCGGAGGATTAGTAATAAGGTTCCATTTTCACCCTTTCGAGTACGGAACTCAAAAAAGCATTTCCATGTAATGTAACGTTACGGCGAGTGAGAATTTATCCGTAACATTCCTTTCTATTTGTTGAAATATCGGAGCTGCAGGTCGTGATGAAATGTTACACAAATTCACTCGTTTGTTAGCAAAATCAAATTGTAACAACAACAACTTAAATAAAGCTCAAGATAAATATGAACGATGTTTGCATGTTCCATCATATCTTGTCGACACCTAACTCCGGAGCTGCTTATACTTTAGTTTTACGTTATAAGGTCCGATAAGTTCGTTTATTATTAAGTAGTACTATTACGCTATAAGGTCCGATGGGACTGGCATATACAATTGTATAAAGTCCCTAATAATCAATAAAGAGAAAAAAAAATTGTAACAAAACGTCGAGTGTTATGCTCATTATTCGGTTCGTGAAAGGGTGACACATTGGAGCGGCGTTTTGTTACAAGTAAATGCTCTGTACTTTTTCTGTGTAGTCTATAGTCACCTTTAAGCGAGTTCAAGCGCACTGATGACTGAGATTCGTCAGTGTGCATGCATGAGCGGCACGCGTCAACTGCAGAAGCGTCGACGCGTCGACGGCTGCCGTCGACACCGTGCCCCTCGTGTAAATACACGACGAATAGACGTGCCGATCGTGTATTTGAGCATCGTACTCATTTGAGTACGATGCTCAAATACGGCATGTTGTCGAAGCTTACACACACTTGGGCTGCGTACGCACTGACAGGTGGCTTGCTCAGCCCTAGTTAAAGCCTAGCGAGTCACCTTGCGAGTAGCGAAGTGAAACGAACGCTCTAGAATTTCCTAGTTGCTCAGCGTGTATCGAAGGATGATAAGTCACTAGGTTCTAGGCGCTAAGCAAGCCACCTGGGGCTTAAAAAGACCACATTGACAGATCATAATAGAATAACATTATGAATCATAATATGGCGAAGACAGCCCGTGTTTTCCTTTTTTTCGCTGCACTACGTAAGTGTACTCAAAGAGATTAGGATTAGATTGGGATTGGATTGATTGGTATTTTAGCACAGACAAAAAAAAAATAACTGAAAAATCCTTCACCAATGGGATTTGATACGATTAACTTAACAGTTAACTGTCCATTATGATTCATAATATTATCCTTCTATGATTCTGCCAAATTGGCCTTTTTAGGCCCCCTGCATAAGGAGATTGCCGTACGTACCCGTCTGTGCTTGTGTGCGCCTATTTTCGTTGTATGAAGCTGACCTTCTGTACTATTCTGTGGTACATACTTCCCTGTAATTTCCGAGCAGGACAAAAAGATACCGCACCAATCTCCCTTTGTTTTCCTTTCCTATTGATTGCCACAGTCATAACAGTGTGTATTATGATGATGAGAGAGACCTTTGTCAGCTTTTAATAAAGGTTGATCTTTATTAAAGCCTGGTTTTGTATTAGGTATTGTCCTTTTTGAATTCTCTGAAGACATATTTGGATATTTTGCTGCGGTCGTGGGTTCAAAAACCCAGGCAGACGCTTTACTTTGTGTAAATAATTAACCGACTTCAAAAAAAGGAGGAGGTTTACAATTTGGTTTAAAATTTGAGAGCAGTGGTGGCCAAGTGGTGACGGCCGCGAATTACGAGTTGCAGGTCGTAGGTTCGAACCCAGATCGGCGCTTTACTTTGTGTAAATTATATCATCACCACTGCTCTCAAAACGGTGAAGGAAAACATCGTGAGGAAACCGGCATGTCCTAGAACTAAAACTTCGAAGACATGTGACATCTACCAACCCGCACTGGGCCCGCGTGGTGGATTACGGCCCACTCCCTCTCATAGAGAGGAGGCCTGTGTCCCAGCAGTGGGAACATTATAGGCTGATTATGTTTACAATTTGGGTGTTTTTTTTTAAATTTTTGATTACTCGGAACTCCCTTACTTATTAGCCGATTTGCAAAATTCTTTTTTTGTTTAAAAGGGTATACTTTCGGATTAGTCCAATAGAAATTTCTTCCAAGTCAGTTTAGTAGTTTGGTTTTTAAACCAAAATTACTGGTGAAAAATTAAGTAAACAAAATTGCGTCGTTTGCTTTCCTGTGACTTTTCAGTGGTGGCTTAGTGGAACTGTCATGGGATGCATTGTGGCTATAAGTGCCGTGTCTTTACATAATTAGCGGACTTCTAAAAGGAGGAGGTTTTCAATTTGATTGTATGTAGGTATAATTGTAACATGAATGAGGTAACCAATATTTTGTAACAATTTTATGATTTTAAAAGTGTCCGTGAAGTTTTTTGCCTGTTCTTCTTCATAGGTACCCACTACGCTTTAGATTGGGCAACTAGCTTTATCTTTCTGACTGGCATAATCAGCCTATAATGTTCTCACTGCTGGGACACAGGCCTCCTCTCGGTCAGAGGGAGTGGGCCTAGTGCGGGTTGGTAGATGTCACATGTCTTCAAATTTTTAGTTCTAGGGCATGCCGGTTTCCTCACGATGTTTTCCTTCACTGTTTTGCAATCAGTGGTGATGAAATAATTTACACAAAGTAACAACTTGTAAGTCGTAGCCGTTACCACTGAGCCATCACTGCTGTCTGACTGACCCCTTGATAATTCATAAGTGCCTGTAATTGGTTTGAATTTGTTACGCGATATCTCCGGTAATGGTGGATCGATTTCAAAAAATCCTTTTTTAATGGGGACTTTTTAGTTAGCTTCAATAATACGTATTTTTTCCACTTAGTATACATATAATGATGATGTTGTAATAACATCCTGTCACTGATATTTACATAGGAAGTACACTAAAAAGTGAAAAATAAAAACTTTTTTCCAAAAAATAACAACCGGTTTCCAAAAAAACACTACTATGTAAAAAATAAATTTAATTACGGAAGTAGGAGGCTAAAAACGAAAATACAAAACCAGACACCGACTTCCGAAATTAAAGATATTTTTTACTTTGTAGTTTTTTTGGAAGTCGGTGGTTAGAGGCTTCTGCTGCCGTTTTATAGTCATTTCATACAAGTGTCAAAGAGACAGTTGTGCGTAAAATAAAAAAAAAGAAAGAATAATTATATGTTTATTTGCGGTAAACAACACGCAAACAAAGAACACAACCACAAAAAAACAGGTTGGGGAAAGTATGCATCACGTCCACACATAACAACTATTGCTTAGCATAATGCTACGACCCTATACGAGATAGAGGCCCAGCGCTGGTTTTCAGCGACAGTCGGCGTTGACGTGATGAGGTTAACCGGTGCAGCATACGATAAGACAAAAAAAAAACAAAATAAGAAATAAAATAAATACACAATACGTAGTTATATATGTTTATATAAACATAATATTACATAATATTTGTTTATCAATTAATTTCCCGAACTTTACCTGCCCATAGTATTGTCCATACCACAGTATACAAACAATAAACAATAATTTACGACATTTCAAAAACAATAATTGACGAGTGAACACTAGTGTTCAGTCGTAAAGCGTCATATATTCAAGACCAATATTTATCAAATTCTAAAACAGAACAGAATTTCCAATTTCAAACTCTAAACTCGCAGAATAATGCTACAAATCCAAGATGTCTGCCTTGAAATATCGCCATTCGTTTTCTCTCCCAAAAAAGGCAACCGTACGTGTTACGATTGCACCTGCCACATTCGCCATATTCCACGTTTCCGTAGCCAGTGAGACGGCAAACCAGAGAGTATACATTGACTCTACTGAGTATACAACTTCCCTAGTTCGTCAGCCTTCCTACGCACACATATATAGCCAATGTCTATACAAAATTCAAGTGGAAATTACGGGGAATCTCATACCGTCCTCACACATCGCCTACCAGACTTTAATACAGGCATCATCATCATCATCTGCCTAGCCTTTTCAAAACTATTTTGGGGTCGGCTTCCAGTCTAATCGGGTGCAGCTAAATACCAGTATTTAACATGGAGCGTCTGCCTATCAGACCTCCACAACTCAGTTACTGGGTAATACGATATACCTTAGTAAGACAGGTTGTCAGATTTTCGCATCATTGCCTAAATAGTTCTAAAAAAATATAAATATAAACAAAAACAAAAAAATAAAAGATAAACTAAAAGATATTTTAATACATTTTATTAAATTTGTGATAACTTGAAATCTGTTCTTAATTTTTTTTTGTTTAATTTTCTATTTTTTTCCGTTTTATTGATCTGTATTTTGCATACTGAAAGATAAAATATTTTGGAGGTACCAAAATATTGAAATATGCCATTGTAACATGACTTTATAACATCTATATATAATTCATTTTTTTACAACATGGGTAAACACTTACGTATTGTTTACACTTATTAATTTGATCAATAATAAATGATTTTGAATTTGAAAATTTCCGTTATAAATACATGAATTTTGCGCATGTGTGCGTGCATTCAGCAGTAAAAAAGGCAGTTCAATACCAGTAGTGCTAGAACTGCCTATACACGGCACTGCAAACAACAGTCTACGAACAACATCAGATATGCGGTGATAGATGTCTAGCAACTTGTTTGTGCAATTCTGCTAAATGCTGGATACAGTGCTTGCGGTAGGAAGTTTGCTTCACGTGCTTTCAAATCTCGAACGGAATGTTTGAACGAAAGTTGGTACAGTTCTGATTTTGTTTCGTTGAACCTCGAATTAAGGTTTAGATCGTTTAAGGTTATTATGACGTCGCGTGTCGCCTGAGTTTAAAGTTTGGAAAGTTAAACGGCCTTGAAGGTCCGTGGCATACCTAGCTGTCTACCATTTTGTTTTTTTTTTCAAAATGGCGGCCTCGTATAAGATCTATATAAATCGATATCTGACATAAAAAAAATAAAAAATAAAAAAAAAATACTGAAAATATGGATGTCACGTGATCTACTTTTAACGTTCATATCTTGGAAATATGACTCTTTACTGGGTTTGGTCTTATTATGTTATCTGTTTGCATTGATGTCAATCCCCTTACTTTTTAATGATCATGTTTTTTTTTTCTACGAATTTAAAAAATGAAGAATCTGTTTGGAACTTTTTATTTTAAATAATTATATTAATAATCTACGATCGTAATAAATTGGTGCAGATATTTTTGTGGTTTTACGTTATTATTTTTGGTTATTTATTCGGTATGATAAATTATTTTTATGCAGTTTTATGATGTACGGAAGTGAAATGCTGCTGTAAACGACCTAAATATTGTAACAAATCCTCGAATCACTTAACTTACCATATTTTATTAACATTAGGTAATTCTTTAATTATTTATGTACACAAAGTAAAATACATAGAGATACGACTTATTTATAATTTGAGTACAAAGGTACTGCTTATTTCTTAAGAAATTTCTTTCAGCAGACTTGAGAAATGAGAAATGACAAAAAAAAATTGTCTTTAAAACGAATTGTCTTACAAGTAAGTAGTAGTAAGGTACCTACTTGACCAAAATGTATGAAACAGCTCATTTTTTTTCGTGATTTCATTGTTGGTCCCATAATAAACGTTGTTCAGTTTGATGGTCTAAAGCACCTCTTAAAAGTTTGTCGGGTACATTTTTTAACACTTTGTTTAAAAATATCTAATGAACAAGAGATTTAATAGGTCTATAGGTATTACAGTATTTTGAAAATCTATTTTTAATTAATATTATGGTTTGTTATTTTTAGACATAGACGTTACAACCTTAACAAAATATAAATTATTTCTCGTATTTGGCACAATTCACAAATATGTCAAATTTCAATAAGTACTCGGTTTTATGTCAATCAGAATTAGAGTCACTAGTCACTATCAATTTGTATCGAAGAAAGAAAAACAAAAATAGAAATCGAAAGACTCACTGCAACCCAAACAAAAACACTCTTCCTTGTAAAAAATTCATCTCGCCTAGTTTGAAATGAAAGAATTCGCTTCACAAATCCGGCCAGTGATTGGGGTTGTTGTCTACAATGCGTCCGGGGACGGCCGGACGCCGGACACGGCAGTCGGACGTGATCGATGATGGCGTGTTGGGATGGTTTGGTCTAAGCGAGGTACTTTTGGAGTTGTGTAAAGGAACCTTCGATAAATTGAATGCACGGTGATTGAGGGGATAGAAGACGATGGCAAAATTAACAAGCTACCTTTACAATACTCCAAAAGGATCCATCTAAGGGTGGTAATACAGGAGTAAAGGCGATGGTAAAGTCTATTATCGTAAACCTTTAAGTATGCTATATTTTCACAAATATTTTGTTAAAACGGACAAAAATGCACTTCCCTATGTGTTAATTATTTGAGCGTATGGCATTCGTCAAAAGGTTACATGCTCTGTGGCGTTCGTCGGCTGTAGCTAAAAATCAGCGTCAGGTGGTATACCTTGGGTTGTCATCTGACATTATGGTGAGCTAAGGCCCTTTTGGCATTACAAACAAGCATTGCTTTCTTTCCGTTTTTCTATAGCTTTAAGTTGTTTTTATTGTAATGCCAATAAACGTATTTTTTTTTGCTTTCTTTTGTAATAAATTATGATTGAATTGAACTAATTTCTCTCTGCATCAGTTCGTACATATTTACATAATACCATCTACTTCTCTAATTCTCGGTTATCGTTCAAGTTATGTATACAAGAATATGAACATGTTGTAGCGAAATAACCTGGCTGGAAAGTTTGTAGTGGGAATTACTTCTTATAACACATTTGACGTAGATAAGTTTTCGCAGAACTGGCTTATCTGCTGCCTGGCACACATAATACAACCGCGTTCTTAGAATTTGTAACGTTCTAACTCGTCTATATAAAGCGGGGTTTACATTTAAAACTAATGTCGTGAAACAGTAGCTTGACTGTTCTGTATACGCCCGCTTTACAAATTGGTTTTGAGGAAACGTTAATAAAACCACCTTTTGTTTTGTTGTGTCTGCTGAAGTTTGTCTTCGAATTTTAACTTTACACAGGAAAATGAATTGAAGCACGCGGTGAGCGACCTTTGTATTTCCCGCTGTTTGCTTATCTTTTAGACTTAAATCTTCACGTGCTAAGTAAGGACTATGAAATAAAGCATTACGCTGTACAGGAACGTTACGTCAGTTATCTGTCATGCAGGAAAGCTTAAACTTATTATACCTTTGTTACATTTTAAAATATTATGAGTTGTGGTCTAGATTTCTTGGCGATTAGTATATAAGTATAGCTCCTTAGTTTAAATTATGTCTTTAAATTTCGTTTACCACTTTTTGGAGAAAGACATTCAGTTTTCGTATATGACTTTTAAAAGGTATCAATGTGTAAATGAGACTTAGTGTTAAGATTTTATAGGGTAGGATAGATTGACAGATTTGTAATATATTAGCAAAACTTTAAGTCAATGAGCTTAGTGTACTTTTCAAATTTATCTCATCGCCCCAGTAAACTTTATCAGTAGCCATTTCAGAGTTAACTTTCATCATCATTATCATCATTTGCCTTTTCATTTTACCTTTTAAATAACTCTAACAAAGTATATCCGTTATAACATGCCATGTTTCGACACAAAGTCTTCAAGTCATCTTGCCAACACTTTGTCAAAGTAGTAGGTACCTAATGCTGTAACGACGCGAATCTAACTAGATACGTTTACGTATTCCAGTCTATTGTAGTATTGTCAACATTGTGCTCTGAGCTAGTAATGGCTGGTTCAGATGAAGAACAATTTTTGGGATTTTCTATAAAAATACTGGCGTGATTAAAGAAATAAAGACCCCAAGTGGTGTGTCCGTGGCATAGTGGCCGGTGGCCATCACAGTGGGCCATATAAAAAAAAAATACCGCAGCGCTGTAGAATACCAGCGCTACGGTATTTTTATGATTCTTTTTTATGATTTTGTTAAATTTTATGTTCTTATTTATTGTTTGTATTTGCTGTGTGTGTGTCCCAAATTAAATATTATTCTCTTTTTTCTTGCTTGCAAGTGCATTGTCTGAAGCATTTTGGTACTGCTGAAGTCTGACGTCATTTCGTTTATTTGAGACGTTGTCCACTTACTTAATACATTAGACGAGAAGGGTAAATTCTTTTCCCTGACTTTGAACGATATATTTAATAACCACGCTTATTTAATGATTTATTCTGATCTGATCCCCTGAACCCCCCTGGATCCCCTGCTAGTTATTCTTCTGTCAGCGGGGAGGTGGCTCATTCCGATCCAGTTCAGGTTTCCTAACGTAAGTTTTCTTCATTGTAACCCCGCTTTTGCACCCAAGTTTGTGATCTTGTTTATCGACGTCGACGAAATTTTGTGTAAGATTTGTTAAAAACATGTCATCGCATACAATTTTAATGACGTTGTTTCAGACATGTATTGGTAACTATTTTGTTTACCTTTTTCACAAGATTTTTGTAGGTGTAAACGGTATACGATACGACGCTGGATTAAATAAATATCCTATTCCTCAAGTTTTCGTAATTGCACCTACCACTGTTTATCGTCTCTGCATCACCCCCAAAAGTTGACTGGTAAATCCACCTCAACGGTGCTATTCTGTAAAAATCTCACCGTGAAAACTTGGGTGAAGTGAACGTGGAGTGAGCTGTCAATAGTGTAAATTCCTATAATAGCAAAAACAAACTCACTTCACCTAACTTTTCAC